>OX246754.1:241215990-242579323 GCA_945910035.1 Brachypalpus laphriformis | reverse complement strand
TACTGTTTTTTTTTTTTACAACAAAGAATTTGCGTAGATACGCGCTCTGTGCACCCTTTTAAGCTGTTGATTTTGGGATTTAACTGAAGTACCTTTTTTGATGACTTTGTGAGTGATGGGAATTGGAGGGGTTAATTGGTGAGAACTAAGGGTGAAAATTGGTTTCACTATATACACATGATAGGGTAGATCATATCTTGCGGTTGAGTTGGTTTGTCCTAGAAATTTTAATAATTCCACTCGATATCCTTTTAGGACATTTGGAATATTTTTAAAATTTACAATAAAAACCTTGTCTATGATTGTTAGTTTAGTCTGCTTGTATGGCTATTTTACAATTTTATTATAAAGATGTTCAACTAGATTTGACTAACGTTGCATTACAAATACAAATATTTGGCGCAACAGCTCTTTAAAGTGCCAGGGCCTAGCTTCTCGCAACCACTCATGTTGTGTGCGTTATATTTTTCACACGAATGGAAGGGACCTACAGTTTAATGCCGACTCCGAACGGCGATTTGAGAAGCTTTTTCGTGACAACAATACTCTCGGATGTTTGTCAGACGTTCGCGAGAGGTGGGACCGTGAAAAAACTTTTTGGTGTTTTCTGGGATTCGAACTTGGAACCTCATGCGTAACTAATGTTGCATTGGATAAACCAAAAATGCCAGAAACTATCGTAATCGTAGGTCTTCCAACACGGATCTATTAGAGGAATAACTATATTGGATAGTTGCAAATGTTTTAGAAAGCCATGTTCAACGGACTTGAGAATAACTTAAAATTGCATAGATTTCGATGCTATTTAAAAATTCGTTCAAGAACCAAATTTTGTTTTTTTTTTTGTTTTTTTTCTTTTTTTTAATAGTTTCTCAGCATCTGAAAATGGAAATCGTACTATCATTCGACAGCTGGAAGTATACCCTAGAATACTATTAGTTAAGATTTCGCTGCATACTGTTTGGCACCAGACTTCAATCGTTCTAAGCGGGGCTATCGACATATCGTTCCAAGTGGGGCTATCGACATATCAATTTAGTAGTTATCACTTCGGCATCGAATGCGGCACCCTTGCACATTTTTACGTCAAAGTGATTATTGTGTCTACAGAATTGTATACAGGAACGATAAAATTAGAAAGGCTTACATATTCAGAGTAGCAATTAATCCACTAATGAGCACTTATGTCTAAAATAAGATAAGATATGATTTCTCTGATTCTTCTAAATCGCAGGGATACACAAGTCGTCTCAAGCACACTCTTATGGCACTGCACTATCATCAACCAGAATTGAACAAAAAATCGCAACCTGCTAATCATTCACTGGTAATGAAAATTCGTATTCGCAACCTGTTAACAACTTATAAATAAACTGCTATTGCTAATGAATTGCTGATGATAAATTGTCTGGCTTCTATTCACGAGTCACCATTTCATTTTTCATGCACTACACACAAATGTGTGTTTGTCTCATACGAAAAGCATGAAGAAGAGGTATAATAAAATTATAAAACTAGACTACCGTTTTTGCACGTTATCTGCTGAACGTCTCCATCCAAGTTACTTTTCGAACATGTGCCATCGTGTGTGCGAAGCTTTTTATGATACGCCAACAAGCACTAAACCAACTCATAAGGTTGCATATCGCAGTCGCAGCTGGTTTGAAAGTTTGGTTGATTGGTATATAGCAGCACAGGGGTTATACTTGCTAAGTTGCCATTGCTGCTATCACAGTCGCAGCTGGTTTGTAAGTTTGGTTAGTTGGCATATAGCAGCACAGGGGTTATACTTGCTAAGTTGCCATTGCTGCTATCGCAGTCGCAGCTGGTTTGTAAGTTTGGTTAGTTGGCAAATAGCAGCACAGGGGTTATAGTTGCTAAGTTGCTATTGCTGCTATCGCAGTCGCAGCTGGTTTGTAAGTTTGGTTGATTGGTATATAGCAGCATAGGTATTATACTTGCTAAGTTGCTATTGCTGCTATCGCAGTCGCAGCTGGTTTGTAAGTTTGGTTAGTTGGCATATAGCAGCACAGGGGTTATACTTGCTAAATTGCTATTGCTGCTATTGCTTCTATCACAAACGCAGCTGGTTTCTAAGTTTGGTTGGTTGGTATATAGCAGCACAGGGTTTATACTTGCCAAGTTGCTATTGGTACTATTGCGTCGCGAATGCGATTTCACAGCGGGAGCTTTATTACCAGTACAACGAATTTGAAGAATCGCGTTATCGAATCGAAATTAAGCATCCTACTGTGTCCTTAGTTTCAGGAAGTTCATCGAAGCCAGATGTGCGAGTAAGTTTTTTTATTAAAGGATATACATATGTGTGTACATACATACGCGTGCATAAATATGTATGTACATAGGTAGGCATTTAGGAGTTGTAAAATGATTTGCGGCACTTGCACCATCAAATTAAAATTAGTTTATGGAAGAAAATTTAATTTTGTCTGACTCAAACAAAATAGCCGGACAGGTTATGACTCCATTACGAATTCGCATTAGCAGTTTACATTCACAGTGAATAAGAAATCGCATTCACAGTTATAACTGCGAATGCAAATTCACGACTTAGTCCATCTCTACTATCAACATCAATACGTATCCCTTTGAGGGTGAGCACAAATATTGCAAAGGCGGTGAATCTGTTTATTAATTGTGTTGCGAATGTACCACTCTGTTTAGTATGCTTCGCTCCTGAAGCTCTTAACCCTTTCGGTACTTCTTTTTTGTTGTAAGGGTAAAAAATATATCTTTTTCTTTTTGTTGTTACTGAGGCTGCTGGTAATAACATTTAAAAAGATTCTTTGCTTAGTATCGGTTCTAAAGTGGTTTTTGGGATCGTTGTCATATGGCAACAACTATGAAGTGGTAACTAAATAAATTGAAAATTCAATAAAACTCAACATATACGCAGCATGTTTTTTATTGCCTTCAAATTGTATTCGAAAACTCAAATGCATTTGATGATCATCTAAATACAAAAGAAATAATAAAAATAGCCTTCTTACCAAAAAATGTTCACACAATAGCAGACCTTTATTGCACCAGACCTAAAAGCATACTGGCGGCAAACAGCAACCAATTTGTTTGCCTCAAATGATTGAACATACACAGCAAGAAGTTGAGAGAAGAACAAAACGAAAAAAAAAGCTCACAGAGAAAACGCGCACTTTAAGTATCAGTGTTGCCATATGGCAACAAAATACCGAAAGGGTTAAGGAGACATAAAATCCTCACGAGATGCATATCTTCGCCTGTGTTGTTCGGACTTGATAGTCAGTAACGTAAAAGAATAGCCCTTCTTCTTCTACTTCCTATTTTGGCGAAGATATGATTCGAAATCAAGCGATCAGAACCCTCCCACTTCACTGCATTTCTACTGATCCGCCTGTGCGGTTCGCCTATTTGACATCGGAAAATATCGTAAGAACGTAATATCGTAACGTAAAAGAATAGCCCCCTACTGCATAAATATATAAACAATGAGTTCTTAATAGTGGATTGAGACATGGTCGTCTGTTCGTATATGTACATATATGCCACCTGTCTTGAGCCTAAAACTTTAGGCTAAAAAAAAACACTTTTTCCAATATTTTTTACGAAAAACTAAAAAGAATCGAACTTACAAAACAAATTACGGTGTTCGTTTTTTTCTTTTACATTTTTATGCAGAACCATGACCCCTTTTTCTTAGATTTGCTCCAAAATAAATCAGTGTGTTGCTTTTTAAAGCTATATACAATAAAATATTGAATTTTTGGTTAACAATGATGACCGTTGACCATAAAAAATCATAGGAATTGTTTTTCTGATAACTTATCTTGCTTATAAATAACAACGAATACTTTATTACTGAAGGATTAAAACATGTGGCATCATCCTTCCGGAAGAATTATATTTTTTTCTGTATGTTCTCATGTTTCTAAATAGCGACGTTATCGTGTAGGAACCTGAACCTTCAGTTAGCTACGCTTCTCACAGTTTAAGCGAGTACTGGAAAGACACCTTTTGTTATTACTTTAGGTATAGCGCGTGCAGCAAGGCCATTTATCATATAAACCTTTGCATAAAATAACATTTAATTGGCGCCAGCATAAAACAGTCAGTACCTCACAGTGAAGTATAAAAATTTATGACATTTTGATGACCACATCGTAAAAAAAAACCGCATGTCGCTAAAAATAAAAAGTTGACAAAAAACGGATGACAATTTGATTGAAGTTTCCGCATAATCCCCGTTTAACATTTCCTAAATCTGATCAAAATTAAAGAAAAACCCCAAACTAATAAATGCAAATTTAATCAAACTCCCATCATACCTAGTTTGTAGCTGTATTTATTTGTATGCCATTTTTTTGCGTTCTTTCTTTCTCCTATAATTATATAGCGCATAAAACCAGTTCTTTTGTATTATTATTTTTTCCTGATGATTATTTCCGAGAGGGTGCGACAACGACAACACCATCGCTGTGATTATATCTAATTAACGTATAATTTTATTTGAATTAATTTAGTAAACTTTTTTTTTATTTTCTTCCTCTTGCTATTAATTCTTACTACATAATTCTTATGTCAAATGGTTTTATTTGTATTTTGCTGTCAAATATGTCGGCGCTGTCGTGTTGACACATTTTTCATTTGTTTCTTTAAAATAAAAACAAATAAAGAAAAATAAACACTATAGGCGCCCGCCCCATGCTATAATTTATTGCAATTACAACTCGTTTACACGCTGCCGTGGCCATAATTTTATTTTAAAGTTATAAACATCTGTTTGTGGGCGATGAGTTTATTTAAACTACATTACTCACTTTCTACGCAAAGGAAGAAAAAAGACGAGGAAGAAAGAACATAAGAGTCTCCCCTATAACGCAAAATGCCATTCAAATTTCACAACAACAGAGTAAATACAAGAAATGTATCTAGATGTTTTCATATTGGGGAAGTACTTTGGGTATAAAGTAAATACAAATGCGGAATTTTTAGAAAGAATTTTGGACAAAAAAAAAAGAGGACAGATGTGATCAGGAATGTGTTGGTGATTAATTTAAAATTCTTTTGAGGAATGACGTGAATATGGATCAGTTGCTTGATTGGACTTGATCAAATTTGAAGATTGGCTTACTCAATATTTTATGGATACATTGACAATCTTTGAGGACAAGACAAGAAGAAATGATTGGTGTGCAACAAATGTCCATCAACTTTTACTTTTTATTGTTAGTTACAAAGAAGTATATGGTATTGTGAGAGGATCAACATCAATAGACCCACGTTGGGCGCCAAATTTGGTTATGATACGGATGCAAGTCACGCCTTACATTCGGAAAAGCAGGGCTTTTTAACAAGGAATAGTCAACAACATTTTCAGGCGAACCCCACAGGCAGATCAGTAGAAATGCAGTGAAGTGGGAGGGTTATGATCTATTATTTTCGGATCATAACCTCGCTGATAAAAGGAAGAAGAAGAAGTCAACAACATTTTCAGATGACCACATATTGGTATTTTAGAGGAGTAACAACAATGACATCATGTTGGGCGTCAATTTTATTTTTTATTACATTTCTAATCGGATTGCGAACTTTAGATTCATCTAATTGAATTGGAATTCATCATCTTTGAATTCCTTTATTTTGTACAAGAAAATGACAATTAATTTTACTCAACAACTTTAGACACATGGTATGTTGTAAGAATACAGTGGAGTTAGGTTGATAGCTAAATTCATTATAAAGTGCAGGCAAAGTCACCTCTTACATCCGCATCTACATACATATTTTATGCATTTCTAGTCCAATTTTGTACTTTGAACTGATCTAATAGAATTCAATAAAAAAAAGTCATCTCGGTTTGCTCATTATCTTTAGACACAAGGTATCTTGTAAGAAGACAACAATTGAGCTAAGTTGAGTTCAGCTAAGACGAAAATTTCGTGAATCAACAGGATGTTATACTAAGCATTCAAGTAGCCCTTCAGATTCTCAGAAGAAATGCTTTTGAATAAGGAATAGTCATCAACATTTACTTAAAAGCTTTATGCACAGTGTAATATATCTGAGAAATATCAGCAATGAACTCACGTTGGACACACATTTTCACCGAATCTCCAATTAAGTTTTATACTTTAGATTTGAATAAAATTGGCAACATTATCTTTGAAGCCGTGGAAGAAATATTTGATGCACATGAAATTGTCACCAATTCACTATCTTTAGTTACAATGCACAGGAATACCCCGATTTACGACAGGGTTACGTTTCAGAAAATGACATCTTAACTTGAAACGACCTAAATCGGATCCAATATACATATCGCTCATTTACTTGAAGACTGTCATAACTCAAAAAACGCTATTTTTGAGTTAATGATGCAGAATTATTCGTTTTACCATGCTTCATATTGTGTACAAAATTCATATTAATATCTTGTATACTCTCCGCGTTAGAATTATAAGATCTCTTCTTTTTTCCGGCAAGGTGTTAGTCAATTGAAAACTTTAAACACGTTTTCTGCAAAATCACTTTTTTTGAGTTATGACAATCTTCAAGTAAATGAGCGATATGTATGTATGAGTATTGATCAAGGACAATTTGCAGTCACTTAATTTAAAATGTATATTCACATGCAATGCATGTTTTATACACATATAATGTAAATACATATATTTTTTATTAGCCAATTAATTTACATAAATATATAGTACATTAAATTAGTTCATGCTTTCTTTTGAAGTGGCGGACGTTGATAACGAACATACCATATTGTTTGTGGAGTGATCTTTGGAATGTATGCATCTATAATATATTCCGCTGAGCTGCGCGCCCCCTCTTTTCAGCATGTAATTCCTTGTAAGGAAATGCGGTATTACTTAAGTATATGCTTCATAAATCTTTTGTTTCTATCCTTGTCTGAATCCAAGCTGAAAATTGCCTCTAAATATCCCAAACTTTCAGTTAATTTTTGGGATGTTAAAGGAGAGCCATGGAAAGGAAAGCCCTGGGTACGCCCCTCGCTACATGTAAGTATCTACTAAAGCTGAACGCATTAGCACGACCAACCTCAGATGGGGAAACGGCTCAACGTGTCACATTTCGAGACAAATCTGGCCTAAGCTGGATCAAAAACGTAGTGCCTATCTGATCAAGTTAAAGCGTACACAAATCAGCTGCGTTGTCGGTTATCTCACTGGACACTGTCTTATAGACCAACACGCCAGAAGACTTGGTCTCTTCTCCAACGACTTCTGCAGGAGCTGTAGGGACGAGGAGGAGGAGGAAACCATTCTTCACCTCCTATACACATGTCCGGCACTGTCGCATAAAAGAAAGTTCCATCTAGGGTCCCCCTTCCTTGACGACCTCTGCGATCTGGCGTCCTTGGACGTCATGAGCATCCATCGCTTTATCAAAAGCTCCGGTTGGTTTTGATAGTCACTGACTGGCCTAATGGTTTGATCCATGGTATCACAAAGGGCCTTCACTGGTCTAAGTGTGTCTGCACTCTCGTGTGGACAGCCAACCTAACCTAACCTAAAGGAAAGCTATCACCTCTGTCTTTTGTTCTTTCACCTTCTGCTTCCTCTTCAAACTCGGGAGCTTCAAGAAGTTGGACTGGAAAGAAAGAATTCAACATCGAAAAAAACTGCCATCCAATATTCCGGGATTCCCTTTTATATGATTCTGTGAATGAAATTCGAATTTTTGTAATTTCTTCTTGGTGCGAAACAGAGTTGTCGTGTATCGAGTCGGGGTGGGAATTTCTCAACGACTTAAGTGTGAAACGACTTTCGCTGAAGCGACTTAAATCGGGGTATTCCTGTATGGTGTGACGAATAATAGACTCACGGTGGGTGCCAATTTGGTTGGGTGTAGTCGATTTTATGCAGATTCTCTATGTTGGGCGCTAATTTTATTTAATTTATTACATTTCTAATCAAATTTTGAACTTTACACCCCTATTATGGTTAGCGAATCGAACGTTCGACTCAAGTCGAACTGTCAGCGAATTGCTTCTGTTGTGGTATTGCTGTTAGCAAACATTTTATTCGAATAAAGAATAAGTGCTGACAAAGCAAAAAACAATTAAATGTCATCTGTGAAGTGTATAAAGCGCCAGAAGTAATTCGCCGGGAGGTTCGACTTGAGTCGAATGTTCGATTCGCTTACCATAATAGAGGTGATAGATTCGTCTAACAAAATTATCTTTGTAGTCATTTCGATGCCGAGTATTATTTGGGAGAAGTAACAACAATTGACTAACATTAGGAGGCAATTGTGTGGAGCAGTAGATGTTGTGCTTTACATGCAAGTCAGTCCTTAGATTTTCTTTTTATTTTTTCATTGCATCACTAATGATGAGCATTAGATTCGTTTTTTTACCACGTAACCTCAACTTCAACTAGTAGTATCTCAAACTTTTACTTTCCTTTATTCCACCTTCATTCTTTTTGTACTCATCATCGCAACCTTATTTTCTTATCAGATTTTTTTTTACAACATTCAACAGATAAAAACCATACGCACAATAAATTTTTATTTTTATTTCCCCATCTCTGTTTTATTTGACAGCAAGAAAGAAACCAAACAACCATCAGCAACCTACTGTGTGTGGTTCAATATTGGTGACATTTGCTAAACTCAATCACCCATCTTTATGGCGGAGAAATATAGCTCGGTCAGTGGGTATTTTTTTCTTTCTTTCTGACTTGGTTTTATTACACTCAAATTGGGAGACATAAAAAAACAGATAATCGTATGATAGAAAAAAACTAGACAAATATGTTTGTGGTTACTATAAAATTTCAGCGAAAAGTTTTGTGTTTATCTGTATAATTGGAGAATTTTAAGTTCCAAATTGACAATAAGGATCAGGAGATTTGGTTTGTAAGAAAAGTTTTACAATATCGAAAAGGGTACATAGATAGATAGAAAAGAAGCTCGAATATACACATATCTGTAATTATTACTGAAGAGATGCAGTCCAAGAGAACAGAAAGCAATAAAGGATTGAACTTTATGCTCTAGTAGATAAACCAAAAAAATATATTGAAAGAATATATATTGTATATACATAGTAGAAAAAAAAGTATCTACCTATATAGGTAGATGCAATGCCCTGAAATTACATATAGACTTTTAATTATTGATACCAATGGAGGTACATTAGTTAAATTGGACCTTACATAGAATACCCTAAGCCTAAGTCGCAAGCTGAATGCTAGTATTAAGGAACGAAAGGATGATTAAAAGTACATATAACGAATAATATACATCAAACGCACAAAGCTTTCCCGAAAAAAAAGAAAGAAAAGACGAAAGGTTTTGCTTTTAAAAAACTAATCAACGACAATTTTAAGGCATAGCGCTAAGGAATGAGTATAAGGTAGATTTCCTAATCAAATCCTCATAAATTACTTATTAGTAGACACAGTCACCAACAGCGGTGCAGCAGTGGATTAATTTGAGGTTGAGTATGCTTAGCACAGCACAGCATAGCACGAGGACAAACAATTCATTTTCTTTTGCGTTAGACAGGATGGGATTGAATATATGTATGTACATTTTGGAGTAGGCTTATTCAGCGAAAGTAGGAGATCACCATTTTTAGGAAGACATTAGAAGACAATAGACTCTTACTCCGTTCAAACGTGCAAACCATGATGAATGAGTAACCCTATTAGAATACAGACAGAAATTATGGCAACCATTTCCGAAACCAACAGAGATATGGTATATCCCATTAAACTCCAACTAAAGCCAAGAGGTCTATACTTTAAGAACTCCCCCAAACCCATCCGTCTAGACCTCAAATCCTCGGCATGCACCGAATAAAAAATAACCTCTTGAAGTGCATAATTTAATTACTTCCTTCCACGAAGCGTGCACACGTTTGTTTACCTTCCGTCGTTCGTCTATCCCAAATGAAAATTTTCTACTTCCCACCATCATCATCCTCATCTGTCTGCTTACGTATGCATGGTATTTTTGGCAAAACAAAAAAAAAAAATAAAAAAATGAAAGAACCAAGAAAAATCCGCATTCACCCGAAAAGCGCTCCCCGATCACACTACAAACAAACACAGCAAAAGGCGAGCCCGCACGTAATCCGTCTCTCGCAACCGCAAATCCTTTTTGGAAGCCATCTAATTGATTTTTTATTCAATTAATTCTATCTTTCTCTCTGTTAATACATTTAATTACACACACATTGTATTGTATGTGCTGTGTGTGCACACGAAGATATTTAAGGGCAACGTCTGTGGATCAGATACATTTAAGCAAAAACGTAAAGCATATTCTTTAGCAGATAAAAGATAAAGATATACCTAATTTCTATTAGCTACAAAAATGTAAAAAGAAACCTTGATTTAATGCTAATTACTAACGTGTAAATGTGATTAATGGCATACTGTGTCTGTGAAGCGTGAACAATTCAATTCAACACTCACTTTTCGGTGTGTATCTACGTAACTCTCTTGTTAAGATAAGAAAAAAAATAAAATGTTAAAACTATCCAACGTTGTCTATTGTTTCAGCGGACATGGGGTGAAACTTCTTTGTTTAACCCGCTGCTAGTAGCCAGCAGTTAGAGGGACTTTGACAAATGCGGAAATTTCGGCAAAATGACAATTCAAACGATTACTTGATTAACATAAACACATTTTGACACTCACCCGCGCTCGGACTGGCTTGTTTTGTTTGATAGGCGTTAAATGCAAACAGAAACACATCACCGTGGTATGAAGGTATAATTAGTCACCCGCGCGCCACACCTTCATTTTTTATTTTTTTTTTAAGACTTTTTTTTTTTTGTGTGACATGGGTGGTACTGGTGGCTGAAAGGGGGGGGATCTATTTCCCCTAGACTGAAATCCGACATCTCTAGGTCAATTCACATGAAATAGTTTGTTTTTTTTTTTTTTTACTTCAAAATTGATGACGGTAGTCTTCACCAGGGCCGGTGGAGGAATATTTTGCGCCCTCGACGAGGCATCTAAGCAACAGTCTTACTTTGACAAGTGATTTGTAGAGATACTATGGCACATGCAAACCGATATTTTTTTATGAAAATTACTCGATTGGGCTAAGAAGGTTCCGAAGAGGTCTTCGAAAAGTCCTAATTTTTCCAGGGATTTTGTACTAATCTACTGAGGCGCTTCGACCACTCAATGGACAGTCTCACTTACTCAGTGTATATTTTAATTGGTCCACCTAACCAAAACTCTTACTTTGACTTTTAAAAAGCCATTTGTAGAAATATTATGAAACATGATACCTTAAAAAAAAAAAGGCGAACCCCACAGGCGGATCAGTAGAAATGCAGTGAAGTGGGAGGGTTATGATCCCTTATTTTCGGATCATAACCTCGCTGATAAAAGGAGGAGGAGAAGTTTCAAAGTTTAAGGTGCTACAGGAAGTTTAACTCTTTTAAGCGAGTCGGCTCATTTTGACTCATTCATTTCAGTAAATCGATTCAGAAGAGAGAGCCCCTTTAAAGTACACATTTTGTCATGAATTTTATACTGACTCAATGGAAGCAGTTCAGTGCACATTTGATGGCTCACTAATGAATTATAATAAAACAAGCAGTGAGATAGCAATCTACGACCCAGTTTAAAGGTACTTAGTAGACCTACTACTCTGAAATTTAAAGCCTACTCTGAGGTCTAAAGTATAATATACTCTGAAAGACTATGAAATCAAATTGTGCGATGCTTTGTTGTTCATAAACTGGCAATGGCTTGCTAGATAAAAGCACAACTCGAGAAATAGGCCAGAAATATCAGCATTATTATGAAAGAGTCCCCAAATTGATAGACCAATGCAGTATCAGCATCAAAACAATCTAAAGTCGTATGCCGAACTCTAAAGAAGTTTTTTCAAGGAAGAATAGGAAGACGACACGCTGATATGTGTTTAACATACAAGTGCTTCATAGTCCTACATGCATGTAGAATTTTATAGAAGTCTCCAGGTACAATTTCTTAACGCTAATAGTTTGTACTAAATCGTAGCTCTTAAAGCCTCTCCGTCTGAATTTCGGAGCCCTGGTCATTCGCCTAGTTTGTCAAAGAAAACCACCGACCCTGTTTCGTCGTAGTGTATCTTGGGATGTGCTGCGAAGTGTAACGACTAAAACTGAATAATTTTACGCCAAGTAAATAGCCCACCACTTGTACAGTATAATGACTTAACGCCTGTCCAGTATAAATGAATACTGTCTGTTAAAAAAAAAAACACCTCTGTGCAACGAGGTGAGAAGTTGAAAAAAAAAAAAAATTCAAACCGAGTTTAAAAAGAGAGGTGAAGGAGAACCAACTACGTATGAGTACAATTGGTGTGTCCTTGAATTAATTAAAGACATACAATTTCCATTTCGCCCTCAATCTTTTTTTTTTTTTTGCAAATTTATTTCCATTTCCGATTAGAGGTTTAACCACCCACCCAACCATCATGAAAGTTACTTAAAGTTGGTAATGACTTTGGTTCGGTTTGGTTGAGTGAATCATTGTTTGTTCAGATAACCACAAAACCGCAAAAATATCGCTAAGCAGATGTATTAGTTTTTTTTTTTTTTTTTTTTTGAGTTCATTTAGATGCGATTGTTGGAAATTTGGTTCTAAATGCGAGGTTCCACACGATGTGACTTGAATGAGAATTTTTTGCACTAACCAATTTATTTGTAACTAATAGAAATCTTAATACAAATTAAAAAAAAAAACCTTTGAGAACACGAGCAAACTAACATTTTTAAAAAGATGTGGCTGCACCTGGTGTTTTGCCGGATAAACGTGATTGGCATTTTCTCCGAATGTTTAATGTTCTATCATTTGAGCTTTATTTTGGGCGGATGGCGGCTTAAAGTGGTTCGGGGCGGATCTAGAATGAGGAGGTGGGCTAAGTGTTTATCATATAAGAAAGCAAACCATTATTCGGTAATAGGTTCGATAACTTATTGTGAGTCTTTATGGTGTCGGCTTGGTACAAAGCAGTTTGCTCTTTACGGATACTGGTAAATAATTAGCGTTGGTGAATATCAACTTAGATCTTAGACCCGGTATAGGTCTTTTCATGGCAACAGACAACAATGGTCTTAATTGGATTTATGTGTAAGTCCACTGTGTATTCACTCCTGAGTAAGTCTACATGAAGTTCTTTTTTATTTTGACTCGTTACCTATCTTTAACAATTTACTATTTGAAATGATTCTCTAATCTAGCTGTTTCGCCGGACACATCTATTCCGAAGCCCAACAACCCACCACTTTTTTTTTAAATGACCCGTCTGACTTAAAAATCAGAAAGTAAGAAATTGTCCGTTGCTTATATTGCCCGTATTGCTTCATACGTATAGCGACCAACGCCGGACCCAACTAACCCAACACAGCAGGATTGGTGCGCAGCGAATCCTTCCAGCATACTCCCAAAGGCAGTACATATAATCTGCAGGGTGGGGCAGAAAGAACTCCTGCATTTGGAATGCTAATATAACAAAAAACAAACAAGATGTGGCGGCCTCCATTATCGATACACTGAGTGACCCTATCCCGGAAGTTTTCCATTACGCAGCGAGTCATTTCAGGCGAAATGTTAGCGATTTCCTGTATTACTGCATTCTTTAGAGCTTCCAAAGTTTGCGGACGATGTTTGTATACCTATATCCCTGGAGAAAGAAATCGCAAGGCGTCAAATCAGGCGAACGCGGTGGCCACCTGGTATCACCATGCAATGCGACAATACGCGCAGGAAAGATTTCTCTAAGAATCGATAGTGACTGGCGAGATGTGTGAGCTGTCGCACCATCTTGTTGGAACCACTCATGTTCTTGTCCATGTTGATCGAATACAAATACAAACAAATATTTGGCGCAACAGTTCTTTAAAGTGCCAGGGCCTAGCTTCTCGCAACCACTCATGTTGTGTGCGTTAGATTTTTTTACACGAATGGACGGGACCAAAGTTTAATGCCGAATCCGAACGGCAATTTGAGAAGCTTTTTCGTGACAACAATACTCTCGTTTGTCAGACGCTCGCGAGAGGTGGGACCGTGAAAAAACTTTTTGGTGTTTTCTGGGATTCGAACTTGGAACCTCATGCGCAGTGATCCGACACACTAACCACTTACGCCACGGCGCCCACAATTGATCGAATAGATCACGCAATTTAGGCCGAATCCTCCAGCATTGCACAATATCGATCGGAAGTTACAGTAACGAATCGAAGCCCTGACAGCGGCCACATTTTCCGCTTCAGCTGAAGTAAGAGGTCGTCAAGGAGACTTCTTTTTGAGTGCAGAGCCCGTTTCTCTAAAGTTTGACACCCAAAGGCGTATTGTTTTTTTGTCAGGAACGGAATCACGTCGACCGAGTGTATGCGAAAAGCACGCTGCGTCGCAGTCGGCGACCCACCATTTTTAATGTATTCTTCGACGACAAACGCACGGTGTACTCCTGTCCAAACCATTATGACAACTGAAACCCGCACGATTGCCGCTGTCTATAGCCACTTCCCGCGCTTTGCTATCCGCACCCTAACCTTATCTACATACATTCTCTTTAAATCGGGGAGTTCGTTCTGCCCCACACTGTATATAGCCGAAGCGACAAATTCACCATCTTCAAATAGCCAATCTGAGTAGATAAACGAAGATTATATTTTTATAAACAAAAACCGTCTTATGGTGGTGGAAGTGATTTAAGTCACCTAACACGCCAGCAATCTGCGTTTCTCATCCTTCTTTGTCATTTGGGTCGACATTTTGCTTTTACTGCCGTATGTGTGTGCCTTAGCTATCACGATCAATTCGTTTACCTGATGTTAAACCAAAACTTTGCAGGTAATTTCCACCTTACTCAGGATACTGACTAGCCTATGACCATTGTAGGCATTACCTGCCGAGTTAATTCTATTATGACCATAGATACACCCATATTTGGATACATCAGGGCTTTCTACTGTTGAATTCCCATTTTAATTTTGTTGGGCGTTTTCAAACTAATAATTCTGAAGTTTAAACTAAAAATGTAGGGAATTTCAACAACTCTTACACCATGCTTTTCACGATTTAATGCACTAACCAGGAGCCAGAGATGCAAAAAGTGTATTGCATTTGAAAAAAAATTTATATTTCAGCTTTGCTGAGAAAAAAAAATCGGAAAAATGGATAGCATTAATTTTTGACTGTCATCATTCATTTTAATTCTTCCTGATTTAATCGACTCTCTTGGTTTTGCCGCCTTTCCACGTTATATCCCGATTTAATCGAAAAACAAATCGATCTTCACCGGTGTGGGTACTTTCTCTCTATCAATAATTTAAACTTGGATTTCAAAACTTTAATGCAACAAGCCACTTGAATATAAGTGGCCCTTATGTTCATCCATGCGGCACTCTATTTTCAAAGTTATAAAAATCTACCATCTATCTTTTTCCCCAAAAAGGAAATGCAACTTGCATTGTATTTATTCTTCAAAGGAGTACCAACTAAATGTCGCATGTGATGATACTCCAATCTAATCAATTCAAATACGATTGTCTGTCTGCACAAGCGATGACATATTGGTTTTTCTGTGTTCAGCTTTTTGAAGTGCCTGAGCGACAGGAAAGGGAAAGTGCTCTCCAACGTCTGCTTATACCTTGCGATTATTAAATTCTTTCAAATTCGCTTTAGTATGGCTTGGCTAAGGTTCTAGACGACGCGACGTACGACAATGTCTTACATGCAATCAATCCGTACTCCATCTCGATATCTGGAACCCGCGTATCGGTTAAAAATTCAATTACGTTCACTCTAAGTACACATCATTTGACACTGAGGAGGTATGTTCTTATGTATGTGAGTTTTTTTTTTTTTCTCTGTTTTTTTACATCATTCATCCCTTCATTTTCAATTTTATCGAAATGTACGATTTCTCTTGCAAACAGGGACGGAAATATGTACGTTTCGCGTTGACGAACGTGTTGTTTTATCCAATCAAGTGAATATTTTTGAATTGACACTGATGTCGATGGTATGGTGGTCGACAAATTGGGCAATTGCCAGACATACGTGTACGAGTACGTCTACCTAAGGAACACTGAACTTAAAGTGCATTGAATTCAGCAAAGTTGATAGCTTCTTTTTTGTAGTTTGAGGTTTAACTGGTTTTGTCCATCGAATAGTTGTTGGTTTCCACATTTGGTTTATTTTTTCTCAAAAAGATGTGACAACCTTGTAGGTTTGCTTGACTAGACGACGAGCACAGCGACAACATGGATGGTACACCGCCGCTAGCCAGAGGTTTTAACCAAATTTGGTAAGTTGACAGTTTAAAAAGTTTTATAAAACAATTCACTTTGTGGAGATAAATTGATGGGAAGCTTCAACTTTTTTCTTTTATGGTTCGTTAATAGGTTTTTTTTTTTTTTTGCGATAGCTTTTTGGCGTTCTACTATAAATGTTTGTAGTGGATTGATGGTGATGCATAAAAGTATATGCTAGTGAGACAGAGTAAGTATGTACAAATGATACAAAGTTAGCAAAGGATTGCGTACATATATCGGAGAGGAGGGGTAAGTTGTACGGACATGTGTATATTGCTTTCCTAAATTTTTTGGTAAAAATATATCCTCTATCCTCTAGAAATAGCCATCAAAATTCACTTTAAAGTAAAATATCACAACTATTATTTCTTTTGGGGGTTATTTTACCGTGGGTTCTTTTGTGTATTTTTTTTTTTTTTTTTTGTTTCGTCACATCCCATTGTACAATTCACTGGCTCCATGTTATTTATTTTTATTTATTTCTTTGTTAATTCGATTCCACGACTGAAGTTAGAAATGAGGAGAGAGATAGAAAAGCTTTTTTTGGAGTAGTGATTTGAGACTCGGGTGATATTAGGTTTCAGTACATGGTTACTCCATGGGTGGTATCCGAACTATTCGGGGAAGATTTGCTGTAATTTTTGCATTCGGTTCTGATGTCTATTATTTTGTTCCGAGTGCGTGTTGAGTTACTCTAGGTGGTGTAGGACCGCATTGTTTAATTTTATTTGCAGAAAACTTCTATGAATATTTATGGTACTTGAACCAATAACCTACCCTCAAATCTTAAAAATGGTTAGATTTCATACTAAAGGGTGTCCCATAATTCACGCAAAATTTGAATTTTGTGCCATTTAATAGTACAGTGGTGCCAACGGAAAAAAAGATAACAATGTGACAGCTGACATTTCGGGGTTAGTAAAAATGGAGCGCTATACGGAAGAACAACGCATTTTCATTGTTGACCAATATTGGCATTGTGGATGCTGATTTTTCGAACAAAATCATCTTCAGTGATGAAGCTCTTTTTCATCTTGATGGCTTCGTTAATCGTCAAAATTGTTGCATTTGGAGTTCAGAAAACCCACGAGTAATTGTTGAGAAACAAATGCATCCACAACGCGTGACTGTTTGGTGCGGATTTTGGGCTGGAGGCATTATCGGATCATTCTTCTTCGAAAATGCGGCTGGTAGGGCAGTAACAATTAATGATGTTCGTTATCGTGACATGCTAACCCAGTTTTAAGTGCCTAAATTACAAGATATGGATGTGACCAACATGTGGTTTCAACAAGACGGTGGCACATGCCATACAGCCAGAGAAACAATTCAATTACTGCATGAGTCATTTCCTAATCGGCCGTTTTTGCGATCAGAATTGGCCATCCAGATCTTGCGATTTAACGCCATTGGACTCTTTCTTTAGGGTTTTTGAAGTCAAAGGTCTATGCAAACAAGCCCACGACCACCAACGCCTTGAAAGAGGAAATTGGGAGGTGTGTTAATGAAATTCAGCCACGTGCGAAACGGTCACAGAAAATTTCAATAAAAGAGTACGTACTTGCCAGCAAAGCCGTGGCGGCCATTTATCGGATGTGCTATTCTATACATAACCCCAATCTGTATACTCTATGAATCAATAGAAAATGTAAGCCTTCTAATTAAAAATCTGTATTTTCTATCAAAATTACATTTTGCGTGAGTTATGGGACACCTTTTAGCTTTTAAGCATTCTTTCCTTTCATAGTCCTCTCTTAGTTTATCTAGCCATCAGCGAAACAACAGAGTACCTAGTCACTGATTTCAAGTCTTACCCTGATATTTGACAAAGAACACATTCAATTCATCCTATCCCGTTCTTTAACACCGGTGACACCAACCTGAGGTTGGAGTAGGACTTACTGTAGACAATTCTCTCAAAAACTTAGAAGCCAGAAAAGTCAGAAAAGCTGCAAAAAGCAAAACAGAAATGTTTGACGTTAGGTAAAAAGGGGTTAAGTCAGACATTGCAGTTACCAGAAAATGAGATTTTAAATGTGCTTTTCATATGAGCAATTTACTGACTTATTGCCTGTGGATCAGTTAATTACTATAGGAAGCAGTTGCGCTAGATTTAAGTTGGTAATACCAATCGGAAAATAAAACTAACTGACTTAAACCCATTTGCCATTTTTTGACTTAACCACTTAATACCTGACACCAGATAAATATGCTTCAAGTTTCCCTGTAAGACACTGAAACACAAAGGCGGATAGAAGATGACGATGCTCGCAGATTGTTCAAATAGTCTTCTAGGAAATTGCTAGGGACTCACAAAACAATAAGCTGTACAGGGGCCTGACGCATATATATACAGATGGTACGTCGTATGAGCGACTTATCTGCTCGATATCAGCCAAATTCTGCTGCAAGATCCTTTGATCTATGAATAACCTCGGGCCACACTAAAGAGCAAAGAAGAGCCTCTAGCATATGTAGGTTTCCTCAGATCCGTTTCGCTATCAATCTTACATTCGTTTCACTTGTGTTAGGAGTTATCATTTTTGAAAAACTTTTATTTAAGACTAACTCAGAATTTTCAAGAAACGTGTAAGAACGTTTAACGTTTAAAGGCGAACCCCACAGGCGGATCAGAAGAAATGCGGTGAAATGAGAGGGTTGTGATCCCTTGTTTTTGGATCCTAACCTCGCTGATAAAAGGAAGAAGAAGAAGAAGAAGTGTAAGAACGTTTAACTCTTGACCAGGCTAACGTCAAAGTTTTGATCTCCAAATGCGTATCTGTTTAGGGGGTGTGCATCGCCACAAAAAAAAAATTAATCACCCCTTTTACCGAAAGCCGTAATGTGCTGAAATCAACTGAAACTGTTAACGATCTATTAAACTCCTTTTTTTACTGGCACTGACTCCTGAAAAGTAAGTAGTTCAGCACAGTGAAACTCTTTTATAGAACGGTTTCTTGAAACTCGGAGCGAAACCTCAAAAGCTTTAAATGAATAGCCTCGATTGGAAATCCAAGTCCACCCAAGCATTAGGCAATTGTACATCAAATACGAAAGTAAGACAAACACTCTTGTCTTTTACCCCGAATGTCCAGGGATTTAATATCGCACACTTTACAGTTGGACCATATTTAAAGTTTGATAGGAGTTCCCACTCCATTCCCTTTTTAAATGATTGCCTGTCCCCTTAAATCCACAAGAGTTTAAAAAAAGCCAAGAAATTATGTTAAAGACACATTCCTGGCTGATCCCTTTCCATTCTCCTTCCATACTTAACTAATATTATCTTACCACAAATTTTCCTTAAAACAAAAGACACTCAAGTGCCAGCAATTAGTTCACTCACCTGAAACGAGAATAAAAATACAAAAAATTAATAAATTAGCCTTACATGAGCAAAAAAAAAAAATCGTTATTACTAAACAAACAACAGGGATTAACTTGAATGACCCATAACAGCGCACAGAGAAACAAATCCTCCAACAATAATCCCACGCCCACTCTATACCCTGAGCTACAGCCCAACCCACTGAGTTCAAGACTCGCGCGACCACCAACGGCCAACACAAAAAGAATTCATTGTAATTGAATTGGAAGTACCACATTTTGAGTGTACTCAACTGGCACCTCTGCCAACAGCCCCAAGGATATAGGGTGATGTAAAACCTTCAAAATGAAGCAAAAAAAAAACTGTAATAACAATCAAAAAAATCTTCAGAGGAAAAAATATGTTAAGAAAATTGTTATTATCATCCGAGACGACAAGGACCATGCCCACAACATCGTCGAACTAAACCAGCTCATAATCATAAAACCTAATGACACCAAACGTGGGAGAAGGAATATCCTTGAGTATTATCCTTCTTGAGTTTTCTTTTTTCTCATTCGGGACGCGATAGTAGCGATTAAAATGCGAGCTTGGTTGCACTCAGCGTGCTATTGAGGGGTACATCCTCCACCCTTCAAAAAAAAGATGCTCCTCGAGCATTAGTGTTGACATGAAATCGACAGGGAATATCCTTTTTTGGGTGATTCCATGTAATTGCATGATGGCTGCGTGTCCACTGATTTTTTTTTTTTTTTTATGGAAAATGAGAACGAAGCATGGTGGTCTCTCCGCAAAGTGTTGGCAAATTTGGAATTGGACAATTTTCTGTGCTAATTTCTATGTTCAATTTGTCGCGCACGTTAGAAATTGGTTGTGAACATGCAAACTGTGTGTCGAAAGCAACCCGCTAAAGAGGTGTCTTAATTATGGTTACTCAGTTAACGAAAGCAAATACCAATCGAGGAATAATTAGCTTGTAAGCCAGTATAAGTAGGTGCAGATGTGGAGGTTTGTAAAGAATGTAGGAGTAGAGGACAAATTGGAGCTTTAAGTTGACAATTTATTAGTTCATGAACGGTATGACTAGTATGTACTATGTGAAGAAATGGGTTTGTAGAGTGGAGGTATGGTTAGGGTATTCGATATCTAAGCCTCATAGCTTCTGAGAAGCAATAAAACAATATATAGTTTAGTTTTTGGTTCACTGACTTCGAACTTTTGGTCAAAAACAAAACCGGAAGTCCTATTAAAAACAATTGGAATCCGAATTTCTTCCAGACCACACAAGCACAAAGCGGATAAGTAGATGATGAAGGATACGAGAACTGAAAGATCGACAAAATTATACCCAGTAAGTTACTACCTATTGCCACCTATCGGGCTGTGATAACAATTTGATCAGAGGTGATCTTAAATAAACAAAAAAAAATTAAGGGTCTTCTCTCCAACGACTTCTAACAAAGCTGTCGAGAAGAGGAGGTGATAATGCTCGGCACCAATTAGAGTTTTTCCTTTTAGGAATCTGAGGCACCTCCTAGCAGTTTTGCCACCATCTGTCACTTGATGATTTCAGCGATTCTTGTTAGAGAGTACATTATCTAGAACTCCATAAAAAGATTCAATAGAATCAAGAACACTGCTCTGCATGCACCACGATTTATGCACTTGCTCCAATTTTTCGACAGGCAATCATTGAATCCCCTTTGAAACGTTACTGCTTACTTCATTTGCAACTTATACGGTGGAAATGTATGATTGATCATTGCTCTGCATGAGTTTGGATAGCATTGGCAATAAAGCAATAGGTATGAAAAAAAAATTCAAAATAAACCGAACGGTATTTCAATTAAAACGATTTTTTCCGATGAAATTGGATTTTTCCAATGAAGTCGGATTTTTTCGCTGAAATCCAATTTATATGTTCCATATATTTATGGGGTTTATCCATCTTCACAAGACCATTTTCTAGCACCCATCCGAGCAGGGAAGACTGAAAAAATGTGAGAACGCCTAACGAGCGATCCTTAGCTGTTTACACCGATGGATCCAAAATGGAAATGGGTGTAGGCGCAGGCATCTTCTCTGAAACGCTTGGTCTCTCCATGTCAGCACGGCTTCCGAACTACAGCAGCGTTTTCCAGGCGGAGGTCCTAGCAGTCACAATAGCAGCTCGTGAGACTGCGATGAGGGCAATACCACGAGAGGATATCACCTTTTTCATCGACAGCCAGGCGGCGATAAAAGCAATATCTGCTATAGAAATAAAATCGAAGCTTGTGAAGTGTTGTAGGGAAGAGCTCAAGGTTCTTGGAACACAGCACGAGGTAAAGCTCTGCTGGGTCCCTGGTCATGAAGACATACCAGGGAATGAGAAAGCCGATGCACTGGCTAGAGGAGGCTCAGCACTAAACTCGGACCAATCCGACCACTCGGTGTATATCCCGTCTTGCGCCCTTAAGCTCGAAGCAGGAAACAAAGCCCTAACGGAGGCTAACAATAGGTGGACCTCTTTAGATACTTGTGTCACCACGAGGAAGCTGTGACCTGCATTTGACAGAGTAAGAACCAATAGACTCATACACAGGCATAGAAAGTCCCTCTCTACTCTAATAGAAGTCATTACGGGGCATAATACCATGCGGTACCACATGAAAAAACTACGTGTGACTAACGAAGACTTTTGTAGAGGCTGCGGCGACGAGGAGGCTCAGGAGGACACCGCCCACTTTCTCTGTCATTGCCCAGGCCTCTCATTTGAGAAATAAGATCCTTGGACAACACTTTTTTGAGGATCTAGAAGAGTTGTCCAACAGACCAATAAATGACATCGCAAACTTCATCAAATCCTCTGGATGATTTGTATCTCGGGCACAGTAAGTACTAAATGCTTTCTTTATGATATTTGCAAAGACGGTATTTTTCCACGAGGAAGGGATTCTCATTCTATCCCCTTTCCCCCCCATGGGTATCACAATGGGTCTATATTGACCTGAGTGTGGTGTGGAGGTTTTCTATCCCCCTACACCATCCCACTTACCTAACCTAACCTATGGGGTTTATCCATGGAAAAGTCGAGAAAATGCGGCTAGTGTATAAAACAAAATTAAAACAAAAATTTCACCTCTATGCGGTTATTTCCCCAAATACTGCTACATACGATTTAGTGCGTTTTTGCATCTCTAGTCTGCAGCTAGAAGAGGAGATTTTACTGTCGTTTTTCAGAAGTGGCTACCCACAAAAAGATAAAAAAAAAAAAAAAACTGGAGCAGATTGTGTAGAAGTTTGTCTGTTGTAAAACACTTTTTCAGAATGAGGAGCCGTGGTTTTGGATACTGAACACGGATCAGCAGCCGGGAGAGATATTCTACAACGTTCTCTCGCTCAACCTTTCAAGAAACTAAGACTTGTTACAGTGCGGGTCAGCTAGCAGGTAAAATGTGATTCACTATGAATATTTCAGAAATTTATTACATTTTTATCATATTACACAACCCAAACAAAATACATGGTCACTAAAGAAAAGTACGCAACACGAAAGACAATAGACGACAGCAGCTACATTTATATCAGGCTTTTCTTAAGAGCTGACGTTCTTCAAAAATTAAAATTGTCTCGTAAAATCACGGATAATTTTCATAACCGTAAGATGGGGACATCACATACATATGTTACATAATGCACAATATATATCTACAGAGAATACTGTTTCAAGGAACTAGATTTAATCAAAGGAGTCGTATATCCGACGTCGGATGCGTCTAACAACTTGTACAACATTTTATTTTTTATACAGTCTATGGATCCGACGTCGAATGTCCGTCGTCCGTCTCCGAATCGAATTGAGGTTCATCTGATAAAAAACAGTCCCTTTGAACGTTTGAATGCTTTGATGTCTAATATACTTTGAAACGTATATCCGACGTCATTTTTGACATCACTTTTCCGAAATATGACTTTGGAAATATCTGTGTATCTTATGTAACTACGTCAAGGCGTTCAAATTAATCAACCGATTCTGCGTTCTAAATACTAAATGAATTTAGGATTAACAAAAAGGTTATGTCAGTTTCTATGAGATCATGAAACCTATACTATAGTCAGATACAAAATGCATAATCAGAACTTTGAAGACTAAAGTCGAATGCACTCAAACACCTATTCAATAGCCCAATTCTTCAAACTTCTAACTTCAACCTCAACTACAGCTGCAATCACCTCCACTAATTAATAGTCAAAAAATCTGCAGTTTTCACTCCTTAAGCACACAATAGGGAGTGATCATAAAACTTTACTTTTCACAAGCACCTCTGTGTGCATTTTCATAACCCCCAACGGGAAGAAGTCATAAAGCAAAATATTTAACCCGCCTTCACCACAAGTAAAGTAATCTGCGGGCACTAAAACTCCGCTAAAATGCTCCCCTTAGATCAGCAGAATAATTCATTCAACCATCCATTCATCTCGGCAGGAACCACCTCTGGCCTGAAATGCTCATAAAGCAAAACCCATACACATACAGTGAATCCGCGAAAAGCATAATCATAACGAGGTGACTCCTCAAAGGAGTCAATAGATGTGTGTATCCGTGTGTTTGTGATTTTCGAAAAAGTTTCGCGTAAAATATCCTTTGCTCCCAACACAGCGCTTAGCTGGCATTTAAATTTACCATAATTTATAGATGATGTGCTGCTCTCAAAAGGCAATAAACCTGCTCATAACAGAAGAATGCAGACAAAACTCCGAAAGAAGGAAGGTTGTGGCTTCTTACAGTTTTCTCATAAAACGATGAAAAGAAAAGAAAGAACAACCAGAATTAACCACAGCACAGCAAAAACGAAAAAGAAGGAAGCCCTACACATTAGTTCTGTGAACGCAAATCCTGTTGCAAAGGAATTATACGGTGCAGGAACAACCCCTTCATTGTGAGAGGGTGGATCCTTTCTTGTAAGTATGCAATTCCATACTTATAATAACCTGCCAGGATAAGAACCGCATTAGTCTCGTTTTTCTTCTGTTTTTCCGTCAATAAACAGATGGAACTTTCTCCTACTCCCCCAGACGACACAGAGCCGATGTAAGTCGTCTCAACTAGTTGGGTGTGCTCCCCTCGTTAAGGGTCGTCAGAATAATATTTTAAATCTTGTTAAATTGATCAATAAAACAAAGTTTTGAATTTTTCAATTAAAAAACTTTTTATGCACTCAGCAAGTATGGCAGTTAACCAGACTTGTGTTGTGCTCGCCCGTCCTCGCTTTAGAAGGCATCATATTTACTTAATGCATTTTGTTTCGTTGCTTTTTTTTTATTTTGCTTCTATCGTATACTTCGTTTAGTCTCGCTTGAGGTTTCCCTGTGGGATTCCTTTTTTTTTTTTGCTATAGGATCGGGGTACATGCTCCTGCACTCCACATTATCTCATCACAAATTATGCACATAACTAAAGTTTCTTAATGAAAGTAAAAAAAAAAAGTTCTCGAAGAGCACTGTCGAGTGCCTTGAAATGAAAGCAGAGAGAAAGAAAAACCCCAAAAACTTGAAAAGAAGTACACGTGAGGTTAGAAGTATGTAAAATGGTTAAATTTTGTAAATAAGACACATTTTGAAGTTCGCACTGAAAAGATACAGGCTGCAGATACAGTATGCACGAAGGAAATACCAAAAGAAAAACTCTGGCAGGAAATTTCCTAGTTGATGATGGTGGTTTGTTGTAGTGGAAAGTGGTTACAAGTTTTTTGGAGATGAAATATATCTGAACTTGAGTGGAGGGTTTTTGTTGCAACATGACAGCTTAAGTTGTGGCACAAGATGTATGGCGATGATGCCAGAAGAAGTATGTAGTGTGCTGGCACTTATTTGCTGAGACTTATTTGTGGTGTTAAAACTTCGTAATTAGATCAGTCTTCTTATGTGGTTCCAGAAGTCTCGAACCTGTTAAATGTAAGATACCCACACTTCCCTTTTTTTTTGCTATTTGTCGGAATTTTAAGCCTCCGTCATCAGAATTCATACAATTGAAATTACACCAAGAGCTGCCACCTGGAATTATGCCACCGAATTTGATCAATTCAAATTTCATTGCATACTCTTTAAAGCTACAGTTTATACTATCCTATCCACGTGTACAAATGTATACGTAAGTAAATTATGTATGAACATACATCCAAATCGGATAAGTTATTGTTTCGGATTCTAGGGTTAAAGCGCACAGGAAAACTAATAGGAGCAAGTTAGGCATACTAAGCACATGACCCTTACGCGCACACATCCCAAATCCAACACACTTCGGTTTTGTACAAAGAAATACATTCAGTGTACCATGCTATAATAATCCGCGGTGGTGGTTTTGTAACAAAGATCACCAATGAAATTCTACCGGAATTTATCAGTTTTTCTACAACTTCAATTGGGCGATCAAACGATTTGCAAAGCGCGTTTTATAAAGAATTTTGGAGTAGCTATTCTGAAAGTTGAAACGCTGAAAATTGAAAGTTGATAAGGCTGGAGTATGGAATAGAATACATACATATGTATTATATATTCAAGAGCATTAAGTTTACATTTGATGAGGATTCATTGTGATCATAGCGTTGATCGCTTGAGATCTGAGGTAGTCAGTGCTGTCAATAAAAATCCATTGGTCAGAGAAAAATGGTTCCTCGACTGAAACTAGTTTTCTTTAGAAGGATAAGATTAACATATGTATATGCCTCTCAAATTGAAGATGAACTGTATACCCAAGATTTGATAGAAATTTAAAGTTTGTTAAGAAAATAATAGAATAGTGGTTTTCCAATGTCCACCCTTCATTTAATTCATAAGTTAACTAGCAGTTCTGTATCATTTGATTGAAAATAATTTTGCAAATGTTCGCATACCACACGTGACTGGCGTAGGACCTGCTCGTTTTAACTAAAATTTATGTTTTGTTCAGCATAAGCACATTTATTTCAAAATTTATCTCAATCTACATACCAAGCGATGTTCTCCAAACCTAAGAAACTGAATATGCATTTTCCTGAATACATGTTTTACTGCAAGGATAATGAGAAAATAAACTTCAAACAATTTAATCCCATCGTGATAGACAGAAGGATAAAAACTTTTTACCATACAAAAACGCAACCCATTGTTTGTGCTTTGTGGCAATTGTGCATTCCATTTCTAGACATTTGAAACCGATAACTGCGCACATGTGTACTGCTCACAAAAGTAGATTATACCATTTCCACAAGGACTAAAAAGTGAGATAAGCAAAATCAAACCAGGAACGTCGACAAACATTAAAAGTGTTTCACTGAAGAGAAATGCACGAGGATGCTGTGTTTTGCTGGTGGTAATGGTAGACGACAAAAATAAACCATTAACTAGACAAGTTTCCGTATCACTGGGCGTGAAACAGAACAGAACAGTGGGTGGTGTAAAGAATCCATCCGATAAGGATAATACTGTTTTTGAGTGACTGTGTGAGTATGTGTGTATAGGGGACGTAGGGGACTTGTAAAAACAACGAAGTATATTCTCATCTTCTAAACCAAATCACACAGAGACGTCTCCCTATCGTCTGGGCTTTTGTCTATTAATACCATCACAACAGAGGGATACTGATGAATGGTAAGCGATTTTATCGTTGTTACACATACCACTTCTCTACTCAATATGGACCAGCTAGTCATCAGTAGTATTATACAATAATCCTCGCCAACACCATCATTTGTGGTGTGTGTGACTGCGGTCATTAATCCGTGTGACGATGAATCTTATACTATACTTGATGCTACATATGATATATTAGCCATGATGGCGTGGGAGGCTTTTTTTTTTTTTATTGATTAGGCGGTAGTAGAAGTATTATTGCTTTTATAAACAAGTGAAAGACTGTGGAAGGATGGGGTAGTGAATCAACAATTGAATTGATTTTGATGTAAGATATAGGTCACTGGAAACTTCAATAGTCTAGCTGGTTCGTCTGTTAAGTCAAAGATAATTTCTTACAATCAAATTATCAGCCAATTAAATATTGTAAGTCAGCGTAACATTATTCGCAAGCATTCTACGCCAATCGGACGATAAAATAATCGGTTGAGTTTAATAAAAATTAAATTGACCGACCGAATAATCGGTTGAGTGTGAGAGCATTTTTTATAGGAATTAGAACATCAAAAAAATACGCAACAGCTCTTTAAAGTGCCAGGGCCTAGCTTCTGGCAACCACTCATGTTGTGTGCGTTATATTTTTCACACGAATGGAAGGGACCTACAGTTTTTAATGCCGAATCCGAACGGCGATTTGAGAAGCTTTTTTCGTGACAACAATATTCTCGGATGTTTGTCAGACGCTCGCGAGAGGTGGGACCGTGAAAAAACTTTTTTGGTGTTTTCTGGGATTCGAACTTGGAACCTCATGCGTAGTGATCCGACACACTAACCACATACGCCACGGCGCCCCACCAGAACATCAGTTGATTCAAAATTGTACATTAGGGTAACTATCGGCCAATCGAACAGTAATTTGACCAACTAAGAATTTGTGTAGTAGCACTGAGTGCAATGTAGACATTGTATTGATTGCCTATGGACTTTTTGACCAAATGGATGAATCAGACTTGGGTGCCATGTATTTAGAATCGGAAAGAAGAAGGCACTGGTAGTAACTCTACTCGAAGGTGCATTATCTGATGAATATCCTCCGAGTTTAGTCGTTAGAAGTTTTTTCTTCGCTGCTATTTTGATAAACAACTATTTCCTGAACTCGTTTAAGAGTCGTCAAAGAATAAATTACCCAATAGATGCTAGCTCTGGGAAAATCACTGAAACGCCAGAGTGCCCTAAGCTCACTAGCTGGAGAGGCCAGCTTGTTATGAAATTTTTTGGGGAAGGCAGTACCCAAATCTATGAATTTGATTGCACCTTGACCATCTAGGAAGATAACGATGCTTTGTTTCTGCTTTGAGTCGTGTTGATGTCATCTAATCCTTCTTCCTTTCAATTAGCAAAGAATGCAGTCCTTTGGGGAGCAACAAATTTATTTGGTACCGAGTCTAAGATAGTGCTGCGACTGTGAGGCTGAGCAACACCCAGGTTACTGAATCTGGCTGGGCTACACAGTCTGTTGATTTTAATGTGCATTTCAAGAAGCAAAGTGCAGCGGATGTAGCGAAGTAAGTCACTACTGGGCGGGGTGCAAACGCAAAACTCTGAACGAGTGTTTTGCGAAACCACGTTTTTCAAGTAGGCGTAATGTGAAGAAAAAAAAAAAAAAAAAAAAACAATGTAAATACATTTTTTTGTCTTCAATATGTTGCCAATAAAAGCCTACAATCAGATTTAGAATAACATAAGTGTATAATTTTGTAATTGCTATAATTTGACACGTCCAGGGTGGTTTTCCTGTTTTAAGTTGTTTTGATCAGTCGAAGCCATTAATAGTGACTGATGGTCTGATATTCAAACTCTAATGATGCATATTTGACAAAGTATGTACTTTCATTAGGTAAATTTTGAATAAAACTACAATTCGACTCACGTAAAAGATGGTGTGATTGTACATAAGATACAAGTTTCTTGTGTTCAGGACTGGCTCCGGCTAGAATCTGAACCAGGAATAATTTGTAGTCGAATTGTTATGGATGGCGTCAAAACCAGTCAAGGGTGTGGTGTTGGTGTCATCGTGGAACACAACAACACTACTTAGGCTTCGCTTTGCGTTAGGGAAATATACGACGGAACTATAATCAGGGTTATCGTGAATAAATTTTCCCTCGGAATTTTTCCCCCGAACAAAAATTAAGTATCTTTAAAAATAGGGAAAGAATTCATCGGGGAAATATTAAATATCGCGATTGCATTGAAAAGTCTGCTGAATTGCCATTTATTATACCTATTTCTTTTCCGCGGAATTATTTCCTCTATTTTGAAGATACCTAATTTTTGTTCGGCGGAAAAATGCCGAGGGAAAATTTATTCACGATAACCCTAATTATAAGGATTGGTGAATGGGTCGGAATATACATATTTGACTGTAGTGAAAGTCAGGCTGCGCTTAAGGCAACCCTTGAACCACTTACAAAATAATTCGTCAATTGAAGAACTGGCATAACGCTTTGAACATTGTCTGAGTCTAGATCACACTGGGATAATGAGGATCACCGTTTCTTACGAACACAATTGTGTGTGGCTTCCAAATGTACGTAAAAAAAAAAATAAAAATATTCCGACATTCTTGATATCTCTCAGCAGAAAGGTCTGCAGGCAACTTATTGGCGTCCTGGTAGTGCACCTACGCTTTCTACGACAAGATAGCTAGGAAAGCAATAATGGGTAAATCATTTTTGCTACTTGATAGTATAATGCAATGGACAACTTGCGCCCGAGTCATCCAGTGGGGCGTTTGAAGCAAAAAGTCCTTAAAAGACGAGGCTGCTAAAAAAATTCCTATTGATTATGATTTGCCTATTTGTCCTTGTGGAAGGGTCGCATCACATAAAATTCAAATAAAAATTCCACCAGTGTGAAATGGAAAACAGAATTTTCTTCGGTAGCCGGAACGTTTTATGTCGTATATCCGATGCTGGATATCGTATCAAATGGGCTTTGTACTATAAAGAGCGAATAATATACACAACTAATAGAAAGTTTATATCCGAAATTGTGTAACCGATCTTAGACTTGACTTAGTGTTTCGGATGTCGTAAGGCCGTCATCCAACACCGGATTAATGTGTATAAAGTACATACGTCTACCTGCATTTATCACCGGAACTCAAGATAACCTATCAAATGCAATACGACAACAAATTGCTTTCAAAATACCTCCAGCTCGAACTAACTTAATTCGAAAGAAACATGGTTTTAGAGTGACGCGCAGTGGAACTGAACTCTTACCATTTAAAAAAATACAGATCGAAGTCATTCACAACGTTTTTACTCTAAAGCAACTCTTGGATGGGTGAAGCTTAACGCCTTCAACGTAAGACCTAGCGATGTCAATGGTAAAAATATCACATAAGACCACCCATTTTCAAAAGACTTCAATTTAAGACTCTCCTTCTTTGCATTTAAAGTTCATGTAGGGAAAATGTTTTAAAAAAAAAAGATATCGCTCCCCAATGTGGCAGATGACACCGTCTATATAACACACCGTTCCAAATACCGCCAATTAAAATTAACTTTCCATTTCGCCCACAGCTTTCCGAGATTAATATCGAAAATCTGTCTGTAGCCACTTAATGGCACACAAAGAAAAAACTTAATTAATCCTTTCACATTTTTTTTTTTTTTTGATTACATAATATGTAATGTATGCCTGAAGTTGCCCCTTCCGCAACACACCTATTGTCTGACCACACCACATGACTTGCACAAGTAACGATCCCAAGGAGGAAGAGGTACACCTTTACAACATCTCATCTCTATAACACGTCGAACCATCCAAGGAGTATACTGACCTAAATATTTCTCGATAAACAATAAAGAGAGTCAAGAAAAGATGTGGAAGATCTAAAAATAGATCCTCCTCATCGTCATGTCATCTCTTACCAGGAGAACAAAAAAAAAAAAACGAATAAATAAATAAATAAATAGCAACAACGAAAAAGCAATCTTAATTCTGTCAATGAAATTTATTGCTTTTAATTGAATTAAACGAGAATTAGTTTGTGTATAGGGTAAGGCATCATCTGTGAGAAGGACAAGATCGGAGATGAGAAACATTCGCAGCATATGTTGCGAAGGTTAACTTCTTTCTCTTTGTGGAGTTAATATTTAAATAACTCCAGCCCCAAACCATCGTTAATTGATACAAAAGCCAAAGAGTCGTCAGAAGAGCTGTACATATATCTGACAGATGCCCCCTGAATCCCAAACGCATATTTTTTTTATTGAGAAATAAAGTTAAAGTGCGAAAAAAGGATACGAGACGCAGTCGTTTTTTTTTTTTGCTGACTGAAGACGAATTTTGTTAATGATGAAGCGACACTGACGCAACTGACTTCTCACACAACTTGCCCACATGCAAGTCACTCATAATGATGACTGATTAAATATTTGCCGTTCAGCATGCATTCAAACAGACATCCAGACAGATGCTTCATCAAACATAGAGTGCATCCAGCAGAAGTTGTCCTCGTCCGTTTTTTTTTTCTTTTTTGTTTCGGGGTCATAACAATTACGCGAATGTTTAAACAGAATGACATGCAAAAAGGGTTTTCGGCTTTTTGGTAGAAGTCTCTCTTTTTGATAAAAGATTGGCGCAAATGCCGAAAATTCAGAAAAAAATAACGGGGGGGAGGATGGACTTACCAACCGCAAATACTGCAATTTAAGTTTCATGCTCCAGTTGAATTATAAAAGCGGTTTCATTTTTTTTTTTTTTTTTCGTTATGGAGAGTAGTTATGAATGGCTCTACACAAGGCATACCTGATGAAAAGGATCCAATGGAAAATTTGTGCGCGGGAGAAAAGTACTGAAGACGGTTGGATGTTTTTGGTTTCACTAGGGAATATCTACTCCCATAGGATTCAACGTACAAACTGAGTCGACGAGAGCTTGAATCTATATATTTTCTGATGCGCGGGAAGAAATTTTTAACTTGAATGTGACCACATTATTCAGACTTATACGATTACAAAATAGTTCTGTAGTCAGAAAATTATTAACATGGGAAAGTTAGCAGACGTTTGACCAGAATCAAGATCCTAAAATTCAGACTTGGCTTTGAAAGCAGAGTCTTATAAGATAGTTACTCTGATCTAATGTCGCATTGTTGGCGAACAAATTACCACCATCTACAAAAATGCCTGAATTTTCGGTCAAGCCAAAATTTTGACTTGGCCTTATAGTTAACTAGCTGGCACCCGGCGTGCGTTGATGCATCTAACAAAAAAAAAACTGTCAGGCAGAGGCCTGGTGCTAAGTCTGTATGCTTTTGTAATTTTTTTTTTTTTTGCCTATCACCTTTCTTCTTCTTCTTCTTCTTCCTTTTATCAGCGAGGCTATGATCCGAAAACAAGGGATCACAACCCTCCCACTTCACCGCATTTCTACTGATCCGCATGTGGGGTTCGCCTATTTGACCTCAGAAAATATCGGCAGGTCTGCCGATTTTGGATCACTCGGTTACTGAGGCCAATGAAATGCCGATGTCGTCGCATTTGTCTGATCCAGGCGTTTATAGGCCTGCCTTTCCTACATCGCGATGTCTTTGGAACGTGCATTGATATTGCCTTTTTAACAGGGTTCAAATGATCTCTTCTTTGAACGTGGCAATACCAACTGAGCCGGTCACGCTCTATTTTTTGTACGATGGTTTCCTTGATGTGAAAGCCTTTTGCCTATCACCTTTGTACCGTAATTATCTACATTTAAAAACAATAAATTGGTTGAAAATTACGGGCGGTAGAGGGACACAAACGCATTTTGCCACTTAGATTTATATATAACCTCCTGAGACCCCCGGTATCACCAGTGATACGTTTGGTTTAGAATTTTTTTCCACGCTATCTTTTGGAATTCGATAGAACCTTTTGGGGGAACCAGTTTGGAGAGCCATTATCTTGTTTTTGAGCCACGTGGCATTTCTCTAGTTGTCAAATTACGTCAATTGCAATCAGTTGAAGTTTGATTTTTTAATTGTGTTGCCACCATGTCGACTTTGCGCAAGCGTAAGCATTCGTTTTATGAAGTTATTTGCTAGTGTTTTGTTTTAAATATTTAGTTTAAACTGTATATTTAACATTACTGTTCATGTTTTACTCAAGTTTTATAAGTCATTTTGAAGCTTTTGAAGCTTTTGAAGCTATTTAAAACCCAAAGTATCACTGATGATACCACCCCACTACTCCCAACGGGGTGGTGGTAATTTTTTTTTGACTGAAATTTATGTAATTATAGGTGGTATTAAGTTATAAAAAAAAAAGGTCTTGTTAATGAAAAATACATAACTTGGTCTTGGGTCTCAGGAGGATAAGTAGAAGATGAGTCGCAAACATAGATAGATACATATGTAACGGGTGGGCCATCTAGTGATTTCTTTTTAAATCATAGGTTATTTTGACACTGACAGCTGTTTCCCGCTCGAAATCTTGACAGAAAGTCAGTATCATACCTCCGCGGAACGAAATGAGTCGCTTTACTCTTGAACAACATTGGAAAATATTGAAAAGTTCGTGAGACTGGTATGCTAGTGGACAACACTCATGGTCCCCGTCGTCGTACGGTGCGCACAGACGAGAATGTGGCTTCTGTAGCCGAGAGTGTGAGACTCAATTCATGAACATCAACTCGTCATCGATCTCAACAGCTCAACATTTCACGCACTAGCCTGAGGAGAATTCTGCACAAAGATCTGGGATTATTCGCTTACAAGGTCCAATTGATTCAGCAATTGAAAGCTCACGACCATCCGCTTCGTTATCGCTTCGCAGTTTGGGCCTTAGAGCAGCTTGAATTGGACAACGATTTTGGGCGAAAAATCATCTTTTCTGACTAGGCACATTTTCATCTCGGCGGCTACGTTAACAAACAAAATTGACGAATCTGGGGCTCGGAAAACCCGCACGTTATTGTCGAGAAGCCAATGCATCCACAGAGAGTGACAGTTTGGTGCGGATTGTGGAGTGAGGCTGGGAACAACGTTTCGGTCAACGGTGGGCGTTACAGAGCCATGTTAACGACTTTTTTTTTTTTTATCTAAATTCAAGACATGGATTTGAACGACCTCTGGTTCATGCAGGATGGCGCGCCATGCCACAATCGGTCTTTTGCGCACCAAATTCCCAAATCGTGTTATCAGCCGGCGATGTCAATTGGCCGCCTCGGAGCTGCGATTTGACCCCTTTGGACTTCTTTTTGTGGGGAACCGAGAAGGGCCGATGTTATGCCAACAATCCGGAAACGATTCAAGCACTTAAGACCAATATCATCCCAGCAATCCGTGAGCTACAGCCCGAAACCATCAACAAGGTCTTGGAAAATTGAAGTGATAGAATGCGCTACTGCGAGGCTAGCCGAGGCAGCCACTTGAACGACGTTGTATTGCATAATTAATGGGAATGTTTGCTCTTATTAATAAAGCCATAATACATGGAAAAAATTTCATTTTTTTCTTTTTATTGCATTTTTAAAAAGAAACTTGTAGTTGGCCCACCCTGTATATTGATCTGATATCCACAAAACTGTCACTACAGAATTTCAACTACAATTTCGATCAAAATCTTGACTTGACTTGTGGGCTTTGTAGTATTCTGAACACATTTTGAATTTTCGGCCAAAATGATGTCATCACTTTTTTTTTTTATTTTTTTAATTTTAATATTCTGACAACGCCGCAAAAATATCAATCAGCAAAAATTGTAGGCGGGTATGTGGACACTTTTCAAATTTTCGTCGAAATTTAAGGACAAATTTTAGAACATTTTCTTCTCACTGAGATTTGATCAGAATTTTTGACGAATTATTAAAATGACAAGACAGTTTAGTTTAGTGTTTCTAGATAAAATTTCGTACATATCTATTGAAAGAACACGCAGATACAATTTTGGAAAAAAATTCTCAGTACATTTTTCATCAGTTTGAAGGCTCCAAAATGACCATTTAGAAAAGAGTGATCCGAATTGTGGACGCGGTAGTGCACTTGTTATAAACACCCAAATGTTGGCAATGTTTTTTTTTTATTACAACAATGAAAAGGGGATGCACAAACCATTTGTCATTGTTATTTCGGTTTCCGATGACGTGAAGTACTGCATGCTTTAGATCGGACCGGCATCCGTGGGTCAGTTGCGTCTGTGGGAGGGTTACTGGGTGCATTGTCATACTTACCTACTTAATGTATTAATGCGACTCTTCTATTCAGTGTCACACAGTACAGCAAAGCCAATTTATGCTAGCACCAAAAGCAACCCTCTTGTTATCGCCTAGGTCCAGACCCCGTCAGCTCAGGACTCTGTAGATGCAGGATCACCGATGCAGAACACCGTCACACACTCTACTATGAATGAACACATTAAATAGTAAAAGAGCATCTCTTGACTTTTATCTCCCATGGTCCACTCAACAACGCAAAAGCTCAAAATGTTCAATTGCAATTCAATGCTCGATTATTTAATCTGTTGTTGGCCACCATCTTGAGAGCTCAGAGCCCAATTATAGGTATAGACACACACCATCACAAGCGATATGCACTTTCGAGTGCATCCCAGTAGATCCCACCAAAAAAAAGCCTCCCTTGTCTCGTATATTATGGTTTATATACTCATGAAGGAATAATCAAAGAGCAATGAAAGCCGAAGTGAGAAGGGCTGAGGCGGGGGAGAAGAGACTGCCGGATTGTGTGTACCGATAGCAAATGTGTGCAAAGCATAATCTTGGCAATCTCACAATATGCAGCAATAAAATATGCAATTTTCTGCAGTGACCGTATTCGAGGCCTTTTGTTACTAAGGAGAGCAGGTCGGTGGCGGTTGGTTGGAGGAAAGCTCGACAGTGTACTCTCCCTAAAAGCAGACACATAGGGCGCAGCAGAGAAACGTACAGTTATAGTCGAGCATATAGTTTAATGTCTGCAATTTCAATAGTCAAGTTCAGTGAAAAAGGGAAGTGCAGTGTAGAGCGAGGATCCCCCCATCCCTTTGCCCGATTTTAATGGATTGCAGGTCGGAAAGAGGAGATGGCACGATGGCGAAGGATAGAGAAGAGAATGCTCATAATGGCTCTGCTCCCTGATTTCCACATAATGCAGAAGGAAAGAGGATATGAATGGTTTTTTTTTTTGCTGCTCTACGTGACATTGATTACATAAAACCCCAAGGGATGAGGCAGGAGATTGAAGTACGAGAGAGAAAATGAATGCAGAAAAGGAGTGGAATGAACACACTGCAAAATGTAGGCGGCTAATGGGATAGAGGAAGAACAGCAATAGCAACAGCAAATCCAGGGAATCATAGGATTCAATGTTATTGTGTTAATGTTTGTGGAACGTCTGAGGATGGAGTAGTCGACTTTTTTTTTTTTCTTCTTCTTTGTTGGCAGAGCCTGTTTTATGATCAACAGCGGCGAGAGCCAGACTGGTTTTTAAATTTTTTTTTTTCTTTAGGTTTTCTAGGCTAACGATAGACTTAGATGAATAAAGAGTCACAGTGGTCTTGATTAAAATGGATTATTCACGAGCGGCGAAAGGATTGCAAAACTGGAAGAAAGAAAAACTGGATATCCGTAGAAGAACTGGAGAAAGAGAAAAGAAAATCTGATGGGCAAGCAGGGGAAAGACTAGCAATATAATGCAGCAACAGTGACTTAAAATTTTATGTTCGCCCTAAGCTCTAGTGTTATTTTTTATGTCGCATGAACGAATTAGATTGGATTAAGTTGGTAAACAAAGTAGCTCCTGAATGACTCCGGCACTCTGGCCGTCCTGAAAAAGTTGTAGAAACATCTGCTTACTTTGTAAACATTAACAGGGAAAACGACACTTTTTCAGTAGAGACCGGGGATACCACAAAAACAAAAAGGAGAGAAACTTCGTTCACTTTAAAGCTAAGGCACTAGCAGATGTATCAGACGTAGTATTATGCTCTCTGTCTGTTGTTTAAACATTTAACATAAGATGAATGGTCTCCAGTTATGGACTATTTCGGTTCTTCAAAAAGACGCTTAAAACGATCATAAAACCAAGCCAGTTCAAAGAGTCAAGTTTTTAAGATTGGAAGATTTTCGAATAACTTTCCTGTCCTTGATCGATAGTGAATAGTTCCTCAAGGTACTCAAACTATTTAAATGATCCTTTGTTCATCGGAATTTTTTAGTTACTTATTTAGTTGGCGCTACAGTTCAGGGGTGAACCGATTGGCAAGAGTTATTCTCCGCTTGATTTCTGCTCCGCTGGTACTATTGTCAGAGTTGGTACCAGAGCCGAGGTTGACAAGTCCCTTAGTACATCGAAGATAGCTGCCCACTGTGACGTTCTGTCCAATTCGTCGGCATTGACTGGCCCTTCCTGTTGACAGCATATACTTCGTTTTGCCCTCAGGAAGGGATGTCAAAACTAGACATGGCTCTATATAGCTCTTCTCTATAGATGCTGTCATAGGCGGCCTTGAAATCGATAAAGAGATGGTTAGTATCGACGATTTGGACTTCTTGGGTTTTCTCCAGGATCCGCCGAAGTGAGAAGATTTGATCGATGGTGGACTTTCCTGGCCTGAAACCGCACTGATAACGGCCAATCAGGCTATCGATAAAAGGTTTCAGGCGTTCACACAATACCGCAGATAAGACCTTGTTTGCGATGTTGAGGAGACTGATGCCTCTATAATTGGCGGAGTTGAGGGGGTCTCCTTTCTTGTGAAAAGGAACGGAATTCTTTGTTGAAGTCCTATCATCCCTGAAGAAGTTCTCCCAAGTATACATAAGTGTTCGAGTCAGTGAAAACAGTAGATTCAGGACCAGTTGATAGTGCATTCTTGCTCAATGCGACGATTTTTTAAAATTCTTATTCAGTAGTAGATTCCCCGACGCTATGGAATTTGTACGTATTGATATCAAAAAGCGGATTAAATCGAGAAAACTTAGATGTTGCCGATTTTTTAGGGAAGAATCCCGCTTGTCAAAACGGACACCATCTGTTCACTAAACACAAATGACATCATCGTTTCGCAGCCTATCGTCTTAGGCTCATCAATAAGGGCATTTTCATTTCCTTCTGTAAGCCTAATCGCCTCCTCGCTTTATCATCGCAATTTTACTGCATTCAACTCAGTGTCAACCCACACTCATTGCTCCAAATCCAATTTCCATGTAAATTACGCTCAAGCCTATAAAAGGATTTGGGAAATTACTCCCCAAATGTAGGTACACTACAATGGAACGCAAATCCTATTGCAGGCCTACTCTCCAAACAAAGTCTCAATCCTACGCGATTTTCTCTTCTTCCTACCAAAACCAAAAGTGTAGGTGTATAGCATTTGGTTTTAATAAATAATCATAACTTGAGTCTTTTCCTTAAAACAACAGCGACTTGATACTTCACGGAAGTGCAACACTTGAGCTATAGCTAGTAACTCCCTCTTACAGAAATAAAGGCAAAAATTAACCAAGAATGAAAAATGAGGAAAAGTCATCAAGATTTTTCTGGGTTTTTCCCTTCCACGCCACTTTGTCTCTTTCTCGGTTCATGCCTAAGAAAGGAGAAATCAAAATTTATCGAAGTAATTTACGTATTAAAAATAAAAATAAAATAAATTGCAACGTAAAAGAGGAAATGCGAGGGCGGTGTGGTTATCATATTGCTCAGATCGGTTCAGTTCATCCAGAAGATTATCATCACGATCACGATCGTTGTGTTGTGCAGGTTTTGCTCTTTTCTTTTTGCGACTCTCATTCTTTGAGACAGAAAACACTGATAAAAGAAATAAAAAAAAAAAAATGTTCCCTTCCATTGCAATTTCATTACCAAAAACACCCACTCTCTCTCGTCGTCGGATTTGTGTGTAGAGTAGAGTGTACAAAGCCCTAGATGTGGGGTGAAACAAGATGTTAAAGAAGAAGAAAGAAAACGCGAAAAAAGGAACAAACCAATTATAGTCCAAAAAGAACTGGGGAGCTTGTATGTAGGTTTACAATTTTATTTGTTCTCTGTAAATTTGCCTGGAGACTTGCGGCGTTAAAAATTGCATTTCACTCATTGTGTACATTGGTCATATGTTTGCATGCCTTTTTGGTCATTTTTCCAATGACGAAAAGTCGAAAAGAAGAGTTTTTACAATATGGTCAAAAAGATATGTAGGCGGATGTATTATTAAAGATTGGTAACCTGAATGGCAATATCAGGTCCTTGTCACGTAGATTTGAACAATACAATTTCGTAAAACAATTGGCACTTTGGTGTTATTGTATCATTTAAAGAGTACATATGTGGCACAGTTCGACGGATGCCTCGCTCGGATGGATGATTATGCACGCCATGAAAATCATCTCAAGTTGTTTATAAGTTTCGAGAATTGACAAAAGATTTTCAGATGAATTTGAATAATTTGGTATCGGTTTTCAAGCGTGAATCTATTTCTCCGCACGACTTCTACGGCGAAGCTGTTCTTATAACAAGTCGAAAAGCTGCTGAATATGCGAATCTTCGAGTCGGAAATCAGACTATATGAACCAAGGCAGCAGTCAAATATTTAGGAGTAATGTTCAACACCAGTTAAGATTTAAAACGCACGTGGAATACTCGAGCAAGAAGGCTCCACTACTACAGGTAGCCCTTTCTCGAATACTGCAAAACATCGGTGGACTTGGATATGCTAGACGGATTCTACTATCCAGAGTGTTTAGCTCGGTTCTTCTATATGCTGCACCGGTTTGGGCGGCGGCGTTAGCGACGATAGAAACATGGAGAAAACTATTGTCAACATACAGGCTATGCGCGATTAGAACAGTCAGCGGTTTCCGAACAATATCGGACGAAGAAGGTAGGTAGAAGTGGCGGTTCTGTAAAAACAGAGACCCAATTAGCACAGTTGTGCCGTTTTGATACCACAACTCATGCGACCTTGGATGTTGATGTGTGTTGGTGAGGACAATCTAGAGCCAGCCTGTGGAGTTTAAGAAGAGTGTTAGCTCATTTATGTTCTTACCCGAGATTTCCTCAAGTGAATTGTAGAAGGGTTTGCCTAATGCTGGACAATTGCACATGTAGTGGATAATTGTTTCCTTTTCGGTGGCTATGTTGCAACTACGGCAGTGTGTATTATATGGGATACCTAGTTTGGCTGCGTGCTCTCCTACCAGCCAGTGTCCCGTGATTATCGCGATTGTACGGGCAATGTCTTTGCGCGTTCTGTTCAATTGGGCGGTTGTTTTGGTCTTGTTGTAGTTAGGCCACAATTTTCTGGATATGACGCAGTTCGTTAACCTGGACCATTTAAGGTTAGCTTTTCTAAGAAAGATTGAGGAGATGTTTGCCTTAATTGCTCCGAGCGGGGTGTGAACAAGTTCAGCAAGTGAGCATTGAAGGGCTGAGCCTCGCCTGGCCAGTTTGTCAGCATGTTCGTTGCCATCAACGTTGCTGTGGCCTGGAACCCAGACTAGGGTCACCATGCATTGGCCATCAAGCGAGGCCAGCTCCTGTCGGCATTCTAGTACTAATTTCGAGGAAATGGTTTCCGAGGCAATGGCTTTGATAGCAGCTTGGCTATCAATTAAAATAGCGATTCTTTGCTTTGGTAGTGTATTTGTGTGTGACTTGATTTGGCGACAGGCTTCGCGAATGGCGAGTACTTCCGCTTGAAAGACGCTGGCAGCGTCCGGGAGTCGGTACGATCTTGCGATGTTCAGGGACTCCGAGAAAACACCCGCACCAACCCCACAGTCCATTTTTGACCCATCGGTGTAGACTGTTAGATCGAAACCACTGGTCGCCTGTCCATCTTGCCAATCTTTTCTTGTAGGGAATTGTACATCGAAGCGCTTTGTGAAGTTCAATGTGGGGATGATGTAGTCTGTTGGAGTCGATATGAGTTCTCCTGGTAGAGAATCTAGGATATTGCTGTGTCCATAGGGTTTCGCAGTCCAACACTTGGACTCTCTGAGTCTGATTGCGCTGTGCGCTGAGATGTTTGTGATATGTAGATCTAGGGGTAAAAGGTGTAGCAGGACTGTTAGAGCGTCTGACGGAGTTGACCGTAGGGCGCCTGTGGTGCCTATGCATGCTGCTATTTGCACCTTATTTAGTTTGGTTATGTTATAGGCTTTTTTAAGGGCCGGCCACCATACTATCGACCCGTAGGTAAGGATTGGGCGTACTACGGCTGTGTACATCCACAGGGTCAATTTTGGTTGCAGGCCCCATCTTTTGCCGAAGGTTCTGTTGCAGGCATAGAAGGCTATACATGCTTTCTTTACTCGTTCGTCTATGTTTAGTTTCCAGTTAAGTTTAGGGTCTAGAATAACTCCTAGATACTGGAAGATAAGGAGAGTATCTGACCGTTTAATCGAGGAAGATTGAAGTCGGGTATTTTGGTTTTTGTGGTGAAAAGCATCAGTTCACAGTCCACACTTTCTGGCCCATGTGGTGACTTTACTTAGAGCACTCTCCATGATCTCACTTATCAAGGGAGGAAAAAGTCCCGACACTAAAATCACCATGTCGTCCGCATACCCAACTACTTTAATTCTTTCTCTGTCTAAGCATAAAAGGATTTTATTCATGACTTTAGCCATAGTAGAGGTGAGATGACTCCACCTTGGGGCGTTCCTCTACTGGCAAATTTGGTTATGGTGCTGTTTCAAGAGGTATTGTCAGCAGGTATTGTCAAGAGAATAAAGGAGGAGGAGAAGGCAAGAGCACTAGCTATGTGGCAAGCCAGGTTGGATAACAGTACAAAAGGTAGATGGACCTACAAGCTGATTCGCACCATTGAGGTCTGGACCAAGCGAGTGTATGGGGACTGCAACTACCACCTTACGCAGTTTCTATCGGGTCACGGCAGCTATCGCAAATATTTACACAGATTTGGACATTATAACTCACCCCTCTGTCCACATTGTCCAGACCAGGAGGAAGATACAGAGCACGTAATATTCCATTGCAATCGCTTCACGGAATGAAGAAATAACCTGCCAAGTCCACCATTCCTTATAGACCAAATGCAGCGGTCACTCATAACGAATGTGCAAAATGAGCTCCGAATAATTGAGAGAGCAGAAGCAGCAATACATGAAGCATAGCATTAATTGCTAACCAACTCTGCGAAGTAATACCTTACGGCAGTCCCGCGGGGAGACTGAAGTAGTGTGCAGGGTGTGGATTAGTACAATACGTAGGCGCATTCCTGGCATCGATTATTCGGGCTTGCGAATCGTGCATGCTAGCAGCCCGGGCTACTAGTATCTTTGGAAGATTACCACACCCCTTAGCGCGAAAAAAAAAAAATCCTACGGCGGCGCTGGAAACAATGTTACATGTCATTCCGCTAGATATTTATCGGAAGGAGGTAGCAATAAAATCGGCTTTGCGACTGTAAGAATTATCACAGTGGATCAGTAAGATACAGGGCATGCCAAAATCCTAAGCTTAGCAAGCAACATGGTGGAAGTCGCAGACTACTTAAGAGCGTCCCAAGACGTCAATATTAAATACAACACAAACATTCCCAGTCGACAGAATTGGCCGGAGAATGTAAGCCTAAAAGAATCCGCTTTGGAAATATACACCAATGGGTCTAAGACAGAGGATGGCGTAGGGGCAGGCATGCTCTCGGCACCCCTAGATATGCAAGTCTTTTAGACTACCAGATCACTGCAGTGTATTCCAAGCGGATGTTAAGACTATTCGTGAAGTGGCTGAATAGCTGTCGGTGAGATCGGTATCGAACACGGAATCGTCATTTACACCGACAACCAGCCAGTTATAAAGGCACTCGAATCACCAATAATAAGATCCAAATTGGTAAAGTAATGTCGCGCGTCCCTAAATAGGATATTGCATTATTGCATATTACTCTGTGCTGGGTTCCTGGTCATTCGGACATTTCAAGTAAATGCAAAGCAGAAAAAACTAGCTAGAAATGGCACGAAAAAGGAACTCTTTACTGCGAAAGGGGGGCTGCATCTACCCATAAAAACGACAAGATACAAAATATCTATGGCGGCACTGAATCAGGCCAATGAGAGATGGCACAATCTTGGCAATGTAACCATGCGAGACAAACATGGCCACAATTAAATAAAAGAAAAACAAAATACAAGCTACTGATCAACAGACCACGCATAGGTATCCTAGTTGGACTGTTTACTGGTCATTGCGCACTGGTACGCCACGAGGCTTGGAATTCTGACCAATGAATTTTGTCGTAGCTGTATGGACGAAGAAAAGAGGGAATCCCCATTTCACTTGCTCTGCAACTGCCCAGCACTATCCTAAGCTAGAAAGCAAACTCTTGGGGAATAGTTCTTTGAGAAGTTTACAGATATAGCGGATTCGGATATCAACAGCATCTGGAAACTAGTCCAAAAATCAAAATGGTTCCAAGAGTAACTGAAATAACCGGGTCACGTGGTAACACAATAGACCCCATCTGGTCTAAGTGAATCCTAACGATTACGGAGGATAGCCACTTAACCTAAGCCAATTTCGAAAGGCGTTGATAATTACTGGAAATTGATAAATATAATTAAATTTCTTATATATATTTTCCAGAGAAGAAAATTCATCTGACTGGACTTCATTGACTTCAATGACATCACTGATTTTAAAAAGTGCAAGTGATTGCAATACGACTATAAAGAGCGCAGAAGAATCAACTTTACTACTTTTTTTGTTGTCAAACTTTAGAAAACCACTACTCCAATCATGGCTCTAAAATTAATAGTGAACGATTTGAAGATTCAGCAACAATTTTTGAAGATTTTCAGTGGTCGTGTAAATATACTGTAACACTACCGAGCTATTACTCACTTTCTCGGCCATTTGTCTGTCTGTCACCACCTTCTAGCTCGTTAACTATAAACGCTACATAAATTTGTATACGTCTCGTGCCTTCAGACATAGCCAGTTAAATTTTTGAAACAACTATTACTTTGATGTTGACACCAGTTCAAACAAAGCTCCGCAATTTTTTTTTTCACTTGAACATATGTATGACTATGTATACGTATGTCGTTAAAAATGTTTTTATAAAAAGAAGAGTTAGGAAAAAGTTATTTTTGGTGTTATGGTTTCAGGACATGCTCACTCGTATTCCATGGGTGGTGTCCGAGCTAGTCAGGGAGTATTGCCTGTGATTTTTGCACTCAGTTCTGATTTCTGGTATTTGTTTCGAGAACAATCATCTGAATGGTTGTCAGAAGTTTTGAAAACCTGACGATCTTCTGTCTCTTCAATTTAAGGAAACTTAATGAAACTCTTTAAGGAACGAAAAATATTTAATTGGTCTCCGAATCTGATTGTAACAATGAACTACAATCTAAGAACGGGAAAGTTGTTTCGAAGATATCAACCTGGGGCCTTATTTTGTATTGCGTTTCTATTGCAAATGTATACTAATTCAATTTCCAAGTAATTTAAGTGACTTTTGATAGATGTTTTGACAATGTAACTTTCCGAAATGTTTGATTTTGAGTTGGAAGCACTTACACCCAATCCGGGAACCATACAAAATACCCATTCATTTTCGAATTGGATTATATTTTCGAATGGCAATCCGAATCCGAAAGCAGTACAAAATAAGGCCCCTATTTTCACAAATAGGGATCGGATAAAACTGAATCAAAAAACTTCTCAACACTGAAAAAAAAAGTAATTATGATATGCGACTCCAAGGGTTGAGTTCAACTAAGACGCCAGAATCTTATTTCAAGAAAGATACGAATACGTACATATGTACATGAGGTAAGATGAGTGATTATATTCCTTTACATAGAATTTGCCTGATAACTTGTCCAAGGTCCACACTCCTACTCTCCTCAAAACTTAAATATTTCAAACAATTTATATGGATGAGAGTGAAAGTTACGATTTGTCAGAATGTGCACAATTTGACCAAAAGAAATAGTGTCAACAGTTGATTGCGTCACCGAATGTCCTACTACCCACGCAGAAGGCAAACAGTATACAAAATTAGATTTATCCATAAAAAGACATTTCCAATTGTTTCATTTGTCATAGACATAGTTACAAACTGTACTTAGCTACTAGTCATCACTGGTTGCCTCCTACACCAGAAGAAATCCCATATTTCACAATCTCACTGCGTTCGATTCGCATTTTTTCCAGACATGAGTCACCCACCTTTGGAATATCGATTATATCACCATAACCCACCCTACTTAAGCAACCCTTACAACCCCTCGACTATTCTCTGAGTTTCGGTCCCTTCGTATTTCATTCAAAACAAAAATACTTCCTCGTTGTGTTCCCATCCCAACAGATTCAGAATTGTGAAAGGAAAAGGTTCCTCTCTCAATAAAAATATCTGCACGCACAAATTTTTCTTTCCCCTCATAGATAGATGCCACTACCAACCAACCCCTCTGGGATCTATCGCTTCGTACGTGCGTAATTAAAAAAATGTATTTAAATCTAAAAATAAGTTTTAATCGCGCCGAGGTATAAAACAAATCATTCAATTTGGCGAAAGGCTCCCCCCCTACAGCTCAAGTGGGTTGGGGGTCTTAGTTAACCTTGACATTGACCAAAAAAAATACTTACTCGTAAAGTACTTACTAAGCGTGTTAGATACAAAAATGAGCTTAAAAACAATAACAATCCACAAACGAGTGTTTTTGTTGTTGTGAGACTACCTATATCGGTATTTATTTTCATTTTATCACCAAATTTGGTGGTGTGGCGGCGCCGACCTACGTCGTTCTTTCTTCCTTGTGAGGTGTGTGAGTGCGTAATTTTTATCGTTGAAGTCTGTACTGCAATCGGTTTGTTTGTGAAAGCTTTTCCTCTCTTACTCTCGAACTGTCTACACCGGCCTACATAGATACTTTTTCTCTCTTGTCTGTGTGGTATTTTTTCGAGGGTAGACACACTCATCGGAAAAAAAAAAAAAAAAAAAAAAAGCCTAAAACACAACAACAACAGGAAAGGTTGTACGTCATTAATTGTGTACACAAATTTGACCTTGAAAACACGAAAGCCGGAAAACAAAAAGCTCCTGAGAGACATTTAGGCTCACATTGCTTCTCAAAAAAGAAAAAAAAAGAGGAAGTTAGGTCCCATCCCTGACACTAAAAACAGGTGGAGCCGGGTAGACAACACAATCTGTAGGAGACACATGTGAACGATGTAAACCTTGACCTTTTTAACTTTTTTTTTTTTGCCGAAATGGACATAAAAATGAAATTATCTTCGGGGAACTTGCTTAGGAGGAGTCTGTCCCGACATTTAAAGTGGATAAATGTAGGTCTGTGGGATGATTTAATTCATATTTTCTTGGAAAATATGAATGGGCCAAGATAAAGATAAAAGCCAAAAAAAAAAATGTTTTATTGCAATGTTATGTCAAATAAAATGTGCCAGCGATAGGGAGCGAGAACAAGAAAAAAAAAAAACATATAATGTCTATTTTCATTTTATTCGCGAGTTGATAATTCGCGTTGTTTTGTTCTGAACCTATTTTCGGAATTTAATTGCTGCGGCATAAATACGTAATTTGGCGATAAGCGTTATCCCACTGGCAGATGGTGTGTACTGCTATTATGCAGTTTTATAAAATTTCTTTTAAGAAAAAAAATCATATGTATGTATAATCCTGTATCTAGATAGAATTCTTAAATTAACATTTGGGATTAGCCAAATATGTATGAATGATACAATTATTCTTTTTTATGAGAAAACTTGTGCGCCACGATGCTGGCTGGGTAACATCTGGAATATATCTGAGATTACTCATTTCTGATGTTTTTTATTTTTTTCGAAAACATCGAAGAAAAATTGCTCTAGACTTGGCAAAACTTATGATAGACACGATAAGAGAAAATTATTTGCGATAGTACTGGTAGCTGGGTATACTTTTTTTTCTTTGATGAGTATGATGCAATTACTAGAGAATTAAAAATCATGTGATGATGTGTAAACAAAATCGAAGAGAGCTATGACATTGAAGTAGTTTTTAGAGGAAGGGGAAGGAATAGAATTTTGTATGTCACAGCAACCAGAACTTTCTAAATTTTCTAGCTGGTAGCAATACAAGTGGGCGCCGTGGCGTAAGTGGTTAGTGTGTCGGATCGCTACGCATGAGGTTCCAAGTTCGAATCCCAGAAAATACCAAAAAGTTTTTTCACGGTCCCACCCCTCGCGAGCGTCTGACAAACATCCGAGTATTGTTGTCATGAAAAAGCTTCTCAAATCACCGTTCGGATTCGGCATTAAAACTGTAGGTCCCTCCCATTCGTGTGAAAAATATAACGCGCACAACATGAGTGGTTGCGAGAAGCTAGGCCCTGGCACTTTAAAGAGCTGTTGCGCCAAATATTTGTATTTGTAGCAATACAAGTACAGGGTGGGCCAACTACAAGTTTCTTTTTTAAAAATGCAATAAAATGAACAAAATGAATTTTTTTTCATGTATTATGGCTTTATTAGTAAGAGCAAACATTCCCGTTAATTATGGAACACAACGCCGTTCAAGTGGCTGCCTCGGCTGGCCTCGCAGTAGCGCATTATATCACTCCAATTTTCCAAGACCTTGTTGATGGTTTCGGGCTGTAGCTCACGGATTGCTTGGATGATATTGGTCTTAAGTGCTTGAATCGTTTCCGGATTGTTGGCATAACATCGGTCGTTCACGGTTGCCCACAAAAAAAAAGTCCAAAGAGGTCAAATCGCAGCTCCGAGGCGGCCAATTGACATCGCCAAGACGGGTGATAACACGATTTGGGAATTTGATGCACAAAAGACCGATTGTGGCATGGCGCGCCTTCTTGCATGAACCAGAGATCGTCCAAATCCATGTCTTTAATTTCAGTAAAAAAAAAAAAGTCGTTAACATGGCTCTGTAACGCCCACCGTTGACCGAAACGTTGTTCCCAGCCTCATTTTCGAAGAAAAATGGTCCAATGATGCCACCACTCCACAATCCGCACCAAACTGTCACTCTCTGTGGATGCATTGGCTTCTCGACAATAAAGTGCGGGTTTTCCGAACCCCGGATGCGGCAATTTTGTTTGTTAAAGTAGCCGCCGAGATGAAAATGTGCCTCGTCAGAAAAGATGATTTTTCGCCCAAAATCGTTGTCCAATTCAAGCTGCTCTAAGGCCCAAACTGCGAAGCGATAACGAAGCGGATGGTCGTGCGCTTTCAATTGCGGAATCAATTGGACCTTGTAAGCGAATAATCCCAGATCTTTGTGCAGAATTCTCCTCAGGCTAGTGCGTGAAATGTTGAGCTGTTGAGATCGATGAAGAGTTGATGTTCGTGAATTGAGTCTCACACTCTCGGCTACAGCAGCCACATTCTCGTCTGTACGACGACGGGGACCATGAGTGTTGTCCACTAGCATACCAGTCTCACGAACTTTTTGCACAAACTTGCGTACAGCAGGCGCGGTGGGTGATTCATTTCGGCCAAAACTTCTTTTCAAAAAACGCACTGTTTGGGCTACACAGCACTCACTTTGAAAGCACTCAGTTTTCAATATTTTTTATTTTTTATTTTTTATTTTTCATTTTTTTCATTTATTGAACATTTTGGATTGTACAGTAAGAAATTAAATTCTCATTAATTGTACTTAAATAAACATATTTCCCAATGTTGTTCAAGCGTAAAGCGACTCATTTCGTTCCGCGGAGGTATGATACTGACTTTCTGTTAAGATTTCGAGCGGGAAACAGCTATTAGTGTCAAAATAAACTATGATTTAAAAAGAAATCACTAGATGGCCCACCCGTTAGAGGCGCAATGAAAGTGATGGATTACGATACATACAGTGATGTGCAAAATAATAGGGACAGCCATTGACATATTTGAAAACGCGAAAAAACTAAGAACCTCTTTGTTTTCATGATAAGCTATAATTTTATTCTGATTGGTTGGAATGTCGATATAATAATAATAAAAAGTTTGATCCAAAGTTTATACATAAAATAGAAAAAAAAAAAAAATGTTGCAAGACCTGTTAAATTGCCTGTGCAAAAAAATAGGGACAGCAATCTATTCTTCAAGTTATTTACTCCGAATGGAAACTAAAACAAAAAAATTAATGTTATAGCATCATAAATGAATTATTTTTTCAAATAGCTACTTCAATATTTGGTTGAATAGCCCTTGTTCTTAATAACAGCCAAGCAACGTCGCGGCATTGAATCAACCAGCTTCTGGCAAGTCGTAGGTGGAATAGCTTCCCACGCAGCCTTGACGAATGTCCACAAATGATTATTATTAGACGCTTTAACGTCCCTTAACGCCACTTTAACCTCTCGCCACAGGTTTTCAATGGGGTTTAAGTCTGGCGATTGAGAAGGCCAGCTTAAAACATCGAGGTTGTTTTCAACAAACCATTCTTTTGCACGCTTTGATGAGTGTTTAGGATCATTATCCTGTTGGAACACCCATCGAAGAGGCATATTGTCCTCCGCATAGGGTAGCATGGAGTTTCTTAATATATCGACATAGGACACTGCTGTCATATTGCCCTCAATCCTATGAATGGGACCTACACCTTTGTAGGAAAAGCATCCCCATACCATGATGCAACCCCCCCCCCCCATGTTTCACCGTCTTGATGGTGTATTTATTGCTGTATGCCGTATTGGGTGGTCTACACACTTGTGAACTACACCGATCCGAGTTAAATAAATTTACTTTGGTCTCATGAGACCAAAGGATATTGCGCCATTTCGATTCAGGCCAGCTGGAATGCTCCTCTGCAAAAAGCAACCTTTTAGCAACATTCTTCTTCGACAGCAGCGGTACTTTCCTCGCACTTCTTGCTTTAAGGTTATTTTCAATAAGCATCCTGCGTATAGTAGAGGTGTCGACGTCCAGGCTAAATTCTTTTTTCAATGCGCTGGATGAAGCAAAAGGCTCCGCTTTTGAATAGCGCAATATCCTATTTTTGAGAGAGGCAGACATTTTAGGCTTTCGCCCGCGAGTTTCTGCCTTAGATTGCCACTTTAAGGCGTTTTCCACCTTTCTTTTGGAACAACCAACCATTTCAGCAATTTTTCGGTAAGACATACCCTTATTCCGGAGATCCTTAATCAGCGTTCTCTCCTCAGCGCAACAATGATGTCCTCGACTCATTTTTAATCACTAATTTCAATTAAAATCATAAGCTTTATTATGTTCCGTGAAAATAAACTCTAATCTTACCTTTTGGCTTCAAAAAAGTAAAACTAAAAACAATCAATTATTCATTTTAAGCGCTGTTCTTATAGGTGTCCCTATTATTTTGCACAGCCAAAACTGAACGCACGTTGCAAAACTAACGACACAATTGGAATGCATGACGAATATTTAGGTATAGTGAACTGTACTTTGTTTTGCAAACAGCAAAACTTTAAATCCCGTTAGTTTTATTTACTTCGCTCAACGTTGAGAGAAATTGGAAGCTTTTAAAACATTGGCGTGGAAGTGTCCCTATTATTTTGCACATCACTGTATGTCTGACCTACAAAATGATGCAGCTCTACTTGTCTATAAATAGACTCTACGGTTTACTTGAGTAAACAAAAAAAATGTCTTATTTGGGAGCTTACTCAACAACTGTTAACAATCCTTTTAGTTTGACATATCTTCAATAAAAGCCATCTGAACCATATTTTTCTCTGACTTACTTCAGTTTTACCGTCACTTTTAACAAAGCTTAATTATGCATAGCTAATGCTGCCATCTATTCTTTTTTTTTAGCTCCCATAAACCGTTCCCGCGAAAATTTTCTAAATCCTTTTTCTTATACAAAATTCCTAACGTATATAATATTTTGAATTTGATTTCTGGCGAACATTAGACTGTTAGACTGAACGATAACAGCAGGCGAATATTATATACACGTTCACAGCGAACAAGTAAGCCACACACATTACTCCTAGGTACATGTTCGCGTAGCTGTCATTCATATGTCATATCCAGTGTTACCAAGTCATTCTGGCGTTTGAGCACCGTTTTTTACATGTTCAGCGTTAATTTTGACCTGTTGGACACCAAAACTGTCATTTTCTCCAAAACAACTTTAAAGTACAACAAATTTAGGATTTTCCAATAAGAGGTTCCATTCCATAGTGCACTATGCTGCCACCCGACAGATGAGAAGTAAAAACCACGCCATTTATAAACATGGAACGATACACAATTAATCGACGCATTAAAGTTCTTAAAATTCGCTACAAAAATTGCGAACATTTCGCTGAAACAGTTCGAAAAATTAAAAGTTTACTCGCTCGACGTGAAACAACTTCTCGCCCAGCAATTGCTAAATTAGTTCAGAAATTAGAGCAACTGGAACAAGTTTATGATGTAAAGAACCAGAATCGTGCCCATCGCGCAAGAACAGCCTAGAATATTGCTTCTGCGGGTCGGACTGTGGTCAAAAGCCCAGGTTTGTCAATTGCAAGTCGATCTCAGGAATTGGACATATCACGAACAACACTCCACCGAATTTTGCATAAAGACTTGGATCATAAAGCCTAAAGGTCCATTCACAGCTCAGCGACCTGCGAAAGCGAATAAGCGAATATTCGCAAATTTTGACATTTCTTTCACAGCTACTTTTTTATCTAGTCACGGCAATCCGCGAATTTCAGTTGTCATTCATTTTGTAACTAGCCATTCACAACTGTTCAACTGTTAAATTTTCGTATGAAAGAGCGAATGGATTCGATCGAAAGAATGTCGAATCCGAAAGGCAAATGCATCTTCAACGCAAAAGTTCGCGAGAGTCGACACATTGAGGTGTTTTTTTTTTTTTATAATTTGCGCGCACTCAAAGGGTTATGAATACCTTTAACATGTTTACACACAGTGCGGGCGTTTGGAAAGAATGGATAGAGAGAAAGATTTTGGTGTAGTGGTTTTTGAAGCTCAGTTGTTTATGCTTCAGCTATTCTCCGGGGGTGGCGTCCAGATAACTGGGGAGATTTTTGTTATTATTGTCATTGCTTTTGATTCACAGTACTTTTTTCCCGATAATCGATGTCAAGGGCAAATCATCATCAACAGAGCGAACAATTTATCCAGCCACATGACCAAGCTACTGCCAGTGTTATGCCTTCGCAGAAGTGTTCACAGAATCTTTTGCAAATGATCGGACTGACTTTATATATTACATGAGAAATAAATAAATGCTTGCTGACATCAGGATTTGAACCATGAACCATTAGCGTTCTGAGTGTTCAGAGTTCTACCACTTTCCTCCAAATTGCTAAAAAGGAGAAATATTCCACCAAAACGGATGCCAATGCGAGTGCGATTGACGTTGAAGACGATGAAGTTGTAACAATGTTGGTTGATTGGTTGGTATAAGCGTGTAAGTATTTTTGACGAATAAAATATGAATTTGCCGAATTTATTTTAGTGGAGTTTTCCTTTTTTTCGGACAAAAAAAGAAGGTAAGCTTAGACATACCATATGTATAAATGTGGCGCAATAATTTTTGAAAAATTAAAAAAAAAATAAGTAATTTTAACGATTTTACTTGATTTATATTATATACGAGCAGATACAAGTACGTATGACCCAATTTTTACAAGATAGTTGAACGCTTTGAGAGAATTTTCCGACAAATGAATAACTTCATTTACGTCTGAGTTGTCTTCCTACTCGCATGGTCGACTTTTTGTAGGAAATTTGGTTAGCATCATAACAATTTTTATTTATTAATTGACCAAAAATTGATCAGGTAATTCACAAAAAAATATTTGCTTGGTTTTGTTTTTTATTTTTGGATATCTTGTTTTCAGTTTCACTTATTTTATTTTTAAAATGGGACGTGGAAAATTTCTAACCCCTGAAAAAATTGCTTCAATTAAGGCTTACAAGGAATGTTAACTTTTCAACCGCATAATTGCCCCCAAAAAAATGGAAGATCTCCCAAAGTTATTAACAATTAGGTATTTCAAATTGCAACAAAGTTACGGTAAAAACGGGGTAACGGGAGGAAATATGCGAATCAATAGCCGGATGATTCATCGTATTATTAGTAGCGCCGTGAACAATCACATGACAGCCTCTGAAATTAAGGCAAGTCTGGAGTTGCCAGTAACTTCCAGACATGTTCGACAAATTCTGCAAAAGCATCCTCACACAGAGGTTGAATTCCTAAACGTCAAAATAATGCGCATCGTGAATGCATCACTGCCGTTGTGAGGCGATGTTATGATGCTTTTTTTATGCGGTGCTTTGACGATGCGTTGCAGTCTTTGACGTTTTGGAACGATATGAATTAAAACAAAACCTATTATCAAAAGGTAGTTTTCAGTAAATTTTACAAAATTTAGTATGTAATAAATAATTTAAAACAATCATTTCTTACGAATCTGGAGAGGACGCTTCCATTTTGGCGAAATAAAAAACAAAATGTGAAATGACATTTGCATCACATCAGTTCATGATGCACTGTTTGCTTTTGTTTGCGCAGTAGATAATATATTCACGATGCGTTTTGGAACGGTATACATTGCATCACGGCAACCTATTGACGTTTAGGAACGCTTGACTTCGAAGTACTGCATTAAGGAATTCAGCCAGAATGGCAAAAAACAGCACCAAAGCCAAAACTAACAAAGCGACATGGCGAAAGTCGTCTCGACTTCGCCCGAAAGTACAAGTCGTGGATTCATGAATGGCAAAATGTCCTTTTTAGCGATGAGAAGAAGTTCAATCTGGATGGGCCGGATGGTTTTCAAAGTTATTGGCATGATTTGAGAAAAGAACCAGAAACCAGACTAAGCCGCAATTTTGGAGGCGGAACAGTCATGATATGGGGCGCTTTTTCCTTTAAGGGAAAACTGCCATTAGCTTGGATTACCCCCCGGATGAACTCGGAAAATTACATCAGTTTGCTGGAGACTAGTCTAATCGACCATGCTGAGGCTTTAATGGCGAAGACTTTATTTTTCAGCATGACATCGCTGCCATACATTCAACAAAAATAATAAGGGATTATCTTCAAAAGAAAAATATAGAAGTATTACAGTGGCCAGCATGCAGTCCCGACTTAAACCCCATAGAAAACTTATGGGGAATTATAGCCCGGAAAGTTTACCACAATGGCAGACAATTTCAAACGATTCCTGAGTTAAAACAAAAAAATTAGGGATGCCTGGAATGAAGTTTCATGCGTAACATTGAAAACAATTGGTCACTTCTATGAATGACCGAATTTTTTAATTCATCTCTAAGAAAGGAAAGCACACCACATCCTAAAAAACTATAAAAATTACTTATCTTACAGGTAAGAGAATTTCATTATTTTTAATAGTGAGGCTAACCGTATTTCCGTCTAATTTTTAGTTTTTCTGCACTTTATGGCGTATAACTATGTAATGAGCTGCTCCAACTTTTTGTTTTCTTAATTTTTAACAAGTTTATCAAATTCCGAATCACTAAATAAAATAAATAATTTAATCAGAAAAAAACATTTTTTTATTTTTAAAAAACACCACTTCATATTTCCTTCACTGTAGGAGGACTTTTTTTTAACAGGTAACGATGCAGGAGCATGATGTCGGTCATAACTCGTAGCATGGTCTTCAAGTATCCATAAGAAACACCTCCTGTCCACGATTCAGGGAGTTTCATTTCATTTTTCATTTTCAATGCATTTTATTTTTTCAATTCAGTATACCTTACATGCTACCAAAAACGCTTAAAACTAGCTTAATTAACTTAACTATCTTATTCTAACTTACTGGCCCCATGTGGGCGCTCTAAGCTAATCCTAACACTTAATCTACATATGTCTTTCGACGTAACCTAACTAAATTTATTTATTATAACTTAAAGTACCTAACAAATTAAAAAACTAAGAAAAATGTTTTTGTAGAAAAAAACTTAGTGTCGGACCTGTGTTTTGTACTCGTATACCTATTTAATAAAATAAAACGATTCAGGGCGTGCTGTCGTTCTGTCTCAAATATGAGACAAACCATGTTTTTGTAGAATTCAGGTGAATTTACTTTTAATTGAATTTAACCTAATAAATAGTCCAAAAACACTTTTATTTATGAGCTTAATTTTGTTTATGCTAGAAATGGAAATTGGAAACCGGAGCAATGACAAGAGTAAGATGTCCCGCTGGAGTAACCGAAGAGTTCGCAATCAAAGCCGGGGTGCACCAGGGAAGCGTCTTAAGTCCTTTGCTCTTTATTGCAGTCCTTGAGTATCTGCTTGAAGGTAAAGTGACGGACCCCAAGGTACATCAATTATTCAGGGTTATCGTGAATAAATTTTCCATCGGAATTTTTCCCCCGAACAAAAATTAGGTATCTTCAAAAATTAGGTATCTTCAAAAATAGGGAAAAAATTCATCAGGAAAAAATTAAATATCACGATTGCGTTTGAAATTCTCCTGAATTGTCATTCATGCTACCTATTTCTTTTCCGCGGAATTATTTCCTATTTTTTAAAGATACCTAGTTTTTCTTTGGGGGAAAAATTCCGAGGGAAAACCCTGATTCTTTGCTGACGATGGAGCCTTAATAAGTGAGGATCTTATGTCACTGCAACGAGCACTTGATGTGTGGGTTGACGTTTTGGAGAGAAATGCGTATCGCACTAGTTCAAAAAAGACAGAGTACTTGTACTGCCCGTTCTCTGATCCACTCAGGCATATTCCAGTTATTTATGTGAATGGAACAGTGCTTCCCAAGTGCGAAAAGTTCAAATATCTGGGATCTATGATCAATAGCAAAGCAACTTGTGTTGACGACATCAATCATCGCGTAAGCGTAGGGTGGATGAAGTGGCGTGAAGATCCCCCTATCTTCTGTGACAGAAAAATGCCACCTAAGTTAAATGAAGGCTCTACACCGCAGTTGTGCGGCCTGTTAAAAAGGCAATATCAATGACCGTTCCAAAGACATCGCTAGGCAGGGGAGGCAGGCCTATAAACGCCTGGATCACACATATGCAACGATACCAGCATTTGATTGGCCTCAGTAACCCTACAGGCGGATCAGTAGAAATGCAGTGAAGTGGGAGAGTTATGGTCTCTTGTTTTCGGATCATAAGCTCGCCGTAATAGGAAGAAGATACTTATAACGGCCAGCTAGGAAAAAACTAAGTTCTTCGAATCTAAGAGTTATTTCTTGGAATGTACCGAATTTGATACGTTAAGGGTTAAGTAGAGTAAGAGCAACCTGGAGTGGAATCCTCTAAGGTGATAGTTGATAGTCACACTTTTGACAGTCAAAATTGATGATCACACTTTGTTAGCTCTCCGTAAAACGATCGCAAAGTCACACAAAAACGATCACAAAAAGGTGATGATCGCACTGATAGTCACCTTAGAGAGAGCAAAACGGATGATTGTGATCGTCAACAATCAACTATCACCTTAGAGGATTCCGCTCCTGTATTCGTGCACCATGATATTCAAAGAAATAATGTTTAAGCACTCATTTTACACCTCAGTCTCACATAATTTGACTATTTTCTAATGAATTTAAGGTAACGGTCCTAATTATTGATGGAGGAATATTGTTGGTTTTTTATTTAATACATATTTTGAAAACAGAATAATAAAACGATTCTTTGGTGTTCAAAATTGTAAAGAGACGTTTAAGTGTTGTTATATATTCAGAACAAACATGTTGTTACTGCTTTATGCGAAGAGCTGCATTTGCTGCAGAAGCTACTAGTAAAGTTATATTTTTCGAGACTTTTAGGTTATGTTAGAGCTGTGTAATATTATTTTATTTGATTTTAATAAATTTTCATCTAAAGAAAGACAAAAAATATTAAATAAGGATCACAAATAATCATATTTGGCTACCTACTTTTAATTTTGTATATATTACATATTATACATTAATGTCAGATAAGAAGAAAAAACACCTACCTGTTAAATGTTTAATAAATTAAATTTAAAAATATAGGCGCAATATTATAGTCACCATATTTTAGGTAGGTTAAGTGCATACTAAGTAGTATCATGTTAACTTTAAAACCAGGTCCTATCTTTGTATCTAATTATAACCACTTTTTAACCTCCCTACAACTAGTATCAGCTTTAGAACGAATCCGCAATGAACTTTAGTCAAACAAACCCAAAAAAATTACAGAAGTTTCAAAGTCGATACTTAAAGATAATATGGACTCTCGATGGTTTTAAATTTAGTACGGAGTTATAAAGATAAAGTGGGTATTATATCGACTATAATTAAGACAACAGAAATTTTAGCTTTGGTACGTACTAAAATAATTTTAAAGTGCACTTTATCCGACTATAATTTTGGGCCATATTTCAGAAAACTAGTGGTGAAGAGGAAACCAAATCGAAAATTATAACGAGCTTGAAAGAATCTTTTATATATTTTTTTTATCTTTTCTGACAGTTTTAGTGCATAAATAATTAAGGAAATTAATTCGTATAATGTTCAGTGTTTGCGTACATTTTCTCTGCGTAAATGTACTCAAAATACATATGCACATCCTGTGAATATTGAAGAAAATCGTAATAAAAACTTCCCCAAATATCTACTTTTAGTGTTTATCTATATTAAATATTTAACTGAATAACGATAACAATCTTTTTGTTTTTAGAAATTAAAGAATGATTGTTGATGCATACTGGCTCTTCTATTTGTTCTAAGTTTTCCAATAAAACATTATTTTTAATTTTCTTAGTAAGCGTCCAGAACGTGTGGCGCCCAACAAGAGACAAATGTGGATTAATTCTTACGAATAAAGCAAATTTAATATAAAACGTCGACTCCAAATATATAGAATTAAACTAGAAAATATGATAAATTAAAACATTTATCTATGAAATAGCTAGTTACAACTTACAGATGTTTAGGTTTAACCTTAAGTGATTTCTGTTACATTTTAACATTCAGATCTATATGGTTCACAGTAGTAAAAATATTAACAAAAATGAATCAAAATACAAATGAGAAGTTGGCTTTTTTGCATATCTACGACGTGCCAGAGGCTTCTAACAGAGTTTACTAAGAAAAACCTATTTTAGAATCGACTTTAATTAATTAAAAAATTAAAATTGAAGTTCTAATTTTTATATTAAGTGATTTCTGTTATATTTTAACATTCAGATCTATGTAGTTCACAATAGTGAAAATATCAACAAAAATTAAAGGAAAAGTTGACTTTTTTTTCCATATGTACGACATGCCAAAGGGTTCTTACAGAAAAACCTATTTTAGAATAAATTTTAAAATTGAAGTTCTAATTTTTATATTTTTTTTTGCACTAAAAAATTAACGAATGAACGTGAAGTTAAATTTTTTACGTTAGAACGGTTTTCCTTTTTAGTTTTACACTTTCACTCCACGTAAAGACGACCACAGAAGCATTCCCAATCAGACGCCAATTTGCAATCCTAATTCCAATAAGACCAACCCAACAACTAGACCATTTTGAGTCTGAAATCCCATTTAGAAATATTTTACTCACCGAACACGCTCAGAGTAAATCTCGACTTCCTTGTTCTTCTGCTGTTGCACCAACTGCTGCTGCTCCAACGGCGTCAATGGCTTCAACTTGCTTCCCGGTGCTAAATTTCCATTCGTTATCAATATATTGTTGTTGTTGCTTGCACTGATACTGTTATTATTGACGACAACACTAGCATTTGCATTATGCACTGGCGAGATGCTTAGCTCGCTCGAAGCCGATACCGGTGGCGATGTAGTGCCACTGCTTGACGACAAACTACCAGCCCTAGCTCGCAAATCCATTGTCCCGTTCGAGTTCGTGGTATTACCATTCGAATTGGCTCCACTGTTGCCAATCACACCCACATTACCGCCATTCGACTGCTGATGATTATTGCCGCTGACCTGCTGCTGGCTATTGGGGTGATACGTTCCCGGGTTAATGGTAGTCAATGCTAGTGTCGGCTTCTGATTGTTACGGTTGCGCTTCTTCTTCTTCTTAGTGGACTCCTCCTCGGCTCCACTGCGAGCGTTTAAAAAGACCCCATTATGAGCGGCTTTGGCCGGTGGTGGTGGTGTCCAGTCGAGGTCCTTACGAATGTGACCACGTACACACTTGCAGCCGCACGCCTTGTAAACCAAGTCGTAGCCCTTCTTGGTCCAAAGATTCTGCAAACGCTGACGGTCCGACCACGATCGAGCCCGACCAATAGTCTTCAGCGTTATCAATACGGATTGCTCCCAGGACTCAAAGCACTCCCGATGCATGTACTGTCCAACCGAACAGTTCTCATTGTTGCAGATGACACGAACGCAATCGCTAAGATTCTCCATCGAGATGAGACCATAGTCTGGACTCGAGGAGGTCATCTTGAAACAGTCACCAGTCGGGACACAACATCGTATGTAGGTGGTCTCTCGAGTCGGAGACATCATCAACGATGATGTTGAAGACGACGACGAGGACGAGGACGATGACGAAGAAGACGATGCCACTGATGATGGAGAGGAAATGTTTACCTTGCTAGACTCTACTAGATGATTGTTATTATCCTGGAAATGCTGCTGCTGCTGTTCACCGCCGACTACTGCCAAACCCAGTAGATTGTGTACATCAGCTTGTGCTGGTGCTGTTGCTGTCACCGTCGTCGTCGTGTGATGATTGCTTAAGTTGTTCCTTCGCGGCGCCATAAGGAGCAGCGGATGATATGCCGTTAAGGTAGCTATTTTCGTAATTTTTTTCGCACCGTTTTTCACAAGAAAAATTAAAGAAAAAAACGAACCAAATAAATACCTCTACACAGGAGGACGAACGAGATCCACCGCGCGCACTATCCTTTTACCACGTGTGAAACACTATCGTAAGACTATCACTGTACTCTATATATTCACTCTTAGCCACTGTGACGACGAACGAGGCTCTGATTCAAACCATAGTAGGCTAGGCACATCCACCAATTTGTCTGTTTTTTTCTTCTTTACTTTTGTTTTCGTATAAAAAATTTTAATTTTTTGTATAAAATATTTTCCTGAGGTAATAGTTGTTACTCACTGTAAATCGTTACACTACGCGTCTAAAGTTGTTTATGTACATTTGTTTAACATTTTTTTTATCTTTACGTCTACATACTAGTGCAAAATTTTTGGGGGTACGTATAAAAAAAATTGTTTTAAGTTTTTTTTTTTTTTCGAAGGAAATACCGTTAAACAGTCATATAGTAGAAAAGATTATACACTTTGTCACGATTACACTCAGAGAACGAGGGTGTGTATTTGGATGAATGGGAATAAAAACGCAAAAACTTGAGAAAAATCAGAAAAATTTCGAGAAAAAAAAATACAAGTTTCCTCTCGAGTGTGTTGTAGTATTACTTTTTTTTTTTTTTTTTTATTCTTCGCCGATGAAACTTTTTCTTATTTTTTTGTCGGGAATTTTTTTCTTTTCGTGTTTAGTGTGTTTCTGGAACGAACTGATCTATCGGAAAGCGAAAATGAAACTGAAATTTCACTCGACCAACGATAATCAATGGAGGCGCACATACAAGAATCTACACTACACTACGATGTATGGTTTGCCTGGCTGTTGGTGGCGGCGGCGGCGACAGTCAGTCGTGTAGTAGTAGAAGCAAGCCGCAGCAGCAGAAACCACTAGTCGAGTGTGTATAAATGGGGCGAAACAGGGCGAAGTTTTGTTCGTTAGTGAGTTGAAGAGAGATGCAAGTATAACTCCAAATTGCAATACCATCCTCATCATCCCTGTTGCTAGGTTGCACAGTGTGGTAGAGTGTGTGTTCTTGAAAAATTTCCCGTTGCAGAGGAAAAACCCTTGAATAGAATTTTCACGCACACACATACGAGCGCTGAACTTTTTGGGGTGGAATTGTACAGTGGTGTGCTTGAGTCGAGGTTGTACGGGATAAACTTGAAATTGAAAATGAAATTTTTTTTCCTCTGGTAGACTGCTCTCTTTCGCTCTCTCTAGGTAGCATGAGGATTGAGGAGGGCATACGCACGGATAGAATTGTTGCGTTGGATGTGAGTGTAGTGGTGGGATGTTGTTTTGGTTCGCTTCGCTCTCTGTGGATGGTTTGTTTTTGTTTTGTTTTTTTTTTTTAATTCTCGTTTTGTGCGAATTCTGCAAAGTAGGGGAGGTGATGATGCTTTTCTTATATTTTGGACTCCCACAAGAACTGAGTGGAATAACAGAAATGAAAAACTTTTGCAGATAGTTGATGGTGTAAAGAAGTGCAGAAGGGGATTTTCTGTTAAAAGTGCGTAGGGGTGCTGCCAGCCTGAAATTATTTTAGTCGGAAAATGCAAACAATGAGCATTTCAGTATTTTAGGTTCTATATGTAGTATACAGTGGGTAAAACAATTAACCGGACAACGGGGGTCTGCATGTAAGACTGAGCCACACGACTGCGATTTCCGTGGCACCACAATTTAACAAGGAATTTTGCAGATCTCAATATAATAAACAAAAATATTGAGTAAGAAAATTCCATATTTTACATAGTGCCTTAGTTTACCCCTAGTCTCCACTGGCAATAATTCATTGCAAGAAATATGTCAAGCAATCGAAATTTCCAATGGAGACCGCAAATGGAATGAATTATTTCAAAAATTTGCGGTCTCCATTGGAAATTTCAATTGCTTGACATATGGTATTTCTTGCAATGAATTATTGCCAGTGGAGACTAGGGGTTAGACAGTTCGTTCTGCCTCACTGTAAAGCTCTTTGCAACCAGTTGTCGCTACCCTCGAACTCTCTCCTCTTCAACGCGTTTTGTCTCGAATGCTAACAATTTGTTCACGCCAATTCTGCCGTTTTTACTAAGCTATCTTCCCAATGAGTTGTTCACCATCTGTGGAAGGACCCTCACATCAACTGGAGGTGTGCAGCAGAATCGGGAAGGCTAAAGCTGAGTTCGGAATGCTATCCGATATCTGGAGGAGCAATGTTATCGGCTTAAGAACCAAGCTGCGATTGTTCCTCTCCAACTTAGAATCGGTGTTGCTTTATGGGTACAGTACTTGGAAGGTGGAAACCATTATAACACGTGCAAGCTGAAAGTCTTCGTAAACAAATGTTTAAGAATCATCTTGAGGCTTTGCTGGCCGAACCGTATCTCCAACGAACCACTTTATATGAGAACGGGCCTAGAACTTATTAACATTACTTTACGAAGGAGAAAGTGGCAGTGGATTGGATGCACCATATGGCGCAAACACAACTCCATTACGAGATACGCCATGCAATGGAATCCGCTCACCCAGACAGGCAGAATAGCGGAACGCCATAGGCAAACGTGACGCAGAACAGTTGAGGAGGAATTGAGCTCTTTAGGAATGAGTTGGAGGCAGCTCAAACGCGTTGCAGAACTCCGAAGAAGATGGCGCACAGGCGTAGTTGACGCCCTATGCTCCCCGAGGAGTTAAAGGATCTATGTGTAAGTAAGTATCACAGATTCCTTAGAGGCAAATCAAAAACCACTAACAGGACTGGATTCGTGAACGCTTTGGAGGATGGCAATGAAGTCGACGTTGTCGCCACAGATTTTAGTGACGCTTATGACTCTCACCAAATTATTCCTTTCAAGTTAATAGCTCTTGGTTTCTAACCGGTTTATTTCCTGGATCAAATTATACCTATTAGACCACTAATATAAAGCCAGTTTTAGATCTTCAGTATCAGATCCTATTTTAGCAACTTCGACAACTGGCAACTTGGACCATTGGTCTTCTGAATCCCGATAAAAATAAGTGCATTGTAGTCTCAAGAAAGCCTTTAGACCTGTCATACTTCCCTTGTATTACTCTTAATAGTGCCCCTGTCGTATATGTTGAATCGGTTAAGAACCTCGGAATAACCTTCGATCGAAATCTGGCAACAGGTAAGACCTATAGAGTACTTAGAACATTATGGGTCTACCACTCCTTCACTCCGATAAAGACAGGCACCTTGCTTGCAAAAACATTGGAGGTGTCTCTACTCACTTACGGGTGTGAAGTATTTTCAAACTGCAGCTATGCCCCTAAAAGAAAACTCAACGTTGCTTTTAATAGCATTGTACGTTACGTCTTTTGATTGGTTAGATTCGATCGTGTCTCTGGCTATTCAAACTCTTTGTACGGTATGACCTTTGACAAGATTCTCCAGTTTCGTACACTGATTCGCTTTTCGGACATTATGCTTACCTATCAACATCCCTATCTTGACGAAAAAATTAGATTTCCCTCTTGAAGCAGATCCGGTCAGCTAATTTTACCTAGACACACCTGTTTGACATCTGAACGACAATTTTTTATAAACTCTATTCCCCTGTGGAACACGTTGCCCCATTCTATAAGAAGCATAGGTAACATGGAAAGGCTAGAAGAAGAATTGAAAATATATAATATTTTCCAGTAATTCTTAATAAATTAATATTCCTAACCTCATTCCAGTGGGCGCCGTGGCGTAAGTGGTTATTGTGTCGTATCACTACGCATGAGGTTCCAAGTTCGAATCCCAGAAAAACACCAAAAAGTTTTTTCACGGTCACACCTCTCGCGAGCGTCTGACAAACATCCGAGAGCATTGTTGTCACGAAAAAGCTTCTCAAATCGCCGTTTGGATTCGGCACTAAACTGTAGGTCCCTTCTAACCGTGTGAAAAATATAACGCACACAACATGAATGGTTGCGAGAAGCTAGGCCCTGGCTCTAAAAGAGCTGTTGTGCTAAATATTTATTTATTTATTTAACCTCATTGAATTACCTTTGTAACTTAATATCCATTCATTCTTTCTTAGATCAGCTTTATTTATTCATTATATGTAACTACAATTCTCTCATGTTCTTTTTAATGTTTATCACCTTTTTTGTTTTTTTTTGGATTGCGCCAGGGATGTGTAATCTTCATAGATACTAATAGCCCGAGTGCTACTAGCATGCACGATTCGCAAACCTGACTAATCGATGCCAGGAATACGCCTACACACTTCAACCACTCTCCCCGCGGGACTGCCGTTAGGTATTACTTCGCGGGGCTGGTTAGCAACTTATTCTATGCTTCTGTGTCAGCTTCTTCCGCAGCTTCAGCTGCTCTTCTTAGCTTTTTAATCTTCACCTGGGCATTCCGGGCAGGATGGTGAGTTGTCGTGTCCAAATCGGTGTAGATATTTGCGGTAGCCACCGTGGCCAGACAGAAACTGCGTTAGATGGTAGTTGCAGTCTCCATGCTTTCGACTTATCCAGTCTTGGATTGTCGGTATAAGTTTATATGTCCATCTGCCTCTTGTTGTATTAGCCCAACGAGCTTGCCACATAGCTTCTGACGCTGCCCTTTCTTCAATTTTTATCACCTTGATACCAGTGGCGTCGTGATGACTCAATGCTCTTCTGTTATATATCCTCAGCATTTCATCTGCGAGAATATCGATGGGGACCATTCCAGCTATGACAAATGCAGTTTCGTCAGAGATAGTTCAGAAGCCGCTGATTGTCCGTAGCGCACAGAGTCTGTATGATGACGATAGTCTCCTTTTGGTCTCCTTCGTCCTCAGTGCCTCCGCCCAGACTGGGGCGGCATGTAACAGAACTGAAGTGATAACTCTAGAGAGTAGAATCCTTCTAGCGTATCCAGGTCCACCGATGTTAGGCATAATACGCGAGAGAGCTCCCTGCATTTGCGACGCTTTTTTGGCAACAAAATCAACATGCGTTTTAAACCGTAGCTTGTTGTCCAGCATTACTCCAAGGTATTTAACCGTCTCTTTTGACCTGATGGTTTGGCTACCAACCTGAAAGTTGGCAAATTCGACGGTTTTCCGGCGGGTTATAAGAATAGCTTCTGTTTTATGGTCAGCTAATTCTAGTCCGGCGGATTTAAGCCAATCTTTTATCCGGGCAATTGCTTCAGTTGTAGCTGATTCTACTGCATGGATCTGTTTAGCTACTGTCACGACTGCAATGTCGTCGGCGAATCCAATTATCGTTACTCCCCCATGTAGTGTTAATCGTAGGACTCCGTCGTACATGATGTTCCACAATAGTGGCCCTAAAACCGATCCCTGTGGAACTCACGCAGTTACGTTGTAGTATTTTACCCCTTCATCGGTATTGTACCTCAGCTTCCTATTGTTGAAGTAGTTCGTCACTATCCGTAGCAGGTAATATGGCGTATCCATCCTAATGTTTATCACTTAATTATAAGATATTGTATCTTACTGTGTAAGCAATTCTTATGAAGTAAATGAAATAATAAATAAATCTTTATTCTTGCAATAAACTATGCTGATCGTATTATTACGACTCCGACCTTCTGGTCTACACTGATAACATGAAATCTTTAGACATCTATCATATCCTGCTGACTCTTTTCTTCTGCAGGATTACTTCAATAAACAAAATGTCAAAAAATATATACTCTCGCAAACGTCTCCCACCAACTCCCAGGGCCTACTTCATTCGTGACGGGCTTGTACCCTCAGTCACGTCAGCACGTAATCTGCGATAGTAAACTCAACTTTCGTTCACACATTAATAGTAACATAAACACAGAATAGATAACTCAGTATTCGGCTTGGTGTAGCGCTCGCAAAAAGGGTTCTCTGACGCATAAGTTACGAAATCCTACACATTACCTTCTTTAAGCTCCTCCTCGAGTATGCCAGTCAAGCTATATTAACAATTTTAATAGCAGCAAAAGTATACTTCGAAATGTCCTACTCCACAACATTACTCCCTCCTGCACAATCCTAATCTTTTCTTTCTCATTAATTAGGTCAATAAATACTTCATCGCATGTAGTTTAGGCAATGGCTTTTGAATCCTACATATCCATGCATCTATGACAGAAATTATTGGAGACAGCTTCTTAATCTATGATCACCTTGTCTAAATGCATGTTCTACATTATCGTATGTACTCGTACTAATAATCTATTTTTAATTGTGGATTCAAGCTTCCCGGAGAACCAAAGCAGCATGTCACTCTTCGAATTTTAGAAGTATCTATGCCAAAAGAGTTCTGAAAGTGTTTTTACAAATTTGAATCATACCAGTGCAGGTTAAGCCTTTTGCTAGCCAAATTGGGACTTCTGCTCAAACAACTGTTATACATTGTTTAACTCCATATTGAGCTTCTTAATACAAGTATCTACTTAACAGAGCAGTCTGGATCCGTCGAAAATACTTCCACTCAGCTCCATGACAGATTCTAGACTCAAGATCAATGTTTGTTGGTTTTTGCTATGCTAATACCCATTCAAAGCGTTAAAGAGACTTACCGAAAGTACGGAAAAAAAACGACTTCTAATCGAGGCGCACTTCGATCCCATTCGAACTTTTTTCCCGTCAACGCATTTCGTCACGAAAGTTCGCTGATGCTGGAAAAATTATTCGCTCTGTTAGGTATTTGATATGACTATGACATCAGGTAATCGGGAAAAAAAAAACTGTGAATTAGAAGCAAAAACAAAAACAACTAAACAAACAGTTGAGCTACAAAACCACTACACCAATATTTCTTTCTCTCTATCTCTTTCTCTCTCTCTCTCTCCCTTTCTTTCTCTCTCTCTCTCTCTCTCTCTATCTCTATCTATCTTTTAAAAAAAGCGAACAGTCTGCAGTCGCACTTAGTTGCAGAGGGATGGAGAGCAGTAACTTAAATTCCAAATTGGGATGTGCGGGCTCGCTTCGAACGCACGCAAGGAAAACTCAAGTATGTCATTTTCGAACAATCGCCCGCTAGTCATTCAAACTCCTTCAGTCACTCCCACTTCTACTAGTAGTATAAGCAGTATAGCTTTCATAGGAAAAATTAAGCTTTTGACACTATAACTCGAAAAATGAGCAAAAAATATCAAAAACTCGAATTTTCGAACGTACCATTGCTTTATTTGGTGAGAGCAAAAAATTGACTCTATATATGTATACCATAAACCCCTGGATCACACAAATGGAAAGACACCAGCACTTGAATTGCCTCAGTAACGAAGTGATCTAAAATCGGCCGATCTTTTCTGTCGTCAAGCAGGCGAACCCCACAGGCGGATCAGTAGATATGCAGTGAAGTGGAAGGATTATAATCGCTGGTTTTCAGATCATAACTTCGCCGAAAAAGGATGAAGAAGAACAAGCAAAAAATGTATTCTTATTTTTACAATTCATTTTAAAATTTTGTCAAAACTTGTTCTGAAACAACTCCAACCTAAACAGGCAAATTTAAGACAAATCGAGATTTTGAAATAAATAAGCAGCCAGAGAACTAAAACATTTCCTGAAAAATACCATCGGAAAGGGTGTTTGTCCCGAAGTTAACTCGAAATGTCTTTTTAAAAAATTATCATGGAAGAATTGTAGGAAGGATCCTATTCAAAAATTAAAGAACCAAAAGCAGTCGCTTAACATTTCCAAATGTAGCATTTGAAAAGATAATGTTTGTATTGTATTTCGAAAATCATTAAAAACTCTGCAGGCGTTTGTTTGATGTGATGTGTAAATAGTAATTTACATACATACATACAAAAAAATAACTAAAAGGCTGAAAAGACTTATTAACTTCAACATTTTCAGACAAATTCTAGGCGGGGTATACAAAAATTAGGCATTAGATATGCAGTACCTTGCGTTTTTAAGGGCAGCGATCAGAAGCATGTATGTATGTATGACAAGTTGACAAGCTTTGGTTAAAAACCTTCCTAATCCTTAAGCTTGAATGTTGTTAAACATCTACTGGAATAATTTCCCAGCAGAATTTAGAACAAGACATCCAAAACCATTGACCAGTCAACGAAGGAATAAAAAACGAGTACAACAAAATTGACACTCAACTTTTCGGCAACTTAGTTAATCAATGCTAATACAATGACTGAGTCCATGGCCTTATAAATAAATGTATTTGGTTTTGTCAGATTATTCGTTTGACTCGTAGAACGTAATATTTTCTTTTCGTGAGCATTATTCAGTTACGGGAACTCCAAACAATAAGTCCAAAAACAATATAACAATTGTTTTAGTTGACTTTAGCTAGACCGTAATTTACACATCCCCCTCTCTCTGACACTCAAAATTAAAGTTCTTATCAGGATCGTTTGAGAAGTTGTTGCTAAAATATTAGCAAAAATCAGTCTGAGAATCCAAACTAGTTAGATATTGCATAGCAATGTTTTTGAAGACAATTTATTAAACAATTTCTGTTTTATTATTTACCGGTTTCGGTGCCCGGCTGTGCCCAGATGGGCGTTCTATTGCTCAACATCTCTGTGGCAGATTTCCAACCTAAAGCAGTCTGCAAATAATTGTCTATGCTTTGGTAAAAACCACATAAGAATTGGTTCAGTAGTTTGGGAGTTCCTCGCGCACAAACAAAACAAATTTTATTTATTTATTTTTAGTTTTTTATTTATATTTGTATTTCTATTCTATAGTGGATAGATGAGGTAAATATGTTGTTATAGTCTTCGATGATTTTTGCGAAAATGACTAAGATACAATAAGATAATAAGAGTTTTGAAAGTCTCCCAAATAACTTGATCGGTGTTTAGAGAGTAGAGTCATGCGCCCTATTAATGTAAAGTTTACGTTCCCATTGGGTCACCACTGAAAGATTACTAGTTAAAACGTTTCAAATTTATTATCAAATGTGTAGTAAAACAAAAAAGAGCATTTTCGAAATTTATTCATAATTTAGGTAACAGTCTAACTAACCTACTTAGGTGGCGCTACAGTTCGGGGTGAACCTTGGTCTCAACCAACAATCCCATCCATTGAGCTCGGTCTTTAGCTAACTGCCTCCAGTTGCCCACTCCGAGTTGATCCTTTTGGATTTGTGCGTGCCGCCACCTACGACGAGAAGGCCCTCTACTTGGTCGTCCGTCTGGGTGAGATTCGAAGACTCTGCTCGCCGGAACGTTGGTGTCCATTCGCTCTACATGTCCTAGCTATCTCAAGCATCCAATACGCAGTTTTTTGACTAGGTCGACGTCGCTGTACAGCTTGTATCGTTCGTCAATAAATCTTCTCCTCCAAAACCCATTAACGCAAACGGGGCCGAATATCTTACAAAGAATTTTTCTCTCGAAGCCACCAAGGATATCTTCATTCGCTTTCATTAAAGTCCATGTTTCAGCGCCATAAAGCAGGACTGGGATGATCAGGGTCTTATATAGAGTCTCCTTAGTTGTTCAAAATAGGGCTTTACTTTTGAAGTGCTTTATTACCCCGCAAAATCTTCGCTTGATTTCTGCGCTGGTGTCGCTTTCAGAATTAATAGCTGAGATAAGGTAGATAAACTCCCTTACTGCCTCGAAGTTGTAGCTTTCCAATGTGACGTTCTGACAGGTGTCTAACTACACGCATCGAAAGAATACAAGAAAGAATACAATTTGTATAACTTAAATCATCTGCTGTTAACTAAGAATTTGATCAAAATGAGAGGAAGAACTAAAAGTATTTTATTACCTTCCAAGTTTGAACGGAAAAACAATTTAATGTCATTCGTTAATGGTTTAATTTTTTTTAAAATGATGTCACATGGGGGTCAGTAACTGTGGAAAAACCCTTCATTTTGTAGTTTAAGCTTTGATCTTTAGAAATGTATCATACGATATGAATGTACTTCAAAAATGACACATATGTATTAGACTTTTATGAGATCAAGGCAAGCATTTTACTCACGAAACTAAAGTCGAATGTCAAAGAATATTTCAAAGGCGTGCTGAATATTTTGATAAACTGTAAGAAGAACTGACTTAATAGCCTATGAAGTGACAAAATCCAGCCAATTTTTAGGGGCAAGTGATTGTTTGGTGGCAGACTGAAACAGATTTGCTTCTCTTTTTTAAATTTATGTAAGATAAGTAAGTGTCAAAAGGATCTTATCATCAGTTTAGGCGTACACAAAAATACTCGTATTGTCCTTGTTTTGCACTGAGTCGACAAATACAATTTCTGGGTTGTAATATAAATTAATTTTTCATTATGTACATGCCCCTCACCAAAGTACACTCTTTCCACGTTTTTCTCTCAATTCCCAGGATATTATTTTAGTAAGTGCGTTATATTGTGAATGGGATCTATGGCTAATGCGTTACTACATAACTTCTCGGTTGTACTCTCGTATACCTACAGACGAATAGACAGATTTGTGAAACCCACTTTTTGACTTTATAATAGTAATGTCAAGATTGATCATGATTTCTCAAAATGGAACATTTTCATTAAATAAATACTTAGTTGTTTGATCGATGATAGTTCAAATCTTCACATTTCGTCAGATCTTGAAGAAAACCAAAGAAGTCTAAATCGATATATCTTTATCGATTTCAAGGCCGCCTATGATAGCATCTATAGAGAAGAGCTATATAGATCCTTGTCTAGTTTTGACATCCCTGCCAAACTTGTCCACCTGTGCAGTTCATTAGCGATGACAACAGTGTGCTCTCCCCCTGCAATATTTTTTATTTTTTTTTGTAGGGATAGGAAACGCTCGACTGGATCATAACCTCGCCGAAATAGGAAGAAGAAGAGGAAGGAAACGCCGCACTGGAACATTCAGACTCAGCTGGTTCATTGTACTACCAATAAGTTGTCTGTAGTCTTTTCTGCTGAGAGACAGCAAGAATGCCGCTTATTTCGTACAGACCTCCGGGAGCATTCGGTTAATCAACCTACATCCTGGAGAGTCATACCACACACAATTATTGTGTTCTTGAGAGACCCAATCGTCAATGGAAGCCCTAACCGAGGACGCAGCGGGACCCAACGCGTGTTCGGGACCTGAGAAAGCCTCCTCTGAGCCTTGTCTAGAAATCTCATCGGAGATCTCGTTCTCCGGGATCCCAGTGTGACCTGCGACCCAGATAAGAGACAGAGAATTAAGCCTTGCAACCGAATTAAAAGAATTTTTGGTTTCACGAACTATTTTGGAAGTGGTTAAAGGGTTAAGCAAGGTCTTAAGCGCAGCCTAACTGTCACTACGGCCCTTCCACCTGTTCTTAACAACATAGTTTATGGCCATTAGGATTGCATAAGTTTCCACTTGGAAAACAGACGCTTATTTGCCTAACGAGAAAAGAAGTCTAATGCCGTCATCTTCGATGAAAACACCAACGCCAGATCTTTAACTGGTTTTGGAGTCGTTCGTGAAAATGCGACTACATTCCATTCCTGGCTCAGACTCTGACTGAAGCCAGTCCTGAACACAAGGAAGTCGTATGTTGCGTATCAGATGAAGTTCTGGTTTCATTGCTTCATACGGCATATCCATGAGACCGGAGTCGTAAGATAGGTGTCGCGCAAGTTCATAAAAATTCCTATGTGGAGTATACCAACAATCCATGATATACTCGTAAGTATCAAGAGAAGGTATGTTTAGCAAAGGACCTAGAGCAGAGCCAGGCGTACTCAGAAAAGCTCCCATGCATCCGAAATAGTAGCAACATAATTCTCGGCTGAAAAGGTAAACTATCTATAATAGTCTGTTTTCATAGTTTTTCAGGAGAGCGAAAAAACTAAAGCGGAACGGCTCAATTTTATACACATTTTGGGACTTTTTTTTATAATACTTTACTTTTACTTTACACAGGAAGTAGGTCCGACAGAAAATGGGCGATTAGATACAGCTGGGTCTTCTTCTTCTTCTTCCTATTTAGGCGAGGTTATGATCCCTCCCACCCTCCCACTTCACCGCATTTCTACTGATCCGCCTGTGGTGTTCGCCTATTTGACCTCAGAAAATATCGGCAGGCCTCCCGATTTTGGATCACGCGGTTACTGAGGCCAATGAAATGCCGATGTCGTCGCATTTGTGTGATCCAGGCGTTTATAGGCCTGCCTCGCGATGTCTTTGGAACGTTATATATTATTTTTATCCGAGGGTAGGTGAAATATCTTCCATAGACACTATGAGAATAGCAAGCGCGTGCTCATAGTAGTGTTAGATTCTTACTGACTAAAAAAACACCACCCCTTGATACAAATTTGTTAGATATCGCGACTAAGTAATAACTTATCAAGCAATTTTTCTATCACGAAATAAAAACGTTTGGCAGGTTACTTTTAATTGAAAGATCCTGCATGGTCCGCAATCTAGACGCGGTAAATCATCATCTCGCCAAGTCGAAAGGTTTCGTCGTTTGTAGTCGGCGCAATAAATTGCTCTCATCCAAAATTTGTAGGACTGTATTGTTGGCATGTCCGATTAGTCGGTGTCTATGCTTTCTCGCGAAGCTTCTAGTTTCAGCTTCGATTGTCGGAATTCCGATATCCCTGTGGATATCGTCGTTTCTACTATACCACGGTGCTTGGACAATTTCTCTTAGCACTTTATTTTGAAAAGTTTGTAAAATATTGGCATTTGTTTTCTTGGTACAACCCCAAAGTTGTATACCGTAGGTCCACACCGCCTTTAGCACTTGTTTGTATAAAAGCAGTTTGTTCTCCGTACTGAGCTGGGAATGTTTCCCGAGTAACCAGTTCATTTCTCTATATTTGATTTCGAGTTCTTTACGTTTCATTTTCACGTGCGAATTCCATTTCCGCCTTGCGTCTAGTGTCATTCCCAGGTATTTGGCCTCGGTTGCAAAAGGTATTCGGGCCGAGTTTAGAAAAATTGGCAAGTCATTAGCTTTCTTATAAGTGAAATTGACGTGAACAGATATCGATTCGTTGAGGGCGATCTGGCAGTCCCTCGTCCATTCATTTACTTTATTCAGTGCGTTTTGCACTCGTTTCTTCGATTGTTGTACCTACTGCTAGGATAGCGGTGTCATCGGCAAGGATAGTGCCATCTTCTTTCGGTATATCACGAGTATATAAAAGATAGAGAAGCGGCCCGAGCACGCTTCCTCGCGGTACGCTGGCCGAAATTTCTTTGAGCTCCGAGTATTCGTTTTCATGTCTAACACGGAAGAGTCTATTTCCGATATACGATTCTAGAATATCGTATAGGCACACAGGGAAACACACATGAAACACCTTATCATGTGACATATATGCTGGTGACATCGTCATCCTGTCGGAAACTTCATCCATGATGCAAATGATGGTCACCAAGCTAGAGAAATATTGCAACCTTTGGAACCTAAAACTGAATACAAGCAAGTCCAAAATAATGGTATTCGGAAACGGAACCGTTCGCTTCGCTAGGAACGAAAAATCTTTTTAACAAAACGAAGAACTTGAGGACGTGAAGGAATATAAGTACCTTGGAGTAATTTCAACAACGCGAGTGGATTTTAAAAAGCACCTGCAGGAGAAACTCAAAGAAGGAAAAAAGGCAATAAACTGCAATTGGAAGGGTATATTTTCCGAAAATAACGTTCCGCTGAGTGCAAAGTATAAAGTCTATGCAGCAGTGGTTAGATCCATCATGTGTTATGGAGCCCAAGTATGGGGTATTTTTCAGTTTGAAGAAGTTGAAAAGCTGCTATTTTATCAAAAAAAATCTTCAGGTTACTGGAAAACACGCCAACGTATATGCTTCACCTGGAAACAGGACTGTCGCCTTTGTACATCTTCACAATAAAGCTGCACTTTTACTACGTTTTAAAAGCAATGTCACTCTTGAGTCAGAGGCTTCCGAATTTAGTTGCAATGCACATAATACACCAAAGGCAACCATTTTTCCTCGAATGATCCAGGCTCTGCCGTACTCATGATATCCAATTAGCGGATTACAATCCTACATCTTGGAGAGATATGTTAATAAAGATCGTCCTGTCTACCCGTGATGCATTTAAAGTAAAAGCCCAAGATAGTCAAACCAGACTCACATATCGAACTCTTCAACATGGATGGGGGGAATTCAATTACTTCCAAGACCCAAACAGTGTGGAAGTTATTTCAGAGGCGATCTCCTACGTTTGAATTACAAGCCGTATAGATCCGAACGAAATTCTGAATGCTCACTATGCAACCTCCATGTCTTAGAAGACGCATTCATTTCATCGGAGTATGCCCAATATTAAAGGTGATAAGGCGAACCCATTGGGATAAATACGTGCTATCGGAAACTGAAGTCAGGACAATGCTAAACGGTCAAAATTGAAAGGTTCTGTTTAACTACTTAAAGTCTGTTTTAAAATCAGGCAACAAATATTACATGAAGTTTTTTTTAGAAAAATTAGGGAATATAACTAAAATTAATTTACTTAGATAAAGTAATTTAGATCTTTTGAATTCTATTTTAAAATTTTGTAAATCTCTCTTTTTCGGCTGACGGCAAACGCCAATGCATATTTTGTGATTATTTAATTATGTAGTAGTAACAACTTTCCAATATTCAATCAAACTCACTTCTAGTAATACTACTACTACTACTAATGGATATGTTTTAATACCACTAGCTAAAAAAGTTGTTTCTTCATCAAGTCCTTCACCTTCACCTGGTCCATCAAATATTTTTTTGGTAGGCAGATCACAAAACCCATTCAGCTGAAAATGCGTCCGTATCAGCATCCATTACAATGAATGAAAATGAGTTTTGAACTCATTTCTGCATTTTCGACCATCCTGCATATTATTTCTTGTGGGTTTAGAGTTGATACGGAGAAATTCGGTAACTACTGCCAAAAACTGCGCAATTCTATGTTACCTTGTATGCCTGGTTATCTTGTATGCCTGCAAGTGTGCATACAATTTTAATCCACTGTACAGACGTTATTGAAAATTCATTGCTTCCCATCGATCAGCTTACAGAGAAGGCTCAGGAAGCTAGGAATAAGGACTGCAAGTATTTTCGAGAACATAACACTCGGAAAGTTAGCAGAACCAGCACAATAGAGGAATTATTTCCCATGCTCTTATAAGCTCAGACCCACTAATAAGCTCCTTTCGACAAGTGCCTAGAAAGAGATTCTCAATACTATCCTCTGAAGTAATCGCGCTGCTGAAGGCTGGGCAAGAGGTCCTCGAGCCAGACGGCACTGAAACCGATTTAGAAGAGCTGTCAAGTCCGAGCGTTTCAGACTCTGGCCCTGAAAATATTATATCAGAATCTGATTCTGATTAATTTTCTTTTTTTTTTTGTAAGAAAAATAAAAAAACATTTAAATATTGGTTTTAATTCCTTGACGTTAGGTAAAAAGGGGTTAAGTCAGAAATTGCAGTTACCAGAATATGAGATTTTAAGTGTGCTTTTTATATGAGAAATTTACTGACTTATTGCCTGGGGATCTGTTTATTATTGTACTATAGGAAGCAGTTGCGCTAGACTTAAGTTGGTAATACCAATCGGAAAAGAAAATAAACTGACTTAAACCCATTTGCCACTTTTTGACTTAACCTGACATCAGAGAATTGACTTTGTAAAAATAATTTGAATTACAAATAATTTGAATTAAAAATAAATAAAATAATAGATAGATTTTTACTCAAAACAAATTGTTAATATATTTTTTTTTCTTGAGAAATAATTTTTTTCTTTTTTTTCCCACAAAAACTTTACATCGGTTTTTATTTTTTTTAGAAATACGCATCTTAGAATGACTACAAGAAATTCAGTAGAATAAAAAAAAAACGTTTGTCCAGCTGGATCGTGATTTTTGACCACTGTGCGTAACTAATTAGGTGGGGTTCCCTAAAGTGCCGTAAGTGGTTAGTGTGTCGGATCTGCGCGTGAGGTTCCGAGTTCGAATCGCAAAAAATACCAAAAAGTTTTTTCACGGTCCCACCTCTTGCGAGCGTCTGACAAACATCCGAGAGTATTGTTGTCACGAACTACTTCAGAAAAGTATCGCGTTGTCTGAGTAGGACAGGCCGAGGATGTACCTGGTAGATTTTGTGTAGTAGTCGGCGTCTTGACAACCTTGGACTTTTTTGCTACGTCCCGTTGGGGGTCCTTAAGGGAGGCATCCTCGCTCACTATCTGCTAAAGGCGGATATTAGATGGCAGTGGGTGCGGAACTGTGTCATCTCCAGGCAGATGTGACCCAAATACTCCCTGAAAAGAACGCAAGATCTACTACCGTACAGATATCGCAAGAACTCTGGCAGTTAGTACTGGCCACTGGCCCATCGGGGTTCATGCGCCAGAATAGGCATTGCATTTAATGCACACTGTCGCAGCTGAAATACTGCTGATGAAATGCAAGTGTCCGGCTTTAGGCAAGGCCAGACAGCGCACCTTAGGTAAAATCTTTTTCGACAACCTTATAGAGCTAACGGAGATTAACATTGCGGATATTATCAGCTTCCTCAGTGTAACGGGGAGATTTGAGTAATCCGTACCTCTTTTTCTTCTTCTTTTCCCTAGTAGTTAGGTTGTGGTAATAAAACGGCGCTTCTGCGCTAATTAAGTGTCGGCATGGTTTGCTGACACAAGCACTCCTACCTACCTACCTATTGTTGTCACGAAAAGGCTTATCAAATCGCCGTTCGGATACACCACTAAACTGTAGGTCCTTCCTTTCGTGTGAAAAATATAACGCACGCAACATGAGTGGCTTGCGAGAAGCTAGGCCCTGCCACTTAAAGAGCTGTTGTGCCAAATATTTATTTATTTTTTTTAAAATTTATTTTTATTTATGTATATTTTTATGTTTTTGTATAATTAAATAAGCCGGCATTTAAAAAAAGAAAAAAAATGAACAGGTGGGGTCAAATCTGACCCCACATGGTTAATTAAACGTCAAGTCGCATTTAAATTGCACAAGTGTGTACGTGATTAGACGACAATCTCGCAATTTTCTTATCATTCCCCCCAGTGAGAAACGTCATCCTGCACAAGTTGTGTTATTAACCAACGAATTTCTCCTGCACATGCATATACACATGCTTCCAGTTTTTCTTCGAAATAATTGATGAGATGAGGCACTACATGATATGAGATGAGAAACTACATACATATGTATCTCGTTCTTGCATTTTTATGTCCCTGAAATCCGATAGAAATCGAAAGCTGAGCTGTTATGTGGTGTTGCCTGAAAGAAAGCTGTAAAACGCAAGAGAGTACTCTCTGTCAAGTACATACTTGCCTTGCATATTCACAAAATGACGAAATGAGAGAGAAAAAGCGGAGAAATATTCTCCGTCTGTTAAGAAATGAATTCGCCGTAAAATGTTGTTTCTCTCTCTCGCTCGTTCCTTGTCAGTTTTTCTTTTTATTTCTCTCTTTGCTTCTTCGTATTGCCGGCAAAATGACAACAAAAAGTGCCGGTTGCTATTTATTTTGTTTTGCTTGTGTATAGTTCTCCTCTTGCTTTTCTTGTTACCCCTTACCGAATGCTATCGCATGTTTGTTCGTGCACCGTTTTCTGCAGAAGTGTGTTATCCCATGTACGATTTTCACTTTCGGTTTTGCGTTTTGGCATTGATACGAAGATGGGATGATGGCATGTCAGACGCGTGTGTGTGTGTGTGTATAAATTTGTTGCCATCCATGGGATAGGAGGGGAAAATATTGTATCTGATGCAGTACGGAGATATCGTAACTTACGATATTTGAAGTGTAACTTCTAAATTTTGTTGCTACTTAGGATTTTACTATGCTAACTTGATGCTGAGAGATGTTTGAAAATAATTTTTTTAAAAATTCGTATTCTGTGGCCACAAGACAAAACAACTTAAGTTGATTTTCACAGATTCTCAGAAAACAAGTTTGAAGTTTTCGTTTTTCCCGAAAACGTATGGGATTTTGGTATTTTAGTTTTATTTCTTTGCCCATAACTCGGCGCACAGTGGCTCATTTTGACTTTTTTGCTTGCACAGATCATAACAGTTAGACGAATAAAGATGTCGGGATAGTTTTTTATTCTGCTTAAAGGAAATTCCCAGGGCTGTGAAATTCATGAATTTCGAGAAAAATGCTTTACAGGGTGTTCCAAAATCTTCTGTTGAAATAAGACTTTCTCACCACAGAAGATTAACATAATATTTTACTTGTAAAATATTCAAAAGTTCATGATTGAAGTAATAACAGGGTGTTTAAAAGCTAACCCAAGAAAACAGTGGTGAAAAAAGTAAACGAACCAGTATTTAATTGTTTTTTTTAGGTGTATCAAAAGAGAGTTTTTTATTTTGTGGCACATCAGATTGCATAATAAAATATTTCAATGATTCATTTCAAGTCAAACAGTGGAGAAAAAAGTACACGGAAAAAGAAAATCAGATTTCTTGGAAACTTTCATCAACATCTTGTGTAATGTCTATTAAACTTATGCAGTGTTATCGCGAATAAATTTTCCCTCCGAATTTTTCCCCGAACAAATATTAGGTACCTTCAAAAAAAGGAAAACATTCATCGGGCAAAAATTAAATATCGCGATTGCGTTAAAAATTCTCCTGAATTGTCATTCATGATACCTATTTCTTTTCCACGGAATTATTTCCTCTTTTTTGAAGATGCCTCATTTTTGTTCGGGGAAAAAATTTCGAGGGAAAATTTATTCACGATAACCCTGATCATTTCTGGAGAATATTGTGCTTTGAGATCTTTTTCGGTTCTGACATGCCTTAACGAAGAAATGAGTGGGTCCGATAGAGGCTGCAAGCATACTGAAAGATCTTCATTTTGTCGTATCCTTGAATGTCTGTGCTTGAACCTTGCACGTATATTGATATCTATACTTCCTGTAATCTTTATTTCTGTATTCCTGAGCTTCTTCTGATAATTCTCCAAATGGTAACGATTGATACTCGATTATATTTGACTATGAGCCAAAGTTTTATGAAGAGTAGGTGTGAGTTGTTTTTCGGGATATGTTTGCTTTAATAACTCTGCTGTTTTCTTGGCATACTCCCCAAACTTGACAGTGTTAACCTTTTCGTTGCAATTCAACACAGTAAGTATGACTTCAAGCCTCGTTATTACCTCTGTATTGACCCCAGTTATACGAGGAGTTGCCTCTGATTATCGAAAAAATCTCCTCGAAGTATTTCCAGAAATGACGTCACGGTCAGATTCCCAACCAGGGCGGAATGGGAAACTGGCGAACTGACAAATGAGTTCGAATCAACAATTTTCACCGACGATTCAAAAATGGACTGGGGGGTAGGGGCGGGGATATTCTCTGATTCCCTCAATATTTCCAGGTTTTACCGGCTTCCTGATTCGTGCAGTGTCTTCCAGGCGGACGTTTTTGCTGTACGTGGGCCTGCCGCCTACTTAAGCAAACCTCTACTACCCCTAAATACCACTGCCATCCTCATTGATAGCCAGGCCGCTATCAAGGCTATAATATCTGCCACTACATCCTCGAGGCTAGTAGAACAATGCAAAAAGGAACTCGCCGCGCTAGGTCATGATTTAAGGATCTATCTCCTTTGGATTCCGGGTCACAGCAACATTGAGGGAAATGAGCGAGCTGATGAACTCGCGAAGCAGGGATCTGCCCTTGATGTTTCCCTAGCAAAGGCGGTGAACATCCCGTTGGGGATCCTTAAGGCAGCCATCTTCGCGCATTATCTGCTAAAGGCTGATAGCAGATGGCACGGGGTGCGGAACTGTGCCATCTCCAGGCAGATGTGGCCCAAATACTTTCGAAAAAGAACACAAGACCTACTAAACAGAAATCGTGCAGATACCGCAAGAGTTCTGGCAGTTAGTACTGGCCACTGGCCCATGTTTACATGTAAATATGCATACACATTTGCATATACATTTAATGCACACTGTCGCAGCTACAATATTGCTAACGAGAAAGAAACAATCTTACATTTCCTCTACAAGTGTCCGGCTTTAGGCAGGGCTAGACAGCGCACCTTAGGTAAAGCCTTTTCCGACAACCTAATAGAGTCAGCGGAAATTAGCATTGGGGATATTATCAGTTTCCTCAATGTAACGGGGTGGATTTGAATAATCCTTACTCTTTTTCTCCTTCCCTACAAGTTAACGCCCTTTATACATCCGATAACTACCGTTCGATCAAGCTGATGTCACACACCATGAAGATCGTTGAGCGGGTATTAGGTGGCCGACTGCGATAAATAATACGGCTATCTGATGATCAGTGCGGATTTGTCTCGGCTAAATCAACCACAGATGCAATCCAAAGTATAAGGATCATAATGGAAAAACATCGTGATTCCTTAAAGGATATTGTATTGGTTGACTTTGAAAAGGCATTCGACAGACAACCACGAGATCTGATATGGGTGGCGTTAAGACATCGAGGGGTTCCAGAAACCTATGTACAGATGATCATGGACATGTACGAAGGAGCAAAGACAAGAGTAAGATGCCCCGCTGGAGTAACCGAAGAGTTCCCAATCAAAGTCGGGGTGCACCAGGGAAGCATCTTAAGTCCTTTGCTCTTTATTACAGTCATTGACTATCTGCTTGAAGGTAAAGTGATGGACCCCAAGGTACATCAGTTATTCTTTGCTGGCGATGGAGCCATCATAAGTGAGGATCCTACATCCCTGCAACGAGCACTTGATGTGTGGGTGGACGCTCTGGAGGGAAATGGGTATCGCATTAGTTCAAAAAAGACCGAGTACCTGTGCTGCCCGTTCTCTGATCCACTCAGACCTATTCCAGATATTTATTTGAATGGAACAGTGCTTCCCAAGTCCGAAAACTTCAAGTTTCTGGGATCTATGATCAATAACAAAGCAACTTGTGATGACGACATCAATCATCGCGTAAGCGGAGGGTGGATGAAGTGGCGAGAAAATTCCGCTATCTTCTGTGACAGAAAAATGCCACCTAAGTTGAAGGGAAGGCTCTACACCGCAGTTGTGCGTCCAGCGCTCACATACGGTTCACAATGTTGGACGATGTACAAAACGTATGAGAATAAGTATAAGAGTATAAGAAGTTCGAAGATCCGTGGAAGCTTTCACATCAAGGGAACCATCGTACAAAAGATAGAGTGCGACCGGCTCAGCTGGTATTGCCACGTTCAAAGAAGAGATCATTGGAACCCAGTTAAAAGGGCAATATCAATGCACGTTCCAAAGACATCGCGATGTAGGAAAGGCAGGCCTATAAACGCCTAGATCAGACAAATGCGACGAATACATCGGCATTTCATTGGCCTCAGTAACCGAGTGATCCAAAATCGGCAGGCCTGCCGATATTTTCTAAGGTCAAAAAGGCGAACCCCACAGGCGGATCAGTAGAAATGCGGTGAAGTGGGAGGGTTATGATCCCTTGTTTTCGGATTATAGCCTCTTTTAAGGCTGTTAAACTATCCCTATTTCGTCATTAACTTTATATTCAGTAGGCTGAAGGTTAGCAATTTGATTTTTAATATCGTTAAATTTTTTAAATTAAATTTGGCTGACCTCTTCAAATAAAATCTCTCTAGCACAAAGTTCCTGCAAATTCCCGCACCTGAATTTTTCAGTATATATTTAAAAATATATAGGAATTCATTTTCCGTTGGATTCAGGTCGGACTTTTTTTAAACTCAACCTTAATTCTAAAAAGTGTGCCGGAAATAGTGTTTCAAAAAACATTAAATTATTCATTTAACATTATTATTATTATTATTCATTATTTAAGGCGAGCCCAAAGGCGGATCAGTAGAAATGCGGTGAAGTGGGAGGGTTATGACCCCTTATTTTCGGATCATAACCTCGCTGATAAAAGGAAGAAGAAGAAGAAGAAGATTATTCATTATTTAACATTAAGTCCTTTAGCTTTGATTTTACAAACAAACAGATATATCACACAAAATGAAAAGGAAATGATTTTTTGAAACTTACTTACTTACTTACTTAGGTGGCGCTACAGTTCGGGGTGAACCTGGGCCTCAACCAACAAGCCTCTCCATTTAGCTCGGTCTTTAGCTAATTGCCTCCAGTTGCGCACTCCAAGTTGGTCGAGGTCCCCTTGAACTTGTGCGCGCCACCTACGGCGATGATTCCCTCTACTGCGTCGTCCCTCGGGATTAGATTCGAAGACTCTGCGGGCCGGAGCGTTGTTGTCCATTCGCTCTACATGTCCTAGCCATCTCAGACGTCCAATACGCAGTTTTTTGACTAGGTCGATGTCGCTGTACAGCTCGTATAGTTCGTGATTGAATCTTCTCCTCCAAAACCCGTCAACGCAAACGGGACCGAAAATCTTACGAAGAATTTTTCTCTCGAAGCGACCAAGGATATCTTCATCCTCTTTTAATAAAGTCCATGTTTCAGCGCCGTAAAGCAGGACTGGGATGATCAAGGTCATATATAGAGTCTCCTTAGTTGTTCGAGACATGGCTTTACTGTTGAATTGCCTTATAAGCCCAAAAAAAACAGCGATTGGCAAGAGTTATTCTTCGATTGATTTCTGCACTGATTTTGTTAGTAGAATTTATAGCAGAGCCAAGGTAGACAAAGTCCCTTACTACCTCGAAGTTATAGCTGCCCACGGTGACGTTCTGTCCAATTCGTCGGTGTTGGTTTTCCCTTCTTGTTGACAGCATATACTTGGTTTTGCCCTCGTTTATCGCTAAACCCATTTTGGCCGCTTCCGCCTAAATGCTTGCAAACGCACCGGTGACAGCCCGCTGAGTTCTTCTTCGATATCGTCGGCGTATGCAAGCAGTTGTACAGACTTGTAATAGATTGTGCCTCCGGTGTTGGCTTGTGAGTTCCGCACAATCCGTTCAAGTATAATATTGAAGAAGTCACATGACAGCGCGTCACCTTGTCTAAAGCCTTTTTTGACATCAAAGGTCTCGGTGAGGTCATTACCGACCTTGATGGAGCAGCGAGCGTTCTCCATCATCAGCCTGCACAGACGGACAAGTTTGGCAGGGATGTCAAAACTAGACATGGCTCTATAAAGCTCTTCTCTATAGATGCTGTCATAGGCGGCCTTGAAATCGATAAAGAGATGGTGAGTATCGATTTGGAATTCTTGGGTTTTCTCCAGGATCTGCCGAAGTGTGAAGATTTGATCGATGGTGGACTTTCCTGGCCTGAAACCGCACTGATAGGGTCCAAACAGGCTGTTCATATAAGGTTTCAGGCGTTCACACAATATCGCAGAAAAGATCTTCTATGCGATGTTGAGGAGACTGATGCCTCTATAATTGGCGCAGTTGAGGGGGTCTCCTTTCTTGTGGATCGGGCAAACGATGCTGAGATTCCATTCATCAGGCATACACTCGTCTGACCAAATATTAGAAATGAGTTGGTGTATGCACTCTACCAATTCATCCCCTTGCTGCCTTGAAAAGTTCGGCCGGTAAGCCGTCAGGTCCAGCAGCCTTGTTCGAATTTAGCTTGGTTATTGCTATCCTCACTTCGTTTTGGTCAGGTGGACGGAAATTTTGACTATCATCGTCTATGTTGAATGGTTCATTCTGCCTGACAGCGGGATGTTGGTCTTCGTCACCGTTATACAGTCTGCAGAAGTAGTTTTCCATATTCTCAGCACCGACTGTGATTCTACTACGAGGTTTCCATTTTCATCTCTACAGGTTTCTGTACGGGTATTACTTCTCTGACACGTTCTTTTTACCTTTTGGTAAAACTTCCGTACATTGTTCCTGGAGTATAGACTCTCGATATTCTCAAACGCGCGCTTCTCGTGCTCTTTCTTCTTCTTTTGGAGAAGCCGATGTTCTTCCCGTCTCTTTTGCTCGTAGAACTCACGAGCAGCTCTCGTCTTCCTTTGCAGCGCCGCTTTATATGCCTCTTGTTTTGCTGCATGCACTCGCCGGCATTCTTCGTCAAACCAGGGGTTTCGCGGTGGTGGGCGTGCGAGACCCAGCACATCAGTCGCGGCGTTTCTGATGGCATGTTGGCAGCGTTGCCACTGGTCTTCGGTACTTGATGCTGGTGGCAAAGGGTTGATTGAAAGATTTCGGGATACGCGTTCAGCGAAGAGTCTGGCGGTCTCTTGCGATTGTAGCTTTTCGACGTTAAATTTTCTCACAGTAATTCTTCTTTGTTGCTCAGATTGGGATATCCGCATTCGTACCTTGGCTACAACAAGGTAATGATCCGAGTCTATGTTGGCCGCTCGGAAGGTCCGGACATCCAGAATACTGGAGGCATGCCTTGCGTCGATCGCAATATGATCAATTTGGTTGATCGTTACATGACCATTAGACCGCCATGTCTGCTTATGAATATCGAGATGAGGAAACCATGTGCTTGCTATGGTGACATTTCGCTCCACAGCGAAATCAATTAGCCTTAGTCCGTTATCAGACGTGGTGTCGTGTAGGCTATGCTTACCAACTGCCCTACCAAAGACGTCCTCCTTTCCTATTTTGGCGTTAAAATCGCCCAATACGATTTTAACGTCGTATTTAGGACATTGCTCGTATGTTTTGTCGAGGAGCTCGTAGAAACACTCTTTGGTGGCAGGGTCCTAATTTTCCGTGGGGGCATGAACACATATTAGGCTTATATTAGCGAATTTAGCCTTGATCCGGATAGTCATAATACGCTCGCTAACGTGTCGGAAGCTTAAGACTTCTTGCCTAAGTCTGCCGCGTATGACAAATCCGCATCCGAATAAGCGTTGTCTGTTGCCTCTGTAGCAATCACCGTAGTAGATGTCACAGTTTTTCATCCTCTTTTTGCCCGGCCCATCCCATCGCACTTCCTGGATGGCGGTAATATCTGCTTTATAGCAGTCTAGGGCCTCTGCTAGTTGTTCGGCTGCACGTGGTCTGTAAAGGGACAGAACATTCCACGTACAGATCCGAAGGTCGTTGTCCTTATTTCGTTTGCTGGGGTCATCATTAGTTGAGTCATCCTTATCCGAGGCTTTTGGTTGTTTCGGAACCAGTAGTTTTTTACGTGGTAGGGAAGTTACCCCGACGGCACAACCCCCAACCTGGTGGGCCAGTTCCTTAATTATTCCCCTAGGACGAGGGGCCGGGTACACCGGTGCCAGTAGTCCACTAGTCCACTACGGGAGTATGAACGCTGCCGTTGGCCCATTAAGGGCTTCTCCGCCACCATCTCCATTCCAATGTTTTTGAAACCCTTTGCCTAATTTTTACACTCAAACCTAAGAAAAAAAAAATAAAAAAAACTCAATTTTTAGCTGACCTTAAAAATTACTCAACTTTGACTGGCTCTACAGGCAAAACTATTAATCCAAAAGAATTAATTTTTTCGGTTACCAGAGCTCCAAACATTTGTTAGTCCAGCGAATTTAAAAATTTTGCATTATAGACCCTCCCGAAAATTGAAGAGAGAGAGAGTTGAAGAGAGTTTGTGAGAAGTGTCCGTTGAAGGAATTTTTCTATTGTTGTTCGAGGTAGTCTAAACTAAACAGAAACTATTCCTATCAAATTCTTATCAAGGCCAATTCATTGAACTTGTTTCCGCGTAGGTACCTATTTCCTCAAAATTCAGCCTTACTTGTAAAGCTATAGATGGTGATTTCATCTCACTGCTGTGGGGGGGTCTTTGGCATTCGGCCGATGAGGAATGCTTAAAGTGACCGAATCGTTGGAAGTATTTAACGCTGTATCGTCCAAAAATTTGGTTTAGATTGGCAAGCTGCATTGCCAAGTACAATAGTTTGCCAAGCGGATACGGTCACCTTGTTTAAGATTTCGATTTCACTCGATTAACTCGTTGATAGTTCTGCCTCGAGACCAATTCAACGCAGGTGAACACTAAGGCCATTGAAGAATAGCGTTGCTATGTATTATATATAGAGTTACATTAGTTCTTTAGGTCTGCCAAGAAAGAGGAGGCTATGTATAATAGCTTAAAATGCAAATCCATTGTATGTATTGTTTGCTATAGGAAAGGAGGAATAAGATTGAATTGCTATACTTACGATCCACGAAGCACTGCGATGCAAATCACTAATCAACACCGAAAAGAGTACTGACGATAGTACTCAGCCTTGTGTGACGTCAGCCCGCTTTGAATCACAATTTCTATAGATAGAGGAATCCTGCGGCAGTATGGAATTTTGAGACATTTTGCTGCTTTGCAGCTTAACTTCACACTGTCCATCAGTTTGTCCGGCTTTTCTCGGCTTTTAAAACTTACCTGTTTGCCGGAAGCTGTTTCTTTGATCTTGTATCTCTGTAAAATTCGGTTTCAGTAGAAGCTTAACAACCATTCACTTCCTCCATTCGATAGGAAAGGTTTCAGTTTCCAGGAAAATATGGTCATACAAAAGTACACCCGATAAATGGGAACTCAGCACCCAAGAAAGAAAGAAAACCCTAGGGTAGGTTAAAAGGGTTAGCTGCAACGAATGAGCACAGCCTGCACTTGGATCTCAAAAGGATCCATCGTGCTTCCCTGACGTGAAGTTTCCTGGTTGAAGAACTACAAAGTGAGGAAAGAAACAAAATAGGGTGATGTAGTCAGTAGTCGCCCCCTTAACTTTTTTTTTTACGTTTAATTTGCTTTTAAAAATCCGTCATTATAATAAAGAATAGAATATTCAGCATTTCTGATTAATTGGAATGTGTTAATTATGAAATTCAAGGCATTTTTAGTGTATTTACTACCTAAAACAGATTATTTATTGTACAAAAATATTAATGAAAGCCTCATTTTTGAGTAGTCGGCCCCCTCTACTTCAGTAGTCGGCCAGTTTAGTATTTAGTAGTCGGCCCGAATTTTACATCCAGACTTTCACTATTTCAACTAAGGTTAAGAGTTAATTTTTCAACTTTACAATAGGTATTTATTAATTCATAAAAACCATCAAAGTACATATGTACATAGCTATTATATAGCTCTCCAGCCACTCTCTGACCTTCCCAAAATCCATTTGTCTGGTATACTCTGGATTAGAGCTTGTGGGGGGCGGACGTATGGAAACACGACTAAAGGGGGTAAAGCTTCACCATTAGCACTAAAAAGAAACAAAACAGTGACTGTCTCCTTTTCGTTGCCTTTTTTATGTCCTGTATCCCCTTGTGAGTCCTAGGGCCTCTATTACGCCTACGCGCCATCGTGTACGGTTTCTGGCAATGTGTCTGAGTTCTCCCCAACTTTTCCCTAACTGCCGTGCCTCCTTCTCGACTGTTCTGTGCCATGTTCTCTTCGGACCGCCAGGTCTTCCGCCTTCCTGAGTTAAAGGGTTCCATTGCATAGCATGGTTCGCTATGGAACTGTCACCCTTTCGGAACATGTGACCAATCCACTGCAACTTCCGTCGTTGGATGGTTGTGCCTATTGTTTCCTGACCCGTTCTCTTGTAAAGGTGTTCGTTAGAGATACGATTGGGCCAGTAAATCCTAAGGATATTGCGCAGGCACCTATTAACAAACGTTTGCAACTTTCTGGTGATAGTAATGGTCACTCTCCACGTACTGCAACCATATAACAGCACGGATTCAACGTTGGATCGGAACAGTCTTAGCTTGGTGTTCAAACTGATAGCATTGCTTCGCCACATTTTGGACAACATCCCGAAGGCGGACTTTGCTTTGGCGACCCTGTTGGCTATATCCAGTTCGGTTCCACCATCGGTCGAGACAATATTTCCAAGATACTGGAAATCCTCTACTCTCTCTACCGGTTGTCCAGCAATGCACATTTGAGCCGATGAGTTTGTTCCAAGGCTAATAATTTTAGTTTTTGCCGCATTTATTTTCAGCCCGACGACGCTTGCCTCCCTCTCCACATCTGCTGTCAGGTCCATCTGCTGGTGGAAGTCCATAATTCTGTGGGAGAGTAAGCAGTAAGAGTCAATCGAATTCCCCCGTTTCCCGTCGACAAAGGTGCACGAAGCACATCGCTAATCACCAATAGGATTAATATTGGTGAAAGGATACAGCCTTGTCTTACCCAACTTTGGATCTCAAATTCCTCAGACAACCTCCCTCTGTGCAGAAAGTTTTTTTTTTTTTTTGCCGAGAGCAGGTGAAAAATCTTCCAAAGACACCATAAGGCCCGACCGCGCGTGCTTATGGTAGTGTGAGATTTTTACTCACTAAAAAAACGCTGCAGAATGTGACACTCCGCAGGGTGTTGATGTCGTCGGCACAGGAGGATCCAGAGCGGAAACCTGCTTGTTCGGCATCGAGTGTGTCTTCGAGATGTTGTTTGATTCGCTCCAGTATTATTTTAGCTATTATCTTAGCCACAGCAAGCAGCACGCAGATACCCCTCCAGTTTCCGCACTTCATTAAATTTCCTTTCTTAGGAAGCTTGACGATCATTCCCTTCTTCCACTCGTGAGGAAAGCTGTCAGCTTCCCAAGCTTTCTCTATAAGTGGAAGCAGAAGCTCAGCCGATGTTGTGGGCGCTTCTCGTAAGAGCTCTGCTGGAATACCGTCAATCCTACCGCCTTGTTAGTTTTGAGTGCCTCGATCGCGGTAATGATCTCATCTTTACGGGGAGTCGTGGTGCGTATTCGGGAGCTTCTCACCTCGGGCATCTCAGTCTGATTTGGGAGCATATCGCTAGCGAATACGCGGTTCAAAACCGTGGCAAAATGCTCCTTCCATATCTTGAGCTGGTCCTCATCCGAAATGAGCAGGGAGCCGTCTAGGCTTTTCACTGGGTTTTGGCTGGAGCTGCGACCACCTGTCAGCTCTTTGGTTATAGTGTAGACGGTCCTGCTGTCACACCGCCGTGCAGCTTCTTCTGCTTCTGTGGCCTTTCGTTGCCTTGGCTAATCTTATAAAGGTTTTTCCAGCATTTAGGTGCCAAAACAGTCCCAGATTTCGGAAACATGCTGAACGATGTTTCGTCCCCATTAAAAATCCTGGAAGGGTCTTCAAGAATATCTGCAGCATCAATTTCCTGCAGCTAATTTTTTAGGTCCTGACCGACTCTTCGGTGACTATCGCCCGACCTTTTGAGAGTCCCTCTGGTGTTCTGAGGGACACTTCAGCATGGCGCTTTAGGAACCCGTAGTACCAAGTCTTTCCTGGTAAACCGTCTTTGAATTAAGTTTTTCGATTTTCTTCTAAAATGATTTTTTGCACCGTGTTTAGCAGATCTGTTGGTTTTTGTGGAAATCAACATTTTGCTAAGTTCAAAAGCCAGTCGACCAGGGTCTGTTCTTTTGCTCCACTAAGCACAGTATCCGGCCCCATTTGTCTTGGCTTTTCCACAATCCTCCCATGAATTCGGTCTTGGATTTTTGTTCTAGGGACTCGGAATTCCTTGCTTGCTTTCCTTGTTGGCCAATTTTCCTCCCTGATTTTTTTCAAGGCCTTATTAAGTGCCTCCTCTGAGTACTTATGGAAAGCACGTTTTGGCCGTCCTTCGGATTTTTCCATTTTTAATAAAGCTTTAATAAATAATAGTTTTTTGAGCCGTTAATTTTCCCCGATCTACATATCTATTATAATTTTTTAATCTAAAATATTGAAGGCCGACTTAACAAAACCTGTCTCCTAAAGTCGGCCGCCCATTCTTTCGTTTCGTTAACTACTAAAAACAAGGAAGAAAACTTACAAATTTTATCAAAAATCAATCATAGCTGAAGTTAACTTTGAATTTGCATCGTTAGTTAACCAAAACAAAAAAAAAACTCAATCTTCGGTAGTCGGCCAGGGCGGCCGACATTAGAAGAATCACACAAAAAATGTCTTTTTAGGTCGGCCTCTCTCTTTTTATTTAAAATAACTTTTTTTTTTTAGATTTGTGTTCAATAAAGAGTAAAAAGAATCTATTAATAAGATAAATATAATAATATAACGCACTTGCCGTCAATATTTCACTGATTTTAAGACTTTTTTGTAAATCACTTCCACTATTTTTTTACTACTAAAATCCAGACGTTTCACTTCAGACAAGAACTTGAATCAAAGTTACAATTTTAACGAAGAAACTAGCAGCTGCATTGCAACAACCTTTTGCTCACAGACAGGAAAACCGTTAACCTTTTGGAAAAAAAAAAAATCCATGTGTATTTTACAAACGCATTAACTATTACGCATCATTTTTTGGCGCAGCGGCCGACTACTGGAGAGGGCCGACCTTACATGCCATCACCCTAGCTAGACTGCAGAGACAGGGGCATTTGCAGAAGAAGTGTCCTGTGTCCTCCTCTACGTCTGTATTGCCGCATGCTCTGCAGAGTTCATCTGTACTTAGCCGCATTCTCTTCTGGTGGGCCGCCAATAGGTTGTGGCCGGTAATGATACCTACGAGAAGTGCCAAGTTTTGTCTATTTTGAGTAACGATGAGAAAACCCTAAAAACTACAGAGTCTCCTTATGCGTATGTGAACGTCTTTTAGACTTAAGACTTAAGACTTTTATCACAAATCTTATTGGTCCGCGTAAGTGCGGTTTTAGGCAAGGAAAGACCATCATCCACAAGATTTGGACGCACAGCCCATTCCCTATCTCCAGTTTTTCTGACTAAGTCTTTGGAAAATTATCGATTCTAGATCCTTTCCTACAACTGTATTTTTTTGGGCCTTAGTTTGTCTAGGGTCGAAATCAATGAGATGAATGCCGTCTAAATAGAGAGCAACCAATATAAGGACTGCACTGTCCACACGTCGATCTCCCCGCCCGCTTCACTGTTGCCGGGCTCAGTGTGCTCCGCCTACCACGTTTTCGTGTGTCGCGTCGTCACCGCAATCAATATACGAGTACGAACATTGGAAGTATTAATAGTAATAAAATAATTAAAACCATCACTTACTATTATTTAAGTATTATAATAACACGAATGTCCGAAATAAAGACATTATATGATATTATTCTGAGGGCCGATTTTTAAATCGTCAGTTAAGGATATCTGTTAGTTTGATTCTCTCTTTTTGTTTCTTATAGAGGTCCTAAGCTCTAAGGCTTACCTCTTAAACCCCGACTACAAACTGAGTAAGCCTACACTATCGATGTCACTGTGAGTTCTACGAAAAATATCGGTGAAGGAAAATATAATAAGTTCATGCGAATTTCCTCAACCTCCTCGATCACCGACCACCGACTCTAATACATCAGAAAGATTATGACTCATATACTGTGTAAATGACATCAGACACAGTATATGAGTACGTGCCGCCATTTTTTCCTAGTATAACCTTCAGGTATCATCTCCCGAAAGATCCATCTACTATCGATTTCAGTGATCCCCTTCGATGTTCAGAACGTTGCATTTGCAACCTTCTGATGTTTTTCATTGGTTGAAAATCTCGTCATATTCACTAAGATGATCAAAAGTGTTTTTTCCAAAAGGAAAATCCCTTTTCCAGACAACACAGCTCCACCAACCACGGAAAACGCGGCAATGATGCTTTCACATCCTCCATCGTCTCTATACTCGTACTGTTTGCTCGGTAATTTCTCGGAGCTTAGTGCTGATCTGGCTTACAGCTTTCCGGAAAGTTGTTTTTCCGTTGGTTTCTTCCCTGTCCCGATTTTAGGAAGTGGAACCTCTAATCGAAACCTTTTCTCGTCTGACGTTGATTTTTTTTTTTTTTTTAATTTAAGAAGAGCAGGGAAATCTATAGCAGAGCTGCAATTTTATGACGTTTGTACTATATGTCTGTATTTGTCAAATTAATTAAAGAAATATTATGTAGTGACTTATATTTCATACAAAAGATGTACGAATAAAAGCATCTGCTTGTCTCATTATTTAAAAAAAAAATTAGAGAAAACAAATACCTTTTAAGTCCCTGAAAACAACTAAAATATAAAATGAAATATTAGCAATAAATGTTGTGTGGAACAATTATATGATGACTGCCAAATAGCTATCGGGCAAACGATGACAAAATCTAAGTTTACGTGGAACGAGGGGTGTATATCGTTGAATCGATGACACCCGAACGATAAGTTCATTTAAAGTTACGTGAAGCAATAATATCGTCTAGGCGATATCGTCAGATGGTCCTGGTTATACGATATTACAGCCCTGGTGCTTTATTTTTTCTTTCTTATTCTGCCTACATTTTTTCTGAATACCACACAAAATTGTTGCTCGAAACATCGGCCACATAGCAGTGTAAATCGGACGCGTGTTTTTTTTTTAGCCCATAAGAATGAAGCTTTAAAAAACTCAAAAATGCAACAGCTTACTTACTGAGGCCAATGAAATGCCGACGTAGTCGCATTTGTCTGATCCAGGCGTTTATATGGTAGGCCTGCCTTTCCTACATCGCGATGTCTTTGGAACGTGCATTAATATTGCCTTTTTAACAGGGTTCAAATGATCTCTTCTTTGAACGTGGCAATACTAGCTGAGCCGGTCGCGCTCTATTTTTTGTACGATGGTTTCCTTGATGTGAAAGCTTCCACGGATCTCCGAACTTCTTATTCGATCAATCTTTGTCACTCATGCTGTCATGCGAAGCATCTTCATCTCAGCTGCCGTTAATTTACTCTCGTACGTACATCGTTTTGTACATCGTCCAACATTGTGAACCGTATGTGAGCGCTGGACGCACAACTGCGGTGTAGAGCCTTCCTTTCAACTTAGGTGGCATTTTTCTGTCACAGAAGATAGCGGAATTTTCTCGCCACTTCATCCACCCTACGCTTACACGATGATTGATGTCGTCATCACAAGTTGCTTTGCTATTGATCATAGATCCCAGATATTTGAACTTTTCGCACTTGGGAAGCACTGTTCCATTCAAATAAAAATCCACTCTCAGGCCTTTAGTGGATCAGAGAAAGGGCAGCACAAGTACTCTGTCTTTTTTGAACTAATGCGATACCCATTTCTCTCCAGAGCGTCCACCCACACATCAAGTGCTCGTTGCAGGGATGTAGAATCCTCACTTATGATGGCTCCATCCTCAGCAAAAAATAACTGATGTACCTTGGGGTCCATCGCTTTACCTTCAAGCAGATAATCAAGGACTGTAATAAAGAGCAAAGGACTTAAGACGCTTCCCTGATGCACCCCGACTTTGATTGGGAACTCTTCGATTACTCTAGCGGGGCACCTTACTCTTGTCTTTGCTCCCTCGTACATGTCCATGATCATCTGTACATGGGTTTCTGGAATCCCTCGATGTCTTAGCGCCACCCATATCAGATCTCGTGGTTGTCTGTCGAATGCCTTTTCAAAGTCAACCAATACAATATGCAAATCCCTTAAGGAATCACGATGTTTTTCCATTATGATTCTTATACTTTGGATTGCATCTGTGGTTGATTTACCCGAGACAAACCCGCACTGATCAGCGAATAGCCGTATTATTTTTCGCAGTCGGCCACCTAATACCCGCTCAACGATCTTCATGGTGTGTGACATCAGCTTGATCGAACGGTAGTTATCACAGTTTCGCGTATCACCCTTCCCTTTGTATACAAGGAGAAGGTAACTTTCCCTCCATTGATTCGGCATTGGGTTACCTCTCACAAATTTGGAGATGAGAATTCTGAGCCATCTGAACCCGATGTCTCCATCTTTTTCCAGAACTCAGAGGGCATCTCGTCTGGCCCAACCGCTTTTGTTTTTTGGAGTATTTGACCGCCTCACTAACTTCTTCGACTGTAATGTCGGGTATTTCTTCACAGTTAGGGGTGGCTCTTGGAAAGTATAGCCGGGAAACTGTTCGTTTAAAAGTTCTTCACAATACTGCCGCCACCTCTGCAGAATTTTGTCGTCATCCACAAGAAGCTGGCCACGAGCATTGTAAATGAACTTTGGCGACGAATCTCCTGAGCATTCCTCCTTCTTTGGGCGACTATTTTGAAGATGGTTACGCTCTTGTTCATATTGTGTTTTCGCCTGCGTACTCTCTGCTTGAAGCTGGGCGCACTTTTTCTTCGCTTTTTTCTTGCAACATCTGTGTTCCACTTCGAGCAGATATCCACCCGCCTTCTATTCATCATCTCTTCCAGCTTGTAACTTCGACCGGTCATGCTTCCAACGTTCCAACTCGCGACCCTCAAATTTCTTCCAAACTGTTTCATTATTCTGCTAGCCCCCGGAATCCGTATAGCTCTGACCCGAACATTTCTGCTCGGTCCAGGATCAGTACCATGCGCAGCAGTGGTAGTGCCTTTCCTTTTTGCAAGTATTACCATAATGATACAGTTTTGCAATATTACCATTTTGCGATGGTGTTTGTTGTTTGACACGTGCATGCTCCTGTTTTAGTATTGTTTGATCTTTCTTCTATGATACCGGTGATCTCCAGTCGTGTCAACCCACTGACTCGCATGCACACTTGTGGGAGGGTTTTCAAGGTAGTATATGTGTCGCTAGGCTCACTTGGGTGTTATATTGCCTAGATCTGATTTGTCCTCTTAGCCGCCTTTTACGACAAGCGCTAGTTGTTGGGGGTCACTGCAGTGATATTCTTAACCCGCCCCTGCACGGGGGTTGGGAAGCACTGCTCCATTCAAATAAATATCTGGAATAGGCCCGAGTGGATCAGGGAACGGGCAGCACAAGTACTCTGTCTTGTTTAAACTAATGCGATACCTATTTCCCTCCAAAAGGTAAAGCTAAAGGCTACAACGTTGCCAGCAATTGCGAGGAAAAAGGCAAAGCATGTAGACACATATTGTTCAGAATGTCCTGAGAAGCCATTTTTATGTCTCGATCATTTTCCAGAAATCCAATAAGGCGCTTAGGCCTGATTTTTTGTAATCAATTTCATTATTTTCTGTTATTTTTTCTGTAATTGTGTAGACTACATTGTTTTGCTTTTTATGCAATAAAATATGTTTACCTTTGGAATAATTTTAAAGATTTCTTTAAACTCTTTTCACTATTGCGGTAGAACCGAAAATCTAGAGGTCTATAAGTGTATCACATGGGGAAAGATTTTTGATCTGATCACCGGTGATACCCTGGCCTCTGGGAGACAACTTTTGCTGTGATCACCAGTGATATATTGGCAGCCAACATGTTAACTGATATTTCTTTTTATAATTTGTTTAAACAAATTTCCATTTTGTATGTTTCATGAAACATATATCGACAAATAAGTTATTAAATTTTTGTATTCGACGGTGGCTTACGGTGCCTTAAGGTGCCTCTAACTTCACAGTTCAGAGTAATAATTATGTACTCGCAACACTATATCTACACATACTCGCTTGTACACTTAACTAGGACAAAGTCGTAGCGATTATTTTGTTTGTAATAAAATGAAATATTTTGTATACTTAAGGGAAACTTTCGTAGGCAGTGCCATTATATAAAATATTTTTCATTTTCCCTTTTGTTCATTATTGTTGAAAATTGTTTATTTATTGAAAAAGTGTTTACGTTTACAGAATGAGTAACTTTTATTTGAGTGATAGATTTCGCCTACGCTACGAATCTGCTAAATAAATTATTTACTACCAAATTTGTTTATACTTACTTAGTTTATTCGATTTTAAATTAACATCAATGAAAATATGACATATGGCTAAATTCGCACTTTTCTAATGTGGTATGGAAAATAACCACAACTTAATCGTTTGATATTTAACTGCATTCGGTATGATAAGTAATTGAAAAATGTTTCTATAATTTTTTAATGTATTGGTTGAACCATTTTGGGACCATTTTGGACGATAAACTAGGAACCTTTAGTTCTTACAGCCATATACCTACATACAGAGATCCAAGCGAAACTCGTTCACCTCAAAACAAAAAATATAAAATTGAAAAAAATGGATAAAAGCTGTTGAATTAGGAAATGCTTAATGAGGTTTATTATCGAATTCATTGCTCTCTTAAAAATTAAAAACTAAAACTTAATTCGATTTAAAAAAAAAAAATAATATGGCCGAAATACAAATGCAATTGTTCGCACAAGCGAAACTCGCTCAGCTACGATTAATTTAAAAAAATTAATAAATATAAAATTAAATTAATATTGTTTATGGAGTCCTCCACTCCATCGACAGTGACTACATACTTGATTTTTTTTTTGTGTAGTTATATTCATAATATTGTGAACTTATAGCTTTTACTTTATTAAAAATGGTTTAACATACCTACATTCTTTTAATTATATACTGCGCAAATTTACCTACATATTTATTTTTTGACCCAAATAACGATTGGTGGATCAATCGAATGACACTTTGATTGAACGACACTTTGTTCATGCACTCGTCAACTGAAGTGGTGATCTCAAATTACGTTAACGTGCAAACGTTCAGGGAAGTCGCGAACCCAAATACACTCATTCCGTTCATGTTACTCCTTTACGGAGGACGCCATCCGACCCCTGAGGTCTGGGCCCAATCGCCCATCCGTCAACGGATGACTAGTAACGTAATTTGTATTGTGTTGTTGATTCATAGTACCTAAATTGAAGTTGAATACGTTTCTACAAAACTTCATTTAACTCCCTTAGTCCAAATACTGGAACCACTTTTTGAATTCGGAACTGCCTTCGAATTGCATACTGTAACCCTTGGTCTCCACTGGCAATAATTCATTGCAAGAAATATGTCAAGGAATTGAAATTTTCAATGGAGACCGTAATTTTTTTTAAATAATTCATTTCATGAAATCGATTTCTGCTTTTATTTCTTGCCATCTCTTGGGATAGCAAACGACTAACAAAGGCCTCGTAGGGGCAGCATCTCCCGATAGGTGCTGGTCTGCTAAGTAACGGGAAGGAGCCACTGCAGCCGAAAACCTAGCAGCTCTGCTAGTAAGCCCTACTCCCACCTCCTCGTGGTGTCATCTGGGAATTTCTTCGGAAATTGCTAACGGGAGAGGACGAATGGCGAGCTTCCTGCGCCAAAAAACAGGATAAGTGTCGGTTGGTCTGTGGCCCAGCGAGCCGCAACCGTAAAACAAACTATTGCTCCGAAACGGAAACAATCGCCTCGGATACGGACGGATAATTTGTTGACGACCTTTGGCTATCGGACACGGACAACGATCGGATTCTGGAACGTTAAGACCCACCTGGACTCACTCAAGGAAGGGCCTTATAACGCCAGATTCCTCCAATTGGAGCGCGAATTCGAACGGTATAAAATCGACATCTTAGGGCTGAGCGAGATAAGATGGTACGATGCTGGGGAATACATCTCCCCAACAAAATGCACTGTGATGCTCTACTCTGGTAAACCAGCTGGAAGTGCACGGAGTTCTGGCGTAGCACTCATGCTAACTCCAGCAGCACGTAGAAGCTTCCACCGCATAGTGACCGGATATTGATGGCTAGGTTCCAGAGTAGAGTTAGAAAAATTACCATCATACAGTGTTATGCTCCGACTCTAGGAGGGTGATTTTTATAGCCACTTAGGCGCCGCCTACAACCAAACGCCTAATGGGGACATCGTAATGGAGATGGGAAATCTCAATGCCAAGGTGGGTAGCGACAACACCTTGCTTAAGCATGTGATGGGAGGAGTTCGCGGCGTGGGAGACCGTAATGACAATGGTGAGCGGTTTGTGGACTTCTGCAATACCAACCGCCTAGTCATCGGTACGCTGTTTAAGCATAACACCTGCCATAAGATCAGTTGGGTCTCTACTGATAGGCAACGAACATCCAACTAGATCGACCACATTGCGATCAGTCGCCGCTTTAGAAATTGTCTCCTGGACGTCCGAAACAGACGTGGACTTGAACGAGATCACCATCTTATGGTAGCTCATTTACGCCTTCGTACTGCATCCGTCAACAGCAACCGCTCAAACCTACTTAACATCACCAGGTTTAATATCGACAGGCTCAAGGTTCCCCAAGTGCGCCAACAGTTCAGGGACCATCTTGCCTTAGGAGCAGAAGCAATCAGCAGCATAGAGAACATGGATGACCACTGGAATGCTGTGGAAAATGCTTTTGCGACTGGGGCACGCACTTATGTCGGTAAAAAGCAGAAACACCACCGCACATGGCTTTCTACAGACATCTGGAGACGGATCGATGAGCGTAGAGCAATCAAGGCTCGGATTGCAGCGGCCTCAGCAGTTGAGAGAACCGAGCTTGAAGCCCAATACCGTGCGAAGAAGAAAGAAGTGCACCGTAGTGTGAGACGTGACAAACGTCAATATGTCAACTCACTGGCCTCAAGGGCTGAAGAAGCAGCGAGTAGGTGCGACAGTAGGACTGTTTACAACATCACTAAGGAGCTCATTGGTGGTCGAAGCTCCAAACAACATGCAGTGAAGAGTCTAGACGGTAACCTTCTGATTTCGGATGAGGATCAGCTCACTAGATGGCGAGAACATTTTGCTACAGTGCTAAATCACTTAGACGACGGCGGTATGATCTTGAATCCGAATGAGCAGTTCGAAGCAAGAAATTCCCGAATTCGCACCGTACCTCCCAGTAAAACTGAAATAATAACAGCAATCAAGTCCCTCAAGAAGAACAAAGCGGTGGGTATTGATGGCATCCCTGCCGAGCTGTTTCAAGCGGCGCCAAATACATCGGCAGATTTGCTGCATCCGCTAATACGGAGAGCTTGGGATAGTGAACAATTTCCATAGGAGTGGAAAAGGGGGATGATCATTAAGCTTCCAAAGAAGGGTAACTTGATGGAGTGCGGTAACTGGAGAGGTATATGTGTTCTTCCAGCCGTGGCCAAAATAATAGCTAGAATAATTCTAGGACGAATTAAAGAACATTTAGATTCAACTCTCGATGTCGAACAGGCAGGCTTTCGAGCTGAATCCTCCTGCATCGACCACATAAACACCATACGGATCGAACAATGCGTTGAGTATAGGTCTCCGCTACATTTATTGTTTATCGACTTCGAGAAGGCTTTCGACAGCTTGAATCGAGATGCTATCTGGTTGGCCTTGCGCAGGAGAGGCATTCCAGAAAAGCTTATAGCTATTATCAAGGTTACATATGAGGGCGGCAAGTGTCACGTCGTGCACAATGATAAGTTGTCGAAGGACTTTGAAGTCCAAAGTGGAGTACGTCAAGGGTGCATACTGTCCCCACTATTGTTCTTGGTGGTTATCAGCGATGTACTCCGTGCAGCATTGACGGAAGCGAATTATGGAATTCGTTGGACTATGACATCTTACCTTAAACACTTAGATTACGCTGACGATGTTTGTCTACTTTCACATCGCATAATGGATCTTCATTTGATGGCCCAAAATCTAGAAGCTGAGGCAAACAAAGTGGGGCTAAAAATAAACACAGCCAAAACAAAAGCCCTGAGTACTTCCAATACCCGCGCTCAACTTAACATTGCCGGACAAGAAGTCGAGAAATTTGATAACTTTCTATATTTAGGAAGTGTGGTCTCGGCTAATCGCGGTGGCACCGAACAGGATGTGTGCAGCAGAATCGGGAAGGCTAAAGCTGCGTTCGGAATGCTGTCCAAAATCTGGAGAAGCAATGTTATTAGCTTAAGAACCAAGCTACGACTGTTCCGCTCCAACGTAGAATCAGTGCTGCTTTATGGGTGCAGTACCTGGAAGGTGGACACCATTAACACACGCAAGCTGCAAGTCTTCGTAAACAAATGCTTAAGAATCATCTTGAGGATTTTTTGACCGAGCCGCATCTCCAACGAACAACTTTATCTGAGAACGGGCCAAGAACCTATAAGCATTACTTTACGAAGAAGAAAGTGGCAATGGATTGGACACACCCTACGGCGCGAAGACAACTTCATTGCGAAATACGCTATGCAGTGGAATCCGCTCACCCAGGCAGGCAGAATAGCGGGACGCCCTAGGCAAACGTGGCGCAGAACAGTTGAGGAGGAATCGAGCTCTTTAGGAATGAGTTGGACGCAGCTCAAACGCGTTGCAGAACTCCGAATACAATGGCGCGCAGGCGTGGTTGACGCCCTATGCCCCCCGAGGGGTTAAAGGATATAAGTATCTCTGTGGACATAAACCCTGAAATAAATTTGACAGATACTGTCAATTTGAACTTAACTACTCGTACAAGTAAAACATGGCTGATTGGTGCCTGACATGAAGTCTGAAATAAATATGTCTCGTGGAGACTAGGTGTCAAGCAAGAATTGGTCGTTGCTTACTCATTGAAAATGAAATGTCTTGACAAAATTTGCCCACCGAATAAAAAAATAAAAATTTCTGACATGATGTCTGAAATAAATAGGTACAATGTCTCGTGGAGACTCGGTGTAACGGCTAATGTTCTTAAAATCTGCCATGGGTAGGTATATACATACTTAAATAGGTATACCTACCTACCTACTGCATAACGTAAAGAAAATGTGTGGATATCATCATTTCCGGTTTAAAGCAAAAGGTGTACCAAACCCCTTACATTTAGGTAAGTGTACATGTACATATGTATGTATGTATGTACATACATATGTAGGTCACTTTCATGAAACTACGCCGGAACTTAAGTTTTTTCTCTCTGAATTGCGCAATAAATTTTAAAATAAATTAGAAACTCGAAACGATACCAAAATACAGCTGCGCCAATTCGTTTGCCCTTGGAGGAAAGAACGATTCTAAAATTGATCCCATCTCCACTCATCCTTACGTAACATCTCGGGATAAGTAGAACAAAAACATAGCAAACTATAATCATCTTCAAAACAAAAAACAAAACAAAGGACACAAGGAATACAATAAAAAAAAATTCTACGAAAAATTAAAAAAATTCCAAGAAGCCCTAGTTCCCGAACAAAGTTTTATCCTTTTTTTCTAGTTCTTCTCTTTTGATGTTGGATCTGCTTGAGGTCTTTTCTTTTCTTAAACTACTCCACTTGCAAAAAAAAAGGAATAAACGAAACATATCTACATACATATGTATATACGAATATATTAGGAAGATATATTCAAAAGAAATAAAAAATAATAAAAATCGATAAACACGCGCTTGAAATATATGTTTGTACACCCATCAAGTTACGTAATGTCCTATCAACTTGTATGCATATGCAAACGTATTCATACACAGATATGTATAGGCATACTGACGCATATAATAATTACATAGGCCGATAGGCTTAAACTTCCTTTCGCAAGGGTTTCCCGTTCTCTGAATTCTTTTTTCTCTCACACATACCTTGAACCGTGGGGACTTATTAACACTAAGCACTTGGACAGGATACAAACAGTATATACGTACAACAAACCTCATATGTCAAATTGTATGTATAGGGTAAATAGCAAGCAGCATTCCGTATCGCATTCCGAACCGAAGACCTAGAGTGCTGCTCTTACTGCTGCTGCCACACCGACTCAAAACAACACCAACTCCAACTCAGCTTTTTGTTAAAAAAAAACACATAAATAAAAAAAAAACTAAAGAAAGAAATATCCACAATACAACCAAGGATTAACAAAATAAAAAAAAAATAAAAAAAAAAATGGGATCAAAAAGGAAAACAAAAAATATACAAGTCCAGAATTGGAAGAAAGCCGTGGATCAGAAGCAGGAAGAGCAAGTGGGGTAAGCTGTGTTCTTGTAGCATAATTACAGTCAGGACTATCGGTATGACCCACTGAGGAGAAATAAAAATGGTTGGTTTTCTTTTTGAAATGGAGTGCATCACTTGTTCGGAGGTAAATACATATTTGCACCTATGGTGTTACTTTGCACCTGCTTCATACTTTACATTAAGACAAAATCTCAAAAATGCTAATATGCACCTTCAAAATCATGTGTTTAAAACGCGTTCGGTGAGCAATTACTGTTACATCTGGCGTTCCCCAAGGCAGTCATTTAGGACCTTTACTTTTTCTACTATTTATCAATGATATCCCTCTAATTTTTAAACATTCACTCTGCCTTCTGTTTGCTGATGACTTAAAGCTATATCGTTTGGTAGCTTCCGTACGCGATTGTGTACTTCTTAACGAGGACTTAGCGAGACTAGTTGATTGGTGCAATATTAACTTTCTGCATCTGAACATAGCAAAATGCGAATCATTCTCTTGTTATAGACATTTAAATCCTATTATATTTTACTATAGCATTCACAATATATGCCTCGACAGAGTAGATCGTAAAAAAGATCTTGGTGTAATTTTAGATACAAAGCTCACGTTCTCACTCCACATCGATTATGTAATAAGCAAAGCAAATTCTATGCTTGGCTTTATCAAAAGAAATGCAAGTGAGTTTTCTGATCCCTACTCATTGAAATCGCTGTTTATATCTCTGGTTAGATCTGTTTTGGAGTACTGTAGCTCTGTGTGGTGCCCATATTATATTGTTGCATCAGAAAGGATAGAAAGGATTCAAAGAAAGTTCACCAGATATGCTATTTATAAATTAAACTGGCCTATTGAGATGCCTGCCTATAATGCAAGGTATTTATTACTTGGACTAGTGTCTCTTGAGAAAAGACGTAAATACTTATCCGTGATCTTTTAACCTATCATATTAAATGGGGTAGGCGAACCCCACATGCGGATCAGTAAAAATGCGGTGAAGTGGGAGGGTTGTGATCCCTTGTTTTCGGATCATGGCCTCGCTGATAAAAGGAAGAAGAAGAAGAAGATATTAAATGCCCTCCATTACTCCAACTTATTGATTTGCATTTTCCATCTAGAATGTTGCGTGAACAGTTATTATTCTACGAGCAACTTCATCGCTCTAACTATAGTCGTAATGAACCATTGTCGCGTTGCATCAGAGAAGCTAATTCAATTTGTTCTGAAGTAGACTTTTTCGATAATTGTATGCGTGATACTTTCAAGTCTAGAATTCGTTGTTTGCTTGCCAATCAAACACTATAAGCTAGTTCTCATTAACTTTTTTTTATATGTATTTATTTTTTGTTTTATTCTTTACTGATAATATCCTTTTGTGTATATTAATTAAAGGAGTTAATGTACATATTTAGTTGTATTATAATTTTTTTATACTTAAAGTCTATAAGAGATATATGTACTCTGATTGATGAATAAATGAAATGAAATGAAATGTCCGTACCTCGGCTGATAAGCTGAAATTAGAAAAAAAATTATTTACCGGCCAATAAGTAAGGTACCGTTATACAATTTATTACGCCATCTGTTAACCACTGTTGCCATTTGGACTTGTTGAAGTCAAATTTGACTTAAAACCTATTAAAGTTACTTAAATATAATGTAAAAATAAAGTAATATTTTTCTTACTTAATTTGACATAACATTTGACTTATATACGTACATTTGACTTATTTTTTTATAACTGGAAATCTGTTTTCTAGCTCTATTGAGCACTCTATGAATTGAATCAAATGATGATGATGGTCATAATCACTACAAACCTTTGAAAAATTGAATAGGACTACCAACAAATCGAACGTTTGTGGTAAACAGGTGTACCTATAAATATGAGGGCCCTTTTGTCCTGTTAAGTGGGGCACCGTGGCATAAGTGGATAGTGTGTCGGATCACTGCACATGAGGTTCCAAGTTCGAATCCCAGTACACACCAAACAGTTTTTTCACGGTCCCACCTCTCGCGAACTTCTGGCAAACATCCGAAAGAATTGTTGTCTCGAAAAAGCTTCTCAAAACAAATTGCCCTTCGGATACAATACTAAACTGTAGGTCCCTTCCATTCGTGTAAAAAATATAACGCACACAACATGAGTGGTTATTTTATTTTATTTGCCCAGTTAAATTAAGGAATAAAGATTTCATTGCAGAAGTCCTGTTGAGTTACTGTACTGTAACAAGTACTTTAAGATATTTGCAGTTATTGCTGTAGTTTATAATAGAGCTTAAGTATATAAATAGAAGGCAAACAAGTCCTGCTGAGGCAGAATGCGAGCATTTTGAATAAAATATATTCGGAGCAAAATACAAGGGCTGTGAAGTCCGAAAAGTCTTTTGTCTTGTGGGCAGCGTTAAAGATTAAAAGCTATCTGAGCTGTCTCTTAAAAGTACAAGTATTGCACCGAATTTGGCATAATTTTCCTTTATCTAATTCTAGGTTTGTTCATTCAGATTAAGAAAATGTATTTCGGGTACTCGTGGCAATGTAAAGAGATTCTTTTTATTTTTGATTTTTTGAGTCGCAAGGTGGTATTTTTAAGAACTTATCGACCTCACTATGCATATACTCACTACAAATACAATTCCTACTTCCTTTATTCCTTGCGGTACCAGCTTTGAGCAACGAGTTTTTAATTAACCTTATGTTTTTCTCAGTAAGCATCGAAAAGTCAGATACTCGACGTTTTCTATGCAACTCCTGTATCATGTCCTGGAGAGTTTGTCATCATGCTTTTACTTATAGAAACATGAACGAAATCATCTACCTGTCAGATCATGTTTCCGTATTAGCTGGTTTAGTTTTCTCAGAGGTATTTTAGCGTTTTTGCCACTATTTGACTCCAAGGCTTCAAGATTTCGCCATCCACATTTTCCTGTTCTTAGTACATAATTAAAGGCCATATACTACTAACGTCTGCCGGGATATTTATTGGAAGCATTCTTGCCGTGATGCAAGCTGTAGTGCTATAGCTAAGAGCATGGCCAACCCAAGTTTGCGTTCGGAAAGCTGTCAAAAATATGGCAAGGCAATGCTAGTAACAAGTAATTTTTAACACTCTTCGAAAGGGCAATAGTTTCATTACTAACTATGCAATGCGAGAAATGCGTACATAACGCGAAATGGTCAAGAAACATCACTCGATGGCGTGCAGGCATATTTCACAAGAGAAAATAGAACGTAAGTTAGATAGTGCATTGCTCGATTTTGAGGGGTATATCTTACACAGAGAGTGGGCCATACAATGAGGGCTTGTTTGGTATTTTTTTGTCCCCAAATTTGATGCAGATCTCTAATAAATCCACTGTGGTAGCAATATAAAAAAATTGGCGTTTCTATAATTTTCCACTGACATATGAGGTTCTAAGTTACTGTCAGATAGTGCTGCAGTGCTTTTTGATGAATCCCGTACGTTGTCCTGTTGAACAATAGCATTTCCTTTGTCATCATGCTTTTACTTATAGAATTTTCAGTGTTTGTTAGCATAAGACATAGAGCTATGAAGAGCTCCAGTTTCCAATTGTTTCAATTTTTCGATCTTAAAAGTACTCAATCTATAGCCGTTTACACTGATAGGGCCTCTACAAATCAGTAAGATTTCAGTAGTGCTTTCCAGATGGCGATTGTAGCATTGACAAAAAGCCATCTGGTGAGAAGCGTTGGGGTGAGAATATCACCTTTCTGCAACTACAGCTAAGCAGCCAAAAAGGAATGTCTGCTATAGTAGCTATAAGTTCTTGGAACACAGCATAATGTAAGACTGTTCTGCGTCGGTAATCATGAATATTAGGGAATAAGAGTAAGTAAGGGAATAAGACGGCTGATGAATTCGTGACAAACCTCTTAGAAGCGAGCCCGTAGCAAGTTAATAACTCAGTGAGGATCCTGTCTTCCACACTTAACAAGGAAACAAATCTTTCATGGAAGCAATTAACAGATACAAATCCGCTGAGCATGTATGGTATTGCAAGAAAACTATAGCCGCTGCTCAGTAAAGTAAATCTGACACACTTGTTGAAGTAATCACAAGGCATATTACTCTGCGGTTTCATTTGAAATAACTTCGTTTAACGGATAAAGGTGGTAGCGGTGAGGATCAGGTAAGCATTTTTTTGGTTGCTACTTAACTTTTGTTGTTACCTCGCTTTGGGGGGTTTACACTTGTATCGATACCACAATTAAGGAATGCGGTCAACCTATGAGGTGTGAGATATCAGGTACAGCTCGCTTTTCTTGCCACTGTCCAGGATTCTACCAGGTAAGAACGAAATTCATTGGAAAACTCTTCTTTCAAGATATCAAAGAGCTATCCGACAAATCGGTGAATAGCACCTGCAGGCTCATCAGAGATAAAACCATCTACCTAACAGAACCTAGTAGATGGTGACAAGTTCCGCAATATTCTGCTAAGGGAAGGGCCATAACCCTTCGTTATGTCAAAACTGACACCCTGATATCACTAGGTTAGTTGATAAAAGGCAAAAAGGACTTTACCGGTAAATAAAATCACGAGTCAACAACCCGTTACACTATCATTTCACCTTTGTATAAATACCTGCTTTTGTGAACTAAGGTTTCCATTTCTCGGTTTTCCGGGATTTATGAGTCAGCTTTATGTGAACGATGAGTGCAGAGGGCCCTTCCATTGCGCCACACGGATACTCCGGTCGCTTTAGGACATTTAGGCTTGGCCGACGGGATTTTAATGAATCTAGGAATATCGTCAGTTCCGTATAATACTTGGCCCAAAGCACTTTAAATAGATCTTTGGAAGTGTTCTTGCTATCTTTTGGTACTTATTGCAGCCTTGCCGGTGTTCCCATGGGATTAAGGAATTTGATCATTCTCTTCCGATGACAATACTTATTCCGAGCAAACCCCTATTTAAGCTCTGAAATTGCTCGGTGTACCTTCTCTGATCGCCCCCAGTGTATTTTCAGCTGCCCATAAAACTAACACATGCTAAACAACATAAGGCATTAAATAAATCCACAGTGCTGCTGATACCTATAGCTAGACATGCATCAACGATATTGATGTCGATGTGGCATTGGCAATGGATGAAGTAGGACCAAGGTGTCGGGCCCAGAAGAGGCCGCGCGGTGCGGGCCGACACGTTTCATTGCCAAAGCCCTGCCATAACAACAACGCGAATCGCACCCTTTTTCCAGAGAGCATGCAAAAAAAAAAAACTGCAAAACATAAAGAAGCAGAGCAGAGGAAAAAAAAAAGATTAAATCCACAAACAACACGAAGCATAAAAGAAATGAAAATTAAAAGCATACACACGCACACAAGCCCGATCGATTTGATTGCGAAACATAATGGGCAAAAGGGCGAAAGTGAGAAGCAGAGCCGGCCGAGTGGTGCGGGCTGAAGTTTTTTTTTCTGCACTTTGACAGAAGATCCCTATCCAGTACGCACACTAATGCACACGTGTTGCGATTAAAACCCGCTTGCACTCTTCACTCCACCCTCTTGCGGACCACTGACAGTGACATAAATCAAAAGCTGTGTTGTGTGGCAAAAATTAGAAAAAAAGAAGAAAATTCCTCCTCTATCGCAGCTTCAGAAGGCTGAAGGTGGTTCCTAGAAGAGGTGGGCTAAGGGGACAAGTCGGGGGAATATTACGACCTGGTTTACGGGACGTACGGAAGACCTCTCCGTGCGACGGGTTGGAGGATGGCAGAGGGACTGGGATGATGGAATACTCTATGGCTTTGAATTTATACAGCCTACGCGAATTATTGTTTGCGTGTGTATGATGCCCCTTTGGTTATTCAAAAGATTTTTTTTTATTTATTTCTTTTCTTTTTGGGAAATGAGAGCAAAAAGCCAGAGGAGAGGAGATTTGTGATGAAGCTGCACAGGGTGATTAGGACTTTTCTTCAAATTGGTCTTATATGGAGGTTTCTTCTGCTATAATGTATACAACGTATAGACTTGAAAGATTCAGGTGGAAGCCAAAAAAGGAGCTTGACAATACCCCTTCTCCCATTCCCATTTTTTTTAACGGCTTCCAATTTGTTTATTACAAACTTATCAGCATTAGACTGGACCTCTCATTTAAACAGTGTTACCAACAAGGTGACCAGGGCAATGTTCATGTGCCAATGCTTCTCTCAAATGGGGCCTGAAACCTAAGATGATCTACTGAATGTACAGCACAGTCGTCAGACCAATGGTCAACTACGCCTCTCTAGTACAGTGACCTAAAACACAACAGATCAAAGCTATGAAACAGCTAAATCGGCTTGTGCCGGCATTACCGGGCAATGAAAACGTGGCCGACGGCAGCATAAGGTACACTACTTAATCTCACGCCGCAGCTTCTCACAGTGCAGAAAGAAGCTATGCTAAGTGCTCTTAGGCTACCTCAGATACAAAAACTGAAACCCGGTGATATCACAGCCAATCTTAGCATTCTTGAGAACGTCCAAAACAACCTCATCTTCAAGATTCCAGATACAATGCTCAAGAGACTTCGGTTCTCCAGGGAATTCGAAGTGGTCATTAGTGACCATCAAGAATGGAGAAACGAAGGTCTCAAGACACCACCCAATGCACAAATCTAATACACAGATGGCTTCAAATTGGAAAATGGCAGTACCGGAGATGGGGTCTATGGTCCTAACTTTCAGCGTGCGGCAGCGCTACCATCACCTACCATCTTTCAAGCAGAAGTTCATGCAATAGAACTATGTTATGTATTCGGGAATGCCTATGGAGAAACACTACCGGAACCTGCATCTTCATCTATTCAGACATCCAGGCAACACTTAGGGCCCTTAATTCCTATACGGTGCGGTCAAAGCTCGTGTGGGACTATCTCGACCTCCTCGACAACCTCGCATCCACAAATCATGTTACCGTAGCATGGATTCCTGGACACGAAGACTTTGAGGGGAACGAACAAGCAGACTATCTGGCGAGGAGACGCGCTGGGCCCCCACTCATCAGCCCTGAACCCTACTTCTGTATAATAAGAGAATGGGAAGCTGAAGGATTCGCTGAACACTGGACGAACCAAAAGGGCCTAAGACAAGCGAAGAAATTCATTAACCCCAACAGAAATAGAGCCAGCAAGCTACTTGAACTAAGCAAAGATGATTTGCGAACTTTAACGGGCTACCTAACCGGACACTGTCCACTCAGGTACCATCTAAATAAAAAAAAACTTTCAGATACAGCCTTTTGCAGACTCTGCGGGGAACAAAGAGAAACAACAGAACAAATTTGAGAATGCTCAGGGACCACAAAGAAACGATTACTACATCTAACGCGGGTCTCCATGGGCCCAGCGAATACCTGGAACATGGAACCCAAGACATTATTGAAGTTTACCAAAAGCCTCAATTTTCGGCTTCTCCAAAAGAAGAAGAAAGGACATGAGAAGCGCGCGTTTGAGAATATCGAGAGTTTATACTCCAGGAACAATGTACGGAAGTTTTACCAAAAGGTAAAAAGAACGTGTCAGAGAAGTAATACCCGTACAGAAACCTGTAGAGATGAAAATGGAAACCTCGTAGTAGAATCACAGTCGGTGCAGAGAATATGGAAAACTACTTCTGCAGACTGTATAACGGTGACGAAGACCAACATCCCGCTGTCAGGCAGAATGAACCATTCAACATAGACGATGATAGTCAAAATTTCCGTCCACCTGACCAAAACGAAGTGAGGATAGCAATATCCAAGCTAAATTCGAACAAGGCTGCTGGACCTGACGGCTTACCGGCCGTACTTTTCAAGGCAGCTGGGGATGAATTGGTAGAGTGCATACACCAACTCATTTCTAATATTTGATCAGACGAGTGTATGCCTGATGAATGGAATCTCAGCATCGTTTGCCCGATCCACAAGAAAGGAGACCCCCTCAACTGCGCCAATTATAGAGGCATCAGTCTCCTCAACATCGCATACAAGATCTTTTCTGCGATATTGTGTGAACGCCTGAAACCTTATATGAACAGCCTGTTTGGACCCTATCAGTGCGGTTTCAGGCCAGGAAAGTCCACCATCGATCAAATCTTCACAGTTCGGCAGATCCTGGAGAAAACCCAAGAATTCCAAATCGATACTCACCATCTCTTTATCGATTTCAAGGCCGCCTATGACAGCATCTATAGAGAAGAGCTTTATAGAACCATGTCTAGTTTTGACATCCCTGCCAAACTTGTCCGTCTGTGCGGGCTGACGATGGAGAACGCCCGCTGCTCCATCAAGGTCGGTAATGACCTCACCGAGACCTTTGATGTCAAAAAAGGTTTTAGAAAAGGTGACGCGCTGTCATGTGACTTCTTTAACATTGTACTTGAACGGATTGTGCGGAACTCACAAGCCAACACCGGAGGCACAATCTATTACAAGTCTGTACAACTGCTTGCATACGCCGACGATATAGACATTATCGGAAGAACTCAGTGGGCTGTCACCGATGCGTTTGCAAGCATTGAGGCGGAATCGGCCAAAATGGGTTTAGCGATAAACGAGGTCAAAACCAAGTATATGCTGTCAACAAGAAGGGAAAGCCAACACCGACGAATTGGACAAAACGTCACAGTGGGCAGCTATAACTTCGAGGTAGTAAGGGACTTTGTCTACCTTGGCTCTGCTATAAACTCTGAGAACGACATCAGCGCAAAAAATAAAGCGAAGAATAACTCTTGCCAATCGCGGTTTTTTTGGCTTATAAGGCAATTCAACAGTAAAGCCATATCTCGAACAACTAAGGAGACTCTGTTTAGGACCCTGATCATCCCAGTCCTGCTTTACGGCGCTGAAACATGGACTTTATTAAAAGAGGATGAAGATATCCTTGGTCGCTTCGAGAGAAAAATTCTTCGTTAGATTTTCGGTCCCGTTTGCGTTGACGGGTTTTGGGGGAGAATATTCATTCACGAACTATACAAGCTGTACAGCGACATCGACCTAGTCAAAAAAACTGCGTATTGGACGTCTGAGATGGCTAGGACATGTAGAGCGAATGGACACCAACGCTCCGGCCCGCAGAGTCTTCTAATCTAACCCCGAGGGACGACGCAGTAGAGGGAATCATCGCCGTAGGTGGCGCGCACAAGTTCAAGGGGACCTCGACCAACTTGGAGTGCGCAACTGTAGGCAGTTAGCTAAAGACCGAGCTAAATGGAGAGGTTTGTTGGTTGAGGCCCAGGTTCACCCCGAACTGTAGCGCCACCTAAGTAAGTAAGTAAAAGCCTCAATTTTAAATTCTGTTTAACCATTGGGCCAGCACAATAGATCTTATAGCTCGCAGTGCACTTGGGCTCCAATTATCACAATTAGAACATAAGAGGCAACTCTTCAGTTTGCAGTTTGTCAATTCGAACATAACTTGCAACGAGTTCAGCACGTCATTTTGGACGTTGGCAACAAAAGAAAACAAATAGCTGTAAAAAAAATATTTTAGCATAGTAACAGCAGGCCTAACGTTGCAGTTGGTGTGCTAATGTGTTCTGTTGCATTGATACGCATTGGTTCTTTTGCTGCGGCTGTTAAAGTTGCTGCTGCTTTTACTGTGCTAATACTCGTATGCTTCAGCTATTAAAGCAACGATTCCACTGTTTAACGAAATGCCAAACGTTTGACACTTTTCGTTTACAAATTGTGTCGAGCATTTGCTGTTTGACTTCAAATGAACAATTTTAAGTGTCGTCGCGTATAAAGTAATTGAGTCAAGCGATTTGACACCCGTTGACATTTTATGAAAACTTAGACTGTAAAATGGATCGAACGATGGTAGGTCCAAAGAGAAGAAGAATACAAAGGTGATTGGCTGAATGAAAATATTCAGCCGCTTATCGGAATGGTATATAAGTGACTAGAGCTCTAGACAGTTTGCAGCTTCAACTATCGCAATCAAGGCTTTCGCCGCAGTGGTTGGACGGTAAGGATATGACTGAGGAACATCTTCTGCTTCCTTCTCTGGTAATATCAGCCCGAGCCATTGTTTTTCATTGACTTTGAATAATTTTTTTCCCGAAAATTCCGCGAAATACTGCTAGCAGAATTGTGAAAATAATTTTCCAGATGACGTCAAATTTTCATTTGACACTACTTGGCACTGCAGTGTTTGACATTGTTTAACTTTCAGAAAATGTGTCAAACATTGTATTGTAACATTATGCCACAAAGTCTCCAAACGAATGTCTGACTCGTATTTGTACCATACTTTTCTCGTCAAACGTTTGACACTACCTACATATATCTCATATAGTGGAATAGTAGTTCAACAGAGAAATTAATTTTTTTTCTATTCCTTTATAAGTCTTTGGTATTTCAAGTATTTTTCATAACGGCCCTTTACTCATTCACTACCAAATCCTTTCAAAATTGCTGGCACAGTGGCAATCTTCTTCTTCCTGTCAAATGTAATTTCTTAAAGTTCTGTTTGAGACCAAAAAACTTCATCGGATGACGGGAATCTGTTGATTGCAATTAGATCAATCGAAGAGCTAAAAAGGATTAAGACTTTTGGAAAAAAAGTCCTGAATGTAGCCTTAAAGATTGGGTTCCTGTCCGCCAAGAAAACCTGTATCCGAAATGGAGCTTATGGATCTCAAGCAGGTTATTTGGTGATCCTAAGACTTACGGCCTCTATCGGCATTGCAAGAACTATTTAGGAATCTGCGAGAAGTCTGTTACAATAAAAAATAAACTGGAAGAGGAACCATATGGCCTGACACATCGTTTTTGGTATTTAAAAGTCTTACCGTCAAGCCCTAAGGACTGACATTAAAAATACGAAAACATGTTGATAGTAAGTTTATTTAAGACCTATGAAATATCTCTTACGACAGAATTCTATGCCTGGAGATGCCGGAAGACACCTTCTTGGTCGATTACGCAGATGATATTGCTTCAGTTATCACTGCACGGGACACCGAGGATGCCCAAAGAAAGTTGAATCAAGATATGAGGCGGGTGCATCCCTGGATGGAAAACCGCGGATTAAGCCTAGCGACTGAAAAAAACGGAGATACTTTTGCTGACAAAGAGACGAATTTCCACAAATGTTGAGTTGCAGGAGTGACATCCATTGATCTTCTAGCGGCAGAAAGGAAGTACGTCTACGACAAGAAGACGGAAATAGGAGCAAAAACAGCAGCTACAGAAACGAAGCAGCTCACGAAGCAGAAGTGGCAAAACAGGTAGAACGCTGAAACGAGGGGAAGATGGACCTATCGGTTGATCAGGGACGTTGCTGCATGGATTGAGCGGGTGCACAGTGAAGTGAGTTATTTTATCACCCACTTCATTACGGGACATGGTTACTTCAACCGGTACCTGCACAAGATGGGAAAAGTAGAGAGTGCAGTCTGTGAATACAGAGACTGTTTGGAAGACGATGTGTATCACACCTTTTTCACCTGTAACAGGTGGGCAGCAGAAAGAAATAGTCTAGAGTCAGAGATAGGCAACTTTTCCCTAGAAAATGCCGTAAACAAGATGGTCTCGAGTATCGACATGTGGAGTATTGAGAAGGTACTCAGACCGAAAGGAGGAAGTAAACATACCCTCAGTAAGTTTACCAAATTGATGAACGCATCAGGAGATAAATGAAAAAGCCGGTCCCCAGAAGGGAAAGAAAACGACACCACTCTGAAGTAATGCTAAAGCGGTTCCGGAGTGGATGGTGTCAGGTTGGATAGGGGTTAAAGGTAGTTTTTAAGTGAGTAGGAGTCTCACACTACTTGAAACAGAGCGGGCCTATTCCTCGTGCACATTAGCGTTTTTCCACTATCCATTAGGCAAAAAAAAAAAGCACCAGCCATGCATAAAAGACTTTAAATGAGTAATTACACTTCCAGCCGCCAACGTTACATATTCTGTACTGGCTTTGTTCTTGCTATTTGAAATAAAAATGAAACAGGAAAAGGAATAGCGGGACTTTGAGATGTGATGCAAAATCGAAACAAGAACAACTTTAAGTACATTATTACATGAACATTATCTTATAAAACAACAACAATATTCGAAGCCAGGACGTCAGTCCATATGGCCTGACAGTTACAATGAAAAAAGATTTCATGTCAGACCATATGGACTGACGCGATATGTTTGGCTAGTTCTAAAATTTGTATTTGCCAGTGAATGGGTTAAAGCAATTTCTATAACATTTTTTTAAAATTTCTGGCTTAAGCGCTCGAAAATCTGTGTTCAAACTTAAGAGCTTAAGCCTCTCTGAAAGGGAGAAACTAAGAACAAATAAAGGAACCCCTTAGACAATAATAATAATTAAACGTCAACGTTGCAGCTACTTCTGTTCGGTACTCCTCATCTATGAAATGCATTTTCAGTGAACTATAAAGTTCGTTTTTAATACTTTTAAATATGAATTTCGCTATTTAAATGCATTGGAATGTTCTAGGAGAATGCGTTGAAATGTTCTACCGTTCGATCAAGCTGATGTCACACACCATGAAGATCGTTGAGCGGGTATAAGGTGGCTGACTGCGAAAAATAATACGGCTATCTGGTGATCAGTGCGGGTTTGTCTCGGGTAAATCAACCACAGATGCAATCCAAAGTATAAGGATCATAATGGAAAAACATCGTGATTCCTTAAGGGATTTGCATATTGTATTGGTTGACCTTAAAAAGGCATTCGACAGACAACCACGAGCTCTGATATGGGTGGCGCTTAGACATCGAGGGGTTCCAGAAACCTATGTACAGATGATCATGGACATGTACGAGGGAGCAAAGACAAGAGTAAGATGCCCCGCTGGAGTAACCGAAGACTTCCCAATCAAAGTCGGGGTGCACCAGGGAAGCGTCTTAAGTCCTTTGCTCTTTATTACAGTCCTTGATTATTTGCTTGAAGGTAAAGTGATGGACCCCAAGGTACATCAGTTATTCTTTGCTGACGATGGAGCCATTATAAGTGATAATCCTACATCCCTGCAACGAGCACTTGATGTGTGGGTTGACGTTCTGGAGGGAAATGGTTATCGCATTAGTTCAAAAAAGACAGAGTACTTATGCTGTCCGTTCTCTGATCCACTCAGGCCTATTGCAGACATTTATTTGAATGGAACAGTGCTTCCCAAGTGCGAAAATGATAAATAGCAAAGCAACCTGTGATAACGACATCAATCATCGCGTAAGCGTAGGGTGGTTGATGTGGCGAGAAAATTCTGCTATCTTCTGTGGCAGAAAAAGGCCACCTAAGTTGAAAGGAAGGCTCTACACCGCAGTTGTACGTCCAACGCTCACATGCGGTTCACAATGTTGGACGATGTACAAAACGTATGAGAGTAAATTAACGGCAGCTGAGATGAAGATGCTTCGTATGACAGCAGGAGTGACAAAGCTTGATCGAATAAGCAGTTCAAAGCTCCGTGGAAGCTTTCACATTAAGGAAACCATCGTACAAAAAATAGAGCTCCAGCGGCTCAGCTGGTATAGCCACGTTCAAAGAAGAGATCATTTGAACCCTGTTAAAAAGGCAATTTCAATGCACGTTCCAAAGACATCGCGATGTAGGAAAGGCAGGCCTATAAACGCCAGGATCAGACAAATGTGACGACTTCGGCATTTCATTGGCCTCAGTAACCGAATGATCCAAAATCGGCAGGCTTGACGATATTTTCTGAGGTCAAATAGGCGAACCCCACAGGCGGATCAGTAGAAATGCGGTGAAGTGGGAGGGTTGTGATCCTTTGTTTTCGGATCATAACCTCGCTGAGAAAAGGAAGAAGAAGAAGAAGCGTTGAAATTTTCTAGGAGAAAATATTATATTCATTTGTGTACCTTTTCCTTCCATTTTTTTTTCAGTTTTCACAGCAAATTCAATTTAAACCCAAGTTAATGAAAATTAGAAGAATTAAGAAATTGCAAAAAAAAATCAAATGATTAGTTTCACAGATTGCCGATTCTTGTTCACTAAAATTTTGTTGGCAGGAATTCGTAAGATTTGTCCTAAAAGAAAATATTTTACTCTCTCACTACCACTCTGTTTTACGAATTCTTTGAGTAAAGAAACGCTGTTAGACAAAAATTCGTGCAAATTTTTACGAATTGGCAAGTAAAGGAACGGACCTAATGTTGGCCTTGAACCTCGGGGATTGTCTCGAACTTGCTGACATACACGCACTCTTTCAGAAAACCCCAAAGAAGAGTTGGCTGGCGTCCAATCTAGCGAACTAATTTGCCAATCTGGCTCCATTCTTTTGAAACCATATCTGAGGCCCGTTTTCGACAGCGGGAATTAAAGATTTTCAATCCCCATGGAACCGATACCGCGTATTTGAAAATTGCTCATTTTGTTTCGGTGAAAATCTAGTTTCAACTATTGGATCATTGCAAATGTTCGCGCCCGATCTTCATACGTGCGGAAAGTTTGCGGTATGACGCAACCATTGTTTGTTTTATGGACTTGTTGTATACCAATGGATAGGTCGTGTCATCAGAAGTCATTTTATCGCTAGACCCCGTTGAGTTAAGTCAAATTGTGTGTGAAAAAAAATTTCTAAAATGGAGAACGAAAAGTTACACCTTCGCCATGTAATGCTGTACGAGTTTCGAAAAGGAGTGAGTGTTGGAACCGCTTGTGTTTCATTATCAAATCGGGCACGAACTTTTGCAATGATCCAATACAATTGATCACATTGCCAAGTTCGCTCGAATTGAAGACTTTAAGATTACTGTGGGTTTACAAATAACGGATAAGACCGACCCTTGAAAACTTGGAAGTGTTAGAACTACAAGTAAATATATTCAGCTCAAGTTTTATTTGTAAATATTCTTTTTCGGAAAAGGATCACCCTGTTGCACATGTTCCAACTGAGAGATACATACAAGTTGCATTCATGTATAGGCACTCCATATGGGATATTGTCATCCATATGGACCCTATATAACCTTATACCAACATCTACATCACATCCAAGAGCGAAGGCGCGTGTGGTGTTTTCTAAGCATATAGCAGGAAAACAAAGTCGAAATGAAATGGGTTGCTGGTTTCTAACAAAAGGAAGCCCGTCAGGCAGGGAAGGGAATCTCCACCACTTCGATGCCAAATCCAGCAAAAATAAATCAGCAAAAAAGGAACAATAACGTCAGATAAACACAGACCACAATCGGACCAAAATAGATAACAGTACCGAGATAGAAGTCCATCAGCGTGACTGAAAATCAAAGTAAAAAAAGAGGAAGAATACAAAACGAAAATAATTTGAAAACTGTTCGCCATTTTGTATCTGTTGGTTGGGATTTGGATTCTGGTGTTCTCTCTGGATGTTGGTTTTAATCATTTTGTTCGCCTTTTGGTCTTGCAATGCGCCTCAAGGCCAATTAAATGAGGGCTCGGGATGCGCGCGTTCCTCTGTCATTGTTCCCGCATAACGATAGTGCCCTTTGTCATTTGGGAACAACAGCCCCCCATGCCCGCTCCCCGTGTGTCGTGCAGATTGTTGTCAATTATGTCATTTGGACACAGATATGGTTTTTTTTTTTGTACAATCGCCAATGAGAGAAGTTTCAACAATGGGATTTGTACATCGGTACGTTGTCATGTAATGATGTAGTTTAGTAAATACTATGTATGTGCATGTAAGTAAATGGAAGCTGTAACATTGGAATTACAAAGATAAGGGAATGAATTTTATTTAGGGGTTCCATTGTTAAAATGGAGGATGTACTGCTTTGGTTAGCTATTCTGAAGGAAATTACAGGAGTGATGCTGGAGAGTATGCTTTATTGGATAGGAAGTGAAGCTCACCCTTTTGTTTTGTAGTAAATTGCGCATCTGTTAGCGGTCGAGATTTCTGCAATACAGTATTTCTTTCAGTAGGTCTGAACTTGTGCACTCCTTTTAGGTATAACATACCCCTTTCCTCCGTTAGTCTGTTCGTCCGTACGTCCTTGTTCACACGACGCCTATTCGATTCGATTTTCACGTATACGGGTTTTACCGAATACGAGACAGCATTTCATACGATTTTTTTTTTATTTCATACGATGTATTTTCCATTCGAGTGTTCCTCTACTGTACTAGATAGGCGCACAACTACCAAAGTACCGACTACTAAACGAATTCGAGAGAAAACTATATCCTTGCGAACGATGCAATATAAACATAAGCGCCACTGCGTCACGTATTCGATAAAATAGATGCGAGATTTCTTGAATCGTAGTGTTAAATACGGGAAAATACATTTCATGAATACGGGATGAGCTTTCTGTGAACAACTTCATACAATACTCACTACCACTGCTCTATTCGATAAAATCACGTATACGGTATACGAGAAAAATATCGCCGTGTGAACGTAGGTTACATCTATCTGTCCGTTCGTCTGTAAGCGTGACACCTCTTTTTGAGCTTTACATTTCGAGCTAAGTAGATGCAATTTTAGCAGTACTTACTTACTTACTTAGGTACCGCTACACTCCGTGGTGGACCTGGGCCTCGACCAAACCTTTCCAGCCAGCCGAGTTACGAGCCAGCTGCCTCCAATCGCGCACGCCAAGTTGGTTGAGGTCCCCCTCCACTTGTTTGCGCGAGGTCGTCATCTACTGTGCCGTCCATCCGGGGTGAATTCGAAGACTTTCTGGGCTGGAATTTTGGGTTCCATTCGCTCTACATGACCCAGCCATCTTAGTCGCTGTATGTGAACTCTTCTGACTAAGTCGATACCCTTGTATAGATCGTCATTATATCTTCAGCTCCACTCGCCGTCTATGCAGACGGAACCAAGGATCACTCGAAAAGCTTTTCTCTTAAAGTATCCAAGGACATCCTCATTCGATTTTGACAAAGCCCATGCCTTTGCGCCATACAGCAGGGCTGGGATAATTAGTGTCTTATAAGATTTACCTTAGTAGTTCGATATATGGCTTTGTTACTCAATTGCCTATATAGCCCATAAAAACAGCGATTGGAAAGAGTGATTCTTCGTTTGATCTCCCCATTGATGTCATTTGCGGAGCTCACCATAGAGCCTAGGTATTATGGACAAAGTCATTTGCTACCTCAAAATTATATCTGTCTACTGTGGCGTTCTGTCCAAGACGCTGATGTCAGGTGTCCTTTTTTGTAGACAGCATATATATATTTGTTTTGCTTTCATTAACCGCTAAACTCATCAATGAAAGCAAAAGAAAGTATGCAGTAGAAGCAGTGTATTTCCACCGAAATAAAATGAAAATTACTCGGATTAAATTTTAAAATTTTGCGGAACCATTTCCACCGAACTTTAAAAAATTTCATTTGACAGGAAAGAGAAAATTGCGGTTTTGCAGCAATTTTGATAGTAGCTATTTGTTATTAAATAAATGATATTTCTGAAAGATAGAAGAAAGTACATCTCGTTAGCAGTTTTCATTTCGGAATTCCAAGCCCAACTCCAGTTAAACCATAAAATGTAGAGTATCATACATATGTATGTCTAATTTGAAAGTGGGTCATGGACGGGGGATTGATCACATTGATCCCCCTATCTAAGCCACTGTTACGAGCTGTGACAAACAAATTATTACTTTTGACAACAAACGTCAATTCTAAATCCCTGTGGAACCACCTCACATAAATTTTAATTTTTTTCCGCCAAATCTCGGATTTACTTTTTCGTGGAAAAATTTTGTATTTTAGTGGAAATCCAGCTAATTGACGTTGGATTCGTAAGCGGCCAATATTTTAACCCAGTAAAACAATGAGATTGAAATGATTAGCCCTCGAATTTTTGGCAAAATTACTCATTTTTATGTCTTGAGAGGTTCTTAAAGAAACCCAGCCATGATTTTTTTTGCCGAATATTCAAAGGTTTTGAGTACAGGATGCATTTTTTTTTAATGATCTCCAGCACATAAAGCGGTGTTCTTTAAGAACCAGTGCTGAAGTGAAAGGAAAGGGTATAAGGGACTTCCAGTTGCAGCCTTTTATAAAAAATGAACAGAAGTATACATATGATTAGCATCTGCTTTTAGCAGAAAAAAATAAAAAAAAACTACAGAGCCATCGAGTAAAGAGCGCGTCTAGACAAAATATGGTGGTCGTCTATTGACGAAGCCCGCCACCATATCAGGCAGAACTCATTCTTTGTAGAAAAGCCTGCAAGTTCTACGATGAATTTGGTATAAGGGAGACATAAGGATTGGAAGGAACCAATCTTTTGAGCTTCACAGCATCCCTGAAAGCAGGCTCTAAACTGAATGCGTGCGCAGAAAGTGCTTCACGAGTATTCGATTGAACAGACAGACCGGCAAGGCTAAACTTGCTTACTTACTTAGCTGGCGCTACTGTCCGGGTGGATCTGGGCCTCAACCAACAAACCTCTCAAGCCAGCCCGGTTACGTACCAGCTGCCTCCAGTTGCGCACGCCAAGTTGGTTGAGGTCCCCCTTCACTTGTTTGCACCATCTATCGCGAGGTCGTTCTCTACTGCGTCGCCCATCCGGGGTGGACTCGCCAACTTTCCGGGCTGGAACGTTGGGCTCCATCCGCTGTACATGACTCAGCCGCTTTAGTCGCTGTATGCGAATTCTTCTGGCTAACTCGATGTCCTTGTATAGGCCGTATAGTTCGGCATTGTACCTTCTCCTTCACTCACCGTCTATGAAGACGGGGCCAAAGATCACTCGAAGAACTTTTCTCTCAAAGTCACCAAGGGCATCGTCACCCGATTTTGACAAAGCCCATGCCTCTGCGCCATACAGCAGGACTGGGATGATTAGTCTCTTATAAAGATTTACCTTAGTAGTTCGAGATAGGGCTTTGTTACTCAATTGCCTTCTTAGTCCATAGAAACAATGTTTGGCAAAAGTAATTCTCCGTTTGATCTCCACATTGGTGTCATTTGCGGAGACGCCGATGTTGGATATCGTTGTTTGTAGACGAGTATATTTTTTTTTCTGGTTTCATTGACCGCTAAACCCATGTTTGCTGCCTCTATCCCAATACTCGCAAATGCCCCACTGATGGCCCGCTGAGTTCTCCCGATTAAGTCAAGGTCATCGGCATAAGCGAGTAGTTGTACAGACCTGTAAAAATTGTACCTCTGGTATTGACTTGTGAGTTTCGTACTATTCTTTCAAGTATTATGTTAAAGAGATCGCATGATTGCGTCACTTTGTCTAATACTTTTCCTGGCATCAAACGGCTCAGTGGTGTTCTTACCGACTTTGATGGAGCAGCAAGGCTAAACTAAGTGCGTATAATTTCATCCGAACCTGGTAGACGAACTGTCAGATGAGCGCTAAGCATCTAATATTTCGACGATGCTCCAGCAAAGGAATTTGGAATGTAGCCAAGGCTGCTGAAGTGGAAAAACGTTTGCATCTTCTGAGGAATCCGATCCATTTAGCACCACCTTTTGCAGCATTAACAATATGCTGATTTCAGCAAATGTCTGGACTATCTGGACTAACATTAAAACCAATAATGGCATGTCAGCATAGGGTTTTTCAGTTTCAACACCATCATTTTTAGTTTCAGAGACAGTAGGCAGCACTGGGTCTTTGACGCGTTGGACTAACTCTCTGAAATCTCTGAAATGAATTCAGTTGACTTTCGTTACCGCTGTAACTCGACAGCCTAGGGCCTTTGCCGCAGTGTCCCTAATGAATATGCGAGGCGAATGTGCTATAGTCCACAATGGACTACCGATACAGAGCCTTGTGGAATACCAGTATTGTTGAGAATTGGGGGGTAGAAGTTAAGCGGTTTAAAACAACGTTTACTGATCGATTGTACAGGTATTACCCACTTGTCTCCGTCTCGGATTCATTCAGCAAGGTTGGGCTGCTATGGGTATGGTTCAAACTTCCTTAAGTTCAAAGAAGGGCTTAAAAGCAAACGCGTCCTATGTAGCCTTTTATAGAAAACCTTTTACACCGGCTCAGTGCAGGCGTTTGTCATTAGCTCAAACAAAAATAATTGGTATTCCAGTAATGAAGAATTATCTCCAGATTATCTTCAAGGCACCTCTGAATCCTTAGACTATACTCTACCAAGCTTTGATGTTTGTACAGTAGATTAAAACTGTCCATGAATTTAATATGCATCATCTAAAAGTTCTGGCAACGAGAGCAGTTCCAATGATTTTTCATCAAACGGGGGAATACCTCGTTGCCGACCTTTGGCTAGTGATTAAGGACAACGATTGATTTTTGGAATGTTCGAACACTCCTTAGTTCTAGCTCGGAAACACCAGATTCCTCCAAGCAGAGCATAAGATCACACGGTACAAAACAGACATCTTGCGATTGACTGAAATGTGTAAGGTGGTTTGATGCCAGTGAGTACCTACCAGCCGCACACCAAAAACTCTGTCCTGCTCTACTCTGGAAAACCAGTTGGAGGATGCGCTCGAGAAACTGGTGTAGGGCTACTGCTAAATCTTACTGCGCGCAAGAGCCTCATGTTTCAGAAACCTGTCGGTGACCGGTTTTAACGGCCAGGTTACAGAGCAGAGTAAAAGAAAGTCACCATAATTCAGAAACTGCAACTGAAGACGAGAAGGTCACAGTCAGTTCAGTGCTGCCCACAACTATCGCAGCTTAAATCGCTTAAAATCTATGAACTGAGCTTAGATAAAAATTCTCAAAAACTTTGGACACCGAAATTTCCTCAACTTTCAGTGAATAATCAACTTAACTTTGCCTTTCAACTCTAAATGAATTGAAGTTAGAAAACTTTGTGGCGACTTTTCATTACATAAAATATTTAACTTAATAGCCTGGCCACCAAACTCCTGTTCTAACTTAATCAAATGCTCCTCTGCGCGAGGACCCTTTCTAATTAATTACAAATTCGAAGCATTCCATTTTGTGTCCTTCCGGCCCGAATGTAAACATACACCCCAAAACCTACCAAACTTACCACTCCAAACATTTACCTTCAACACGCGCAAAACCTCAAACCCAAGAAGTGTAAACAAAATGAAAAGATGACAACGACGACGATGAGGAAGAAGAAGGCACACACAACAAAGCAACCCCTAAGGAGCTTATCTTTCTGGTTTCAAAGTCAAATTTCTGGTTTCTTCCAAGAAAGCAAGCACAAGCTTTAAGAAGACAATTCCATTAGTCCTCCAACTCCCCCTCCGAGCCAAGAAGGAGGAAGACTTTGCGCCAAAACCAAGTCAGTCGGGTGTTAACTCAATATTAGGCTATGTGGCATACTACGCCCAAAACAGGACCTTTTTTCTGTGTTCCTCCCGTGACATACTACTGCGATGCTTTTGTACATTTTTGGATCACTAGGGGGATACGAATTTATATAGGTATATCGTCCAACAAGGCCGCCGAGAGTATGAGTTATTGTCTGAAACGCAAAAGCCTGATTCGGTAGTTCCAGTGGTTGGAGGGTGGTGGGGTTTGTTGGTGGCATTATTCCGCATTCTCACCCAACTTACTGCCAACGCCGACCTAGACCACATGGAGCGCGGACTGTGTGTTCCTAAATTCGGGAATATCGCACACACACCGACGCATTACAGGGCGAATCAAAATGGCCTACATTCGAACGATATTCGAGCCGCGAAAGTGGAACATCCCATTGGCGGGCTATAAAGGACGAGAATATTTTTCGATTCCTTTCTGCGGTAGCGGTAGCAATATGTATTTAGCGCACGCACAAAAAAATACATAAATTTCTGCTCAGATTTGAACAGATACATATAGCGAAGGAGGAAAATTCGCCTCAAGAAAAGGGAGAAAAAAAATCCAAGTTGCTTGTTGGTGTAACAAGGATAACAATACAAAAAGGGAAAACGCGCACTTTCTTTTGCTGTGAAATTATGTTGGTTTCTTTTTTTTTCTTTTCACGTTTCGACCTGCTATCTCGCTTTTAGAAAGGCAACTTTTATATCCTTCACAAGGATTCTGGCATCTACGCACAATTTCCAAGTCTCACTCCATGATTTCCTTTTCATGGCTCCGCCTACAGTACATCGTTCAACCCTTAGTTTTCCTTCGGGATGTATCTATGTACATAGACAGGACCAATTTTGTACTCACATTCCCCTCATATCCCTTTCTCCTCTCGCAGGATTTCTATAGTAGAATAAAAGGGAAAATTATAGGTTACGTCATCGCAGGTCTTACTTTCGTTCACTCTGTCGAAGGGGCTAGTCACGGGGCAAGGGGGTGGTTTACATAAATCGCTAAACATAGAAGCAAGGACAAAAAAAAAAGATGAAGACAGTCACTATGGCGAAAGTAACACAGGACGAAGGGCAGGTACAACAGTAGAAGAATCTATTTTATACACATCTAGGTACATATTTATAGAAAAAAAATTTTTATCCCTTCAGGATATATGAACAAATTTCACTGATCCACATATTGTTCGGTGGATGGGGTGTTTTGAAGGTTTGGTGATGTGTCCCTTATTTCCTCGGCATTGCCCTTCATAAGGACTCTTCAGTTGACCATCGTGCGTGTTAGGTAAATACTCGTAGGATAAAAAAGAAAGAGTAAGTAAATAAGTCATGTAATATATAATATCAAACTCATACCAAACTGAATTAAAATGGTCCAGGACATTAGGACATTTGGGTGAGTTTCTTTTTTTCGGTGCGATGGTGGTGTATTTTTGAATCGCCATAGTAACATTTGTTGTTTGATATTTAGGGGATGGATAGATGGTTGGATGATTTTTGGCAGGAAGGGTTTATTTTTGGCATTATTTTGCACTATGATGTCATGTATTTAGCCCTTGAATTGTGCATATACAGAGTGTGTACACGTGTATTCACTTTTAACTTTAAAATTAGAAAATGACGCATTGGACATTTGCATAATTACTGTATGACTAATGGCAGCTGAATCAGCATGGAAGCATGTCATGACACTGTTTTTTTTTTTTTTTTTTTTAGTTTTACCGAATATTGTTTTCTGTAAAATTTTTTTTTTTAAGATCTGGAAATGGAAGGAGTACAGATATGATTTTTCCTGTAACAAGCGTCAAATGTCAGAAAAAACTAAAACCGAGTTCCTCAGGGGTCTATAATTTCACCGCATCTATGTATGCTTAGTAAATAATTCTTTGAACAATTGTACATACTTACTTTACTTACTTATGTCCTGTATCCCCTTGTGGGTCCTAGGGCCTCTACTACGCCTACGCGCCATCGTGTACGGTTTCTGGCAATGTGTCTGAGTTCTCCCCAACTTTTCCCTAACTGCCGTGCCTCCTTCTCGACTGTTCTGCGCCATGTTCTTCTCGGACCGCCAGGTCTTCTGCCATCCTGAGTTAGAGGGTTCCATTGCATAGCATGGTTCGCTATGGAGCTGTCACCCTTTCGGAACGTGTGACCAATCCACTGCCACTTCCGCCGTTGGATAGTTGTGCCTATTGGTTCCTGACCCGTTCTCTCGTAAAGGTGTTCGTTAGAGATACGATTGGGCCAGAAAATCCTTAAGATATTGCGCAGACACCTATTAACAAACGTTTGCAGCTTTCTGGTGATAGTAGTGGTCACTCTCCACGTGCTGCAACCATATAGCAGCACGGATTCAACGTTCGAGAGGAACAGTCTTATTTTGGTGCTCAAACTGATTGCATTGCTTCGCCATATTTTGGACAACATCCCGAACGCGGAGCTTGCTTTGGCGATCCTGTTGGCTATATCCAGTTCGGTTCCACCATCGGTCGAGACAATACTACCAAGATACTGGAAATCCTCTACTCTCTCCACCGGTTGTCCAGCAATGCATATTTGAGCTGATGAGTTTGTTCCAAGGCTGATAATTTTAGTTTTTGCCGTATTAATTTTCAGCCCGACGACACCTGCCTCCCTCTCCACATCTGCTGTCATTTGGTGGAGATCCATAATTCTGTGGGAGAGTAAGCATACATCGTCTGCGTAGTCAAGATGCTTCAGTTGAGATGTAAGAGTCCATCGAATTCCTCCGTTTCCCGTCGACAAAGCTGCATGAAGCACATCGCTAATCACCAATAGGAATAATATTGGTGAAAGGATACAGCCTTGTCTTACCCCACTTTGGATCTCAAATTCCTCAGACAACCTTCCCCTGTGCAGAACGTGACATTTGGAGCCTTCATATGTAGCTTTGATAATAACAATTAGTTTATCGGGGATGCCTCTCCTTCGTAAGGCACGCCAAATAAACTCCCTGTTGACACTATCGAACGCCTTCTCAAAATCGATGAACAGCAGGTGCAGTGGCGATCGATATTCAACACACTGTTCGATGATAATCCGCAGGGTGTTGATGTGGTCGGCACAGGAGGATCCAGAGCGGAAACCTGCTTGTTCAGCATCGAGTGTGTCTTCGAGATGTTGTTTGATTCGCTCAAGGATGATTTTAGCTATTATTAACAATTGTACATACATATGTATGTACTCATCAAACTGTAAGGTTTGATGAAGAAAACCTAAAACAAAAATTAACAAGACCTGGAACGAGTTTAGTTCGCCCAGAAGGACCTGGAATTTTTCATATGACAGTAGGGAAATACAATACAATGATCGCAAAACCGTTAATCTGTCTCCGGCATCTGCAACTTCACTTTAGTATGATTTCAGTACATAAATAGAGACCCCCTGATCCCTTCAATTCAGATCTTACCATCGGCGAAAAAGTAAGAAAGAGGTCTAGCCGGGGTTCGATCTGGATGTGCACGAGCCAAAGTAGTCGACATTGCTTGGCATCTTGGACTACATCCACTGGTAAAGTTCTTTGAGTTCGTGATTATATTTTGTTCTCCATTCGTTCACGCAGACAGGACCAAATATCCGTCTTTTTTTTTTAAAAGAGTTCAGTAACAGCTCTGCTCTGTTTTTCTGCATATAGTCCAACATTATGCAACATGCAGAAGAACTGGCAGAATCGACAGGAGAACAAATTTCGTCTTTTGAATTAAAAGTTTCGAATCCAGCTGTTTCGATAAGATGAAGCAGCAGCTGCTTCTTAGGATTACTCTTCGGCAGATTCTCAAATTTGCTGTTTCTGGTACTCGTATTAACATTTGCTCCGAGTTGCCTTGCCCTAGCTCATTGTTTGCCGCCAGCATATATTTGTTGTTACACTCATTCACATTTGCTTGCTATAAAAGCGCCGCGCATAGGAGTATTTGCATCAAAAACCTGGCCAAAATTATTTTTCGTTGTTTTTGTTATTATTACTGTTCAAAATGAATATTCGTACATTAAAATACAATAAACAGTACATTTTTTTTTATTTTAGATATGTTTTAATTAAAATAAATGCCAAAAAATCGGTTATGGTTAACATATTAGGGTAATTGATGTTTTTTTCTGTAATAATGGTGAAACTAATCGCTGGATTCTGCCCACGAATCTTCAACAAATGAATCTTCGTTAATTTCATCTTCACCAAGAGACATCAATCTCTCATTAGTTATATTTGAGACCTCTGGAGCAGTGCTGCCACTAGACGCATAGCGTATTATAGCAGATCCTTAAGAAAAAGCTAGTAGATTCAAACAAAAGGTAGCACAACAGTTTTCGAGCATCATCAAAATATAATTCACTATTACTAAACTCATACTAAAATTTGCACTTAAAGTGACATTAACAAAAATAAATAATAAAATAAAAGTAATGAAGAACAAACAAAAACAAACAAACTTTTAAACTCTCCATTAATAAAAATAAACAATGAACGAAGATAAATAAATTAGGTTTTGTGACGACACTATGTACAGATCAAAATAGACATGTACGAAGGAGCAAAGACAAGAGTAAGATGTCCCGCTGGAGAGACCGAAGAATTTCCGTCAAAGAGACCATCTTACGAAAAATAGAACGCGACTGGCTCGGTATTGCCACGTTGAAAGAAAAGATCATTTGAACCCTGTTAAAAAGGCAATATCATTGAAAGTTCCAAAGACATCGCGAAGCAGGGGAGGTTGGCCTATAAACGGCTGGATCACACAAATACAACGACATCAGGGGTGGAATCGGCTAAGGTGATTTGTGATAAGTGATAGTGATATTTTTAGTTTTTACTCCATGCAAGGTGATAGTGGTATTGATAATCACATTTTAGTGATTGTTTTCTTGTGAAAGCTGAAGAGGTATCACTTCCATACAATTAAATAGTTTTTCCGCGATTGCCTTAGGTCCAGAGACCAGCAAAATGTTTACCTCGGTGGAATTATTGTTGAGTTCAAGCAGTGATGAGAGATATGTCCTTAGTAGCGGAGCATTTCAGTTCCACTGAAGTAAGTATCTCCTTGTGGAGAATACGTTTCCTTTACCAGTGTAGTGCCGGGCATTCACAAAGAATGTGTTCGGAGGTTTCATCCTCCTCTAAACAGAACCGACAGTCCTTCTCTTGGCAAAGGTTCATCTTGTTAAGGTGGTATCTCAAGCCGCAATGGCCAGTAAGAAAGCTCACAAGCTTCTTAATGCTTTCCCTATTTAAGTTAAGGATTTCCTTATAGGAGCAAGGCTTGATTAATCGTTTGGATTGTCTTAGACCTGGCCCACTAGTCCAGTGGTCTAGACGAAGTTTGTTTTCCCATTCGTTAATCAGCGTTGCAGCTGTCGCCCAATTGACGCCACAATAAGGTTCAGGACCTATGAACACAGATTCTGAGCCAGCCCTAGCAAGCTCATCTGCAGATTCGTTACCCAGAATCCCTTGGTGTCCGGGTACCCAACCGAGTTTTACCCTGTTGTATTTGGCAAGGTCTTGTAATGCATCGTAGCAGCATTTCACGATTCTGGAGTCCATTTGGTTGGACGACAGTGCCATAAGTGCTGCTTGGCTATCTGAGAAGATATGTATTCTAGCGCCTTTGATCCCCTTGCGGAGATTGTGTCTGGCGCAAATCTCAATGGCATGGATTTCAGCCTGAAACACAGTAGGAGTCGTACCCATAGGTACCGAAATCTTTGTGTTGGGTCCAAAAACCCCAGACTTCTAGGGTCCAGTGTTGGAGCACCATTGGACCAGTTTTCGCGGTCCAATATTTCAACCTCGAATAGCCTACCAAAGCAGTGTTGCCTGACCATAATATCTGGTAAAGTGCAAAACATGTCTCTTTTAGGGATTGAGTTGAGTATCTTTAAATGTCCCACAAGGTCGTCTGGTTTATACTCGTGATCTAGCTGCAGCCTGATGGCATATCTAGCAGCCATCTTCCTAATGAAGATTGGTAAGGGTGTAAGCCCAACAATAGCTTCCAGAGCTGTCGTAGGGCAGGTGCGCATCGCACCTGTAATGCCAAGACAGGCAATTCTTTGCAACTTCTGCAACTTGTTGGCCGTTGTCTGCTGGAGAGTTTTTGGCCACCAGACGATGGCCGCGTATGTGATAATGGGTCTAACCATCATTATGTACAACCAATGTATCATCTTAGGAGAGAGACCCCAAGTTCTGCCGTATAGGCGTTTACTGGCCCACAGTGCTCTAGTAGCGCGCTCAGTGGCGGACTTGATATGTGAATTCCAATTAAGTCGTTTGTCAAGAATTACACCAAGATATTTGACCTCGCTGCAATAAACTAGTGTGGTGCCTTTGATTGCAATAGGTTCAAGGTTGACCTGTGTCTTCCTTGTAAACGGCACTAGAACGGTTTTACTAGGATTGATGGAAAGTCCTTCTTTGTTACACCATTCTACAACTTGAGATATTGCACTTTGCATGACGTTGGAAATTGTCGTGCTGTGTTTACCTCTGATAAAAACCGCCAAGTCATCAGCATAACCGACGGTGGTGTAGCCTGATCTGTGAAGATCTACTAACAAGTTGTCGATGACTATAGACCATAACCGGGGGGAAAGAACTCCTCCTCGAGGACAGCCTTTGGCTGCAGTTATGGACACCGACACTCCCCCAGAGGAGGAAGTAATGATTCGACTTACCAGCATGGCCCTGATCCATTGGTTGGTCGATTCTTCGATACCTCTGCTACTGATTGCCCTTGCGATCGAGTCGTAACCAGTGTTATCGAATGCGCCCTCGATATCAAGAAATGCACACAAGGCTATCTCCCTTGAACTGAGTGTTCCCTCTATCTTTTTGACGAGATAATGAAGGGCACCTACCGTAGATTTGCCTTTCCTGTATGCGTACTGATTCGAGTGCAGAGGGTTAGACAGATCTAACCGGTCTCTAATATGGATATCTATGAGTCTCTCCATTGTCTTAAGGACGAATGATGTTAGACTTATAGGTCTGTATGATTTAGGCAGCTCGCTAGGCCTATTGCCCGGCTTGGGGATGAAGAGCACATTAACCTGCCTCTAGGTGGGTGGTATGTATCCCCAATTGTAGCTGGTATCCTTAGGTTACCAAATACAACGGAAGTGTGAATATTTTCTAATTTGCATAAAACAACAACCACTTTGCTGATTCTTATCATGTAGCTTAGATTCTTAAAAAAATTTTCGACTTTCAGAACAAACATTTTTGTATGTTTTGGGTGTGCTTGACTTGCCAGCTGGAATAAGGTCCTTGCACATTCCACCCATTCCTCAGCTGGCCTCAACTTTAAACCTTCTTGAAAGTGGTGACTAGTAACGACAAATTGGCGCTGAATGAGTGGCGCCATGGGCCAATCACAATAGCTAAAACACGGCTAAAGTCATTAAAACAATGCAGCTAAAATGATGTCCCTAGCATATAAAGTTCCTACCATCCCAAACCACCAAACAGTTTTACTATGAAAAATAAAAAAGCACCTGAATAAACGAAATTGAAATTCAATTTTTGTACGTTAGTTTAGAAAGAACAATGAACAATGACAACATTTTGACGTTTTGAGAAGGCAATTGCTGCCAGCTCCTCGAAATTTTTTGGTGATCACTATATACAGAGAATCCAATTTTTCTGATCTCTTTTATGTTAGTTATCACAAATCACACTGTCAACTATCACCTTAGCCGATTCCACCCCAGCATTTGATTGGCCTCAGTAACCACGTGATCTAAAATCGGGACGCCTGCCGATATTTTCTGAAGTCCAATAGGCCGGTCAGTAGAAATACAGTGAAGTAGGAGGGTTATGATCTCTTGTTTTCGGATCATGACCTCGTCGAAATAGGAAGAAGAAGAAGGCTTTGTGACGACACTACATAAACAATGAACAAAAATAAATAAATTATGCTTTGTGGAATTCTCCATCTATAAGCTTAAGTCTTCTAGCAAAATTAACAAGTTCATCGGTTCAAACATTTGAATTGCCTTTTAATAGTTCTTTATAAAGGAAAATATTTTCAGCAGTCTTTGTACAAAGACTATTTCTTAAATTTGAAAATTTTCGTTCGCAATAAAGGCAATAAAGGTTGAACATAAGCGATGCTGGTTCAAAAAATACAAAATCCTAGACCTTCCTCTGCCTTATCTGCTAGCCTTGTAGTAAAAGTGGCAGCGCTGCTCTTGAATGAGCAGTTTTAGGGTCTCCTTGGAAAATGACTGTCTTGGCTTCGATCGCGACTTTTTGAGACAACTTATGAGTGGATCAGAACTAAGAAGCAATCTGTTGAGGACATCCATATTACAATCTCTTCTAGAAAACAATAGGCAATTTTTCTTTATTTTCCTTAAGGTTATCAAGGTATGCTTGTCTATACTTCTCCGCTCTCTGGGATGTTTTTAAAATTTCTGTCATTACTTTTGAAGCAGCATTCTTCCCAGACTCTCTTAACTTCATCTGAGTTGTAAATGCTAGTTCCTCAGTTTGAAAATGTTCCCGAATATTTTCGGTTTTTCTTCTTTTACTCCTATCGCTTAGTTCTTCAAATTGCTTTTCAGGTCTACCTGGTCTAGCAGTTGTGATTGGGATTGTGATAGTTCCTTCAAGCCATGATTTATTACTTTCTAAGAAGAAATTCTTTTTCCTTCTTGATTCTAACTATTTTCGCTTAAGTTCACACAAAAATGTTGCTACTTTTGTCTTAAAAATTGCAAGTTGCTGTGTTGAACAAGAAGAAGTATTATAGTACTTAATAAATAAAATTTCTAGGCGAACCCCACAGGCGGATCAGTAGAAATGCAGTGAAGTGGGAGGCTTATGATCCCTTATTTTCGGATCATAACCTCGCTGATAAAAGGAAGAAGAAGAATAAATAATTTTTTAAGTAATTCATTTTTTCATTAATATTCCCCTGGCAATTTTCTTCCATAGTGTCAAATAAATATTGTTTTGTCATAAATCTGGAATGTGATGATCCTAATAGGAAAATTGATATGTATTAAAAAGGTACATAAATACTTTATAACATAAGCATTTACGAAACATTCTCATTAAAAACGCGTAGATTTGTTAAATGGCCTACTTCCACCTGACAAAATGTTTCTGCTCACATTATTTCTTTTCACCCCGATCTAAACTTAGATCACACAAAAAAAGTAAACAAATAACACCAGTAAGTTTCACTTAAAAAAAATGCTGCATAGCGCATGAGTGCCGTTTACACAAAAGTGAAAAATTCTTTGACCAACAGTACTGTAGGAGCAACCAATTTTTGTTGCATTGACTTAAGAAATATTTAAATTATTTTATAAACTTCAATTCATTGCACAAGAACTGGGTATACTAAACCAAAATCATTAAAGCTTAAAAAATAACTTAACAAAATATAATGTTTTGAAACAAAAGTTCTAAGCCCAAATTGAGACAAAAAACACCGCCTTATATTTTTAAAATTTATTTTTAAATTGTAAATACGTACCTGAAGCAGAATTCTCCATTTAAATTTTTTTTTGCTTTCTATCACAACTCTTCGATATCACTTATTGAACAACACTTACCAAACCCCACTGGTTCCTGAAGACATCTACCATCCCTCACTATATTTATTTTGTCATTTGGATTTTAATTCTTCAAATATATCTAGTTCTTATAAATTTGATTTTAAAAATGCAAACTATAATAATATTTGTAATGAGCTTTGCAATTTTGACTGGAGTCCTTTCTTATCCTTCTTTATCGGGTTATTAATAACTTAATTCTTGATTTTGTTCCTATTGTTCAAGTTAAAAACTTTTTTTAACGGTATTTGTCCTTGGGACAATGATATAACACGAAGAATAAAGATTCTTAAAAATAGAGCCTATAAGAATTGGCGCTCTAGTACGTTGAATGAGGACTGCACTTTGTACCGTGCGCTTCGAACTGAGTTTATAACTTCTTTACACCATGCCCATTCAGCTTATATTAATGATATTGAATCCAAAATAAAATCATCGCCAAACAATTTTTGGAATTTTATAAATTCTCAAAAAAGCACTGATGGTTTTCCAGTTTCTTTTTTCTACGAAGGTAAGCCAATAGAAAATCCCCGCATTATCTCTAACAGTTTTGTTTCATTTTTCCAAGTTTTTTTTCAGTTTACTCGAACGCTGATTCAATTATAGATGACCATTTTGTTTCCTATTTAGGTGCATCCCCCCTTATTTTCAGACGTATTGAATTTTCTGAGGACATTGTCCTTAGTGGACTCAAGCGATTGGAATCCAATTTTAATTCTGGACCCGATGGTATTCCGCCGGGTTTCTTAAAAATGTGTGCCTTCCCTTTACAAACTATTTTGTGCCACATATTTAACTTATCGTTGAAGACTGGAATCTTTCCAACCATATGGAAAAACTCTTTTATAGTCCCAATATTTAAATCCGTCAGGAAAAATAAAATTGATAATTATAGGGGGATCTGTAAGCAATCGTCCATCCCTAAACTGTTCGATTCATTAGTTACTGAGAAATTACATTTTCTTTGCAAAAATATAATTTGCAATAACCAACATGGCTTTGTAAAAAACAGATCAACATTTACAAATATTCTCTTTTTTACAAATTTTGTAATCAGTGAGATCTGTAATGGTAATCAAGCCGATGCAATTTACACCGACTTCAGCAAACCATTTGATCGTGTTGACCACAGGCTTCTTCTCTACAAACTTGACCGATTTGGATTTCCTCTAGTTTTTCTAAAATGGCTTTCATCGTATTTAAAAAACAGATACCAATTTGTGAAGTTTCGATGCCAAATATCTAAAGAAATCGTGGTAACATCTGGTGTCCCACAAGGAAGCCACATTGGTCCTCTTTTATTTATTTTATTTGTTAATGACGTTGTAAAATTTTTACCACAATGTAATATCCTGATGTTTGCCGATGATTTTAAAATATACTCTTTGTGCAATGATTCTACCAGTTTTCATCGTTTGAATGGATATCTTCAAAAATTTGTTTTGTGGTGCTCTAAAAACTACTTGTCTCTTAATGTTAGTAAATGCTCGGTCATTACTTTTTTCCGTCGTATCTCACCATGCATTCATGATTATTCCATTGATCATAGTGTTATCTCTCATGTCTCTTTAATAAAAGGCTTGGGTGTCATGTTGGATAGTAACCTATCCTTCAATAATCATATTGAATATGCAACTAACAAAGCGAACAGAGCATGGGGAATGTTAAAACGTTATGCTGGAGTATTCTCCGACCCTTATGCTCTAAAAACGTTATATGTATCGTTTGTTCGAGCATTGTTGGAATATGCATCGGTTGTTTGGTATCCCTATTACAGCACTTACATCGCGAGAATAGAAGCAACTCAAAAAAGATTCCTAAGGTTTGCCCTCAGGGGTCTTCTTTGGTCTGATTTGCATAACTTACCCCCCTATTCAGATCGATTACACCTAATTAGTCTCGTATCACTTGAGGTTAGAAGAAAGGTGTCAAGAGTTGTTTTCCTTCACAGGGTACTGATTCGCGAGATTGACTGCCCGGAAATCTTAAGTCTTGTTAATCTTAATGTTCCATTTCTCAATTTGCGTAATAACAGATTCTTTTATGTAGCCCGTTCTCGTACTAATTATGCCCGATCGTCTTCTATAAATGGTTTACTGTTATTGTATAATGATTGTGCGTCTTTAATTGACTTTAATATGTCGATATCCTTAATAAAATCAAATTTGATAAATTATTTTCAGTCATAATTGTATGCTCAATGTATTAGTCTTTTTTTAAACCGTTGTTTTTTTTTTCTTTTTTTGTTCTTTTCTTATTTTATCGTTTCTTTATCTTTATATTATATTTAACAAGTATTATTGTATTAACTTTTTTTTCCACTATCCGTAATTCTAAAGTCTTAGAAAGCCCATGCACTTTGTTGACAATGATACAAATAAATAAATAAATAAATAAATAAATAAACAAAGTAGCACGAATTGAAATAAAATTGCAGTAGATGCAACTGTTAACCTTGAACTCTTTTTATCACAACATACGATACACAAAAAAAAAAAAACAAGAACAGCATATTGACCAATGTGTTTTTAGCACCCACTATACCAAGCTTTTAGTTGTCAATTTTACTTTTCAGAAAATCCAATTTTGGCTAGGTTTTTGATGCGAATACTCCTATGTGCGTCGCGCCGTAAAACTTTGTAAAATGGCTCGCTAAGATCCAGAGATGATGTCGGCGTTGTTGGCGTATCCCAGAAACTGGAGAGAAATGTGAAAAATAATGCTTTCCGTGTTAATACTGAATACTATGGGCTCCTTCTCCTTGTCAGAATCCTGTTTAGAATAATTCTGATTACCTCATTTCATGCTGCGCACTATGCAGCGTGTTTTTCAATGTTGAACGTTTTAACAAATTTCTGAAAGATTTTGTTATCGTTTGTCACTTCATGCACGTAAATCTCCAGATGATGAATAGGCAAAAGAATTCTCAAAATTCGTTAGTCTTCTCGAACTTTTTTTTTTTTTGCGAACATTTGATCTTCTTATTTCGGCGAGGTTATGATCGAAAAACAAGGGATCATAACCCTCCCACTTCACTGCATTTCTATCGATCAGCCCGTGGGGTTCGCTTGTGTGATCTCAGAAAATATCGGCTGATTTTGGGTCACGTCGTTACTGAAACAAACCAAATGCTGACGTTGTTGCATTTGCGTGAACCAGGAGTTTATAGGCCTGCCTTTCTTTCACGATGTCTTTGGAAACTTTATTGACATGCCTTTTTAACAAGGTTTAAATGATCTCTTCTTTGAACGTGGCAATACTAGCTGAGCCGGTGGTGATCTAGCTTTCGTAATATGGTTTCTTTGACATGAAGGCTTCCAAGGATTTTCGAACTTCTTATTCGACCAAGCATTGTCACTCCTGTTGTCATGCGAAGCACCTTCATCTGAGCGCTGTCCAACATTGTGAACCGTATATGAGCGCAACTGGGTTGTAGAGCCTTTCCTTCAACTTAGTGGTAATTTTTCGGTCATAGAAGAAAGCGGAAATTACCCGCCACTTTATCCACCCTACGCTTACCCGATGAAAAATTCTTCAGAATACTGCCGCCACTTATGCAGAATTTTGTCGTCATCCACAGGAAACTGGCCATGAGCATTGTCAATGAACTTTGGCGAACGAATCTCTTGAGTATTCCTCCTTCTTTGGGCGGCTATTTTGAGGATGGGTGCGCTTTTGTTCATAGTCGTTGCAGCTCTTGGATAGCCTGGTTTGCATCAGCAACTGGGGAAGATATTTCCTTCGGCTCGAAGCTGGGAGTACATCTTCTTCGTTTGTCTCTTGCATCGTTTGTACTCCACTTCGAGGCGAGCTTTTTCATATCTATCTATTTGTTACTTCTTTAGCTTCATTACTCTACCACTATGTTTTTTTGGCGTGTTGGTGATGGCCTTTTGAAGCTCCTAGCAGTGATTTGCTCTTTTTTGAGCAAGTTCGCTGTAGGGAATCCCACATATTTTGTGCTCTGCTTTTTTTAACATTTTTTTTTTTTTTTTTTTTTTATAATTTGCGCGCACTCAAAGGGTTATGAAAACCTTTAACATGCTTACACACAGTGCGGGCGTTGGAAAGGATGGATAGAGAGAGAGAGAGAAAGATTTTGGTGTTGTGGTTCTTGAAGCTCAGTTGTTTATGCTTCAGCTATTCTCCGGGGGTGGCGTCCAGATAACTGGGGAGATTTTTGTTACTATTGTCATTGCTTCTGATTCACAGTACTTTTTTCCCGTGATCGCGTGAGGGTGGTCATTTTTCATTACGAAAACAAAAGCCTCACATTTTTCTTTGTCTGGATTGTGCCACTTGATTTTCCCAGAGACCCTTGTTTGTATGCTTTTCTTCGCTGTCTCTTTAAAATTTTCTTTTACCCGGAGACTGTGTTGTTTAGCGATCGCCTCTCGCACGATAACTTTGCAATATTTTACCCAAGGTTTCATGAAACTGGCTACCAATGGCTGGGCTTCACTTCCATCACTGCTGTAAGTGATCAGAAGCCGGCTTTGTTTGATGAATATGGTATAATGAAAAATGAAAATGAAAGTTCCTGGTGCCATATCCCAGTCCTCCATGGTAGTCTTCATAGTCTTAGTTTGACTTCCTGACATTTCCATTTAAATCTCCTCCAACAAACAGGAACTCTTCCTTTGGGATGTTCTTTAGGAGATTGTGAAAATCTACCCAAAATGCATCTTTTTCCCTCTGATCGCACCCGCTGTGAGGATCATATGAAAGATATCAAACTATCGCTGGTCTTCGAAATGCTTAAGACGCTACCAAGTATGTTGCTCTGCTGCAATCATGATACCGATTCCGTTCCTATCCTGTTCCGTTCCGTAGTAACTACTACCTCCGCGGCACTGGACATTTTGTTCAACCTGCTCCCTTTAGATATTTTCAGCAAACAGATGGCTGCCTGTGCGGCCATCCGTCTAAAAGCCTCCTCTCAGTGGTCTAGCTTTCGCTTTGGCCACTCCTCGATCCTTGATCTTCTTAACTTCAAACACGAAAACACGGACTAAACCCCGCCGAAACTGAGATTTGACCGTAACTTTCGTACGAGCATCCCGAATCGGGATGAATGAGACACTCGGTTCACTTCTTTATAGATGGCTCTAAGACCGAGGGTGGGGTGGGTTGTGGTGTTTTCTCCGAAAAGCTCAATTTGAGCATCTCGTTCCACCTCCCTGATCATTGTAGCGTTTTCCAGGCGGAAATCATGGCGATTGAGGAAGCCCTGTCCTGGCTGAAATGTAATGTACTATCTGTCAGGAATATTAGCATTTTTACTGACAGCCAAGCGGCAATCAAGTTCCTGGAATCGTTTTCCTTCACTTCAAAGGCCGCCTTAAACTGTCGTTTATCTCTTACGGAGATGACAGAGTAGTTCAAGAATCACCTATGCTGGGTGCCGAGCCACAGGGACATTCCAGGAAACTGCAGGGCTGACGAGCTCGCCAGACAGGGTACCACTCTAAGGATTCTGGCTGACAGGCAAGCCCTGGGTATGCCCCTCGAAAGATGAAAAAACGGCTCAACGTGTCACATTTCGAGACAGATCTGGCCTAAGCTGGATCAAAAACGTAGTGCCGAGCTGGTCAAGCTAAAGCGAACACAAATCAGCTGCGTTGTCGGTGTTCTCACTGGACACTGTCTTATAGGGCAACACACCAAAAGACTTGGCCTCTTCTCCAACTATTTTTGCAGAAGCTGCAGGGACGAGGAGATGGAGGAAGCCATCCTTCACCTCCTATGCACTTGTCCAGCCCTGTCGCATAAATGAATGCTCCATGTAGGGTCCCCCTTCCTTGACGACCTCAGCAATCTGGCGTCCTTAGAAGTCATGAGCATCCATCGCTTTATCAAAAACTCCGGTTGGTTTTATTAGTCCCTGAGTGGCCTAATGATCCATGGTATCACAAAGGACCTTCGCTGGTCTAAGTGGGTCTGCACTCTTGTGTGGACAGCCAACCTAAGCCGACGCTTATCCAGCAGTTGTATTTTCGCTTAAGCTGAACACACACCGGAACAGACAAAACGTTTTTTGATTCAGAGACAAGAAAACGTGTTTCATTTCAACAAACACCAAGCCAAACACAATGTAACAACAAAATCATTATCTTTTCTGTTTCGTTTGGTGTTTGTTAAGAAGAAACAAAAATTAATTTGCGAGTTGTTTTTAGTGTTGTTCAACACGTGGTCCGATTCAGACGACGAAGTTGTGCCAATTTTATTTAATTTTATTGAAATTTGTGAGAAATATGAAGCACAAAATAGGGAGTGGAGTGGTGGGTTCATCCTTATCATCAAAAACGAGATGCAGGGGACACCATTAAAAGCCTAATGGCTAAGGATTTATCCTGATAAATTTAGAAACTTCACAAGAATGAAGATTGAAACATTCGACTATCTGGTTGCATTAATTGAAAATGCAATTGTTAAGCAAAATACAAACTATAGAAAAACTATAACTCCTGGTGAGCGATTATTTATAACACTACGGTAAGTAAAAGTAAAGAAAAAAATGTTTGTGTACAAAAATAATATTTATTTCAAGAAACTTAAAAATACCTTCTTTGGGTAAAAAATTAAAATAAAATCATAAGTTATTCAAAATATTTATAATTTGGACTTGAGCTACTAGTGAACTATTGTTGTTGACTGGTGTAGTTAGAATTCATTACAACTGCTCCTGTTGATGCTGCAGTTAATGAAGTTGATGCATTTAAAGCTTCATTTTCCTCTTCTTCTTGCATTTTATTCATGGCATTTACCATCTGCACTTTGAATACTCTTTGCCTTTTATTAGAAAGTTTTTGGAAATCAGAAAGCATACTCTTAAAAAACAAGGTATTTGCATCATCTTGTGGCTTATCTCTAGTTCTTGATTGTAGAAACTCAATCATTGGACCCGCTATCAATTCCGATGCCAGAGTCTTTGACCTTTTGCATGGCACAGGGCTGTTTTGGCAGTACTTGTAGTTGATTGTGTTTCGCTCAGACTAGCCGAAGAATCAGTTAGCGATACTTTTTCTGCATTCTCTTCAACATCCGGGCTACATAAACTGCTGCCAGTACAGTGATGCTGATTTACATAATCTTTTAAAAATGACATAGCGTCTGCCAAATACCATTTTTTTTTCTGCTTTCCATGCGATCCTGAAGGCTTGGTTCGTTCATTTCTCAATTGTCTGGAGTAGGAATTGCGCAAACTTGTCCATTTATTTTTACATTTTGATACTAAAAAATTTCATACGTTTAATATTCAACCAGATTAACAAATAATAAAAAAAAAATTTGCAGGTATTTAGCAACTGTCATAACATTTTCGCTTTGGTGCGTCTACAATTGAAAAAAACTGTCATGGAAACTTGCAAAGCTATTTGGGAAGCACTATCAGCCATTTATTTGCCAAAACTATATTTGAGAAATGGACTTCTGTAGCGGATGTATTTTGCAAGATGTAGAACTTCCCCAATTGTTTAGGTGCTATAGATGGAAAGCGCATAAGAATGCAATGTCCTCCAAATGCAGGATCGGATTTTTACAACTGTAAGAAATTTCATTCTATACAACTGCAGGCTGTAGCTGATGCACGTGGGCAGTTCAATTGTGTTAATGTTGGTGACTTCGGAAGAAATTGCGATAGTGGTGTATTTAAGCGTTATCATTTTGGGAAAAGACTCATTAATAAGGAATTGGACTTGCCAAATGAGCAAAACTATGTGCTGAAAGCAACGAATTTTTCCCTTTCGTTTTTGTGGCAGATGAAAGCTATCCGCTTCTTACAAGTGTAATGAGACCTTTCGCACAAACAAATTTGACAAAGGAAATAAGAATCTACAACTATCGTTTGTCAAGAGCTAGACCAGTAGTTGAATGCGCATTTGGTATGCTTACCAACAAATTTCGTATTTTTGAGACTATCATTTTACTGCCGCCAGATAAAGTGCAAATTATTATACGAGTATTAGCTGCCTGTTCTTTGCATAATATTATTCGAGAACGCGAAAATTTGCTTGAGGAAATACGTTTTAAGCGAGAGGCTATGAAAGACATAGTTCAAGAAGAAAGCAGTGAAAATAATCAAAATAGATAGATAGATAGATGCACTTAATTCTTATAAAATTCATAAAACAAACAAATAATATTTTCAAAATAAAAGAATTCAAGTTTAGAATGAGATACGGGAGACATTTGCGCGGCAAATATCTGAAAGGTTTGAACGAATTCCAACTGTTCCATCGAATGTAGAGGAAGAATGGCAACTGTTTTCAACAGCGGTTATTGCCTCCGCGGGAGATGTTTGTGGAGTGAAGCGGCTTGGTGTGGCGGCTGGTGGTGAGAAAAGAACTGCTTGGTTTAAAACGCCCGGAGTTCAAGAAGCCATCAGAGAGAAGTGGATTCACTTGGGGAACTTCGATTCTCGAAATCGGTACACTGCGGCGCGAAGAACTTGCAAATTAGCTGTGAAAACAGGGAAAGAACAGTCTTGGAAGGAGTTTGGTGAGAAATTGGAACGTAACCACAGATCTGCAAATAAGACGTTCTGGCCTGGCAGACCGTCCACCGACTCAGAGGAAAAAAGTTGAATATCGTTGAAGGAGTCAAATCCAAAGACGGTACACTTCTTTCTAATGAGGAGGACATCTTACGCAGATGGAGCGAGCACTTTTCAGAATTGCTCAATCCCGAACAGGGCACCGAAGATGACAGACCTATGGTCGAGAGTTGGGCGGAAAGTAGTCCTACGGTAGAGGAAGTAACTTTGGCGATCAAAGCGCTAAAAGTTGGCAAATCTGCTGGTGTGGATGAAATTCGGCCAGAAATGCTCAAGGCTTTAGGTAAAGAGGGAGTGCAATGGCTCTCGCGTGTCATAAAAGTGGTCTGGGAATGCGGTGAGACACCTGATGATTGGCAAATGGGGGTGATAGTTCCTCTTTTTAAGAAAGGGGACAAAAGAGATTGCGCCAACTATAGGGGTATATCACTTTTAAGTCTCCCTAGAAAAGTCTTCGCTAAGGTGCTAGAAACGCGTTCCAGAGCTGTGGTTGAGGACAGTTTGGGGGATGAGCAGTGCGGTTTTCGTCCCGGTAGAAGCACAACCGACCAGTTCTTCACTCTCAGAATGGTTCTTGAGAAGGCCTGGGAGTATGCTAAACCTGTCTACACTTATTTTTCTGGATGTGGAAAAAACATATGATAGGGTTCCTCGAGGCAACCTCTGGAGTGTGTGTTCTGCAGGAGTATGGGATTGATGGTTTCCTGTTAAGGACGATTCAGTCTTTATATACAAACTGTAGAAGCTGTGTTCGAGTAAACGGTGTTAAATCAATAAATTTCACTGTGGGCGTTGACTCCGCCAAGGGTGCGTTTTGTCACCTCTCCTCTTCATTGTATATATGGATTGGATGTTGCAGCGCAGCCGTGGCGGGGAATGTTTCAGAGTGGGAGACCTAAGGATTAGTCATCTGCTCTTTGCGGATGATTTGGTCATCCTTGGGTCCTCTCAAACCGAACTTCAGCGCGCACTCGAAAGGTTTGTAGCCGTTTGTGATGATGCTGGAATGAAGATCAACGTGAACAAATTGGAAGTAATGGTCGTATCCAAAAAACCCATTCAGTACACTCTGCATGTTAGTGGAGTCCGACTGCAGCAGGCGGTTAAATTTAAGTACCTCGCGGTGTTGCTGGAATAACTCGTAGGGATCGAGTGCGCAATACCAGAGTACGCAAGGCGCTCAATATTGAGCAGCTACTTCTCCGAACGGAACGATCTATTCTTCGAAGGTTTGGTCACATAGTGCGTATGCTCCCAGACCGGCTTCCAAGACGCGCCATGGTTGCCGTGCCATCAGGTAGGTGACTCCGCGGAAGGCCTAGAAATAGATGGTTGGACCAAGTCCGACATCTCTCCTGGAGCCGCCTAGGGATTCCTCCTGATGAATTGGAGTCAATGGCGGAGGATCGAGAAGGATGGAGAGTCCACCTGAGCATCCTATCCCCGCGACCCCATGGAGCATTAGTGGGCCATTGAAAATGTAGGTATGTATGTAAGTTTAGAATTAAAATATAAGAAAGGTTGATGGCATTCAGTATTTATATACAAAGAAAAAATAGTGTTGAATGCCAACTAGAAAAGTATAAGGTGTAGCAAAATAAAATTTTAGGGTGGGGTGACCCTTTAAGAATTCAAAGTTAAGAGAAAATTAAAAAATAAATTTAAATATTACAAGAAGCATAATCCATAAATAATTCAATTCAAACATAAATAAAAAATAAAAGTAATTGTAAAAAATAAATATAAATAAAAAAGTAGTTGTAAAAAACAAAAAAAAAAATGCATGAAAGAAAGCAAGACAGAATGAAAACAAAGATTAGACGAAAACATCAGCATTACGAGATTCTAACGCAACATAATCAAAGCTGAAGAGGCACATTTTTACGCGTTTTAAGAACATTCCAGGTATTGCTATTCTCCTGATAGACTGAGGGAGTTCATTAAATAACCGATACGACAAAACAGAAGAAAAAAAAAATACGAAATGCAGTGGTACGGAAACTGGGTACGGATAATATGTTTGGAAGGTTTCCACGAAGATTATAATAAATTATCTTTACGTTACGCAAATAATACAAATATCGAAGGGTGCACGGAAATACTTTTTCAAAGTATCAGCGTGATTCGCAAAACTCATCCTAGAATCAAGCGTAAGCCCCAAATATTTAAATTCGTCTACTCTTTCTACTAGGAAACAATTATCACTGCAGGTTAGATTACAACAAAAAGAGGGAGAGGAAGAACCAGACGAACAATAGCAATTAGATAGTTTAAATCTAGGACACTTAGGTGCGTGGAAGTAAACATTTGCTTCCAAATTGTAAGAGGAAGATAAGCTGAAGAACATTATCTTAGTTTTTGCGCTTATTACTAAATCATGTTCAGCAAACCAGTGTCTCAATAAACTTAGATGGAAGAAATGGAAGACCATCAAATGCTGCACGTAATATACCTACGCAATAAGTTTGTTGCATATTTTAATTCTGCTACAGGCTCTGTTCCTTGGCAATGTAAATACTCAAATTAATTTTCTTTGTATGTAATATGTATATTATATATGTATATACTTATATACATGTATTTATAATAATAAAAAAAAAAAAATAAACTTACCTGTATTCTTCATTTCGGTAGCTACTTCTACCCACAGCTTTTCGATAGTAAGCTTATTCGCATGATCTTTGTTCTTGTAATTGTAAATTGGGCTCCTTGCCTCAATTAAATACAATAACTTCTCTGCGTCTACGTCCATCCTCAAAGAAAACTCACAAATAAATAAGATGCCAGTGCAAAAAAACCAAGAAGAACAAAATTTTGTTTCTGAAAAACAACGATCCAGCTATCGACAACGCAGCTTTTTTGTTTTGCCGTATGCGGTGTGTTTTGCGCCATAAGCAAGTGTGCAATAATCGACAACGACACTCCCTTGAAACGTTTTTGTTTCATTCGGTGTGTGTTGGCCGGCAACCCTGCCGGTTGCCGCTGAAAAATTAGAAAAAGTCACAAAAAAAGGGTCACGAAGCAAAAAAAAGTAGCAACAAAAACAAATAATGTAAAAATTGTAACGACGTTAGAACCAGAGAACTGCAAGAATCCACTCATTTATAGTTGTGAATCATTCGCTAAAACACAGCCTCACGCACAAAGAAAACAAGCAAGTATGAATCGACACTCATGAAGTAGGCTCATACTCCGTTTACACCTCCAAGGCTAAACAATCATCTAATCGTACTCTCCCTATCCTCCAGTGCCAAGTACGTAGGTGTGGTACTTGATCCAAAACTAAGCTGGTAGCTAAGTATTGAGTACGGGTAAAGAAGGCCTGTGTGGCTTTCTATGCCTGCAGTAAGACCTTTGGCAAGAAGTGGGGACTTCGTCCGAAGATGGTCTTATGGATGTACACTGCCGTGGTGCGTCCCAATATTTCCTATGGATCGCTAGTCTGGTGGCCTGCGCTAAGGAAAGCTTATAACATCAAACTTATCAACAGGGTACAAAGAACTGCGGCTATAGGGGCAAAGGGTGCCATGAGGACATGTCCAACCGAAGCCTTGAACGTTATTCTGCACCTTTTACCACTCGATCTTCACATTATGCATCTATCATCATGCTGGTGCACCAATCCGTATGGTCCACACAGTATCCTGAATCTGCTAGCGCAGGATCTGGTAGCTAATCTTACCGACTACTATTGTAATTAGGTATTACCAAGACCATCTTACCGAATATATAACTCCCACAGTGAACTTCAGATATGACGTCACGGTCAGATTCCGAACCAGGGCGGAATGGGAAACTGGCGTACTGACAAATAAGTTCGAATCAACAATTTTCAACGACGGTTCAAAAATGGACTGCGGGGTAGGGCAGGGGATATTCTCTGATTCCCTCAATATTCCCAGGTTTCACCGCCTTCCTGATTCGTGCAGTCTTCCAGGCGGAAGTTTTTGCTGTACGTGAGGCCTGTCGCCTACTTAAGCAAACCTCTACACCCCTAAATACCATTGTCATCCTCATTGACAGCCCGGCGGCTATCAAGGCTATAGTATCTGCCACTACATCCTCAAGGCTAGTAGAACAGTGCAAAAAAGAACTCGCCTCGCTACGTCATCAGTTAAGGATCTGTCTCCTTTCGGTTCCGGGTCACAGCAACATTGAGGGGAATGAGCGATGTTAGATATTCGGTCCCGTTTGCGTTCACGGGTTTTGGAGGAGAAGATTCAATCACGAACTATACGAGCTGTACAGCGACATCAACCCAGTCAAAAAAACTGCGTATTATACGTTTGAGATGGCTAGGACATGTAGAGAGTCTTCGAATCTAGTCCGGAGAGACGACGCAGTAAAGTCTTTGCCGTAGGTGGCGCGCACAAGTTCAAAGGGATCTCGACTAACTTGGAGTGCGCAACTGGAGGCAATAAGCTAAAGACCGAGCGAAATAGAGAGGCTTGTTGGTTGAGCCCAAGGTTCACCCCGAACTGCAGCGCCACCTAAGTGAGTAAGTAAGTAGTATCAGAGCTGCAAGTAATTTCTGGGTGCAGAGCATCGTGCAGATTCTTGGGACCAATATTTTGCATAAATCCTGACTGCAAAAATTCAGATTTCTTTAATGCCTTCTTTCTTCAACAATGTATTGATGTCTAATTAAATAAATTTTAAGTGAATAGATGAACTTTGCTATCCTTTTAGATCGATGTAATCCAGCAGGATTACGAAAGAAAAGCAACCCCTAAACGCAAATGGAATTAAAAAAAAATTGCATACGTGCACCTTTCAGATAGAAGAACTAAATGACAGGGTGCCGGGATAAAATATTTTGGCGCAACAGCTCTTTAAGTGCCAGGGCCTAGCTTCTCGCAACCACTCATGTTGTGTGCGTTATATTTTTCACACGAATGGAAGGGACCTACAGTTTAGTGCCGTATCCGAACGGCGATTTGAGAAGCTTTTTCGAGACAACAATACTCTCGGATGTTTGTCAGACGCTCGCGAGAGGTGGGACCGTGAAAAAACTTTTTGGTGTTTTGTAGGATTCGAACTCGGAACCTCACACTTACGCCACGGCGCCCACAATTTCAAAACTTCGATTTTAAGAACCAGCCTACTGCACAAAAATAAACTTTGCTTCAACAATTAGAGTGCAAACAACGCAAATTGCTCACCTTTCGGAAAGAAAGTGTGAAATCAAATACAAAAAGTGCGTTTTCCACACATATTTGCGATACGATACGATACCGTGTTTGGCCCAATGGTTAACCAGAAGCAAAATTGAGACTTTTGATAAACCTCAGCAATGTCTTGGGTTCCAGGTTCCATTACCCACGTAAGATGGAGTAACCGTTTCCTCGCGGCTCCTGGGCATTCCCATTTATTTGATTTAGATGGTACCTTACTGGACAATGTCCGGTTAGGTAGCCTGTTAGAGTCGCAAATTCTCTTTGCTGAGTTTAAGTAGCTTTCTGCTCAATTTTTTGTTGGGATTTATCAATTTTTTCACTTTTCTTAGGCCCCTTTGGTTGGCTCACTGGTCGGCGAGTCTTTCAGCTTCGCCTAGTGTAATAGTGGAGTAGATACCACTGGGTGGTACCCCGAAGTAGGGTTCATGGCCGACGAGTGGGCGCCCAGCGTCTCTCCTAGCCAGACAGTCTGTTCGTTCGTTCTCCTTAAAGTCTTCGTGTTCAGGGATCCATTTTATGGTATACTGGCTTGTGGATGCGAGGATATCTTGAGGAGGTCGAGACAGTCCTACACGAGCTTTGCTCATATCGTGTAAGAATTAAGGCCCTTAGTGCTGCCTGACTGTCTGAATAGATGCAGATCCCGGTTCCAGTAGTGTTCCTCCACAGGCATGCTCGAATGCACAGTTGTATGGCATGGACATCTGCTAGGAAGATGGAAGTGATTTACTAAGCACTACCACACGCTAAAAGTTGGGACCATAGACCCCAGCTCCGGTACTGTCATTTTCCAATTTGAAGTTATCTGTGTACCAGATTTGTGCTTTGAATGGTGTCTTGAGACCTTCGTTGCTCCATTCTTGGCAGTAACCAATGATCACTTCGAAGTCCCTGGAGAGCCCTGGAGATCTCTTGAGCATTGAATATTTAATCTTAATTTAATCAAGCGAACCCCACAGGCGGATCAGTAGAAATGCGGTGAAGTGGGAGGGTTGTGATCCCTTGTTTTTGGATCATAGCCTCGCTGATAAAAGGAAGAAGAAGAATTGAATATTTAATCTTGAAGATTTGGTTGTTTTGGATGTTTTCAAGAATGCTCATATGTATGGCCTGTATAGCCGCATATTTACTTTTAAATTAACTGTTTCTTAAACCCCAAATAAATATAATGGACTTATGTCATTATTCTCAATTAATTTTGATTCTATTGTATGTGAAAATAATTCGATTACATATATACGTATGTATATTTAAAAATATCGAAATATATATTTCCTCTGCTTGAAGCTTTTAGATACATAGTCCAATTTTAAATGGCACATATGTATGTATGTAGGTACATATACATTTGCTTTCGACAAGCAAATAGAAATATCGCTCTCTGATATGCCCAATACTCTTTGCTCTTTGCGTCATTTTGTGTAGTCCTCCGGACGTGAATACGTTTTACGTGTAAATTTTTGATCCATCTACGAGTACATATGTACATATATTGCTATCTCAGAATCTGAAGCTACCGTATTAGACGAAGAATCTTCCCTACTGTGTATCCTTATCTAGCACACATAGCAATTCTGTTGGTTGAAGAAGCTATACATAGAACATGTGCCAAAACTGTGAAATTCATCTTTAACCCATTGGTCTACATCGCCAAATACTAACCAAACCACCCTTCAATTCTATCAAGCTTCACATAACTCATCGCCCCATTTCGGCAAAACACAATAAACCATGTCACGTTACAAGCACCATTGTCAATATGCAAATTTGTATTGCATTAAATATAAATTACTTTCCCTACACTGAAAATCCCGTCCAAATTAATTAAATTGCATTGAGCTTAGGGCGTGGCACTTTTCGTATAGCACGACGTGCACGGCTCAGCAAAAAAGTCCTTTTCCCAAAAAAAGAAACAAATACCAAATTAAATCTACCTACTGCCAGATGAAAATGGAAAGTTGTACAAATACAAAAAACCTACATAAGTGCACGAGAGATAACTTCCCGCTCGTCGCGCACAACTTCACATCCTGCAAAATGTAATAAAAAAAAAACCGAACTGATAGAATGTTTCATTATAAAAATGTATCTATACCGATTCCAGATACATATGTAGTCCACCTCAACTCAATCCCACACCAAACACTTCACACTCATCCCACAACTCCTTGAAATATATTATGGTCTGTCACCTATAGATGTGCATGCCTATCCTATATAACAACATAATGCGCAACATAAAACTACCCCCTCTAACCATTCCAGGAAAGCACAGCACAGCACAGTACAAAAAAAAAAAGAAGAAACTCCTCTCATCACCACAGCGACCTTAAACTTCTCTCCAGCGCACTCGGTCTCATACCACGCAAATTCACGGCCACTATCTATATATGTATCTATTTGTATGCTTCTCCTGGTATATGTACAACCAACTCCCTTTGCATAGATACAGCGCAACATAAACTGTTTTAATGCCATTCCTGTCCCTCGCCGGTGGCTCTTCTCCTGTCCTGAACAGCCTTCACTCTTGGCTAACACGCGCAGCACATGGCGTTCTCTGTATACCCGTAAGGGCCAAGTGCAAGGGCAAGGTGGTGTTTCAGCTAAGAGCAGGGAAAAAGATAAAAACTCCCAACAACTGAGAGCTCTGCCACTGTGGTCGCTGCCATGTGCAGAAAATGTTTCCAAGGATGAGGTGAGGTGCAGAGCTGTCCTGGGGTTGTTAGCGTGGAGTTTTATGGGTGTGGGTGGTGAACTTCAATTTTCCACATTGCTATAACTAGAGTTGTAGCTATCTATAGCCCATAAGCCATAAACTCCTACCCAAGTTTAGCAGAAAAAAAAAAAACATTCGACTCCAGTGGCAATCATCCAGGTTCTGCGCAGAAATGTGCTTCACTCGTGGATGCATTGGAGGCGCGCGCGGAAGAAGTTGTGCAGGAGAGCATAAAAGGCAGCATAACAACGGCACTGTGTTGGTTGTTGGCACATTCTAGAAGCCGCACTCATACATTGAGAAGTGAAGTTGTACGCATTGCGAAATGGGGAGGAAAGGTGTTTCCCATTTTCACATCACCACCACCCGCCCCCACCCAGCTTGAGCTGGGTATATAGGATTTCCTGTGTGACTATGTTCAAGGTTTCGCCCAGTAGCATACAAAAAACATTCCCTCTCTCTGGCAATTTCTATGCTTCTCCGATCATGACCATGGGGTGGTGTACTGTTCATGGCATTGGCATTGCCATGTTCAAACGTGGGGGATGCTTGGGGTTGTTGATGGTAATGGTACTATAGACGCTTTTGGTTTCACTGGAGTATGGATGTTGCCAGTTGTATGGCTGTGTGTGTTTTCTAACGAGGGGTAGATTTAATATCGTATGCAGGGGATGGTGGTCAACAGAGTGGTGGAGAAGTAAGTTAACAGAGTATGGGATGTGGGATTTTTCTTTTCTGTTGCAGTAAATATAACCATTGTGCAGTAAATGGGCTAGGGAACTTTTACTTTTATTTCAAAATTTTGAAATATGGATGTTATATCTTGTGGGGGTAGTATTTATCTCACCATTCCGAGGCCCTAGCACCTATTACATACTCGTATAGGTATGGCTTAGTTTACCGAGATGTCTTGTACATAAGCATTTGCCCTAACAGGGTTATGTTACTTACACTTCCGAGGGGTTTGATTTTAATTAGCGTTCTAAGCGGATCCTATTAGCTTTTGACTAATTAAGGCATTTTTTAGTGGGTTTTCGTTTTTTAGTTGTAAATCGAAAACACTCTCCCGACTTGCTAGCCTCTACTCAAGCTTGCCTATCAAGAACAGGGAGACAGATGTATAATGTCATAGGTAAAAGCAAGGTAATCTAAAGGACATCTAGGTAAAACGGCTAAAGAGACTACCGAAAAATTTCAAGAACCATTGGATAGAGTAAATTTATGGACAAAGATTTGACGAATCACACTGAATAAAACCAAATTCGATGTTTTCAAAATCTGTTCGAATGCATAACACTCGATGGAAAGCTGAAATGGAAGTCGCACGTAAATAAAAAACGCAAGCAGCTAGAAAATAAATACAGAGAAATGTATTGGTTACTTGGAAACTATTCCAAGCTGAATATAGAAAACAAACTGCTTTTATACAAGCAAGTGCTAAAGCCTGTATGGGCATATGGTATACAACTCGGCGAGTTGTGTCAAAATTAGTATAATACTAATATCTTACAATGGTATCCAGTCCACAATTACACAATGGGAAGGTAAAGGATTCACTGAACACTGGGCCAACCAAAGGGGCCTAAGACAAGCACAAAAGTTCATAAATTCCAACAAAAATAAAGCAAACAAGCTACTTGAACTCAGCAAAGAGGATTAGTGATCTCAAACAGGCTACCTAAGCGGACATTGTCCATTCAGGTACTATCTGAATAAAATAAACTTATCAGATACAGCATGTACAGAGTCTGCGAGGAACAAAGAGAAACAGCAGAACAGATTTCTTATGAATACCCAGGGGCCGGAAAGAAACGATTACTCCATCTAACGCGGGTCTCGATTGGCCCATCGGATACCTCGAACCTGGAACCTAAGACATTACTGATGTTTAACAATGTTTTTTTTTTTTTCTCAGTACACGGCCGCAAACATCGTATCCTATCGTAATATTTAAAAATTTTTTGAAAATAAAGTGCTAGAGGTATATATATCAGAGACAGCCATATCCACAGAGACTTACTTACTTTACTTATGTCTTGTATCCCCTTGTGGATCCTAGGGCCTCTACTACGCCTACGCGCCATCGTGTATGGCTTCTGGCAACTTTTCCCTAACTGCCGTGCCTCCTTCTCGACTGTTCTGCGCCATGTTCTCTTCGGACCGCCAGGTCTTTTGCCATCCTGAGTTAAAGGGTTCCATTGTATAGCATGATTTGCTATGAAACTGTCACCCTTTCGGAACATGTGAGCAATCCACTGCCACTTCCGTCCTTGGGTGATTGTGCCTATTGGTTCCTGATCCGTTCTCTCGTAAAGGTGTTCGTTAGAGATACATATGAATGGGCATGTATAGACAACATCCCGTACGCGGACTTTCCTTTGGCGCTCCTGTTGGGTATATCCAGTTCAGTTCCACCATCGGTCGAGACAATTCTCCCAAGATACTGAAAATCCTCTACTCTCTCTACTGGTTGTCCAGGAATGCATATTTGAGCCGATGAGTTTGTTCCAATTTTAGTTTTTGCCGTACTAATTTCCAGCCCGACGACGCTTGCCTCCCTCTCCCCATCTGCTGTCATTTGGTGCAGGTTCATAATTTTGTGAGAGAGTAAGCATACATCGTCAGCGTAGTCAAGATGTTTAAGTTGGGATATAAGAGGCCATCGAATTCCTCCGCTTCCCGTCGACAAAACTGCATGAAGCACATCGCTAATCACCAATAAGAAAAGTATTGGTGATAGAATACAGCCTTGTCTTACCCCACTTTGGATCTAAAATTCCTCAGACAACCTTTCTCTCTGCAGAACGTGACACTTGGAGCCTTCATATGTAGGTTTGATAATAGCAATTAATTTATCGGGAATACCTCTCCTGCGTAAGACACGCTGAATAAACTCCCTGTTGACACTATCGAACGCCTTCTGAAAATTGATGAACAGTAGGTGGAGTGGCGATTGATATTCAACGCACTGTTCGATGATAATCCGCACGGTGTTGATGTGGTCGACACAGGAGGATCCAGAGCGAAGATCTAGGCATTAAAACAATTGAAGACGAAATCATAATACATTGCAAGAAAATATAAAAATCGACTAGAAAGTCGAGAAAATAATATTTTAAAATTTTGGATTTTTTATTTTTTTTCCGTGTTGCTCCATCTCAGTACGGCTCCGCACATGCCATAGATCAAATATTCCAGGTATCGATGCCCAGAGTTTATGCTCGGCTGGAGCGCAGGCCAAGTTCTACGCTCTTGTACTGAGATCCTTCGATGTTATTGCGATCTAGTCACTGGGACTAACGAGCAATTTTTCTTTCACTTTTTGATTTAATGTATACCATTGGCATCTCTCATGAGCTCACAAAAAAAGGAACCTATGCACACACATATGTAAGCGAGTGAAACATAAGTGGGAATTAATCCACCTAAAACGTTGGGACATAAGTTTACTCCAAGTGCCACTTCGCTCGTTGTTGTCGTTCCATAATAACGTTCGTATGTATTGTATGTGCATTTACCTTGTTACGTTTTATAATTAGTGCTGTATCAATTCGAATGGTTTTCGTTTTCTCACTAGGTGGGTGTGGTCCAGAAGTATGATGTTGAAGCCGCTCTTCATATTTTTTGGCGAGTCTTTTGACTTCATCTTTTACTGGTTCTATGCCCAAGTCTCTATGGAGGTCCTCAATCTGAGCATACTTGGGTGCATTGACAATATTTCTCAATACCTTGTTTTGGAATGTCCATGTTGCTCTGTTAAGTACAGCCCCAAAGTAGGATCCCATATGCCCATATGGGTTTGATTACTTGCCTATAAAGTAAGAGTTCATTAAAAATTGATAGGCAGGAATGTCTTCCTATTAGCCAGTATATCTTTTTGTATCGAATATCGAGTTCCTCTGTTTTTTTCTTTACATGAGCCTTTCAACAAAGATGTGCGTCCAATGTCATACCAATGTATTTAGCTGAGTTCGGGTATGGAATTACTTGGTTATTTATGAATATTGGGATATGCTCAGTCTTTTTGTTTGTAAAGTCTACATGTACAGATTTAGACTGATTTGAATTCTTTGACTTGGAATCCATTTCATTCCCAAAAGGACTATCTCCGTCTTTTCTGTGGCCAAACCTAAGCCGTGTTCTTTGATCCAGATAACAACCCGCCTCATTACCTGGTTGAGTTTTCTTTGCGCGCTGTCGGTGCCTCTTGCCGTAATCATCCCGGCGATATCATCTACTTACCCCACCTTCTGCGCGCATTTGCATACGAAGGATGCCATCGTAGGAGATGTTTCAGAGATCAGGTCTCAGGATTGATCCCTGCGCTGCGCCAACAGTAATCTCCTTCATTCGAGGTCCTTCTGCGGTGTTGTATAACAGCTTCCGGTCCTTGAGATAGTCCTTCACCGTCCGCAAGAGGTATTCGGGAATATCAAAAATATTTTTGAGGGCAGCCAGCATAGATTACTTAAATATTAGAAGAATGGGAAGCAATTTTGATAGCTGTTGCTCCTATTTGCACAATTGTTTTCAAAACTTACTACGAGAAATAGTTCTATCTGAAATCTGGGTTTTCAAACATGAATTAATTCATTTCTCAATTCTGTGCTACAATTTATATGCTGAATGCGCTGGTAAATTCTCGTTTTGTATATGGTATTTCTTGTTGGGGCAGTGCGTTCATTACCATTCAGCAACCTCTAGTCACAGCACAGAAGAAGGTAATCGGAATAATATAAACCAAGTCACAAACAGAGTCATCATTTCTATCGTTCCAATCTGTAAATATACTGCCACTTAGATATTTCTCCGTTTATAAGATGTTGAGATTGTTCTATTTAAGGGGCGGATGTTCCAATTTCAGTAGAAACGAATTTTATTCGCTTAATTCCTTAACCTCAATAACAATGCCAAGAGCTAGGACGTTTGTTCCCTCATTAGAGTACAATTCTTTCCGGAATTAGATTCGAATGTTTTGCATTTTTACTCAGTTTCGGTGAGAATAGACCATCCTTAAAGCCCCCTCTCCAGCTTCTTTGAGGGATTTGAGAACGAAAGAGGGTATATGATTAATGCATCTTTACCTGATATTTTGTATTTGCCCAGATATTTCATTCTTTCCACAAGTCTCCAGAATATGTTCCGGAGTTTCACTGGACTCGATGTAGAATCTACATAGCTTTTCTACCTCTATACCTAGTTTCATTAGGTGTTCCTTTAGTCAACAGTGGCCCATTAGAAAACTTGTTAGGATGTGTATGCAATTCTTATTTAGGTTGATACATGCTTCAAAGCTTTTTCGGTTATAGTTCTTTAAGGGAATCGCTAGAAGAGAAAGTTTTCTTTACCATCGACCTGGAATTTTCTTGCTCCAATGCACTTCTCTCTTCTGATTCATTCTTTCGCCATCCTTAAGATCATTCTATTTGCGCAATCCTCAACCACAAGTTAGAAGGGAGTGAGTTCCAATAGTTCTTCCGTGTCTGTGGTTGTGAAAGTTCTCATGGTTCTAGTAGTGCAGACGCATATTTTTGAGTGTTTCCCTCGTTGTGACTAAACTAGTTCATTTTGCCCATGCTATGCCTATAGGCGATCATTGGCCTTACAGTGGATGTTTGGAAGGTATTCCCAAAATTTTCCAGCTAGGCTCCTGTATATCATAAAAGCGCTTTCCTTCAAAGGAAAGCACCCAGCGAACTATCGAGGTTGCGAAGTGGCAAAAGAGCTTCAAAAAAGGCGAGACACATTTAAAAATATTCAACGCCAGAACGCAGAACCGGTTAAAAATAGTCGTGAAATCGCTAAGCCAAGGATAACGACCGTCAATAAACACGTCAAAGTTAAGACGAGAGTCGAGCAAAGTAAAGTTCCTTCGGCAAAATCAAAGGAAAAGCCACAATCTCCAGAGACGCTAACATATGCTCAAGCTGGGTCGCTAGAAAATAAGCAAAGCGGTGTTACGGTAGACCCAGTCTCCCAAGTCTTCTCTATAATTCTTGCGAAACTTGAGGAGCAAACGAAGGTAAACAAAGTCATATTTGATAAATTGAGCAAGCTCGAGTTAAAACCTCGCCAAAAAAGAACTCCCATATGAATATGAATCAGTTACTAAAAGTTTTAACATGGAACGCAAACGGCCTTCTACAAAAAAACGCCGAATTAGAAGTATTCTTACGGAATGACAACATTGACATTTGCTTGATCTCTGAAACTCATTTGACAAAGGAATCCGGAGTAAAAATAAGAGGGTATCGTGCTTATCACGCATACCACCCTTCCGGAAGAGCTAGAGGCGGATCCTCCTTATTCATTAAAGACTGCATTGAGCACTCCATAAATACGACGATTGAAATCGATACAATGCAAACAAGTTCAGTTCGAGTTAAGAATAGGCACTCGTATTTCAACATCGCGTCCATTTATTGTCCTCCGCGATGCACGTTTAGAAGTAACGACTTTGTACGTCTCATTGACTCACTTGGACCGAATTTCATTATAGGTGGCGATTTCAACGCAAAACACACCTTTTGGGGTTCCAGATCCAATTCACGGAAAGGCAGACTTCTGTACGAAGCCGGTATGCAATTCGGGGTTGATTTCTTTTCGACGGGGAAACCGACGTATTGGCCCTCTGATACAGCAAAAACACCGGACCTAATAGACTTCTTCGTAGCAAAAGCAGTATCTTCAAATTTTGCGAAAGTAGAGGAAAGCTTTGATCTCTCCTCAGATCATTCGCCGGTAATCTTGACAATAAGTGACCGACTAATGACAGTAGAAGGTGTGCCTAGATTAACTAACAAAAAAACTAACTGGCGCGACTTTAGAACTGATTGCGAAGAAAATATTGTCTTAAATGTATCGCTCAAAACACCCTTCGAAATAGAAGATGAGCTCGGCAAATTTATTGAATCAATACAAAATGCCGCGTGGAAAAATACACCTTTAAGGAGGAAAGAAGTCCCATGCAATGAAGCTAATTATCCGCCGGAAATAAAAGAACTTGTTCGAGAAAAGAGGAGAGCACGCAAAATATGGCAACAAACTCGCGCTCCCCAGCATAAAACCCACTCGAATTTCCTATGCAATAAGCTTAAAAAAGCGATCCAAGACCTAAAAAACCGAGAGACTTCAGCTTATCTTGAAGGTTTAACCGCCGAAAAAACCACTAATTACTCGCTCTGGAAAGCTGTCAAAAGAATTAAAAAACCCCAAATACATTCGCCACCGATAAGAAAAAACAACGACGAATGGGCAAAAGGTGACAAAGTAAAAGCGGATCTATTTGCCGAGCACTTAGAAGAGACTTTTAAGTCATTTGATGGAGAAACATTGGTAGACGATTTTACCGGTACGACTACGACATCTGACAACCTTAGAATAAAAAGTGTGTCACTTATAGAACTTTGCCAGGCAATAAAAAACCTGAAAAATAATAAAGCTCCTGGCTATGATTTAATAACCGGACAAATCCTCAAGGAATTACCAAAAAAGGCACTATTAAAATTGCTTTATTTAATAAATGCTTCCATTAGATTATTATACGTTCCAAATCAATGGAAAGTCGCAGAAGTCATAATGGTTCCGAAACCGGGGAAATCTCCAAATGACAAAAAATCGTACAGACCGATATCGCTACTACCAATAATATCGAAGGTATTTGAAAAACTCGTACTGAAACGGATTCTTCCGGTCATTGAAGAGAGACGCCTAATACCTGACCACCAATTCGGGTTCAGAATCAAGCATTCCACAATTGACCAGGTTTATAGAATAACCGACGAAATTGAAAAAGCCCTTGAGGAGAAAAAGATTTGTTCTAGCGCTTTTCTTGACGTATCTCAAGCCTTCGACAGGGTTTGGCACGATGGATTGAATTATAAGCTAAGACGAATCCTTCCGGAGCAACTTCATAAGATCTTAGAATCATACCTTAAAAACAGACTTTTTCGTGTCAAGCACGGAACTGAATATTCTGATTTTAAAGAAATCGCCGCCGGAGTTCCGCAAGGAAGTGTCCTTGGGCCTATCTTATTCTTGCTGTACACTCGGGACATACCTCAAACTGAAGGCACTATTATAACTACGTTCGCGGACGATACGGCTATTCTGGCAACGGAAAGTTCAATCGAGTTAGCAACCATAAAACTCCAACGAGCCTTGGATAAAGTCTGTGAGTGGACAAAAACTTGGCGCATTGTTCTTAACGAGACCAAATCGACGCATGTTAACTTCACATACAAGAAAATAATCAACCTTCCCGTTTTCATTAACTCGGTGCAAATACCGCATGCAAACGAAGCTAAATATCTGGGAATGACACTAGACGCGAAACTTAAATGGAAACCTCACGTTAAAAAGAAACATGACGAAGTCGAAAATCGACTAAGAGAAATGTATTGGCTAATTGGAAGATATTCCAAACTAAGCGTATATAACAAACTGCTTCTGTATAAGCAAGTGCTTAAACCCGTGTGGACGTACGGTATACAACTCTGGGGTTGTACCAAACCAAGCAATAGGAATCTCATACAATCATTCCAAAATAAAATTATAAGAATAATCGTGAACACTCCCTGGTATACCAGAAACAATGATATCCACAGAGACTTAGGGATAGGACCGTGGAGGGCGAAATAAAAAACTTCGCTCGCAAGCTTCGTATTCGTCTTCATGGCTATTGCAACTGTGCCATACTCCAAACTTTGGATGTGACAAATCTTACGCGCCGACTTCAAAGAACGAAACCGTTCGAATTAGCGCAATAAGACAAAAAGCCGCATGTCATGACGGTTTCAGCAGGTGCTTTTATTGAAAATCTACCTGCCTCACGCGAATATAAATCTGAAGCTTAAACTACTTGATAAGGTCAAGCTTAGTCGTAGTAAACAAAACGAAGGGAAGGGTGTTTTTAGTCAGTAGAAATCTGACACTACTATGAGTACACGGTCTCATAGTGTCTCATGAAGATTTTCACCTACCCACGAAAAAAAAAAAAAAAAAAAAAAAAAAAATAAAAGCGCGTGTAGCCTTCATATCTTTTATCTACGTTTTTTCCAGATGAGTTTACTGTCTAGGGGTATTCCTAGATATTAATTTCTTTGGCTGGAGTCAGGATCATGCCTGACAAAGTGATAGGTTGCAGTCGCTCGAGCTTTCTTTTTCTCGTGAAAGTAGCCGGGTTTATGTTTAGCTCAGCCGTCTAGCACCATTCCAGAGTTATTTTAAGTTCACAATTAATCCCGAGGTTAGTTACCTGATCAAGCAGCTTGTCCACAACAAGACGTCACATTTGGGGTAATAGCACCCCACCTTGTGGGCATCCCCTTGTCGTGTTAACCTTGGTTGTCCATTGTGACGTATGAGTCTCTGTTGATTTTGTGTTCAACAGCTCGCACATCCACCTGACTACGGTTATATTGACTCTTTTTCTTTCCATGGCTCGCTTGATGGCTCTATGCGAGGTATTATCAAACGCCCCTTCTATGTCTAGGAATGAACAGAGTACTATTCTGCCATGTTAAGTTGAAACGACGTATCTACATTTTTGGCGTTTAAGAGTTAGGGCTACTTTTGGCATTTCTGGGATGGTTATTATTTTATTCGTATTCAAAAAATAATTACTGCTTTTATTACTTATGAAAGACATTGGTCCAAATATAAAAAAGTTGCAGATAAAGACAGAAAACCGCATTTATCTCAAAATGGAAAAAATGCAGATACGTCAATTCTACTTAACACAGAAGTATTTCTTTCGTCTCAAGTGCACTCTGAATAACTTCAGTCAGCTGATACAGAGCATTCTCCATGAATCTGTTTGCTCTGTATGCATGTTGTCGATGGTAAAGAGGGCAAGTACTCTCTTAAATCGTTGCCAACAGCTTTTTCCATCGTTTTGAGTATAAAGCTACTCGATCTTGCCCTTACGTGACCATTCAATTCACCACCCAAATATTTATTTTCTTCTTGTGGTATCGACTGCAAAGGATTATCAATGCTTTTCCAGAAATTTGATACAATATTGATTAGTTTGTGGTTTTCCAATGAAAATTTAATAGAGATACGAGTAAGGCAATAACTCTTTCTTTCAACATGCCCTACTCTATCCTGAAATGCCTTATCAATGATTATTGCTGCTCTATTATTATTGAAGTTCTTTCTTAACGGTTTCCTTCTTTTTCTAATTTTGAACTTTCATTTTTTTTCCTTGGGGAGTCTTAAATTTGGTTGGGAACACTTTTACGACCAATTGGCACCTGAAGTCAATACAGTAATTTCGCTATAGGGTTTTCGGCGCCGTGACTAGTAAATATCTCATCCACTGTCAACTTCTTTGCATATCCGACCGGGAATGTGGGAATCATTTTATTTCCCTCTCACCCGGTAATGGGCGTTCCCTTACACCCCACATAGGAATGCGTCTTTTAGGGATTACAGGCTTCGGTTTTTCTCTAATGTTGTTCAAATGGGGGTCATTTGTTGGATATTATATATGTACGAGTATATGTAAGTACTGATTTTTTATTTGTTTTTTACAGATTTTTTTTTTTTGTCGAAATAGGAAACGCTGGACTGGAGCACTCAGACGCAATTGGTTCATTGTACTACCAGAGAGCAAGCAAACCCAGATTTACCAATTTTATTGGAATTTCCTTGTCTTTCTAAGAAAGCCAAGCAAGCACTTCAGTGATGAGGAGCTTACAGTACCACCACTCACCACATCAGCACCGAGGATCTGCCACCTGATACGAGCGAAAGCCGGACACTTACAGAGATAATGTTCCGCGGGGTCGTCGCTCTCTCCACAAGCGTCGCAGAATGTAGTGTCACTTAAGCCCAACACGTTACCGTGCTTGGCAAAAGCAAAGTGACCTGTCAAGACGCCAATAAGTTGTCTGCAGTCTTTTCTACTAAGAGACAGCAAGAAAATCGCTGATTTCTTTCAGACGTTTGGGTGCATGCGTTTAGTAAACCTGCATCCTGGAGAGTAATGCCACACACAATTGTGCTCGTGAGAGACCCAATCATCAATGGAAGCCCTAACCGAGGACGCAGGGAGACACAACCTGGGTTCGGGACCTGAGAAGTCTCCTCTGAGCCTTGTCTAGCAATCTTATTGTAGAGCTCCTTCCCCAAGATCCCAGTGTGACCTGGGACCCAGATAAGAGATAGAGAATTCAGCCTTGCGACCGACTACAAAGAGTTTATGGTTTCACGAACTATTTTGAAACTGGTTAAAGGGTTAAGTAAGGCCTTAAGCGCAGCCTGACTGTCACTACAAATGCTACAGCCCTTCCACCTGTTCTTCACAACATAGTTCATGGCCATTAGGATTGCATAAGTTTCCGCTTGGAAAACAGACGCTTATTTGTCTAACGAGAAAATAAGTCTAATGTTGTCGTCTTACACGTAGGCACCAGCACCAGGAAAGGAAAGTCGACTCTGAATTTGCGCATCAGCTGAAGTTCTGGTGTCATTGCATCAGACGGCATATCCATAATACCGGAGTCGTAAGATAAGACTCGCGTAAGTTCATCAAAATTTCAGTGTGGAGTATACCAAAAACCGCCCTGCCTAAGACGATGGATGGCTTTGATAGTGCAGCCCATGAAATAAGTATCAAGGGCAGGTAAGTTTAGCAAAGCGTCTAGAGCAGAGCCAAGCGTACTCGGAAAAGCTTCCGTGCAGCCGAGACAGTTACAGTTTATATTTTTATAAATGCATTAAAAACTTATGAGCAAAACAAATGAGGTGTTTTGTCTTAGACATCCTGTATATGTACGTACATACATACATATATACATTCAGCATCAATAGCGATGTAAATCGAGCTGAATATGTCTGCCCGTCTGACCATCCGTGTATTATCAGCTTCCGGACCTCAAATTTTGAGCTAGAAAGATACAATTTACTACTCACACCGACACGCCCACTTTTCGGATAACTTTTTGAAGTGGCTCTCCATTCGCTTGTACCATCATTTTTGGAGGACTCCTGCTAAGGCGACAATTATTTTCCAAGCACCCTACTTCAAGTCATTTGTCATTTTGGTTAGTAAAGAGGTGAAAAAATATATATCAAGTGGTTTCAGATGCTTCAAGTGATGAGCTAAACTGAACACTACAAACATTCAGTCTAAGCCGACGAACTTTAATGGAATTGGGTTTAAAATTGTTACCATATGGCTCCTTTCACTCCAAACGTCAGTCAAGTATGCACAAAAAAAACCCAACTATCCATCAGCATAATAATCAAATCATAAATCATACTTCTAATCCGCGCCTTAATGAGACTGCCTTGCCTCGCGATTAGCTTAAAGAGTTTTTGTACTCGCCGGTCACCATAAGTGGTGTCAGGTCTGCCATACATGTCAATTAAAAAGAAAGAAACCAAATAAACTAGAGTGTAAATCATAAAAATAAAACAAAATAAAAAACGAACTAAAATGTATACAAAATTCCTGCACGATCCACACGATTCTAAAACAAAGTCATCGCCTATTGAAACACCAGCCCCCATTCAAGTTAAGTATCTGTAGTACCTACTACTCCGCAACAATCAGTGCACAATGTTAATAAGTTTCAGTCCCACTTCCAGCATAACAACTGGCCACACCATGCAATATTGGATATAAATACTATATTGTGTAGTGTTTTCGGTTCGAAAATATTTATGTTTGTGCCCTCGATTCGATAGATGGTGATAAAACGAAAGCCAAAGTCCTTCAAAACCGACCGAAACGCAGTTTCTCGATATGAGTTTTATTTTTTATATTTTTTTTTTATGATCATCACAGAAGTGGTTGAGTGATAATGTTAATTAGTTTTTTTTTTTATTCTTAAGTTGCTGTTGCGTTTTAGAAATAAGACTGTAGACGAGAATTCGAAAGAAATGCGTTTCATTTTAATTTATTTTCAAAAACAAAGCAAGTTATTGTTTGACCAGCATAGTTTGGGCAGAAAGTTAATTTTTCTTTGGTGGGAATCACTTACCACCTGCGATGGGAAATGGGGCCCCTATGTTAAATGATGTCCTTTTGGAGATTCGTAAAAGTATAATTTATTAAATGCAGCACTAATTTTTGTGCTAATAAGCTGCAGGTATGTATATATGGAGGTAATTAGAGCGACAATGTAACGCTACATTAAAATTTGACTTGAATAGCTGTTATAACGATAAGTATACCTTTTGGCATAGGGTATACATATAGTATTAAGTCGGACACGTGTACATGTGTACATACATATGCAGTTTGTAGTATAAAAAATAAACTGTTTATAATGATCAGCACCATTTCCGGAGTCGATTGAGTGGTGTCCGCCCGTCCGCCCATAGTTTATTTTTGAATTGAACTAAATTGAATTGAATTTTGCCGGGCCTAACGCACCACCAATCGTAATGGGTACAAACATGGCGGAGCAACCATTAAAGATCCTTGCGGTGAATGTGAATTCACTGATAAGGATCGAACGAAGAGACGTACTTTTGAAGTTGCTTGAGCACCATTCTCCTGATGTGCTTTTGGTTAGCGAAACTAAGCTATCCCAGAAACACAAGTTGAGGCACAGTAGTTATGATATCATAAGACGAGACCGACCCAACTCTGTACAAGGAGAAGGTGTCGCGATCTTTATTAGAAAAGAGTTGCGTCATAGAGTAGTGCACAGCGGTGAAGTGCGTAGGCTCCAGGAGCTGGAAGCATGTATCGTGTATATCCCCCTCCATAGTGGAAGGAGGATGTATATGGTCGCGGTCTATGCTCCTGAAGCTACTGAAACCAGTAAATTTATTTCAGAGCTCAAGACACTTTTTCGAATACTAAGGCTGGAGTCGGAGGAGAATTTTTTCATTATAGCCGCGATTTAAACGCCAAACATAGAGATTGGGGAAATAGCACACCGAATTCTAGAGAGAGGACTTACTATTCAATTGGTGGGGTCTGCACAGTGTTGAGTATCGACTTGATTTAAAAGCGACGGATAGTCCGTCGTATCCCAGAAGCGGATCTTATCTGGATCTAATGCTGTTCGACGTACGGCTACAACTGACCGACATGGACGGACAAACTTTAAACTGCTTACACACTTCTGTGTATGACAGTGATCATAGAGGATTCAGTGCCGAAATAACGATTCCCAACGAAATTGCGGAATTGGAGGAGTTCGTCCAATTGCACGCCTACAATTACAGTAGAACGCGTTGGACTCGCTTCTCCAGACAGTTGACGAGAGCACACTCCTCGAACTTGATCGACCTACCGTCTAATAGGAATCTGTCAAACGAGGAGATTGATAGATATCCAAAGGACGAGACAATAAAACGAACGATGGATATTATGATACCTCGGTATCAACACACTGACAACGTGGACATATACCGCAATGCAACGATTGACGCACTGCTCGAACATAAAAGTAGACTACTGTCGAGATTAAAAACCTTTTACAGACAGTTTACTGACAGACCTCTCGAAGTTAGAGTTGCACTGTAAATTTGCACTGGGACAGACAAATTTGCACTGGGGACCTGCATTGCGATTGATCGGGAAACTACTGACTGCCCAAAACTTGGCTTGGGCCAGTAGCGCAACAATCAAGTTCGTGATGAAGTGCTTACTTTACCTCCTAGTGGTGGTCCTCGGGCAACTATACGTATAAACCCTTATGCGTATAGGCTAAAATTGTAAGTGCGGGTTGTCTAGGGCTTTGATTCTAGGCTAGGTAACGTGGGCCAGCAACCCGCGTTACTGAAACCAACTCGCTACAGAAACCGACACTATGCCTCGGATAAGGAATGATCACATGTTGGCGACTTTTGGCTATTGTACCCAGACAAAGATAGATTTCTGGAATGTAAAGACGCTCCTCGACTAGGGAAGCGAAGGTCCTTACAATGCCAGATTCCTCCAACTGGAAAAGGAATTCATGGGTTATAAACTGGACATTTTGGGGTTAAGTGAAGTAAGATGGTTAGAAGCGGGCGAGTACCAGTCCCCAACGAGTAACACTGTACTACTCTATTCTGGAAGACCATCCGAAAGTCCGCGGAAATATGGAGTCGGACTACTGCTAACAACAACAGCACGCAAGGGCCTAATTTCCTGGCAGCCTCATGGTGATAGGATTTTGACGGCCAGATTCCGGACTAAAGAACGACGCGTCACCATCATACAGTGTTACGCCCCAACGAATAGTTCGTCTGAGGACGAAAAGGAGAGCTTCTACGACCTCTTAAGTGCCGTCTTCAACACACCACCAAATGGGGACATTGTCATAGTGATGGGGGATTTGAATGCCAAGGTAGGCAACGACAACGAAGGGCTCAAACATGTAATCGGGAAGCATGGACTAGGCAACCGCAATGACAACGGCGAAAGGTTTGTGGATTTCTGCAATGCCAACCGCCTTGTGATAGGTGGCACCATATTTGAGCATAAGACCTGCCACAAAGTCAGCTGGGTTTCCACTGACAGGCAAGCAACCTCCAACCAAATTGACCATTTTGCCATCAGCCGCCGCTTTAGAAGTAGTCTCCTGGACGTCCGAAACAGGCGAGGGGTAGATGTGGGGATAGTACGTGATCACCATCTTATGATAGCTACCCTCCAACTACGCACTGCTGCAGTTCGAAGATCGAACGACAACACAGAATGCCCAGGTTCAACATCGATAGACTTAGTGATCCCTCAGTGCGCCATCAATTAAGGGTGCACTTTTCGCAAGGTGTGGAAGCAATCAGCAGCTTAATGCCCGCAACCATCCAAGACCATTGGTGTGCTGTGGAAAATGTTTTTACATCTGGTGCTGAAAGAATTGTCGGTCGATCGGAGGGAAGACATAGGGCGCGGCTTTCCGAGGATACCTGGAGACGGATTGACGAACGAAAACAGCTGAAAGCTCGCGTTGCAGCTACCCCAGCAGCAGGGAGAAGCGAGCTAGAGTCCCTATATCGCATGAAGATGAGAGAAGTTCAGCGTAGCGTGCGACGTGACAAGCGCAACTACATCAACGCGCTGGCTACAGAAGCAGAGAAGCTGCACGGAGGTGCGATAGCAGGACCGTCTACAGAATCACCAAAGAGCTGACAGGTGGTCGCAGCTCCAGTCAATTCCCAGTGAAAAGCCTAGACGGTTCCTTGCTCATTTCGGATGAGGACCAGCTCAAGAGATGGAAAGAGCATTTTGCTACGGTTTTGAACCGTTTATTCGCTAGCTATATGCTCCCAAATCAAACTGAGATGCCCGAGGTGAGAAGTTCCCGAATACGCACCACGACTCCCAGTAAAGATGAGATCATTACCGCGATCAAGGCACTCAAAACCAACAAGGCGGTAGGACATGACGGTATTCCAGCAGAGCTCTTACAAGCAGCACCAACAACATCGGCTGAGCTTCTGCTTCCACTCATAGATAGAGCTTGGGAAGCTGAGAGCTTTCCTAACGAGTGGAAAAAGGGAATGATCGTCAAGCTTCGTAAGAAAGGAAATTTAATGGAGTGCGGAAACTGGAGGGGTATCTGCGTGCTGCCTGATGTAGCTAAGATAATAGCTAAAATCATCCTGGAGCGAATCAAACAACATCTCGAAGACAAACTCGATGCCGAACAAGCAGGTTTCCGCCCTGGATCCTCCTGTGCCGACCACATCAACACCCTGCGGATTATCATCGAACAGTGTGTTGAATATCGATCGCCACTGCACCTGCTGTTCATCGATTTTGAGAAGGCGTTCGATAGTGTCAAATCCTGTCAGCAAGGTCGTGAAGGGCCGATTCGCTGGATCTATTACTGTGGTAGGCATCCTGGTGCCTATTCAGAGGATTTATTTTTAAAATTTTCGGTCTCACGTTTTTTTTTTTCCCATAAGTTCTTAATTCTAAGAATTGACTGAAGGTGTTCAACTCCGCTACATCCCATCAATATGGAGAAAAGTTAATGTAGTTTTCATTCCTAAAGCTGGCGCCAGATCACAATCAGACCCAAAGGCCTTTAGGCCAATCAGTTTCACCTCTGTGTTTCTTAAGGTAATGGAAAAAATCGTTGATCTTCACATAAGAAATTCCGTCCTTATAGAACACCCCCTAAATAATCTTCAATTTGCATATCAATCTGGTAAATCTACGTTCACAGCCCTTCACCATCTAGTCAGTACTATTGAAAAGCTTTGTCAAAGAAGGAAATAGCCTTATGCTCCTTCCTGGACATCTCTGGCGCCTTCGATAACACATCGTTTCAATCAATTATGTCTGCTGCTGATGTCAAAGGCATTGACCCGCAAACTAACAAATGGATATGCTCTATGCTCAAGGGGGTATCCTATCTCCTCTTTTATGGTCCATTGTAGGGGATAGTATCATAAATGACCTCAATAGTTCTGGATTTCTCACCCAGGGCTACGCTGACGACGTAGTCATTATTGCTAAGGGCAAGGATGAATCCAGCATTTCTGAACAAATGCAACATGCCCTAAATAAAGTAAATAACTGGTGCCAGTCAGAAGGTCTAACGGTTAACCCTGCAAAAACCGTAATCATTCCTTTCACCAGGTGGAGAAATTTAAGCCTTCAAGAATTTTCACTAAACAATACTCAAATTGAGTTCTCAAAAGAAACAAAATATCTTGAGATTACTCTAGACCACAAATTAAATTGGAAACCTCATATAAACAGAACCACTGAGAAGGCGACTAAAGCCTTCTGGGCCTGCTCTAGGTTTTTTTTTTGCCAAAAAATGGGGATTAAATCCAAAAAATGATCCACTGGACCTATACCACAATCATCGTTCCGATAATAACTTATGCTCGCTAGTATGGTCGGATAAAGTTAACCAAACCGTTACCCGCTCCGCCCTCCAAAATGTGCAGAGACTAACATGTGTAGGTATTACGGGCGCAATGCGCACCTGTCCAGCAGCTGCGCTGGAAGTTCTCTTAAACCTTCCACCCCTACACATAAATATTATGAAGACTGCCAGTGCTCTGAAGCTTCACCTTTTATGCAACAATACAAATTCCGAATTAGTTGGCCACATGAAGATCCTTGAGAAAATTCTGGTACTTACTTGTCCAGCAGTATGCATCTCAGACTTCATGCCCAAAAGAATCCACCTCAATCACCCCTTCACAGTAAACATACCTGACCGCAGCTACTGGGACTATCCTCAAATCCCCCAATCAAGATCTCAAATCAATTGGTACACTGATGGTTCAAAAATGTCCAATGGGGTTGGAGCTGGTATCTTTGGCCTCAACTACAAACTCTTTACACCACTAGGTCAATCCACTACTATCTTCCAAGCAGAGGGCTATGCCATCGAGCTCTGCGCATTAGAGAATGCATTAGACGAAACCTCCGAAGATCACATATTAATATAATGTTAGATAGCCAAGTAGCACTCAAGGCTCTCACGTCCTTTGACTATAAGTCTAAGCTGGTTTGGAACTCTCTCCAGACGCTTTTGCAGCTTGCTGCACACAATAATATCACACTAATGTGGGTCCCCGGTCACAAAGGTATCCCTGGTAATGAAGCAGCTGACAAGCTTTCCAGACTAGGTGCCCGATCACCTTATATTGGGCCTGAACCCTTCTGCGGTTTACCCACCAGCCAGGTTAAAATAGAGCTACTCCGCTGGGAACGCGAACAAATGCTCTCTCACTGGAATGCTCAACCCGGCCTAAGGCATTCCAAGAAATTTATTAACTTCTCAAAAAATAGAACTAGAGACATTCTATCAATGAGCAAACAGAATGCTAAGATCCTTACTAACTTCCTAACTGGACATTGCTCTCGTAACTGCCATCTCAAGAAAATGGGCCGTATTCAACCGGATACGTGCCGTCTCTGTCTCGAAGCAGCCCATCACATACTCTGTGATTGCCCGGCCATAGCCAGACTTAGGCTAAAGCACTTTAATAAAGGCGTTACATCACCTTCTGACGTCACCTCTTCTTCAGCTCGAACTATTCTTAGCTTCATTAATGAACTTGAGTTCAGCTAGTTGACAAACTCAAAATCAATTAACCAGGGGATAGCACAAAAGATCTTTTTAGGTCGCAGTGCTCCAGGGGTCAGTCTATGCCTTCCTCCCCATATACCTCAAAAAAAAAAGGTGTTCAAGCTTTATTATTGTATCGCCTTCTAAAGCAACTAAGGTATTGGGTTCCATCAACGATGCTGTTTTCATTCTTTCTGAATAGTGATCCAATCGTATTCCCTTCCCCAGATCAAGTTATCTCAAGTTTTACCTCTCACCATGTCCTCTGTACTGTACTATAGCATGTCATTTGGAGCATTAAGCTCATAAAGCAGAGAGCGCCAGTGACATGGTTCCTTCTTAACTGACGATTGTGCAAATGTCTGACTTGAGTTTGTTGGTTTGGGAGAAACTGGCGTTGGTGGGTTGGTATGAGCAATAATTTTATTCCCGGTGGTCAAACAGGACTTGAAAGTTTGGGTAGAGTATAGCGTATATAGACAACAAAGTGAGATCATATTTTTTTTGTACAATTTTTCTGCTCTCATAGGTCCTTTTTCCTTCTTTCTTTTGAACAAGGGCTCTAAGACATTCCAAAAATGTGCAAGGCATCGAGACCATTTGTACATCATTATGCCCAATAAATAATCCCCACAACAAAACTATCCATTTCATCCTCATATGGCGCACTACATGCATTTTACTCTGCTAATTAACATACCGCACACATCAAGGGATGTCAGCGACCAAAGCACGAGGCACTCACTTAAAATGTCATTTTGGCAGCGATCCCAAAGGATTGTCATTTCTAAAATCCTCCGTGTAATGCAATTTCAGACGATGTCTTCACCCTGCCAGCGGTCTTTCACTAAAATATCCGCCCGCCATTCACTGTAATGCAATTAGCTTCCGGTCGTCCGACAATGAAAGACGTCTTCTTAACCATACTGCTCATCCTCTGTAAGGCCGCACCAACTTTTCCTTTTTCTTGTTCGTTCCGTCCTTATTTTCGCTTTCGATTTTCTTTGAACTTTTCCAACGTTTACCTCTAACGAGATCTCTAATGGCGTGCATGTTTACCCACCTCTCTAAAAATATCCACAACGATTCTTCCTCACGAATTCATCATCATCACCATCATCATCATGATCATCATCGTGGTCGTCATCGTCGTCATCATTGACTCGTATGCAATTCTGCATTCTTTATGACTTGGCGGAGCCACCACTATACCAAGTGCACTGTGACCATGAAGGAGTTTAAGAACCCCATATACACTTTCTAGACGTTTCCAATGGCACCCGTATTATGCCCAGAGATGGCGTAACTTAGAACTATGATACTAATGTATCTGGCTATCTATGTTGTGTATCTGCATCTGAAATGCGTGTACAGGCGGCGGTGGTGGTTGCGGCGACCGACCGACCGACTGACTGTGGAGAACATTTTCCACGGCATGTTGAACATTTCAACTCACATTTGCATACTAATTCATCATCACGTTTTGTATCCGCTCAGCCTATTCGTGCGTTCGCTCGACAGAGTACGCCGGATTGTGATAGTTTGTCCGCGACTTCGTCATGCGTCTATCAAGACAGCAATGTATCTATACCACGTTGCACCATCATATTTGTTGAATCAATGATGTTGCAACTGGTCAAATAGACATGCAGCATGCAGTACCGTGATGCGGAGAAGTTAAATAGATACTTTCCATGTGGATAGGTTTTTTGTAGTTAGAAATATTTACTAGGTGCGGACGAGTGAATTATGCGGGTTGGATATGAGTCTAGGATCATAGAGTTGCCTGGTGATTTACGAAATATCTGGGATCAGAGATTGGGTGCACATTTGACTACTCTGAACTGCTAACCATGATCTATGTGTTGCTTAATGAAATCCAATCCATTAGATAAAATTTTAAGGTACGAGTACATACTCCAGAATGACAAATCTTGCATGCAGATGGGGTCAGGCGGAAGAAAGGCAGTACTTCTGTAAGCTAGGAACGCCAACGCTCCTAGTTACTAATGCAGTGTAATTGCGTTCAGACCATGTGGCACTCTGAAGCAACTGGACTATGCCAGACACTTCAGTTGTTAATCTTTTCCTCGCAACAGGGTTAAATAATTCTTTTTAATTAATTTTCCAGAACTGATTATAATGGGGCTAGGCACATTCATTTGAACGCAATCCGGTTGGCAATATATAATACTTCAGAAAGGCAGACTAACAGACAATTTGTCAATCAAAGGAACAAAGGGCAACTGTTTGGTGGGATTACCGGGAGAATTATGTTCTCATGAGAGAATTTGGACAAGTTTCCATAATAATCACTTGATGGCCACGATATCTGTTTTGGCAATGTAAATCATCTTCTTGATGACTTTCACATGTATTTGCAGGACATTCCCATTTAGAATGATTATAAGGACTTCGCAGGAGATAGACACTGCTATAGACGAAAAGCTGGGATCAATAAAGCGCTTCTTCTTCAAACATTTCATCTGAAAAAGAATATGGACAATTTCGAATCTGTTTGGGATAGATCATATGACAGCCTATGCCTTATAAATTGGGCGTGGCGTTGTGCATATTTTGGCTGTAATCCGCAAAAACTTTGGATCGATATAAAAAGTAGTCGTGGCCATGTAGAATGTATACATGTGTATATACATATTATATTGTTCGTGGTGCAGCAGGGAAGCGTCTTAAGTCCTTTGCTCTTTATTGCCTTGATTATCTGCTTCAAGGTAAAGTGACTGACCCCAAGGTGCATCAATTATTCTTTGCTGACGATGGAGCCATCATAAGTGACAATCCTACATCCCTGCAACGAGCACTTCATGTGCGGGTGGACGATGTGGAGGGAAATGGGTATCGCATTATTTCAAAAAAGATAGAGTACTTGTACTGCCCGTTCTCTGATCCACTCAGGCCTATTTCAGACATTTATTTGAATGGAACAGTGCTTCCCCAGTGCGAAAAGTTTAAAAATTTGGGATCTATGATCAAAACCAAAGCAACCTGTGATGACGACATCAATCATCGCGTAAGCGTAGGGTGGATGAATTGGTGGGAAAACTCCGCTATCTTCTGTGAGCGAAAAATGCACCCTAAGTAAGGCTCTACACCGCAGTTGTGCGTCCAGCGCTCACATACGGTTCACAATGTTGGACAATGTACAATAAAGTATGAGAGTAAATTAACGGCAGCTGAGAAGAAGAGGCTTCGCATGATAGCAGGGGTGTCAAAGCTTTATCGAAAAAGAAGTTCGAAGATTCGTGGAAGCCTTCACGTCAAGGAAACCATCTTACTAAAAAAAGAGCGCGACCGGCTCTGCTGGTATTGCCACGTTCAAAGAAGAGATCATTTGAACCCTGTTATACTTCCACCTCAGTTTTCGAACCACTGCCGTGAAAGGCTCTTCTAATCTCTTTTAGGATTGGACATTCCCCAATGAAATGAACGACATTTTCCCTCTTGGACAGATTACAAAGATTGCAATAAATACTCAAATCCTCGCGATGTGGGATAAAGTTCAATTGTATCAGCTCACCCCTCATTTTAAATAAAGCAGAAATTACCTTTTGGCTATTATTGCTGTGGAAGTAGTTCCGTTCACATAAGCTGTGTTGCAGATGGCTGTAAATTGCTCTGTGAACAGAGGACTTTGCTTCGTTAATACAGTCCAATCTATACCTATCATCAACTTCCAAGATAAGATTGTAAAGCGCATCTCTGACATACCCTCCATTATTCTCTTCCAGGTTTAAGTCAAAATCAAGGCCACAATAGTCCGCAAGCTCCTTCAGTTTTGCAAACCATAGATTCCTCCTCTGGATTGTATATTTTGCTATGATTTTCGGCAATTTTTCGTTTGGCATATCAAAGACTTTCAGTAAATAGTCTACGTGTAGCTTGAGGGCCTTAATAAAAAGTGGTAATAATCCTGATTTAATGGTAATCATGTATATAGGTGTGGTTTTAGGTAGCTGAAAACATCTTTTTTTATAATACCTCAGCAGTTTTTCTACAGTTGCATACTTTTCATATCTCCACGTTTGCGCTGCGTACATCATCACCGATTTTGCCACTGATACGAAAACTTTGTATTTCACGCTGTGTGATACAAGTTTGTTTCAGAAGCACTTTTTCCAAGTTGCACTTATCGCACTTTTGGCTTTTATGAGTTTATCCCTAAGGTGGCTTTCCATATTCAGATTACTGGTTATCGTGACACCAAGGTACTTATAAGCTCTCACTAACTTGATCGGCTCTCTGTCGAAATACCATTTTTCCCTTCTCGATGTTCTACCAGACCCTCTATTAAAGATCATCACTTTTGACTTGCTCAGATTCATCGTCAAATTCCACAACCGGCAGTACTCCTCAAGTCGATTGATCATAAGTTGCAATGTTTCGGGTGAATATGCAAAAATGATGACATCGTCAGCAAAGAGAAGGGCCTTAATCAAGGTTCCGGCAAATTCTATTCTGCCTGGTAGATAGTCTATCAAATCGTCGATAAATAGGGCAAACAAAATATGGACTTCATCCTTGTTTTACTCCCATTTTTGTCTCAAACCATTCTGAAATTTCAGCTCCGTTCCATACGTCTGATCGATTGTCCTCATAGATACTCTCCAAAACCTTTCCAAATTTGGACGTGATTCCAGCGTTGTACAGTTTATAAAATAAAGCTCTTCTGTCAACTGTATCGAAGGCTGCCTTGAAGTCGACAAAAAATACATATAGTTTCCTTTTGTGAACAAGGAATGCCACAGCGATACACCGTAGGAGTAGCGAAAATATTATCCATAGTTGAATATCCGCTTCGAAATCCGGCCTGGAATTCTTTGAGCTTCTTACTATGATTTATCCATTCGCACAGCCGATGATTTAATAGGGATATAAACACCTTGTAGGAAGCGTTGAGAAAAGATATCCCACGATAATTGTTTGGATCTGTTACTTACTTACTTAGGTGGCGCTACAGTTCGGGGTGAACCTGGGCCTCAACCAACAAGCCTCTCCATTTAGCTCGGTCTTTAGCTAATTGCCTCCAGTTGCGCACTCCAAGTTGGTCGAGGTCCCCTTGAACTTGTGCGCGCCACCTACGGCGATAATTCCCTCTACTGCGTCGTCCCTCGGGGTTAGATTCGAAGACTCTGCGGGCCGGAGCGTTGGTGTCCATTCGCTCTACATGTCCTAGCCATCTCAGACGTCCAATACGCAGTTTTTTGACTAGGTCGATGTCGCTGTACAGCTCGTATAGTTCGTGATTGAATCTTCTCCTCCAAAACCCGTCAACGCAAACGGGACCGAAAATCTTACGAAGAATTTTTCTCTCGAAGCGACCAAGGATATCTTCATCCTCTTTTAATAAAGTCCATGTTTCAGCGCCGTAAAGCAGGACTGGGATGATCAAGGTCTTATATAGAGTCTCCTTAGTTGCTCGAGAGAGGGCTTTACTGTTGAATTGCCTTATAAGCCCAAAAAAACAGCGATTGGCAAGAGTTATTCTTCGATTGATTTCTGCGCTGATTTTGTTTGCTGAATTTATAGCAGAGCCAAGGTAGACAAAGTCCCTTACTACCTCGAAGTTATAGCTGCCCACGGTGACGTTTTGTCCAATTCGTCGATGTTGGTTATCCCTTCTAGTTGACAGCATATACTTGGTTTTGCCCTCGTTTATCGCTAAACCCATTTTGGCCGCTTCCGCCTCAATGCTTGCAAAAGCACCGGTGACAGCCCGCTGAGATCTTCCGATAATGTCTATATCGTCGGCGTATGCAAGCAGTTGTACAGACTTGTAATAGATTGTGCCTCCGGTGTTGGCTTGTGAGTTCCGCACAATCCGTTCAAGTACAATATTGAAGAAGTCACATGACAGCGCGTCACCTTGTCTAAAGCCTTTTTTGACATCAAAGGTCTCGGTGAGGTCATTACCGACCTTGATGGAGCAGCGAGCGTTCTCCATCGTCAGCCTGCACAGGCGGACAAGTTTGGCAGGGATGTCAAAACTAGACATGGCTTTATAAAGCTCTTCTCTATAGATGCTGTCATAGGCGGCCTTGAAATCGATAAAGAGGTGGTGAGTATCGATTTGGAATTCTTGGGTTTTCTCCAGGATCTGCCGAAGTGTGAAGATTTGATCGATGGTGGACTTTCCTGGCCTGAAACCGCACTGATAGGGTCCAATCAGGCTGTTGATAAAAGGTTTCAGGCGTTCACACAATATCGCAGAAAAGATCTTGTACGCGATGTTGAGGAGACTGATACCTCTATAATTGGCGCAGTTGAGGGGGTCTCCTTTCTTGTGGATCGGGCAAACGATGCTGAGATTCCATTCATCAGGCATACACTCCTCTGACCAAATATTAGAAATGAGTTGGTGTATGCACTCTACCAATTCATCCCCAGCTGCCTTGAAAAGTTCGGCCGGTAAACCGTCAGGTCCAGCAGCCTTGTTCGATTTTAGCTTGGATATTGCTATCCTCACTTCGTTTTGGTCAGGTGGACGGAAATTTTGACTATCATCGTCCATGTTGAATGGTTCATTCTGCCTGACAGCGGGATGTTGGTCTTCGTCGCCGTTATACAGTCTGCAGAAGTAGTTTTTCCATATTCTCAGCACCGACTGTGATTCTACTACGAGGTTTCCATTCTCATCTCTACAGGTTTCTGTACGGGTATTACTTCTCTGACACGTTCTTTGTACCTTTTGGTAAAACTTCCGTACATTGTTCCTGGAGTATAGACTCTCGATATTCTCAAACGCGCGCTTCTCATGCTCTTTCTTCTTCTTTTGGAGAAGCCGATGTTCTTCCCGTCTCTTTTGCTCATAGAGCTCACGAGCAGCTCTCGTCTTCCTTTGCAGCGCCGCTTTGTATGCCTCTTGTTTTGCTGCATGCACTCGCCGGCATTCTTCGTCAAACCAGGGGTTTCGCGGTGGTGGTCGAGCGAAACCCAGCACATCAGTCGCGGCGTTTCTGATGGCATGTTGGCAGCGTTGCCACTGGTCTTCGGTACTTGATGCTGGCGGCAAAGGGGTGATTGAGAGATTTCGGGATACGCGTTCAGCGAAGAGTCTGGCGGTCTCTTGCGATTGTAGCTTTTCGACGTTAAATTTTCTCACAGTGATTCTTCTTTGTTGCTCAGATTGGGATATCCGCATTCGTACCTTGGCTACAACGAGGTAATGATCCGAGTCTATGTTGGCCGCTCGGAAGGTCCGGACATCCAGAATACTGGAGGCATGCCTTGCGTCGATCGCAATATGATCAATTTGGTTGATCGTGACATGATCATTGGACCGCCATGTCTGCTTATGAATGTCGAGATGAGGAAACCATGGATCTGTGATATTTTCTTTTTTGTGGATCGGGTATATGGTATTATGGCTTCTTTGAATTGTTGTGGTATATCACCAGTTTCCACAATTTGGTTCAGTGCTGTTGTAAGTTCGTCGATTAACCCATCTGTACCATATTTGAAGAATTCTACGCCAATTCTATCGGCGACAGGTGCCTTCCCATCCTCAAGTTTGTTGATTATCCATCGTACTTCTTCTTGCGTAAAAGGAGTATCTAATATATCATTAGTGTACGACGGTACAGTTAACACTCTGGACTTGTTTCTTACTTCACACCCTGATAAATACATCATTGATGTTTTAGCGCCTCTAGGCCGGTCTGACCACAACATCGTATCAGCTAAATTCTCGTACTCTGACCACACAGTTAAAGAAACAAACTCCCAAAAGAAAAGTATGGCGTTACGAGAAAGCCAACTGGGACGGCCTTAATAATTTCTTTAGGAGTTTTAACTGGTCGCTGTGCTGCCTCGATAGGGACGTGGATGCCGCCGCTGATATGATTACTGACACCATCCTCTTAGGTATACTTATGTCCTGTATCCCCTTGTGGGTCCTAGGGCCTCTACTACGCCTACGCGCCATCGTGTACGGTTTCTGGCAATGTGTCTGAGTTCTCCCCAACTTTTCCCTAACTGCCGTGCCTCCTTCTCGACTGTTCTGCGCCATGTTTTCCGCGGACCGCCAGGTCTTCTGCCATCCTGAGTTAGAGGGTTCTATTGCATAGCATGGTTCGCTATGGAGCTGTCACCCTTTCGGAACGTGTGACCAATCCACTGCCACTTCCGCCGTTGGATGGTTGTGCCTATTGGTTCCTGACCCGTTCTCTCGTAAAGGTGTTCGTTAGAGATACGATTGGGCCAGAAAATCCTTAAGATATTGCGCAGACACCTATTAACGAACGTTTGCAGCTTTCTGGTGATAGTAGTGGTCACTCTCCACGTGCTGCAACCATATAGCAGCACGGATTCAACGTTGGAGCGGAACAGTCTTATTTTGGTGCTCAAACTGATTGCATTGCTTCGCCATATTTTGGACAACATCCCGAACGCGGACTTTGCTTTGGCGATCCTGTTGGCTATATCCAGTTCGGTTCCACCATCGGTCGAGACAATACTCCCAAGATACTGGAAATCCTCTACTCTCTCTACCGGTTGTCCAGCAATGCATATTTGAGCCGATGAGTTAGTTCCAAGGCTGATGATTTTAGTTTTTGTCGTATTAATTTTCAGCCCGACGACACCTGCCTCCCTCTCCACATCTGCTGTCATTTGGTGGAGGTCCATAATTCTGTGGGAGAGTAAGCATACATCGTCTGCGTAGTCAAGATGCTTCAGTTGAGATGTAAGAGTCCATCGAATTCCTCCGTTTCCCGTCGACAAAGCTGCATGAAGCACATCGCTAATCACCAATAGGAATAATATTGGTGAAAGGATACAGCCTTGTCTTACCCCACTTTGGATCTCAAATTCCTCAGACAACATTCCCCTGTGCAGAACGTGACATTTGGAGCCTTCATATGTAGCTTTGATAATAGCAATTAGTTTATCGGGAATGCCTCTCCTGCGTAAGGCACGCCAAATAAACTCCCTGTTGACACTATCGAACGCCTTCTCAAAATCGATGAACAGCAGGTGCAGTGGCGATCGATATTCAACACACTGTTCGATGATAATCCGCAGGGTGTTGATGTGGTCGGCACAGGAGGATCCAGAGCGGAAACCTGCTTGTTCGGCATCGAGTGTGTCTTCGAGATGTTGTTTGATTCGCTCAAGGATGATTTTAGCTATTATTTTAGCTACAGCAGGCAGCACGCAGATACCTCTCCAGTTTCCGCACTCCAATAAATTTCCTTTCTTAGGAAGCTTGACGATCATTCCCTTTTTCCACTCGTTAGGAAAGCTCTCAGCTTCCCAAGCTCTATCTATAAGTGGAAGCAGAAGCTCAGCCGATGTTGTTGGCGCTGCTCGTAAGAGCTCTGCTGGAATACCGTCAAGTCCTACCGCCTTGTTGGTTTTGAGTGCCTTGATCGCGGTAATGATCTCATCTTTACTGGGAGTCGTGGTGCATATTCGGGAACTTCTCACCTCGGGCATCTCAGTCTGATTTGGGAGCATATCGCTAGCGAATACACGGTTCAAAACCGTAGCAAAATGCTCTTTCCATCTCTTGAGCTGGTCCTCATCCGAAATGAGCAAGGAGCCGTCTAGGCTTTTCACTGTGTATTGGCTGGAGCTGCGACCACCCGTCAGCTCTTTCGTGATTCTGTAGACAGTCCTGCTGTCGCACCTCCGTGCAGCTTCTTCTGCTTCTGTAGCCAGCGCGTTGATGTAGTTGCGCTTGTCACGTCGTACGCTACGCTGAACTTCTCTCATCTTCATGCGATATAGGGACTCTAGCTCGCTTCTCCCTGCTGCTGGGGTAGCTGCAACGCGAGCTTTTAGCTGTTTTCGTTCGTCAATCCGTCTCCAGGTATCCTCGGAAAGCCACGCCCTATGTCTTCCCTGCGATCGACCGACAATTCTTTCAGCACCAGATGTAAAAACATTTTTCACAGCACACCAATGGTCTTGGATGGTTGCGGGCATTGAGCTGCTGATTGCTTCCACACCTTGCGAAAAGTGCTCCCTTAATTGATGGCGCACTGAGGGATCACTAAGTCTATCGATGTTGAACCTGGGCATTCTTGTGTTGTCGTGGGATCTTCGAACTGCAGCCGTGCGTAGTTGGAGAGTAGCTATCATAAGATGGTGATCACGTACTATCCCCACATCTGCCCCTCGTCTGTTTCTGACGTCCAGGAGACTGCTTCTAAAGCGGCGGCTGATAGCAAAATGGTCAATTTGGTTGGAGGTTGCTTGCCTGTCATTGGAAACCCAGCTGACTTTGTGGCAGGTCTTGTGCTCAAACATGGTGCCACCTATCACAAGGCGGTTGGCATTGCAGAAATCTACAAACCTTTCGCCGTTGTCATTGCGGTTGCCTAGTCCATGCTTCCCGATTACATGCTTGAGCCCTTCGTTGTCGCTGCCTACCTTGGCATTCAAATCCCCCATCACTATGACAATGTCTCCATTTGGTGTTGTGTTGAAGACAGCGCTTAAGAGATTGTAGAAGCTCTCCTTTTCGTCCTCAGACGAACTATTCGTTGGGGCGTAACACTGTATGATGGTGACGCGTCGTACTCTAGTCATTATAAATCCCAACGCTCATTTATAATGACATTTCAGCTGTCAGCTCCTCAGACAAAGCCAATCTGCTTGCTGCTCACTTCGCAGTGAACTCCACCCTGCCAGATAGTACTTTGTCTCCACCTGTACTTGAGAGCGTCGAATTTTCCATGGGACAAGTCCACTTTCGCACTCGTACAGTTGCAGGAGTACTCAAAGGTCTCAGCATACACAAATCCGCTGGTCCAGATGGTATCTCCCCCATAGTTCTGAAGAGGTGTTCGTCCACGCTGGCAAAACCTCTGCGTAAGCTTTTCTGTCTGTCCTACTTTTCTGGGCTCTTTCCGAGAAGATGAAAAACAGCATTTGTCCAGCCCGTCCCTAAAAAAGGCGAATCTTCTTCCCCTTCCAATTACCGACCCATTGCACTAACGTCCCTTCTTTCCAAGGTCATGGAAACGCTGATAAATCATCAGCTTATGAAATATCTTGATTCACGGAAACTCCTCAATGACCGGCAATATGGTTTTCGTAGCAACAGGTCCACTGGTGATTTGATGGCATATCTCACCGAGAAGTAGAACCAATCTCTACATCACTTCGGCGAAACAAAGATGGTTGCGCTCGATATTTCTAAGGCATTTGACAGAGTTTGGCATCAGGCTCTTTTGTCGAAAATGCGTGCATATGGCATCGATGAATCTCTTCTTCAATGGATTAGAAATTACCTTTCGGGCCGTTTAATACAAGTTGTCTTGGACGGCTTGAAGTCTGCAATTCACCGTATATATGCTGGTGTTCCCCAGGGCTCCGTTTTGTCTCCGACTCTCTTTCTCATTTTTATAAATGACCTCTTGTCTGCTATTTCTAATCCAATCCATTCCTTCGTTGATGACAGTACGCTCAGTTTTTCATATTCGTTCCCTAGCTCACGTCCCTGCTCTTCGGCCGTAGAAGAGGAACGACAATGTATGTTAAACACATTAAATTCCGACCTGGGCAGCATAACCAAATAGGGTTCAATCAATAGAGTGGAATTTAATGTAGCCAAAACTCAATGCTGTCTTCTGTCTCTCAAGCGAAACCAAGACCCTCAACTATTATCCATGAATGGTACTTGTATCGCTGAATCCGAAAGACTTGCCATTCTCGGTATGTGCATCAATAACCGTCTTCGATGGAACGATCACATATTCGAAGTCGCCAAAAATGCTGCAAAATGTCTAGGATTCCTTAAGCGGTGCAAGAAATATTTTACCCCGTCTGATCTGGCCTTCATCTATAAGGCATTCATCTGCCCAAAGCTGGAATATAACGCCCACATCTGGTCTGGACCGTCTTGCACCTTCTAGATAGGGTACAGAACCGCGAGTTAAAACTAATAGGTGATAGAGACATTGTGAACTCAATAGTCTCACTTGAACATCGTAGAAATGTCTCATGTCTTTCCCTTTTTTATCGCTTCTTTTACAAAAAATGCTCCAGCGAAATAGCCAGTTGCATTCCTCTCCTTCAAAACTTCACCCGCAATACGCGCCATGCTTCGAATGCACATCAGTTCACTCTCAAGCCCAACTTCGGACGTACTGTCCAATATAGGGATTCGTTTATAAGCCGAACAACACGTTTGTTGAACGATCTACCAGCCTCTGTGTTTCCTCATCATTACAACCTACAAACATTTAAAGCCAACACAAACCGGCATCTCCTCTGTCTCTTTCCCCCCTTTTCCCAACCGCTCGTGCCCTGAGCACCAGTATAAGGGTATTAATAATCCCTTTGGCACGCGCAAATTCTAAAAAAAAAAAGTACTGCATAGGCGGCGTAATATTAACTGGATTGAAAAGTTTCTGAAAGTGAGCTTGTAATGAATCAGTAGTGAGCTCAACACTAATTTGAAGCTTCTTTCCGTTTAAGTTTTTTATCGCCATCCAAAATTCCTTCGAGTCTCTGCAATGCGTGAGTTTTAATGCCTCTGTTTCATAGAACTTACATCTTTTTTCTTTACATAGTTTTTTGTATAAGGTGTTCGCTTGTATCGTGATGAGATATATAAAGTCCGATCAATTGAAAGCTTGTGTGAACACTACTGCCAAGTCATAACACTGGCAATAGCATATATGGCTGGAAAAAGTGTTCGCTCTGATGATGATGAGTTGCCTATGACATCGGTTATCGGGAAAAAAATAGTGTGAATCAGAAGCAAGGACAAAAAAAAAGATAAATATCTCCCCAGTTATCTGGACGCCACCCCCGGAGTTTCTATGAAGCATAAACAACTTAGCTTCAACCCATTACACCAAATCTTTCTCTCTCTCTCCCTCTCTCTCTTTCTCTCTCTCTCTCTCTCTCTATCTCTCTATCTCTCTCTCTCTCTCTCTATCTATCCTTTCCAACGCCTGTTATGTGTAAACATGCTAAGGGTATTCATAACCTCCTGAGTGCGCCGAAATTATATAAAAAAAACAAAAATTTTTTGAGAAGCGAAGTGGTTATATAGTTTGTCAATACACTTTTTTCGGACATTCAGTACAAACATTGAAAACAGTACAATTTTGAAAAAGGATACTCAACATCGGCACTCTTCTTCGTGAAGCTTCCCATTACATCATTGAAAAAAATTCCTTGACCATAAAGCCGCTTAAAACGTAAAAGGCGCTGGATTAACAAGGATGCGCTACCAACGGCTTAGACTATACAGGCCGTCTAAGATGCGAAGATACTCCTTCTATGGTTGAGCTAATTCGCAGTCGTTACTGGTATCATTGCTGAATACTGTTCCATTGGTATTAATGGTTATGCGAAATTGAGCTGATACACCTTCTGATATTCATATCCTTATCCGTGCGGTTTTAAATCAGTTTTTCTACTACAGGTTTCCAGCATAAGGAACATGTACCTACATACCTTGTTGAACCATTCTAAATTGTCTATGTCCTTGCATTCAAATTGATTTTAACACATGAAATGCTTTGTCATTACAAAGTGTATAAAAGTCTGATAATATTTTAAGTCTGCTTTCAAATACACGTTGCTTCTCTTTCCGTAAAAGACATCACAGTTCTTCATTTGAAGAACGTTTAGTTGGACATTTCTTAAACTGTACTCAACTTAGTGATCCGGAGCACTTTTTGGGAAGCTTCAGAATTCCTTTTTCTTCAAATCACTCTTCTTAACCACTTGACCTCCGTATCCTTAAACTTATCAATACAGACCTCACTAATATAGCCAAGAGCATCTCGTTTCGCAGTATGACTCGTTAAAACGATTCTCATTGTTCAATTCCTCTGGCAGTTTGTGTCACCCTTGCGAATAATTCTCTTCTGTCACGGTCTAATTGGGGAAAATAAAGACGATTCGAAATTCAAGTAATCCTCTCCCACAAACATCATATTCCCAGCCAACTTTCTTTAAAAAAAAAAAGGAAACCTCAAAACAACCATCAGCGTCACAATTCTGCCAAAAAATCAGCTCCATCAAGCGGAACACTCTTTTTTTCGGGCACTTTCTGCCTCCCAAAAGAACAAACTACCACGTCTCATTGTCCCGCGATGCAATGACGCCAAAGAGACGTAAAACATTCAACAGTCTGTTGCATTCTCCTCAACGGTCTCTGGGTTTTAGTTTTTTTTTTTTTTGTGTTTTCTTAATTTTTGCAATTAAACACGACACCAAAAAGATTGAAAAATACTTCGCGTATGTGTGTGGTTTGGGGGCTCATTCTACTCACAAATTTCTTCTCGATTTGGCGGTTTCGAAAGGCCATTCAACCAATTGCACTGTGAGCCCCCCCTATTGCAGTTGCGAAGTCATAAAAGTTACGAATTGCAGATAATTTTGGGTCGTGAATGGCTTTCGAGAAGCATAAACTTAAACATTTATTGCTCGCATTCGGCTATGTGTATAATTCGAGGGCGAAGACGTGTCGAATTTCGAATATAAAATTGTAAACAAGTGGAAATTTAAAAGTTTTTTTTTTGTTAATTACTTTAAATTTAAGTTGGCTTTTAGAAAGGAGCAAACGAATGAAATTTATGGCACACTAAAGTGTTATGTGGTGGTAAATACTAAAAAGCTTTTAAAAAATGTGAAAACATCGGTAAATAACGAATAATTATGTTGAAGTCCGAGGTAGTAGTGAAGTGACAACCTGTCACAAGACTATAGAATAGTTGGGGTCTTCTGAAAAGGGTGTAAGCCAATGAGTAAAGGGATCAAACTCATGCTTCACTTATCACCATTTGTTAAAACATTATTTTTCCTCTAATCCATCACGTGTCTACGAATCAGGGCAAGGCAAAGCTCATGATTGAGCGAGTAGGAAAATCAGTTCCAAGATAAATGCTCTTGCTCGCCAGCCACGAGCCGTAAAAAATTATCTTAACGCTCGCATTCATAAGCAGTGTTCCCAGATTTTCTGAATGAATTTTCCCTCTTTTCGTCACATTTTGCCCTTTTTCCCCTTTCTAATTTCCCCGCAATATTCCCCGTTTTTTAAACAAAGGTAAAAACACATTTTTCTTTTTTTTTTTTTAAAACACATACTACTGAAAAGAAACACAAATTTGTCGTTTTAAAAAACCGTGCTTTAATAAAATCAAAAATCTGAAACGAAAATTTCATTCAGAACTTAAAATATTATACGAAACTAACTCAAAACAAAAAATAAGTTAAGGCTTAATAAAACAAATCAACACAATATCAATAAGACCACAGGTATTCATTAAACAATTGAGTATCCGTTCAGAATAAATTCTGAAACGTTAAAAAAATCCGATCGGAACGCGTATCACCTTCCTAGTATCCGTCTTCGAACAGAAATTATCAATGTGTATTAACGCATGGACTTTAGATAAGGCATGAATTTAGGTAGATGAAATTCTAAGTTCACAATTCGAAAAACATTTACTTCACCCTTTATATCGAACAACTTTTCCGCAATTCCGTCCCGATCGGATACCCAGATAAGGCTAATATTCTACTTTTATAGGTACATCTTGGAATTGTGAATTTTATAGGTACACATTTTTTTTCTTGCAAAGTTTTTGAATATAGAATTCGGCACAGTGTAGGATTTTTAAGTTTGTTTCTTTTTAGTTTTATTTAAGTTAACAACAGAGAAAGTACGTTCATCTCCTGCTCCATTGTGCGGAAGACAGAAAATAAATTCTACAAGTTTTCAAGTTTTGGAAACATATCCATTTCATGTGCTAATTTTGTTGATAAGACATGCTACTTGCAAATTTACGGAAATAATGTTAGGTATGTTAAAATTTCTAAGAGATCACTTAATTCACTGCCAAGAAACATACATACTTAAAAAACATTTGTATAAAGGTGCAAGAGAAGAAAAACTTTTATTTTTGAGCACGGTCGAATTTATAATTCGAAGCCAAGAACACAAAAAAAGAGCTACAATGTCACATGAGCTACTGGATAGCTTCAGTGAGTAATTATACTTTTGTACGCTTGCGCGCACTAATTAATATTTTTTGTAATCAGCGCCAGGGGTTGCGTGTGTGTCATATTAATGCACAAAGTCTTTTTAAAAAAATTGATGAGTTTCGAGGCCTGTTTGCTGGTTCTAATGTTGATGTATTATGTGTCACTGAATCATGGTTTAAAACCGGAATAATGGATGAAACCTACGCTCTTCATGGCTACAGAATTTTCCGAGGTGATAGGTACAATAGAATTGGAAGAGGTGTTGCAATTTATATTCGTAAAACTAAATTTTTGATAAGCTCACCCCCTGATGCTGCGCTTCAGTATTCTTTTGTCGAAGTTGTTTGTGAACGGAAAAAGTGCCTCCTTGGGGTCGTTTGTAGCTATCTTGATTTAACTCCCATTTTCAACCTATTAGAAAATTTCTCCCCAAACTATTGGAAACTATAGTATGTGGTGATTTTAATTGTAACATATTGGATAATAAGGGCTCTGCGTCATTTGTTCAATCTATGAAAACTTTTGGTTTGGACATTGTAAACACGACTGTCCCAACACATTTCACTCAAACTAGCACTCTTTTGGATTTGTTCCTCTCCAACGACTGTGAAAATGTTTCTATAGTCAAGTTTCAGCACCTGCGTTCTCCAAACGTGACCTAATTTTCGCTACTTTTAACATTCTTCCATATAAACTACAATCGAAATACGCGTACCGAGACTTTAGAAATCTCAATTCTGACGTTCTGGAGCAAGATATTCAAAGAATAAATTGTATCCAATTTAAAACGAAATCTCCACTGACACCCAAGTTGATTACCTTCAACAAATTGTACAGGAGTTATACAATACGCATGTGCCGCTCAGAACTAAAATTGCTACGTATCCTCATAAGTCATGGTTTACTCCAGAAATTAATGCCCTAAGAAACAATCGTGATACAGCCTATAAAAAGTGGAAAAGATTTAAGCTCCAAGAATTTTATAACAGCTTTCGCCAACTAAGGAACTTGGTCAACTCCAAGATTAAAGAAGCCAAAAGAGTGTTTTACGATAGACACTTTGACCACAAGTTACCTTCAAAAACTCTCCGGCAAAATTTACGCGAGCTTGGTGTTGGACGGAAAAAGAATGCTGAAATGAATGATATTGATCCCAACCAGCTTAATAGAGAATTCGTGACACCGCAAATGACATTTAGCACAAGTGCTGATCTACTGGGTGTAACGCTGAGTGGGTTTGAATTCGCTCGTATTGAACAGGATGATGTTGTTAACGCTATCTTTAAAATTAAGTCGAAAGCTATTGGTATCAACCGAATTCATCCCATTTTTATTAAAATCATACTTCCCTATATTCTTCCGGCTATAACCCATATTTTTAATAGTATAATAACTACATCTACTTTTCCGGCCACGTGAAAAACTGCAAAAATTCTTTCAGTTTTGAAAAAGAAAGCGTCATCCAACTCACCGGCTGAGTATAGACCCATTGCCATCCTTCCATTCCTGTCAAAGGTCATGGAAAAGATAATGCATAAGCAAACGTCTGTCTTTATCCAACGCAATAAACTACTTTGCACAAATCAATCTGGCTTCAGGCCGTATCATAGCTGTACGTCTGCTCTACTCAAAGTAACTGACGATATTCGAGATGGCGATGTGGGCGCCGTGGCGTAAGCGGTTTGTGTGTCGGATCACTACGCATGCGGTTCCAAGTTCGAATCCCAGAAAGCACCAACAAGTTTGTTCACGGTCCCACCTCTCGCGAGCGTCTGACAAACATCCGAGAGTATTGTTGTCACGAAAAAGCTTCTTAAATCGCCGTTCGGAGTCGGCATTAAACTGTAGGTCCCTTCCATTCGTGTGAAAAATATAACGTACCCAACATGAGTGGTTGCGAGAAGCTATGCCCTGGCACTTTAAAGAGCTGTTGCGCCAAATATTTGTATTTTGTATTGATAAAGATTTAATAACTTTTGTGACTTTGCTGGACTTTTCCAAGGCATTTGATACGGTGGATCATATGCAGCTTCTCTTAAAGCTCAAGACATTGTTTGGCTTCTCATCATCTGCTATCAAGCTCATCAAAACGTATCTTTGTGGAAGAAAACAAGCTGTCGTTGTTAATAATGCGATGTCTGACTTTATTGCAACCTCAGCGGGTGTACCTCAAGGGTCCATACTGGGACCTTTGTTATTCACAATTTTTATCAATGATCTTCCGACCATAATCAAAAACTCATCGCTACCTTGGGGTATGGTTTAACAAAACGTTAAGTTGGGATGATCATATATCCACTATTATAGGCAAAGTATATGGTTCTCTTAGGAATCTATCTATGTCGCAGTGTTTCACTCCTTTGCATACAAGATTAATGCTAGTAAGGACTTAGCTAATTCTAATATTTACTTACAGCTGTGAAATTTTTTGTTGCGGCAGTGCTCTCATTCGACGTAAGCTCAACGTTGCGTTTAACAATATCACTCGTTACGTTTACGGATTGAGATGTTTTGACCATATTTCACAATATTCTAAGAAAATATTAGGATGCACTTTTGATAAATATCTAGAGTATTGCACAATCAAGTACCTACAAAAAGTTATTACGATATTTATTCGAAAAACTTAAACTTTCACGGTCGGGCCGCTCTTTAAGTTTAATCCAACCGCGTATTCATTACCAAAACTCAGAGCGTCAATTTTTCGTTCATGCTATTCATCTTTGGAATGCACTTCTTCTCAGCGTTAGGAGACTTTATGATACGAATGGTTTTGGGGAAACTCTCTTTCGGCACTTGGCAGGGTAAAACAAGCACATTTTATAATTTCATAAAAAGCAAGTTTATTTACATTTTCACATTTAGCTTTACTTTCTCTTCTATATGTTGTATACATATTATAATAATTTTCTACTTAGTAATTTGTTATGAATTTAGCACTAAACCGTATGAACTTTTAAATATTTGAATTATATACATATCTCATTTATAGTTTAAAGATGATGTAAAGTCTATTATAAATGATGTTACTTAATTAATAATAAATACTAAAATACGCTGTTGCGTAAAACAAATCATTCGTTGACAACGAAGGTGTGTTAATATTATAAGATTTTGAGATTTCTGAAATAATATTTCAAATACGCGGTTTCCCCTTTTTTTGAGACATTTTCCCATTATCCCCTTTTCCACTCAAAAAGCGGCTTTTTCCCGCAATCTGGGAACACTGCTCAGAAGCCGAGCGATTTTCGTTTGGCTTGCGAGCCATTTACAATACTATGTATTTCACCATTGATGAAATTAGAGGAAGAACTGGAATAAGCTATATGCACATATGTATATACACAATTATTGTGTACAACCTAATATTGAACGAAAGAAGACTTCTGAATTCATAGAAATAGCCTGTGACCAATTAAAATTTTACATGCCCCGCAAAATATCACTATTTGTAACAAAAATCCCATCTAACACTAAATAGTAAATAGCCCAATACACATACGTATACCGAATAATCACTACGAATACCACATAACCCTGCATTAACGGAAGTACGCATATTGCTCGCGAGTCGTTGGAAAACTGCTCTAGCTCAAGAGGCAAAAGTGAGCCGTTGGCAAGCATTAATACGATACGATTCAATTATTGTATGATGCTTAATGATTTTCGATTTCAATGCCACCGAACTGTTCGACGTCAGGATAGGTCTTATATAAGGTGACGCGCTATTATGCGATCTCTTTAACATATCACTTGAAAGAATTGTACGAAACACACAAGCCAACATCGGAGGTACAATCTTTTACAAGTCTGTACAACAACTCGCTTAAGCCGATGACATTGACATAGTCGGAAGATCTCAGCGGGCCGTCAGTGGGGCTGCCAGTATTAAGATCGAGGCAGCAAAGATGGGTTTAGCAAAACAAAATATATGCCGTCTACAGAAAAGGGCACCCAACATCGGCGTCTTGGACAGAACTCAACAATAGATAGATAGAATTTTGAGGTAGTAAATGACTTTGTCTACCTAGGCTCTACGGTGAACTCCGCAAATGACAGCAGTGGGATATCAGACGAAGAATTACTTTTGCCAATTGCTGTTTTTATGCGTTCAGAAGGCAATTGAGTAACACAGCTCTATGTCGAACTACTAAGGCAACTCTGCATAAGACACTAATCATCCCAGTCCTGCTGTATGGCACAGAGGCATGGACTTTGCCAAAATCGGATGAGAACCCCTTGGTGACTTTGAGAGAAAAATTATTCGAGTGATCTTTGGTCCCGTTGCATAGATAGCAAGTGGAGGAGAAGGTAAAATGCCGAACTATACGACCTATACATTGACATCGACTTAGCCAGAAGAGTTCACATACAGCGAGTAAGATGGGTCGGTCATGTAGAGCGGATGTAGCCCAACGTCCCAGCACGGAAAATCTTCGAATCCACCTCGGTTGAACGGCGCAGTAGAGGACGAACTCGCGGTAGGTGGTGCAAATAAGGGGAGGGGACCTCAACCAACTTAGCGTGTGCAACTGCATGCAGTTGGCTCGTAACCGTGCTGGCTGGAGAGGTTTGTTGGTTGAGGCCCAGGTTCACCCCGGAGTGTAGCGCCACCTTAGTAAGTAAGTAATGATTTTAATATAATTACAAATTTAAGTTACTTGTTGATGTAACTTTGTTTCATTTATTTAAATAAAGTGAATGTTTATTCTTAATATGCAATTGTTAATAAAAAAACAAATCTGAAACTTCTTACTTACTTACTTAGGTGGCGCTACAGTTCAGGGTGAACCTGGGCCTCAACCAACAAGCCACTCCATTTAGCTCGGTCTTTAGCTAATTGCCTCCAGTTGCGCACTCCAAGTTGGTCGAGGTCCCCTTGAACTCGTGCGCGCCACCTACGGCGATGATTCCTTCTACTGCGTCGTCCCTCGGGATTAGATTCGAAGACTCTGCGGGCCGGAGCGTTGGTGTCCACTCGCTCTACATGTCCTAGCCATCTCAGGCGTCCAATACGCAGTTTTTTGACTAGGTCGTTGTCGCTGTACAGCTCGTATAGTTCGTGATTGAATCTTCTCCTCCAAAACCCGTCAACGCAAACGGGACCGAAAATCTAACGAAGAATTTTTCTCTCGAAGCGACCAAGGATATCTTCATCCTCTTTTAATAAAGTCCATGTTTCCGCGCCGCAAAGCAGGACTGGGATGATCAAGGTCTTATATAGAGTCTCCTTAGTTGTTCGAGATAGGGCTTTACTGTTGAATTGCCTTGTAAGCCCAAAAAAAGCAGCGATTGGCAAGAGACTTCGATTGATTTCTGCGCTGATCTTGTTTGTAGAATTTATAGCAGAGCCAAGGTAGACAAAGTCCCTTACTACCTCGAAGTTATAGCTGCCCACGGTGACGTTTTGTCCAATTCGTCGGTGTTGGGTTTCCCTTCTTGTTGACAGCATATACTTGGTTTTGTCCTCGTTTATCGCTAAACCCATTTTGGCCGGTTCCGCCTCAGTGCTTGCAAAAGCACCGACGTTGATGGAGCAGCGAGCGTTCTCCATCGTCAGCCTGCACAGATGGACAAGTTTGGCAGGGATGTCAAAACTAGACATGGCTCTATAAAGCTCCTCTCTATAGATGCTGTCATAGGCGGCCTTGAAATCGATAAAGAGGTGCTGAGTATCGATTTGGAATTCTTGGGTTTTCTCCAGGATCTGCCGAAGTGTGAAGATTTGATCGATGGTGGACTTTCCTGGCCTGAAACCGCACTGATAGGGTCCAATCAGGCTGTTGATAAAAGGTTTCAGGCGTTCACACAAGATCGCAGAAAAGATCTTATATGCGATGTTGAGGAGACTGATGCCTCTATAATTGGCACAGTTGAGGGGGTCTCCTTTCTTATGGATCGGGCAAACGATGCTGCGATTCCATTCATCAGGCATACACTTGTCTGACCAAAACTTAGAGATGAGTTGGTGTATGCACTCTACCAATTCATCCACAGCTGCCTTGAAAAGTTCGGCCGGTAAGCCGTCAAGTCCAGCAGCCTTGTTCGATTTTAGCTTGGATATTGCTATCCTCACTTCGTTTTGGTCAGGTGGACGGAAATTTTGACTATCATCGTCAATGAATGGTTCATTCTGCCTGACAGCGGGATGTTGGTCTTCGTCGCCGTTATACAGTCTGCAGAAGTAGTTTTTCCATATTCTCAGCACCGACTGTGATTCTACTACGAGGTTTCCATTTTCATCTCCACAGGTTTCTGTACGGGTATTGCTTCTCTGATACGATCTTTTTACCTTTTGGTAAGACTTTCGTACATTGTTCCTGGAGTATAAATTCTCGATATTCTCAAACGCGCGCTTCTCATGCTCTTTCTTCTTCTTTTGGAGAAGTCGATGTTCTTCCCGTCTCTTTTGCTCGTAGAGCTCCCGAGCAGCTCTCGTTTTCCTTTGCAGAGCCGCTTTGTATGCCTCTTGTTTTGCTGCATGCCCTCGCCGGCATTCTTCGTCAAACCAGGGGTTTCGCGGTGGTGGTCGAGCGAGACCCAGCACATCAGTCGCGGCGTTTCTGATGGCATGTTGGAAGCGTTGCCACTGGTCTTCGGTACTTGATGCTGGCGGCATAGGGGTGATTGGGAGATTTCGGGATACGCGTTCAGCCAAGAGTCTGGCGGTCTTTTGCAATTGTAGCTTTTCGACGTTAAATTTTCTCACAGTAATTCTTCTTTGTTGTTCAGATTGGGATATCCGCATTCGTACCTTGGCTACAACAAGGTAATGATCCGAGTCTATATTGGCCGCTCGGAAGCTCCAGACATCCAGAATACTGGAGGCATGCCTTGCGTCGATCGCAATATGATCAATTTGGTTGATCGTTAAATGATCATTGGACCTCCATGTCTTCTTTGAATATCGAGATGAGGAAACCATGTGCTTGCTATTGTGACATTTCGCTCCACAGCGAAATCAATTAGCCTTAGTCCGTTATCAGACGTGGTGTCGTGTAGGCTATGCTTACCGACTGCCCTACCAAAGACTTCCTTCTTTCCTATTTTGGCGTTAAAATCGCCCAATACGATTTTAACGTCGTATTTAGAATGTCCTAAATACGACGTTAAAATCGCTCGTATGTTTTGTCGAGGAGCTCGTAGAAACACTCTTTGGTGGCAGGGTCCTTTTCTTCTGTGGGGGCATGAACACATATTAAGCTATGAGTTTGGATCATAACTTCGCCAAAATAGGAAGAAGAAATATTATATTCAAATAAATAAGAAACAGTTTTGAACATGGGAGAGAAATTACGGATTTCAGTTAATCAAAGAAGTTGTGTTTGATGCGATCTTGATAAATATTAGGTGCACTCCTTGCAGAATTTATAAAATTACTTTTCCTATCTTGTAGTAAGTTTCCACTAAATCGAAATCTTAGATTTCGAAGAAAAAAATTAGAAATCCTATTGAATTGATCCCTACGAACGAAAGCGGGATTTGAATGACATTAGCTGTCAAACCTTGAATGTAAATTCTTATGTCAAATTTGTATGGTTTGATGTAAAAGAAATGAAGGGTCCAGGGGTAAAACCACTTTAATTTTTATGTGAGTATATTGTAGGGTAGATTTCCCTCGAATATCTGTGTAAAAGAGTAAGACGCAATTCGCTTTTAAAAGTAATTGTTGAACGCATTCGATCGGTCAAATTACATTAAAAGCTTTAAATCGATTTTTCTCGAAAACGAAAACGACTTGCGTCTTTTTATTTTACACAGATATTGGGGGAAATCTACCCTACAACATATGTATGTATATAAACATCAAAGGAATCTGTGATTCCCATGTCTGATACTCCCCTTGTTATACGGCTAGATCATGAAGAGCGGATGAACAGCAATGCCTTGGTCCGAAGAATTTTCGAATCCAACCCAGAGGTACTACGCAGGAGAGGCAGATCAAATCTTTAGTGGCGTGCGCTGTGAAAGGGGACCTCCATCAACTTGAGCTTGTTAATTGGAGACAGCTGACAAAGGATGACTGGAGAGGCGTATTGCTTGAGGCCCAGTTTCTTACCGGACTGTAGCACGAGCCAAAGAAAAGTAAATCGGTCTAAGCTTTTCTCTTAGCTGTTCTGAAATGCTGATTAGTCACCTACTTTAAATAAAAAGGCAGTCCACCAAAGCGTATTTTTTTTTACATTTTCTAGTACGACATCATTTTGCGATGTCTCCTATTCAAACATGGTTTATTCTATAGACAATCTTGTCGCAACATGAAGTCTCTCGATACAACAACAGTTTACTTAAATTATACCCGGCATGCGATTTTCTTTGATGTGATACTTCCAAGGAAATTCTTATTTGATTTACGATGGGAACAACTCTCAACCCCAGCACGACGCGTTGATGATGATGATGATGATCCAAAGGAAACACACCATCTTCACACTAGCATTGACAAAGCTCATATGTAAAACATGCTTCCCCCAAATTTCCTTCGCACAATTAATAGTACCCTCCGAATGAAATAAATTAATTGCGACATAAATCTTCTAATAAAAAAGAAAAAAAAAAGAAAAAATAAATAAATAAGCGAGAAAAGAAAAAGAGTACAGAAAATCCCCATAAGAATCGGCCCCATGCCGATCGTATACCACTGAATATAAATCACTCATTCGCCCAAGCGTACGAAATAGATTCGCACAAATTAACAAATTATAGACCCATATAGACCCGGGCGAGCACTCTCCTCATAATATCTATCTACCTATCTATCGCGTGGTATAAGCAATAAAAGAACAAAGAATACCGCCTTTTCAACGCTGACCCTGTGTAGACATATTCTATTCATTTGCATGGGAACCTCAATAATGATTGAGGAAATCTGGAAGCCTGACATTTTGGTAGCACACTAATAATAGTCATATGTGTAGCTACACATATCTGTAATCCGACTGTCCAAGGTTGAAGCGGTCTGTCGAGCAGGCTCCTCCTCCCCAGCACACACATGTGCCCGATGTATGCTTTCTGCATAAGCAAACGGCTCATGGTCAAAATTTGAAAAGAACGTTCCTAGAAGAGGAGTCTTCCAGAATGAACAACACACGTCTTTCGAAACCTGTCAATCAGAGAGCTCTGATGAGCTCTCAATTGACTTCTATTATCGTTTCCATGTTTCCCCCTTCTTTCATTTTGGATGGGGCCAAAGTTCAGCGAATTAGAGGCAAACAAATGGTCCATGTTCCAGTGTTCGCCACTAATGAATCGGGGGGCTTCTATTTCTAGGAATGTCAAGATGTACCAACTGCTTTTTTTTTTCCGATCCGAATTAATTGGACGCAATAAATTTTACATCGGTCCAAGTATAATATTTACACTCCATTTGGATTACAACATCTCTTGCCAGCAGCGGATGGGATAGTTCTTGTTGCCATGCCAGTGGAACACCATTCCATCTGGGCTGAGTGTGCAATCGTTATGAGGATTCCACCGAGAGGATGTTGTGCAAAGACAAAGCGGCTGTATCAGCAAAATCATTGGAATTCTCCGAGGAATTTTGATTTATGAACAGGGCCGAACCGAAATAGTATATTTCTGGCTATAGGCATTGATTCTGTGGTTTCGGTGCCGGAAGAGTATCGGGTGGTTTCTTTGGATTGCTGCCATTGTTGTTGTTGATGTTTGCTGGAACTGAAGGGTGTATATCGTTTCCTTTAATTTGAATGGGTTCACACGCGCTTTGTTTGGTTTTTCGATTGAGATCGGCTGCAGATAACTTGGGTGTGAGATGGTTTTGATTTGCATCAACTCGGTAAATGTAAGATTCCTCAGGAGAAACTTTTCATAAGAACCTCACTAAGAGGGCATACATTGTGTGATTAGGTGATAAGTATAAATTTCCTAACATTGCGTCATACATATGATATCGTATCCGTATGTACAAATGGATACGTAAGTCTTTTATGGCTTAGTCAGGTAGTTTGCCAGACATTCACATGAATTGGAAATGTATGACGATCTATTAGTGGAATTTTTCAAATATGGAGGCGATGCTTTGGTATGGTGCATGCAGCATGCACCACATCATCAGCCATGTTTCGGGAACACAGCATGCCCCATGACTGTGTGAAGTACTCGTAAATCATGGAAAAGGCCAGTGAATCTTAAGTTCAAACTCATCACCTTTTCATCGACTTCAAATTTATCGTCTTGAACTCTACATATACCACGTTAGTCAAATGCGAGATCTCGTCGAAATTGATCCAGTTGTGTTGTGTAACACTGTAAAACAAACGATGCACTGTGTAATTTAGGAACAGCTCATCTGAACTCCTCCAATCATGCACCGAATTTCGGAAAGGAGATTCTGAAGCAACAAGCCTGCTAGTGTCCGACCGAAGCTTCGGCTTTGGTCACATTCGGCTAAAGAAACTACATTCGGCTAAACCTTCGGCTTCGGCCAAAATAGGCCGAAGTTTTGGCCGAAGCCGAAGGTTTAGTTTATGGTTGATTGGTTGCCGTGCGTCGTGGTAGGCGCGAAAATTATTATTATTATTATTATTATTATTGCTAATGAATTACTTGTTTTATTGTTATTTATGAGTTATTTCTTGTTTTATTTTGAACTATTTACTATTTCAATAAAATATTAAAATTGATACTAGTTTAATTTGTTATTATTTTTGAAAAGTTAATTTGTCCCGTTAGTTTGCTTATTGCATGCATACATTCCAGAAAAACTTCGAAAAAATCATTATTTTGTTCACTTTTAGTTAATCTTAAACGGAAATTCTTTAAGTTATTAAAGCTTCGGCTTCGGCTTCGGCTTCTGCCGAAGGTTGTTGTTTAGCCGAATATTCGGCTTCGGCTTCGGCTTCGGCTAAAAATCGACCTTCGGTCGGACACTAAAGCTCACAGAGCATGTGTTAGTACGAAAAGTACATTTATTATTATTATTTATTTATTCCATCTAACAGAGTATAATAATCTCTTATAGACTAAATAACAAAATTAGGAAGTATTTTGAACACAAAACAAACATTCATAAAATTCATTAAATATTTTTTTAATAAATATGAAAGGAAACTTCAACAATTATGATGCTAATACAGAATTAACTTCAGTGATGCAACGAGCAATTGGTTCATTTTGACTGTAATTAGTCCGGTGTATACTTTCACGGAAGTGGAACTGTGCGAGTAGCATTCGAGAAGGAGAATAAAAATCAAGCATAGATAGCAAGGTACTTACTTACTTACTTAGATGGCGTTACGGTCCGGGGTGGACCTGGGCCTCAACCAACAAACCTCTCCAGCCAGCACGGTTACGCGCCAGCTGCCTCCAGTTGCGCACGCCAAGTTGGTTGAGGTCCCCCTCCACTTGTTTGCGCCACCTACCGCGAGGTCGTCCTCTACTGCGCCGTCCGTCCGGGTTGGATTCGAAAACTTTCTTAGCGGGAAGGTTGGGCTCCATCCGCTCTAAATGACCCAGCCATCTTAGTCGCTGTATGTGAACTCTTCTGGCTAAGTCGATGTCCTTGTACAGGCCGTATAGTTCGGCATTGTACCTTCTCCTCCACTCACCGTCTATGCAGACGGGACCAAAGATCGCTCGAAGAACTTTTCTCTCGAAATAACCAAGGGCATCCTCATCCGGTTTTTTCAAAGCCCATGCCTCTGCGCCATACAGCAGAACTGGGATGATTAGAGTCTTATAAAGAGTTACCTTAGTAGTTCGAGATAGGGCTTTGCTACTCAATTGCCGTTTGAGCCCATAGAAACAACGATTGGCAATAGTAATTCTCCGTGTGATCTCCCTACTGATATCATTTGCGGAGCTGACCATAGAGCCTAGGTAGACAAAGTCCTTTACTACCTCAAAATTATATCTGTCTATTGTGGCGTTCTGTCCAAGACGCCGATGTGTCCTTTTGCTTTTATTGATCGCTAGACCCATCTTTGCTGCCTCGCTCTCAATACTCGTAAATGCCCCATTGACGGCCCGCTGAGTTCTTCCGATTATATCAATGTCATCGGCATAAGCGAGTAGTTGTACAGACTTGAAGAAGATTGTACCTCCGGTGTTGGCTTGTGAGTTTCGTAAAATTCTCTCAAGTACTTTATTAAAGAGATCGCATGAGATCGCGCCGCCTTGTCTAAGATCTTTCCTGACATCGAACGGTTCGGTGGTGTTTCGTACCGACTTTGATGGAGCATCGAGAGTTCTCCATCGTCATTCTGCACAAACGGACGAGCTTGGCAGGGATGCCAAGACTAGACATGGCTCTGTATACCTCGCCTCTATACACGCTATCATAGACAACTTTGAAATCGATGAAGAGGTGCTGCGTATCGATTTTATATTCATGGGTTTTTTCCAAAATCTACCGTAGTGTGAATATTTGGTCAATGGTGGACTTTCCATGCCTGAAACCGCACTGATAAGGACCTATCAGGTTGTTGACGACCGGTTTTAGGCGTTCACATAATACGGCAGACAGGATCTTATATGCGATGTTGAGGAGACTTATACCTCTGTAATTGGCGCAGTTCAGAGGGTCTCCTTTCTTCAGGATCGGGCAAACGATGCTGAGGTTCCATTCATCGGGCATAGTTTCGTCCGACCAGATTTTACAGATGACCTGGTGCATGCTCCTTACCAACTCATCTCCTTTTGCATTGAAAAGTTCAGCGGCAATGCCGTCGGTTCAAGCAGCTTTGTTGGATTTAAGTTTAAGATATCACTATCCTCACTTCATTCTGATCGGGTTGAGGGGAATCTTGACTCATCGTCACTGTTGAATGGCTCATTCTGCCTGACAGCGGAATATTGGTCACCATCGCCCTTTAACAGTCTGCAGAAGTGTTCCTTCCATATCCTCAGCACCGACTGCGATTCTACTACTATGTTACCAGTTTCGTCCCTGCAGGCTTCTGTTCTGGCTTTGAAACCTTGGCATGTTCCTTTTGCCTTTTGGTAAAATTTTCGAACATTATTCCTGCAATAAAGTCTCTTAATCTCCTCGATCGAGCGCTTCTCATGCTCCTTTTTCTTCTTTCTGAGAAGTCGATTTTCCTCTTTTCTCCTGCGCACGTAGAGCTCGTAAGCAGCTCTAGTCCTTCTATGCAGCGCCGCTTTATACGCCTCTTGTTTTGCTGCATGTGCTTGCCGGCATTTCTCATCAAACCAGGGGTTTCGTTGTGGTGGCCGAGAGAAACCCAGTACATCAGAGGCGGCATCTCTGATGGCTTGTTGGCAACGCTGCCGCTGGTCTTCGGCATTTGCTGCTGGCGGCATAAGACTTAGATTTAGATTAGAAGAAACTCGATCGGCAAAGGTTCTGGCGGTCTCTTGCGATTGTAGCTTTTCGACGTCAAATTTCCTCACAGTATTTCGTTGATATCGCTCCGTTGTGGATATCCGCATCCGTACCTTGGCTACAACTAGGTAGTGATCCGTTCCGTGATCGCGTTGGCTCCTCGGAAAGTTCGGACACCCAGAAAACTGGACGAGGGCCTTGCGTCGATCGCAATGTGATCGATTAGGTTGACAGTTTTTCGATCAAAGGAGAGCCATGTTCCTTTGTGAATGTCGAGACGTGGGAACCGCGTACTAGCTACGACAAAGTTTCGCCCCGCCGCAAAGTCGATTAGCCTGAGTCCGTTGTCGGATGTGATGTCGTGCAGGCTGTGCTTTCCGACCAAGTTACTAAAGACGTCTTCTCTTCCTAGCTTTGCGTTAAAATCACCTAGGATAATTTTAACGTCGTGGCAAGTGCATTGCTCATACGTCTTGTCCAAGTGCTGGTAGAAATCATCAATGGTCGCGTCGTCCTTCTCCTCGCGAGGGGCGTGAACGCATATCAGGCTTATGTTGGCAAATTTAGCCTTGATACGGATAGTCATAAGGCGCTCGTTCACATGCCAGAAACTCAAGACTTCTTGCCTAAGTCTGCCTCCAATGACAAATCCGCACCCGAATAGAGTCTGTCCTTTTTGTCTGTAGCAATCGCCGTAGTAGATGTCGCAGTTTTTCATACTCCTTTTGCTCGGCCCATCCCATCGCACTTCTTGGATGGTGGTAATGTCTGCTTTGAGACACTCTAGGGCCTCCGCAAGTTGTTCGGCTGCACGTGGTTTGTAGAAGGACCTAACATTCCACGTTGCAAATACGAAGATCGTTTTCCTTTTTACGTTTGCTTGGGTCGTCCACAGTAGATTCATCCGTATCCGAGGCTGTTGGTTGCTTCGTAACCGAAGGTTTTTTACGTGGTAGGGAAGTTACCCCGACGGCACAACCCCCAACCTGGAGCGATTTTTCCCACAGATAGCAAGGTAGGACACTGAATTTGACAATGAATTAAGTCTCTGACCAACATAACGCAAAAATATTTACGACGACATTCTAAAGTATTTAAGTTAAATAACAATAATCTGGTTTTATAGGACGGCGTTTCGATTCGCTAATTTAATTTCAAAAATAAAAATTTGGTAAAACTTTTCTGTACTCTTTCAATTCGATAGGAAAGCAAATTGTGAGAAGGATTCCAAATAATACTGCAATACTCCAAGTGGGGTCTGTTGAGTTTCGTTTAAGGAAACCTAGCAGAGAATTAGCCTTACAAACAATATAGTCAATATGTTCATTGAAAGTTAGGCGAGGATCAAGCGAAATACCCAGGTCCTTTTTTGAGGTCACTCTATAAAGTGGACTGTTTTTAATGTCATAACAATGCAAAATGGAAGTAAAAGACCTAGAGAGTGTGAAGCATTGACACTTCGAAGTTTTTACGGGCAAATTCTTAACAACACACCATTCGTCAACTGCATTAATGTCTTCCTGTAAAAGATTACAATCGTTTTTGTTTTAATTGCGCGAAATATCTTCATATCATCAGCAAACAAAAGACATTCAGAATGCTTGACGACGTTCGGAAGATCATTAATAAAAAGTAGGAATAACAACGGGCCAAGGTGGCTACGTTGTGGGACGCCCGAAGTTACATTAATAGGTTTAGACAGACTATCATTAATTTTCACAAATTGGACCCGATTACTCAAATAAGACTCAATCCAATCAAGTAAATTTGAATGAAAACCCTAACAGGATAGTTTCCTTATTAAGCCCCTTTTAGACGATCAGTTTCAATTTCAGTTTCAGTTCAGTTATCAATTCAGTTAAAAAAGGCAATGCATTTAAACGTCAGTTCGCTATTCAGTTAAGCCTTTATTTATCTTATTCATGAGCACTGATCCAACATTTAGAAGACATACATATGTACGTAATAGACGAAGAAAGATAAAATTTTCTCGCTAAAGAATCCTAAAAAGAAAATAACTGAATGGGGCAAAGATTGTCATTTAAAAAGAGGGTTGGTGACGTTTTCCCAAAGAGATTATCCCCGAGACGGAATCCCCGAGACGAAATCCCCAAACTGAAATCTCCAGTAGCAAAATCCGCAAAGAGAGAATCCCAAGGGCTAAACCCCCCTATACAATTTCTCCAAAATAAAGACGTTCAAATAGTGAATCACGCGATTATATTTACGTATGAGAAAAAGCATATACCTGGAGGTACTGCAATTGGTGACCTCCAATTATAAAAAGCAAAAGACCAATATGTGCCCGTCATCCTACAGATTCAGGATTTCATCGACTTTTTCGTTGATCGACTAGAGTGGAGTGCATCTTTAACATCAACATTTTCGAAACGGAATTGAGCGAATCATCTTTTGGCTGTAGCTTTTGATCAAATGTTTTCACCATAAATAGCAGAAATTTATTCACAAGCCTTCGCAGTATTCTCGCATTTTTTGAGATAAAATTGCAAACTGTATTGAATTGTCTCAGAAATTTCAAACGATCAAATGTTACCTGCTTTTCTTCTACAAAATACCACCTTTCAAACGCTGGTAAGAGTATTCAGATTGGATCAATATTACCATCGATTTTTTGCTTTAATGCCATCTAATGACGAAAAGGTTCAATACTTTCTTTCCAACAAATATTAAAGTAAGTACTCGTGTATTGAAAATATAGGCAAATAGATTTTAAGATTTTTTTAGATTAAATATGTGATTTTATTGTACAATAAAGAAAGAATCCATAGATATAAATTCACAAAGTATAGCACTGGCATTTGCCGTCAGCCCGAAAAGAGAGATTTATAGTCTAAAACGTGTGATTATTAGAATTGATTATTTTTATATAATGTAACTATTTTATTCTATCTTATCTAAATAATTAATATTTAAAATGCTTCATCTTGTATTTGCTTCCGGTAGTTTAAAGCAGTTTTTATATAACTCGCCAGCACACTCCAATTTTGGCCGTTCAGGATTGAAATAACTTCGTTTGACGACAGGCTGCATTTTCCCCAGTGATTTCTCCAGATCACGTTCAATATGGGACATATTCCAACGAAGTGATAAATATCTTCCTTAGCTCGTAGATTGCACAAACTGCATTCCGGGTTTCCTTCAGTCCTATATGGCATATAATTTAGTCTGAGAAGCTCACCTCTAGACTTGAAAATTGAAGAGATTGTACATATGTTGTTTTGGTCGTGGAAATAATTTTTTTCCCCGAGGTCATATTCAAGAGTTCGGTACGTGTTCCTGGTAAGGCTTTCCTGCGCTCTTTCTCTAAAAGTGACACGGGTAGATAGCTCGATCTTTATCAACAGCTCCTGAAGAGATACTTTCCACGATGCTGCATTGAAGTCTATCAGGTGAATATCGTGTTCGCTGCACAACCTAAACCATTCACTGAAAAATTGTAATTTCCCTCGTAGTAAGTGCATTGCAACTATATGCGGAAGACGTTGACTCGGGAGTGACATTACTTTTAAAATATAGAGGAAGTGTAGCCTTATTGTATAAACATACAGTGACGGCAAATCGGTTTCCACTTCTACTTCTTCATACTGTAAAATACTCTATACTTGGGCCGCATAGCACATAATAGACCTTACTACTGCTTCATAGACTTTGTACTTTGTGCTTAATGCAATGTTCTTTTTACAAAGTATGCCTTTCCAGTTGCAATTTATTGCCCTTTTGGCTTCTTTTAGTTTTCCTTGCAGGTGATTGTTAAAAGTTAGCCGAGGTGTTATCATGACTCCAAGATATTTATATTCTTTTACCTTCTCTAGTTCTTCGCCTTGCCATGTCCATTTTTCATCCCTTGCGTAACGACCAGAACCATTTCGGAAAACCATTATTCTGGACTTGGCGGTGTTGACTTTTAGGTTCCACAAACTGCAATATTGCTCTAATTTGTTAATCATGATTTGCACCATCGTTGGTGTTTCCGACAGAATGACAATGTCATCAGCGTCTAGGAGCAGCTTTATCTTAATTCCAGCGAACTCGATTCCACCGGGCAAGAACGTTGACAAATCATCTAGAAACAGCGAAAACAGAAGACGACTCATAAGACAGCCTTGCTTGACTGAAACCAGTCTGACATGTTGACTCCATCCCATACTGCAGTTATATTGTTTTTGTAAAGGCTTTGTATAACTTTGAGCAACTTTGTAGAGACTCCCAGATTGCTTAGTTTGTAAAAGAGCGCCCTTCTGTCAACAGAGTCAAAAGCTGCCTTAAAATCTACGAAGAACGCATACAGTTTCTTGCCCTTGTCCAGGTATGTCCTAGCAATACTTCTTCTTCTTCTTCCTTTTATCAGCGAGGCTATGATCCGAAAACAAGGGATCACAACCCTCCCACTTCACCGCATTTCTACTGATCCGCATGTGGGGTTCGCCTATTTGACCTCAGAAAATATCGGCAGGCCTGCCGATTTTGGATCACTCGGTTACTGAGGCCAATGAAATGCCGATGTCTTTGCATTTGTCTGATCCAGGCGTTTATAGGCCTGCCTTTCCTACATCGCGATGTCTTTGGAACGTGCATTGATATTGCCTTTTTAACAGGGTTCAAATGATCTCTTCTTTGAACGTGGCAATACCAACTGAGCCGGTCACGCTCTATTTTTTGTACGATGGTTTCCTTGATGTGAAAGCTTCCACGGATCTTCGAACTTCTTATTCGATCAAGCTTTGTCACTCCTGCTGTCATGCGAAGCATCTTCATCTCAGCTGCCGTTAATTTACTGTCATACTTTTTGTACATCGTCCAACATTGTGAACCGTATGTGAGCGCTGGACGTACAACTGCGGTGTAGAGCCTTCCTTTCAACTTAGGCGGCATTTTTCTGTCACAGAAGATAGCGGAATTTTCTCGCCACTTCATCCACCCTACGCTTACACGATGATTGATGTCGTCATCACAAGTTGCGTTGCTATTGATCATAGATCCCAGATATTTGAACTTTTCGCACTTGGGAAGCACTGTTCCATTCAAATAAATGTCTGGAATAGGCCTGAGTGGATCAGAGAACGGGCAGCACAAGTACTCTGTCTTTTTTGAACTAATGCGATACCCATTTCCCTCCAAAACGTCCACCCACACATCAAGTGCTCGTTGCAGGGATGTAGGATCCTCACTTATGATGGCTCCATCGTCAGCAAAGAATAACTGATGTACCTTGGGGTCCATCACTTTACCTTCAAGCAGATAATCAAGGACTGTAATAAAGAGCAAAGGACTTAAAACGCTTCCCTGGTGTACCCCGACTTTGATTGGGAACTCTTCGGTTACTCCAGCGGGGCATCTTACTTTTGTCTTTGCTCCTTCGTACATGTCCATAATCATCTGTACATAGGTTTCTGGAACCCCTCGATGTCTTAGCGCCACCCATATCAGATCTCGTGGTTGTCTGTCGAATGCCTTTTCAAAGTCAACCAATACAATATGCAAATCCCTTAAGGAATCACGATGTTTTTCCATTATGATCCTTATACTTTGGATTGCATCTGTGGTTGATTTACCCGAGACAAACCCGCACTGATCATCAGATAGCCGTATTATTTTTCGCAGTCGGCCACCTAATACCCGCTCAACGATCTTCATGGTGTGTGACATCAGCTTGATCGAACGGTAGTTTACACAGTTTCGCGTATCACCCTTCCCTTTGTATACAGGGAGAAGGTAACTTTCCCTCCATTCATTCGGCATTGGATCACCTCTCACGAATTTGGAGATGAGAATTCTGAGCCATCTGAACCCGATATCTCCCATCTTTTTCCAGAACTCAGAGGGTATTTCGTCTGGCCCAATCGCTTTTCGTTTTTTGGAGTATTTGACCGCCTCACTAATTTCTTCGACTGTAATGTCGGGTATTTCTTCACAGTTAGGGGTGGCTCTTGGAAAGTATAGCCGGGGAAACTGTTCATTCAAAAGCTCTTCACAATACTGCCGCCACCTCTGCAGAATTTTGTCGTCATCCACAAGAAGTTGGCCATGAGCATTGCTAATGAACTTTGGCGAACGAATCTCCTGAGCATTGTTCCTTCTTTGGGCGGCTATTTTGAAGATAGTGGCGCTCTTGTTCATATTGTGTCTTCGCAGCTCCTGGATAGCCTGGTTTGCATCAGCAACCGGGGAAAATATTTTCTCCAGCTCCCGATACAGGCCCTCCGTACTCTCTGCTTGAAGCTGAGCGCACTTCTTCTTCGCTTTTTTCTTGCAGCATCTGTATTCCATTTCGAGGCGAGCTTTTTCGTCACTATTATTAGAGGGGCACTTTGACCAAGCTTTGAAAGCCGCTTTCTTCTCATTTATCACTTTCTTAGCTTCATCACTCCACCACCATGTTTCTTTGGCGTGTTGATGGTGGCCTTTTGAAGCTCCTAGCAGTGATTTGGCCTTCTTTAAGCAAGTTCGCTGTAGGGAATCCCACATATTTTGTGCTCTGCACTCTTCATCCTCAGCTCCGTTGATGGTGTGAGAGAGGTAATTCTTCATTACGAAAACAAAAGCCTCGCCTTTTTCTTTGTCCAGATTGTACCACTTGATTTTCTCAGAGACCCTTGTTTGTTTGCTTTTCTTTGGTGTTTTCATAAAAATTTCTGTTAGCAGGAGACGGTGTTGTCGAGCGATTGCCTCTCCCAGGATCACTTTGCAATCTTTTACGCGAGGCTTCATGAAACTGCCTACCAAATGGTAGTCAATCTGAGTTTCATCTCCACCACTGCTATAAGTGATCAGGTGTCGGCTTTGTTTGATGAACATGGTATTTAACACGATAAGACCGTGTGATTTGCACATGCTTAGGATGTCTTCACCAGGAAGGTTCCTGGTGCCATATCCTAGTCTTCTATGGCAGTCTTCATAGTCTTCGTTTGATTTCCCGACATGTCCATTCAAATCTCCTCCAACAAACAGAAATTCTTCCTTTGGGATGTCCTTAAGGAGATTGTGGAAATCTAGCCAAAATGCATCTTTATCTCTCTGATTGTACCCATCGTGGGGAGCATATGCACTGACAATATTCCACACCTCTCCTTGTATTACTAGTTTGAGAGACATCAAACGGTCGCTGGACTTCGAAATGCTCAAGACGTTTCCAAGTAGCTCTGCCGCAAGGATGATACCGATTCCGTTCCTAGCCTTTTCCGTTCCGTTGTAGAACATCTTGTAATCTTTTGTCCTAACGTCCAAGAAACGCGCCCGATTCCCGGTGTTTTTCCATTTCGTCTCTTGGACACACAAGATGTCCACCCGCCTTCTATTCATCATCTCTTCCAGCTCGTAACTTCGACCGGTCATGCTTCCAACGTTCCAACTCGCGACCCTTAAATTGCGTCCAAACTGTTTCATTATGTTGCTAGCCCCCGGAATCCGTATAGCTCTGACCCGAACATTTCTGCTCGGTCCAGGATCAGTACCATGCACAGCAGTGGTAGTGCCTGGCGGGGTAGTGCCTTTCCTTTTTGCAAGTATTATCATAATGATACAGTTTTGCAATACAATTTTTGCACCATATTGCGATGGTGTTTGTTGTTTGACACGTGCATGCTCCTGTTTTAATATTGTTTGATCTTTCTTTTATGACACCGGTGATCTCCAGTCGTGTCAACCCACTGACTCGCATGCACACTTGTGGGAGGGTTTTTATGGTAGTATATGTGTCGCTAGGCTCACTTGGGTGTTATATTGCCTAGATCTGATTTGTCCCCTTAGTCGCCTTTTACGACAAGCGCTAGTTGTTGGGGGGCGCTGCAGTGATATTCTTAACCCGTCCCTGTCCTAGCAATACTTGTCAGTGTAAAAATATTGTCCACCGTAGAATAGTTTTTCCTGAACCCAGCTTGGAACTCGCTAAGTAGGTCATTTGCCTGTACCCATTCTGTTAGACGTTTTAGAAAGATCCCCGTAAAAAATCGTCATTACTGTGTTCAGAAAAGATATTCCTCTGTAATTACTAGGATCTTTGGGATCTCCTTTTTTATATAAAGGAAAAATTATATTTTTTCTGAAGCTGGCCGGTACATCACCCACATCAAAAATGAAATTGTAGACCTTTGTTAACTTTACCAGGAACTCGTTGGTCGCATATTTGAAGAATTCGTAGGGGATACGATCTTCTCCTGGGGCTTTATTTAAACTGCATCGATGTACAACTCTACAGACATCTTGAAATAGTATGGTGCGGTCCAAAACACCAACTCTCTGAAAGGGAAGCGCATAGTGCAGTTCGCTCGTGCTACAAGGTGGGTTCAGCAATTGTTCAAAATGATCAGCCAGAATAGTTGCTTCGGTTTGAATACTCCGTGCGAGCGACTGTCCTTAATTCCTGCAAGCTCCGTAGTCAGGTGTTGAGAGTACATATAGGTAAATATGTTTTCAGGTACTCCGGCGTTAGATTCGGTAATACATAGTAGGATCACCAATCATGCCAGAAACGCAATCATAGGTGGAAGAGGTACAGTATCGATCTACTCTGTGCACCCTAAAGCCATTGGATTATAAGAAATGTGCTTTAGAACTAATAGCTATTCTGCGTAGAATCGAAGACCATCTATTATAAACATCTCGTGTTTACTATATACACCTATTTAGATGGGTTTTATGTACTAGATGTAGATGTATATACAATGATATAAGTTATATTTTTAGGTGGGTGCTCTGCTAAACGTGGCGTGTATCAGATTCAAGACACAGATACACATTCTGTTCGGCTTTTTATGTGATCTATCAGAGGATGGTGATCTGAACACGTATCATACCGACATTAGCTACAACTTTGTTTTCTGACTACTAGAGTTCCCAAGGCAATTTTTGACAGCCAAGAGGTTAACTTGGTTAGATGTTCGTAGTCTATCACTTGAGATCAAAATAATCTTGCGGCAGGTTCAAGAGGGTCGGTCCAAAGTTGGCGCTCTGACTGAGCACTTAATCTGCTGACTTTACATTTTAGCTTTCGGCTTTCAAATATGACACATACCATATAAAATGTTCGCTTCTAGAGGCTATTATATAGGTATGTCGAGCTCTACCGTTCTTTTTGAGTTCTTTGATTTTGCATTGTACCTTTTTGCTGCAAAACGGTATAGTCGTCAAATTGTAGTCGTGCTTGTCGAAAATGCTCATTGTCCTCCCGCCAGTGTTCTTTTGCTTTTCAACTTCCCTCATAAATCATGAGGCTCTTGAATAAAGAAGTTTAAGATTCATTTATTTATTTAACCCCATTGACTTCCCTGCTTTGTTCTTGACAGGAGTTCGCCTCTATTGTGTTACCCGCAATGAAAAGAGCCCACGGCTTGTTCAGATCTCAAATCCAATGTCAATGCCAAACAATGCCAAAAGCAATCAGCCAGTGTTATAATAACTCTTCATCTCCGGCCATCTCATATTCATAGTAAAACAATGCGAGAATTTGTAACGAACACGCATTCTAGCCATTAACAAGAAATCCTTTCGGAACCACCACTTAGCAGCAGTCGACAACAACTGCATTGCGTGTGCAAATAGACTCATACACCATCATCAGTACCAGAACAGCTAAGTGTATGCACAGTGTAAACATTTGGTGCACTCCTCGATGTCTCCCAATGTCAATTCATGCATCAAGAGTGCTGTTCCAAGCATGTTCCATTGTGGTGGAGTCGCCCCATTGTTGTTGTCGGCAGCACCCAACCGCCCGCCGCCGTCGCCACGACCAACAAGATGATAGCAACAAAAGGGCGACACACAAAGGCCAAGGAGCAGCTAAGCTGGTGCAAAAAAAAAAAAACCATCTCAAACCAGACTCGCATATGAAGACCACATTTTACCTACATTTGTTAATGTCCGCCATTGTGGAACATTGTCAGTCGGGCATCCACTTCACTCTCCAGCTGAAAAGCGCGCCGCTCCTCTCGTCCCACCTAAGGAAGAACAAAAAAATCTGCAAGACTATATGTATGCTAGGAGGATAAAGGCTAAGGGCATAACCATCATGCAATAACTATTAAAATGCGGTTACATGACCATCCAGCCATATTGCTTTGCTATAGTTCCAGTCCCAGTCCCAGCAACTGCATCTTCTTCTGCTGTTGCTGCCCATAAATGAGTGGGCTGCATGAGGATTTCTCTTATGCCTCTGTTGGCTGCACATGGAAACCAGTCGACCAGGGAGGAGGCATTGAAAATTGCATCGCAAACCAGAGTGTGCGGTGGGGCAAAGTCCAAGTGGCAGCATTCGCTTTCAAATGCATTTGTAGTACATAGTTACCTATACTTGTGCATACATATGTATACAGAATAGTCGGGAACATTTCTGAATAGATGGGAGTTTGAATGGGTTAGAGGCCAGGAAGGTGGGGTAGCTTGACTGACGACTGCAAAAAGGCCGTACACAAACATGCAAAGCAAAAAGCGCAAAAGCGGAATGAATTGGCAAAGACTAAGATTGTAATCCACTGGTATCTACATCAGCAGATAGTGAGAGGATGTGCATGTGCATGTCGAACGAGTGCCAGCTACAGTGGGGACTTTAAGTTTTCGGTCATCTGATCCTAGTGATGATGGGAATGCACAGGCAACAGCCGGCATATAGGAGGAAAAACACAAGAGTGTGCATGCCTAAAAAAGGATAAGTAGCAAAGGAAAAATAAACCATCCAAATCAGATCAACAGGATAATTATAGCTTGCACGAACTTCAAGCTAAATGGATGGCAAAAACCTATTCCTATGTATAAGTCTTTATGAAGAAGTCCGAGAAAACTTGGATAAACGTTTCAGAGAGAGAAAACATGCCACATGTTGACGTCTAACGAAGTATAACAAACATAGAACCATATAGGCAGACCTCCGAATTACCAATTACAAGAACATCAGAGTTACAAGTACATATACAGGGTGTCCGCCGGGAAGGTATACTACTTTGTTTGTTTATAATTTTTGATTAAATGAAAGAGAATGGATCTTATATTGATAAATGTTTTATTTAATGTCGGCAATTATGTATGGAATACAATATCAGGTAAATGTCCGCCTCTGCTAGTCTCACAAATGCGAGCCCTTTTGAGCACATTTTTCATTACATTCTCACACATTTCACGCGGTATTTCATTAATTTCATCACGAATATTTTGTTGAGTTGCTCAAGCGTTTCTGGTTTGTTTGCATAAACCTTGCTTTTCAGATTTGGGGACCTGCATTGCGATTGATCGAGAAACTACTGACTGCCCAAAACTTGGCTTGGGCCAGTAGCGCAACAATCAGGTTCGTGATGAAGTGCTTACTTTACCTCCTAGTGGTGGTCCCCGGGCAACTATACGTATAAACCCTTATACGTATAGGCCAAAATTGTAAGTGCGGGTTGTCTAGGGCTTTGATTCTAGGCTAGGCAACGTGGGCCAGCAACCTGCGTTACTGAAACCAACTCGCTACAGAAACCGACACTATGCCTCGGATAAGGAATGATCACATGTTGGCGACTTTTGGCTATTGTACCCAGACAAAGATAGATTTCTGGAATGTAAAGACGCTCCTCGACTAGGGAAGCGAAGGTCCTTACAATGCCAGATTCCTCCAACTGGAAAAGGAATTCATGGGTTATAAACTGGACATTTTGGGGTTAAGTGAAGTAAGATGGTTAGAAGCGGGCGAGTACCAGTCCCCAACGAGTAACACTGTACTACTCTATTCTGGAAGACCATCCGAAAGTCCGCGGAAATATGGAGTCGGACTACTGCTAACAACAACAGCACGCAAGGGCCTAATTTCCTGGCAGCCTCATGGTGATAGGATTTTGACGGCCAGATTCCGGACTAAAGTACGACGCGTCAGCATCATACAGTGTTACGCCCCAACGAATAGTTCGTCTGAGGACGAAAAGGAGAGCTTCTACGACCTCTTAAGTGCCGTCTTCAACACAACACCAAATGGGGACATTGTCATAGTGATGGGGGATTTGAATGCCAAGGTAGGCAACGACAACGAAGGGCTCAAACATGTAATCGGGAAGCATGGACTAGGCAACCGCAATGACAACGGCGAAAGGTTTGTGGATTTCTGCAATGCCAACCGCCTTGTGATAGGTGGCACCATGTTTGAGCACAAGACCTGCCACAAAGTCAGCTGGGTTTCCAATGACAGGCAAGCAACCTCCAACCAAATTGACCATTTTGCTATCAGCCGCCGCTTTAGAAGCAGTCTCCTGGACGTCCGAAACAGACGAGGGGCAGATGTGGGGATAGTACGTGATCACCATCTTATGATAGCTACTCTCCAACTACGCACTGCTGCAGTTCGAAGATCCCACGACAACACAAGAATGCCCAGGTTCAACATCGGTAGACTTAGTGATCCCTCAGTGCGCCAACAATTAAGGGAGCACTTTTCGCAAGGTGTGGAAGCAATCAGCAGCTCAATGCCCGCAACCATCCAAGACCATTGGTGTGCTGTGAAAAATGTTTTTACATCTGGTGCTGAAAGAATTGTCGGTCGATCGCAGGGAAGACATAGGGCGTGGCTTTCCGAGGATACCTGGAGAAGGATTGACGAACGAAAACAGCTAAAAGCGCGCGTTGCAGCTACCCCAGCAGCAGGGAGAAGCGTGCTAGAGTCCCTATATCGCGACGTGACAAGCGCAACTACATCAACGCGCTGGCTACAGAAGCAGAAGAAGCTGCACGGAGGTGCGACAGCAGGACTGTCTACAGAATCACGAAAGAGCTGACAGGTGGTCGCAGCTCCAGCCAATACCCAGTGAAAACCCTAGACGGCTCCTTGCTCATTTCGGATGAGGACCAGCTCAAGAGATGGAAAGAGCATTTTGCTACGGTTTTGAACCGTGTATTCGCTAGCGATATGCTCCCAAATCAGACTGAGATGCCCGAGGTGAGAAGTTCCCGAATATGCACCACGACTCCCAGTAAAGATGAGATCATTACCGCGATCAAGGCACTCAAAACCAACAAGGCGGTAGGACTTGACGGTATTCCAGCAGAGCTCTTACGAGCAGCGCCAACAACATCGGCTGAGCTTCTGCTTCCACTTATAGATAGAGCTTGGGAAGCTGAGAGCTTTCCTAACGAGTGGAAAAAGGGAATGATCGTCAAGCTTCCTAAGAAAGGAAATTTATTGGAGTGCGGAAACTGGAGGGGTATCTGCGTGCTGCCTGCTGTAGCTAAGATAATAGCTAAAATCATCCTTGAGCGAATCAAACAACATCTCGAAGACACACTCGATGCCGAACAAGCAGGTTTCCGCTCTGGATCCTCCTGTGCCGACCACATCAACACCCTGCGGATTATCATCGAACAGTGTGTTGAATATCGATCGCCACTGCACCTGCTGTTCATCGATTTTGAGAAGGCGTTCGATAGTGTCAACAGGGAGTTTATTTGGCGTGCCTTACGCAGGAGAGGCATTCCCGATAAACTAATTGCTATTATCAAAGCTACATATGAAGGCTCCAAATGTCACGTTCTGCACAGGGGGAGGTTGTCTGAGGAATTTGAGATCCAAAGTGGGGTAAGACAAGGCTGTATCCTTTCACCAATATTATTCCTATTGGTGATTAGCGATGTGCTTCATGCAGCTTTGTCGACGGGAAACGGAGGAATTCGATGGACTCTTACATCTCAACTAAAACATCTTGACTACGCAGACGATGTATGCTTACTCTCCCACAGAATTATGGACCTCCACCAAATGACAGCAGATGTGGAGAGGGAGGCAGGTGTCGTCGGGCTGAAAATCAATACGACAAAAACTAAAATCATCAGCCTTGGAACTAACTCATCGGCTCAAATATGCATTGCTGGACAACCGGTAGAGAGAGTAGAGGATTTTCAGTATCTTGGGAGTATTGTCTCGACCGATGGTGGAACCGAACTGGATATAACCAACAGGATCGCCAAAGCAAAGTCCGCGTTCGGGATGTTGTCCAAAATATGGCGAAGCAATGCAATCAGTTTGAGCACCAAAATAAGACTGTTCCGCTCCAACGTTGAATCCGTGCTGCTATATGGTTGCAGCACGTGGAGAGTGACCACTACTATCACCAGAAAGCTGCAAACGTTCGTTAATAGGTGTCTGCGCAATATCTTACGGATTTTCTGGCCCAATCGTATCTCTAACGAACACCTTTACGAGAGAACGGGTCAGGAACCAATAGGCACAACTATCCAACGGCGGAAGTGGCAGTGGATTGGTCACACGTTCCGAAAGGGTGACAGCTCCATAGCGAACCATGCTATGCAATGGAACCCTCTAACTCAGGATGGCAGAAGACCTGGCGGTCCGCGGAAAACATGGCGCAGAACAGTCGAGAAGGAGGCACGGCAGTTAGGGAAAAGTTGGGGAGAACTCAGACACATTGCCAGAAACCGTACACGATGGCGCGTAGGCGCAGTAGAGGCCCTAGGACCCACAAGGGGATACAGGACATAAGTAAGTAAGTAAGTAAATCAGGCGACCGTGGAGGCCAATCAACATCACCATTTTTTGAAATAACTTGTTGTGGAAAGAGGTCTCGCAGTAATTCCATTGTAATCCTGGCTGTATGCGATGTGGCACCGTCTTGTTGATACCACATGTTAATCAAGCCCAAAGTATGCAGTTGTGGCGTTAAAAAGTTTTCAATCATATCACGATATCGCTCCCCATTCACAGTTACCGTTACGCCGTTTTCATTTTCAAAGAAGTAAGGTCCAATGATTCCTCCTGACCAAATTGCACACCAGACTGTTACTTTTAATGGATGCAAAGGTGACTGATGAATAATTTGAGGGTTTTCCATTGCCCAGAACCGACTATTCTGTTTATTCACATATCCATTCAAATGAAAATGTGCCTCGTCACTCATTATGATTTTTTCATGAAAATCGGGGTTGTCATGGGCTAGCTGTAACATCGTATTGGCATATGTACGGCGGCGTAAATGGTCTTCTTGAAGAAGCTCTTGTGTCAACTGAATCTTAAATGGAAACAAATGTAAATCCTTGTGCAAAATTTTGGCCAAAGTTGTTCTTTGAAGACCAAGCTCCTGAGCACGGCGTCGAATTGAGGTTGATGGATTGTTTTGAACACTTCCTTGAACAGCAGTAATGTTTTCAGCCGATCTTGCAGTACGTTGTGGCCCATGCTTGGGCCTATCACCTACAGACCCTCTTTCTTCGAAATCATTCACTACACGATAAATAGTGCGTTTTGTTGGCACGTTGTTTCTCCCGAAAATTTCACGTAACTTTCTCATCGTCACAGTAATCGATGATTGATTTTGATAAAATGTTTTAACGATTAAAACACGTTGGTTTATCGAATATTTTTCCATAATAAATTTGCCACGTGTCTACTTCACGACTGCCAAATATGAACTGTCAAGACTAATGTTTACCAAAATGGCGGCAAAACAAAGTAGTATACGTTCCCGGCGGACACCCTGTATAGGACTTATCGCTATTTGTGATTTCGGAAAACAATGAGACGAAGATTTCAACGGACGAATGCAATCAGAAGACGTCCCAAATCTTTCATAAAATGTTTTTTTTTGCTCAAGAATAAAAGAGGTCGGTCTTCGCCGTTATGTATGAACTATTCTGTCAGAAAGTTAGAATAATATCTGAAAAACGGACACGAATAGATGGAAGATCTAGTGAACGTTCAGCCACTTTACTGCAGTTGGCTGATAACAACAAAGATTTCGAGTACTCGTTGGTGCGATTTCTGACTTTTTTACAACTTTTGTCTGAGAGACAAACCTATCACAAGTCACTTTTGTGAAGCTGTTCAAGACAAAAGGGTATAGTATTAGAAAAGCCATGCTGCTTCAGCTATGTAAGTAAGGTAAGCCGTAAGGCACATAAAGGGACAATGCTGGGGGAAACCAATATCTTCCATATTCACATTTAATTTTTAAATTCTTCATTTACAGGCAAAATGAAAGGTGGACATTGCATCCGAAAATCGCTTATATGTAGATGATAAGTTCTGGAAAACAAGTACAAGCATAGAACAAAGAGCAGACGTGACAAAAGATGTGACAAAAGAAACTTGCTACCGTGTATCCTTAGGCAATCAAAATTACATACAAATCATAGTAATGCGTTAAGATTGTCCCTTGCTAATCTTGGATGAAGACTAGCTCAGACGACAGTCTCGAAGACGCTAATTTGCACTGGGCCTGCCAGTTACATGGAGATTTCAACCATAATCAGGGCACTCAAAAGGAATAAAGCTCTAGGGCTTGAGTTCCAAGCCGCCCCAAATTATAAACTCATAATACTGGATCGCACCGAAGAACAGGAATAGGTCAACTCTCGACGTCGAACAAGGGGCCTTCCGGTCAAGATGCCCCGCGTAGACCACATTAAAGCTCTGCGGATCATAATAGAGCAATGAGTCGATTACACGTTTTCGCTTTACTAGACTAGAACTAGAGAGTTCATTGACGTCGAAAATGTTTTTTATAGTATCAATCGGGATTTTATCAGGGATGTTTAGAGAAGGAGGAGTATTCTTGCAGAATTTGTAGCTATTATCAAGGCAATCTACGAGGGAGCTAAGTCTCACATGTTGCACAATGGAAAGGTTTTGGAAAACTTTGAAGTCCAATGCGCATTGCGATAAGGGTTGATTTCAACAATCTGCAACATGATCATTACTGTTTTTTGTCTTGTTGATGAAGATATCATCATTTTGGGGCTAACTATGGCATATCCTTTAGATATTGAAAATTTTTTGAGAAGATTCGACAATATCTAGCTTACGCAAACAAACGTCTAGAGAGATGGGAATTTAATTTTGCGACTTCGGGAGGAGGGAGAAACCATAAATGAAGTTTGAGATATGGTGTCAGAAAAAGAGTACATTAACTATGCATGGTATTCAAAAATTCCAAACAGGAAACCGTTTAAAAGTAGAAAAGCCAAAGGAAAAAGTTATGCTGAATTGCGACAAAAATTTATTAAGAAAATGGTGTAAAAATCCTCTTATTTTTGCTCATAAGGTACAGATTGAGGTCGAAAACTTAAGAGGAAATTCCGTCTTTACAGAAACAATTCGCAGAAGCATAAGAAGAAGCCACTTTTTAGGGTAGCAGAACTTCTACTTTCCTTATGTAAGCTATAATTACGACTGCGGAGGAGTTGCTGAAGTCTATTGGAGATATGATCTCCTTAAGGAAAAAGCTCCTCCTAATTCTACACAGAGCTACACTGTTGGTTGGTTGGTTGGTTTAGGATCGGCCCTCGATGAGGATGTACTTAGACCAGAGAGTAGGTCCATTGTACTACCGATGTGTAAGGCGGGTGGGTCACCCTCTTACTCTTGGAACCATATGCTTCGTTAAATGAAGGCGTGCATTTTAGCCGTGCAGGCGTTGCCGAGATCATTAAGATCATTGTAGAAGTATTCACTCAGAGTGGCCTTCCTGATGTTGGCGAGCGCAGGACAGCGCGCAGGAGATGACTGATGGTCTCTTCTTCCTCTTCATCTCTGCAGCTTCTGCAGAAGTCATTATGAGGGATACCTAATCTTTGGGTATGTCTTCCTATGATGCAGTGTCCAGTGAGGACATTTGTTATTTTTGAGAGGGTTCCTCTCTTGTGCTTCAAGAGTCCGATGGACCTGGATTTATTGAGTGTCGGCCAGAGTTGTCTGGCGGTATAACATTGGTCTAGATGTTGCCATCGATGATTGGCTACTTTCTCGGCGTCAATCTGAATAAGGTACTTAACATAAGACGCTGGCGCTTCGATGTCGGTAATGCTTATGCTATCTGTATCAGAGGAGCCTTGTCGTGCTAGTTCGTTGCCTGGTACCCAGCGAAGGGTGAGGTTGTACTGACCAGCTATCTCGTTAAGAGATATGCGACAGTCTTTCACTGCCTTAGATCTCGTAGTGCTGGATGCGAGGGATTTGATGGCTGCCTGACTGTCGACGTAAATAACAATATCAGGTGTTGATAGTGTGCTAGCCGCTAGCCAGTCAGCGGCTTTGCGAACTGCGGTGATTTCGGCTTGAAAAACGCTGCAGTGGTCTGGAAGGTTAAAGAAGAGGTGTATGTCCAGATCTTCTGAGAAAATTCCGGCACAGGACGGAGTGTCCTTGGTTTTGGACCCGTCTGTAAAAATTGACAGCGATTCGTTGTAAAGAACATTGCGTTGCGTCCACTCACTTCTGTCCGGTATCGAGTGCGTGTAGCCCTTGTTAAAATCATATTCAGTGGGCAGATGGTCAGTGCAATTGGGAAGATGACGGTGCATCGAAAGTATATTGGCGTGTCCCGTGTGTTGCTCCTTCCACTGCTTGGAGCCTCTCAGTCTTATTGCCGAGCTGACAGCCAATTGTTTACTGATGATCTCAATCGGAAGCAGGTGGAGCATGGTTTGGAGCGCCGCTGTGGGTAGTTCTCAGTGCACCGGTAATGCTGAGACATGCAACTCACTGAGTTTTTTCCATTATGGATAGGTTGGATTTCTTCTCCAAGGCGGGCCACCATACCAATACTCCATACATGAGAATCGGTTTTATGACCGACGTGTATAGCCAGTGCATGATGCTTGGTTTAAGGCCCCAAGTGGAGCCTACTGCTTTCTTGCAGATGTATAGGGTGGCCAGCGATTTCCTGGCCCGTTCGACGACATTCTCTTTCCAAATTAGCTTGCGGTCAAGCTTTAGGCCTAAATAGCTAGCGCCATTTGAAAGCTTGATTGGGGATCCCCTTATCTTGGGCGGAGTGAAGTGAGGGAGCTTGTGTTTTCTTGTGAATAGAACTAGCTCGGTCCTCGTCGAGTTAACGGAGAGGGCGCATTTATCGGTCCATCTGAGCAGTTCATTAAGAGTAGACTGCATGACATCGGCCAGCGTCTGCGGGTATTTGCCTGTTATTAGAATAGCGACATCGTCTGCATAGGCAATAACATTGCATCCAGTTTTTTCGATTTCTAGAAGGGCCTCGTTGAGCACCAAATTCCACAATAGTGGAGACAGTACACCCCCTTGAGGGGTGCCTCGATGTGCGTCTCGCTTGACAGTGATACTTCCGACGGATGCTGTTATTACCCTGTTCTTTAGAATGTGTTCTATAAAACAACAGATGGATTCGCAGATGTTGAGCCTGCGTAAGGCACTGGTAATCGAATTTGTTTCAACGTCGTTGAAGGCTCCGTCTATGTCTAGAAATGACACTAGGGTGAACTCTTTGATTAAGAGTGATTTTTCGATAGGGTGGATGATGGAGTGCAAAGCCGTTTCGACCGATTTACCTTTTTGGTAGGCGTGCTGTGACGTGGATAGTAAGGTGCTATCAATAGTGGCCTTGATGTGTAAGTTCAGGATTCTTTCCAGAATCTTGAGAAGGAAGGACGTTAGACTAATAGGTCTAAGGTCCTTTGGGAGGGTGTGCGATGTCTTGCCTGTTTTGGGTACAAAGACCACTCTTACCTCGGCCCAGGAAGTTGGTGTTGTTCCGAACTCAAGACAAGCCTTCAGAATGCAGGAAAGATACTGCCATACTATGTTGAAAGCCGGGGATTTGAATGGTTCGAAACTGTTTACTGCCCATTTCAGCTTATCTTCGCTGATCAGATGAGGAGGTGCCTGTGGGCGTGCAACATTTACCAAGGCGCGATCATCGTTGGGGGTAGACATGCAGCCGGAGAAGTGAGTGTCCATGAGCAGGTTGAGCGATGCTTCGTCCGATTCCGCCCAGGATCCATTGGGATTCATGAGGACACTAGACATAGTTGGTGTTTTGGAGAGGACTTTTCGCAGTCTAGATGATTGAGACGTGTTGTCAATACTCTGACAAAAACCGCGCCAGGATCTGCGTCTAGCTTTCCGAACCTCTATTTTGAAGTTCTTCAGGCTTTATTTGTAGATTTCCCAGTCCAGTGGTAGCCTATTTCCTGCTTGTGCAGCGAAGACTGTTAAGTTCTGCATTCCACCATCGGGGACGATTGCCCACCTTTCTGTCTTGATCAGACAGGATTCGATGAAAGCTGTATTAAGTGCAGAAGTTATAACGGTGTTTAGCTTGTCTAATTTCAATCGTGTAGTTGGTGTAGTGTACACTTGATTGGATAGTTTAGCAGAGAGGGATTTATTGTGTAAGGTCCAGTCGGTTTTCCGTCGATTGCGGAAGACTAAGGGTGCCGTACTGTGACAAATTTCCAGTTTGCACTCCAGATAACGGTGATCGGAAAACGAATGACTGTCAAATACAGTCCAGTTGGAAATTGCAGGATAGATACTTTGGGAAGCAAAGGTGACGTCAAACACCTCTTGCCGGGTCTTAGTAATAAAAGTAGGACTATTTCCCCTGTTGCAAACTACTAGGTCGGTGTCTACTAAATAGTCGAAAATAGACCTACCTCGAGGGTTAGTGTCGGTACTACCCTAAGATCATGGTGCGCGTTGGTGTCGCACCCCAATATGATGGATTCTCTTCTTCTCCTTGCTTCATCTACCACTTCTTCCACTTCCTTGGATGGAGCAGACTCGGGGTCTTTACAGGGTAGGTATCCTGATGCCAGCCAGATGGTGGTGTTTTTTGATTTAAGCAGTGTTACTGCTAGGTCTCTTGTGCTATGGTGGGGAAGAGAAGTTAAGTTCAAGGAGGTTTAAGCAAGAATGCAAGCTCGGGTTCTACCTACATCCTTCGCGTGGTATAGCGTATATCCTGGGGCCCTCAATACTATGACGGTGTCATCTCTTATCCAAGGTTCTTGGATCATGGCAATGTCAAAGCCTCGTTCACTGAGGCGAAGTAGCAGGTTAGCGGATGCTAAGGAAGAATGGTGGAGATTAATCTGTATCAGTTTGAGCATCAGTCTGATACGGACCTCTCCACGACGGTAGCGTTTAGGTCATCGGGGGGTGATGGTTCATCATCAAGGATTACAACGCGGGGGAGGGCGGGAGTCGCCAAGTTAGGGGGCCTACGATGCTATTTTGGTCCAGCGTGAAAAGCCTTACATCAATCACCTTCAGATCACAACGGATCTTAAACTCCTTCGCGCGGAGTAGAGGTAATGATTCGGCGGTTAGAGAGATGATTAGCGAGCGGCCAGATCTCTTGGTGTCATTTTCCGTCTCTTTAGAGCTCGGTGGCTCCTCAAATGCCTTCCAGTCTTCGACTGGTAGGGCCGGATTTTGATAGGCGATAAGGCTAAAGATTTTTGCTAGCTCGGGCGGTTCGAGTGGAACCCAGACCTTGCTTTTGGCTTGTGGGGGATTTGGCTCCGTTCCACCGCCTTGAGCTTGACTCCTGGCCAAATTTCACCTATGCTGCTAATGGCAGCGGCGATGAAGTCGACCGAGTTCCGATCGTCGCATGCGATCAGCTTGACAAAGCCTTGATGCCAGCCAGCCAAGAAGGATAGGAGAGACTAGGCAGGATGATTATATTTTAGTTTTACTTCGAGCCTCTTCAAGTGAATCGCTCATCGTTGCGGCGATACCGCTTGGGACGTGATACGTCCCTGATGGCGATTCCAAGCGTCTTGAGCTCTAGTATAAGCCATCACACCACGACAAGGTAGATAATCAAGTGATGGGAGCTACACTGTTAGTGAGTATGTGGATTGAGGCACTTTTGATGCCTGAGTGCATGGTTATGTTAGAGCAAGTCTCAATAGCGTAAAGCTCGCCCTGGAAAACACTGGGACTCTTTCCAAGTGATTTCGAAATTTTATAATTCGGTCCAACCCCTGAATCCATTTCTGATCCGTCCGTATACCACACGATTCCTTTTGAATCAAGCAAAGGTCCGCCATTATTCCATATATCACGGCTTGGGATCTCAATTTCAAACCTTCTACCAAAGTAGAGTGATTGAGGGGTAAACTCAGAAACCGTGCTGAGCATGTCTAGCTCGCGGAAGTCGGTTAATAGACCCATGATATCCACATGATCCCATGTACCACTAACAGCCGACTTTCGAAGACTAACTGCACTGCGCATTGGCACTTTATGAATATATGTAATGGAGTGAGTCCGATTATGGCTTCTATTGCTGTTGTGGGACAGGTATGCATAGTACCTGTGATTCCGAGGCAAGCTTATCTTTGAAGTTTGCTGAGTTTGTTGATGGTTGTAACCACCTTGGTTTTCATCCACCAGACAGCGGACACGTATGTAAGGATGGGTCTTACCACCGTGGTATATAACCAAAATATGACCTTTGTGGACAGGCCTCATGTTTGGTAAGGCAAACATGCCTTACATACGATGACAGGCCCCCATGCCAGTAGTCGCATTGGCAATTTTATGCTTAATATGGGAATTCCATTTAAATTTCCTGTCCAGGACAATTCCTAGATATTTTGCTTCATCGGAAAATGAATGGTTGTGCCATTTAGAGTCACTGAACCAACATGGCTTAGCAGCACACTCCCCGTGGATTGCTTAGTTTTTCAAATTTCTTATTTGCATTTTACAACAACAATTACCTGGTTGTATTAAAAGAGTCGTACCCTTAACCATAAATTAGTAGATACATGTACTAAATTTACGAAAATTATACAAAAAATAATTCGTTACATTTTTTGGTACGAATATTTCACACCACTACTGTATGTATTTCCTCTTTCTTCCCACTTCTCACTCCTTACCCAATGTTCACTACAATTGCATTTAAATGCACATCATTCTCTTGCAGAGTTTTTTTTTTCCTTGTGCAGTATGTGAGTTCCCAAGTCCCTATAATGGGACAAGATTTGCACTCCTAGCACGACTTGAAGCTATAAATAAATATCAAGAAGTTTGGCCTTGAAATTCTCTTTTCATCGCACGCACATTCATATACCCAGCACACATGCACTGACATGGTATATAGCTATGTGATTGCTGGGTAGCATGCAACATTGCATGCCTCCTATTATGCTCTCGGATGGGGCTGGATGGATGGTTGAATGATGATGATGATGATGGGCAAAGCAATTTATAAACAGGCTCCTCTTGCGATGTCGTTATGGGACTTGGACTTGTTTGGGAATATCATGTGGTGATATAATAATTTCCGAGCGAGCGAGATAGGCGATCACATTTATTTGGAAACTCTTTCAAGGAAAAAGTTTACAAATTAATTTATGAGATCGAAATTGAATTGCGTAAAAATGACATCATACCAGAAGTGCCTTCGAGAGCAGGAGGTTTGCTCAGCTTTATTCCGATGAAAGACTACGCAGGAATGTGTCTCAGAAATTAATTAGAACAGACTTGTAAGCCTTTGTACATGTAGCTCGAACTTCAAGAGTGTGTTTTGATAGATAGCATATTCTGCAAAAGTGAGCGTCGTCAATCTACTTCTATCCGAACTGTTCGTTTTGAATGCTTTCATCGAAACCTTTAAACTGTAAAATAATATCTCTCTCCATCATTTTCGCCGATGAGAAACCATAAGAATCCTGTAACTTGCTAGATTTTGGCGCCAATATTCAAACATTTGCTTTCGCATCTGCTAACTCTTTTTTCCACCTTCTTTGGCCATTGATATCTCTTTCTAGTGCGCACAAATCCACTCTGTCTGTCAATGTTATCCTTTTCACTTTGCTATAGTAGGTTTTAAGTTTTTTAGAAGTCTGAAAATAGTATAAGCGACCAAAAGACGGAGTTCTCGTTTCATTTCAATATCTAAAGGCCTTTCTTTTTTTTTGCAGACGACCGACGTAGTGCTTTTGGCGTACTCATCCAAATCTCTACAGCTTACAATAAATTGACTCTAAGAATACTGTCAAATGTAAATAAAAATGTTTGAATAAGTTTCAAATAATGATTTTTAGTAGAGGTGGAGGCAGAAACTATATAAGTATGTATATATATATATATGTATATTGGTGCAACAGCTCTTTAAGTGCCAGGGCCTAGCTTCTCGCAACCACTCGTGTTGTGTGCGTTATATTTTTTCACACGAATGGAACGGACCTAGAGTTTAGTGCCGTATCCGAAGGGCGTTTTTGAGAAGCTTTTTCGTGACAACAATACTCTCGGATGTTTGTCAGACGTTCGCGAGAGGTGGAAACGTAAAAAAAACTTTTTGGTTTTGGGATTCGAACTTGGAACCCCACGAGCAGTGGTCTGACACACTAGCCACTTGCGCCACGACGGGAGGCAGAAACTGCGCAAATGAAAAATGGCATTTTAAAGGGGAAACTATCCAAGTGGTGAAAGAGAATAAGTACCTCGGAGTGTATTTTATGAGAAATCTGAATATGAAAAGGCACCTTAAAGAGAAATTGTCGAAGTCGAAAATAGCCATCAAAATTGCTTGGAGAAAACGTTTCACCAACAAATATATAGCTCGTAGCAGCAAACATAAAATGTTTGAATCAGTTTCGAAATCCATTCTCTTCTACGATGCACAAGTATGGGGAGGAAAACAATTTGAGACGGTGGAAAAACTACTCCGGTTTTATATAAAGCGAGCATTTCACCGAACACGCCAAATTACATGCTCATGTTGGACACAGGCTTATCACCACTATTCGTAAAAACCTTGAAACTATCGGTGGATTACGTACTTAAAGTACCAAATACGCCGGACTATAGACTACAGAAGAAAGCGGCTCTACAATCTATATGAAATAAAACTGGATGGTACAAAGAGTGGCTAGGAATAGCTAGTGGCTGTGGAATGAAGCTGAGTGTGGAGGAAGTAAGGAGTTGGAAGCCAAAACTTTACCAATTGCTCGCGCGAGTTACATATTTTATTTGTATGGTGACCTCCACTAACATGTCGGGCAATAACCTTAAGTTGTTGTCACTTATTGATACAGCACATTTTGCATTTATTTTCATATAATAGATGTCGGGCAAGAAATGTTCGGGTCAGAGCTATACGGATTCCGGGGGCTAGTAAAATAATGAAACAGTTTGAAAGAAATTTAAGGGACGCGAGTTGTAACGATGGAAGCATGACCGGTCGAAGCTACGAGCTGGAAGAGATGATGAATAGAAGGCGGGTGGATATCTTGTGTGTCCAAGAGACGAAATGGAAAAACACCGGAAATCGGGCGCGTTTCTTGGAGGTTAGGACAAAAGATTACAAGATGTTCTACTACGGAACGGAAAAGGCTAAGAACGGAATCAGTATCATCCTTGCGGCAGAGCTACTTGGTAACGTCTTGAGCATTTCGAAGTCCAGCGATCGTTTGATGTCTCTCAAACTAGTTATACAAGGAGAGGTGTGGAATATTGTCAGTGCATATGCTCTCCACAATGGGTGCAATCAGATAGATAAAGATGCATTTTGGGTAGATTTCCACAATCTCCTTAAGAACATCCCAAAGGAAGAGTTTCTGTTTGTTGGAGGAGATTTGAATGGACATGTCGGGAAATCAAACGAAGACTATGAAGACTGCCATGGAGGACTAGGATATGGCACCAGGAACCTTCCTGGTGAAGACATCCTAAGCATGTGCAAATCACACGGTCTTATCGTGTTAAATACCATGTTCATCAAACAAAGCCGACACCTGATCACTTACAGCAGTGGCCGAGATGAAACTTAGATTGACTACCACTTGGTAGCCAGTTTCATGAAGCCTCGGGTAAAAGATTGCAAAGTGATCCTGGGAGAGGCAATCGCTCGGCAAAACCGTCTCTTGCTAAAAGAAATTTTTATGAAAACACCGAAGAAAAGCAAACAAACAAGGGTCTCTGAGAAAATCAAGTGGTACAATCTGGACAAAGAAAAAGGCGAGGCTTTTGTTCTCGTAATGAAAAATTACCTCTCTCACACTATCAACGGAGCTGAGAATGAAGAGTGCAGAGCGCAAAATATGTGGGATTCCCTACAGCAAACTTGCTTAAAGAAGGACAAATTACTGCTAGGAGCTTCAAAAGTCCACCATCAACACGCCAAAGAAACATGGTGGTGGAGTGATGAAGCTAAGAAAGTGGCTTTCAAAGCTTGGTCAAAGTGCCCCTCTAACAATAGTGCGAAAAATTTCGCCTCGGAATGGAATACAGATGTTGCAAGAAAAAAGCGAAGAAGAAGTGCGCCCAGCTTCAAGCAGAGAGTACGGAGGATGGAGAAAATATCTTCCCCGGTTGCTAATGCAAACCAGGCTATCCAGGAGCTGCGTAGACACAATATGAACAAGAGCAGTTCCAGATGATCATGACAAAGAGACAGACAAAGACAAAGACAAGAGTAAGATGTCCCGCTGGAGTAACCGAAGAGTTCCCAATCAAAGTCGGGGTGCACCAGGGAAGCGTCTTAAGTGCTTTGCTCTTTATTACAGTCCTTGATTATCTACTTGAAGGTAAAGTGATGGATCCCAAGGTACATCAGTTATTCTTTGCTGACGATGGAGCCATCATAAGTGAGGATCCTACATCACTGCAACGAGCACTTGATGTGTGGGTGGACGCTCTGGAGGGAAATGGGTATAGCATTAGTTCAAAAAAGACAGAGTACTTGTGCTACCCGTTCTCTGATCCACTCAGGCCTATTCCAGACATTTATTTGAATGGAACTGTGCTTCCCAAGTGCGAAAAGTTCAAATATCTGGGATCTATGATCAATAGCAACGCAACTTGTGATGACGACATCAATTATCGCGTAGGCGTAGGGTGGATGAAGTGACGAGAAAATTCCGCTATCTTCTGTGACAGAAAAATGCCCCCTAAGTTGAAAGGAAGGCTCTACACCGCAGTTGTGTGCCCAGCGCTCACATACGGTTTACAATGTTGGACGATGTACAAAACGTATGAGAGTAAATTAATGGCAGCTGAGATGAAGATGCTTCGCATGACAGCAGGCGTGAGGAAGCTTGATCGAATAAGAAGTTCGAAGATCCGTGGAAGCTTTCACATCAAGGAAACCATCGTACAAAAAATATAGCCCGACCGGCTCAGCTGGTATTGCCACGTTCAAAGAAGAGATCATTTGAACCCAGTTAAAAAGGCAATATCAATGCTCGTTCCAAAGACATCGCGATGTAGGAAAGGTAGGCCTATGAACGCCTGGATCACACAAATGCGACGACATCAGTATTTCATTGGCCTCAGTAACCGAGTGATCCAAAATCGGCGGGCCTGCCGATATTTTCTGAGGTCAAATAGGCAAATCCCACAGGCGGATCAGTAGAAATGCGGTGAAGTGGGAGGGTTGTGATCCCTTATTTCCGGATCACGGCCTCGCTGAAAAAGGAAGAAGAAGAATACATGTCGGGCAACAAGCTTAATTTGTGGCTACTTGTCGACATAGCATTTCTCCATTTGTTCACATAAAACAGGCAATAACCCCAAATCGTGGCTCAAGTTGCAAAAGTGCATGTACATGTGACTGATTAATCAGCTTGATCATGTAACTGATTAATCATCACTTAATCGTATGTAAAATCAATCAATTCCAACTGGCATGACTAGAGTTAGTCAGAATATAACATTTAAATAATAAAGATCTACTTGAAGTTATTTTTTTGATTATTCGTGTTTAATTTAATTCGCGTGTTGATGAGCAGATCAGAGAAAGGATTCTAGAGGAGGCAGCAGGGTCAATCCATACAGCAGTCTACAGTTGGTTATGCCACAATTTGGAGCACAATATTTACTTCCGGGATAAGTACAGCATAGTAGAAATAGCAATGGTCCTAAAACTGTGTGGAGAGCTCCTGAAACTGAATTACATACCCCACAGGGATGACCTACCGCTAGTCTGCAGCATGTGCAGTTTGTCAGAGAGAGGATACTTTTCATTTTCTTGGCCAGTGCCCAATTTTCCGAGAAACAAGGAGATCTGTGTTTGGAAATGATTTCTTGTCGGAAAACCAAGTCCTGCAAATCTTTAATGAGATTGACGTCACAACACTAACCAGGTACTGCAAAATTGCTTTACAATATAGAGAGAGAGTCTTGTCTCATGTCTCATGAAAACTTCTGAAATGAAATAATAATAATATTAGGCTATAAATCATTAATTGTTTTACTTTTTGTCAACCAGGCAGACGGCAAACGGATTTTTGTTTGATTTTGTAAATATTTTAATATAAAAATAAAAATCGAATCTAATTTAATCTAATTTAGTCAACTTGGTTACCATTGTAACCTAGCCTTACTTTTTCGTCCAAGTGCAATTGCATTCCTGAGCACCACTCTCAACTTTTCGTCTGGTCGTACTTCAAACATGCTTATATAATATTCATGGTACAATTCGCCGGTCTACATATAGGGTGGGCCAACTATAAGTTTCTTTTTAAAAATAAAATCAAATCAACAAAATTAAATTGTTTCCATGTATTATGGCCTTAGTAGTAAGAGCAAACATTCCCATTAATTATGGAATACAACGTCGTTCATGTGGCTGCCTCGGCTGGCTTCGCAGTAGCGCATTCTATCACTCCAATAATCCAAGACCTTGTTGATGGTTTCGGGCTGTAGCTCACGGATTGCTTGGATGATATTGGCCTTAAGTGCTTGACTCGTTTCCGGATTGTTGGCATAACATCGGTCCATCACGGTTCGCCTCAAAAAAACTCCAAAGGGGTCAAATCGCAGCTCCGAGGTGGCTAATTGACATCGCCAAAACGGCTGATAAGACGATTTGGGAATTTGGTGCGCAAAAGACCGATTGTGGCATGGGCTGTGTGGCATGGCGCGCCATCCTGCATAAATCAGAGGTCGTCCAAATCCATGTCTAAATTTCAGTAAAAAAAAAGTCGTTAACATGGCTCTGTAACGCCCACCGTTGACCGAAACGTTGTTCTCAGCCTCATTTTCGAAGAAAATTGGTTCAATGATGCCACCACTCCACAATCCGCACCAAACTGTCACTCTCTGTGGATGCATTGGCTTCTCGACAATAACGTGCGGGTTTTCCGAGCCCCAGATGCGGCAATTTTGTTTGTTAACATAGCCGCCGAGATGAAAATGTGCCTCGTCAGAAAAGATGATTTTTCTCCCAAAATCGTTGTCCAATTCAAGCTGCTCTAAGGCCCAAACTGCGAAGCGATAACGAAGCGGATGGTCGTGCGCTTTCAATTGCTGAATCAATTGAACCTTGTAAGCGAATAACCCCAGATCGTTGTGCAGAATTCTCCTTAGGCCAGTGCGTGAAATGTTGAGCTGTTGAGATCGATGACGAGTTGATGTTCCTGAATTGAGTCTCACACAGCAGACACATTCTCGTCTGTGCGCACCGTACGACGACGGGGACCATGAGTGTTGTCCACTACCATACCAGTCTCACGAACTTTTTGCACAAACTTGCGTACAGCAGGCGCGGTGGGTGCTCATTTCGGCCAAAACTTATTTTCAAAAAACGCACTGTTTGGGCTACACAGCACTCACTTTGGAAATAAGCTTTCAATATTTCCCAATGCTGTTCAAGCGTAAAGCGACTCATTTCGTTCTGCGGAGGTATTATACTGACTTTCTGTCAAGATTTCGAGCGGGAAACAGCTGTCAGTGTCAAAATAACCTATGATTTAAAAAGAAATCACTAGATGGCCCACCCTTACTTGCATTCAAACCACCGTCAGATGATTCTTGACCGCGTCTTAGGCGGGTTTGGAATATGCATGAGAATTGCCGACAGGAATGTTTAGTCGGAATCATTTACCCAAAAGGGGTAAGTGCTTTACTGTGGAGTAATTCATCGGTTTCGGTCCACTGCGTCCAATATACTATATTAGGCATACTGGTTTTTTAGAAATTTACCCAATCATTAGTTCGATACATGTAGGTGGTCACATTACATTATTCTTTCTGACTTAGGTTCCTGGAGGTTGTCAGAAGTACGATTTCGAAGAAGCTTATTTGCTCAGGAACAGAAAACCATAATATTGGAAAAAATTTATTGAGGATGCGTAACAGAATTTCTGAACGAAAATCAGGTGCCGCTCTTCTGAATAAGCTGAAAGACTAGTACTATTAGCAATGCGTGTAGGGCACATGTGATTTATTAGCTATTTCTATTTTCAGAAACTAACTAGTCGATTATACAAAGAGTGTGAACTGGTTATAGATTCATATATCTTATTACGTCGTACCCATCACATGCAGACCATAATAGGGAATCTATCGAGTGATAATAACGAGAATTTTGACCTGGAAAATCGGCAGTCAACCGAATCTTGCTTAAATTCCTGAGAAGAAGACCTAAGAATGATTTCAAGGCAACAATTTATGGATCTCTAAATAAGGATATGCCATGCCAAGTCATGTCTACTTTCTTGTAATGTGTGTGTTGAAAAAAGTGCTATTAAACTCACAGGCTAACATCCTTGTACACCTGAAATTTCAACTTTATCTACATTGGATCATCAGGATCGCTCTTGCCAACCGCATTATCCGTGGATTTAGATGCTTAGCAAAATCATCACGAGATCTCCTATATGTGTAGAGGCCTTGACTTTTGTGACACCAGCCCCTTAAGGTAGAGAATATGCATGGAGCGCTTAAGGTCGTTAGGTCAGAAGACTTCGAATATAACAAAAACCGCAGGACACATCTTTGATAGCGTGCGCTGGCATATCTTTAAGCAGGACAACTCACCCAGCTCGTATTCCTTCCTTCAAAGTCGTTTCAAGTATTATATAGCTTCAAGGCTTGCAGTGACACGTCCTCGTCGTGCAACAAAATCCATAAAGTCTCTTTCTTAGAACTTCCACATACATAACATACTACGTCTCAGTTCCTTTTCAATAGCTAATTCGAATTCCCAGCACGTACTTACTGCATCTCTTCCGAAATGTCAATTATTTTATTAATGACAGCGAAAAATAAAAACCCCAAGCAACAACCAAAGTCCATAGCAGAGGCCCAAAAAGAAGGCAGAAGAAGAATCACATTAAAACCCACAACTTCCTTTTTTGCTTTTGCCCTCTACCCCGTTTGCTTCATTTGCAATCGCAAAAAGAAGCCCAAGTGTGTAAAAGAAAAGAAGATAAAAATCAACACAAAAAGAGGTAAAAAAAAAAAACAACAAATCCGTGACCGTGACTGAAAAGAAGCCAAGGTCTACTCATACACACAGAGAGCAGCTCCAAAGGGTCTCTATATAGGGTTTCTACATGAACAGTGCCCATGGAAAAATTTATGCCAGGCATGCATGACCATTAAGATCCTCACTTAGCCTCCTCAGCTCTCCACCACTGCTGAGGCCAAAGATCAGGATCTAGTGAGAGGAGCTTTAGCACAGTGTCTCGTACCAGGAACATACCGACAAAAAGGCAAGCGAGTGCTCTGAAAATAAGGCAGGAGGTCTGTCGGGAAAGACTATGTACTCATCCGCGGCGGAGGAGATCCACGTTGCTCAGTTTCATCCGATCCAACTACTGGTTTCTGGAGAAGACTCCTCTACTCTCGCTTAATTAATCTGTTTTATTAGTTTTGCTTTCGCGTAGTTTTCTTAAATGGAAATTAAAAGTGCTCCTCGCATATATACATACAAATGTATATGCAGTAATTGTTGCCATGGAATCACGTTGCTAACCTATGGTTCACCCATATGACGATGGGAGTCAGCCAGGGGAGAATGGAACAACAGAATGAGACCATTTCGACATTACCGATGCGTTTAAGTTTGTGCCTTTCGGTCTGGTGATTTCATTAAGTGGAACAATGGTTTCCCTTTGTTTGCTTGAGATAGGGAGTGGTATTAGCGCATAGTTGAGCCGAAGAGTTATTATGCGAGGGATGTTCCACAATGAGCTGATCCTGGTAATTTGACGTTTAAAGAAAAAGGAAAAAAAATCGAGTTTGTAGCGTGAAAACGGTACTTGGAGAAGGGGTTTATTAGCTGAATGGCATCGTTTTGAATGCTAATGGTTTTGCCATACACGATAGGAAGTGTGTATGTATGAGGGTATCATAAATTTTCTCAAAAATTCCGAGAGCTGAAAATAGTAAAAGCCACATTTGTTAAGGGATGTGGCCTTTGGGTATGAGACACAGTTGATAAATAAGGACCTGTAGATCTGTAAAATTCTTATACAATGTACCTTCATACATAATATGTATATACATACATATATGTACAACTGAGATGTCTCGATTGGTAGTAGGTAGTAGTGACTACGCGGAGAGTGTTTTATTATTTGCTTTCACCTTCCACTTTTTTCTTTTTATTAAAGGAAACCCAAATTCCAGATTAATTAGAATTAGGATCGGAAGAAGCCCGTGCAGGGATGGGTTAAGAATATCACTGCAGCGCCCCCAACAACCAGCGCTTGTCGTAAAAGGCGACTGAGGGGACAAATCAGATCTAGGCAATATAACACCCAAGTGAGCCTGGCGACACATATACTACCTTAAAACCACTCCCACAAGTGTGCATGCGAGTCCGTGGGTTGACACGACTGGAGATCACCGGTGTCATAGAAGAAAGATCAAACAATACTAAAACAGGAGTATGCACGTGTCAAATAACAAACACCATCGCAATATGGTCATATTGCAAAACTGTATCATCATGGTAATACTTGCTAAAAGGAAAGGCACTACCACTGCTGTGCATGGTACTGATCCTGGACCGAGCAGAAATGTTCGGGTCAGAGCTATACGGATTCCGGGGGCTAGCAAAATAATGAAACAGTATGGAAGAAATTTAAGGGTCGCGAGTTGGAACGTTGGAAGCATGACCGGTCGAAGTTACGAGCTGGAAGAGATGATGAATAGAAGGCAGGTGGATATCTTGTGTGTCCAAGAGACGAAATGGAAAAACACCGGAAATCGGGCGCGTTTCTTGGACGTTAGGACAAAAGATTACAAGATGTTCTACTACGGAACGGAAATGGCTAAGAACGGAATCGGTATCATCCTTGCGGCAGAGCTACTTGGTAACGTCTTGAGCATTTCGAAGTCCAGCGATCGTTTGATGTCTCTCAAACTAGTAATACAAGGAGAGGTGTGGAATATTGTCAGTGCATATGCTCCCCAAAATGGGTGCAATCAGAGAGATAAAGATGCATTTTGGATAGATTTCCACAATCTCCTTAAGAACATCCCAAGGGAAGAGTATCTGTTTGTTGGAGGAGATTTGAATGGACATATACTTATTACTTATGTCCTGTATCCCCTTGTGGGTCCTAGGGCCTCTACTACGCCTACGCGCCATCGTGTACGGTTTCTGGCAATGTGTCTGAGTTCTCCCCAACTTTTCCCTAACTGCCGTGCCTCCTTCTCGACTGTTTTGCGCCATGTTTTCCTCGGACCGCCAGGTCTTCTGCCATCCTGAGTTAGAGGGTTCCATTGCATAGCATGGTTCGCTATGGAACTGTCACCCTTTCGGAACGTGTGACCAATCCACTGCCACTTCCGCCGTTGGATGGTTGTGCCTATTGGTTCCTGACCCGTTCTCTCGTAAAGGTGTTCGTTAGAGATACGGTCGGGCCGGAAAATCCTTAAGATATTGCGCAGGCACCTATTAACGAACGTTTGCAGCTTTCTGGTGATAGTAGTGGTCACTCTCCACGTGCTGCAACCATATAGCAGCACGGATTCAACGTTGGAGCGGAACAGTCTTATTTTGGTGCTCAAACTGATTGCATTGCTTCGCCATATTTTGGACAACATCCCGAGCGCGGACTTTGCTTTGGCGATCCTGTTGGCTATATCCAGTTCGGTTCCACCATCGCTCGAGACAATACTCCCAAGATACTGGAAATCCTCTACTCTCTCTACCGGTTGTCCAGCAATGCATATTTGAGCCGATGAGTTTGTTCCAAGGCTGATAATTTTAGTTTTTGCCGTATTCATTTTCAGCCCGACGACACCTGCCTCCCTCTCCACATCTGCTGTCATTTGGTGGAGGTCCATAATTCTGTGGGAGAGTAAGCATACATCGTCTGCGTAGTCAAAATGTTTCAGTTGAGATGTAAGAGTCCATCGAATTCCTCCGATTCCCGTCGACAAAGCTGCATGAAGCACATCGCTAATCACCAATAAGAATAATATTGGTGAAAGGATACAGCCTTGTCTATCTATCAGTGGAAGCAGAATCTCAGCCGATGTTGTGGGCGCTGCTCGTAAGAGGTCTGCTGGAATACCGTCATGTCCTACCGCCTTGTTGGTTTTGAGTGCCTTGATCGTGGTAATGATCTCATCTTTACTGGGAGTCGTGGTGCGTATTTGGGAGCTTCTCACCTCGGGCATCTCAGTCTGATTTGGGAGCTATCGCTAGCGAATACACGGTTCAAAACCGTAGCAAAGTGCTCTTTCCATCTCTTGAGCTGGTCCTCATCCGAAATGAGCAAGGAGCCGACTAGGCTTTTCAGTGGGTGTTGGCTGGAGCTGCGACCACCTGTCAGCTCTTTCGTGATTCTGTAGACGGTCCTGCTGTCGCACCTCCGTGCAGCTTCTTCTGCTTCTGTAGCCAGCGTGTTGATGTAGTTGCGCTTGTCACGTCGTACGCTACGCTGAACTTCTCTCATCTTCATGCGATATAGGGACTCTAGCTCGCTTCTCCCTGCTGCTGGGGTAGCTGCAACGCGAGCTTTTAGCTGTTTTCGTTCGTCAATCCGTCTCCAGGTATACTCGGAAAGCCACGCCCTATGTCTTCCCTGCGATCGACCGACAATTCTTTCAGCACCAGATGTAAAAAAATTTTTCACAGCACACCAATGGTCTTGGATGGTTGCGGGCATTGAGCTGCTGATTGCTTCCACACCTTGCGAAAAGTGCTCCCTTAATTGTTGGCGCACTGAGGGATCACTAAGTCTATCGATGTTGATCCTGGGCATTCTTGTGTTGTCGTGGGATCTTCGAACTGCAGCAGTGTTTAGTTGGAGAGTAGCTATCATAAGATGGTGATCACGTACTATCCCCACATCTGCCCCTCGCCTGTTTCGGACGTCCGGAGACTACTTCTAAAGCGGCGGCTGATGGCAAAATGGTCAATTGGTTGGAGGTTGCTTGCCTGTCATTGGAAACCCAGCTGACTTTGTGGCAGGTCTTGTGCTCAAACATGGTGCCACCTATCACAAAGCGGTTGGCATTGCGGTTGCCTAGTCCATGCTTCCCGATTACATGTTTGAGCCCTTCGTTGTCGCTACCTACCTTGGCATTGAAATCCCCCATCACTATGACAATGTCTCCATTTGGTGTTGTGTTGAAGACGGCGCTTAAGAGATTGTAGAAGCTCTCCTTTTCGTCCTCAGACGAACTATTCGTGGTGGTGTAACACTGTAAGATGGTGACGCGTCGTACTCTAGTCCGGAATCTGTCCGTCAAAATCCTATCACCATGAGGTGAAATTATGCCCTTGCGTGCTGTTGTTGTTAGCAGTAGTCCGACTCCATATTTCCGCGGACTTCCGGATGGTCTTCCAGAATAGAGTAGTACACTGTTACGCGTTGGAGACTGGTACTCGCCCGCTTCTAACCATCTTACTTCACTTACCCGCAAAATGTCCAGTTTATATATATATATATATGGCGCAACAGCTCATTAAGTGCCAGGGCCTAGCTTCTCGCAACCACTCATGTTGTGTGCGTTATATTTTTCACACGAATGGAAGGGACCTACAGTTTAGTGCCGTATCCGAACGGCGATTTGAGAAGCTTTTTCGAGACAACAATACTCTCGGATGTTTGTCAGACGCTCGCGAGAGGTGGGACCGTGAAAAAACTTTTTGGTGTTTTGTAGGATTCGGACTTGGAACCTTACGCGTAGTGATCCGACACACTAACCACTTACGCCACGGCGCCCGCAATGTCCGGTTTATATCGCATGAATTCGTTTTCCAATTGGAGGAATCTGGCATTGTAAGGACTCTCTCTTCCCGAGTCGAGGAGCGTCTTTACATTCCAGAAACCTATCTTTGTCCGGGTACAATAGCCAAAAGTCGTCAACCTGTGATCATTCCTTATCCGAGGCATAGTGTCGGTTTCTGTAGCGGGCAATTTTCGGTAACGCAGGTTGCTGGCCCACGTTACCTAGCCTAGAATCAAAGCCCTAGACAACCCGCACTTACAATTTTAGCCTATACGCATAAGGGTTTATACGTATAGTTGCCCGGGGACCACCACTAGGAGGTAAAGTAAGCACTTCATCACGAACTTGATTGTTGCGCTACTGACCCAAACCAAGTTTTGGGCAGTCAGTAGTTTCCCGATCAATCGCAATGCAGGTCCCCAAGTTAAATGGACATATCGGGAAGACAAACGAAGACTATGAAGACTGCCATGGAGGATTAAGATATGGCACCAGTAACCTTCCTGGTGCAGACATCCTAAGCATGTGCAAATCGCACGGTCTTATCGTTTAAATACCATGTTCATCAAACAAAGCCGACACCTGATCACTTACAGCAGTGGTGGAAATTAAACTCAGATTGACTACCATGTGGTAGCCAGTTCCATGAAGCCTCGGGTAAAAGATTGCAAAGTGATCCTGGGAGAGGCAATCGTTCGGCAACACCGTCTCCTGCTAACAGAAATTTTTATGAAAACACCGAAGAAAAGCAAACATACAAGGGTTTCTGAGAAAATCAAGTGGTATAATCTGGACAAAGAAAAAGGCGAGGCCTTTGTTTTCGTAATTAAAAATGACCTCTCTCACACCATCAACGGAGCTGAGGATGAAGAGTGCAGAGCACAAAATATGGGGGATTCCCTACAGCGAACTTGCTTAAAGAAGGCCAAATCACTGCTAGTAGCTTCAAAAGGCCACCATCAATACGCCAAAGAAACATGGTGGTGGAGTGATGAAGCTAAGAAGGCAGCGAAGGTAACCCAGTTACCGGGAAGTTGTTGATGTGTTTAAGCAACACTTCCAGCAGTTGCTTAACGGGCAGCAAACAGAGAGAGTGATAGGGCAAGAAGAGAACCCATTTCCAGTCAATGACGAACCAATACCACTAGCCAATATTCAAAAGTTAGCACAGCCATCAGAAAACTGACAAACAACAAAGTCGCTGGTTCTGACGGCCTCCCAGGTGAACTTTTTAAACATGGTGGTGATGTCTTGGTAGGGCGCATGCACCAAGTCTTCAGCCAAGTATGGTTGGAGCAAAAGCATATCCGACGACTGGAGCATTAGCTCCATAGGCCCCATCTTTAGAAAAGACGATCCTATGTTTTGTAAGAACTATCGAGGCATATCTCTGCTAATTATCGCATATAAGATCCTATCCAACGTATTGTGTGAATGTCTAAAAGCTTTCTGCAACACACTAATCGGTACGTACCAGTGTGGCTTTCGGCCCGGTAGGTCGGCAATAGACTAAATTTTCACATTAAATCAAATACCGGAAAAGACCAACGAATATCAAGCGATGGCCCAATTCGGGATACCGTCAAAACGTATCCAGATGTATCGCGTAACGCTGGAAAACACGTGATACAAGGAGATTTTTTATTATTTATTTTTTTCCCTCGAGGGTAGGTGACAAATCTTCCATAGACACTATGGGAATAGCAAGCGCGTGCTCATAGTAGTTACTGATTTTTACTGACTAAAAAAACACCACCCTTCGATATAAATTTGTTAGATATCGCAACTAAGTATTAACTTATCAAGCAATTTTTCTATCATGAAATAAAAACGTTTGGCAGGTTACTTTCCACTGAAAGATCTTGCATATTCCGTAATCTAGACGCGGTTAATCCTTATCTAGCCAAGTCGAAAGGTTTCGTCCTTTGTAGTCGGCGCAATAAATTGCTCTCATCCAAAATTTGTAGGACTGTGTTGTTGACATGTCCGATTTGTCGGTTTCTATGCTTTCTCGCGAAGCTTCTAGTTTCAGCTTCAATTGTCGGAATTCCGAGATCGCTGTGGATATCGTCGTTTCTACTATACCACGGTGCTTGGACAATTTCTCTTAGCACTTTATTTTGAAAAGCTTGTAGAATATTTGCATTTGTTTTCTTGGTACAACCCCAAAGTTGTATACCGTAGGTGCACACCGGCTTTAGCACTTGCTTGTATAAAAGCAGTTTGTTCTCAGTACTGAGCTGGGAATGTTTTCCGAGTAACCAGCACATTTCTCTATATTTGATTTCGAGTTCTTTACGTTTCATTTTCACGTGCGAATTCCATTTTAGCCTTGCGTCGAGTGTCATTAACAGTTATTTGGCCTCGTTTGCAAAAGGTATTCGGGCCGAGTTTAGGAAAATTGGCAAGATATTAGTTTTCTTGTAAGTGAAATTGACGTGAACAGATTTAGATTCGTTGAGGGCGATCCGCCAGTCCCTCGTCCATTCATTTACATTATTCAGTGCGTTTTGCAGTTTTGCAGTCGTTTCTTCGATTGTTTTACCTACTTCTAGGATAGCGGTGTCATCGACAAACGTAGCAAGGAGAGTGCCATCTTCGTTCGGTATATCACGAGTATATAGCAAATAGAGAATCGGCCCCAGAACGCTTCCTTGCGGTACGCCGGCCGAAATTTCTTTGAGCTCCGAGTATTCGACTCAATGTCTAACACGAAAGAGTCTATTCCCGAGATATAATTCTAGAATAGGGTATAAGCATACATACATTTCAAGCCATCATGCCACACCTTATCAAAGGCTTGCGAAACGTCAAGAAATACGCTTGAGCAAATCTTTTTTTCTTCAAGTGCTTTCTCGATTACGTCAGTAATTCTATGCACCTGGTCAATCGTCGAATGCTTACTTCTAACCCAAACTGGTGGTCAGGGATAAGATAAATTTCTTCCATAACCGGTTGGAGACGCCTTAGTAATATTTTGTCCAAAATTTTCGATATGATTGGAAGAAGCGAAATTGGTCTATACGAATTTACCTCATTTGGCGGTTTTTCTGGTTTTAAAACCATAATGACTTCCGCAACTTTCCATTGCCTCGGCACGTGTTTTAATCTGAGTGCAGCATTTACAATATGGAGAAGCTTAATCAATGCTTTTCTAGGTAAAACTTTGAGAATTTCTCCGGTAATCAAATCATAATCAGGAGATTTCTTAGGTTTTAGCTTATCGATCTCATGTTTGAGTTCCCTTAGCGTTGAACTTGTGTGCGTTAAATCGTCAGATGGTAAATCCGGCCTATAGAGGTTGTCGTAAACCACTTGACCATCGTATGGTTTAAAGGTTTCTTCCAGATGGGCCGCAAAGACGTCCGCTTTTCCTTTATCTTCCCTTGCCCATTCATTTTGATTTAATTTGATTGGTGGCGCAGGGACTTTGGGCCTTTGGTGCCTTTTACAGCTTTCCAAAGTGAATAATTGGAATCTATTTTCGCTGTTAAACTTTCAAGGTAAGAGGCTATTGCACGATTCTTAAAATCCTTTATAGTCTTCTTCAACAAATTGCACAGACGATTCAAGTGTGCTTTATGCTGCGGAGCACGACTCTGTTGCCATTTTTTACGCACTTTTACTTGACCAATTCTTTTATTTCCGGAGGATATCATAAACCGTATCAGACCGGCGTTTTCCTTGGATTGGGCGTATTATTCCAAGAGGCGAGCTGTACGATCTCAGCGAAGCGATCAACTTCAACCTCAAGTTCATAGGGTGTCGTAAGTGGAACGCTCAGTTCAGCATTATCCTTAATTTCGTTCCTAAAGTCTTCCCAGTTAGTTGTTCGACCAGTTAATCTCGCTGGCTCTAGGTTATAGACTAGTTTTTCGCTGATTGTTAAAATAACCGGGGAATGATCAGACGACAGATCAAAGCTCTCTTTAACTTTTATATGGTTGGTAGATATTCCTTTCACAACGAATAAATCGATCAGGTCAGGTATTTTCGAAGCATCAGTTAGTTAAGTCGATCTACCCGTCGAATGGAAATCACAACTGTACTCCATACCTGCCCCATAGAGCATTCTACCTTTTTTCAAGCTGTATCTTGAGCCCCAGAACGTATGTTTCGCATTAAAATCGCTGCCAATAATGAAATTAGGTTTCAGCGATTCAAACAAGTTAGTAAAATGACTTTTATCAAGCGCGGAACGCGGTGGACAGTAGATAGATGAGATTTTAAGAGTACGCTGACTATTTTTAACTCGAATCGTGCACAGTTGGGAAGTTTCAAGTTCTATCTTTAGGTCTTCGGATTGTTCGATGCAGTCTTTAATAAGCAGGGATGATCCGCCTCTCGCTTTTCCCGAAGGGTGACAAGCGTGGTAATCATTATAACCTTTTATTTTTAAATGCGGTTCCTTTTTTGCGTGGGTTTCAGAAATCAAGCAAATATCAATATCTTTTCACGCATGAAGATTTCCAATTCGCCAAGTTTTTGCAAAAGTCCGTTTGCATTCCAAGTACATATGGTATAACGGGTTGGCCATCTAGTAATTTCTTTTTAAACCATAGGTTATTTTGACACTGACAGCTGTTTCCCGATCGAAATCTTGACAGAAAGTCAGTTTCATACCTCCGCAGAACGAAATGAGTCGCTTTACGCTTGAACAACATTGGGAAATATTGAAAACTTATTTCCAAAGTGAGTGCTGTGTAGCCCAAACAGTGTGTTTTTTGAAAAGAAGTTTTGGCCGAAATGAAGCACCCACCGCGCCTGCTGTACGCAAGTTTGTGCAAAAAGTTCGTGAGACTGGTATGGTAGTGGACAACACTCATGGTCCCCGTCGTCGTACGGTGCGCACAGACGAGAATGTGTCTGCTGTGTGAGACTCAATTCAGGAACATCAACTCGTCATCGATCTCAACAGCTCAACATTTCACGCACTGGCCTAAGGAGAATTCTGCACAACGATCTGGGGTTATTCGCTTACAAGGTTCAATTGATTCAGCAATTGAAAGCGCACGACCATCCGCTTCGTTATCGCTTCGCAGTTTGGGCCTTAGAGCAGCTTGAATTGGACAACGATTTTGGGAGAAAAATCATCTTTTCTGACGAGGCACATTTTCATCTCGGCGGCTATGTTAACAAACAAAATTGCCGCATCTGGGGCTCGGAAAACCCGCACGTTATTGTCGAGAAGCCAATGCATCCACAGAGAGTGACAGTTTGGTGCGGATTGTGGAGTGGTGGCATCATTGAACCAATTTTCTTCGAAAATGAGGCTGAGAACAACGTTTTGGTCAACGGTGGGCGTTACAGATCCATGTTAATGACTTTTTTTTTACTGAAATTGAAGACATGGATTTAGACGACCTCTGGTTCATGCAGGATGGCGCGCCATGCCACACACCACATGCCACAATCGGTCTTTTGCGCACCAAATTCCCAAATCGTGTTATCAGCCGTCTTGGCGATGTCAATTGGCCGCCTCGGAGCTGCGATTTGACTCCTTTGGACTTTTTTTTGTGGGGAACCGTGAAAGAACGATGTTATGCCAACAATCCGGAAACGATTCAAGCACTTAAGGCCAATATCATCCAAGCAATCCGTGAGCTACAGCCCGAAACCATCAACAAGGTCTTGGAAAATTGGAGTGATAGAATGCGCTACTGCGAAGCCAGCAGAGGCAGCTACTTGAACGACGTTGTGTTCCATAATTAATGGGAATGTTTGCTCTTACTAATAAAGCCATAATACATGGACAAAATTTCATTTTGTTCATCTTATTGCATTTTTAACTTGTAGTTGGCCCACTGTATTTATCATTCGTTTTTCATTCATATTCTAGATGAAGTACGCGTTTTTCTTGAATTATTTTCAAGTCTTACGAGAATAATTTTATTTCTTTTGCTTTGTTCTTCAAATTTCTCCGGAGTAACCGATAAAACATGAGAGACAGGGTCCGTCGAAATTTCAACGTTTTTTTGGTTTTTCAGATGCCGCGGCCTGAGCGTAAGTCTGCACTCCTGCTGTCCGAAGGTCATTACCCGGTGGCTTTTTCAATGTTAACTTTTCAGTACCGTTTCTTTTAAGAGCAGAGGTCGAGGACTTTTCTGTTGTCACTCTTTCCCTCACCGTTTTACGCTCTTGACCCGGTAGTTTTAGTTCGCCTACTTTCTCCTGTGCGATCTTACGCTTTGGCTTAGTTTGCAGTTTTAATTTTGTATTTAGAGGCTTAAAGAGCGCATCTCTCCGTTTTTGCAACACTTTAGCTACTTCACAGCCTCTATCATTTGCCGGGTGCTTTCTTTTACAATTAGCACATTTTGCAGAGGTTTGTTTATTTACTCCACAGACTTGGGAGAGGTGATTTCCGGCGCATTTCACACATCGCGGTTCTTTTTGCAGCACATTTGCGTATGGTTAAATCCTTGGCAACGTTTGCACTGCGGAATCATCCTTAAATTTCATGGGCTCGGTTTTGACCACGATATTTAGTATGGCTCTAATTCGGTAGATATCGTCGATATTATCAGACTTGTCGAAGGTAAGCATAAAAAGCGGAAGTCCGCGCCTTACCAAGACGTCTTTATCTATTTCCGTTTGTTGCTTCTCCTTCTTGATAGTATTAACGGCATCAAGAATTTTAAAGCATTTGGCTTGAAGATCAGTCATAACCTCTTCTTTGGTGCATGAGAAGTGGAGCCACGATGTGGCCTTTCTGACTTGATATTGAAAGTATACCACTGAATCTTTTCGGTATTTAGCTTTTGGGACAGAGCTCGGTAGTCATTGTAATCATCGACGTTAATTTTCCACGCGTTATCCCTCAAAGATGTAACCTTATATTTCGATCTAAATGTTCCTTTAAGGAGGCTTTGCAACTTATTGTATTCCGCTAACCCGACGATGTTTATTGGTGGGGGTGGACGAAATTGCGCTCGAAGTAGCTCTTCTTGCGGTTCTTTGTGATTTTCTTCTTTTATGGGCTCGACTTCGGGTGATGAACCGGCTCTCCGTTTCTTACTAGGTCTTTTCTTTGGGAATATACGTTTCGCGTGCTAGCTCTTCTTCGTCAGTGTGATATTCCCGACTAGCTAAGTTTGCTGGAGTACATTCGCGTTCTTTCTGGATATGTGTGTTCCTTAGGGACTTATTTTGTTCTTTTAATAAGTCTATATTTTTCTTAAAATCCTGATAGAGTAGATCCATTTTATTAAGCTTGATTCGAAGTGTTTTATTTTCTTCCTCAAGACTTTTATATTTCGCTGAGTCCTGAATTTCGCGCGATGGCGCTCCCGATGGACTTCTTTTCCCGGAGTTATTCCATCTTGGTGGAAGACATCGACATACCCTTGAACTTTTTGAAAAAGGGTCATTAGATTGCAATAAGCGGCTCTCCCCAGAATTCGTAGAGCCGACCTTCGAAGAGGATGGATTTTCCAGTAAAGCTGGACTGCCACCTGTGGTAATATATCTTTTCGTTTTGTTCATTGCAATTTTTGTATACACTATACACTCGGTATACGGATATTGGATTTTAGTCGCCTCTTACTACAGGCATGAAAGTATGCCCGATGAATGGAACCTCAGCATCGTTTGCTCGATCCTGAAGAAAGGAGATCCTCTGAACTGCGCCAATTACAGAGGTATAAGTCTTCTCAACATCGCATATAAGATCCTGTCTGCCGTATTATGTGAACGCCTAAAACCGATCGTCAACATCCTGATAGGTCCTTATCAGTGCGGTTTCAGGCATGGAAAGTCCACCATTGACCAAATATTCACACTACGGCAGATCTTGGAAAAAACCCATGAATATAAAATCGATACGCACCACCTCTTCAACGATTTCAAAGTTGCCCATGATAGCGTGTATAGAGACGAGTTATACAGAGCCATGTCTAGTCTTCGCATCCCTGCTAAGCTCGTCCGTTTGTGCAGAATGACGATGGAGAACTCTCGCTGCTCCATCAAAGTCGGTAAGAACATCACCGAACCGTTCGATGTCAGGCAAGTTCTTAGACAAGGTGACGCGCCATCATGCGATCGCTTTAACATAGTACTTGAGAGAATTGTACGAAACTCACAAGTCAACGCCGGAGGTACAATCTTTTACAAGTCGGTACAACTACTCGCTTATGCCGATGACATTGACATAATCGGAAGAACTCAGCGGGCCGTCAATGGGTCATTTACGAGTATTGAGATCGAGGCAGCAAAGATGGGTCTAGCGGTCAATGAAAGCAAAACAAAATATATGCTGTCTACAAGAAAGGACACCCAACATCGCGTCTTGGACAGAACGCCACAATAGACAGATATAATTTTGAGGTAGTAACGGATTTTGTCTACCTAGGCTCTATGGTGAACTCCGCAAATGACATCAGTAGGGAGATCACACGAAGAATTACTCTTGCCAATCGTTGTTTCTATGGGCTAAAACGGCAATTGAGTAGCAAAGCCCTATCTCGAACTACTAAGGTAACTCTCTATAAGATACTAATCATCCCAGTCCCGCTGTATGGCGCAGAGGCATGGGCTTTGGTAAAACCGGATGAGGATGCCCTTGGTTATTTCGAGAGAAAAGTTCTTCGAGCGATCTTTGGTCCCGTCTGCATAGACGGTGAGTGGAGGAGAAGGTACAATGCCGAACTATACGGCCTGTACAAGGACATCGACTTAGCCAGAAGAGTTCACATACAGCGACTAAGATGGCTGGGTCATTTAGAGCGGATGGAGCCCAACGTTCCCGCTAAGAAAGTCTTCGAATCCACCCCGGATGGACGACGCAGTAGAGGACGACCTCGCGGTAGGTGGTGCCAAACAAGTGGAGGGGGACATCAACCAACTTGGCGTGCGCAACTGGCTCGTAACCGCGCTGGCTGGAGAGCTTTGTTGGTTGAGGCCCAGGTCCACCCCGGACTGTAGCGCCATCTAAGTAAGTAAGTAACAAATTCCTATCTCGAACTATAATACTAAGGTAACTCTGTACAAGACACTAATCATCCTAGTCCTGCTGTACGGCGTAGATGCATGGACTTTATCAAAATGGGATGAAGATGCCCTTGCTTACTCTGAGAGAAAAGATCTTGGAGTGATCTTTGGTCCTGTCTGCATAGATGACGTGTGGAGAAGAAGGTACATTGCCGAACTATACGGCCTTTATGAGGACATCGACTTAGCCAGAGGAGTTCACATATAGCGAATAAGATGTCTGGGTCGTATAGAGCGGATGGAGCCCAACGTTCCAGCCCGGAAAATCTTCGAATCCACCCCGGATGGTCGCTCCGGTAGAGGGCGACTTCGCAGTAGGTGGCGCAAACAAGTGGAGGGGGACATCAACCAACTTGGCGTGTGCAACTGGAGGCAGTTGGCTGGTTGAAGAGGTGTTTTTGGTTGAGGGCCAGGTCCACCCCGGACTGTAGCGCCACCTAAGTAAGTTAGTAAATAGACGCCCCTATCTTCTGAGGCCCAACATAGTGAGACACCCACACCTTCTTTCATTTTGTAGCCATCTATGAAGATCAAAATATTGTTCAGTTTAATGATTCTTTCGTCCACCTCGTCCTCTCTCGAGGATGTTACTATGTAAAGGCTTGGGTGGAAGTCCAAGAAAGGGGTTATATGAACAGTTTAATTTTAAGGCAATACGCACCAACTAGAGGGAGAATTTTCTATCTACAATCGATCAGATTTCGAAGCAGGTTAGTAGGCAATGAAAAGAGGGATTCGTATGCATGAGAAGGGGCAAAATAATTTCCAGTAGCTTATGACCTACGACACAAGAATCTAAAATCAAATTACCATTAATAAATAAATAAATATTTGGCTAGATAGTCTACTTAAAAAGCGTGCACTTGGCCTTCAAGGACCGAGTTCTTCCAAATAAATTGCATCGTCTTAACTAACTTATTTCTAGTAAAACGGATACTAATTAACAGAACCACTATAAAAAATGTAAAAAAAAAAAAATGGAAGATTTATGTACTAGCCTGTCTACAAGTCTACAAGCAAGTTCCCATTAAATACATCCCCAAACTTTTTATTTTTTTAATTTAATTACCAATTCGGAGAATCAATTTTGAATACAATTTATCGTACCGCATCATTAGACCAAATGTGACTCTTGTATAAATGTATCTGGTAATATCTAGAACTCGAGCAGAGACATCTGCAGCTCTCCGGGGGACACTTTTATTTTTATTTGAATTTACTTTTTGTCATTTAATAAGTAAGCACTTCCCATCGGATGAGTTATGCTCTACGAAAGATGTCTCTAGAGAAAATTAAATCGCAAAATAAATAAACAGATTGACTTCGAACATGTGGGGTGGGTGGACAGACAAAAAAGAATAATCATGGTTTTTCAGATTCGGCCTTGAATATCGTTTTAAGAAGGAAAGGGGGGAAATAAATAAATTAAACTCATTCCAGGCCTCATATTGAGATTAAGGAAAGGGTACATATGTGTTCCACTGTGTAGCACATTCAGGTGCACTCTCAACAGGAATCGTGAAATGTTTCACCTTAAAGTATAATAAAAGGCAAAATGTTTGAGATTTTAGTTTCAGATTTCCTTAATCCGATCTTGCGGTCCTTGTGTCGTGGCTCAGTGGCTTGTACTTTCTGAGTCAGGTTGGGTGACAGTTCGCCCAAATAGCTGACGAGTAATTTAATGAGGGCCATCTTTCTGCTTCTGCTAAGACTTGGAAATTTACACAGTGCCCTCATCTGAATTTGTGTCGCAGCCACAACCTCTGCAGAGCTCTCTTGTACATAAACGCATCGTGCAACGTTGGTGAACCGCCAGTAAGTTGTGATCTGTGACGATACGTGTACTCTGATGGTGTTTCTTCGAAGGCTCGTCGTTTTTTGTGCTCGTCGGGTCCGGGGTTGGCCCAAAGGAAACACTGTAACCTTTGGGAAAGAGGTACTATTAGCCACGTATTTTAAATCTACAATATAACTGCGTTAACAATGCAAGATTTTACGGTATCTCTTAACACTTTTTATACTTAACAATATTTGGATAGCTTAAAGTAACTTAAGTTGTCAGGTCTCTACATCCTTGGCTTCGAGATATTTCGGTAGGGTCGGCCTTAATCACGGCCAGAATATGGAGGGTGGGCGGGAGAAACAGGTCGGACTATGGTATGTTGGCCTGGAATCACAGCCAGACTATGGAGGGTCGGCCGGAGCGGGTGGGATTCACAGCCAGACTATGGTGGGTCGATCTGAATCACGGCCAGACTATGGTGGGTTGGCCTGGAATCACAGTCAGACTATGGAGTGTCGGCTGGAAAGGGTAGGACAGGTAATGGTGGATCGGCCGGAAGAAACGGGTCGGACTATGGTGAGTTGGCCTGGAATCACAGCCAGAATATGGACTATGATTTGTTGATCATCTTGTGGCCATGAATGCCAGGCTTCATAACTTTGAATTTACTACTTACTGTGGACATATGTAAATGCCGATAACTATTCCTGGGTCCTGACACTACCCTCAAGAATAGTTCTCGGGCACCGCGGCCGCCTTGGAAATGGCTAGAACTTCCACTTAGAACATAATACTCACCGCATTCAAGATATCACTATACGTAGCTTGGCAGCAACACGGAAATGATCTGAGTCGATATTATTCACCGTCTGTGCAGGCTGACGATGGAGAACGCTCGCTGCTCCATCAAGGTCGGTAATGACCTCACCGAGACCTTTGATGTCAAAAAACGTTTTAGACAATGTGACGCGCTGTCATGTGACTTTTTAAATATTGTACTTGAACGGATTGTGCGGAACTCACAAGCCAACACCTGAGGCACAATCTTTTACAAGTCTGTACAACTGCTTGCATACGCCGACGATATAGACATTATCAGAAGAACTCAGCGGGCTGTCACCGGCGCGTTTGCAAGCATTGAGGCGGAAGCGGCCAAATTGGGTTTAGCGATAAACGAGGGCAAAACCAAGTATATGCTGTCAACAAGAAGGGACAACCAACACCGATGAATTGGACAGAACGTCACAGTGGGCAGCTATAACTTCGAGTAAGGGACTTTGTCTACCTACCCAAACAAGATCAGCGCAGAAATCAATCGAAGAATAACTCTTGCCAATCGCTGTTTTGTTGGGCTTATAAGGCAATTCAACAGTAAAGCCCTATCTCGAACAAAAATTTTCGGTCCCGTTTGCGTTGACGGGTTTTGGAGGAGAAGATTCAATCACGAACTATACGAGCTGTACAGCGACATTGACCTAGTAAAAAAAACTGCGTATTGGACGTCTGAGATGGCTAGGACATGCAGAGCGAATGGACACCAACGCTCCGGCCCACAGAGTCTTCGAATCTAACCCCGAGGGACGACGCAGTAGAGGGAATCATCGCCGTAGGTGGCACGCACAAGTTCAAGGGGACGTCGACCAACTTGGAGTGCGCAACTGGAGGCAATTAGCTAAAGACCGAGCTTAATGGAGGGGCTTGTGGGTTGAGGCCCAGGTTCACCCTGAACTGTAGCGCTACCTAAGTAAATAAGTAAGATATTATTCACTCGGAAAGTGCAAAACATCAAAATTCTGGCGCAGAATCTCAGAAAGAGGTTAATATGGTAGACGTATTTTTGATCCGGAGACGATATTCCCATATGAATTGCTAGATGCTGGGACCGTCAACTACATTGATATCTGACCCACTGCAAGGTCGGTTGGACAGAGCATGTTTCGGGAGGCACTGTCCTTCAGGCTATATCAATAGTGTTATCAAAGATGACCTCCTTCCTACGATAAAATTGTCTAAAAAATCAGAATTCAACGTAATGTTGTCTAAATCAGTTATATGTCCTTTCGAGGAGTTGATGTCTTCGTCGCTTCGTCTTCATTTTCTACTGGAGCGAGACTTAGCTTGATCGCTAACAAGCTCATATGTTTGGAGGACTTAGCATAGAAAATGTTTTAGTTGTTCAACCTTCTTTTGCTTGGCCCATACCAGTGCACTGTAGCAGAAGGATCTGTTTTAATAGTTTCGGTGGCACGTGGATGGTTAAGTTTCCGAGGAATTCCGCGTGGAGGGCAGAACGTCGTTATCCTTATTCTATTTGCAAGGTTAAATTCATCCTTATCCCATGCCCTTGAATTCGCCATTACATGGGAGTTTTTATTTTGTGATCATGCGGCACAACCCCTTATACGGGGACACTGATCTTTAGATGAGTTCATAGGACAAGAGACCAAATAAACCAAAATCGGAAAAAGAGTTTGAATACATTAACGATTTATTCGTTAGCATCTCTTTTTTTTAGAATCTTGGTGCAAACCTGAACATCTTTACAGATTTCATCTTCAAATCAGACATATTTGATGCTTATATAAGGTTTTCTCTAATTAGTTCGACCTGACTGGAGTGCTTTAGTGGCAACTCTTTTCCCTCATAGATTCACGTGCAGCTTTGTGGAAAGATAATTTCGTAAAATGTTCAGAAATTGACAAAAGATGCTCATTGCTTGCCAAAAATTTCAATTTTATGCAATCAATTTCGATTGGTAAATTAGTCTCTAGTAGATAGGATCGGAGATGGATCCAACAATGTCCTCAGAAGCTCTCAACGTCTCAAGTTAAGCAAGAGGGATAAATTTATCACCCATCTTCTTCGTACATAATCTTAGGCGGACTAATTCCGACAAAGGGTCTGGATGTATCATAGAGATGATGTTACTATGGCAGCAGTACATACAGGTTCTGCACTAAGGTCACTTTGTTCCAATATATTTATCAACTACCTGACCTCTTAGATCTTGATAGATATTTGCCTAACCCCAGAAAATAAGTAGAAAATTAGAAGAACCACGTTGCTGACTGCCGTCCAAAGAATGACCTTTATTTTATGAGTCAAATATAACAGATCATGGTTCCATTCACAGTAGTACTTTTATAGAAATTCATTACATAATTCACAATTATAATTCATACATATGTAACAGTCTTCCCCACTAAATATCGCTTTGATAACGGATGACTGGACGACGCACTCTCTTCGACCTTCTAATCTCAGGTCTCTGCTCTTGCCTCTCTTTGCTTGCGACGTCGTTGACAATTACCTCATCGGCATCCTTCATCTCCCCTCCGTCTTCCAAGTCTCCAGTCGTCGTCACCATCTCGCTGTCTCCAACTGGGCCTCCATTCCCCGCGGTTTGATCCTCTAACCGAACGGGTACAAGTTGGTTAGAAATATTACCTTCAACAAGTGTTGAACGAATCTGCTCAATGTGCCTTCGATAAGAAGTTCCATCCACATCCACTAAGTAATGCAGGTGCCCCTCTCGGTGTATACCTTTCCCGAACTTCCACTTGTATTCCTTGTTTTGGTAGTACCGTATTTGAACTAACTCCACAACGGTAAAACTCCTGTTACACTCGTAGTTTCTCCCCCTCTCCCCTGCGTGTGTAGACTTCAGCAAGTCCAGTCTAGTTCGAAAATTAAATTTTAACAATAACTCGGCTGGGCTCCTTCTCGTTGTTGTAGATGGAGTCTTTCGGTACTGGATGAGTAGGCGATGTAATTTTGTGTGCAAATCTCCAGTGTCATTAACCGATGAACGTAGTCCATCTTTAAGAATCCGTACAAAACGTTCTGCCTGTCCGTTCGTAGAAGGATGTGCTGGTGAAGAAAGTTTCTGATTATTACCATTTGACTTTAAGAAATCGCGAAACTCTTTCGAAGTGAAATTTGTGCCATTGTCAGATACTAATGTATTCGAAATACCTGGCGAAAACTTCCCTCAGTGCGCGTATTGTGAAAAAGCTTGTTATTCGTTTCATTGGAAACACCTCTAACCACTTTGTCCTCGTATCGACAATCACCAAGATATAGTGCTCCATAAATGGTCCTGCAAAATCAACATGCAACCACTGCCATGGATGAGTAGGAACTTCCCACGGATGGATTTCAACTTTTCTTGGCTCTGTAAGTACTTTTGCACACTCACGGCATATTCTTACCAATTCCTCAATGTCCCGATCTATCCCGGGCCAATAGCAATAGCTCCTTGCCAATGCCTTCATTTTGGTGATCCCAATGTGTGCAGTGTGTAGCTCTTTTAGGATTTCGGAACGAAGTGTAGATGGTATAATAACTCGTATGCCCCTATAAACGCAACCATCTTGCAACATAAGCTCACCTTTCATACCCCTGTATGGTAAATTCTTCAGGGAATTTCCGGTTTGTAACTGGATGACCAACAAAGACAGCTCTTTATCCTTTTTCATTTCTCTTAAGATGTCCCTATTAGTCAAAAGTAAAAAATCTTCCCATAGCTGATAAATTTCTTTTGCTTCACCCTCAAAACAGTGCTTTTCTAATGGGTTCCTGGAAAGAAAATCAGCATTAGTGTGTTCTTTTGTGTTTTTGTATTTAATTTTGTAATTGAATCCACTAAGAAACAGGGCGTAGTGTAGTAACCGCTGAGCTGTAAGTACAGGTAAATTTTTCTCTGGGCTAAATATTGAAGTTAGCGGTTTATTGTCCGTTATGAGCGTGAATTCCCTTCCATAGCAGTAGTCGAAGAACTTATGCAATCCCCAATAAATTGCTGTAGCTTCTTTGTCCAATTGGCTGTAATTGGTTGCGGCCTTCGTCAAACTTCTCGATGCGAAAGCGATCGGTCTTTCACCTTGCTCTGTTGCATGTGAAAGTATTGCCGAAAGTCCAACCGGCGATGCATCTGTAGCAAGGATTAGTGGAAGATGTTCGTCAAATGGAGCCAGCACATTCTCACTCATTATCTCCTTTTTGAGAACTTCAAACGCATGCTGACACTCAGATGACCATACAAATTGCTGATCCTTTCTTAGGAGTTTGTATAGAGGGTGCAATTTTGTTGACAGGTCCGGTATAAATTTATGGTAATAATTTACCATGCCAAGGAATTGGCGTAGCTGGGTTATTTCCGTTGGTGGCTTCATCTCAGATATAGCGGAAATTTTATCAAGTGTTTTGTGTAGGCCATTCTTATTAATTGTATGTCTTAGATAAATTACGCTTTTCTCAAACATTTTGCACTTAGATTTATTTAAATGAAGGTTAAATTTACGCAGTTTGTCCAGTAGGAGGTTGCATCTCTTGAGTGTCTCATCCACGGTCCGTCCCATTACGATAATGTCATCGAAAAAGCAAGCTGTTCCATCGAGATCATTGCTTGCGATATGCTCATCCATAAAGCGCTGCCATATATTTGGTGCCGTTTTTATTCCAAACATGAGTTTATTGACTTTACACAGACCTTTGGTTGTGCTCACTGTCTGCAATAGCGCGCTCTCCTCTGACATGCTAAGATGCAAATAGGCTTTATAAATGTCAAAAGTGCAGTAGAACTCACCGTATTTAAGTTTTTGATATAGTTCATCGGTTTTTGGGATCGGATATTTATCATTTACGATCAATTTATTTAAGGTTACCTTGTAATCAGCACACAAACGTATCGATATGTCCGGTTTGGTGACACGCACGATTGGTGTTCCCCAATCAGAATGTTCGACCCTTTCAAGGATACCGTCCATTTCTAGTCGAATAATCTCATTTTCTATAAGAGGTCGAATGGCATACGGAATCTGTCGTGGCCTTAAAAATATAGGAAATGCTCCCTCTCGTAGTTTTAATATTCCTTTCACATTGGGGATCGTTCCAATTTTCGGTTGAAAAACATCTTTATGATTTTCGAACATTTTTTGTTTCAGAAGAGGGATATCTCCGTCTGTAAAAGTATTTACCGAATTAATTTGTAATAAATCTAGTGCGCTAACCCATTCTCTTCCCAAAAGTGCATCAAACGGCTCCTTTACAATGTATAAGTCACACAAAACCTTACGCCCATTGTACTCAACTTGTACGTGAGATTTGGAATACGCTGGAAATGTAGTGTTGTTGTAAGTTTTCAGCATAATCTTCGTAGGTGTAATTTTTGCTTTCGGCCAATGAGAAATGAACGTATCGTAGTCAATAGCCGATATTGCTGATCCTGTATCGAATTCCATGGCAAACTCCTTGTTGTTGATTTCTAAGATTATGTAGTACTTACCGCCGCGTGTTTGGACTTTTTGATGAGCCCGAAAAGAAGTCAGGCTTTTATTGCTCTTTGGTGATAAATTAAGCACATTTAATTCGTACAGGTCATCCACTTGTAAGTTCTGCTGCACATCTGTCCCCTCGGATTCTTCGAAAACTTGGAGTGTATTAGTCTCTTTATGCATAGATTGCGATTTAATACACACTGAGGCTACATGTCCACTGCATCGACACTTTTTACAATACAAGTTTGTTGCACGGCATTTGTTTGCCATGTGGTTGTGCTTTCCACAACTGTAACAAATTATTCTCTTATCTCTTATCTAAAAGAAAACTCCCTGCCACCTCCTATATGCAGATGAAATTTTTCTGATAGAAGAGACGCGGGAAGAACTATAGCGCTGTTTTAACTTGTGGAATGAAGTACTCGGTAAAAACGAACTGCTTATTAACCTCACAAAAAATAGTACATGTCCTTACCGTTTTAGGAAGGTTCGTACATTGGTCCAATTAAAAGGATGTCAATGAACAAGCCCTGCCTATGACAATCTCGTTCAAAAGATGGTACGAGTATGAACATATAACCCGCAGAAGCCGAGATCACGCTGCTAATAAGGCACTGAACGTATTAGAACCATCAAGAAGAAGAGAACGATCAACGGATGACAACATGGTTCAGAATTGTGGAAAACTATTTCATCGACCTAGAGGCAAGAACAACTTGGTTAGGATGAACTTGGCAATTGATGATAAGCAGAGCCGACCCGTCATTGCGGGAAAATGAAAAGGCAGAAGAAGACACAATGCTCCCGTTTGAAGAGTATCAGTGGCAAGGCTTCACCAGTGAATAATGCACTCATGTTAATCTAAATAATGGAGAGTCGGTACATAGTCCAAAGCGGCATTTGGCCAGTTTTGTTCCATCCTTATAGACCAGCAGTATGCGCTGCAGCTTTGAAAATAAAGTAAACGTGTGCAAATCGAAACAACGTTCCGATTAGGTACAATAAGAGTACAATAGCGAGCAACATCGGAAGATGCAGTCTATGTTAATATAGAATTGCTTCCAATTGACACACTGGCCAAAGAATGTACTGATAAAATTGCTTTCTCATGGAGCAGAACAGTGCAATTGCACTGTCAAACCATGTTGACTTACAACAAGTCTACAGCCAAACGCATACTATTCCTTAAGTTAGGTGTAATGTTACAGAAAGTTATTACATATGTACTCCCTGTTCCTACACATCACATAGGAGCAGCATCTGTACAGTACTCAGTTCATATAATACATCCTGAAGTTGCTTTGGTACACGTAGCCCATGAGAAGTTCTAACAATAGGCGTACACATACTTATCTCATATTGCTTTTGGGTTTTGTGTGGTTTGTCAACATGCAGATCATCCATTTACCCGGAAATCTCTGAACGCTGGTGCTGGCGCTGACACTGACACTGGAAATGCCTTCTTCACTTGGTGCTCTAACTTTGTTGAAGTAGCCCCTATGGATTAATTGCGGAGTAATTGGCTGTGACTAGCTACTGCAATTCAACCAATCCACATTTGAAGATTCGTCTACAAAATCTAATTCCGACCCACATGTGTAAGTTTTTCTCCAGGACTAAGCTTGGTGTTGATACTGTGCACCAGAATAGGTGAAGAATGTAGGTAACATTCAAATATCCCGACAAATGCCTTCCATGAACAGCTCTTATAGGCAGGTGATATGACTAACCAAAATGACTTAGCAGATTTCATATCAAACCTAGTATCCTCACTCCCTCCTCACTGACCATAATTTAGATTCATAAAACCAAACCACCACCTTGCAAAGAAACTGCTTATTCATTTCATCCCGCCTACACCCTCCTAAAACGAACAGAAAATTAAATTAGCAATTAAAATTCAGCCGAATAAACTATTAAAAATGATATATCCTTCAGGAAACCCCAAGAAAGCCGTATGCGTTTCCAAATAAATTAGAAAGACCAACAAAAAATAAAATAAAAATCCTTTGAAACCCTTTTTTACATTTTTTTTCTTCTGCTCAATCGCCTCAACCCTTTAATGACGTCAGCTGTTTTTATTGTTTAATTGCCTTCACCCAATTTTCTGTTGTTGTATATTTTTTTCTAATTTTTCTTGTCCTTCCACATGCAAATTTCTCCTTTCATCCTTTTGCCGCTGAATTTGTTTTATATGCGTGTGTTTGCGTATTTTTGATCAAGTGCCCACAGGCGACAAATCAACAAAAAAAAAAAAAAAATTGGCTTCTCGAAAAAAAGAAGAAAAAAACACGCCGCCTGCACAAAGGAGAAACAAAACTGACACGAGCCAGCCTTCGAAAACAAAATGTCCTGTGTCCTGCACACGATTTGTATTAGAAAGCAATTTAGCTTTAGTACTCCCTCTCAGCATGAATAGGAAAGAAATTTAGAGGAAACAAATATTTTTTAATTACCTAGGCCTTTGTATCCTTTCCAGTGTCGCCATGCATTCAAAAAAAAAATAAATAAAAAATTGAGAAAAATAAATTAAGGATATAATTCCCGCGGAATCAATTTGGATGGAACCAAGGAAACTGAGTCAGCAACTTAACGCACCCAAAAAGGGATGTTGATTGGATTTTCAAACGAAATTCCCGGTTTTTTTGTTCTGTTTCTCAATTTCTTTGGGGTTAAATGAAATTTCGGAAATTAGTTTTGCAATTTATGAAGTTAAAAAGGGGTGGAATAAATTTTACACGAAGCCAATTTAAATGCATTGGCAGTGGGTGGTCAGAAATCAAGATGATTTAGTGGAGTTGTTTCTCATAAATTCGTGAGCTGACATAGTAGAGCCTGGTGGGTGTTCAACGAAATTGATTTAACAAATTTTTGCTCCCTGGTAGGTATTAGTAAAGTTGTCAATTGCGTTAAGAAAGTCATTACAAAGCCTAGAATGACTTCAATGAATGAACAAACTAAGGCGGGATTAGATGCACTATGACCTAGAATATGTGGTGTAGTCGTTAGTAAAGTATTCATTTATTGAGCTTGTTTAGTGAGTAGGTTGTTGGTTCAAGTACGAATAGTTACATAATGCGACCACAGAGCGGAAGAAAGGATTAAAATTCGGAAGGTCTGCCGAAACTTTTTGAAGTCAAACTGACCCCAAAGGCAGGTCAGTAGAAACACAGTAAAGTGGGAGGGTTATGATTCTTTGAGCTCAGATCAGAACCTTGTCGATATTATAAAAACGAGAAGAATGAGACCACAGAGTAATCTAACAAATATGTAAATACATAGAGTAGTCAAATCAAAGAAAAAAATACTGAGAATCACAATTGAACAAACAAAAATTGCATTCTCCATGCACAGTTCCGACGTCATCCAAGGAGTATGCAATGAGATAAAATCTCATGGACCACGAGCTGCGGCCTCGGAATAAATCCAGATAAAACAGAACTGATGCTATTTAGCACTAAAATCAAAACACAGGACTTTACCCCACCCAAACTGAATGGTCGGTCAATGTCTTTATGCTCTAATGCAAAATATCTAGGTATGATCCTCGACTGAAAACTTAGTTTGAAGCTAAGTATTGAACAGCGTGTTAAGAAAGCAAGCATAACCTTCTACGCGTGCAATAGAACCTTCCGCAGGAAATGGGGTCTTTAGTCTAAAGTAACCCTTGGGATGCAGACAGCCGTTGTGCGCCCAATTCTCGCCTACGAAGCTATAGTCTGGTGGCCTGCACTTATTAGAAAATACATCGTCATTAAACTCAAAACTCAGGGGCACCCTGAGATCCTATCCAACGGATGCTCTAACTCTGATTCTCCATCTTACCCCTCGTGAACTAAGGGATACAGCATTATGCAGTGCAGTCCGGCTCAGAGAGTCGTCTGTGTGTTTGATTGCCGTGCCTTACGATCATAGCGGAATCCTGGAGATGATTCCAATAAGCCTAGTTGCGTCTTCGACTGATTACAAAACCCCACTCTAAATTTTAGCAAACTGTTCTAAGTAACCTTCCCAACTAGAGCGGAGTGGAAAAGCGGTAAGGTCATAAAAGGTTTCGACATATCCACCTTCACGGACGGATCGAAAATGAACTGCGGAGTTATCACAGGCTTTTTCTCTGACAAGTTAAATGTCTTGAACTCTTTTTGCTTACCGAATTTCGCCAGCGTCTTTCAAGCGGAGCTTCTCGCGATTCGTGAGGCTTGCCGCACACTGAATGCCCTCCCAACTCCCTAACCGCAATCTTGCTATCTTCACTGTCAAGCTGCTATCAGTCAAGCTGCTATCAAAGCCATTGATTCAGCTTCACATCTTCAAAACTGGTAGAGCAATACCAGGAATAACTAAACAAACTAGGTGCTCAATCAAAAATCACCCTCATCTGAGTCACTGAACACAGAAACTTCGAGGAAAACGAGCAGGCGGACGATATGGCCAGACAAGACTCAACCCTTAGCGAGTCTCTGGCAGAAAGAGTCAATATTCCGCTGGGAGTCGTCAAGGGTCACATATACAACCACATCTTAAAGCTACCTAACCACGGATGGAAATTGCTTTCTAGCCCCGTTATAATAAGAATGCCATGGCCCAACTATAACAAACACAATTCAAATGACCTACTTAGCTTAGATCAAGACCAGATATTGCCAGAATAGTAGCCATCAGTACAGGCCATTGAGTGATAGGAGACCATGCAGCCAAGCTTGGCATCTCCTATAATAAATTCTGCCGTAGCTGCAGAGATGTAAATGAGGGAGAATCTCTTTTTCACTTTCTTTGCACATGCCCGGCCTTAGCGAGAACCAGACAGCGTACCCTAGGTAAACCTTTCTTCGAAGACTCGGGAGAAATATCTGAGAAAAGAATTGCAGCCCTCATTCTTTACCTAAACTCGGCAGGCTGGGTCTAGTATATCCATCTTTCTCAACCGTGTACTCCATCATGCAACCTGGTGCACACGAGTTCTGTGGTATCAAAATGGGCCAATAGCGTTAATTGGATCCTTTTTGAACCGCCACCAATGCCACCTGCCATGCAATGCGATTAAGTTGGATCGAATGCTTGATACTTGCTCCTCTATCGATCTGTGTACTATGTCATGCCGTGTTTGTAAACTTTTACTGCAGTTCCCATAGTTCCATGGCAGCTGGATTGTAAATGTGCCTTTTTTTAACTCTTCCATTCTGATAAATTGATCGACAGCTCCCCATATGGTCCTTGGTATTAAGGATACCACTGGTCAATTCTACTACCTGTGAAGCACATCCTGTTTTGCCCGTTTTACCTGAATTTGTTTGCCTTTCGTGGGAATCCGAGTAAATGCTTCAATGATGAGAAGCTTACAGCAACCAAACGGCCGAAAGGTCTTACATTCTCTAACAATTTGAAAGAGGTTAAAGGATTGACCAAGGCCTTAAGTGCAGCCTGGCTATCGCTACAAACACAGATACTCCAGCAGATACTCCTATTCCTTAAAATATAGCTCAAGTCAATTAGGATAGAATCAGTCTTTGCCTTTGCGTCTTCCACAAAGATACCAGTACCAGGCCTTTTACTATAATTCATTCCTGGAGATTTGACTTGAAATTCGCGAAATAGTCGAAGTTCTGGTGTCAATGCGTCAGACGGCATTTCTACGAGACTGGAGTAGTAGTGCAAATATCGCGCAATTTCGTTAAAATATCAGTGCACGTTATATCAACAGCCACCGCGTCTAGGGGAAGATTGCTTTGGTAGTGCTCCCCATGATATAAGTATTAAGAGGAAGTTGGTTCAGCAGTGTATCTAAAATTGAGCCAGCCGTACTCGGGAAAACATCCATTAATCGGTCCACGTATGTCGTTCTTTGAAGCTTAGCACAAAAGGCAGTCACATATTTACTCCTTCAGCCAAACAACCGACGCATATGCTAGGAACGATCATGTCATAGCCGTATAGATTCAAAGAACCTTTTTTGGTAATGTCTTCCCGAAAGTACACTTGCACTGCCAGAAAACTGGGAGCGCCTTGAATGTCTTTGACTCAACATGTTCACCACTAAAGAAGTGTTTTTCTTATTCAGGGACACTCTCAAATTTTTTCTTTCATTGTAGATTCGGTTAGTGATGCCGTTTAGCATTGTCTATCTGGGTCATACCGGTCAAGAGAACAACCTCAGTTTTGAGAAGGTTAACCGAAAGGCCTTTCTTAGTTCATCATCTATGGATCGTGTCTAGGCCCATCAGCGCATTAGAACAGACAGTTCCTAGACGTGTTCCGACAGAAAGAACTATTGAGATTGTCCAGCAGGGCATTTAAAAAGTTTTGTATAAGGACTCGTTCTATAAGGAAAGTGTCCTTATCAGACTAACTTCTTCGATCCTATGATCGGGTTGCCGAATGTAATATTTAATACTTCATCTCTAGTTGCAAGCTATACTTATCGCTTTTGGTCGCTGTTCCAGATAAGATTGGACGCATTGGTATCCAAAAGGACGTAGTTGGTAGGTAGCAGGGTGCCCGGGACGTTTGTAACTGCTCATTTAGACCAGCAGTTGTGCAAGCAATTTGGTGTGTCATGTATATCTTCAGCCCGTCTGCCAAACAGAGACCGCAATTCCTACGGTTTCCCCCATTAGAATTCGCAATCAAGTTCCTCTCGACATCTATTAAAAGAAAGAGAAAAATAAATCCACTTGCATTTTCGAACGAAACAGCATTTCTTAGTAAGTGGTTCCTTCTGCTAAGGACATAAAAAAAAAGAACACCTTGTGTAGTGTATTCTTGTTTTACACAATCCCTTACACCCGTTCGCCTCGTTGCTGTTCCACTGCGTCGCCCTGCGGTGCAGTTAAAACCTGTATATGTATGTACACAATTGCAATTCGTTTTCATTCGTGTCGCGTCTTCAAATTGCTTCTTCAACCCCCACACCTCTGTGTGCAATGTGCCCCACGATTCACGAAAGGAGTGCGAAAAAGGACCGACGTCGACAACGACGGATGACAACCGGTTGTGTGAAGCATGTTTATGCAATCTCCTTTTTTCTATGTTAATGGTCAAGGTCTAAGGAGCAAAAAATTGCGCATGGAAGAAACCAAAGAAACCACCATGCATTTGAAAACACGAAAAACCTGTACACAAACACAATAAGAAAGGAGAAGCAGAGAGAATTGAATTTGAAAAAAAAAAAAAAAAATAAAACAAAAAGGAAGTTGTGATGAAAAGAAGGAGTTGGATGTACAATAAAATTGAAAAGAGAAGTGTTAGTGGGCCTACAAATGCAAGATCAAGTTCAAACGTTATAATGCCATGACGAGTCTATAGCTTGTAAAAACCCGAAAGATATAAAACGCCTTTCAAATCGAAGCCATCGAACAAGAAGAGATTTTAGATTGAAATTAGAAAACTGGCTTTGAATGTGTATACGGGTAAATGGTGGGCTTTACATGAAAACTTTGTTGAATGTCACGCACAGCAAAAGTTGACTCATATGGAGTTCTGCTAGGTCTATGGTAATGTCCGCTGGCAAGAGCCTTAGAGCCAATGGGTGGTATGAAAAAAGATGGGTTCAAGCTGTTTACTCCCTTTTCTGAGATCTTTCTTAACATGGTATGCGAAAAAAAAAAATGCACTGACCGAGTTAGATCTCATGTTGTGAGCTCGATCTCAAAGTTTTGAGATCGATCACAAATTGTGTCTCAAAAGTGAGACAGTTCTTGTTTTGATATGAGAAGACGATCGATTGCATGAGATCGATCTCATAAATAGATAAGCATGGTATTTCCTATACTCAGTTGATATACAACTGTCAAGATGGCTGAATTTCAGTTAGCTGAAGAATTTTTGGAGCTGACCCTGGAAATACCGGTGGTGCTTTGACGAATGAAGAAATTTGTCTGCGGTACATAGGAGATCCCGGATTTCAAATAGGAGTTGGCGAATCTAGAGTGATAGGGCAAGTTGCAGCCAAACTCGCAGTCCATGGAATGATTGGATCGTATTCCCACATATGTATGTATTTCAAAAGAAATACAAGAAGCGCAAAGGATATGGAGCAGTAAGTATGAACTTTCTTACGCAATTGGTGCTCTTGATTGCACTCACATTCTCATAAAAAAAGCACTAAATCACTACGAGGAGTACTTCAAGCGCAATGGACTTACTTAGACTTACTTAGATGGCGCTACAGTCCGGGGTGCACCGAAGCCTCAACCAACAAACCTCTCCAGCCTGCACGGTTACGAGCCAGCTGCCTCTAGTTGCGCACGCAAAGTTGGTTGAGGTCTCCCTCCACTTGTTTGCGCCACCTACCGTGAGGTCGTCCTCTACTGCATCGTTCATGCGGGGTGGATTCGAAGACTTTCTTAGCGGGAACGTTGGGCTCCATCCGCTCCAAATGACCCATCCATCTTAGTCGCTGTATGTGAACTCTTCTGGCTAAGTCGATATCCTTGTACAGGCCGTACAGCTCGGCATTGTACCTTCTCTTCCACTCACCGTCTATGCAGACGGGACCAAAGATCGCTCGAAGAACTTTTCTCACGAATTAACCAAGGGCATCCTTATCCGGTTTTGTCAAAGCCCATGCCTCTGCGCCATACAGCGGGACTGGGATGATTAGTGTCTTATAGAGAGTTACCTTAGAAGTTCGAGATAGGGCTTTGCTACTCAATTGCCGTTTTAGCCCATAGAAAAAACGATTGGCAAGAGTAATTCTTCGTGTGATGTCATTTGTGGAGCTCACCATAGAACCTAGGTAGACAAAATCCTTTACTACCTCAAAATTATGTCTGTCTATTGTGGCGTTCTGCCCAAGACGCCGATGTTGGGTGTCGTTTTTTGTAGACAGCATATATTTTGTTTTGCTTTCGTTGACCGCTAGACCCATCTTTGCTGCCTCGTTTCATACAAATCTTTCAAGTATTATGTTAAAGAGATCGCATGATAGCGCGTCACCTTGTCTAATACATTTCCTGATATCGAACGGTTCGGTGATGTTCTTACCGACTTTGATGGAGCAGCAAGAGTCCTCGATTGGGGCGTATCGATTTTATATTCATGGGTTTTTTCCAAGATCTGCCGTAGTGTGAATATTTGGTCAATGGTGGACTTTCCCCGCCTGAAACCGCACTGATAAGGACCTATCAGGTTGTTGACGATCGGTTTTAGGCGTTCTCATAATACGGCAGACAGGATCTTATATGCGATGTTGAGGAGACTTATACCTCTGTAATTGGCGCAGTTTAGAGGGTCTCCTTTCTTCAGGATCGGGCAAACGATGCTGAGGTTCCATTCATCATCCATACTTTCGTCCGACCAGATTTTACAGATGAGCTGGTGCATGCTCCTTACCAACTCATCTCCTCCTGCCTTGAAAAGTTCAGCGGCAAGGCCGTCGGCTGCAGCAGCTTTGTTGGATTTGAGTTTAGATATCGCTATCCTCACTTCATTCTGATCGGGTTGAAGGGAATCTTGACTGCCATCGTCACTGTTGAATGGCTCATTCTGCCTGACAGCGGAATATTGATCATCATCGCCGTCATCATTCTCAGGACCGACTGCAATTCTACTGCTATGTTGCCATTTTCGTCCCTGCAGGCTTCTGTTCTGGCTTTGAAACCCTGGGATGTTCTTTTTACCCTTTGGTAACATTTTCAAACATCATTCCTGCAACAAAGTCTCTCAATCTCCTCGATCGAGTGCTTCTCATGCTCTTTTTTCTTCTTTCTGAGAAGTCGATGTTCCTCTTTTCTCCTGCGCACGTAGAGCTCGTAAGCAGCTCTAGTCCTTCTATGCAGCGCCACTTTGTACGCCTCTTGTTTTGCTGCATGTGCTTGCCGGCATTCCTCATCAAACCAGGGGTTTCGTTGTGGTGGGCGAGAGAAACCCAGTACATCAGAGGCGGCATCTCTGATGGCCTTTTGGCAACGCTGCCACTGGTCTTCCGCATTTGCTGCTGGCGGCATAGGACTTAGATTGAGATTAGAAGAAACACGATCGGCAAAGGCTCTGGCGGTCTCTTGCGATTGTAGCTTTTCGACGTCAAATTTCCTCACAGTATTTCGTTGATTTCGCTCCGTTCTGGATATCCGCATCCGTACCTTGGCTACAACTAGGTAGTGATCCGAGTCCACGTTGGCTCCTCGGAAAGTCCGGACACCCAGAATACTCGAAGAGTGCCTTGCGTCGATCGCAGTGTGATCGATTTGGTTGACAGTTTCTCGATCAAAGGAGAGCCATTTTCCTTTGTGAATGCCGAGACGTGGGAGCAGCGAGCTAGCTACGACAAAGTTTCGCCCCGCCGCAAAGTCGATTAACCTGAGTCCGTTGCCGGATGTGATGTCGTGCAGGCTGTGCTTTCCGACCAAGTTACTAAAGATGTCTTCTCTTCCTAGTTTTGCGTTAAAATCACCTAGGATAATTTTAACGTCGTGGCAAGTGCATTGCTCATACGTCTTGTCCAAGAGCTGGTAAAAGTCATCCTTGGTTGAGTCGTCCTTCTCCTCGTGAGGGGCGTGAACGCATATTAGGCAAATTTAGCCTTGATACGGATAGTCATAAGGCGCTCGTTCACATGCCGGAAACTCAAGACTTCTTGCCTAAGTCTGCCTCCAATGACGAATCCGCACCCGAATAGACGCTGTCCTTGTTGTCTGTAGCAATCGCCGTAGTAGATGTCGCAGTTTTTCATACTCCTTTTACCCGACCCATCCCATCGCACTTCTTGGATGGCGGCAATGTCTGCTTTGAGACACTCTAGGTCCTCCGCAAGTTGTTCGGCTGCACGTGGTTTGTAGAGGGACCTAACATTCCATGTGCAGACACGAAGATCGTTGTCTATTTTACGTTTGCTTGAGTCGTCAACAGTAGAATCATCCGTATCCGAGGCTGTTGGTTGTTTCGTAACCGAAAGTTTTTTACGTGGTAGGGAAGTTAACCCGACGGCACAACCCCCAACTTGGAGGACCAGATCCTTTTTTTGCAACCCCTAGGACAAGGGGCCGGATACACCGATGTCAGTAACCCACTTCGGGGATATGAGCGCTGCCGTTGGCCCATTAAGGGTTCATCCGCCACCATCTCTTTTCCAATACCCTGACGTAGTATTGAAAATCCTTACAGACCTCAGATCCAAATATGTCGAAGTAGCTCCGGTAAGGTATCCGCTGGTCTGTAGACGTCACCGTTGATTCCATCGAGAGAATTCATGCGCCGCACGTCCTCCTTCTGAGGACCTCTTGCTAGACTTCTGAGACGCATATTTCAGCCAATCAGGTCAACAAGAGATGTCTCGTCCGGTTAAACATATGCGCGCTGAAGTTCACCCAGATATGCTTAGGCAGAGCTGAGTGTTCAGCTACACATATATCGTCAGACTCAGCATACGCTCATCGTTAGTTCACTATCAGATAGCTATCCAGCGGGCACCACGGGGAGGTGATGATGCGATTTTGCCACGCCCATCGCAATGGACTCTACTCAATAAATGAGCAAGCTACATGCAACGCAGACGAAAAATTAGTCAGTGTTTAAGTTCGTTGCCCAGGATCCGTTCACGACTCCTACATTTTCAAAAACTCTTTCTTATTTAATCATATGAGTAATAATTCATCAGCAATACTTATGCGCGATGAAGGATATGGCATTACTCCTTGGCTAATGACACCATTTAAACAAACAAGGAATGATACCGAAAGTAAAGCTGTTTTAACAAAAGAAAGAGTAATCATAGAGGGATGTTTCGGACAAATAAAACAACGTTTTCCCATTTTGCAATATATAAAGCTCGAGTGAAGCAAGATATTGTACTATTGCCAGTTTAATGGCTGCTTATTTTGTTTTGCATAACTTCGCAAAGAATTTAAATGAAGACGACTTTATAGATTTGAACAATCACTTGATACAAGCTATTGATTCTACTGCAGATCAAACGCTATCGACCCCAGCTCGTATTCGAAGTATTGGACAACAACTTCATGCAGAAATTATAAAGGGTGAGCCAACAGCTAGTGTGGAAGTTTTTATTAAATTAAATACAAATTTATTGTAAAATTAATGTAGAACTTTATTGATTAATGAAGCCCTGTGAATGAATGTTAATGAATGAAACACAATTTCGTTCATGTGACTACCACGGGTTCTGTTGCAAGCGACCATCCGAAGGTCAAAATTATCGATGACTTTTTGAAGAATAAGTAAGTCAATGGCCGCAATTTCAGTTTAGATGATATGTTTGAGATCCTGAATTGTGGCTGGGTTATTGGCATAGACCTTACTGGTTCAAAGGGTTCAATTGTTGTGTAATTTGGATTTAATGGGCGTGTAAATGAAGATCAACTTTTAAAATTCGGCTTAAAGTGCCATAAGTGAGGTCCAATTGTTGACTTCGGCGACAAATTGAGGTGCTTGGCTGGTTTTAAACATTTTCGCTGACAGTGGTGATGTTTTGGCGTGTACGTGCTGACCGAGCATGCTGATATGAAGTTTGACCCGATACCGAACCAGTTTCTTCAAAACTCTTCACCATTGCACGAATTCCGGAGACACTATAGTGATTATGTTGACCGAAAAATTTACGAATCCTACGAAATGTTACTTTTACAGATTGCCCATTTTCGTTATAAGATTGAATAAGAAAAATGCATTGTTGCGTGGCAAAGGACTCCATGACTAATATTGCCAAAGATTGTACTTGACACCTGTACAGATCAACCACATTGAATTCAGTAAATGACAGTAATTGACAGACAACATCCACACCATCTGTTGGCTCACCCTTTACATTTATTAAAAATCGTTGGTAATTGTGATTTTTCGAGCAACATTTTATTTTTCTTCAGTTCTTTAACCAAAAATTTATTAAAGTGATCCAATTCACTGTTGAAAACCACACTCTCAGAAGACATTTTTACATTTTATTTAACTTTCCGCTAAGAAATTCTAATCACAACTAAATAAGACAGAGAGCTTTGAGATCTTGAGATCTGACTCAAATCCATCTAGTCAGAGCTGTTGAGAACTATCTAATTTTTTTGCATATTAAACTGAGTCCGAGTTCCGCTTTGCACAATCAATCTCATGTGTGAGTTCAAGCTCGTCAGCTCTGACTCTGAGATCGTGCTCATCTATTTGCATACGACCCAATGTAATGAAAAAAATGAGTAGGATCTCATCAAATTCTATATATAAAGTGTAGCTGATAAAGGCCCAGACAAAGTACGTGCAAATCTGTTCAACATCTGAAAAATGTTGGATAAACAAAATTAAATTGCGTTCTGCGTTTTGTGTAAAACTTTCAACTGTGTTGCTCCCGCAACTGAATACTTATGTATGTATTACCAGATTATTACAATTTGCAGATTCAGTTTTAATAAAGCTCTAAGCGACCACACCTCTTGTAATTTCTATCTTAGGTGCTATTACAAAATGCTCTATTATGAGAATGTACATATGTATGTACTCATGTCCTCAAACATTGATTATCTGCTTCTGCAAGTGAAGGGAACAAGTTCTGTTCCATATTATTATTCAAAAGTATTCCGAATTGCTAAATTTTGGTCCAAAAACATGAGGGCACAACGATGCTGCTCAGGGAAATGACGAAGACAATAATAAAAAAAAAAAAATAAAACCCTAGAGCATTTTAAATATTTTCATTATCTTTGTTTTTTTAACTGTGCAGCGAACCAAACTGCAGGCACTCATTGTTGTTAGAAGATCTTCGACTTCACTTATGGTACAGCGGTTTTTTATAGGCCCATACCACCTTTCTAGCCATCTTCCAGTCTCCATCTGTAGAAGTTGACAATTTCCGTTTCTCGAACACCGGTTCAGTGCACTCTATATATAAGTGGAGTTCCATTGAAGAAGGTTAAAAGATTTAAGTAACTTAATGTCCTATTCACGAGTGTTGGAAAGAGCGACGTTGAGTTATTTGTCTGGCAGGAGGAAGGAAGGCCAAACTTAGCACCGATGTTAAGTCACGAAATCTGAGTAAATATCGAAAGAAAAAGATCGTGAATGCAAGCTTACTTAGGTGGCGCTACAGTTCGGGGTGAAGCTGGGCCACAACCAACAACTCTCTCCATTTAGCTCGGTCTTTATTTAATTGCCTCCAGTTGCGCACTCCAAGCACTTGAAGCAGTTGAACTTGTGCGCGCCACCTACGGTGAGGAGGTCCTCTACTGCGTCGTCCCTCCGGGTTAGATTCAAAGACTCTGCGGGCCGGAGCGTTGGTGTCCATTCGCTCTACATATCCTAGCCATCTCAGACGTCCAATATGCAGTTTTTTGACCAGATCGATGCCGCTGTACAGCTCGTATAGTTCGTTATTGAATCTCCCCCTCCAAAACCCGTCAACGCAAACAGGAGCGAATATCTTACGAAGAATTTTTCTCTCGAAGCGACCAAGGATATCTTCATCCTCTTTTAATAAAGTCCATGTTTTAGCGCCGTAAGACAGGACTGGGATGATCAGGTTCTTATACAGAGTCTCCTTAATTGTTCGAGATAGGGCTCTACTGTTGACTTGCCTTATAAGCCCAAAAAAACAGCGATTGGCAAGAGTTATTCTTCGCTTGATTTCTGCGCTGATATTGTTTTTAGAATTAATAGCAGAACCAAGGTAGACAAAGTCCCTTACTACCCCGAAGTTATAGCTGCCCACTGTGACATTGTGTTCAATTCGTCGGTGTTGATTGTCGCTTCTTGTTGACAGCATATACTTGGTTTTGCCCCCGTTTATCGCTAAACCCATTTTGGCCGCTTCCGGCTCAATGCTTGCAAACGCACCGGTGACAGCCCGCTGAGTTCTTCCAATAATGTTAATATCGTCGGCGTATGCAAGCAGTTGTACAGACTTGTGATATTCATATATTGTGCCTCCGGTGTTGGCTTGTGAGTTCCGCACAATCCGTTCAAGTACAATATTGAGGAAGTCACATGACAGCGCGTCACCTTGTCTAAAGCCTTTTTTGACATCAAAGGTCTCGGTGAATTCATTACTGACCTTGATGGAGCAGCGAGCGTTCTCCATCGTCGTCCTGCACAGACGAACAAGTTTGGTAGGGATGTCAGAACTAGATATGGCTCTATAAAGCTCTTCTCTATAGATGCTGTCATAGGCGACCTTAAAATCGATAAAGAGATGGTGAGTATCGATTTGGACTTTTTGGGTTTTCTCCAGGATCTGCCGAAGTGTGAAGATTTGATCGATGGTGGACTTTCCTGGCCTGAAACCGCACTGATGGAGGCCAATCAGGCTGTTGATAAAAGGTTTCAGGCGTTCACACAATATCGCAGAAAAGATCTTGTATGCGGTGTTGAGGAGACTGATGCCTCTATAATTGGCGCAGTTGAGGGGGTCTCCTTTCTTGCGCACACAAGCTGCTAAAAGGAGATTCCTTCATGTTGCTGCTGGAATACTTGGTCGAGTGAACAATACAGGAATACGCAAGGCACTCCGTTTTAAGCAGCTATTTTCCCTAGCGGAAAGTAGTGCGTTCGTCGACGAACCGGCTTCCAAGTCATGTCATGATTGCCTTATCATCAGGTAAGCGACCACTTGGTAACCCTAGTAATGGATAGTTGGATCAAGTCCGACATCTCTCCTAGACCCATCCTAGTGAGTGTTTGGAATTAGTGGCAGATGAAGAGTTGACATGAGCGTCATACCCTCGCAATCTCAAGAAGGATAAGCGCATAATTGAATGCTAATTACAGTTTTTTCAGTTGGAATGAATTTTCATTTCAGATTGTTTAGGAAGCTCAACAAGGCTTACTGTTATTACTAAACAAGAGTAATTAAATGCAATTTAACTACTTACTTGATTGCTCAGTGCTTATTAAATTGGTAGTGTATTGGTATAAGCCCATTATTTTGTGCGATAGTAGGCAAGCATCATCATCGAAGTCCGTCACTGCTAATCACTAGAAAAATAGTGGCGTGGGTATACAATGGGGTCCAATACGGTTGAATGGGGTTTTACGCCCGCCAAGTTTGGTCAGCTTATCACAACATACACTCTCTTAGAATCGAAGCTGTGCTGTTGTTAGTTTTTAAGTTTAGATTTAAGCCCTTGCTTGTACTAAGCTAATAAATAAATAAATACTGTTGAACACCGCTTTAAATCATAAGTTCATCTCACCGCCTGTAGCTGAGTAGCACACGTCATTTGACGTCTTCATATCATGATACATAAGTCAACTACTCACATTATAGAAGCCATTGCAAAGCAGGTGTAGCGGCGGAGGCCTGCGAGTTTTACAGTTGGCGTATATCGAAGATAGTCATGATAGTCATGAAAAGTGCTTTTTGGAGAATGGAAAGATGTGTTATAGCAGGAAAGACGTTCGGAAATTTTACCATAAGTTAAGAATAACAATCCAAGGCTACAAAGCCCAAACCGAAGCTTACCAGGGTTAAAAAGGAAATCTAGTAGCTGACTCGTTCTGTGCTGAGAATTTGGAAATACCACATCAACAGACTATTTAAAGGAAGAGCGCTCAATTCAACTCGGACCATGACGAGCAATGGTAGCTGTAGCGAATACATTTGTTTTTTATGGAATGAAGGATGTCACTGCTTGTTCTTAGTCTGGTCTCGAGCTAATAGAGAAGATTGTAAAGATTTATATAAAGTATATTACTCAAGCAGCTTTCTGCACACAATACTCTCTCACTCACTTGGGTCCCTGGCTACAAGGGCATCGGCAATGAGACTGCTAGTTCATTAGCCAGATCTGGCTCCGAAGTCAAATTCATTGGTCCGGAACCTTTTTGCGGCCTGTCTACAAGCCAAATCAAAATTGATCTAGATCGTTGGGATCAACGCGAAAAGCGCTCATACTGGGACTCACAAATAGGTCTAAGACACACAAAGGGATTTATTGATCTCTCCAGTAAAAGATCGAAAGAAGTTCTAGCAATGAAAAACATAATGAACGACTTTTGACGGACTTCCTTACTGGTCATTACTCTCTCAAATACCACCTTCAGCGAAATGGCATTCGCCAATCTGATACTTGCAGACTATGCCTTAAAAAAAAAAAAAAATTATTTGGCGCAAGAGCTCTTTAAGTGCCAGGGCCTAGCTTCTCGCAACCACTCATGTTGTGTGCGTTATATTTCGTTCGCGATAGGTGGAACCGTGAAAAAAACTTTTTGGTGTTTTCTGGGATTCAAACTTGGAACCTCACGCGCAGTGGTCCGACGCACTTACCACTTTCGCCACGGCGCCCACGCAGACTATGTCTTGAGGACACTGAGACTGCTGAGCACATTATGTGTTAATGTCCCACCATCGCTCACAGCAGACAAACAAATTTTCACAAAGGGTTGAACACCCATTCTGATATAATCTCTTCCTCAGCCAAAGCCATCTTAAGCTTCCTTTGAGAACTTGATTTCAGCTAGGACACCATTGCAACATGTTTTCCTTCAGAGGTTAGTACAAAAGATCGCTCTGTGGGTCGAAGTACTTTGTTTGGGTCTTTGAGTACCCCCATATCACCCCACTCTCACCTTAAAAAAAAATAAATATACAAATTTTAGCAGCAAGAAATCACTTTACTACAAACTTGCACGGTTCTTGCTTTAGGCAATCGATTGTAGGAGTATCCCATTGCTTTTGTCGGCTGTAAGTATCTTCAATCGGCAGTATTAGTTTAATTTTCGTTATAAAATATCTTATCCTCTAATCATACCTACTGCTTTCAAAAACTGTTAAGTGAAGACCTCTTCACTTTGATCGACTAAAGCGCTAAAATATATGCGCATACGTGTGTTCTCGATCTTTTCAATATCAAAAGATCTCTACATCTTCTTACCTATCTACATAACATATGTATGAACATATGTATGTATGCACTTGTGACCTATAAAGAACCTTTTGCGTAATACTAGAATTTTTGCACACTTCCACTTTGCCTTTCAATGAAGAGTTACACAGCAAAAAAATAAAAAATAAAAAATTATAAAAATTCCGAGAACCTGAATTTGTAGTTTGAAAAGAAAAAAACCTGGAAAAAAACAACCACTTCAGGCAGGACGAAAGGAGTTGAAGAATAGAATGCAAGCAATCAAGTATCCAGCGTTTTATTTTTGTTTTTTGTTCCTGAAACCTGTTCATCTTGCACGTACAATGAGAACAAAATAAAATAATTTTCGTTTTTGAATTATTCCCTTTCGGGTTGCTTTAGATACTTATAGGAGGAATCTCTACTATAAGGAGTACATACGTTCCTGTTAATCAGATTATCATAGAAATATAGTTTTACAACCACTTTAAGCGACTACACGCTATTCATAGAGTTTTACACTCGTTTCGTGATAATCTGCAATCGCTCCAACTTTGAGTGCCTTTTAGTGCTTTTCTTTCTTGCTCAAGATGGGACTGTTGTAAATCCAACTGAGTTGTGCTCTATCTTATTTGGATCTAAATAGATCAAGTACCTATCCACCGCGACGAGGGTGAATATTCTTTTACCTCATTTGCGCGGATATCTGAGCTGTTTTATGTTTCAATAAAGATATTCTTGTTCCGGAGCCTGTTGATGAATAAATTTTGAAAATTAAAATTTTTTTTTTAATTCTAGAGCCGTTCGGATAAAGATTTGCAAATTGGTATGTGAATACAGATATGTAAATACAAAATCGTTCAATTGAGTGGGTCTTAAGGCATTCACTACGCTAAGAGACCATCGATGAGCTCTCTCTCTATCTTTTCCCCAATTGCCATTTCTCGAAGATATACGATTCCCTGCTATCAGGAACACATCTGGACAAATAAAAAAAAAAGCATTTGGCGCAACAGCTCTTTAAGTGCCAGGGGCCTAGTTTCTCGCAGCCACTCATGTTGTGTGCGTTATATTTTTCCCACGAATGGAAGGGACCTACAGTTTAGTGCCGTATCCAAAGGGCAATTTGTTTTGAGAAGCTTCTTCGAGACAACAATACTCTCGGATGTTTGTCAGACGCTCGCGAGAGGTGGGGCAGTGAAAAAACTTTTTCATGTTTTCTGGGTTTCGAACTTGGAGCCTTACGCGCAGTGGTCCGACACACTAACCACTTACACCACGGCGCCCATTATCTGGACAAATACTGCAATAAAATAAGCGAAGGCTTTGGCTATTTCAGCCCCTGTGATATCGGCTTCTGTTGAACGAGTGAATATATAGAATATCTGTGAGTAGGCAGGAAAATCCATTACATGGACGAAGTGGTTCCAGAATGTGCATGATGTGCTTGAACCTTTTTGTTTGATGCTTCTTTGGCCGCTGGTATGAAATACAAGCATCCGACTAGTTGTTACAGTCCTTCTTAGTCGACGACGGTCAGAAATACTTTGAAGTGAGTGGTTTCCAACTGCCACGTATTGCATGAAGAGAAATCCTGTGGAGTTTATTAAGAAGAGTTTTACTCAGATTCTAAAGTAAAAATGCTCGGTTGGTTCCTGTGGTATTGTCGATTCAGTTGCACTTTGGTTTCGAACCCCTTGCGAACTCTAGTTTAACGTTGCAAATCTGATCCGCGAAGATGGATTGAGTAGATGAAAAAGCTTAATGTAAGCTTCTCCAGTTCAGTGCTCTTTGCTATGAACAGGTAGCCTGGACGTTGATTTTGCGATTTTGGATATTTTTATTTTGATGCGCGGGTAGGGGTAAAAATCCTTTATGGATACTTGTAGCCTGTGCTACGAGTTATGCCCAACTCCATGCTCCTGCACGGTTACGTACTGAAGAAACCTCTACAGTTTCTTTGTCCTGTTGTTCCCCTGCGGCACCGCCTGGCAAGGCATTCCTTCGCAGGGGCAGGTTTGACAATTCGTCACTTCTTTTTAGCTGGCAGAGCTGGCAGTATCTTCGTTTCTCGCGTTTCTCGTTGCACGTTCCTTTATACGCAGTTGCTGCATCATACTCGTGATTACTTCATTTGTACTCTCCCAGCCTTTGCTCCTCGCCAATATAATTGAGGTGAGGTTTCTTGGGGTCAATTGCCCGCCAATTGCTCTTTCTAGGGTGTTCCTGGCCCTGGTAAAATGTTGGCAGTCCATCAGTACATGCCATGCGTTCTGCATAGCGCTGGCAGAATGGGTAATCCGCCTTGTAGAGATTTTTATTTTTTTTTCTCTTGTACAACCCATGCCCGCGTGGCAATGACACTGCGACCTGAAAGATCTATTGTATCGGAGGGTTGGAGCTAATCTAACAGACGTACTACCTCCCTTATGAAAGTGAGTATATCCTTAGTAGCGGAGCATTTCAGTTCCACTGAAGTAAATATCTCCTTGTGGAGAATACGTTTCCTTAACCAGTGTAGTGCCGGGCATTCACAAAGAATGTATTCGGAGGTTTCATCCGCCTCTAAACAGAACCGACAGTCCTTCTCTTGGCACGGGTTCATCTTGTTAAGGTGGTATCACAAGCCGCAATGGCCAGTAAGAAAGCTCACAAGCTTCTTAATACTTTCCCTATCTAAGTTAAGGATTTCCTTATAGGAGTAAGGCTTGGTTAATCGTTTGGATTGTCTTAGACCTGGCCCACTAGTCCAGTGGTCTAGACGAAGTTTGTTTTCCCATTCGTTAATCAGCGTTGCAGCTGTCGCCCAATTGACGCCGCAATAAGGTTCAGGACCTATGAACACAGATTGTGAGCCAGCCCTAGCAAGCTCATCTGCAGATTCGTTGCCCAGAATCCCTTGGTGTCCGGGTACCCAACCAAGTTTTACCCTGTTGTAGCAGCATTTCACGATTCTGGAGTCCATTTGGTTGGACGACAGTGCCATAAGTGCTGCTTGGCTATCTGAGAAGATATGTATTCTAGCGCCTTTGATCCCCTTGCGGAGATTGTGTCTGGCGCAAATCTCAATGGCATGGATTTCAGCCTGAAACACAGTAGGTCCAGTGTTGGAGCACCATTGGACCAGTTTTCGCGGTCCAATATTTCAACTTCGAATAGCCTACCAAAACAGTGTTGCCTGACCATAATATCTGGTAAAGTGCAAAACATGTCTCTTTTAGGGATCGAGTTGAGTATCTTTAAATGTCCCACAAGGTCACCTGGTTTATACTCGTAATCTAGCTGCAGCCTGATGGCATATCTAGCAGCCTTCTTCCTAATGAAGATTGGTAGGGGTGTTAGCCCAACAATAGCTTCCAGAGCCCAACAATAGCTTCCAGAGCCCAACAATAGCTTCCAGAGGTGCGCATCGCACCTGTAATGCCAAGACAGGCAATTCTTTGCAACTTCTGCAACTTGTTTGCCATTGTCTGCTGGAGAGTTTTTGGCCACCAGACGATGGCCGCGTATGTGATAATGGGTCTAACCATCATTATGTACAACTAATGTATCATCTGGCTGGTCAAACGGTAGTGCATGCGATCATATGAAAACACAAGCGTTTTCACTCAGCTGAGGCCTACCAACTCCTGAGAGAGGGGGGGAAGAGTGCTTTTCTCACTAGAGCACTTCCTCCTGTTCCAGGCGGCAGCGGACGAATTCCCTAGACGGAGTCAACGGTGGCGTCTATAGTTCCAGTTATGTTGAACTTAGTGAATACCTTGCGCGAGCTGCTTCGACGTATTCGGATCACAGGTCGGTAAGGAATTTCCAATGTTGGTCAGGACATTGGAATAGAGATGGTGGCGGAGGAGCCCTTAATGGGCCAACGGCAGCGCTCATACTCCCGTAGTGGCCTACTGGCACCGGTGTACCCGGCCCCTCGTCCTAGGGGAATAATTAAGGAACTGGCCCTCCAGGTTGGGGGTTGTGCCGTCGGGGTAACTTCCCTACCACGTAAAAAGCCTATGGTTCCGAAACAACCAAAAGCCTCGGATAAGGATGACTCAACTAATGACGACCCCAGCAAACGAAATAAGGACAACGACCTTCGGATCTGTACATGGAATGTTCAGTCCCTTTACAGACCACGTGCAGCCGAACAACTAGCAGAGGCCCTAGACTGCTATAAAGCAGATATTACCGCCATCCAAGAAGTGCGATGGGATGGGCCGGGCAAAAAGAGGATGAAAAACTGTGACATCTACTACGGTGATTGCTACAGAGGCAACCGGCAACGCTTATTCGGATGCGGATTTGTCATACGCGGCAGACTTAGGCAAGAAGTCTTAAGCTTCCGACACGTGAGCGAGCGTATTATGACTATCCGGATCAAGGCTAAATTCGCTAACATAAGCCTAATATGTGTTCATGCCCACACAGAAGAAAAGGACCCTGCCACCAAAGAGTGTTTCTACGAGCTCCTCGACAAAACATACGAGCAATGTCCTAAATACGACGTTAAAATCGTATTGGGCGATTTTAACGCCAAAATAGGAAAGGAGGACGTCTTTGGTAGGGCAGTCGGTAAGCATAGCCTACACGACACCACATCTGATAACGGACTAAGGCTAATTGATTTCGCTGTGGAGCGAAATGTCAAGCACATGGTTTCCTCATCTCGATATTCATAAGCAGACATGGCGGTCCAATGATCATGTCACGATCAACCAAATTGATCATATTGCGATCGACGCAAGGCATGCCTCCAGTATTCTGGATGTCCGGACCTTCCGAGCGGCCAACTTAGACTCGGATCATTACCTTGTTGTAGCCAAGGTACGAATGCGGATATCCCAATCTGAGCAACAAAGAAAAATTACTGTGAGATAATTTAACGTCGAAAAGCTACAATCGCAAGAGACCGCCAGACTCTTCGCTGAACGCGTATCCCGAAATCTCTCAATCACCCCTTTGCCGCCAGCATCAAGTACCGAAGACCAGTGGCAACGCTGCCAACATGCCATCAGAAACGCCTTGACTGATGTGCTGGGTCTCGCTCGACCACCACCGCGAAACCCCTGGTTTGACGAAGAATGTCGGCGAGTGCATGCAGCAAAACAAGAGGCATACAAAGCGGCGCTGCAAAGGAAGACGAGAGGTGCTCGTGAGCTCTACGAGCAAAAGAGACGGGAAGAACATCGGCTTCTCCAAAAGAAGAAGAAAGAGCATGAGAAGCGCGCGTTTAAGAATATCGAGAGTCTATACTCCAGGAACAATGTACGGAAGTTTTACCAAAAGGTAAAAAGAACGTGTCAGAGAAGTAATACCCGTACAGAAACCTGTAGAGATGAAAATGGAAACCTCGTAGTAGAATCACAGTCGGTGCTGAGAATATGGAAAAACTACTTCTGCAGACTGTATAACGGCGACGAAGACCAACATCCCGCTGTCAGGCAGAATGAACCATTCAACATAGACGATGATAGTCAAGATTTCCGTCCACCTGACCAAAACGAAGTGAGGATAGCAATATCCAAGCTAAAATCGAACAAGGCTGCTGGACCTAACGGCTTACCGGCCGAACTTTTCAAGGCAGCTGGGGATGAATTGGTAGAGTGCATACACCAACTCATCTCTAAGATTTGGTCAGACGAGTGTATGCTTGATGAATGGAAGCTCAGCATCGTTTGCCCGATCCACAAGAAAGGGGACCCCCTCAACTGCGCCAATTATAGAGGCATCAGTCTCCTCAACATCGCATACAAGATCTTTTCTGCGATATTGTGTGAACGCCTGAAACCTTTTATCAACAGCCTGATTGGACCCTATCAGTGCGGTTTCAGGCCAGGAAAACCCACCATCGATCAAATCTTCATACTTCGGCAGATCCTGGAGAAAACCCAAGAATTCCAAATCGATACTCACCACCTCTTTATCGATTTCAAGGCCGCCTATGACAGCATCTATAGAGAAGAGCTTTATAGAGCCATGTCTAGTTTTGACATCCCTGCCAAACTTGTCCGTCTGTGCAGGCTGACGATGGAGAACGCTCGCTGCTCCATAAAGGTCGGTAATGACCTCACCGAGACCTTTGATGTCAAAAAAGGCTTTAGACAAGGTGACGCGCTGTCATGTGACTTCTTCAATATTGTACTTAAACGGATTGTGCGGAACTCACAAGCCAACACCGGAGGCACAATCTATTACAAGTCTGTACAACTGCTTGCATACGCCGACGATATAGACATTATCGGAAGATCTCAGCGGGCTGTCACCGGTGCTTTTGCAAGCATTGAGGCGGAAGCGGCCAAAATGGGTTTGGCGATAAACCAAGTATATGCTGACCAAGACCATATACTTGGTCAACTAGAAGGGAAAACCAACACCGACCAATTGGACAATTGGAAAAACGTCACCGTGGGCAGCTATAGCTTCGAGGTAGTAAGCGACTTTGTCTACCTTGGCTCTGCTATAAACTCGAAAAACAAAATCAGTGCAGAAATCAATCGAAGAATAACTCTTGCCAATCGCTGTTTTTTTGGGCTTATAAGGCAATTTAACAGTAAAGCCCTATCTCGAACAACTAAGGAGACTCTGTATAAGACCTTGATCATCCCAGTCCTGCTTTACGGCGCTGAAACATGGACTTTATTAAAAGAGGATGAAGATATCCTTGGTCGCTTCGAGAGAAAAATTCTTCGTAAGATTTTCGGTCCCGTTTGCGTTGACGGGTTTTGGAGGAGAAGATTCAATCACGAACTATACGAGCTGTACAGCGACATCGACCTAGTCAAAAAACTGCGTATTGGACGTCTGAGATGGCAAGGACATGTAGAGCGAATGGACACCAACGCTCCGGCCCGCAGAGTCTTCGAATCTAACCCCGAGGGACGACGCAGTAGAGGGAATCATCGCCGTAGGTGGCGCGCACAAGTTCAAGGGGACCTCGACCAACTTGGAGTGCGCAACTGGAGGCAATTAGCTAAAGACCGAGCTAAATGGAGAGGCTTGTTGGTTGAGGCCCAGGTTCACCCCGAACTGTAGCGCCACCTAAGTAAGTAACTAATGTATCATCTTATGAGAGAGACCCCAAGTTCTGCCGTATAGGCGTTTACTGGCCCACAGTGCTCTAGTAGCGCGCTCAGTGGCGGACTTGATATGTGAATTCCAATTAAGTCGTTTGCCAAGAATTACACCAAGATATTTGACCTCGCTGGAATAAACTAGTGTGGTGCCTTTGATTGTGATATGTTCAAGGTTGACCTGTGTCTTCCTTGTAAACGGCACCAGAACGGTTTTACTAGGACTTATGGATAGTCCTTCTTTGTTACACCATTCTACAACTTGAGATATTGCACTTTGCATGACGTTGGAAATTGTCGTGCTGTGTTTACCTCTGATAAAAACCGCCAAGTCATCAGCATAACCGACGGTGGTGTACCCTGATCTGTGAAGATCTACTAACAAGTTGTCAATGACTATAGACCATAACAGGGGGGAAAGAACTCCTCCTTGAGGACAGCCTTCGGCTGCAGTTATGGACACCGACACTCCCCCAGAGGAGGAAGTAATGAATCGAATTACCAGCATGGCCCTGATCCATTGGTTGGTCGATTATTCGATACCTCTGCTACTGATCGCCCTTGCGATCGAGTCGTAACCAGTGTTATCGAATGCGCCCTCGATATCAAGAAATGCACACAAATCTATCTCCCTTGAACTGAGTGTTCCCTCTATCTTTTTGACGAGATAGTGAAGGGCACCTACTGTAGATTTGCCTTTCCTGTATGCGTACTGATTCGAGTGCAGAGGGTTAGACAGATCTAACCGGTCTCTAATATGGATATCTATAAGCCTCTCCATTGTCTTAAGGACGAATGATGTTAGACTTATAGGTCTGTATGATTTAGGCAGCTCGCTAGGCCTATTGCCCGGCTTGGGGATGAAAACCACATTAACCTGCTTCCAGGTGGGTGGTATGTATCCCCAATTGTAGCTGGCTCTAAATAAAGCTGTCAACCCCGGCAGGATGAGGTCAATTGACTTTTGGAGAAGTGCTGGAAACAGACTGTCAGCGCCGGGGGCTTTAAAAGGTTTAAATATGCCTACCGCCTATTCAACTTTCTCTGGACTGAATATTTTTCCAGATAAACTATTAACTCTCCTGTCCACATAAACCCTGTGGTTAACTGTGTTCGAGTACACATGAGATGTGTTAAGAGACGAGCCTGGGAAATGTACCTGAAGTAAGGTTCTAAGGTTCTACTTGTAGAGATACTCCCGGAAGCATCCGTGCCCCGATAGAAATTGTGTTAGGTAGAAGTTTACCCCCCATGCTTTCTTTCTAATCCATTCATTAACTTCGGGGATCAATTTGTATACTCTTTGGCCCTTTGGTTGTGATGTTCCACCTATGTATGTTACCATTCTGATTTTATAGCAGCTTCTATAGCTGTTGTTCCGTCGTCGTGCTTGTTTTCCCATAGGGCTGCAGTTTTCTTCGCATCTGGATCGATATTACGCTTATCGCATCCGCTGATACAGTTCTAAAGCCGCAGCATACGCTTAAGGATACGATTTTATGTGCCGTGTTCATCGTTCTAATGTACAACTTACGGTGCGTCGTTGATGCACATACATATTTGGGCTGCATACAGGAGTATTGACCTACTCACGGTTATTAGGAGATTTCTGATTGGCTGCCTTGGTCCTCCAATATTTGGCTTTAGTCTGCATAGTACCGCTACTGCCCGGGAGACCATCTCACCTGCATACATTAGGTGGTCCCCGAAGCTGAGTTTGTGGTCAGTGTTAACTGTGGCCCAAAGTATATGCATACTCTCCCCAGGTTGTATTGTTTGGTTGCCCATTTGAAGCTTCGGCACTGTAGACATGTTCTATTCTAGAAAAAGCAGTAATTGGGTTTCTTTCGCATTGAAATCTACTAAATTGAGTCTTCCCTGGACTCTAAGATCTTCTGTAGGCTTTCGTTCAATGACTGGATTTGTTCGCATCTGAACATATTGCTCCCTTGATCCTGTAATTTGATTGTTTATAAGACGCTTCAAATTGAATTTGAGAAGAAGGACGCATTAATAAGGAGGGAATAAGATTTGATGGTAACATTGATAATATGTGGACGTCTCGATCATTCCTTTTATGTGAAGTAAATGTAGGTTCTTTTTATTTGACGAGTAAAGGGTATCGTGTGTGGGGCCACATTGATTCAAAAATGAGCTCAAATGACGCCAGTTCCCATTAAGACTTTTTCTTTTTTTTAATAACAGAGCGAAACCGCTCCTTGTATCACAATAAATGACCCATCATCACGAAATGCTTCCAATCTATTTGAAATTAAAATATTTAATTGTAGGCGTCAACCAAACACAACGCACATGCAAATGATTTATTCGAAAGCAATTTGTTACTAATTAATATTAAAGCATATGTAGGTATATGAGCGACGTTTTAATTGGTCTTAATTACGGATTAATCAAGAATTTATTTCGTTTCCCAGTAAAACCAAATCATAGTTACATACAACCACACCTTGAATAAAAGGCTTTCATACAAGGATTAGGGAAATTGCTTCCTTCCTTCTTCCGGAACAGAATGAAAGGGTTGACCTACTTCCTTTTTTTTAATGGAAAAACAATCCTTTTTATATAGGTACACATATATATCTTCACTAAAGGTAACATGATTCCCTAATGATGATCATAATCATGTATTTATTAGTGGAGTAGAATGCAAGCGAAAAAAAAAAATCGTTTAAGGATTGAATTACAATGCTGACCTTGCTTGGGATTCTCAAATTACCCCTCAAATTGTGTGTTTAAATCAAATAAGCACTTTTTTTTTATTTTCTTATTTATTTCCTTTATTTGCTTATACGAGTAAACATACCTTCGGCAAATTATTTTTTTCAAGTGACCTACATATACTTTGGAGGGCATATCAGGGAAAAAAATGATAAAAAATTTCGCCATCGGCGTGGTTACGATCTGTTGGATCAGCTTCGCCTGGGTACTATGAAAACAAAATAAACATTTAAGCGTATCGTACTGAACATTACTTACTTTTGAAAAACGGAAATAATAAAAGAAAATTTGAAAATTGAAACACAGAGAATAATATACGTATGTAATGTGGCAACTTCTGCTGTTTGTCATTTATGGACACCATCTACAAAATATTTATTACCGTTCTTTTACAGCGACTCAAATCATGGATTGAAGAAAACCACACTTTGAATAAATTTCAAGCAGCATACAGGTACGGAGCGAAATGAACGAAATACGGGGAGGAAATTTGACGTCGGGCGGCTACAATTGCAAGAGACCGCCAGAGCCTCTGCCAATCGAGTTTCTTCTAATCTTAATCTAAGTCCTATTCCGCCAGCAGCAAATGCGGAAGACCAGTGACGGCGTTGCCAACAAGCCATCAGAGATGCCGCCTCTGATGTACTGGGTTTTTCTCGGGCACCACAATGAAACCCCTGGTTTGATGAGGAATGCTGGCAAGCACATGCAGCAAAACAAGAGGCGTACAAAGCGGCGCTGCATAGAAGGATTAGAGCTGCTCGAGAGCTCTACGAGCGGAGGAGAAAAGAGGAACATCGACTTCTCAGAAAGAAGAAAAAGGAGCATGAAAAGCGCTCGATCGAGGAGATTGAGAGACTTTATTGCAGGAATGATGTTCGAAAATTTTATCAAAAGGTAGAAAGAATATGCCAGGGTTTCAAAGCCATAACAGAACCCTGCAGGGACGAAAATGGCAATATAATAGTAGAATCGCAGTCGGTGCTGAGGATATGGAAGGAACACTTCTGCAGACTGTTAAACGGCGATGATGACCAATATTCCGCTGTCAGGCAGAATGAGCCATTCAGTAGTGACGATGAGTCAAGATTCCCCTCAACCCGATCAGAATAAAGTGAGGATAGCGATATCTAAACTCAAATCCAACAAATCCGCTGGAGCCGACGGCCTTGCCGCTGAACTTTTCAAGGCAGGAGGAGATGAGTTGGTAAGGAGCATGCACCAGCTCATCTGTAAAATCTGGTCGGACGAAAGTATGCCCGATGAATGGAACCTCAGCATCGTTTGCCCGATCCTGAAGAAAGGAGACCCTCTGAACTGCGCCAATTACAGAGGTATAAGTCTCCTCAACATCGCATATAAGATCCTGTCTGCCGTATTATGTGAACGCCTAAAACCGATCGTTAACAACCTGATAGGTCCTTATCAGTGCGGTTTCAGGCCAGGAAAGTCCACCATTGACACACACAATATTCACACTACGGCAGAATTTGGAAAAAACCCATGAATATAAAATCGATTTCAAAGTTCCCTATGATAGCGTGTATAGAGACGAGGTATACAGAGCCATGTCTAGTCTTGGCATCCCTGCCAAGCTCGTCCGTTTGTGCAGAATGACGATGGAGAACTCTCGCTGCTCCATCAAAGTCGGTAAGAACATCACCGAACCATTCGATGTCAGGAAAGGTCTTAGACGAGGTGACGCGCTATCATGCGATCTTTTTAATATAGTACTTGAGAGAATTGTACGAAACTCACAAGCCAACACCGGAGGTACAATCTTTTACAAGTCTGTACAACTACTCGCTTATGCCGATGACATTGACATAATCGGAAGAACTCAGCGGGCAGTCAATGGGGCATTTACGAGTATTGAGATCAAGGCAGCAAAGATGGGTCTAGCTGTCAATGAAAGCAAAACAAAATATATGCTGTCTAAAAAAACGGACACCCAACATCGGCGCCTTGGACAGAACGCCAGAAAAGACAGATATAATTTTGAGGTAGTAAAGGATTTTGTCTACCTAGGCTCTATGGTGAACTCCACAAATGACATCAGTAGGGAGATCAAACGAAGAATTACCCTTGTCAATCGTTGTTCCTATGGGCTAAGAAGGCAATTGAGTAACAAAGTTCTATCTCGAACTACTAAGGTAATTCTTTATAAGACACTAATCATTTCAGTCCTGCTGTATGGGGCAGAGACATAGGCTTTGTCAAAACCGGATGAGGATGCCCTTGGTTATTTCGAGAGAAAAGTTCTTTAGCGATCTTTGGTCCCGTCTGCATAGAAGGTGAGTGGATGAGAAGGTACAATGCCGAACTTTACGACCTATATACGGACATCGACTTAGCCAGAAGAGTTCACATACAGCGACTAAGATGGCTGGGTCATCTAGAGCGGATGGAGCACAACGTTCCCGCTAAGAAAGTCTTCGAATCCACCCCGGATGGACGACGCAGTAGAGGACGGCCTCGCGGTAGGTGGCGCAAACAAGTGGAGGGGGGATTCCATGTCTAAAACAAAAGAGTCTATTTCCGAGCTATGATTCCAGAATATCGTATAGGCATACAGTGAGAACTTGTCGTAGTTTGAATTTGAAGCCATCATGCCACACCTTATCAAAGGCTTGCGAGACATCAAGAAATACGCTTCAGCAAATCTTTTTTTCTTCAAGTGCTTTCTCGATTACGTCAGTAATTCTATACACCTCGTCAATCGTCGAATGCTTGCTTTTGAACCCAAACTGGTGGTTAAGGATAAGATTATTTTCTTTTAAAACCGGTTGGACTTGGGGCTTTGTGGTGCCTTTTACAGCTTTCCAAAGTGAATAATTGGAATCTTTTTTCGCTGTTAAACTTTCAAGGTAAGAGCCTATTGCACGATTCTTAAAATCCTTAATAGTCTTCTTCAACAAATTGCACAGACGATTCAAGTGTGTGACTCTGCTGCCATTTTTTACGAGCTTTTCTTTTCTCCTTGACCAATTCTTTCGTTTCCGCAGGATATCGTAAGCCGTAACGGTCTGGCGTTTTCCTTCGATTGGGCGTATTATACCAAGAGGCGAGCTGTACGATCTCAACGAAGCGATCAACTTCAACCTCAAGTCCATAGGGTGTCGTAAGTGGAACGCTCAGTTCAACATTGTCTTCAATTTCGTTCCTAAAGCCTTCCCGTTTAGTTGTTCGACCAGTTAATTCACTGTCTCTAGGTTATAGACTAGTTTTTCGCTGATTGTTAAAATAACTGGGAAATGATCAAACGACAGATCAAAGCTCTATTTCATTTTTATGTGGTTGTTAGATGCTCCTTTCACAACGAAAAAATCTATCAGGTCAGGTATTTTCGAAGTATCAGTTGGCCAGTAAGTCGGCTTACCAGTCGAATGGAAATCACAACTGTACTCCATACCTGCTCCATAGAGCATTCTACCTTTTTTTGAGTTGTTCTTTGATTTGAAACAAAAGCTGCAGCTAAACGAAATTAAATTCTTACTTTTGCGCCATCTTGTAGCATAGATCAAAGCTCAGTTCTCGTTTTCAGGGCAGTTGACTTAGTAGACGATATCTGTGAATCTATCCTTTTCTGTTTTAGCCATAAGCTTGCTGAAAAGGGATGCAAGCGTTCTTTTGGATTTATACGCTAGATTGACATCCTTGGTGTTGTTGATGATCGCCTGCTTAAAGCTAGCCGCCTTTGAGAATGTTCAACATGCTCTTGTAGATCCCATTCCTTCTTTTGGCTTCTTTATCACTTGAAGCTCTGGTTTGTTAGAGATCTAGTAGATTTCTTATGACGTTCCCAGAATAACGATTAATCTTGGGAATTTGAGTGACTCTTTGGTTATCCGTGAAGTGGAATTTTTCGTTACTCATCGCAAAGACCTTTCTCAATAGGTTAGAAGTCGTATTTGGATTTGCTCGAAAGCTATTAAGTCTTCCAGATGTTGATTATTTTTGGTACCAGTCGTAAGAGGGATGGTCGTTCTTGCGATAGATTTGACACTATAGTCCTGCTTTTCCCTCTCGACAGTGAACTAAATTTTTGGATGAAAGCCGTTTAGGCTGTGAAGCATGTAATCAATCTTTCGGTAGTCTATTAAGGCGAATATGTCGTCGATATATTTTACTATAAAATTTCTCGGAACGTTGGGAGATAATGGAAGTAATTGTGTTTCATTCAACAATTCATGCGACCAAATAAATGGAAAAGCGGGTATCTCCACTAAGGCGCAACTCCTTGGATCCAAACAGCATCGAAAGAATTCTCCAGTTCGCTGCGTCGAAGGTTTTAGTCAAATCGAACGTTGAATGCTTTAGATGTTCTTCAAAAAAAAAAAAAGGTGGGGATAATCTTTTAATCGGTCAATGACAGGGGTCAAACTATTCAAAGTGGGGTACTGACACAAATTCAACCGGCTTCCCTAGGGGTTTCATTAGGGATTTGAATAGCGCGAAACATAAAAGCCTTATAGAGGGGCGAAATCTTTTTACCAGGCCTACCAGTGGAGGAGAGTACGTACAGCGATGAAGAAGGAAATCTTTTTGCAGAGCTACAGACGTTACTGAGAATTTAAAATTACCACCAGTCCAGGCACTAAACCGAATTGAAGTCGATCTTATCCTTCATGAGGATCTAGGGGGTAGAATGCTCAGGTGAACATTCCATCCATCTTGATCCTGCTCCATAGACTCCAACTCAGCCGGAGAAATCTCCAGAGGAGTCCAGGATTGATGTAGGACTTGATTCAATGAGGGTTACTACGCCATGACACCGCAATCACGACATGTCTTGAAAGCCGATTTGGGAGTTTGCGATTGTTCCTTTTGGAGAAATAGCTGTTCAACACTGAGTATACGTACCTCGCGTACTCAGTTGATCCCTTCGAGTATTAGGTCAACAACACGAAGGAGTTAGTTTAATGACGGCAGCTTTAAGATATTTTAAAGCTTTAGGTGAACAGATCTGCTGGTGCTGATATACGGTCCTTACTGAGGAGCTATCGAAAGCAGCAGGGGGTAATTTGGTACGAAGCTCAAAAAATATGATTGTGGGTGGCACGGTGTAGTGGTAATTTGTTTGTTTATTGAGTGGTAGGTTGTCCGTCTAAGTACCAACTATAAGCATTAGGTTTTTCAGAAAACAAAATCACAAAGTGCTTGAAAAAAATACTGTGAATCAAAAATGAATGTGAAAAATCCGAACCCATGCAGTTAGCATTGAAACTTAATACAATAAGATATCTAAAAATCACTACTATTTTGAGGTAGTTAAGGTAAAGTTACCGAAGCTCTACTGAAAATGCAAAAATCGACAACAGCGTAGAGATCCAGCGACGAATCGCCCTTGTCAATCGCTATTTCTTTGGACTGGAAAGTCCATTGGCTAGTAAAGCTCTGTATAACCAATTAGACATTGTACAGGACCCCACTATCAAAGGTTTGTATTAAAACGATTGCAACTTCGACAGGGCTTTTGTAGTTCACCCTATATTGCTGCATTACCTCCTGCTTCAACTCAAAAGATAACAATAAACATTTCTCTTCTATTATGATAAATTGTTTACGTGGTTAATTATAAATGATTTACCAAGATCTGGCCGGTTTTACCATTTACAGGTATAAACCAGGTTGTATTGTAGTAAGTCGACTGTAATCCCTCTTTTATATTCCCCAAGCAGTACACTGTACTCGTAATTACTTGAATCGCAATTAGAATGCGACTACCTTAACTTGCTGCGTAGAAACCTATTATCCACTAGCTGTAATAATACATGTCACATTTCTCCATCCCCTATTACCTAGGAAAAAGTACCGGAAGAAAGGAATAATCAAATTTCAGATACGTAGAAAGTTCACCATACAAAACTTCCACCATCAAAATACGCTGTAATGATCCTGTTAAGAAATTAAAAAAAAAAAGGAGCTGACAGGGAGTCCTTTTTTTTCTCCTTTGTTGGTACATCCAGTTTTTTTATGGCATTTCTAATGCGAACAAAATAAAGTCATAGGTAAATAAAGCGACGCACTGCTGTGGGGTGATGAACTTCAGGTATTAAAATCAGATAATAATTCGAGTTTTATTAGTTTTCCAACCCCAACCAGAACTCAACAAAAGGCACATATTTCCCCCATTCCTTGCGAATCTATCAAACAACGTAAAATCCTTGAAACATTTTATGACGTACTTACTAAACCTTTACTTACATTTAGATTCCTTAAATGCCTTTGTCCGGTTTTAAGAAAGCGGATGGCAGAAAAAAAAAAAGAGAACTGATGGTTTTATGACATCTTATTTTGTGAGGCGAGAGCAAGAAAAGGTCCTGTTTTTCCTTTTTAGTGAAGTTTATTACGCCACGAATGTGTGATGGACTCGTATCATGGGGTGATGAATTTTTTTTACGAGCTTTGGCACTTTTTGAAATTAGAAAAGGAAACAAGGCATTTTGATGTTCCGGGCTGGTTGTTGGATTCCTGTGAATGAAGTGATTGCGCATTAAAGAGCGAGTTTCCGCAGCAGATGGATACGAACCTTAGAAGGTATCGGAACGTGTCACACCTGGTGGTATAAGGCATTTCACTAAATGTGACAATGGGGTTTTGATTTATGGAAGTATTTATCTGTGAAACTATGGGTTTCTGTAAGATACTTTTGGTACTGCGTAAGATTGAAAGCTGGGTTGGTTGGGTTGGTTTTGAGTGGCAGAGGTACTTTGTGTTGCCATTAAGTACATCGCATGCTCTAGGAACCATTTACTTCGTGAATGCTTCAGAATTTCGGTTGTTGTTTTTTTTTAAATGCATAGTACTGGCAATAGCAAGCTAGCGGTATTGCATTGGCCTAGTTGTTTGTTTTGTGTACCGCCTCAGCTTGGATAAGATACACACAGTAAGCAGACGACAAAGAGCAGGCTTTTACTCCCTTAGATCTTATTGTGCCTACCCGTAAACATCTGCGATCTGATGCAAGTTTAGGTTAGGTTAGGTTGGCTGTCCACACGAGAGTGCAGACACACTTAGACCAGTGAAGGTGCTTTGTGATACCATGGATCAAACCATGGTAGCAGCTTTGGCTGCTGTTTTTCCTACTATGAGAATAAAAAATAACAATCCGGTAGTGTTTTCACCAGAGTTTATGCAGCCTTCTCTCAATGGAAGCCCTAACCGCATAAATAGGTAGATCTATCCTAAACTCAGGCCTAGTACTCGTATAGCAAATTCTTGGAGACATTCTTTTTCATCAGAGTCAGCTACCTTCGAGTTCTGAATGAATTTAGAGATTCGAGGGGTGTTTCCAAAGTCCATTTTCTTCGATATTACATTTTAGTTTTTCAATATAATTTCTATTCAACTGAATACATTTTTCCCAGCGGTGTACGAGCTTCTTTAACAAATCATCAAAGAATGTTTGGGAAGCGTCTTTTATCCACTGATTTATGCTGGCTTTCACCTCATTCTCCTTCAAACGAACGGCAAGTAAAGGTTTCTTGAATTCTGGAAACAGGTGATAGTCCCTCGGCGCAAGGTCAGGCGAATAGGGTGGATATGACAGCAATTACCACCGAGATTCGATTAGAACATCCTTTGTTTTGCGAGCAGTGTGGGGTCTTGCATTGTCTTGTAGCAGCAATGGTCGCGCGTGCAGTTTTCCCTTCGGTTTTTTAATGAAAGCTTGGCGTAATGGAGCTTTTAAAAGATTGCAATATTATTCTGAATTTATTGTTGCATTTTTGCCAGATAGTCTATCAATATGCCTTCACAGTCCCAAAAGACCGTTATCATAATCTTACAGAGCGACGGAACCGTACTCGCCTTAACTGGTGGCCCTTTTACGGACTTTCGCTCCTCTTTCGATTGATTTTTTGTTTCCGGATTAATGAAAGGAACCCAGGTTTCATCCGTTGTTATTAACCGATGCGAGTCCCCATAAACGGTCAATAACTCCTGAAGGTGACGGCAAGTTTCGACTCGGTTCAGCTTTTGTTCTGGGCCCAACAGACGGGGCACCCAACGTGCTGAAACCTTATTCACTCCCAAATGACTGTGCAGAAGTGTCTTGTAAAGAGCTACCTTGGTAGTTCGAGATAGGGCTTTGCTACTCAATTGCCTTCTTAGCTTATAGAAACAACGATTGGCAAGAGTAATTCTTCGTGTGATCTCCCTACTGATGTCATTTGCAGAGTTCACCATAGAGCCTAAGTAGACAAAATCCTTTACTACCTCAAAATTATATCTGTCTATTGTGGCGTTCTGTCCAAGACGCCGATGTTGGGTGCCCTTTTCTGTAGACAGCATATATTTTGATTTGCTTTCATTGACCGCTAGACCCATCTTTGCTGCCTCGATCTCAATACTCGTAAATGCCCCATTGACTGCCCGCTGAGTTCTTCCGTTCATGTCAATGCCATCGGCATAAGCGAGTAATTGTACAGACTTGTAAAAGATTGTACCTCCGGTGTTGGCTTGTGAGTTTCGTACAATTCTCTCAAGTACTATATTAAAGAGATCGCATGATAGCGCGTCACCTTGTCTAAGACCTTTCCTGACATCGAACGGTTCGTTGATGTTCTTACCGACTTTGATGGAGCAGCGAGAGTTCTCCATCGTCATTCTGCACAAACGGACGAGCTTGGCAGGGATGCCAAGACTAGACATGGCTCTGTATAACTCGTCTCTAAACACGCTATTATAGACAACGATGAAATCGATGAAGAGGTGGTGCGTATCGATTTTATATTCATGGGTCTTTTCCAAGATCTGCCGTAGTGCCAATATTTGGTCAATGGTGGATTTTCCCGGCCTGAAACCACACTGATAAGTACCTATCAGGTTGTTGAGGATCGGTTTTATGCGTTCACATAATACGGCAGACAGGATCTTATATGCGATGTTGAGGAGACTTATACCTCTGTAGTTGGCGCAGTTCTGAGGGTCTCCTTTCTGCTGTGATTACAATAACAAAACCGATCTTTTACTAGCTTGTGTGGATAAACAAGCATCTAAGAACATGTTCAGCTCAGCACTAAGCTCGGACCAATCCGACCCCTCGGTGTACATCCCGCGTTGCGCCCTTAAGCTCGAAGCAGGAAACAAAGTCATAACGAAGGCTAACAAACGGTGGACCTGTTTAGATACTTGTGTCACCACGAGGAAGCTGTGGCCCGCTTTTGACAGAGTAAGAACCAATAGACTCATACAGAGGCACAGAAAATCCCTCTCTACTCTAATTGGAGTCATTACGGGGCATAACACCATGCGGTACCACATGAAAAAACTACGTGTGACTAGCGAAGACCTTTGTAGAGGCTGCGGCGACGAGGAGGCTCAGGAGGACACCACCAACTTTCTCTGTCATTGCCCAGGCCTCTATCATTTGAGAAATAAGATCCTTGGGCAACACTTCTTTGAGGATCTAGAAGAGTTGTCCAATAGACCAATAAATGACATCGCAAACTTCATCAAATCCTCTGGATGGTTTGTATCTAGGACACAGTGAGTACTTAGTTCTTTCTTTAGGATATTTACAAAGACGGTATTTTTCCACGAGGTAGGGATTTCCTTTTCTATCTCCTTTCCCCCCTTGGGTATCACAATGGGTCTATACTGACCTGCCCACTTACCTAAGAACATGTTCAAGTCCTGTTCAATTTTTTCTGTATCGATTTATTTAAATGAGAGAGCGATTCCCACAACTTTGGAAACGCCCCTCGTATATTGTGTTTTGGAACTACATATTTTGAAAATGGTTGAAGGTACAGGTGGGGCAAAAGTAATGTCATAATGTGAATTGGGTACCATTTTGTTCGAAATTAAAAAAAATTGGGCTCTGTTTTCACGAAAAGTTTATTTGAATGTGTAGGTTAGGTTAGGTTTAAAGGGGTTAGCTGCAACGAATGAGCGCAGCCTGCACTCGGATCACAAATGGATCCATTGTGCTCCCCTGACGTGGAGTTTCCTGGTTGAAGAACTGCAAAGAGAGGAAAGAAACAAAATGGCTAGAGTTCTATGTTAGTGGAACGGCCTCCTCTGAACCACCCTGAAGAAGTTATAAATTTCATAATGGTGGCTGGTATTTGAATGTGTAAAATTGATGGCATTAAGTTGATAAAATAATATCTGTCAAATGACCACCTCTTGACTAAATCCACATTTGTGCTCGTTTTACGGCATTTTGAATTCTTCTTCTTCTTCCTTTTATCAGCGAGGCTATGATCCAAAAACAAGGGATCGCAACCCTCCCACTTCACCACATTTCTACTGATCCGCCTGTGTTGTTCGCCTTTACGGCATTTTGAATTGTTGCTCGCAAAACATCTGGCTTCAAATTGGTGATTTTGGAGGTTTGTGGTTTGCTGTGGTAAACGCGAGGTTTCAAAAAACCCCAAAGGAAGGAGTTTGACCAGTTCGAATCGCCAAACTGGGGGTACACAGGGCCCGGGAATTGGCGATTCAAAATCTCAATCATTTCCCGATGTGTGTGAGTGGTTGCCCCGTTCTGCTGGAAGCAACAATGCTCGAGACTCAATTCAGCAACTTCCGGGAAGAAAAAACTCCTTTAGCATCCGTCTGTAGCGCACACCAGTTACGATTACGGTGGTGCCGTCGGTGTCCTCAAAAAATAAAGCCCAATCGCTTTTTCATTGCAATTGCCGGACCAGTCACTTTGAGGCGATGCAATGGCTTTTCGTGCATTTCATGTGGATTCTCCGTGCCCCAGAAACTCAAATTTTGTTTATTAACACAGCCACTTAAGTGGAAATGGCCTTCGCCGTTCATTACGATTTTGGATACGAAATAATTCCGCGTTCTTCGGGTATGTGTAGCTCCATTGTTTATTGTCAACTAATTCTGTATCTGTTTACAACGTAAATGTCAAAGCACAATGACATTTGACGCCATTTGAAGGAATTCTGGCACATTAACATTATTACATTACTTTTATAAGCTTGGCTTTGACCGCATCCTGGCTGTTCTCACTCCATTCCTTGAATAGTCTTCACATTGTAATAGAGTTCGTCAGTGCTAGGAAGCGAGATGCATACTCGTACTTGTCCAACGAGTATTGAAGAAAATTATATTTCGGATGAAATTTTGGAAGAGCCGGGTGTTAGAAGTGCTTTACCCAGCGATACAAAAACCAATCCAAGATATCAGTTTCTTTTCAACATCGACTTCCCAAACTGACCATAAAAAAAAGTACAATAAAATTCCGAGAAATTTTAGAAATTATTAACATAGGAGCTTGGAGGGTAAACGATTAACAATCGCTTCGTAGGAGCAGCATCTTCCGATAGGTGTTGGTCAGCTAAATAATGAGAAAAAGCCACTGCAGCCGAACAACTTGCAGCTCTGTTAGTAAGTCCTACTTCCACCTCCTCTTTGTCCCATCTGGGAATTTATCTGTAAATTCTGAACGGAAGAGGACGAATGGCGAACCTCCTGCGCCACAAAATAGGATAAGTGTCGGTTGGTCAGTGGCCCAGCGAGCCGCCGGAAATTTACGCCTCGGGTACGGACGTATAATTTGATGATGACCTTGGCTATCGAACATGGACAACGATCGGATTCTGGAATATTAAGACCCTCCTGGACTCAGTCCAGGAAGGGCCATACAACGACCTCCAAATGGAACGGGAATTCGCACGATATAAAATAGACATCTTACGGCTGAGTGAGGTAAGATGGTTCGATGCTGGGGAATACATCTCCCCAACAAAAATCACTGTCATGCTCTACTCTGGTAAACCAGCTGGAAGTGCACGGACGTCCGAAGTAGGACTGGTGCTAACTGCAGCAGCACGAGGAAGCCTCATATCTTACGGATATATACCTCACAGTGACTGGATATCACCTCACAGTGATTGGATAAGTTCCACAGTAGAGCAAGAAAAATTACCATCATACAGTGCTATGCTCTGACTGAAGACGCGACTGAGTATGAAAAGGACAACTTTTATAGCCAGTTAGGTGCCGTCTACAACCAAACGCCTAATGGAGACATCGCAATGGTGATCGAGCCAAGGTAGGTAGCGACAACACTATGCTTAAACACGTGATGGGAGTTCACGGCGCTGGAGACCGTAATGTTAACGGTGAGCGGTTTGTGGACTTCTGCAATACGCAACGCTGTTTAAGCATAACACCTGCTACAAGATCAGTTGGGTCGAACACAAGATCAATTGGCAGCGAATATTCAACTAGATCGACCACATTGTGATCAGCCGTCGCTTTAGAAATTGTCTCCTGGACGTCCGAAACAGACGTGGAGCTGACATCGGACTAGAACGAGATCACCATCTCATGTTAGCTCATATACGCCTTCGTACTGCATCCGTCAATAGCAAATGCTCAAATTTACTTAACATCGCAAGGTTTAATATCGACAGGCTTAAGGTGCGCCAACAGTTCAGGGATCTCGCGTTGCCTTAGAAACAAAAGCAATCAGCAGCACAATGCAGGAGAGCATGGATGACCACTGGAATGTTGTGAAAAATGCTTTTACGGCTGGGGCATGCACCTATGTTGGTAAAAGGTAGAAAAACAATCACACAAACAATCGTGAGACGTGACAAATGTCAACTCACTGGATTCAAGGGGTGAAGAAGCAGCGAGCAGGTGCAACAGTAGGTAGAACAGTAGTTTATAGTATCACTAAGGAGCTCATTGGTGGTCGGAACTCCAAACAACAGCCAGTGAAGAGCCTAGACGTGAACCTTCTGATTTCGGATGAGGACCAGCTCACTAGATGGAGAGAACATTGTGCTACAGTGCTAAGCTCGAATGAGCAGTTCGAAGCAACGAATTTCCGTATTCGCACCGTACCTCCCAGTAAAACCGAAATAATATTAGCAATCAAGTCCCTCAAGAAGAACAAGGCGATGGGTATTGATGGCATCCCTGTCGAACTATTTCAAGCGGCGCGGTGCTAAATACATCGGCAGATTCGCTGCACCCTCTAATACGGAGAACTTGGGATAGTGAACAATTTTCGCAGGAGTAGAAAAGGGGGATGATCATTAAGCTACCGAAAAAAGGAAACTGGAGAGGTATTTGCGTTCTACTAGCCGTAGCCAAAATAACAGCTAGAACAATTCTGGAACGAATCCAAGAGCATTTAGATTCAACTCTCGACGTCGAACAGGCAGGCTTTCGTGCTGGATCCTCCTGCATCTACCACATAAACACCTTACGGATCATAATTGAACAATGCGTTGAGTACAGGTCTTCGCTACATTTACAGTTTATCGACTTCGAGAAGGCTTTCGACAGCTTGAATCGAGAAGCTATCTGGTTGGCCTTGCGCAGGAGAGGCATCCCAGAAAAACCTATAGCTATTATCAATGCTACATACGAGGGCGGTAAGTGTCACGTCTTACACAATGGTAAGATGTCGGACGATTTTGAAGTCCAAAGTGGAGTACGTTAAGGGTGCATACTGTCGCCACTATTGTTGTTTGTGATTATGAGCGATGTACTTCATGCAGCATTGACGGAAGGTAACAATGGAATTCGATGGACTATAAAAAAAAATCATCTTAAACACCTCGACTACGCTGACGATGTTTGTCTACTTTCACATCGGATAATGGATCTTCATCTGATGGCCCACAATCTAGAAGCTGAGACAAACAAAGTGGGGCTAAAAATAAACACAGCCAAAACAAAAGCCCTGAGCACTTCTAATACCCGCACCCAATTTAACATTGCCGGACAGGAAGTCGAGAAAGTTTATAACTTTCTATATTTAGGAAATGTGGTCTCAGCTAATCGCGGTTGCTCCGAACTGAATGTGTGCAGAAGAATCGGGAAGGCTAAAACTGCGTTGGGAATGCTATCCAAAATCTGGAGAAGCAATGTTATCAGCTTAAGGACCAAGCTACGACTGTTCCGCTCCATCGTAGAATTGGTGCTGCTTTATGTGTGCAGTAGTTGGAAGGACAGATGTGTAAGAATCATCTTGAGGGTCTTTTGGCCCAATCGTATCTCCAGCGAACAACTTTATATGTGAACGGGACAAGAACCTATAAGCATTACTGTGCAAAGAAGAAAGTGGCAGTGGATTGGACACATCCCACGGCGCGAAGACAACTCCATTGCGAAATACGCCATGCAGTGGAATCCGCTCATCTAGGCAGGCAGAACAGCGGGACGCCCTGGGCAAACGTGGCGCAGAACAGTTGAGGAGGAATCGAGCTCTTTAGGAATGAGTTGGAGGCAGCTCAAACGCGTTGCAGAACTCCGAACAAAGTGGCGCGCAGGCGTGGTTGACGCCCTATGCCCACCGATGAGTTAAAGGATTTAAGTAAGTAAGAGTATAAGCAAATTTAAAAAAATAAAAAGATTCCATTCTTTTCGAACTTTTTTCCAATAAGAAGGGTTATTCTTCAAAGCCATCAAAAATCCAGTGCAAACTGTTCTAAAAGTCAAGATAGGTAATAAGGACATTTGGTAGACCCAAGAAGCCTTTTTTGTCTGGTTTCATCATTGCGCTGTTCAATGTGTCCTAACTGTTCAATAATTAATTAAGACTTTATATAGGTCTGCCGAAATTCCTAGCTCCTCTTTCCTGATTGCCAAATCACTTGGAATGGTATACTGATCTGGTTATATTGAATTTCTGTAGGCAGTTTGCAAACTAATCTAGAAAAGTTCATCGGGCTCTTAAGCGACTGCATATTTCTACGGGCCTATGTTACATTTCACTTACTAGAACATGGGTACAGATCCCATGTACGATGCTGCTGTTACCCCTGGTGGTGCATAGGCCATGTACAACAATTTTAGCATACCACCATAAATTTACTTAAAGCATTTTGAAGCCTCAAAGAAAATTAATTATCTTGTGGAATAGCCCGAGAATTTGCTTTAAATTCCACGAAGCAAGTCATTCACCCGAACCGAAAGTCGTGTTGTAAAATTCCCCAAATTCGAATCACATGCTTGAAGAAATCGCACACAATTATACTCGTGCAGCCAAGGAGCATTATGAATGGCCCGTCGAATGGTATTATTTCCCATAAATAGCTCGATTCTGGCAACTAATTAAAGCCCGCTCCACAACTCGCCACCATTTCACTCGTAAATCAGCAGCTCCAAGCAAGCAACAAGAAGAAATTGGAAAAATTAGCAATTAACAGCAAAAAGGACATAAAAGTACACGATAAATCGTACCACCATCGTACACAGTGCAACTCTTTTGTTTCAATCCCTTCTTCGTCCTGGGAAAACTCATTCCTAGCACTTAGCTGCTGGCACTGCTGCTTTGAGGGAATATTTACCAATGAACTTGGCCTTTGACCCCTACCCCAACCAGCTGGCAGTTGTTGCAATAAAATCTCCTTGCTCAACACCAAAGGAGCAATTAGGGTTGAATTCATTAACAGCGAGGGCAGAGGACATGAAAGCGAACAACCAAAGGAAGACAATTAAATTGCAAAAGCGAAACACCGAGCAGTACGAGTATATCGGTGTAACTCACTTACCGCCGCCCACACGGTATGTACTCTACGGCAAAATGAGTATACACAACTCAAACCTCGTGGTGATCCTGAACCTGGCAAGAGTAATTTGTAAGAAGAGTGTCTAAAGGTGGCTATACCTACACACCGGAGCCCGGTCTATAGTCACGTTGCAAAAAAGAGCATAAAATTCCTTGTTCTGATTTATGAAAATTCTTCAACTTCGTTGGTGTGTCCTTGTGTGCCAGGAATCCTTCTCGCGATGCTTTACGACCACGACGGCGAAGCAGATTTAGTTTGGAATTCGTTAATGTTCTATGCGCGCGTCTGCAAATTTGTGAGTAATTAAGAATTCTTTATCTATTACTGCGGTGGTGAACCTGTTCTAAGTTGCAGGATGCGTGTTATTGAAATGTTATCCTGAGAAGGGAAATACGATTGGGAAGTGTGAATTTAATTCTGTTTTGAGGCAAAATTTTAGTAAAGATACCGAAAGTTGATGTGCATCTGTATGGGATCACAACTAGCACCTTCGATTGTTTTTAAAACTTTTAGGGATTTTGTCTTCGGAATAAAATAGTATTTTGAGGAGATTTGACACTACGATTCCCTCAAAACGCGTTTAGTCCCAGACTTGGATGGAAAATAACTTTTCCATTCTTAACTTCTCTGGATGTTCTCTGGATTATGGCAGGAAGAATTTCCAAAAGCACACAAAATGAAGAGGCTGATGGATGCTGTGTTCGTATTGGAGCCAAGGGCCGATAAGCGTGGCTGATGCATCATCTTAAGTACACTCTTTTGATGCTGGGAAGTTCAACGTAACCTGGAGTTTGGTGAAGGATGATAATGTTTTACTTAGATTTTAAGGTAGAGGAGCTACTAGTAAAGGTCCCTTGTTTGAAGTATAAGTCAGTTATAGACATGTATTATTTATAGACAAGTCTAGTTTTGGTATCCCTGGAAAACTCATGGCGATGGAAAATGGTCGCTGCACCATTAAGGTCGGCTATGACCTCACCGATCAATTTGATCTCAAAAAAGGATTTAGATAGGGTGATACGATGTTATGTAATTTCTTTAACATCGTACCTTAAAGGATAGCTATAATTTCGAGATAATGAGAGACTTTGTCTCTCTCGGCTTCGCTGTAATATCTGATAATAACATTTGAGCAGAAATCGAACGAGGCTAACTTTTGCCAATCACTGTTTCTTCTATATAAAACCTAAATCAACCCAGGCCTTATCAAAGGCAGATGAAGTTGTCACTGGTCGTCTCGAGTGGAAAATTCTTCATAAGATATTCAGTCCCGTTTTCGTCGACGGGCTTTGGAGAAGAAGATTCAACGACTAGCTATATGAACTGTATACGGCAACATCGCCTTATTCTGAAAGATTCGAATTGGTGCCAAGAACACCGGAATGGACGACAGGGCTCCGATCAGCAGAGCTTTCGAACACAACCCGGGTGACTACGTAGCAGAGGAAGACCTTGCCTTAAGTGGTGTCCATAAGTAGATGGAGCCATCGACCAACTTGGAGTGCGCAACTGAAAGCAGTAAGCAACGGGGTAACAGGTAACTGTTGGTTACGACACTGGCTCACCTTGAACTGTAGAGCGACCTAAGAACAATAAGTAAATAGTTAATATTGATTAAAGCTGACTGACAATCTCGTAGAATATCCCGAGCTCTGTTTGTATTCTGGAAAAGGCAGTATTGCAGTGGAAACAATTTTCTCTATCCTCTGTCATCCATGTGTGAGATGATTACAGAAAACATCTTTAGAGGGAGACTTAAGCCATTCTGACAAAATACAAATATTTGGCGCAACAGGTCTTTAAAGTGCCAGGGCCTAGCTTCTCACAACCACTCATGTTGTGTGCGTTATATTTTTCACACGAATGGAAGGGACCTACAGTTTAATGCCGACCCCGAACGGCGATTTGAGAAGCTTTTTTGTGACAACAATACTGTCGGATGTTTGTCAGACGCTCGCGAGAGGTGGGACCGTGAAAAACCTTTTCGGTGTTTTCTGGGATTCGAACTTGGAACCTTATGCGTAGTGATCCGACACACTAACCACTTACGCCACGGCGCCCACTAAGCTATTCTTGGTTCCTGGAATTCAGGCAACAAATCTTGTTTTAACACCGTAACTTGTTATACAAATCAGACATCAGGGATCTTGGGTCTTAATGGATTCACATTAGATTTCCTTTAAGCTTCGACCACTCTTATTTCCTATGCACAACTTTGATACGTTAAAAAAGAAATTAAATAGTTTTTGAAAATTCCTTAAATTTATGATTGAATTCGATATCACAACAAAGACAAATCATATTTCAAGGGGACTGATGATACTTGTATACAAATAAGCTCTCTGTCTAGCCATTATTGCTTAGTCAGGTCAATTGACTAAGTGCCTATTTCCTCAGACCTGTCTATAAAATATTTTAGAGGTACTACCTGCAAGATCTGGACTTTGTGAGCTTCTTGGGCAATTCGACTAATTTCGTCCTGCTAAAGTATTCTTATACAGAGACAACTAAATGTAGCCCCACTAAGCTAGACATAACCGCTCTGTAAGCATGTTGTCCACTATTAAGATGTAGATATCATTTTTTTAGTGGAGGAAAGTAGATGAGAGATTTTGTTTTATGCATAAAAGTGTGATGCATAAAACGAAACGTAACTCTGAAGTTTTGTTCCTCTTTATAGTGTTTATCTTCATAAATGTTAGATCAACATTTTAATAGCCAGGACAACTCTTTATCCTGCTACCATGATCACATCATCATATCATTGTGTTTTGCATTTTACCTATTCATTCTCTTTGCTTCTCGTTTTTTTGGAGCACAAAACTGATTTGACTTATACTGTAGTTCTCAGAAAGTGTAAGCACACATCATCAATATTTAATTAATATTTTCAACAGTCTCGGATATCTTGTTATGGGCCTTCCTAGTCTCTTAAACTGCATCTATGGTATCTAGCAGATGTCTATTGATCTCTGAAATGGAGCTTGTATGACTTACTTGACCTGGTAAATGGGATGCTAGTACGAAGGTGGGACAAGAAACCTGACCACAGCAAACCTTTACTGGTAGTGCCAATGTCGTGTTTAGCGGAGATCCTTGCTTTACTGTATAACTGCCCAAGCGGTGGACATTTGGATCCGAAGAAAATGCTTTCGAAGGCCAAAAGTCGCTACTTTTGGATTAGTCGGACTCGGGATGTGTAGGTATAGTGCCTCGCGTGTCACACCTGCACTGCTCGGAGAGGTCCGGGCCAAAGAATACGCGGCGGATTTCAGCTCAGTCGCCCTGGAGTTCCATTCGAGAGAATAGCCGTAGACATTATTGGACCACTGCCGCGCACACAGGATGGTGTTGGTGGATTACGAATGCCTGAATGCTTCGTCATTCCAAATCAAACAGCCGAAGTTGTGCCACGACTCTTGTTGGACCAGGTATTTTGTCGTTGTAGAGTCACCCACTCAGACCAAGGCCGCAACTTTGAATCTGAAGTATTCTAGGCAGCGATGAAGATTTTAGGAGCCGAACCCCACAGGCGGATCAGTAGAAATGCGGTGAAGTGGGAGGGTTGTGATCCCTTGTTTTCGGATCATAACCTCGCTGATAAAAGGAAGAAGAAGATGAAGATTTTAGGAGTTGAAAATATACGGACAACACCCCTACAGCCGCAATCCGACGGCAAGGTGGAGCGATTTAACCGAACTTTGTTGGACTACTTGGCCAAATTCGTGGACCGACACCAATCAGATTCGGACCACCATCTCCAACTAGCTATGCTAGCTTACCGATCGGTCGAACACGAATCTACTGGTTTTTTCCCGTCACTGCTGAACCTAGGTCGCGAAGTGAATCTACCAGCAGAGCTGGCTTTCGGGGCCCGCCCCCCGAAACAACTTTGCGCTGCCGAATATGCCATGGAAATAAAACAAAGACTGAAAAAGGTGCATGAACTCGCCCGGAGAAATTTAAACATAACTGCCGATGCCATGAAAAGTCGGTACGACTCAAAAAAGAATGCTGTGACGTTCAATCCAGGAGATGAGGCATGGTTTTACAACCCCAAGAGACGAAAAGGGATGTCATCGAAACTTCAAAGTGATTGTGAGGGCCCAGTCCATATAAGCGCACGTCTATCAGAGCTGGTCTATCGCATCCAGGTCACTTGCAGCAGAAAACCCAAGGTGGTGCATGTCGACCGCTTAGCCCCATACATAGGACAATCTGGGACTCAGCAGGAGCTTTGAGTCTTAAGGCGGGGGTAATGTTGCCTAAGTGAAAAGGAAAAACCGCACAATAAAAATAAACACGAGAACTCTAGAACCTGTCAATTCGAACGTTGTAGAACTTGCCAGACTTTCGACAAATAAATTTTCAGCGGCGACTGGACATTTTGGAATTAGCCTGGAAATCTAGAGTCACAGGATGCTTTCTTCCACTGACGTTGCTGTACATACACAATAGAGTTCGGCATTCGGCTCTCACTCAGGTTTTGTTGTAACAATTTCTGATACATAGCCCGTCCGGGCTCTTTACAATCCTACAGAAATTTCGATTTGTCTTCTATTTATATCTACATAGAATGTGAAATGAGATAGTTCTGTGATCTGATCTTGTTACTATACACTCTTAGATTAATCTCCACCCTTTTCCTCGTGTTTGTACATTGTATGTACATATATGCCGCTCGGTTTAGGGACACAGATCAAAAAAATGCTCGGAACTGAATGAATCAATGGTTGATCACTCAGGCCTTTCCTTACCCCCCATGGAACTTCTAAATTCTGCATTGCCCTGAACTTTTAGAAGTCCGCTGATGAATCATTGAGTGATCTCCGATCATGGCACCGAACGGTCAGCAGAACTAAAGACATTCTGAAGATCGTCAAAAATTATTTGACAGTGACGGCTTAGATACATATGGGTACGTCCATAGTGGTCACAAGCGAGCTTCTCGTTTTCCAGCCGTTGGTTGACGTTGGTTAAAAATGAAACCGCCACTGAATGGATGCGTTCATAGTGAGCTCGCTTCCTGCTTTAATAAGCTTTAACCAGCTTTTACCGATTTTTTTTTTTAATTCTTGTTGACGCCGGTAACCAGCTTTCAAGCGTGTTCTGTGTGTTTTCCTTGGGAAGAATTCCGTTCTGATGGAGGTTACACAAATTCTTCGATATAAGATGTTCTGTTTTCTTCAGAATGTAGTCAAAAGTTTGTTTTGTCATACGGAAGTATTCGAAAAGCTTCTCTGTATGAGTTTTGGAAGTAAGTTGTAGTATTCACCTTCTTTTCCATGAGACTTTTTAATTTCAGGAATTTTTGACGATAGTGGTTTAATTTTGGAGGTTATACTATCTGCCGCGAAAAAAAGGCAAAGTAGTTCCTCACGTGAAAACTCCATGACCTCGACTGAAGAAAAAACCGCCGATCACTATGACCAGCACCTACTAAAATCACACTGGCTCTGAGTCTCGATATGAATCTCACCGGAAAGTTGGTAAACGAGAAAGCGAGAAGCTGGTTCACCATGGACGTACCCTAAGAGAACAGGGTCCACTTAAAAACCTGAAAAGCAGACTCAGAAAACGTTTCTTCAAAGATTTCAAACCAGACGTAAAGATAGAATAGAGAATCCCTTCCTCGTGGAAAAATACCGTCTTTGTAAATATCCTGAAGAAAGCATTTAGTACTTACTGTGCCCGAGATACAAACCATCCAGAGGATTTGATGAAGTTTGCGATGTCATTTATTGGTCTGTTGGACAACTCTTCTAGATCCTCAAAGAAGTGTTGTCCAAGAATCTTATTTCTCAAATGACAGAGGCCTGGGCAATGACAGAGAAAGTGGGTGGTGTCCTCCTGAGCCTCCTCGTCGCCGCAGCCTCTACATAGGTCTTCGTTAGCCACACGTAGTTTCTTCATGTGGTACCGCATGGTATTATGCCCCGTAATGAGTCCTATTAGAGTAGAAAGGGATTTTCTATGCCTCTGTATAAGTCTATTGGTTCTTACTCTGTCGAATGCAGGCCACAGCTTCCTCGTGGTGACACAAATATCTAAAGAGGTCCACCTGATGTTAGCCTCCGTTAGGGCTTTGTTTCCTGCTTCGAACTTAAGGGCGCAAAGCGGGATGTACACCGAGGGGTCGAATTGGTCCGAGTTTAGTGCTGAGCTTCCTCTAGCCAGTTCATCGGATTTCTCATTCCCTGGTATGCCTTCATGTCCAGGGACCTAGCAGAGCTTTACCTCGTGCTGTGTTCCAAGAACCTTGAGCTCTTCTCTACAACACTTCACAAGCTTCGATTTTATTTCTATAGCAGATATTGCTTTTATCGCCGCCTGGCTGTCGATGAAAAAGGTGATATCCTCTCGTGGTATTGCCCTCATCGCACTCTCACGAGCTGCTATTGTAACTGCTAGGACCTCCGCCTGGAAAACGCTACTGTAGTTCGGAAGCCGAGGTGACATGGAGAGACCAAGCGTTTCAGAGAAGATGCCTGCGCCTACACCTATTTCCATTTTGGATCCATCGGTGTATACAGCTAAGGATCGCTCGTTAGGCGTTCTGTCATTTTTCCAGTCTTCCCTGCTCGGATAGGTGCTAGAAAATGGTCTTGTGAAGTCTAGGTAAGGCGTTAAGTAGTCTGTATTAGATACACTGCCTAGATATCTCTGCAGGATCGTGGTGTGACCCATTGCATTTGGTCTCCAGCTATCTGTTTGGCTTAATCTTACGGCACTATAAGCCGCCGATACTTGTATAAAGTTTTCGGATCATAACCTCGCTGATAAAAAGAAGAAGAAGAAGAGGAAGAAGAAGATAGAGAATACTATTACGTGCACTTGAAAGCTAGAATATACTCGTATATTCATGTACAGAGGATTGAGCTGCTACTGGGATCACTAGTGTCTTAATTTAATCTAAGCCAAGCATTTCAGTTGCTGAGACATTTTTTTACAGACCCATGCTCAGTTTACCCGCTCACTGTTTTCCTGTGGCTACTTAACATAACTGTCGTGTTCCTTTAATTGGGACCCTACTCCAACTATATGAAGTGTGATACTTGGTCCCGGGGTTTGACAACTTTGTTGGCCACCAAGAAACACTGATCATATATTGGATGAAATTTGGTTCTTGAAATAATCAAAATGGAATGGAGTGTGGGGTGAGTTAATTAAAAAATCTTTAAATCTTCCTTGCCTGGGAAGCACAGAATGGATTAGAAGAGAATTAGGAAAGTTTTCATTATTTTAAGAATTTCTTAATAATTATTTCTTATGTTTTCTCCTTCACATGAGTGCTGTGGTAGTTTCAGTAGTTTTCAAACCTAACTTAATCTACCTAAGTCGGAAATTTCGAGATGCAATATTCCGGGTCCACTGACAGCCGCTCTTGAACTTTGGCAGCCAGTTGTGGCTATGTTTAAAATAACTGCGCTGTCATTCTGTAACGATGGTGTTCCACAGCAGTCGAAATTGTGAGAATTTATTCTGAAAATGCGTGCTCTGTTCACCAAACGGTGCGTAAGCTACCAAGAGTTATGGTCGGCGTAAGCGTCCTGTCGATAGCTTAGTTGGACGAATCATCGCGAAACTCGGGGAAATCGGTTCAGTGGCTAATCGAGAAGTGGCAGTGCGTGTCGCCGCAACGCTCGGTTGAACGAGAATGCTGCTGAAAGTGTGCGTGAGAACCGAAACCTATCAGCTTTTCATCTCCCACAAGAAGTGCGCCTTTCCGCGACCTCAACTTGGTGAATTTATGAAGACTTGGGTCTTTTGCTAACTGGACAAATCATCTTCAGTAACGAAGCCCATTTTTGCTTGAATGGCTTCGAAAATAGACAAAATTGTCGGTTTTGGGACAAAGCCAGTCTACAACGGTTCAAGGAGCTTCCTTTTCATACAGAAACACTCATTGTTTGGTGCAGATTTTGGTCAGTCAGCGACATCGGGCCATGTCGTCAAGTCAGTAAATGTCAAGGGCGAAATGTATCTTCTAAAGGATAACCGATATTGTTTTGGCCTAAGTAGCATGAGATGGATGTAGACAACATATGGCTGTAACAAGACGGTTCTACGTTTCCAGGTAGCGTTATTTCGAGAAAAGCTTGAGAACAACCTCATTCAAGCCATTGCTGAAATCCACCATGATATGTGTATGTGGAAAATTCATCCTGGGACCGTCTCCTGCAAACAAAACAGTGTAGGCCATTTGAACTTATAAAATACCCTTTACTTAAATGCGTTAAGCTTGCTACCAGTGCCTTTCAGTAGTCAATAGAAGGTCTGAGTAATTCCTCACAGAGAAGTTGCTGAAGTTTCTTTCGGTCCAATTAAAGTAAGCATCGCTTTAAAGTGCAATCCATTTATAGAAGGGCGCGATAACCGTAGTTAATAGGCATCTTAAAGGTCGATTTCAATTGATTAATGAACGAACTGAAGCTGTATCTCTTTCGCTACTACTACCAACGAATTCATTCAAAACGATTGAAATTGAAGGTACGAGTACCTACATCGAGTACAAGTTCCCATGTACAGTCCGCGACTTGTAACATACAACAGTAATAAACCTTAGCCCTTATTTATGGTTAAAATGACTAACGACTGAGGGTATTTAAATTCACGTAAATTATCCTCAAAATTACTGCAGCACTTAACACGGGCTCTGCAGTCCAAATTGACATTCCCTCCTCGATATCGAAAATTCGTTGCTCATGTTCTGAAATTCAACGATAACCATTAAATGTTATTCCCATTCCATTGACAGGTTGCAACGCCTCTCGTGCTGAGGTCATTTTTGCCCACGAAAAAAGGCAAAAAGTCGAAAAAATTTGGTTCCCTTCGCTTTTGGTTCTTTTTCAAGTTTTTGGCTTTTGTTGGTGTAACCCGTTTGGCCTTTTGTTACTTTTTGGCAATTGCATCGCAACACACCACAACAGCAGATGTAGCGGAAATAAAATGCCAAAATGATATAAAACTCACATAAACCAGCGGACATAACGACTGGCGAGGCGGCGAGCAGAAAAAAAAAAATGTATCCACAGAGATACAAATTAACTGAACCTTGTAAAAATGCAAAACCCAACAGGGAAACACAACAGATACAATTGACGAAATTTCGGAAATGAGTTTCGGTTTGGAATTTCCGCAAGAAAATTTGGCGACTTTGTCGGCACGGAGGTGACATGGCGCTCGGTTCGGGGCTAATGAATGAGCGGCGCACCGGCAGATGTCGCCGTCACATAGCGACTCTAATGAGTGGCAGCCTTCAGTGTTTTGATCATGACGGCGTCATAAACGTCTCCTGCTGTCCTAGTTGACAGTGGCAATAAAATTTCAATGAAATTGGTTGGCACGTTTTCATAAGCCAACCTGCAGTCGAAACTTTATTGTTGCAGGTGTGAGGTAGTGCACAGTCAATCCCATTCTCTAGTTGTTCTCTCGTGCAGAGAATACGTTCAAGTTGATGGTCCTGTCCCGATGGCTGTTCATCATTTATGTAGGATTTAATGGACACTGAGTCTAACCACAAGAATCGTTTCTCGCTCTTATGCTAGTGGAGTCTTTCTAACCGCAGATTTCCATCTGCCGGAAGTGGTTTACTGTATAATGGTTCTATGGTCACTTGACTTATGACAACTATCGTCAAAGTGATTGAAGAGACAGGAGCTTAGTGTCACGTGTATTTCATTGGCAGTGGAAATATGATTATTTAAAAAAAAATTGGTGATGACTTTTCCATAAGGGCGATGATAATAGGTTTACTTATGTGAAGGAGTTAGGTGGGGCAAAGGTAAGTGAATTGCCGAGGAAGGTGTAGATAAAACAGCAGTATGCAGCCGTAGGAGCAGGATGATATAACTTTTTATTTATCCTGTGCCCACTTGTGGTCTTATGGCATCTACCAATCTTAAGCGCCATTGTGTGCTGTTCATGTGCATCAAGTCCAGCCAATTCTTTCCTAATTGCCGTGATTCCTCCTCAACTTCAGGGTAGGGTAGGTAGGTAGAAGTGGTGATCCTTTTAAAGAGAAAGGTAACCCAATTAGCACTAGGTGCCGTTTTGATACCACAACTCATGTAACCTGGCTGTTGAGGTGTGTTGGTGTTGGTCTCTAAATCCAACCTGTGGAATTTAAGAAAGTTATTAGTTCTTTAATATTTTTGCCTCACACCTCTTCAAGTGAGCTGAAAAAGGGTTTGCCTAAAGCTCGTTGTCTGGCCCTAGCTAGTGCTGGACAGGCGCATGTATAGTGGGTAAGAGTCTCTTTTTCGGGTGCGACATTGCAACTATGACAGTGTGTGTCGTGTGCGATACCTAGTCTGGCTGCATGGTCTCCTATCAGCCAGTGTCCCGTGGTGATCGCTGTTATCCTGGCGATGTTACAACGTGTTCTTTTAGAGAGTCGCATGTTTTTGTCTTGTTGCAGTTAGGCCACATCTTTCTAGATATGACACAAGTTGTCAGACTAGTCCATCTGAGGTTGGTTTTAATAAGACTGATCCTGCACGTAAACAGTGGAGAGCTGAGCATTGCCTGGCCAGTTCGTCAGCCTGTTCGTTTCCATAAACGTTGCTGCGGGTTGGAACCCAAATCAGGATAACCTTGTGTTGACCATTTGGTGAGGCTTGCTCATTTCGGCATTCTTGTACTAGTTGGAGGATCTAAAAACCGAGGCAATTGTTTTTATAGCAGCTTGGCTATCAATGAAAATGGCGATCTTTCGTCTTGGCGTTGACAGCCAGGCAGCCGTTAAGGCTCTGGACTCTGCTGTAATTAGATCAAGGCTTGTGAGAAGCTTCAAATCACTCTTAAACGAGATATCTAGAGCCAATGCGGTGACCTTCTGCTGGGTACCAGGGCATATTGATATCGAAGGTAACGAAAGGGACGACGAGCTTGCTAGAAAAGGATCGGCGCTGCACTTATCGCGGGCCTTTCCCTCTGTAGCAACCCCAATCAGTTCCTTACGGAGAAAATAAAGGATGAAGCCACCGGTCGAGCAAACAGACGCTGGGTTCATCTGGAAACATGTGCAATGGCCAGGGCGTTATGGCCGGCCTACAGCAAGAAGAGATCAACCTCTCTGGTAAAACTTAGGCGTTATAACACACGGGTCATTTCTGGCATAATTACTGGACATTGTGCCATTGGCGTTCACGTGGAGCGACTCGGTGTGCATAACGACTATTGCAGAAGTTGCAGAGATGAAGAAGAAATTGAATCTGTTCGTCGGCTGTTGTGTGACTGTCCTGCCCTATCCGTCAGAAGAATGAGGACTCTTGGCAGTTACTTCTTCTCGGTGCTGAAGGAATTGGGTAATGTTAAGCTGATGGACCTCCTGAGATTCATATCACTTCTGGGTGGTTCTAACAGCGGACTTTCTTTACAGTATTTCCAGGATTAAGTGATTGGGCACAATAGACTCGTACTGTTGGTCTGAGTGAGCAGTGACTCTTTGTCACAAGGCACCCATCTACCTAACCTAACATAAAGGTCGTGAGAGCTTTGAGTGCTGCTTGGCTGTCTGACATTATATTGATATGTAATCTTCGGAGGTTTATTCTAATGCATTCTCTGGCGCAGAGTTCAATAGCATAGACCTCTGCTTGGAAGATAGTAGTGGATCGACTTAGAGGTGTAAAGAGTTTGTAGTTGGGGCTAAAGATACCAGCTCCTGCCCCATTTGCCATTTTTGAACCATCAGTGTACCAGTTTAGTTGGTTGTTGTTTGAGGGAATATTTTTGTATAGTTTGATCTGGCGGCAAGCTTCGCGGGTAGCTAGTAATTCCGCCTGGAAAATACATCTCCACCGACCCCGCAGTCCATCTTTCAACAGTCTGTGTAGTTTGTTTGGTCGAAATCCTTAATCACCTGTCCGTCTTGCCAGTCTGGTGGGCAAAATCGCATCATCACCTCCCCGTGGTGCCCGCTGGATAGCTATCTGATAGTGAACTAACGATGAGCGTATGCTGAGTCTGACGATATATGTGTAGCTGAACACTTGGACCTGCGTAAGCACATCTGGGTAAACTTCAGCTCGCATATGTTTAACCAGACGAGGCATCTCTTGTTGACCTGATTGGCTGAAATATGCGTCTCAGAAGTCTAGCAAGAGGTCCTCAGAAGGAGGACGTGCGGCGGATGAATTCTCTCGATGGAATCAACGGTTACGTCTACAGACAAGCGGATACCTTACCGGAGCTACTTCGACATATTTGAAGCTGAGTTCTGTAAGGATTTTCAGTACTACGTCAGGGTATTGAAAAAGAGATGGTGGCGGATGAACCCTTAATGGGCCAACGGCAGCGCTCCCAAAGTGGGTTACTGACATCGGTGTATCCGGCGCCGTGGCGTAAGTGGTTAGTGTGTCGGATCACTACGCGTGAGGTTCCGAGTTCGAATCCTACAAAACACCAAAAAGTTTTTTCACGGTCCCACCTCTCGCGAGCGTCTGACAAACATCCGAGAGTATTGTTGTCTCGAAAAAGCTTCTCAAATCGCCGTCCGGATTCGGCATTAAACTGTAGGTCCCTTCCATTCGTGTGAAAAATATAACGCACACAACATGAGTGGTTGCGAGAAGCTAGGCCCTGGCACTTAAAGAGCTGTTGCGCCAAATATTTATTTATTTTTGTATCCGGCCCCCTCGTCCTAGGGGTTGCTAAAAAGGGATCTGGTCCTCCAGGTTGGGGGTTGTGCCGTCGGGTTAACTTCCCTACCACGTAAAAAACCTTCGGTTACGAAGCAACTAACAGCCTCGGATACGGATGAATTTACTGTTGACGACCCAAGCAAACGTAAAAAGGACGACGATCTTCGTGTCTGCACGTGGAATGTTAGGTCCCTCTACAAACCACGTGCAGTCGAACAGCTTGCGGAGGCCCTAGAGTGTCTCAAAGCAGACATTACCGCCATCCAAGAAGTGCGATGGGATTGGCCGGGCAGAAGGAGTATGAAAAACTGCGACATCTACTACGGCGATTGCTACAGACGAAAAGGACAGCGTCTATTCGAGTGCGGATTTGTCATTGGAGGCAGACTTAGGCAAGAAGTCTTGAGTTTCCGGCATGTGAACGAGCGCCTCATGACTATCCGTATCAAGGCTAAATTTGCCAACATTAGCCTAATATGCGTTCACGCCCCTCACGAGGAGAAGGACGACGCGACAAAGGATGACTTCTACCAGCTCTTGGACAAGACGTATGAGCAATGCCCTAGCCACGACGTTAAAATAATCCTAGGTGATTTTAACGCAAAGCTAGGAAGAGAGGACGTCTTTAGTGGCGTTGTCGGAAAACACAGCCTGCACGACATCACATCCGATAACGGACTCAGGCTAATCGACATTGCGGCGGGGCGAAACTTTGTCGTAGCTAGTACGCGGTTCCCACGTCTCGATATTCACAAAGGAACATGGCTCTCCTTTGATCGAAAAATCGTCAACCAAATGGATCACATTGCGATCGACGCAAGGCACTCTTCCAGTATTCTGGGTGTCCGGACTTTCCGAGGACCCAACGTGGACTCGGATCACTTCCTAGTTGTAGCCAAGGTACGGATGCGGATATCCAGAACGGAGCGAAATCAACGAAATACTGTGAGGAAATTTGACGTCGAAAAGCTACAATCGCAAGAGACCGCCAGAACCTTTGCCGATCGTGTTTCTTCTAATCTCAATCTAAGTCCTAAGCCGCCAGCAGCAAATGCGGAAGACCAGTGGCAGCGTTGCCAAAAAGCCATCAGTGATGCCGCCTCTGATGTACTGGGTTTCTCTCGCCCACCACAACGAAACCCTTGGTTTGATGAGGAATGCCGGCAAGCACATGCAGCAAAACAAGAGGCGTATAAAGCGGCGCTGCATAGAAGGACTAGAGCTGCTTACGAGCTCTACGTGCGCAGGAGAAAAGAGGAACATCGACTTCTCAGAAAGAAGAAAAAGGAGCATGAGAAGCGCTCGATCGAGGAGATTGAGAGACTTTATTGCAGGAATGATGTTCGAAAATTTCACCAAAGGGTAAAAAGAACATGCCAGGGTTTCAAAGCCATAACAGAAGCCTGCAGGGACGAAAATGGCAACATAGCAGTAGAATCGCAGTCGGTGCTGAGGATGTGGAAGGAACACTTCTGCAGACTGTTTACCGGCGGTGATGATCAATATTTCGCTGTCAGGCAGAATGAGCCATTCAATAGTGACGATGGCAGTCAAGATTCCCGTCAACCCGATCAAAATGAAGTGAGGATAGTGATATCTAAACTCAAATCCAACAAAGCTGCTGGAGCCGACGGCCTTGCCACTGAACTTTTCAAGGCAGGAGGAGATGAGTTGGTAAGGAGCATGCACCAGCTCATCTGTAAAACCTGGTCGGACGAAAGTATGCCCGATGAATGTAACCTCAGCATCGTTTGCCCGATCCTGAAGAAAGGAGACCCTCTGAACTGCGCCAACTACAGAGGTATAAGTCTCCTAAATATCGCATATAAGATCCTGTCTGCCGTACTATGTGAACACCTAAAACCGATCGTCAACAACCTGATAGGTCCTTATCAATGCGGTTTCAGGCCGGGAAAGTCCACCATTGACCAAATATTCACACTACGGCAGATCTTGGAAAAAACCCATGAATATAAAATCGATACGCACCACCTTTTCATCGATTTCAAAGTTGCCTATGATAGCGTGTATAGAGACGAGTTATACAGAACCATGTCTAGTCTTGGCATCCCTGCCAAGCTCGTCCGTTTGAGCAGAATGACGATGGAGAACTTTCGCTGCTCCATCGAAGTCGGTAAGAACATCACCGAACCGTTCGATGTCGGGAAAGGTCTTAGACAAGGTGACGCGCTATCTTTAACATAGTACTTGAGAGAATTGTACGAAACTCACAAGCCAACCCCGGAGGTACAATCTTCTTCAAGTCTGTGCAACTACTCGCTCATGCCGATGACATTGACATAATCGGAAGAACTCAGCGGGCCGTCAATGGGGCATTTACGAGTATTGAGATCGAGGCAGCAAAGATGGGTCTAGCGGTCAATGAAAGCAAAACAAAATATATGCTGTCTACAAAAAAGGACACCCAACATCGGCGTCTTGGGCAGAACGCCACAATAGACAGATACAATTTTGAGGTAGTAAAGGATTTTGTCTACCTAGGCTCTATGGTCAGCTCCGCAAATGACATAAGTGGAGAGATCACACGGAGAATTACTCTTGCCAATCGTTGTTTCTATGGGCTAAAACGGCAATTGAGTAGCAAAGCCCTATCTCGAACTACTAAGGTAACTCTTTATAAGACATTAATCATCCCAGTCCTGCTGTATGGCGCAGATGCATGGGCTTTGACAAAACCGGAAGAGGATGCCCTTGGTTATTTCGAGAGAAAAGTTCTTCGAGCGATCTTTGGTTCCGTCTGCATAGACGGTGAGTGGAGGAGAAGGTACAATGCCGAACTATACGGCCTGTACAAGGACATCGACTTAGCCAGAAGAGTTCACATACATCGACTACGATGGCTGGGTCATTTAGAGCGGATGGAGCCCAACCTTCCCGCTAAGAAAGTCTTCGAATCCACCCCGGACGGACGGCGCGGTAGAGGACGACCTCGCGGTAGGTGGCGCAAACAAGTGGAGGGGGACCTCAACCAACTTGGCGTGCGCAACTGGAGGCAGCTGGCTCGTAACCGTGCTAGCTGGAGAGGTTTGTTGGTTGAGGCCCAGGTCCATCCCGGACTGTAGCGCCATCTAAGTAAGTAAGTAAGTAATATGTGCGAGTATATATAGGTAGTTACAAGATAGATGAAATGTATTGTCTGTCACATTTGTCACGTCAAACGCGTTTCACATGTTTTGCAACAACGTCATAATAAGTATAATTTTCTTAGTTAGTTAAAAATTTGGTTTCTCTAGATAAAAATGATAGTGTGAATGCGATCACTGCTAGTTATCACTCTGTTCTCCTAACTGAGCAGGCACTAAAATGTGATTGTTTTGTTGTAAAACTATTCGGTTGATCACTGTGATTTGCTTTGCGGACCACTGCAAAACATACGCATACGCCGCTTGCTTATTCTTTTTCAGTAGCATCGAACAGGTGCATACCTGCGGAATTGTGGATTTAAAAAAGATCCACATGTATGTACAGTACATATGTAAATCTACGTTAATAGCATGGTACATATCGCTCATTTACTTGAAGACTGTAATAACTCAAAAAAAGCGATTTTGCAGAAAATGCGTTTAAAATTTTCAATTGACTACCACCTTGCAGGAAAAAAAAAGACATCTTTTAATTCTAACGCGGAGAGTATACAAGATATTAATAGGAAATTTTAAAACAATATGAAGCATGATAAAACGAACAATTCTGCATCATTAACTCAAAAACAGCGTTTTTTGAGTTATGACAGTCTTCAAGTAAATGAGCGATGTGTATATACATATACAAAGGAAATGATTCAACCAAGAATAGACTCTACAGTGGCCTCGACCTGGTTTTGGAAGTAGGAATCCAGAGCTTAGCATGACTTGGTCATGTTGGGTAGATTAACAGCAATACACCGGTCCGACAAAATTTCGAATCCTCCCCTGAGGGACTACATCAACAAATTGGAAGTGGAAGGGGACTTCAATCAACTTGGTGTATGTAACTGGGAAAGCCAGGTGTCAAACGATTTTCTTTTTTTAAACAAGTTAGTGGCCACGCCCATATGGCGTGTAGGCACTGCGACCAGAGAGATCTATTGTGCTAGAAGCCACATTCTCCTAATGAAATCGATAATTACGGCTGCGGGGGAGTTCCTTAGGTCAGCTCGAACTGATCCCTTAAGAAAAAAACTTCTCCTAATTTTACACACAGCTGCACACTCTATGGTTTCGTCCTCTTTTTAGGCAGAGGCGGCAGATGATATTCTCCGAGATTCTCATTTTGTTGAGGTGGTAGAGTACTTGGCAGTGATTGGTAAGGAAGTTCACAAAAGCCTTCTTAAGTCGTTTCTGCTGCATTTAAGGATATCAACTGCCTTGTTTTTTGGAAGTTTTGGACAGCTTTCTTAGCTTGTCTGACAGGTTGGGAGTTATTCCAATGAGAAATGCACATGTTGCGGTTCCAGCTGTTTAGTGTATATTTAAAGACAGAATCATATATTCAGCAAAAGGGTTCAGGTCCATTGAACAACTCAGAGGAGCCTTTTCTAGCTAGCAGATCTGCAGTTTCGTTGCCGTCAATGCCTACATGACCCGGTACCCACCACAATTTAGCTGTCAAATGATAGTACCAGCTGGACCTGAAGAGGATTTTAGTTAGTCCAGTTCAGAATATAGTGCCATCTAAAGTGGAAAGCAACTTATGGCTGGGGAGGACATATCTGCAAAGTGCCTTGGATGCATGGATTTTTTCGAAAACCTTTCTGTGTTTGTTTTAAATTAGTTGACTGCAGGTAAACCATAGTTAACGTGCTCTGGGTGGTTAGCTACTATTCTCTATCTAATCGTCACCGTTTTAGTATTGCAACTGTGTTCTATCGACAATGTATTGAGTAAAGGGCAACTTCAAACAGTTTTTGCCAAATGTATGTAAATCCTTTCAGTCCATCCTAAGGCAGAGTTTGCATATTTTACGCATATCCTCTGTACAAACGTATTGCCTAAATGACCATCGCTGTGGATTGCTAACGAATCTTCCATCAGTTCCTCCTAACTGTATGCAATGCAGTGAGTGAAATCGCCTAACTCGCCTACTTGTATGCTCAGAGCTTTTAATTAAAAGCTTTTTATGCAAATAGGAACAACCCCCACAATCAAAAGTTAACCTACTCGCATACAATACTGTACGGCTGGCATGCAGTGGATTTGTACATGTGAATTAATTTGAAACGATTATGAATGAGTCATGCGTCTATTTATTGAAATTTATTAGAATTAGCTTACTTAGCATTGTGGAAAAGTTTGAATAGAGTGGCGTTATTTCACAGGCAGCGTGGCCGAGCGGTCTAAGGCGCTGGTTTTAGGCACCAGTCCGAAAGGGCGTGGGTTCGAATCCCACCGCTGTCAGAAGTTTTTTTTTTTAAATCTTTTAATTGAAACAAATCTGCATCAGAAAATGAGTCACAAGAACGAGAAATATGAATATGAACGGTTTCTTTAAATTCATTTGAATATGTATCTTTTTACGATGGAATAATGAATCCGTAAGAGATTTAGAGATTGTATCTCGTTTGTACTATATTTGGATTGCACTACTTGCGGGTATTTATATGAGGATTTCCTGTTAGAGGTAGCTACACATAAAAGAAATATTTATCCGGAATGTTAGTCCGGGTAGTAGATACATGTAAAAGTGCGCTAATTTACTTCTAATCGTCGCATATCACCGATTAGATACTCGTACTTATGACTAATCTCAGTTTCTTTAGAAAGGAATGGGTTATTTGTGGGATGATTGACTTTCGAGTTATGCGATTAATTTCTTTGAAAGGCATATTTTTATTATGGCCTTCATATTAGTAACACCTTACAAATTGTATCTTAAGTTCTTTTTTTGGGGATTTTTGGGGTTTTGTTATATTTTTTTCGGGTTTTAGTGGGATATTTTGATGTTATTGTATTCTGTGATAACATTTTGGGCTATTTTAGTGACTTTTTCTCAAAATTACTTGATTCGGGGGTGCGGTTTATAGTTTTGGGAAAAAGAGGTTAATGGTTTTGGCTTCTTCAAAGTTAAGCGTCCAACGTGTGTCTCACGCACGTCTGTGGTTAATTTATTTCTTTTTTAGTTGGATTATATTGGGAGATAATTTTCCACAGCATTCAGAATCGATATACGTTCAGGAGAAAATATGTTTGTCCCAAATTCTGGTGGTATTACAAATTTGTTTCAGTCCTTGGACTAAATTTTTATCACAATAAACCACTCGTACGAATAATATTATTAGCCACAAACGTATTGAGTCCTCTTTTTAACATAACCAGAGATTCCCAAATTACTTTAGGTTTGCCTTTCTAGTCCTGTCTGTGGACCAAGGTTGAAGTCGTCTTAATACATAATCCAGGAAAAAGTTCGTATGTGGAATCAAAGGATCTCCGACCGAACAGCTTATCGTCCTTTCTACCGAAAACGATATAACAGTTGATTGGTATCCATCTGCACCAGGAGCATTGTCACAACTATGCTCTCTGCATGTGGAAAGGCAAATCGGTGGAGACAGCCTTACATTCACTTGTGCGCATCATTGAAAGATCTCTGAGCATTAAAAAATGCACCATGGTAGATTTCCTTGACATTGGGAGAGCTTTCAACAATGTCAAATCAAGGTAATCACCGACGCAGTTGCAAGTCTAAAATTGGATACTTCGGTCGGAGTGTTAATCAATCAATAGCTCACATGTAGAATTATTAACACACAGGTGGACGGTGCATCGGTTGCGAAATACACCAAGGTGGTGTCGTGTCGCCTCAAATTCTATAGGTAGAATAATTGCTTGGGAGAATTGGTTTAGGTCTTCTGCCGTGAAGGTTCCCTAGGGATCGCGATGGAACCACTTTGGTGCCTAGTATCTTATGATAACCTCATAACTCTACCTAACCTGTCGTGTCGCTTCTTATGTGGAATCTTGTAGTCAAAGGGCTGCTACTCGATCTGGAAAGGACATCATATAGATTAATTACCTATGTAGATGCCATTGCTATTGCTGTCTCAGGCAAGCACCCAGACACTCTCTGGGAAATCGACCAATATGCTCTCTTCCGGCTCACTAGATTGTCCTCAAAATGTGGACTAGGGGTTACTCCTCACAAAAAAGAACTTGTTCCCTTCACGAGAAAATATAAAGTTCCCCTCATAAGCCCTCCTACGATAAATGGCACCAATCTCTCCTTCACAAGAAATGCAAAATACTTGGGTCTTATTTTGGACAAGAAACTAAACTAGAAAGCCAATTTTATAGAATGCGTAAAGAAAGCAAATGTAGCTCCCAATTCCTGTAAGAAGGCTATAAGTAGGAGCTGGGGTATGCAATTTCGAATCACACGCTGCGCTGGCTGTTCGTGTCTGTTATCAGGCCTATACTACTCTATGTCGTAATCGTTTGGTGCCCGGCTCGTGCTAAGATCTACACGTATGTGTATCAATGGAGAGACTATATTTCATCTGCTATCCTTAGATATTTTAGACAAACAGGTGGCTGCTAGTTCGGCTATCCGACTAAATAGAACAAATTACATTTACCACTTATAAGAAATGTTTACAAACAAATGCAAAAGGAAATCAATAAATTAATAAGTAAACAAAAAGAAACTTACTACAAAAGAAAGTTCGATGACAATAGGTCCAATCGTAAGCAGCAATGGAATATCATTAATAATCTGTTACGCAAAAGGAATGATGACAACGGCTTGAAAAATATAAGGTTTTCTGAAAATATGATTTCCGAAAACGATGTAGAAATTGGAAATAACTTTAATGCATTCTTTTAAAATTTGACTGAAAGTCATAAACCTAGTTTCTCTTGCAACTCTGAACATATTTATCAAGAATCTCTTCTTGATAACGAAATCTTATCATCATTCTTCTTTGGCGTAGTGACAGAAGCTAAAGTACTTCAAGTGATTTCAAACCTAAAATCAAAGAACTCGCGTGGAATAGATGGCTTAAGTGCCATTGTCATAAAAAGAATAAGTAATTTTATTGTTAAACCTTTAACACATCTTATAAACATTAGTTTCGAAAGTTATATATTTATAGAGTACTTGAAAACGGCAATTATAATTCCAGTACATAAAAAAGGTGACAAATGTGACCCAAATAATTACAGACCGATTTCCCTTTTGTCAGTTTTCTCCGAAATATTTGAAAAAATAATTACTAAGAGAATGATAAGTTTTTGTGAAAAATATAAAATCCTCAGTACATCCCAATTTGGCTTCACGAAAGGGAAATCTACCGAAGATGCTATACAGTCATTTTTGGAAAATATAAACTTGAAAATAGATAAAAGCAATAGAACTGCTGCTCTGTTCCTCGATCTGACAAATGTATTTGACCTAGTTAATCATAACTTGCAAAAAAAACTTTATAGATATGGTTTTAGAGATAACATATTGAGCTGGTTTTCATCCTATCTTCAAAACAGAACTCAGCTCGTTCGTGCGAATGCAACCTTGAGTGATCCAATTTCTTGTCTAAATGCAGGAGTTCCTCAAGGATCTGTCCTAGGACCATTGCTCTTCCTTATTTATATAAATTCTATATTTAATCTAAACGGACATATTATCGCTTTTGCCGACGATCTAGTTCTGTCGTATGCTGCTTCCTCTTTGGAAAACGTAAAACTACAAATGAATGTTGACCTAGCTACTTTGGCAAGTTGGTTTACGTATCATCAAATGGTCCTTAGTAGCAAATCTAAAGTTATGTGTTTTTCTCTTACAAGCGAGTTTTCTGCCCAATGAGTTAGTTTACACGATGCAAATTGTGATCTTCGTAACTGCAACGTTTCCTGCATGCAGCTAGAATCTGTTTTCGAATTTAAATATCTAGGAGTTACTCATGATTGTTAATTTAATTGGAAAGCACATATTAAAAATTTAAGAAATATATATATTGCTTTGAATAAAATATTTCACTTACGTAAGCTGGTGCCACAGAATCTACATACATCAGTTTACTACGCATTGGTCAATTCTCGTTTAGAATATGGCATTTCTTGCAGGGGCAGTGCTTACGTTAGCAACCTGCAGCCTCTCATTACAGCCCAAAAAAGATAATCAGAGTAGTGTTGTTCAAATCTAGATGGGAGCCATCATTTCCACTATTTAAACTACTGAATGTTTTGCCGCTTAGGCATTTATACGTCTATAAAGTATTGAGGCTGTTCTATCTGCGAGGTGGTTATAGCAAGTTAAATGGAAATAATATTTCTTATTCTCTTAGGTCAACAAATAATGTTGTAGTCCCAAGAGCCAAAACTGAACATTTTAGACGTTCCTTTACTGCCATAGCGCCACATATGTATAACAAACTTCCTGAAGATATACGCATTAATGTTGAGTTTAACAGGTTCTTTAAAAATCTCAGAAATTGGCTATTATCCAGATCAGATGTAGAGGACTTGATTCTCCTAGTAACCTAACGAAGATATATTTGCTTGGTTAAGAATATTTCAATGTCTCACATAAACCAAATTTAAATTCATAAACTGCCTCCCGAATTCCTAAACGTTTCGGAGTCTCCACTTTAGTAAACTTATTACTTAATATTTTCTGATTAGTTTTTTCAACTTCTTTTCCTTTTTATTGCTCTTTACTTCCCTCCTATGCGCGGCTCTCCACAACGATAAACAATTTTTTATTAAATATTGCACTTAAAACTGGTATTCTTATCACAAAGTGTATAACATTTCCACATCTCAATTATTAATTCATGGTTAATACCAAAATCTTGTTATATCTTTCTCTTATCCATTGCTTCATTCTTAACATTTAAAAAAAAGAATTAATTAAAATTCATCTGTTTATAAAATAGTTAAATTGTTATGTTTGAACAGGATAGATATATTATAGTAATAGATATGTATATTGTAAAATTGAAATGAAGTAAATCTAATCTAATCTAATCTACAAGCCTGCTCTCAGTCGTCTAGTTAGTACGTTGGCCACTCCTCGAGCCTTGATCATTTTAACTTTGATTATGAAAACACCGACTACACTCCATCGAAAGTGAGATTTGACCGTAACTTCCGAATGAGCATCTCTGACCGCAGGGAATGGGATAATGCTCCCCCTCTGGATGGTAGCTCAGTTCACTTCTACACAGACGGCTCCAAGACCGAAAGTAGGGTGGGTTGTGGATTCTTCTCTGAAAAGTTCAACCCGAATATCTCTTCTGCGTCCCAGATTAATGTAGCGTATTTCAGGCGGAAATGGAAGCCGTGGCGCAAGTGGTTTGTGTGTCGGACCACTGGGGGTGAGGTTCCAAGTTTGAATCCCAGAAAACACCAAACAGTTTTTTCACGGTTTCACGTCTCGCGAACGTCAGACAAACATCCGAGAGTATTGTTGTCACGAGAAAGCTTCTCAAAACAAATTGCCAATGCACATGTCTGGTCCTGTCCCATAAAAAACTGCTCCATCTAGGGGCTCCTTTTATCGATGACCTCGACGAACTGGTGTTTTCAAGGGCCATTTGCATCTTTCACTTTATTAAAAGCTCTGGTTGATTCAATTAGTTCCTGGGTAGCCAAATGGAATATTTTATGAATATGAATTCTGAGAACCTGTCTATTCTGAGCCGTACTCATCTGCTGCTTTTGAGATATTCTTTACCATGTTGCAAAAAAGATATTAATGCCTGAACTTTTGCTACTCCGAAGGGTATTAGTACTAAACGAAATTAAAACATTAAACTGGCGAACTTTTGCAGTTAGTTAATACAAATAAATTATTCTCTCTTAAAAGCATTAAACATCCCCAGAACAAAAAACTTAGGAAATACTTTGAGAAATTATGCGAAGAAATCAAGACTAAAGTTGTGAAAATGCGGGATCACTACTATAGGAGGGATCAAGCAGCATAGCTAAACCTCAAGAAGGGAGGAGGTTAGTTGACAGCATTTTTGGGAAGGATAGCAAATCTGTAGAAACGTGTAATTTAGAGATAAATGGTATTTGTATTTCAAACGTAATTGCAATGGTATTTTGTAACTCAAACGATAGCAAATCAATTTAATGAGTATTTTGTTGAAATTGCTGGAAAGTTAAAACACTCAACTCTTTCTTCCTTTTTTTTCAGCGAGATTATGATCCGAAAATAAGGGATCACAATCCTTAGTTAAAACACTCCACTAAGCCGTGTAATACCTCCCATTTGGTGTGTTTTGGTGACACGTCGCTTCTCAGTGAAGTAAGATTTAGCACGGAGTACAACAATAAAAAATGACTGGCAAACCACTTTAGATTTTTCTCCAGCCAAAATTGAGTTGGGATTTTTACTTCGCGCTACTCAATTTCAGAAAGAGCTGAAAGAGCTTTTTCAGTCAATTTGATTTAAGTTAAACTTTTTGAGAAATTGCGAAGTGTCAGATTGTTACGTTTTGGAAAATAATCTCGGTTCTGAAATCAACCAATTTCGTTTTAGATCTGGCAAGTCAACAGCAGATGCTATCCTTAGAGTATGCTCCCACTTATATGAAGGACTTAATTGTTGCAATTTCTCATAGACATGAGAAAAGCATTTGACTTGGTCTACCACGAGTTGCTTTTAAGAATGCTATAAAACTCTGGTTTCAAGGGTACTGTATACAATTGGTTTCATTCATACCTTAAAGGAAGGAAACAAAAAGTCTTCCGATTTCGTACTCTAGATAATGGAGTCCCGCAGGGTTCTGTCCTTGGTTCACTATTATTTCTGATATATGTACATCAACTCTCTTTTTAAATAAAATTTGAATGGTATAGTTCCACTGCATTCGTTGAAGATGTAGCCTTCGGGTACCAACGAAATTCTTTGTTTTAGTGCATTACCAAGATAGAATAAGATATGCAAAAATTGAGATTTTGGTTTGCGTTTCATAAATTTATTCATTCATTCATTCATTTTCAATGGCCCGCTAATCCTTTATGAGGGTCGCGGGGGTAGGATGCTCAAGTGGACTCTCCATTGTTCTCGATCCTCCGCCATTGACTCCAATTCATCAGGGGGCATCCCTAAGCGGCTCCAGGAGAGATGTCGGACTTGATCCAACCATCTATTTCTAGGCCTTCCGCGAAGTCGCCTACCTGATGGCACGGCAACCATGGCGCGTCTTGGAGGCCGGTCTGGGGGCATACGCACTACGTGACCAAACCATCGAAGCATAGATCGTTCCGTTCGGAGAAGTAGCTGCTCAACGTTGAGCGCCTCGCGTACTCTGGTGTTGCGCACTCGATCCCTTCGAGTTATTCCAACAACACCGCGAAGGAACCTCATTTCGGCAGCTTGTATCCGCGATCTTATTCTTTCGGTCACTACCCAAATTTCATGACCATAGGTGAGAGTTGGAACATACACCGAGTTAAAAACCGATAGCTTAGCTTGAACACTAAGTTCGGCCTTCCTTATAACAGATTGGCCAAGCTCTCTCAAAATTGATCCAGCCTGACCAATTCTAGAGGATAACTCGGCATTGCTCCTCCCATCACTCGTGAATAGAACCCCGAGGTACTTAAACTTCTCCACCTGCTTCAGTGGGACTCCACTAACATGCAGAGTGCACTGAATGGGTCTTTTGGAAACGACCATTACTTCCGATTTGTTCACGTTGATCTTCATTCCAGCATCATCACAAACGGCTACAAACCTTTCGAGTGCGCGCTGAAGTTCGGTTTGAGAGGACCCAAGGATGACCAAATCATCCGCAAAGAGCAGATGACTAATCCTTAGGTCTCCCACTTTGAAACATTCCCCGCCGCGGCTGCGCTGCAACATCCAATCCATATATACAATGAAGAGGAGAGGTGACAAAACGCACCCCTGGTGGAGTCCAACGCCCACAGTGAAAGGTATTGATTTAACACCGTTTATCCGAACACAGCTTCTACAGTTTGTATATAAAGACTGAATCGCCCTTAACAGGGAACCAGCAATCCCATACTCCTGCAGAACACTCCAGAGTTTGCCTCGAGGAACCCTATCATATGCCTTTTCCAAATCCACAAAACAAGTGTAGACAGGTTTGGCATATTCCCAGGCCTTCTCAAGAACCATTCTGAGAGTGAACAACTGGTCGGTTGTGCTTCTACCGGGACGAAAACCGCACTGCTCATCCCCCAAACTGTCCTCAACCACAGCTCTGGAACGCTTTTCTAGCACCTTAGCGAAGACTTTTCCAGGGAGACTTAAAAGAGATATACCCCTATAGTTGGCGCAGTCTCTTTTGTCCCTTTTTTTTTTAAAAAAGAGGAACTATCACCCCCATTTGCCAATCACCAGGTGTTTCACCGCATTCCCAGGCCACTTTGATGACACGTGAGAGCCATTGAACTCCCTCTTTACCTAAAGCCTTGAGCATTTCTGGCCGAATTTCATCCACACCAGCAGATTTGCCAACTTTTAGCGCTTTGATCGCCAAAGTTACTTCCTCTACCGTAGGACTATTTTCCGCCCAACTCTCGACCATAGGTCTGTCATCTTCGGTGCCCTGTTCGGGATTGAGCAATTCTGAAAAGTGATCGCTCCATCTGCGTAAGATGTCCTCCTCATTGGAAAGAAGTCTACCGTCTTTGGATTTGACTCCTTCAACGATATTCAACTTTTTTCCTCTGAGTCGGCGGACGGTCTGCCAGAACGTCTTATTTGCAGATCTGTGGTCACGTTCCAATTTCTCGCCAATCTCCTTCCAAGACTGTTCTTTCGCTGTTTTCACAGCTAATTTGCAAGTTCTTCGCGCCTCAGTGTACCGATTTCGAGAATCGGAGTTCCCCAAGTGAATCCACACCTTAAAGGCTCTCTTCTTCTCTCTGATGGCTTCTTGAACTCCGGGCGTTTTAAACCAAGCAGTTTTTTTCTCACCACCAGCCGCCACACCAAGCCGCTTCACTCCACAAACATCTCCCGCAGAGGCAATAACCGCTGTTGAAAACATTTGCCATTCTTCCTCAACATTTGATGGAACAGTTGGAATTCGTTCAAACCTCTCAGATATTTGCCGCGCAAATGTCTCCCGTATCTCATCGTCCTGTAACCTCTCCCATCGTATGCGTGTAACCATCCTTGGTTTACGCTTTGGTAGGGGAGGCACTCTCTCGCTAAGATACAATTTGCACAGCACTAAGTGATGATCAGTTGACAGTTCGGCCGCTCTCAATACGCGAACATCACAAACCATTCTCTTCAGACACGATGGTACCACAAAGAAATCGATCAGCGACTTCTGCTGAAGACTCTGACGGTACCACGTGTATTTGTGAATGTCTTTGTGTGGAAAGATGGTGTTCATGATGGACAAGCCATTTTCACAACAAAAATCCAACAACCTTTCTCCGTTTGCGTTTTGATCAGGATCACCGTTCCTCCCAATCACACTCCCCCACGTCATAACATCTACACCCACATGAGCATTGAAGTCACCCATCAGCACAAAAGAATCCATATCTGCAACCTTTTCAAGGGCAACATCAACTTCATCTAAGAAAGCTGCGTACTCTGACAGAAGGTTCGGTGCAAACACCTGCACCAATGCCAGAGTTGATCTTTCAAGCTTGAGCTTTAAGATCGCAACTCTCCCTCCTAATGGTATCCACTCCAATACTCTGTCTGTCAACCTGGGACTTGTGAGTATCCCCACTCCCGCCCGAGCAGACATTGAGGGTGCGACTCCTGACAGGAAGAGCTTCCACCCACCCGAAAAGTCCACAGTTTTAGAACCTCTCTGCTTTGTTGAAGAGACGCCAACTATATCTAGTCGACTTTTAACAGCCTCCCCAACAAGCTCAAGATCCTTCCCTGCGAGCGATGAGACGTTCCATGTGCCTATCCTAAGTCGATGCCGTTGTCGAATCTCAGAGAGTCCATCTGTGCCCCTATCGGTGCACAGCGCGCTCACCCCTTGACCCCCGTAATGGTTCGCGAGACCATTGACAGGAAGCTCGTAGCCATTTCGGGTTTGACCCGGCCGGCTGCCGAGCGGGACAAGCCGACCACCAGACGCTCGCATACTGACACCCTTCAGGCCTGCCTCCAAAGGATGCCCTGGCTTACCAGGCTTGGCAATATCCGAGGCCGGTCGTTTCCTTCTTGTCATCATAGGGTTTGCGCTTTGTTAGCCGTAACTGGATTGTATGGATGGGAATAACTATTTAAGTTACCCCATCTGCACATCCCAATCACTAATTTATAATTAGTGAAAAAACTAAATTGTTGACTTTTAAGTCTGGTAATGTCTTAATCGACTACAATTTATTTTTCATTCTCATTCATTTCATTTATGTCCTGTATCCCCTTGTGGGTCCTAGGGCCACTACTACGCCTACGTGCCATCATGTACGGTTTCTGGCAATGTATCTGAGTTCTCCCCAACTTTTCCCTAACTGCTGTGCCTCCTTCTCGACTGTTCTGCGCCATGTTCTCCTCGGACCGCCAGGTCTTCTGCCATCCTGAGTTAAAGGGTTCCATTGCATAGCATGGTTCGCTATGGAACTGTCACCCTTACGGCACGTGTGACCAATCCACTGCCACTTCCGCCGTTGGATGGTTGTGCCTATTGGTTCCTGACCCGTTTTCTCGTAAATGTGTTCGTTAGATATACGACTGCGTCAGAAAATCCTTAAGATATTGGCACCTATTAACAAACGTTTGCAGCTTTCTGGTGATAGTAGTGGTCACTCCCCACGTGCTGCAACCATATAACAGCACGGATTCAACGTTGGGGCGGAACAGTCTTATTTTGGTGCTCAAACTGATTGCATTGCTTCACCATATTTTGGACAACATCCCGAACGCGGACTTTGCTTTGGCGATCCTGTTGGCTTTATCCAGTTCGGTTCCACCATCGGTCGAGACAATACTCCCAAGATACTATACTGGAAATCCTCTACTCTCTCTACCGGTTGTCCAGCAATGCATATTTAAGCCGATGAGTTTGTTCCAAGGCTGATAATTTTAATTTTTGCCGCATTAATTTTCAGCCCGACGACGCCTGCCTCTCTCCCCACATCTGCTGTCATTTTGGTGGAGGTCTATAATTCTGTGGGAGAGTAAGCATACATCGTCAGCGTAGTCAAGATGTTTCAGTTGGGATGTAAGAGTCCATCGAATTCCTCCGTTTCCCATCGACAAAGCTGCATGAAGCACATCGCTAATCACCAATAGGAATAATATTGGTGAAAGGATGCAGCCTTGCCTTACCCCACTTTGGATCTCAAATTCCTCAGACAATCTTCCCCTGTGCAGAACGTGACATTTGGAGCCTTCATATGTAACTTTGATAATAGCAATTAGTTTATCGGGGATACCTCTCCTGCGTAAGGCACGCGAAATAAACTCCCTGTTGACACTATCGAACGCCTTTTCAAAATCGATGAACAGCAGGTGCAGTGGCGATCGATATTCAACACACTGTTCGATGATAATCCGCAGGGTGTTGATGTGGTCGGCACAGGAGGATCCAGAGCGGAAACCTGCTTGTTCGGCATCGAGTGTGTCTCCGAGATGTTGTTTGATTCGCTCCAGGATGATTTTAGCTATTATCTTAGCTACAGCAGGCAGCACGCAAATACCCCTCCAGTTTCCGCACTCCATTAAATTTTCTTTCTTAGGAAGCTTGACGATCATTCCCTTTTTCCACTTGTTGGAAAAGCTCTCAGCTTCCCAAGCTCTCTCTATAAGTGGAAGCAGAAGCTCAGCCGATGGTGCTGCTCGTAAGAGCTCTGCTGGAATACCGTCAAGTCCTACCGCCTTGCTGGTTTTGAGTGCCTTGATCGCGGTAATGATCTCATCTTTACTGGGTGTCGTGTTGCGTATTCGGGAACTTCTCACCTCGGGCATCTCAGTCTGATTTGGGAGCATATCGCTAGCGAATACAGGGTTCAACCATAGCAAAATGTTCTTTCCATCTCTTGAGCAGGTCCTCATCCGAAATGAGCAAGGAGCCGTCTAGGCTTTTCACTGGGTGTTGGCTGGAGCTACGACCACCTGTCAGCTCTTTCGTGATTTTGTAGACAGTCCTGCTGTCGCACCTCCGTGCAGCTGCCGCTGCTTCTGTAGCCAGCGCGTTGATGTAGTTGCGCTGAACTTCTCTTATCTTCATGCGATATAGGGACTCTATCTCGCTTCTCCCTGCTGCTGGGGTAACTGCAACGTGCGCTTTCAGCTGTTTTCGTTCGTCAGTCCGTCTCCAGGTTTCCTCGGAAAGCCACGCCCTATGTCTTCTCTGCGATCGGCCGACAATTCTTTCAGCACCAAAACATTTTTCACAGCACACCAATGGTCTTGGTTGGTTGCGGGCATAGAGCTGCTGATTGCTTCCACACCTTGCGAAAAGTGCTTGCTTAATTGTTGGCGCACTAAGGGATCACTAAGTCTATCGATGTTGAACCTGGGCATTCTTGTGTTGTCGCGGGATCTTCGAACTGCAGCAGTGCGTAGTTGGAGAGTAGCTATCATAAGATGGTGATCACGTACTATCTCCACATCTGTCCCTCGACTGTTTCGGACGTCCAGGAGACTATTTCAGCGGCGGCTGATAGTAAAATGGTTAATTTGGTTGGAGGTTGCTTGCCTGTCATTGGAGACCCAGCTGACTTTGTGGCAGGTCTTGTGCTCAAACATGGTGCCACCTATCACAAGGCGGTTGGCATTGCAGAAATCCACAAACCTTTCGCCGTTGTCATTGTGGTTGCCTAGTCCATGCTTGAGCCCTTCGTTGTCGTTGCCTACCTTGGCATTCAAATCCCCCATCACTATGACAATGTCTCCATTTCATAGTAATGAATTCATTCTCATGATTGTGAAAGATTTAATTTACCTCTGCATATTTGCAGGAAAAATAATTTCAACAGTAATATTAAATGTAACACAAGTTGCTTCAAAATCGAATCTGTAAACAGATATAAATAAGTATGGCCCAATTCAGAAATGCAGTGTTGCGGCAGTGTTGAGGCAACATTAAAGTTAAAAAAAGCAACATTTTGGCAGTGTTGCTCAAATCAAGAATATTTTCTTGCAACATCAAAGCAATCAAACGTCAACGAAAAGCAACCTGTGCAACAGTTGTTATGCTGTTGCTTTCCTTTGTTTTTAGCTCTTGTTTGATTTTTCCAAGTGAGAAATGGATGGAAGGTAAACATTTAACAATTTTAATGTTCTATTTATACAATATATGTTAATACTTGTTCGCTTTTTTTAGTGATCGTAGTATATGGACGGATGGTCATATTAAGCTGTTGCTTCAAAGTCGACTCAAATATGAACGCGAATTTACCACAAAAAAAAACAAAGGTATTACGTGAGATTAAGGAGACTGATCCCGGATTTCCTTTTGGCAAGGAAGAAATCGGAAGAAAGTTCCTGAATCTCGGTCGCGATGCCATTACTTGTGAGTACTTCGATATTATTGACGAGGTGTATGGTAAGAAGCATGCTGTGGAACCGTCATCCGAAAATTTGATTTCCGCATTTCTGCTTGAGGACGAAAATGTAAATAGTCAACAACCTGCGACTGCGACCTCTTCATTCGCTTTAGACGATGTTAATGAAATGGAACTAAACAGGCCGAGGAACGATGACGTTTTGGAGTTCCTCAAAGAGGAATCTAAAACTGGATGAACAAAGACATCGTTAGTTAATGTCGATAGAAACCGAAAGAATTTTAGTGAGAGAGAGAGCGCTTGTAAGAGATGCGAGAGTTAAAAATTGTACTTAATAATGTGTTGCAATGAATTTATCCAAGATAAGTAGATTCATGTTATTACTTTTTACGATTTTGTTTTAAATAAAATGCTGGATTACTGAATACATATAATAGATTTAAATTAGATTAGATTAGCTTTAGATTTTATTAATTCAATAATTATTTACAATTCTTTACAAAGATCAAAAAATCAAAAAAGCATGGCAATAAGCCGTCTGCCGATTGACAATTTTTTTTAAAAAAACATTGCTACTTTGGATTGCAATTTAATAAACGAAAGCGTTATTCTTCAAAATAAGAAACTTTCTGTTATAATTCTTTGCCGATAGGCTAGGGCTATTTTACAGTACGCTACCAGGAGAGACGCTTGCGGTTCATTGAGCTTACTTATGATTTCTTCATGGGAAATTTCATCTACTCCAAACAAGTGCCGTCTAGTTTCCCGGAGCGTAGGACATCTTCCCACGAAATGAAATATATCCTCCCTCTCCGCCGTGTTACATATATTACACAAGACCGGTAGCTCTTCTCTATGCCGTTGATAATTTAGTGGAAGTAGTTCAGCTCGCAGTTTTAGGATAAGTGATATTTCATCGCAGCTATTACCATCGTGAAAGTAGTTTCGGTCTCCCAAATTATGATCCAACTGCCTATAAATAGATCGATGCAGTGACTCTAATGCTTCTCTTTCAAATTGTTGTCTGAAGTTAACATCTACTGCTGCTAACAACTGGTATAGCTTTGGCTTCCGTGATTCCGTGCTTGCGTCATCCGAATCCAAGTTTATTCCACACTCGTGCGCTAGTTCGTTCCAATTTCTGTACCAACCATTATTGCATCGTAGTGCTTCCAGTGCAACTTTTCCTGGCAATCGTTCCAAAGGCATATTGAATACCTTTAAAATATAGTCCACCTGCAGTTTCAGCGTCTTTATAGCCAGTGGAGAAAGTCCAGTCTCTAGCATTATGGCATAGTTTGGGGTGTTTAATGGTAAACGGAATATCCTTTTAATATAAAACCTCAATAGCTTTTCCACTTCCTCAAACCGCCTTTTGCCCCATACCTGGGCCGCGTACAACATGGTTGACTCGGCAACCGTTTCAAAAACACGAAACTTACTGCTACATATGTACTATGCATTTGTTGGCAAAGCATTTTCTCCAAGTTGTATTTATCATGGTTCTTCCATGCTTAAGATTTGCGTGAATAGCATGTCCAGGTAGTTTTACTTTTTGACGGACTCGATCTGTTCCCTGTTCAAAAACCATTTCTCGTTGCTACACATCCTTCCCCCACCCTTTTTAAGGATCATCAACTTTGATTTTTCCACGTACAAACTCATACAAACGGTTAATCATGCGCTCCAATGTCTCCGGGGAGTTCGCCATCAACACTATGTCGTCTGCAAAAAGGAGAGCCTTTATCAGTATCCCTGCAAACTCAACACCTCCAGGTAGCGATTCGATGATGTCATCTATGAACAGTGCGAATAGCAATGGGCTTGAAGTGCATTCTTGTCTAACACCTGTGCTCGCTTCAAACCAGTTTGAAGTATTTTCTCCATTCCATATAAATGACAGCGTCTCTTCATAAATGTTTTGTATTACCCTCCCAAACTTTTTAGACACTCCCTTGGCAAAGAGTTTATACATTAAGGAACCTCTGTTTATCGAGTCAAATGCTGCTCTAAAGTCCACAAAGAATTTATATAACTTTTTACGTTGCGCTACATAGGCTTCCGCAATGCTTTTGAGTACGAAAATGTGGTCGACGGTGGAATATCCTGCCCTGAAGCCAGCTTGGAATTCTTTAAGCAGACCATTAGTATTTATCCATAAGGTTAATCTTTTTTGGAGTACGATTGTAAATATCTTATAAGATGCATTCAAAAATGATATGCCGATATAATTGTAAGGCTGGAACCTACAACCTTTCTTAAAAATCGGGAAAATCACATATAATATGTTTGCGAATTTATTTTTTAGGAAAGTTATTAGTGTTCAGCTGAAAAAAAATTTGTTAAGTTCCGACGGTTTCCGATTACTTCTCTTTGAGACTCGGTCCCATTAGATACAGGAAAATCCGAATTACTCCCAGTGGGGGTATTATCAGTAGAGTCATGAAAGAACTCTTAATCGGAACCATGAAGATTTTCATTTCTAATAATGAAATTATGAAGAATTGCGGTTGATAAAACAATTTTCGAAATTTTCGATCATCTTTTATCGCATCATTTCTTTCTTATTTTTATAAATTCGAGTACTTTTTAGCAATTCTATTTGCAAAGATGGATGGTAGTGGAGCATTGCATACGATGGTAAGGGTTTTAAGTTGCCAAAACGATGGTCTTAAGATATGTCACATAAACGCTCAAAGTATAATACCCAAAATTGACGAATTTCGTGATCTGTTTGAGGACTCTAAAGTCCATGTAATATGTGTTTCCGAAACGTGGTTGGCAGAAGGCTTGAGGGACGAGTTGTGTTGTTTGAGGGGATACAGGGTTTTCCGTTCCGATAGAAGAGGTCGTGGGGGCGGCGGTGTTGCGACATACGTAAGGGAAGATATCAAATGCAGGCTGAAGTGCCTGTCCCAAAGTTACAGCGAGATTGAGTACGTTTTTGTTGAACTCGGTAGTGATGAGAGTAAGATACTTATTGGTACTGTTTACAGGCCGAACAGTAATATCGATATCTCCCCTTTTATAACACTAATGGGGGAAATTTCCTTAGGCAGTTCTAATATGATAGTGTGTGGGGACTTTAATTCTAATATTTTAAGAGATCATTCCCTTATTGATGCTATGAGTGCATTCAACTTACGAGCGGTAAATACCACCATGCCGACTCATTTTTCTTGCTATCTCCCAACGTTGCTAGACTTATTCTGGGTCAGCGACTTGAAAAAAGTAGTTTTGTATGATCAACTCACAGCAGCCGCTTTCTCTAAACATGATTTGATTTATATTTCCTTCGATTTTAATACTACGCCCACAGTTAAAACCATTCAGTATAGAGACTTTAAACATATTGACTATGCCTTATTAGAAGAACATGTTCGAAGCATAAACTGGGAGACAATTTACTATATGCCGTCGTCTAATGAGCAAATTGATTTCCTTAACTCTAATATACTTAAATTATATGATAGGCACGTTCCCTTAAGAACAAAAGATTGCACGCCCAAAAGCAAACCATGGTTCACTCAGATAATTCGTGAACTAATGCTTCGACGTGATCAAGCCTACAATCGCTGGAAACGCTTCCGGTTAGAGGAACACCACTGCTCGTATCGCTCACTTCGGAACAAAGTCGTTATGGCGATTCGTACCGCAAAATCACAGTTTTACTGCAACCGATTTAACTCATCCCTGAGCGGACGGCAGCTGTGGAACAACCTACGCCAAATGGGAATTGTCAAAAGCAAAACCAACTGTGTAGATGATATCGACTGCAATGACCTTAATCGTAAATTTGTTTCACAGCCAGCACCCCTTGTACCGAACACTAGTTCGACAGAAGCTTCTACTAGCAATCCTCATAGACTGCTCTCTAGTACTAGCTTCAGCTTCAGAGCGGTAGACAGTACAGAGGTCGTTGCCAGTTTACTCTCTATTAGGTCAAACGCGGTTGGATTCGATGAGATGCACCCATCGTTTTTGAAATTGATTCTTCCTATCCTACTTCCCTTCTTAACTTTCACTTTTAACACCATTCTAACAACAGGTGTATTTCCGGGACAATGGAAGTTGGCTAAAATACTGCCTGTTGCTAAAAATTCCAAGGGAGATGAATTTAGACCTATTTCTCTTCTGCCTTTTTTATCTAAGGTGTTTGAAAGAATCTTGCAACGACAAATGTCTTTTTACCTTGGTAGTTCGAACTTACTCACATCATATCAATCTGGTTTTCGGAAAAATCATAGTTGTATTACAGCCCTCGTAAGTGTCACCGAAGATCTACGGCAAGCAATGGACGGGGATAAAGTAACATTTTTAATCCTTCTCGACTTTTCGAAAGCATTCGATACGGTGGACCACTCCATTTTATGTGAGAAGCTTCACCATTCGTTTAATTTTTCACCGTGCGCTGTTAAGCTTCTGCACTCCTATCTTACCGATCGAACGCAAGCAGTTGTATGTAACAATAGAATATCTAATTTCTTACCAACAACGCGTGGTGTCCCCCAGGGCTCTATTTTGGGCCCTCGTTTATTCTCGCTGTACGTGAATGAACTGCCGTCGGTTGCAAAACACTGCTCAATACATATGTACGCCGATGATGTCCAAATGTATTTGAGCTGCCGACTTGGTCTAATCGATCATTGCGTTCACTGTGTCAATGAGGATATGGACAACATCTCACGTTGGTCTCAGCAAAACGGTCTTTTATTGAACCCTCAGAAGTCTATGTCTCTTGTTGTCTCAAAAAATGTTGTCGACCTCTCGTATTTCCCCCCCGTCATCTTAAATAACGCTCCAATAACATATGTCGATACAGCCAAAAATCTGGGTATGGTTTTTAACCGTACACTAACCTGGAACAACCACATAAACATCGTTGTGGGAAAGACATATGGCATCCTTCGGACTATGTGGGCAACTCAATCTTACACACCAATAAAAACGCGCATGATGTTGGCGAAAACACTAGTCATACCCACCTTGATCTATGGATGTGAAATCTATTCAAATTGTGATTCCGTAAGTAAACGTAGGCTCAATGTTGCATTTAATAGCCTAATACGATACATTTTCGGCTTACGAAGATATGATAGGGTATCTAATCTCTCTAAAAATCTTCTAGGGATGACCTTTGACAATTTTCTTCAATATCGTACACTAATTCTGCTCTCAAACATTTTGCTTAACCACCAACCTCCCTATCTCTATGAGGAACTAAGAATGGCGTCTTCAAACAGGTCTCGAATGTTAATTCACCCGCGTTATGCTTCCCTTACATCCGAACGTCAATTTTTTGTTCATGCCACGCGCTTGTGGAATTCCCTACCGCGCCCTTTAAGGGAAATAGATGATGCTACAACATTTAAAAGCAAAATAAAGATATATTTTACACAATAATTAAAAATTATAATTGTATTCCCTCTTCTTTAAGTTAAGTTAATACTTTTTCTGTCCTTTTTTTTCCGAACAATGAACTATGTAAATGAAATGTATATGAAAATAAGGTATTATAAATGATCCATCTGAACTTTCATACAATGTTAATTAATAGCTTATCACTAGTTATAAGATACTATGTCTTAATGTGTATAAGCTGTTCAAGTAAATAAAATAATTAAATAATTAAAAAATAAATAATTAATTAAATAATTAAGATAAATGCAAATTTCAATTGATTAGCCAGATCTGCCTGCAGGACTAGTTCCCCATATTGGTTTCAACACATTTCTTAAAGCCTAAAATGTCAACTTATTAATTTGATGTTACAATAATTAATATTGCAATTACTGAAAATGTAGAACGACTCATTCTGAATTGGCTGAAAAATACATCATCAGGATATTGTTCAATAGTTTTGAAGTATTTTCTAATTTTTGGAATACGCCTTCTTTTCAACATGTCTAGAGTTTTTATCAATGCCACCTTCTTTCTTTTCGAATTCCTTCTACTCTTAATACTATATTGCACTAAAAAGTGTGGTTTCGGCTCGAAATTTTAGAAATATTTCATACTACTCAAAACAAATATTTTCACTACATTCTCAATTTTTTTCTATTGTACATACCATTGCAACACAATCGTTCATAAATGACAAAATAAATTGCGCAGGGCAACAGTGCAGTAGCAAGGCAACAGCAGCCTGTTCTGTTGCCGCAACACTACACAGTTTTTTTTACGTTTTTGAATTCACCCTATCTTGGTGTGTTTTTTGACTTTAGTTTCAACTGAAAAGATCGCATTCAAGCAAAAAAATCATATACATAAGTATGATGCTGATGATGATGATGCGACACGTAAAACACATGCTCTTAAAAACACATTGCTCTATAAAAGTTCTAGCTGTGGTTTATTATGGACTAGCTAACTCAAGGTGGTAATATGGCATTAATAGTTGGGGAGGAGCTTACGCGTACAGCTTTGATTCTCTAGTGACAGCTCAAAAGCACTTAATAAAAATAGTCTCGGGTAGAAGCCGTTTCGCTAGTAGTTGGCCGCTATTTCAAGAGTTGAGGATACTACCTCTAAGACACCTCTATTTTTTTAAAGTTCTCAGAGAGCTCTATAAACGAAGCGGCAACACTCCCAATAGACTTTCTAGATGTTACAGGTCGAGAGTGGCTTTAGTTAATGTTCGATTTCCACACAGTTCCAAATATACTCATTTCTACACCATAACTGCACCAAATTCGTCCAACAAATTACCTGTTTCTATCAGAACAATTCCGAATTTAAAATTAATTTTTAAAAGCGTAAAGGAATGGTTATTTTCATTTGAAGTTATTTTTTATTTGAAGTTATTTTCACATTACAGTATTTCTTCTAATTGCATCTTAATTTACATTCTTTACCTACACATTACATTTATGTTGAAATCTTTCGAGAAAGGCCATTCCTGCACAGTAAACCTACCGCATTAAAGCGACACACAGAAATGCATTAAAACGATACCAACGACGGAGTGCGAAAATATATGGTTAGATGGGAGTCCCGCAAAGTTCTGTACTAAGACCACAAGTGTGTGAATGTAATTTATATTGACGCTCTCAGGCTCTGAATTCTCAGTGAAGACGCAATCATTGGATTCACTGGAAAACTAGGAATGCACGAAATTACAAACGAATAGACATCGTCAAAGCATGCTTCAAATCTGTCTGACTAGATCTGCTTGAATACAAAACAGATAAGATGTTAATCAGTAGCTGAATAATTAGATAGGTGATTGCACAAAGTTAACAGTCAAAACTCAGAGGCAGAGAATCGTTCTGTCTACTGTTCGGGATTCAAATGTCACATTGAAATACTTACAAGTAAGCAGAACTCGTTCAAAAGTCACTCAATTTGGTTGAAAATGGATATTCCATCGGTATCTGGCTATTGAACATAAGTAGCGATATGATTCTGTCCCCAAAATATCGTACGTCTGCATTAGTGTTAATTTATTTTCTTATCTCTCGACTACTATGCGCCCATTAACTAGCAGCTCCATCTAAATAAATCCCGTTAATTGCCAATGATAAGCGACGTGACAGCTGTCAGTGGCACTGCCACACAGCACGTCACAAATCATCTAATTTTAAAGCCATCAGCACAAATTTTATGTCCTCCTTAGGCTACCTAAACCTCAATTAAATGTCCTAGCTTACGGAAAATAGTCTCTAATCATCTCATTTAACTGCCTTCGATAAGAATAACACAACGCGGTAACACGTTTAACACCTCAAACGCACACGACGACCACAGTCAAGGATAAGTCAAATCAAGCCCCTAATTGTATAAAAACTCACCCCTTTCGCATTTAACTTCTAACTGGAGCATGCAATTGCGTTGCTTATCTTAATTATTCGCTCCGCGAAGTTTTCCCCGAATTTTCTCAAACCACATGCAAATAAAAATAAATCACGCTTCAGTCCCTCCCACAGTTTCGCCGTGAAATGCGTTTTCAACTAATTAAAAATCACGCACTACGATTCAACTAAAACTGTGTACCACCAAACGATGGGTGATGTCACACGCAACACCCAATAAAAGCAATCGAGTCACAGAAACGTAAAAAAAAAAAAAAAAATTAAACATCCCCACAGGACATATCGCACAGTTGGATGGAAAATGCTTTACTGCCATAAACACCATTACCACTGATGTTATCCTATCCTGGCAACGACAGGAGACGATTTTCAAACGAGGAAAGGGTTAAGACAGCGGCTTCTTTTAACCCTTTCGGTTGCTGTATGCAGAAAGGGGGCGAAACTGATCCTTGGATCTACCACCCTCATGGGCATTCATCTTGTTAAGACATCAAATTTATTGTCGAAAAGGAAATTAAAAGGATTTTCTTTAACTCTTCGGGATGCTGGCGACCACGACCACGACGACGACTAAGACGACACACGGTTCTGGTGGGATGGCAATGGCAGTGATAGGAAAAAAGTATCGAATTTCAAATTTGTGGTGCTTTTATGCTGAGTTGATGTGGGCGTGGAGGAAAGGGTTTTAATTATTAAAAATGCTGCAATTTCATTTTCAAGGATTTCGTTGGGCTCTATTAGGACAGAAACGTGAAGCTATTGTTAGTTTGTTTTTGTGGAAGAGAAACAGTTGCTATGGGAGGTATGTGAGTAGTCATGGTGTTGGGTCGTCCGCTAATGGACGAGAGATTCAAATGGACTTTGGTTTCAAAAATTTAAAGAGAAGGGGGTACGCAAACGGATCCTAACATTGTCAATTGATGAAACACGATGCGGGTCGTTCATTATGCATGTGGTACATTACTGTATAGGTATACTCTTTCGTTGACATGAATGTTAATCCCAGGATGAAATTATAATACGAACAAGCACTTTTGTTTAAACGTGGTGGCGATTGCTTAGCGCTGTACAACTCAAGTATTGTAAATATTGGCCTGGTTCTGGGTTAACAATCGGGCTATCTTTAACGAAGTCTAAAAGGTAGAAAAAAAGCAGACAACGAGTCGAAAAGGGAATTTAGAGTGGTGCTTTTGATACTTTTTGTCAAGAGGACTAGATAAGTCTTATAAATTCTTCAAAGGAGGGTGCTTAAAGATGTATAATGTTTTGATGTATGGGTTGGCCACAATCTATAAATTGTGATACTAGCGAAAAAGGGCTTGCGAGTAAAAGGTCGGGTGCCCTTCCGTTCGTACACGTTTTATTCAGTGGACATTATCTAGCTGCCGCTAAACTGGACTCATGTTTCATAGTGAAAACACTTTGACTAGTCTTTGATATGAAGAGGGCACTTTCTCTGATTAAATTTATCCATAGAGATGCGCTACCCGTTTCTGGCGTCCTTACTGGGTGCTGCACTATTCTATTCAAGTGAAGCGTCTTATGGTACTTCACAACAATCTCTGAAGAGGCTGCATGGACAAATAAGTAACAGAATCTGTTAGGCACTAGCTTTGCTGTTAGCCTGCTCTGGCCAACAACAGACTAAGGGGTCTGTTCCAAGTATCTAAGCAGAACGATATCGGCCGTCAATTGATGCCTCCGTTTCGTAAAATTATTGAGGACAACGTTTTTAAGGTGTAAACCAATCATCGAGGTTAAACAAATCTCGCTTCATTGCTCAGTACTTTTCTTCGTTACAGGTCAGCGTCATGCCTTGGTCATCCTCGAAGAAAAACGGGCAGATTCAAATCTAGGGCATACGTATGTATGTACACGTAGATGGACAGACAGACTTACTTACTTATATCCTTTAACCCCTCGGGAGGCATAGGGCGTCAACCACGCCTGCGCGCCATCGTTTTAGGAGTTCTGCAACGCGTTTGAGCTGCCTCCAACTCATTCCTAAAGAGCTCGATTCCTCCTCAACTGTTCTGCCTGCCTGGGTGAGCGGATTCCACTGCATAGCGTATTTCGCAATGGAGTTGTCTTCGCGCCGTAGGGTGTGTCCAATCCATTGCCACTTTCTTCTTCGCATAGTAATGCTTATAGGTTCTTGGCCCGTTCTCAGATAAAGTTGTTCGTTGGAGATGCGGTTCGGCCAAAAAATCCTCAAGATGATTCTTAAGCATTTGTTTATAAAGACTTGCAGCTTGCGTGTGTTAATGGTGTCCACCTTCTAGGTACTGCACCCATAAACCAGCACTGATTCTACGTTGGAGCGGAACAGTCTGGAACTCTAGATTTTGGACAGCATTCCGAACGCAGCTTTAGCCTTCCCGATTCTGCTGCACACATCCAGTTCGGTGCCACCGCGATTAGCCGAGACGACACTTCCTAAATATAGAAAGTTATCAACTTTCTCGACTTGCTTTCCGGCAGTGTTAAGTTAAGCGCGGGTATTGGAAGTACTCAGGGCTTTTGTTTTGGCTGTGTTTATTTTTAGCCCCACTTTGTTTGCATCAGCTTCTAGATTTTGGGCCATCAAATGAAGATCCATTATCCGATGTGAAAGTAGACAAACATCGTCAGCGTAATCTAGGTGTTTAAGGTAAGATGTCATAGTCCAACGAATTCCATAGTTGCCTTCCGTCAATGCTGCACGGAGTACATCACTGCTAACCACCAAGAACAATAGTGGGGACAGTATGCTCTCTCGGAAACGGAAACATACGCCTCGGATACGGACTGATCATTTGTTGACGACATTTGGCTATCGGACACGGACAACGATCGGATTCTGGAACGTTAAGACCCTCCTGGACTCACTCAAGGAAGGGCCTTATAACGCCAGATTCCTCCAATTGGAGCGCGAATTCGCACGGTATAAAATCGACATCTTAGGGCTGAGCGAGATAAGGTGGTACGATGCTGGGGAATACATCTCCCCAACAAAAAGCACTGTCATGCTCTACTCTGGTAAACCAGCTGGAAGTGCACGGAGTTCTGGCGTAGGACTCATGCTAACTCCAGCAGCACGTAGTAGCCTCATATCCTGGAAACCCCATAGTGACCGGATATTGACGGCTAGGTTCCAGAGTAGAGTTAGAAAAATTACCATCATACAGTGTTATGCTCCGACTCTAGACGCGACTGAGGATGAAAAGGATAATTTTTATAGCCACTTAGGTGCCGCCTACAACCAAACGCCTAATGGAGACATCGTAATGGTAATGGGAGATCTCAATGCCAAGGTGGGTAGCGACAACACCATGCTTAAGCACGTGATGGGAGTTCACGGCGTGGGAGACCGTAATGACAATGGTGAGCGGTTTGTGGACTTCTGCAATACCAACCGCCTAGTCATCGGAGGTACGCTGTTTAAGCATAACACCTGCCATAAGATCAGTTGGGTCTCTACTGATAGGCAACGAACATCCAACCAGATCGACCACATTGCGATCAGTCGCCGCTTTAGAAATTGTCTCCTGGACGTCCGAAACAGACGTGGAGCTGACGTCGGACAAGAACGAGATCACCATCTTATGGTAGCTCATTTACGCCTTCGTACTGCATCCGTCAACAGCAACCGCTCAAATCTGCTTAACATCACCAGGTTTAATATCGACAGGCTCAAGGTTCCCCAAGTGCGCCAACAGTTCAGGGACCATCTTGCCTTAGAAGCAGAAGCAATCAGCAGCATAGAGAACATGGATGACCACTGGAGTGCTGTGAAAAATGCTTTTGCGACTGGGGCACGTACTTATGTCGGTAAAAAGCAGAAACACCACCGCACATGGCTTTCTACAGACACCTGGAGACGGATCGATGAGCGTACAGCAATCAAGGCTCAGATTGCAGCGGCCTCAGCAGTAGAGAGAACCGAGCTTGAAGCCCAATACCGTGCGAAGAAGAAAGAAGTGCAGCGTAGTGTGAGACGTGACAAGCGTCAACATGTCAACTCACTGGCCTCAAGGGGTGAAAAAGCAGCGAGTAGGTGCGACAGTAGGACTGTTTACAACATCACTAAGGAGCTCATTGGTGGTCGAAACTCCAAACAACATCCAGTGAAGAGTCTAGACGGTGACCTTCTGATTTCGGATGAGGATCAGCTCACTAGATGGAGAGAACATTTTGCTGCAGTGCTAAATCACTTAGACGACGGCGGTATGATCTTGAATTCGAATGAGCAGTTCGAAGCAACAAATTCCCGAATTCGCACCGTACCTCCCAGTAAAGTTGAAATAATAACAGCAATCAAGTCCCTCAAGAAAAACAAAGCGGTGGGTATTGATGGCATCCCTGCCGAGCTATTTCAAGCGGCGCCAAATACATCGGCAGATTTGCTGCATCCGCTAATACGGAGAGCTTGGGATAGTGAACAATTTCCACAGGAGTGGAAAAGGGGGATGATCATTAAGCTTCCAAAGAAGGGTAACTTGATGGAGTGCGGTAACTGGAGAGGTATATGTGTTCTTCCAGCTGTAGCCAAAATAATGGCTAGAATAATTCTAGAACGAATTAAAGATCATTTAGATTCAACTCTCGATGTCGAACAGGCAGGCTTTCGCGCTGGATCCTCCTGCATCGACCACATAAACACCTTACGGATCATAATCGAACAATGCGTTGAGTATAGGTCTCCGCTACATTTACTGTTTATCGACTTCGAGAAGGCTTTCGACAACTTGAATCGAGATGCTATCTGGCTGGCCTTGCGCAGGAGAGGCATTCCAGAAAAGCTTATAGATATTATCAAGGCTACATATGAGGGCGGCAAGTGTCACGTCGTGCACAATGGTAAGGTGTCGGAGGACTTTGAAATCCAAAGTGGAGTACGTCAAGGGTGCATACTGTCCCCACTATTGTTCTTGGTGGTTATCAGCGATGTACTCCGTGCAGCATTGACGGAAGCTAATTCTGGAATTCGTTGGACTATGACATCTTACCTTAAACACCTAGATTACGCTGACGATGTTTGTCTACTTTCACATCGGATAATGGATCTTCATTTGATGGCCCAAAATCTAGAAGCTGAGGCAAACAAAGTGGGGCTAAAAATAAACACAGCCAAAACAAAAGCCCTGAGTACTTCCAATACCCGCGCTCAACTTAACATTGCCGGAAAGCAAGTCGAGAAAGTTGATAACTTTCTATATTTAGGAAGTGTCGTCTCGGCTAATCGCGGTGGCACCAAACTGGATGTGTGCAGCAGAATCGGGAAGGCTAAAGCTGCGTTCGGAATGCTGTCCAAAATCTGGAGAAGCAATGTTATTAGCTTAAGAACCAAGCTACGACTGTTCCGCTCCAACGTAGAATCAGTGCTGCTTTATGGGTGCAGTACCTGGAAGGTGGACACCATTAGCACACGTAAGCTGCAAGTCTTCGTAAACAAATGCTTAAGAATCATCTTGAGGATTTTTTGGCCGAACCGCATCTCCAACGAACAGCTTTATCTGAGAACGGGCCAAGAACCTATAAGCATTACTATGCGAAGAAGAAAGTGGCAATGGATTGGACACACCCTACGGCGCGAAGACAACTCCATTGCGAAATACGCTATGCAGTGGAATCCGCTCACCCAGGCAGGCAGAATAGCGGGACGCCCTAGGCAAACGTGGCGCAGAACAGTTGAGGAGGAATCGAGCTCTTTAGGAATGAGTTGGAGGCAGCTCAAACGCGTTGCAGAACTCCGAACACGATGGCGCGCAGGCGTGGTTGACGCCCTATGCCCCCCGAGGGGTTAAAGGACATAAGTAAAGTAAGTAAGTATGCTCTCTTGACGTACTCCACTTTGGACTTCAAAGTCCTCCGAGGTGACAAAATGCACCTTTGGCGGAGTCCAACCCCCACAGTGAAATGTATTGATTTAACACCGTTTATCCGAACACTGCTTCTACAGTTTGCATATAAAGACAGAATCGCCCTTAACAAGGAACCGTTAATCCCATACTCCTGCAGAACACTCCAGAGTTTGCCTCGAGGAACCCTGTCATATATTTTTTCCCCATCCACAAAATAAGTGTAGACAGGTTTAACATACTCCCAGGCCTTCTTAAGAACAACTCTGAGAGTGAATAACTGGTCGGTTGGGCTTCTACCGGGACGAAAATAGCACTGCTTCTCCCCCAAATTATGCTTAGCCACAGCTCCGGAGTGCGTTTCTAGCACCTTAGCGAAGACGTTTCCAGGGAGACTTAAAAGAGATATGCCCCTGTAGTTGGCGTAGTCTCTTTTATTCTCCTTTTTAAGAAGAGGGACAATCACAGACATTTGCCAATCACCAGGTGTTTCACCGCATTCCCATGCCACTTTAATGATACGCAAGAGCTATTGCACCCCCTCTTTACCTAAAGCCTTGAGCATTTCTGGTCGGATTTCATCCCCACCAGCAGATTTGCCAACTTTTAGCAATTTGATCGCCAAAATTACTTCCTCTACCGAAGGACAACTTTCCGCCCTACTCTCGACCATAGATCTGTCATCTTCGGTGCCCTGTTCGGGATTAGCAATTCCGAAAAGTGTTCGCTCCATCTGCGTAAGATGTCCTTCTCATTAGAAAAAAGTGTATCGTCTTTGGATCTGACTCCATCAGCGATATATTGAAATTTCTTCCTCTAAGTTGGCGGACGGTTTGCCAAAACATCTTATTTGAAGATCTGTGGTCACGTTCTATTTTTTTGCCAAACTCCTTTCAAGACTGTTCGTTTGCTGTTTTTACAGCTAATTTGCAAGTTCTTCGCGCCTCAGTGTGCCGATTTCGAGAATCGGAGTTCCCCAAGTGAATCTACACCTTAAAGGCTCTCTTCTTCTCTCTGATGGCTTCTTGAACTCGGGGCGTTTAAAGCCAAGCAGTTCTTTTCTCACCACCAGCAGCCACACCAAGTATCACTCCACAAACATCTCCCACAGAGGCAATATTGAAAACAATTGCCATTCTTCCTCTACATTTGATGGAACAGTTGGAATTCGTTCAAACCTTACAGATATTTGCGTCGCAAATGTCTCCTGTATCTCATCGCCCCGTAGCCTTTCCCATCGTATCCGTGTAATCATTCTTGGTTTGCGCTTTGGTAGGGGAGGCACTCTCTCGCTAAGACACAATTTGCGCAGCACTAAGTGATGATTAGTTCACAGTACGCCCCCTCTTAATACGCGAACATCACAAACCATTCTCTTCAGACACGATGGTACCACAAAGAAATATATCCGCAACTTCTGCTGACGGTACCACGTGTATTTGTGAATGTCTTTCTGTGGAAAGATAGTGTTCATGATGGATAAACCATTTTCACAGTAAAAATTCAACAACTTCTCTCCGTTTGCGTTTTCATCAGGATCACCGTTCCTCCCAATCACACTCCCCCATGTCATAACATCTACACCCATGTGAGCATTGAAGTCACGCATCAGGATAAACGAATCCATATCCGCAACCTTTTCAAAGGCAATATCAACTTCATCTAAGAAAGCTGCATACTCTGACTTTTTTTCTATCGCTACATTTTTTCCAGCGACGGGGAGAATTTCTAGCTCAGGGAGTATGTAAACAAATAAAATTATCGCATTTGGAGTGGTAGAAAAGGTAGCTCATAGGAGGCTCATAAAACGTCCTTATATCAAAAAGAAAAAAAAAAAAAATGCGCTGTACGCTGGTGGCATCATCGGACCGTATTTTTTTCAAAAATTAGGCTGGAGCTCACCTTAGTGTAAGTGGAATCCGTAACCAAACGATGATAACATCATCTCCCTAAATGGACCAGTCAATTGCCAATTGGTCAAAAAACTTAAGGCCACATTGATTATTTCTTGGGGGATATGTTACCCTGGTCTATGCCGACAAGCTTAGGACGATTGACGCTTTCGAATTCAACTTTGTCCGCGTTATTTACGATGTACGGCCCAATCACTCGAAAAACTGGTTGAAAATTCGACCTCCCGAATGTACTTTGTGATAGGCATCTGCTGTATACATACCATATGCCCGAAATTGTCTTCCACAACTACTCGTAAACTCTCAAAGAAATTGGTCATTCCATAACTAAAAAAAAAAAAGTGGTGACGTTCTTAAAACAATCAGGGTTATCGTGAATTATTTTTATCTCGGAATTTTTCCCCGAACAAAAATTTGTGTCTTCAAAAAAGAGGAATTAATTCCGCGGAAAAGAAATAGGTACCATGAATGACAAATTAGGAGAATTTTCAACGCAATTGCGATGTTTAATTTTTTCCTGATGAATTTTTTTCCTATTTTTGAAGATACCTAATTTTTGTTTGGGGGAAAAATTCCGAGGGAAAATTTATTCACGATAACCCTGAACATGGGCAAAATCGCATCATCACCTCCGCGTGGTGCCCGATGGATAGCTATCTGATAGTGAACTAACGATGAGCGTATGCTGAGTCTGACGATATATGTGTAGCTGAACACTCGGACCTGCGTAAGCACATTTGGGTGATCTTCAGCGCGCATATGTTTAACCGGACGAGGAATCTCTTGTTGACCTGATTGCCTGAAATATGCGTCTCAGAAGTCTAGCAAGAGGTTCTCAGAAGGAAGACGTGCGGCGGATGAATTCTCCCGATGGAATCAATGGTGACGTCTACAGACCAGCGAATACCTTACCGGAGCTACTTCGACATATTTGAAGCTGAGGTCTGTAAGGATTTTCAATACTACGTCAGGGTATTGGAAAAGAGATGGTGGTGGATGAACCCTTAATGGGCCAACGGCAGCGCTCATATCCCCGAAGTGGGTTACTGACATCGGTGTATCCGGCCTCTTGTCCTAGGGGTACAAAAAAAAGGATCTGGCCCTCCAGGTTGGGGGTTGTGCCGTCGGGTTAACTTCCCTACCACGTAAAAAACCTTCGGTTACGAAGCAACCAACAGCCACGGATACGAATGAATTTACTGTTGACGACCCAAGCAAACGTAAAAAGGACAGCGATCTTCGTGTCTGCACATGGAATGTTAGGTCCCTCTACAAACCACGTGCAGCCAAACAACTTGCGGAGACCCTAGAGTGTCTCAAATCAGATATTACCGCCATCCAAGAAGTGCGATAGGATGGGCCGGGCAAGAGGAGTATGAAAGACTGCGACATCTACTACGGCGATTGCTACAGACAAAAAGGACAGCGTCTATTCGGGTGCGGATTTGTCATTGGAGGCAGACTTAGGCAAGAAGTCTTGAGTTTCCGGCATGTGAGCGAGCGCCTTATGACTATCCGTATCAAGGCTAAATTTGCCAACATTAGCCTGATATGCGTTCACGCCTCTCATGAGGAGAAGGACGACGGGACAAAGGATGACTTCTACCAGCTCTTGGACAAGACGTATGAGCAATGCCCTAGCCACGACGTTAAAATTATCCTAGGTGATTTCAACGCAAAGCTAGGAAGAGAGGACGTCTTCAGTAGCGTGGTCGGAAAGCATAGCCTGCACGACATAACATCCGACAACAGACTCAGGCTAATCGACTTTGCAGCGGGGCGAAACTTTGTCGTAGCTAGTACGCGGTTCCCACGTCTCGACATTCACAAAGGAACATGGCTCTCCTTTGATCGAAAAACTGTCAACCAAATCGATCACATTGCGATCGACGGAAGGCACTGTTCCAGTATTCTGGGTGTCCGGACTTTCCGAGGAGCCAACGTGGACTCGGATCACTACCTAGTTGTAGCCAAGGTACGGATGCGGATATCCAGAACGGAGCGAAATCAAAGAAATACTGTGAGGAAATTTGACGTCGGGCGGCTACAATCGCAAGGGACCGCCAGAAACTTTGCCGATCGAGTTTCTTCTAATCTTAATCTAAGTCCTATGCCGCCAGCAGCAAATGCGAAAGACCAGTGGCAGAGCTGCCAACAAACCATCAGAGATGCCGCCTCTGATGTACTGGGTTTCTCTCGGCCACCACAACGAAACCCCTGGTTTGATGAGGAATGCCGACAAGCACATGCAGCAAAATAAGAGGCGCACTAAGCGGCGCTGCATAGAAGGACTAGAGCTGCTTATGAGCTCTACGTGCGCAGGAGAAAAGAGTAACATGGACTTCTCAGAAAGAAGAAAAAGGAGCCTGAGAAGCGCTCGATCGAGGAGATTGAGAGACTTTATTGCAGGAATGATGTTCGAAAATTTTACCAAAGGGTAAAAAGAACATGCCAGGGTTTCAAACCCAGAACAGAAGGCTGCAGGGACGAAAATGGTAACATAGTAGTAGAATCGCAGTCGGTGCTGAGAATATGGAAGGAACACTTCTGCAGACTGTTAAACGGCGATGATGATCAATATTCCGCCGTCAGGCAGAATGAGCCATTCAACAGTGACGATGGCAGTCAAGATTGCCGTCAACCCGATCAGAATGAAGTGAGGATAGCGATATCTAAACTTAAATCCAACAAACCTGCTGGAGTCAACGGCATTGCCGTTCAACTTTTCAAGACAGGAGGAGATGAATTGGTAAGGAGCATGCACCAGCTCATCCGTAAAATCTGATCGGACGAAAGTATGCCCGGTGAATGGAATCTCAGCATCGTTTGCCCGATCCTGAAGAAAGGAGACCCTCTAAACTGCGTCAATTAAAGAGGTATAAGTCTCCTCAACATCGCATATAAGATCCTGTCTACCGTATTATGTGAACGCCTAAAACCGATCGTCAACAACCTGATAGGTCCTTATCAGTGCGGTTTCAGGCCGGGAAAGTCCACTATTGACCAAATATTCATACTACGGCAGATCTTGGAAAAACCCATGAATATAAAATCGATACGCATCACCTCTTCATCGATTTCAAATACCTATGATAGCGTGTATAGAGACGAGTTATACAGAGCCATGTCTAGTCTCGGCATCCCTGCCAAGCTCGTCCGTTTGTGCAAAATGACGATGGAGAACTCTCGCTGCTCCATCAAAGTTGGTAAGAACATCACCGAACCGTTCGATGTCAGGAAAGGTCTTAGACAAGGTGACGCGCTATCATGCGATCTCTTTAGCATAGTACTTGAGAGAATTGTACGAAACTCACAAGCCAACATCGGAGGTACAATCTTTTACAAGTCTGTACAACTACTCGCTTATGCCGATGACATTGACATAATCGGAAGAACTCAACGGGCAGTCAAAGAGGCATTTACGAGTATTGAGATCGGGGCAGCAAAGATGGGTCTAGCGGCCAATGAAAGCAAAGCAAAATATATGCTGTCTACAAAAAGAACCCAACATCGGCGTCTTGGACAGAACGCCACAATAGACAGATATAATTTTGAGGTAGTAAAGAATTTTGTCTACCTAGGCTCTATGGTGAATTCCGCAAATGACATCAGTAGGGAGTTCACACGAAGAATTACTCTTGCCAATCGTTGTTTCTATGGGCTAAAACGGCAATTGAGTAGCAAAGCCCTATCTCGAACTACTAAGGTAACTCTTTATAAGACTCTAATCATCCCAGTCCTGCTGTCTGGCGCAGAGGCATGGGCTTTGACAAAACCGGATGAGGATGCCCTTGATTATTTCGAGAGAAAAGTTCTTCAGCGATCTTTGGTCCCGTCTCCATAGACGGTGAGTGAAGGAGAAGGTACAATGCCGAGCTATACGGCCTGTACAAGGACATTGACTTAGCCAGAAGAGTTCACATACAGCGACTAAGATGGCTGGGTCATTTAGAGCGGATGGAGCCCAACGTTCCCGCTAAGAAAGTTTTCGAATCCACCCCGGATGGACGACGCAGTAGAGGACGACCTCGCGGTAGGTGGCGCAAACAAGTGGAGGGGGACCTCAACCAACTTGGCGTGCGCAACTGGAGGCAGCTGGCTCGTAACCGTGCTAGCTGGTGAGGTTTGTTGGTTGAGGCCCAGGTGCACCCCGGACCGTAGCGCCATCTAAGTAAGTAAGTAAGTAACCCTGAACATCCCTTACAGTAATAAATTCTGTGGTCATATCGCTCTTGTGAGAAGCGTGCCTTGAGCGGCTGAGATGATTCTAACACGTAAAGAGGATAGAAATCAACGCTCTTGTCCGAAAATCTTTGAATCTACCCGCAGTAGAGCAAGTCCGAACCAAAACTGCTTGTGGCAAATGTTCAATGCCAGTGTGTCCTAATCATCGAATTCTAATCAGTGTAAATCGTTCAAAATAATAGTTCTTCAATAATATACAATATAATATAAATTTGGCACAACAGTTCATTAAGTGGCTAGGCCTATCTTGTCGCAACCACTCGTGTTGTGTGCGTTAAGGTATATTTCGAACGAATGGAAGGGACCTACCGTTTTGTACCCTATCCGAATGGTATTTTCGTTTTTGAGAAGCTTTCTCGTAAATGCTCTCGGATGCTTGTCAAACGTTCGCGATGGTGTGCTCAAATATGTGGGTTACAGCCTTTAAAGACGATTTCTGCATCGAAATAGGGATCAATTTGCAACTACTCCAGGATCTAATCAGCAAAGCCCCAGACGTCAGACATGCAAGATGGTGATTAGCTTAAGTTGCTGGGTCATTTGGATTCTCATTTTTCCTTAGCTGAACTATCTGACCCGTATATTATTATTTGACCGGGCGCGAAAGCGTCGTTTTAAGGTTGGTAACTGATCCACAAAAGTCACGATTGCTTGACGTTTCATAACAAATTATTTTGGCTTCAATTGGCCGTTCATTTCGATCACAAATTATAATTTCATGCAACGCGTGGAGCTAAGCTATAGCTAATTTTGGAGATAAGCTGATTGCGCTTGTGCGGTGCAGCCCTGCAACCGAACTGCAGAAGCGCATTGTGGGACTTCGCCAATTTTATGGGTTTTTCTGAAGCTCAAAGGGTGAAACAGCGAACGGCATCAAACTGTGGGATTTTTAAGTTTTAAATACAATCACACTAAAATCTTTTCAAACAGTTTTTTGGATAATCCCTTATGAATGTATCTCATTCGAACAATTGTGGTCGCTGTATCAGTAAAAATTCCAAATTTCTTGGTGCTTGGCTATAAATAGACTGACCACAGGTCTTTTTACCATGTTGTATCTATTCATGATTGTTAAATTTAAAATAAAGCTACGGGAGTTCCGGCCCAAAGATTCGAGTTTTGGACAAGTATGAGCTTAAGATATTGTAAGTAAGGGTGTTGAGTAATCAACCAAAGCAATGAACAATGATTGTAAGGCAAAACTAAATAAACTCCTAAACAACACATGTTTTTGTTAGAAAGTTATTCTTAGAGAAGAAAGATACCTTAACGCGGGATTGAGGTTTCTTAAATTCAACTTGGTTGTTTGTAGTACAATCTATGATTTATCTAATATGTGAACAGAGTTCTATCAGCACTTGAATTATTTGCGATCTTTGCCGTCTTTAAGCGTCATTAGGCAAACTCAAAAGTGAGAATTGGAAAAGTCGATTTCTATTAACCAGTGAGAACAAGATTTGTTGTAACTTGTTATATCTATTTGAGGGTTAACTATTTGCATACATCTCCAATGACAATATTTTAGTTTGCAATCATCTATCTACAAATGTAAACTTTCCATTCTATTGAACGTAATACCATTGCCCTAGGGGATACACAGTAAGATGGTTATGCCTGTTAAAGCCTATAGTTCACCACAAACCACTTAAGACATTTGCATCGGAAATGTTTTTTTAGAAACTGTTTCACTGGTAGTTTCCATTGGAACCTAATCATTATAGCTTTCTGCGAAAATTGTTACCACTAACAACTAGAAGAAACCACTTCACATCTAAATTTGTAAATTTATAGCTCGTCAACCTTAACTTTGACCTCAAAAATAAAATTAAACTTTACAAGTATCTACGAGTAGTAATGCAATTTATAACCCATTGATATGCAACGACGTGCTATGATTCAGAAGAATAGTTTGAATTTGTGGAATAGATTTATTTCACAGGGCAACGGAAATGCCACGATAAGATAGATTTCAATGTAACAATTATTATCGTATCAATATTTTTGATACAAAAAAATAAACAATGTCACACCGAATAAGAAACAGATTATCTGTTAACATGCGGTAAAGTGGTAATGAAAAATAACATATTTTCTGCTTGACATTGACCTTCACTTGAACAAACCAGCTAAGATTTATGGAAGTAGCTTGGGTAGATATACATACTCGTACATATGTATGTATGTAGCTACATTAGTCCATCGTGATATACATCTTGCGTAATTATAAAAATTTTAAAATCGTGTTCAAGAGGTATGATATATCGGGAAGACAGTTAGTTATGATGAAGATTAGATTATGTACATATTTTGCGTTGTATAATACTTGCATATATAATACTTGTAACTAAAAATGGCATAAACTATAATACATATGAATTTGTAGGCATTTATTGTTTTGAAAGTACGTGCTGATCTGAATGCATGAATGAATACACATGCAGTACTTTATTTTTCCTAACGATTTTTATTAGCACAAGACAATACCCTTTACGTAGCATTTGAATTTTAGCTCAAATAAGCTCAAACCTCGGTAAAAACTATGCATAGCTGTTTAGCATACTTAAAGCTCCCTAATATCTCATGTTTTCCATGATAACTACGCGAAACTACATTTGTTTTTGCTAAAAATTACTTCAAAATGTTTGTAAGGTTGGTGAATTAGATAATCTTTAAAACAATTTTTCAATTGTAAGCATTTTTGAATTAATGGTATACACTCATGCCAATGCGCAATAAAAGTAGGTTTTAGTATTTAAATGAGGGAATATTTGCATTATCTGCAAATCAATATTTGTGAAGCAAATAATTAGAATGTGGATAGTAGATAGATACATGCAGCTGCTGACTTTTTCTTTCATACCTCATTTTAATGCATTTTTCATTTATTAGCTAGATGAAGCCATGAAAACCTGATTTCAACTATCATTCGTTGCCGTTGGTAAGCCTCATTTATTTTAAAAATACTTTATTTCCCCTTAATCCAGGATTAATAATTAGAATACGACATCGAGGCTTTGCACGATAGTTTGAGCAGATTACAAATTACTTTGCCTGGAGCACCTCGAGGTTGGATGTAAGAGGCGCTTTTTTTGCTTTACACGTTAATAATATCCAATCAGTATTAAACAATAAAATTGGCCTGCATGTGCTAGTAAGTCATCGAGATATCACTATCACTATCATCATCAACATCATCACTGCATCACTCCTAGAAACAGCGGGAGCTGCTGAATCAAAAGTTGAGGCTACGATTCAACTCATACGGCTGGCATGTTATGCCTCAATGCCTCGAGTGAGCGGCTCCAATAGAAACAGAAAACCGGTGTACTGATGGAGCGACGAGATAGCTGCGCTTCGAAGAGATGCCTACATCTCCGACTCAAAGTCACCAGGGCTAGGAGAAGACAAGCTGAACCCACGGAAGGCATTCTAGCAGAATTTAGAACCATGAGATCCGAGGTCAAGAGGGCTCTCAATTCGAGCAAAAAACAGAAGTGGGAGGGTCTCCACCGGGATGTCAACAGCAACCCCTGGGAACTAGGCTTCAAAGTCGTAATGTGAAAACAGGGAACACAGATGGTTAGCCCTGTCCTCGGCAAAGAAAGGATTGTGTTCGGTTTCCATCGTGTTCGGCCTCCCGACACCTCTCCGATCCAACGACCAGAAACCCCGATGTTCAGCGAAGAAGAGTTGATCCTCGCGTCGAAAACCCTACCAAAACCGAAAGGCCTGACAGAATACCAGCGGAGGTGCTCAAGACGATTGCCCAGACATGTCCCCAGATCCGGAGACCCGGATTCTTTATCAGCGTACAGGCCTCTGTGTATGCTGGACACCGCAGGGAAACTCCTGGAAAAGTTTTTAAAACCAAGGCTTACAGCAGCCGCGCAGAGAGCAGGCAATTTGTCCGAAAGACGGCACGGATTCAGAAGGGCCACTCTACGATTGGAGCAATTGAAGAAGTGGTAAGGACTGCCCAATTGGCTCAACAGGGCAACCACTATTCAAGGAAAATCGTATAGCCAGCAACTCTGGACGTGCGAAATGCCTTCAATTCAGCCAGATGGAGTGATATGCTGAACGCTCCTTTCAATATTCCCGAATATCTCTTGCGGATGGTGAAGAACTATCTTAAGGACCGGAAGCTGTTATACAACACCGAAAACGGACCTCGAATAAAGGAGATTATTGCTGGAGCAGCGCAGGGCTTAATTCCGGGACCCGATCTCTGGAATACCCCCTAGGATAGCATACTTCGTATGGAAATGCCTGAAGAAACCTTTCTGGTAGGGTATGCAGATGATATCGCCGCGGTGATTACGGCAAGAGACACCGAAAGCGCGCAAAGAAAACTTAACCAGCTGATGAGGCGGGTGCACCTCCGGATGAAAGAACATGGCGAAAGTGTGGCCTCAGAAAAGACGGAGATAGTCCTTTTGACAAAGAAGAGGATTCCAACTATTGTCGACTTCCAATTCGGGTCCAAGGTGGTTTTACCTTCTGGCCACAGATATAATGAGAGTTCAATCAATTGGTCCGGAGGTGTAATGGTAACAAATAACCAAAAGCCTCGGATAAGGATGACTCAACTAATGACGACCCCAGCAAACGAAATAAGGACAACGACCTTCGGATCTGTACGTGGAATGTTCTGTCCCTTTACAGACCACGTGCAGCCGAACAACTAGCAGAGGCCCTAGACTGCTATAAAGCAGATATTACCATCATCCAGGAAGTGCGATGGCATGGGCTGGGCAAAAAGAGGATGAAAAATTGTGACATCTACTACGGTGATTGCTACAGAGGCAACAGGCAACGCTTATTCGGGTGCGGATTTGTCATACGCGGCAGACTTAGGCAAGAAGTTTCAAGCTTCCGACACGTAAGCGAGCGTATTAGAACTATCCGGATCAAGGCTAAATTCGCTAACATAAGCCTAACATGTGTTTTCATGCCCCCACGGAAGAAAAGGAACCTGCCGCCAAAGAGTGTTTCTATGAGCTCCTCGACAAAACATACGAGCAATGTCCTAAACACGACGGTAAAAAAATCGTATTGGGCGATTTTAACGCCAAAATAGGGAAGTAGGACGTCCTTGGTAGGGCAGTCGGTAAGCATAGCCTACACGACACCACGTCTGATAACGGACTAAGGTTTATTGATTTCGCTGTGGAGCGAAATGTCACCATAGCAAGCACATGGTTTCCTCATCTCGATATTCATAAGCATACATGGCGGTCCAATGATCATGTAACGATCAACCAAATTGATCATATTGCGATCGACGTAAGGCATGCCTCCAGTATTCTGGATGTCCGAACCTTCCGAGCGAACATAGACTCGGACCATTACCTTGTTGTAGCCAAGGTATGAATGCGGCTATCGCAATCTGAGCAACAAAGAAGAATTACTGTAAGAAAATTTAACGTCGAAAAGCTACAATCGCAAGAAACCGCCAGACTCTTCGCTGAACGCGTATCCCGAAATCTCTCAATCACCCCTATGCCGTCAGCTTCAAGTGCCGAAGACCAGTAGCAACGCTGCCAACATGCCATCAGAAACGCCGCGACTGATGTGCTGGGTCTCGCTCGAAACCCCTGGTTTGACGAAGACTGCCGGCGAGTGCATGCAGAAAAACAAGAGGCATACAAAGCGGCGCTGCAAAGGAAAACGAGAGCTGCTCGTGAGCTCTACGAGCAAAAGAGACGGGAAGAACATCGGCTTCTCCAAAAGAAGAAGAAAGAGCATGAGAAGCGCGCGTTTGAGAATATTGAGAGTTTATACTTCAGGACCAAAGTACGGAAGTTTTACCAAAAGGTAAAAAGAACGTGTCAGAGGAGCAATACCAGTACAGAAACGTGTAGAGATGAAAATGGAAACCTCGTAGTAGAATCACAGTCAGTGCTGTGAATATGGAAAAACTACTTCTGCAGACTGTATAACGGCGACGAAGACCAACATCCCGTAAGGGACTTTGCCTGCCTTGGCTCTGCTATAAATTCTACAAACAAGATCAGCGCAGAAATCAATCGAAGAATAACTCTTGCCAATCGCTGTTTTTTGGGCTTATAAAATAATTCAACAGTAAAGCCCTATCTCGAACAACTAAGGAGACTCTGTATAAGAGCCTGATCATCCCAGTCCTGCCTTACGGCGCTGAAACATGAACTTTATTAAACGAGAATGAAGATATCCTTGGTCGTTTCGAGAGAAAAATTCTTCGTAAGATTTTCGGTCCCGTTTGCGTTGACGGGTTTCAATCACGAACTACACGAGCTGTACAGCGACATCGACCTAGTCAAACTGCATATTGGACGTCTGAGATGGCTAGGACATGTAGAGCGAATGGACACCAACGCTCCGGCCCACAGAGTCTTCTAATCTAACCCCGAGGGACGAAGCAGTAGAGGGAATCATCGCCGTAGGTGGCGCGCACAGGTTCAAGGAGACCTCGACCAACTCGCGCAACTGTAGGCAATTAGCTAAAGACCGAGCTAAATAGAGAGGCTTGTTGGTTGAGGCTCAGGTTCACCCCGAACTGTAGCGCCACCTAAGTAAGTAAGTAGTGTAATGGTAATGGTGGTAATGTATAGGGAATGATTTTGCTATGTAATATAAGTCAGAAGGAGAAAGCTTCTCAATTATTTTGACGTGATTCGTACTAAAAATTTGCAAGATTTAATTTTCTAAGATAGCTGAAGGTTTCTGGAGCGATGTGAAGAAAAATAGGCACACCGTGGAAAATTGAAAAATTGAAAAAATGAAAATGTTATTTGAAGAAAACATTTTTAATAAAGACTCCACAATTGTATTAATAATCCGATTTCGCAATACTCTGCGTATTAAGAACTTAAAATCTATCTTTTAGTTTTCTAATCGTGAAACTCAGCCAACCTCTTTTTCAATGAAATCCTAAAATTCATAAAAAAAGTATTCTTCACTCTTCAACCATTATTTGAAATAATTCATCCGTTTCATTCCTATTTTTGTTTTATTTTTAAATTCATACAGTAATTGCATTATCAAAAAATGTATATAAAGAGTTATCCAATAGGAACGACTAGATGTTAAAATTGAATAAAACAAGTTGTGTGTGAAATATGAAGAAGTTTTTTATTTTGTTTGAAGGGCCTATCAATGAAATTATGTGTGTATTATGACATCTTTTAAATGGCCGCCGCGGTTTCGCTGGGTGGCGCGCATCCGAGAGGCCCAATTTTCGATGACTCTGGCGCATAGATCAGGCTGAATTTGAGCGTAGGACGGGTTATGTTGATCTTTAGGGCACCGGTCGTTTGCGGCTTATGCGACTTAAGGAAACCCCACAAGAAAAAGTCTAATGGTGTCAAATTGCACGATTTCGGTGGCCAATTCATGTCGCCTTTGCGCGAGATAACCATGCCCTCAAATCGCTCGTGCAGAATGTCCATTGTGACATTAGCTGTGTGACACGAAGCACATGTCGCTCACATCCATGTCACCCAATTTGGGTCAAAAGAAATTGGTTATCATCGATTGGTAGCGCTCTGAGTTGATGGTGATGGCAATGCGAAGAAGTACGGACCGACGATGCGGCCGGCCCACAGTCCACACCAAACAGTGACTTTCTGTGGATGCATTACCACTTGGTGGACCTCGTGTGGATTAGCATCGTTTCAAGTCTGGCAATTTTGCTTGTTGACGTACCCGTTCATCCAAAAATGGGCTTCGTCGCTGAATAGGCGCAATGCGCGAATCGTTGCCACAACAGAACAACCATTTTGATAATAAAGTTTTATCATTTGCACGTGATGCTCGGTGCTGTTACATGCCATGATGATTTGTCTTTAGTGTTTGAAAAATAAAAAAGTAGGAAAATTAACAACAGATAAAGAAGATTGGCCACCATGAACTGTCAAAATCAACCCTTCCCTATTGGAAAACCCTTTACAGTATATTTTCTGATACACTTCTATTTTTGCTGTCTCTTCTTCGAACCTGCATTTTAAAAGTAAGCATCCTAGAATTTATCAAATATATCTAAGTAGCTATATATTTAAAGACCTTTTTTTAAGTTTTATGCTATATACTAATTTGAGCTTATGCTTAGAAACTTGCTAGTATGTCTCAGTGGTTAGTGCATCAGACTACTGAGAGGAAGGTTCTAGGTACATGCGGAAGGAAATGCTGTACAAAGTAAGCTCAAGATTTTAATTATTGATTCGCATTGGGACTCATTTCTTTTCACACATAATACGTAATAACGTTTTAAAGCTGTACAGAACAAAGTCTCAAATATATTCTAATCGACTGTGCTCTTATTTGTGCAAATGACAGTTGTTAAAAAAGTTAATACCGTCGGCATTGGCAAGTCTTCAGTTAGCTCAATCTAGCTCAATTACTTCTCGCCGTCGACCCTCCTGTTGTCATACTATCTCCACTAGGTGGGAAATACTCTTGCAGTACCCGTGCATTTTCTGTGATTAGCGTAATATAAGAAAAAATTGATAGAAAGCTGTTCTCGCAGTTGGGCATACGCATGGCGAATGCCATTAAAATGACGTTCAGACAAATCTTGCCTAACAGATGTGCTTAGAAAGTACATGACAAAAATATTTGTTGGCAAGAAATATTGCAACTCGTGTTAAACCAGAATAATGTGTTAAGTATTCTGAACGTTCTAAAGTGGCCTATTATATCTGTTAATTACTAAAAAATTACTTTTCACAAAATAACCACCTAACGAGCGTTGACTAATATCTAAATTATTGGAAAGTACCTACTCGTATATACGAATGAATTCTGATTAACATTTGTTTTGTTCCGTAATCATTAGTGTTTTTGTTTAAAAATAAAACTTCTGCAACTTCTTTTGACAAAATCAAAGATGAAAATAAAAGAAAAAGTTTGGCACCACCAATTGGAATATCCTATTGGTAATATCTCTGCCGATACTAACTAAAAACCGCTCAGAGGAGGAACCAAGTTCAACAAATCCATTACTAATCGCTTGTAATGCTGATTAAATTTTGGAAGTCATTCAATGACTAAGAAAAAAATTACAAGCAAACAGTGCTATGCTCTGGCACAGGCCGCGATTGAAGATGAGAAGAATATCCATTACCGATCGGATGCTGCCCACAGATTCATATTACCACGGAGCGATATTTTAATGAAATTAAATCTACTTCAATTGATGCGAAGGTACAAGGGATCAGGCCGCAATGAAATCACCGACAATTTGTTTTAATTTTCCCGACCTCCAATGGGCTCCATCTGAGGATCAGTCCCATTATACTGCAATAAACCCCTCTTCAGAAAAGGAAGTACTTTTCATTGACTGTCTCTCAGATTCCAGCTTATATCAGTTAAGTGGTGTCACTAATAACCTAGGCAGACAACTTGATCTCGTTTTCTCGTCAGATGCCGAAAACTGCCTCGTTTCAGCGAGCAAGCATCTCTTATCCAAATTGGATCATTACCACCCTCCTCTAGCTCTTACATTGTCTTACAATAATAATAAAAATGCTGTACAATCAGAGTACTCGTACAGCTTTAATTTTCGCAAGGCAGACTTCACAAAACTTAATAACCTTTTAAGCGCTATTAATTTCAACAGTATTTTTAACAGTACACATATTTCTGTCGATAATGTTCTTGGATTGTTTTACTCTGAAATGTTCAGCTGTTTTATGCAATCCGTCCCATATATGCCACAGAAGAGTTTCTCGTCCTCTCCACCTTTGTATACTAAAGAATTACGTTCACTTCGTAACAGAAGAAATAAGCTCTGGCGCATCTACCTCGAATGTCGCTCTGATTTCAACTTCTCCAATTACTTTCTTGTACATACGCATTTTTCCGAACTCTGTGATTTCCTTTATAACGCATATATTGACCGTATGCAATCTGCCATTATCGCTGACCCCAAACGATTTTTTCATTTTATTAATACCAAAAAAAAGTCAGACAGCTACCCTTCGACTCTGACATTCTCCAATACATCGTCGAGCGATCCTAAAATAATAGCAAATTTAGTCGCTCACTTCTTTAGTCAATCGTTCTCCAACCACACATCAGAGCCCGACTATTCTTACTTCTCTTACATGAGAGATTGTCCCCAAACCTCTTTAACTTCAATTGACATAACAGTGGCTCTCGTGACAGAAAAGATCGAAAGACTTAAATACGATTACTCCACTGGCCCAGACGGTATACCTGCCGTAGTTTTAAAAAAATGTGTAAACTCCTTAGCTCTACCCCTTACGGCTCTGTTCTAACTGTCTCTCTCTCAAAGCGTCTTTCCTATGCTTTGGAAAAGCTCTTATATTATTCTCCTTCATAAAAAAGGTCAAAAAAACGAAATCACGAACTATCGTCCTATAGCTAAACTCTCCTGCATACCCAAACTATTCGAAAGTATTGTTTACGATGCAATGTTTTTCCATTGTAAATCTATATTTTCCCCTCACCAACATGGTTTTTTAAAGGGAAGGTCTACAACCACAAACCTAACCCAATTCGTATCCAGCACCCTGTGCGCATTGGAAGATGGCAAGGAAGTTGATGTCGTTGCTACCGATTTCAGCAAAGCCTTCGATAAAATTTCGCACGCAATTGTATTTTTTAAACTCAAAGCTCTCGGCTTTCCGCCTGGGTATATCGCGTGGATCAAATCCTACCTTCATGAACGTAAATATGAAGTCCTTTTTAGATCATTTGTATCCGATCCATTTATGCCCCCCTTTGGAGTCCCCCAAGGTAGTCATCTTGGTCCCCTTATTTTCATTTTGTCAATTAATGATGTTGATGGCATAATTAAATATTCCCGCCTATCAGTTTATGCGGACGACATGCAAATTTTTACACATATCTCCACACCCACTGACTCCCGTGCTCTTCAAACTGACTTGAATAGCTTTTCTACTTGGTGTAATAAAAACGGTCTTGAGTTGAATGTCAACAAATGCCAAGCTATTACTTATTCCCGGAAGCGTCTTCCGACAGACCCCAGAACGTATGCGATTTGCGACGAGCCTGTTCCCACTGTCACTTTTCTCCGTGATTTGGGCGTCATATGCGACAGTGAGCTTAATTTTCGTAGCCATATTGACAATATTATTAGCAGGGCTAATTCTGCGCTAGGTTATGTAAAACGTTGGTCCAAGGAATTCTCAAATCCTTACGTCACGCAATCGCTGTACTTCACATTTGTAAGACCAATTCTTGAATATGCCAGTCAAGTCTGGTCTCCCTATCACGATACACATTCATATCGAATTGAGTGTGTCCAACGGAAGTTCATCCGTTTTGCTCTACGCGGACTCCCGTGGCCTGACAGATTCAACCTACCTCCTTATGAGCATCGGTTAAACTTGTTGAACATGCAGTCGCTTGAAAAGCGTAGAAAAGTTGCCGATATACTATTTGTACATCAACTATTAACAGGCAATATTGATTGTCCTATGCTGCTCCAAACCATTTCACTCAGCACCAACCCACGTTTTCTGAGATCAGTACCTCTCTTCTGCCTCAAGTTTCACCGTACAAACTACGGCTGTAATGAGCCTATGTCTCGAATGCTTCGTTCTGCTAATGACTGTCAGAACCTTTTTGATTTCCAGTGCAGTAAAAACACCCTTAGAAACTCCCTTTACTCCCCTTCCTCACTCAGGTCTTGATATTTGTAAATTTTAACTAGCTTTTAAGTATACATTGTAAATTAGATTTAAGTTCTTTACAGCTTGTATTAAGCTAATTAAATTAAATTAAATTAAATTAAATTAAATTAAATTCATTAGTTTGGACCTCGCGAAATACCTTCTCGCTAAAAACGTAACTTTGATAGACACCATTCGCCAAAATAAAACGTTCATTCCGCCACAAATGAAAAAAACACTAAGACCGTGAAGAGTTTTCGAGTGTATTTGGCTTCCATGAATCGAAATACAGTATAGTATCATATGTACCGACAACAAACAAGGCTATGATTGTCTTATCGTCTATGCATCATGATAGCTCTATCACTGATGAACAAAATAAGTACACGCCAGAGATAATACTGTATTATAATAAAACGAAGAGTGGAGTAGACACGATGGACAAAATGACTGCATTTTACACGACAAAACGCAAAACCAAACGGTGGCCGCTCGCCATGTTCTACAATTTGCTCGATGTCTACGGTCTAGTAGCGTAGGCCGTGTATTCTTTCAACAAACCGGACATCACCGCGACTAAGAATCGGAGGTTGTTTCTCACCAACATGGCTAAGCAACTCATGCTGCCAGGTATAGAAGAGTGGTCGAAAATTCCGAAAGTAATTATTATTTTTTTTTTTTTTGCCGAGAGTAGGTGAAAAATCTTCTAAGACACCATAAGGCCCGACCGAGCTTGCTTATGGTAGTGTGAGATTTTTACTCACTAAAAAAGCACCTCTCTTCAAAAGTAATACTACAACTAAGCCGATGCTTATCCACCAGTTTTATTTTCGCTTACGATACACGTGAATTTTGGGGGAAAAAAAATGTTCGTACGAAGTTAAAAGAAATGTAGAACTTTACGCAGGCTAAATTCCAATGATAGTTCCTGCCTTTTTCGCGACCGGCATATACTATGACGCGAGGTCAAAAGGTTTTATCCTTTGCAGACGACGAATTGAATTATTCGCGTCAAGTAGTTGAATGACGGTACGGTTACAATGGCCGTGAACACGATCTTTGTGTTTACGCGCAAATTTTGTTATCTCTTCGACGACGCTGGGAATTCCCAGATCTCGATGAATATCTTCGTTACGTACATACCACGGTGCGTTGACGATCGTTCTAAGAACTTTATTTTCAAAAGTTTGTATGATGTTTCTATTGCTTTTCTTGGTACAACCCCAAAGTTGTATACCATACGTCCACACTGGCTTTAGCACTTGCTTATAGATAAGCAGTTTGTTATTTAGGCTCAACTTCGAATGTTTTCCGAGTAGCCAGTACATTTGTCGGTATTTGTTTTCTACCTCGACGCGTTTCTTTTTTACGTGTGATTTCCATTTAAGCTTAACACCTAGAGTCATTCCTAGATATTTTGCTTCGTTCGCGTACGGTATTTGAGCCGAGTTAAGATATAGAGGTAATCTATCCACTTTTTTATAGGTAAAGTTGACGTGAGTAGATTTGCTTTCGTTCAGCACAATACGCCAAGAATTCGTCCAAGCGTGGACTTTATTAATAGCATGTTGCAGCTTTCCAGTTGCTGCTTCAATAGTTTCGCCCGTGGTCAATATCGCCGTATCGTCCGCAAACGTGGCGACGACGCTGTTTCTTTCCTGCGGGTTATCACGCGTGTAGAGTACATATAGAAGAGGGCCAAGGACACATCCTTGTGGAACTCCGGCCGCAATCTCCTTGAAGTCAGAGTAATCATTTCCGTGCTTAACACGAAAGAGTCTCTCGGTGAGATACGATAGTAGGATTAGAAAGAGTTGCCGTGGCAGTAGTCGTTGCAATTTATACTCCAAGCCTTCGTGCCAAACCTTATCGAAAGCTTGTGAGACGTCAAGAAATACACCACAACAAATCTTTTTTTCTTCCAGAGCTTTCTCAATCACGTCAGTTATTTTGTGGATTTGGTCAATTGTAGAATGTTTAATTCTAAATACAAACTGATGGTCAGGAATGAGACGTCTTTCGTCGATTACGGGCTGTAGACGTTTGAAAAGAAGATTTTCAAATATTTTTGAGATAACCGGCAATAGGGAAATAGGCCGATATGATTTCTTCTCATTTAGCGGTTTACCTGGTTTCGGGACCATTATAATCTCGGCGACTTTCCATTGCCTCGGAACATAAAGCAATCTGAACGAAGCGTTGATCAAATAGAGCAGTTTGATAATAGCTTTATTCGGTAATTCCTTGACTACCTGCGCCGTTATCAAGTCGTAACCCGGAGCTTTTTTTGTCTTTAATTTTTTAATCACTTCCCTCAGATCAATCAATGCAACTTTTTTTACTTTAAAGTTGTCAGATGTCGTGACTGGGGAGTCGGGCGTTAAGGAAGGGCCATCGAACGGCTTAAACGTTTCTTCTAATTGCAAAGCAAAAAGTTCTGCCTTTTCTTTGTCGCTCTTGGCCCAGTTTTCATCGATTTTCCGAATTGGTGGTGCTTGCAATTGAGGTTTCCGGATGCCTTTTAGCGCTTTCCAAAGCGAATAATTTGATTCTTTTTCTTCGGAGAGATTTTCAAGGTAGGTCGCTATCTTTTTGGTTTTAAATTCGCAAATACTATCTCTAAGGCGATTGCATAGTCGGTTAAGGACCGTTTTATGCTGCGGGCACGAGTGATTTGTCACTTCTTTCGTGCTTTTCGTTTCTCCCTCACCAGTTCAATGATCTCTCTGGGATACTTTTCGTTGCGGTTGATCTTATAGCTTCTAGAAGGACTGTTTCTCCATGCTTCCACGAAACGGTCAATTTCGTCCTCTAGTTCACAAGGTGTTCTAAGTGATACATTTAAGGCGATATTTGTTTCGCAATCATTTCTAAAGCCCTCCCAGTTTGTTCTATTGCTAGTGAGTCTTGGAGGTCCTTTTTTCTTGATCAGCGCTTCTCCAAGTAATAAAATTACCGGCGAGTGGTCAGAAGAGAGATCAAAACATTCTTTGACTGTAATAAACTTCTCGAAAATGCCTTTTGTAAGAAAAAAATCCATAAGATCGGGAATTTTCTGTGAGTCAGTTGGCCAATAGGTCGGTGTTCCTGTCGAATAAAAACAACAACCGAATTCATATGCCACTTCGTAGAGAATTTTTCCTTTAGAAGATGTACATCTTGAACTTCAGAAGGTGTGCTTCGCGTTGAAATCTCCAATAAGGAAATGTGAACCAAGGTCATTGAAGACACAAAAGTAGTCATCTTTTTCTAGTAAGCATCGCGGCGGACAGTAAACAGATGCTATATTGTAGCTCAGGTGTTTATTTTTAACCCTTACCGCGCACAACTGTTTTTCCAGCTCTATGCTTATATCGGCCGAATGTTCGATGTTAGTTTTAATGAATAAGGACGAACCGCCCCGCGCTCTATCAGAAGGATGGTAGGCGTGATAACCAGCGTAGCCTCTTATCTTTATTTGCGACTGTCTTGTTAGATGGGTTTCGGAGATCAAACATATGTCGATATTTTCTCTTATTAGAAACATTTCTAATTCCGAAAGTAATGGCCAACTTTTCCACGTCACATTGCATCCAGTTAGCGCTCGGTAAGACGATTCATCCCCCAATGGCTATTCTGCCTACACCGGAACGCTGAGCAGACGAAAACTTTGTGTTCAAAGGTACTTGCCACCTTTGCGTTTCAGGTCGTAAACTCAAAACACGCGAGGAGTGCATATGGTGCACAAAGTCGGTATGCGATCAACACTGCAAAAATTTAGCAAAATGCCTCGACTGTGTCGCTGCCGATCCATAGTCGCTGCCAAAGTTGACCGAGTAATCACATCTCTATTACTCATTTCTTTTCAAATAAAAAAATTATGAAAATGCGTATTTTTTTACAAACAACTGTTTTGAAAAAATTCATGTTTTTTTCTCTTACAATCGTTTTTTTATGTAATTCGCAAATCAGCATACAATTACCATACAAAATATACTGCGGTACCTGGGTACCATGCCACTCTTAAGTGTAATTTTTTGTTGCCGCTCACACAAGGGTTAAGCATATGAAAATTATAACAGAACAATTTAAGTTAGCTAACTTAGTTTCCGAACAAGATGATAAACAAAAAGAGGGCGAACCCCACAGGTGGATCAGTAGAAATGCGGTGAAGTGGGAGGGTTGTGATCCCTTGATTTCGGATCATAATCTCGCTGATAAAAGGAAGAAGAAGAAGATGATAAACATAAAGATAAAAGGATATTAACCATTAACTTTCATGTATACAAATGCGGCATGAGTTTTCCCGTGAAGTTTCCTTCCGATTCGTCTTGTTATATTGGCTGAAAGTGAGTTCCAAAGTCGTACTGCATACACAAAAAATTGTTCTTCCGTTGTGTGAAATCTGGAAGTTGGTAAAATTCAGGCTCGGCTTCTTTCAGAAGCTGCGAACTGAAGTCTATGATAAAGGTACTCCGGCATTTTATTCTCTTTGAGTTTAAGCAGAAAGATTAGAAGATTAAAATCCAAATACTTTTGGAACTCCATACCAAGGAAATCTCTTATGTATCTGGAGATGTGATCATAACGGCGAACATTGTATACAAATCTCACAGCGCTGTTGAATGCCACTCTTTATTTTTCTCGGCTAAAACTACTCGGGTCGCAGAAAAGTGGATGTGCGTAAGGCGACGTCGGCAAAATTAAAGCCATCACCTTCAGTTGGGAGACAGTATCCAGACTGGTACAATGCGCGTAGACTACCATAAACCTTGCCCACTGCTATTGTCACATGATCGTCCTAGGTTAGATTTTGGTTTAATTTCAGGCCTAGGTTTTTTATTCTCTGGGAATACTCAAGGCGAACTCCGCTTATTCCGAAGGGGGAAAGCAGGACATATCTAAGCTGGTACGGCTTATAGCGATAGCTTGGCTTTTACCAGAATTAAGCTTAAACTTATTTTTTTGGGCCCAACGAACAACTGATTTTAAATATTCATTAATACGAGCGGTCACACCTTCGATCAATCCGAGAGGGTAGCTGAGATATATCATATTTGGACATCGTCGGCGTACATCTGAATTCTACAATTTCTCAAGATTCAATTGTTAAAAAGAGAGAAAAGAAATGTTCTCATAATAGATCCCTGTGGAACACAAGTCTTAGACTCAAGAAAATCGGTCATATTACTGCTAGAGAACGCAGCATGAGTTTGATTCGCTAGATAACTTCTTATAAGCTTTATTACATTTTGTTACAAGAAATACGTATACCACCTTGATCAAAAAGTTCCCGGAATTTATTCAGAAAATTAAAAATACAAGTTTATTCATCTAAATCTATATTGTCCCCTTCAAAGTAATCCCCATCGACTGCAACACACTTATGCCAGCGCTTGATCCAATCTTCGAAACATTTTTTATATTCGGTTTTCGGTATGTCCATCAGTGCTTCCTGCGATTTTTCCATTACTTATTCTCGGCTGCTGAAACGCGTTTCCCGTAATGGTTTTTTAACGCGATTGAACAGAAAGAAGTCACAGGGAGCCAAATCAAGTGAATTCGGTGGCTGTTGGATGGTATTTGTTGCATTTCTCGTCAAAAAATTACGAATAATGATGGCACTATGCGACGGTGCGTTATCATGGTGCAAAATCCACGAGTTTTCTGCCCACAATTCTGGTCTTGTAAAAAATCGCCAACACACACAGAGATAGATGTACTCTTGGCTACATAACTTTTGCAAATGTTAAGCTATGACGCTAAGATTTAGAGGGAATATCAACAACAGATGTACCAACTTAACAAAGAAAACAGAACTCAAATCGGAACGATGGGAGCGCCACACGGTTTTTATTCCGGGAACTTTTTGATCAAGGTGGTAAGTAGTAGATATAAAGCAATTTGGAGATCTCTGGCAGATTTTATGCTTTCATTGTGCTATTTTACTATCTAAGAATCTTACAATCGGCTTTAGTGAAGCGAGTTGAAGAGAATTAAGCAATCGAGCCCGTTCTCATTAACTTTGGGACTCCCTCCTCGCGAAACCTTCGTCAAGCGCTTGATCATGAGTGGGGCTCCAGCCGTATATATTCAACTCGCGCGTTATTGTATTTTCCTGCTCTGCATTTCTCGCACTATCCCGATTGTGTTCTCTCCTTTGCCTTTCTGAGGTTAATAATTCTCCTATCATCTGCGTTGTGTTCCTAGGATTTCATCAATAATGCAAACAGGGTTGGTTCCTCACCGAGTTTTATCCTTAGTGCTTAGATTTTGGATCACTCGGTTACTGAGGTCAATGAAATGCCGATGTCGTCACATTTGTGTGATTTAGGCGTTTATAGGCCTGCCTCTCCTGCCTCGCGATGTCTTGCGATGTCTCGGGATGTGATGCTATGATGATTCCGTCTGAAGCTAAGAAAACCGATGCCAATACCTTATCCGCCGATAATGGAACTTTACCTTTTTTCGGGGCTGGTGATCCAGATTTTCCACTCTTTTGATTATTGTTATTTGGTCTTAGGACTATAGTGGCGGTGAACATATTTTTGGGAGCGAAATAGGGGACAATAAAAATAAGAAGGTATCATTACAACACGCCAACAGCAGAGCATTATTTATTGTAAGGAACAGTAAAAAAAGAAAAGGATTTTATGAAACTAAATCTTAAACGAAGAATCGTTTGAATCGGAATGAGCTTGTGGGTCCACCTGCCTTTTGTAGAGCTGTCCCACCTGGTTTGCCACAGCGTTTCTAATGCTGCCCTTTCCTCCTCCTTAATCCTTTTTGCCTCTTGCCGGTTCGAGGGACGTCTAAGGTATACCCTCTGCATCCATCAGCGAGGATGTCGATTGGGACCATCCCAGCTAAAACGCAGGCTGCATCGTCGGAGATAGTTCGGAAGCCGCTGATCACTCTGAATGCGCAGAGCCTGTGAGCTGATAATAGCTTCTTCCTGCACTCATTTGTCGCCAGTGCACCTGCCCATATCGGGGCAGCGTATAAAAGTACCGAGCTGAGCACTCTGGACAGCAGGATCCTGCGGGCGTATCCAGGCCCGCCGATGTTGGGAGCATTCGGAAGAGTGCTGCCTGCATCAGCGATGCTTTCTTACTAGAATACTCGATGTGGGCTTTGAAGTGCAACCCGTTGTCGAGCATAACTCCAAGGTACTTCAAGGATTCTTTGGACCTGATTGTCTGGTTTCCGACCCGGAAGCTGCCATATTCCACCTTTTTGCGGCTATAATATACAGAAGATCACCTGCTACCTGCATCAGCAGGCCTCCTTTATTTTCAGTGCCTGTTAAGAAAGGTATAAAAAAAAATGTATTAGCTCCATGGAGTATACCATATAGTGGCATCAAACAGTGAGTAGGAGGCTAGGCCATATAGGAACATCAATACTTTGATCAGACAGATTTCGAATTTACTCGGGTGAGACTGCGCCGGAAAGGAAGGCAACACCGTAGTAGCACACATTTGGATACGAAACACAACGACCTTGGTATATGCAATTGATGGTAGCTGGCTAATGAACGATTTGGATGGAGGGGTTTGGTGATTGGGGCCCAAGTCCACCGCGAACTGTAGTGCTAGAGGCACCAACGGCCTCAGAATATCAGGTCTATCTATATATGGTGGATCTGATGCACTCATCGTATAAATACCCAGCGCTTAAAGTTAACAAAGAATACGGCTCCTTAACCTTTTAAAATACTCTTAGCAGGGGTGATGATATTTCCATTTTCTGTACCGCATTTCACCGCTTCACACTTTGGAATCCTTTTTTCTTAACGTTCTCTTCGAACTTGCATTCAATAGCAAATCGTATTTCATCAAGACTTGGTAATTTAAAAGCATTCATCATTATAGATACTCTAATTGACTTTAATTTACACCTTAATATGTGTTAATAACCGATATTGAACTCCAGGAAGTAGCCTCCACTCCCCAAGTTACAAAGGCTTCCACAAACTCTGTCAAGGCGGAGTCATATTTTTGAACATCTCTGTACTGGGATCTCCATCAATCATAAGCATTCAGCCGAAAGCCGAATCTTGACCTCTCTATTGGCGATTGTTTTTTTTTTTTTTTTTATTCGAAAAAACCCCGAAATCATACAATGAACTCCGTTTGAAGAACTTCCGTCAGCGGGGAATAAAAGAAGCGGATTAAGTGAAAAGTAAGAAAAAAAAGCAAAAATCCAAGTATACTCGTATGTACAATATACCATATCTAAACGAAACTAATCTGACTCACTGTGCATAACTTAATGGATTTAATTTTACACATTAGTTGTGGTCGCAGATCTGCTAAATGGTCGTGTATTCGACTTGGTTGCAGGGGATTCCCTATACATAGAACCTACGCGCAACGAAAGAATCCAACAGGTACGCACTAATTACATGTCAACCAACATATGAGCTGTGAGATGAAATTGTATCTCGATTGCGAACATCATCGGGTCACATGTGTAAGTGGAAGTGCGGTTCGAATGAGACACAGACGCGTTGAGGAATTCCACTAAACGTTGTCGTTTCCATGATGGTATACATATAATTAAAAAGTTGTTATTTTCGGAGAACCTGATGTCGAAGAGTGCTGGTGACGCTTCACCACCATACAAACAAAACTGGAAGCAGGCCTGACCTATAGACCAACCAACATTGACAACAAAAGCACCAACGACAAGTCGTTCAAGTGTGAGATGCTAATCAAGTTTAACTTCAGTTGCTGAAGTGGTTGAGTCTAGAGCAGATCGAAGTTTAGTAATAGTCGAGAGTCAAGACCGGTCTAAGGTTAAATTTTCGTTTCACTTTTAGTGTGTCCTTCCTTAATTAATAAAAAAAAAATAATATCGAAATGCATCTCAGAGTGGGACTTAATTATTTTTTTGTTGTGCTTTTGGTAGTCTGTTGCGTGTTTGATTTCACAAGTGCTCAGTGTAAGTGGGTTGTGTGTTAATAGCGTTCAGGTTTTTTGCAATTTATCTTTTGATTTCAGCTCAATGTTCGAATCCAAATCAAAGGATCGGTTTTTGTATCTCGATATATGACTGTCAGCCGTTGCTTGCGGTGGCTGCTAGGAAACCACTACAGGATCTCGATAGGAGGTTCATTTTGGATTCACAGTGTCGGGGTGGTATAGGGCGAATGCCACATGTCTGTTGTACTGGCGATACTGGCTATTTGAGACAGCAGCAATCTGAAGGACGGTCGGTTGGGCCGGTATCATTCCCGTCGTTTTCGTCGCCATCTGCGTCGCCTAGACGGGGCTCATCGCAGAGGGGTGAGATCCCAGGACCACCAGCTTGTGGTGGAGTCACGATACAGAATAAGATCTATGGAGGCGAGGATGCGGATCTATTTGAGTTTCCATGGTTGGTACTATTGGAGTACGGAAGAAGTGAGTGAAGCTCTAGAATTAGATTTTGTTCTAAAATTTATTCGAAATATACCTATTTCGAGTTTGACATTGATTCAATCAGTGAAGTGATTAAACCGTGTTATTTTTAGGAAGTGGAGGACGTTCTACGAACTGCGGGGGGTCGTTAATCAACCAAAGGTACATTGTAACTGCGGCTCATTGTGTGACTGGTGCTATTGAGAGACAAGTTGGACCATTGTGAGTATTCCAGATTAATTTGTATAAAAAATACTGCGGATTTTGGTTCGATTCTCAAGGCTGTTCAGATTTCATTCTTAAAAAATTCTGTAGTCTAGTGAGGTTATATTGGGGTCAAGGCTAACATTCATTTCTCTTTGAACTAATATTTTGCATATTTTTGTTAATGACTTCTAGGCCATAAATATGAATTCTTAAGTGCCTTTATTGTTGGTCGTCTTTGTGGGTTATCGTAGCTTTGGCAAATCGAACAGGTTATTGGTGTGTTTAAAATTATGCAGCCGCAAATAGTCTATTGTTATTGCCAACAACTATGAGTAGATCATAGTTTTTCGATGATACGTGAGGGTTAGACTAGAGTAAAATTAAGCAGTGTTGAAGCATTTGCTGTGAGTAATGGAAAATGGGCGCATTTGCTAATTTAAATATATTCTATTATTAGTCTAAACTATATGGAGGCCTAACATGGACACAGTACTTTTGAAAGTGAATACGCATACGATTGTGAAAGATGCCCAAAATATAAAACAAGGTACGAGTATATTGTTAGTTTAGGCTGAACTTGAAAATCAAAATCAGTGTACTTCATCGCGCGATCTTTATCACTTAAATCGAAAAGTTATTGAATTCGACGTACTAAAAGAATCAAGCAAAATGGACTCGTCATTCTCTCAAATGAGTTAAAGGACACACAAAGTACTAAGAAAATATCTTTAATGAAATTCACATCTTTTTTGCATCCGTTCGAGTACATCATGATATCATTCAAAAGGGCGACTAGTTCCAGCCAATATCAGGTGCAAAGCTTTGACGGATCCTTGCTTACCTGGGATGCGGGACAGTATTCATACGAGTATGATGCAAGGTTCTCTCAAATCAGATAGAGATCTGCGGTAGACCTAATTCGAGAACACGCGTCATAGGCATTACACCCCTCCATAATCTTGAAGTGCGGGAAAAGGTCATGACCCGATGAAATCGAATAATTGTGGAATAGAGCTACCACAGCATCAAAATACAAATATTTGGCGCAACAGCTCTTTAAAGTGCCAGGCCCTAGCTTCTCGCAACCACTCATGTTGTGTGCGTTATATTTTTCACACGAATGGAAGGGACCTACAGTTTAATGCCGAATCCGAACGGCGATTTGAGAAGCTTTTTCGTGACAACAATACTCTCGGATGTTTGTCAGACGCTCGCGAGAGGTGGGACCGTGAAAAAACGTTTTGGTGTTTTCTGGGATTCGAACTTGGAACCTCATGCGTAGTGATCCGACACACTAACCACTTACGCCACGGCGCCCACAGCATCCGTTACATCGAACAGAAGCTTTTCCAGTAGTATGTGTGCTAGATTGTACACTTTTATTTGTACTAATTGGTACAGAAAGTGAAATGCCGTGGGTAATTCTCTTCTGACCAGATGAAGATAGTCTCTCGTTATTACACCACAATACGTAATCGTATTGTGGTTTATTTTTGGTCATAAGGTTTCTGCAGTTTCACGGGTTCAAAAGCTTTCCCACATGCTTTTACTCATAGTCAGATAACTTTTCGTTATTTCTGGTAACTATGATGCCGATGATGATATTGATTAGTGGATACTTGCATTTGTTGGTGATGCATTTTAGTCAGACCCATCCCCACTTATCCCAAGTTCCGCCTGGCGGAGTTCAACCATTTTTATTTTATGGGGTGCCAATGCCAGTACCTCAATGGTTATATATCCTTAGATATGAAGAAATTCTAAAAGGTGATATTTCTGCTAAAAGAGGTTTCGTAGATCGGGTAGGGGAGGGCATTAGAGGACGAGGTGTTGAATTCCATTGAAAAATCATCTACACCTAAGCCCTGATCCACCTATTATAAAGGACTTAAAACAATTTTTTGTTTGACTTCAAGTCCTTCTCCTTAAGATTTTGAATCAATTATTCCTGATTGCAGTCCATACTTGGAGTGAAGTGGGAGGTATATAGACGTTCACCTATGTATGTTCTTGTTTTCTTTTTTGTAGGAAGTTGAAAATCTTGCATAGGCTCGGCACCGATAAACCGGAGCTGGATTCTTACCGATTAAAAACACCTTCCTTGAGCATTCGCGGACAGAATAAATGTATACATTTTCCGGCGAAACACGGCTAGGTATTACTTCACGAAGGTTGGTGTAAAGCAGTCACTATATCGCTATTGATTGCTAAGAGTTGCGATACATATGTGTTCTAGGCGCCCATTGCGGATTGCGGAGAATTCTCGACGACGCGTCGTTTACCGCATTCCAGTTTTCTTCATTGGAGCCCGTTTGGTATATTCCAGTGAGCGATTCACTGAATTTGTTCCGTAGTTTAATTATTTTTTTTTCTATAATTTGCGCGCACTCAAAGGGTTATAAATACCTTTAACATATTTACACACACTGCGGGCGTTGGAAAGGATGGTTAGAGAGAGAGAGAGAACGATTTTTGGTGAAGTGGTTCTTGAAGCTTAGTTGTTTATGATTCAGAGATTCATACTCTCGTTTTCGTAACATGGACGTTGAAAAAGTACGTGTTCCAAATTCTCCGAAACATTATCACAGCTAGGGCTATAAGGAATGGCCTCATGCTTACGTTTAGTTTGTTTCTCCATGCTTTCGATTAATCCAGGAGTCGACTCTATTGGCTTCCGCTAATGCATCCATTCTCTTCTGTGACTTTTGTCCCACGGTTGTTTCCAGACGCAACCCCTCTGTATTGGGGTTTATTTTGTTTTTCTTTCTATGAGTGTCTCAGTCTACCCGACCATTTTTTACTCACTCGTTGTATAGTCTCTGTGATTCTTCAGCGAGAATATCGATGAACAACATTGAAGATACGATAAGTATGGCGACGTGGAAAACCGTTTGAAGTGCACTTTTGACTCTTTGCGCGCAAAGGCGATAGATGGACTTGATTTGGCGCGCGAATAACCTTACTTTCGCTGCGTTTGACCATATTTGTGCATCATAAATTTGTCTTGGTGTTCCGATGTTGCTTATGACTCTTGAGAGCGCATCGACGGCTTTTGACGACGTTTCACAAGCCTATACCAAATAGTGGTTGTAGGTTAAACGAGCATCAATTATCACCATTAGGTATTTGATGAATGACTGAGAAGTGCTCCAATCCGCTCCAATTTTAAGAGTCATCAATAGTAAAACTTCGGTTTTATGTTACTCAAGTTGCAAGCTGGCGCTAAGAAGCCAACACTTTATTATTGCTACTGTTTCATTGCAGAAGAGTTCTACTCCTTTTAGCAATTTGGTAATAAAAAAAAACCGATGACTGATGCTTGTCGTTGCATTGGTAGACGTAGGACATTGTCGTATATTACGTTCCATAGCAGAGGTCTTTGGACCGATCTTTGTGGCACGCTGCTGAATATTTGGTACTTCTTGATTTCATCGCCGGAATCACGGAAGGGAATCCTGTTGCTCAAATAGCTCGAAGTAATTTTTAAAAGTTATACCGGCACATAATGAAGTGGCCGGGTTATGATCTCTTGTTTTCAGATCATAACCTCGGGGAAATAGGAAGAAGATACCGGTACATCCATTCGACGAAGTTAGTCCATAAAACGTTGCCAATTCACCGAATTAAAAGCGTTTTGCACACCTAGCGTTACTACGGCGCAGTATTTTGGCGCGCCTTCTTTCCAACGTTTGCCCTCTATAGTAGATTGGGGTTAGCTTTATACCGCGTTCAATTTTTGTTGATCGCGGTATACGAAACCGTACTGGTATTCCGCAAGACCACCTAGACGATTTTGTATCGAGCAATACATTGAGATTTTTCAGCATATCTGGCCTTTTCTCTAAGTTTTTGAAGAAGGATGTAGAAAATTGGAAAGATGATGAAGTTTACAAAACATGTAAAGCAGTTGTTTGTTCTATGAGGGTTTTATGAGCGGTAGCGACCCCTAAAACCTTTTTTGTTTTAATATGACAAAATTCCCACAGTCATTTGTTGCGGTATAGAACATATTTAAGGGGTGCCGTACATGTATAAAAATGTTGTCTACGACTTTTTGTATGAGCTCCTGCGCACTTATTTACGCCGGTAACAGTTTCCACTCTCAAGTAGCGATGAAGATCTCTGTTCCGGATGAATCATAGTGCTTTGGACATACAGCGCAAAACTTTGTTTTGGGGTCACTGTATGGTTTTGATAGTATTGTTCTTAATACACCCACATAGTTGGATATCATAAGCTCATACTAGTTTTAAAACTCATTTACAGAGCAGTCATTTATGCTAGCTTTAGGTCGAGCTCATCTCTTTCCTTCTGCACATGTTCTTCCTTACGGAGTTTAGCGTCTAGAGTCATGCTTAGGTGGTGGAGTAAATCATTTTTTGGTAAGCAGGAGGTAAAATGTTGGGCCTAGAATCCTGCCTGACAATTTTTTTTGGTTTATAAATAGTCCTCTGTGTCAGACTTTATGGAAATTTGTGTTACATCCAGGAGTGGCTTGTTGTTGAGTGGCTTTCTTTAAAGCCGAGTTTTTTGTTTACTTTTCGTGCAAGAATTGCACTGAATCGAAATGAGGACATTCATATTATAAGCCGAGGTATCTGAGAAGCGTAAAGGGTTATATTTCTTCCACATATTCTGCAGACTTCTAGGATTGCAGCATGTTCTGTTCATTGATTTTTTTCTTTAAGGAAACCCAATTCCAAGAGCACTCAGACTCGCCGGTTCATTGTACTACCAAGTAGGAACCTTATTTCGGTGCAGTCAGTGGTTGAAAAAACTTCAGTATTATTCGTTTGACTTTTTATACCTGGGTGGCTGCTGTTCTTCGCTGGGTCTTGAACTTGCACAGATTAGTTAACGAGCAAACACACTATTCACTGCACCTCCTTTCTTAGTTCATAGATGGTCTGCCTTTGTAAAGTAGATTCTCATAGTTTTCAGCTGAAATTGATGCAAAATCATTCGTGAGCAAATTTAGGTACGAGTATAGATAATAAGGGAATTTATTTTCTGCCAATATCTACTTATGGTGCGATTTTCCAAAAGTCCCTTAGTGTCAAATTAAGCTTCAGCAGGTACTTCGTATAAATTCTAATGTAGAAGAGTCCTCTTCTCTTCAACAAAGACGGCGCTCCACGAAGTTGTGCGAATGATAGAAAAGACAATTCACTACAAACAATATGCCCAAGCTACCTTTTTAGACGTTTAATAACGTCAGCAAGGAATCGATTCAGGAAGCTCTGATACAACTGGGTGTGGAAGAGTTTATTAGCATGTGGATACTGACTATGCTCAAAACTAGAATCATTCAATTGACCTTCGGTAACCGTAGTTCCACCATATCTGTCGTTAGAGTAACTCATCAGGGCGGGGCCATATCTCATCTTCTTTGGCTTATGCTAATCAACAAAATCCTGTGTAGACTTGATAGAGTTAAGGTTGTCGGGTATGCGGATGATGTGGTAATACTGGTATCAGGGATGTGTCCTTCAGTAATTAGTGAGATTATGTCGGGTGCTCTGGACAAGATCAGCAAATGGGGCACTGGATGTGGACTCAGTATCAATCATAGCAAAACTGAACTGATGCCCTTACCACTAAAACCAAAATACCGACCGTCAACATATTACTCTCCTTGTTCTCCAGTGCCAAGTACCTTGGTGTGGTACTTGACTAAAAACTTAGTTAGAAGCTTAACATCGAGCAGCGGGTAAAGAAAGCCTGCTTGGCTATGCAAGAAGTGGGGGCTTCACCCGAAGATGGTCTTGTGGATTTACACTTACTTACTTATGTCCTGTATCCCCTTGTGGGTCCTAGGGCCTCTACTACGCCTACGCGCCATCGTGTACGGTTTCTGGCAATGTGTCTGAGTTCTCCCCAACTTTTTCCTAACTGCCGTGCCTCCTTCTCGACTGTTCTGCGCCATGTTCTCCTCGGACCGCCAGGTCTTCTGCCATCCTGAGTTAGAGGATTCCATTGCATAGCATGGTTCGCTATGGAGCTGTCACCCTTTCGGAACGTGTGGCCAATCCACTGTCACTTCCGCCGTTGGATAGTTGTGCCTATTGGTTCCTGATCCGTTCTCTCGTAAAGGTGTTCGTTAGAGATACGTGCTCAAACTGATTTCATTGCTTCGCCATATTTTGGACAACATCCCGATTTACACGGCTGTGGTGCGTCCTATACTCTCCTATGGATCGTTAGTCTAGTGGCCAGCGTTAAGAAAAGCATACAACATCAAACTTATCAACAAAGTGCAAAGAATTGCGGCTCTAGGCGCAATGGGTGCCATGAAAACATATCCAACAGAAGCCTTGAACGTAATACTGCACCTTTTACCCCTCGATCTTCATATCATGTATTTATCAACATGCAATGCGATTAGACTAAGAGAAACAGGATACTGGTGCACCAATACTTATGGTCACAACAAGATCCTGAATCTGTTACGACTGGATCTGGTAGCTTATCTAACCGATTACATAACTCCCAAAGTGAATTTCAGAAATGTCGTCACAGTCGCCCAACCAGGGCGAAATGGGAATTAGGCGAAGTGACAAACGAGTTCTAAACAACAATATTCACCGACGGCTCAAAAATGAACTGTGGGGTATAAGCGGGGCTATTCTCTGATTCCCTTAACTTTCCCATGTCTTACCGGCTTCCCAATTCGTGCAGAGTCTTCCAGGCAAAAGTGCTTGCTGTATTTGATATTTGATATTTATTGAGTAATTTAATAGACATTTACAAAGACTACAATAAAGTACGTGAGGCTTGTCGCCTATTCAAGTAAACCTCTAAACCCCTAAGCAGCATAGCCATCCTCATTGATAGCCACGCCGCTATCAAGGCTATTGTATCTGCCACTATAACCTCCAAGCTAGTGCTGAAAGAATACTAACGAGAAAGAAACAATTCTTCACTTCCTTTGCAAGTGTCCGGCTCTAAGCAGGGCTAGACAGCGCATACTAGGTAAACCCTTTTTGATAACCTAACAGAGTTAGTGGAGATAAGCATTGGGGGCAATATCTGTTTGCTCAACGTAACGGGGTGGATTTAAATAATCCCCACTCTTTTTCCCTATCCCTTTCAGTTAACGCCTGTTTTTACATCCGTCTAGGTCACTTGAGTGGTGGTACTAAAACGGCAAAAAAATACAAATATTTGGCGCAACAGCTCTTTAAAGTGCCAGGGCCTTGCTTCTCGCAACCACTCATGTTGTGTGCGTTATATTTTTCACACGAATGGAAGGGACCTCCAGTTTAGTGCCGACTCCGAACGGCAATTTGAGAAGCTTTTTCGTGACAACAATACTCTCGGATGTTTGTCAGACGCTCGCGAGAGGTGGGACCGTGAAAAAACTTTTTGGTGTTTTCTGGGATTCGAACTTGGAACCTCATGCGTAGTGATCCGACACACTAACCACTTACGCCACGGCGCCCACTACTACTAAAACGGCGCTTTTGCGCTAATTATGTTTCAGCTTGGTTGGTTAACACAACCACTTCTACCTACCTACCTACCTAGAGTCCTCTTATCCTTCTGGCAGGCGTGCCAAATATCGCAAGATTTTCGAGGATTGATTATTCTTCTGACATGTAGCTCCAATAGTCTTATGTTTAAGGATAGATATCATACGTGCTGTCTATGTATTTACGACCAAACCCATTTCAGTAGAAGGATTAGGCATCATTGGGAAGGTCTCGACCTGAATTTGTGGTCCTTTACGGTTTTAGGGCCCTGTCCACGCCAGCGGAGTCTGGGTCTTATGGGGGCCGGTATTTTTTTGACTCTAGTACGGTCAAGTGTCACATCGCTTGAAAGAGCTGGTTACTTTGATTAAAAATATATATATTTTGAAATTATTTTACATTTAGGCATTGCTATTTGTTTACAAGTCCTGTACATTACTCGGGTCGGGTCTGCTCATACTTTTTTTTACTTCTAATAATATTTTCATCGCGCCCGATGGCTTTCTACAACTGTACGGACTCCTTAAGGATCGTACCTCTAATGTTTGCTTAAATTATTGTACAGTATTTACAAGTAGGATGTAAAAAACTACATGGGATTGGCGTTTTCTACAAGGTCATGGGAATATTTGCTGGAATTTCCCGATCTAAGATCCCACTTATGTGCACCTATCAGATTATTGACAAATGTTGAAATGAAATGAAAAGGGGGCATAAAGGTATGTAAGTTTATCGAACTCAGAAACAAGGTGGTTCATTGTACTTAAACAAGCAATTGATGCAGTTCATGGAGTGTCCCTTTTAAAGGATTCAGCAGTATTTCTTTTTACTTTCATGTTTCAGTGCTCCTTAGGTGGGTTGATCTACGTGTAATTTCACTGCTATTTTAAAGTACAGTCCGTTTGACAAGAGCATGTATTGCAAAACTCGGAAATGATTGGGTGCATTATTATTAATAACTTGTCCAATAGCCTCCATTATCAAAAATTGACTAGAGTCTCCGAAGCATGCTTTCTATTAATTTAATCGTTACCAAATCCCTGTTTTGAAAAACAGCCCCAAACGTCAACCTTTACTGGATGTTTGACGGTCCGCTAGATAAACTTATTGATGTGGGTACACCCGGTACGAGTGACAAAAAAACGTGCCAAAGAAGAAGCTTCGTCCGAAAAAATTACGTTGTCCCAATCGTGGTCCAAATTTCTCTCCGCTCAAGTGAGTCTCTTTTTAACGTGGTTTTCGGACAGTAGTGGTTTCTTTATTGTGCCAGTAAACGTCTTCTTATAGTATCATATGACACATTAAGACCCTTTTTAAGAGAAACCGCTTGCCCACCACGTAATGATAGGCGAGAATTCTTCTCGAATGCCCGTAAAATCATCCTGTCCTCCTTTTTCGTTGTTTTTTGCGTAGAGCCACGATTCGGCAGATCATCGACACTTTTTACTTCAGAAAAGCGTTTCATCCACTAACTAACAAATGCCTTTAACTTCTTCATGTATTTTGCAGCCGTTCAGTATAACATTTTCGGTCCTTTTGGATGCAAACACAAAAACACGGCTTCGTAACGTGATGCATACGTGGCACTCATAACGAAAAACGTCCTTCTCTGACAAAGACCGAACGACAACTTAGACTCAATATGCAAAGCATCTCAGGGGAAGGGGCTAGCTACCTGCGCATTTCTCAACCAACCATCTAACGGCTTCTAAGAAAAAGTTTTGGCGTACACGCTCTTGCCAAAAGGGCTGTAGTTAAGACTTCGGTGTCAGATTTCAATACTTGTTCGTTTTCAAATGATCTTTTGAGAAGTGAAGCGACAATAAATTAACAGAATTTCTATTAGTCTACTTACTTACTTAGGTGGCGCTACAGTTCGGAGTGAACCTGGGCCTCACCTAACAAGACTCTCCATTTAGCTCGATCTTTAGCTTATTGCCTCCAGTTGCGCACTCCAAGTTGGTCGAGGTCCCTTTGAACTTGTGCGCGCCACCTACGGCGAAGAGGTTCTCTACTGCGTCATACTTCCGGGTTAGATTTGAAGACTCTACGGGTCGAAGCGTTGGTGTCTATTCGCTCTACATGTCCAACCCATCTCAGACGCCCAATACGCAGTTTTTTGACTAGGTCGATGTCGCTGTACAGCTCTTATAGTTCGTTATCGAATGTTCTCCTCCAAAACCCAACAACGCAAACGGGACTGAATATCTTACGAAGAAATTTTCTCTCGAAACTACCAAGGATATCTTCATCCTCTTTTATTCAAGTCCATGTTTCTGCGCCATAAAGCAGGACTGGGATGATCAGAGTCTTATACAGAGTCTCCTTAGTTGTTAGAGATAGGGCTTTACTGTTGAATTGCCCTATAAGCCAAAAAAACAGCGATTGGCAAGAGTTATTCTTCGCTTGATTTCTACGCTGATGTTGTTTTTATAGTTTATAGCAGAGCCAATGTAGACAAAGACCCTTACTACCTGGAAGTTTTAGATACCCACTGTGACGTTCTGTCCAATTTGCCAGTGTTTATTGTCCCTTCTTGATGACAGCATATACTTGGTTTTGCCCTAGTTTATCGCTAAACCCATTTTGGCCGCTTCTGCTTCAATGCAGCCTATTGGTCGTTGTATTTATATTATAGCAGTTGCTGGGTATAAAATTATCTTATTATACTTCTTTGATGTAGTTATAAGTTGCACAAGTTTTATTCGGCAAGTTTCGGGAATGTCGAGTAATAAGTCGATTGAATTAGTGAGTAGTAAGTCGATTGTGGTTAAACTCATTCCGATCGTAAGATAACTTATTTGTGACCAAGTCTGTCTTACAGTTTCTGTTTTGTACCACCTGCTTCTCTTCTAGTTATTGAAGTATTTGAATTGCGTGGATAAATTCAGAACCGCAGGAAAATCAGTTATCCTGACTTATGTGTGTGGGATGACTTAATTTCTAAATAAAAATAAATAAATATTTGGAGCAAGTGTTCAAGTGCCTGGGCCTAGATTCTCGCAACCACTCGTGTTGTGTGCGTTATATTTCTTCCCACAGATGGAAGGGACCCACAGTTTTGTGCCGTATCCGAAAGGCGATTTTAGAAGCTTTTTCGAGACAACAATATTCTCTCACTTGCGCCACGGCGCCCACTAATAGATCCTTTCTGAATTTCGTTCAGACTCATTCAATAAACCTTATCACATCACGTGAATTTCCAATGGCCAATATTCCCATTTTAAACAATTCCATCATTCAACGTTAAATATTCCAAAATTTTGTTGTTTTATTCTTGAACTTGTGGTGAAATCACTATAGTGTCATTTGGTAACATCTTCTAGGGGGTTTCCATAAATATCCCAATTTGATCTTATGACGGGCGTTTGTATGTTTGATTTTAAACTTTTTTTTAATTAATAAAATAAAAATAAGAATAAATTTGGCATCAACACAGAATAAAATTCATTCAAAAGCATAACAGTTTGCGGATGATTCTGGTTTAACCAGAAACTTAGCGATTAATTTGGCGCCGACGACGGCCTGTAAAAAAAAGCCTACTCTGACATTTGTGTAGTTTTTATTAAATCAAAATATTAAAAAAAAAGGCCGTTAAAATAATTCATATACAAATTTTGACCGTGAGAGCTAAACAAATTTAAATATCTAACAAAGAAAGTTGCATAAATTAATTGCAAAGACATCGGTGGTAATTTATCTTTTTCTTTTGAAATCGATTGATGAATCGCGATTTAATTTGAATGAGAAGAAGTGAAGTGAAGAGTGATGCACCTACTGTAGGTGTTTGATTTGCAGAAATAAGTAGTTTTAGCTAAGGTGTATTTCAAACGGAATTACTTAACCTTTTATTCCGTTGCGGTCCAATTAAATGGGTAGCAAGAAAGGTTGGGCTTTACCCCCATCGATAAATGTCAAAGTGTTGCTTAACCACTAAAATAAAGATTAAGATTAAAAAGGTAACTTAAATTGTTATACTCAAAGTAATGCCGAAAATTGTAGCTTATTTTATGAGATACAGATGCGCTGTACGAGTATTGGTAGACGAACCTCCAAAACCACTTAAAATCGAGAGTTTTAATAATTTTTTCTTTGTTGTAAAAGATCTTCGATAAGAAATAATTACCTTTAAGTGTAAGTAACGTTTTAAATTGCCGCATTTAGTGTTTGTGTTGTTTTGTGACTAATCCAGGTGTGTGATCAAAATTCGTCTATGGTTTCTGTAGACTGGTAAATTATGACGGTTTGATGTTGCTTATGAATAATTTTTAAATATATGGATGTATTGAGAACTTTATCCAGTTTAGATCGTAAAATTGTATATTTAGTTTGGAAGGGGTATCCACAAAACGAGTGGGAGCTTGTTTTCAAAATTCAAATAAGTAATTGTTTTCAAGCGTCGAACTAGTTTGAATTTGGGTTACTTGATCATGAGTAATTCTAAATGCAAGACTGGTTTTGAACGTTTTTATCCTTTTTGGGCAGAGCTGATCTTAGTTTTATTTGTCTTGATATGGCACTCTAGACGTTGTTTTTAAAGCGACATTTATTTTCGTATTCTTAATTTCTGACTAGCAGCAGCTTTTAGTCTTCAAAAACTAAGGTATCGCGATATGCAGTTCGATTATTTTATTAGCGTCACCTGTTTTTGTTTTTTTAGTGACAAACCTTTTTACAATCCTATCTCTTCCATTCAATAATATTGAATTTACCAGCAGCAATTTTTTATTATTCCAGTTCTTTAAGACTTCTGCCACCATTTGGTTGAACTTACTAAGCCTTATGATTGTTTAAATAAATTGATTGGTTAGAGCAGCAATTATTCACAGTGACCTTGATCATCATTCCGCTTCAGTTGACTTCGAAAAATCAGTCGATCGTGACTGATTCAATTAGCAATTTGGTGGTGAAGAATTACATGATCTGAGGTGTTTAAGTGTGTGTATTAGCCGCCAGCGGCAGTTCAAATTTGGATAGACCAGGTCATAAGAGATTCATCTAGTTACTTAGGCTGGAGCATATGATGTGGATTGAAAGTTACAATAATCAAAGATATTGTACCTACTAATACGTCTTGCAAATACACACCCTTAAGTTTAAAGAAGATCTCGCTATCTATTAACAAAGAAATATTAAATTAATACCACCTAGATGGCACTCTCTACTTTTTCTTCTTCCTATTTCGGCGTGATTATGATCCGAAAACAAGGGATTATAACACTCCCACTTCACCGCATTTCTACTGATCCGTCTGTGGGGTTAGCCTATTTGACCTCAGAAAATATCGCCAGGCCTCCCGATCTTGGACCAATCGGTTACTGAGGCCAATGAAATACCGATGTCATCGAATTTGTGTGATCCAGGCGTTTATAGGCCTGCCTCTCCTGCCTCGCGATGTCTTGCCTTTGGAACGTCCATTGATATTGCCTTTTTAACCGGGTTCAAATAATCTCTTCTTTGAAGGTGGCAGCACCAGCTGAGTCGGTCGCGCTCTATTTTTCGTAAGATGGTTTCCTTGACGTGAAGGTTTCCACAGATCTTCGAGCTTCTTATTCGATCAAGCTTTGCCAGTTCTGCTGTCATGCGAAGCTGCCGTTAATTTACTCTCACACTTTTTGTACATTGTCCAATATTGTGAACCGTATGTGAGCGCTGGACGCACTCTGTGAAAGGAAGTAATCCATCCCAACTGGAAGGCAAGAATATTCTAGCATCAGCACTTGAAAAAAATATATTACCAAATAAGGGTCAGAGACCAGCTAAAATACTCAAAGCTTGACTAAAGTCATCTACAAGACTTTTGCTCTCTGCTGGAATAATGTTTAGCTACCGGACAGTGGGCGCCGTGGCGTAAGTGGTTAGTGTGATGGTTCCAAGTTCGAATACCAGAAAACACGGTCCGGTTTTTTCACGGTCCCACCTCTTGCGAGCGTCTGACAAACATCCGAGAGTATTGTTGTCAGGAAAAAGCTTCTCAAATCGCCCTTCGGATTCGGCACTAAACTGTAGGTCCCTTCCATTCGTGTGAAAAATAGAACGCACCCCACATGAGTGGTTGCGAGAAGCTACGCCCTGGCACTTAATGAGCTGTTGCGCCAAATAAATATAATATATTTTACCAGACGGTCTGTAGAGTGTTTAGGTATTAATGTCAAGAAAAGTAGTTTATCTCTTAGAAGAAATCTATGCGGTGTGGTCGTACTGCACTTCCTTTCCCTTCTTCTAAAAAAATATGCACATGACTTAAAACGGTATGATACATAGGCGGTCTTCATCTAAGACAGGAAATAAAAAAGGTTCTTCAACGTCTGGTGATGACATTTTCGTAAATGCTACTTCCAAACTGACGACTAAGGTGTGGGGAGACAAGTGAATTCTGTAGTCACAGTCAACACCAAACTTAAACGAAATTATAGTTGCCACTTCTGAGAATATTTTGCGATGGTTTGGGAGGGTCCTTATATGGACTAAATGAACCATTTAGTACTGTAACAAAGGTCATACAGAAGTGATATCTCCAACCTGGCGTATAGGCATCATATACCTGAACGAGAAGTATGGCATAGAACCCAAAGGAAATCACTTCAAACTCCATAAACGACCTTGGATTAGTCATACTAAAGTTCAGGATCCGACTGAGTAGTCACAGAAGAATGAAAAGAATGAGCAAATAGAACCTGATTGACATTTTTGAATATGGTTAATCCTGGGTGGATTAAAGTATAGGCCAACTTTAAGTAATTTAGTTACCTCAAATCACCTTAATCACACCTGCAACCCTCAAGAACTTGATCGCATGGTTGAAGATTTAACCTCAGCCTTAAATACAGCGATGACTTCTTCCTGCCCTTTGATTCAAACCAGGGGCAAGAAGAAGCCGCATTGGTGGATTGCAGGCTTATGCCCTTTAAGAAAGAATTGTAGAAAACTTTTCAATAATGCCAAAAGTACGAGAGACGCGCTAGAGTAGGACTTATACAAGGCATCCCTAAACATATACAAAAAAGAATTAAGGAAAGCCAAACGTAATTCTTGGAGAGTCTTCTGTGGTAAAATAGAAGAAGCCTCTGAGGCATCTAGGCTGAGGAAAATTCTCTCTTTAAATTCAATAACACCCAGCTACCTTAAGAAAACTGATGGGTCTTGGACGACTTCCAGCGATGATTCCTTAAATTTACTGCTTGACACTCATTTCCCAGGTAGCTCTCAAGTTGTTAGTAACATGGTTTCCAGCAGACCATCTGCACAAATAACCAACTCCTCAAAATTGATTACACAGAGCAAACTTCAGTGGGAACTACATAGCTTCAAACCATATAAGTCCGCGGGATCAGACAGCATAATACTTGCTGAGTTGCAGAAGTCATCGGACATAATCTTGTCGGTGCTTGGGACAATTTTAAAAAGTTATCTAGATCTAGTATATATTTGTTGGCATTCAGTTTTAGATCATGTTCAATTGACCATTTGTATATACAGGGTGGGCCATTTACAAGTTTCTTTTTAAAAATGCAATAAAATGAACAAAATGAAATTCTTTCCACGTATTATGGTTTTATTAGTAAGAGCAAATATTCCCATTAATTATGAAATACTACGTCGTTCAAATGGCTGCCTCGGCTGGCCTCGCAGTAGCGCATTCTATCACTCCAATTTTACAAGGCCTTGTTGATGGTTTCGGGCTGTAGCTCACGGATTGCTTGGATGATATTGGCCTTAAGTACTTGAATCGTTTCCGGATTGTTGGAATAACATCGGTCCTTCACGATTCCCCACAAAAAAAAAATCCAAAGGGGTCAAATCGCAACTCCGAGGCGGCCAATTGACATCGCGAAGACGGCTGATAACACGATTTGGGAATTTGATGCGCAAAACACCGATTATGGCATGGGCTGTGTGGAATGGCGCGCCATCTTGCATGAACCAGAGGTCGTTCATATCCATGTCTTCAATTTCAGTAAAAAAAAAAATCCTTAACATGGCTCTGTAACGCCCACCGTTGACCGAAACGTTGTTCCCAGCCTCATTTTCGAAGAAAAGTGGTCTAATGATGCCACCACTCCACAATCCGCACCAAACTGTCACTCTCTGTGGATGCATTGGCTTCTCGACATTAACGTGCGGGTTTTCCGAGCCCCAGATGCGGCAATTTTGTTTGTTAACGTAGCCGCCGAGATGAAAATGTGCCTCGTCAGAAAAGATGATTTTTCGCTCAAAATCGTTGTCCAATTCAAGCTGCTCTAAGGCCCAAACTGCGAAGCGATAACGAAGCGGATGGTTATGCGCTTTCAATTATTGAATTAATTGGAACTTGTAAGCGAATAATTCCAGATCTTTGTGCTGAATTCTCCTCAGGCTAGTGCGTGAAATGTTGACCTGTTGAGATCGATGACGAGTTGATGTTCGTGAATTGAGTCTCACACTCTCGGCTACAGCAGCCACATTCTCGTCTGTGCGCACCGTACGACGACGGGTGTTGTCTACTAGCATACCAGTCTCACGAACTTTTTGCACAAACTTGTGTACAGCAGGCGCTGTGGGTGCTTCATTTCGGCCAAAACTTATTTTCAAAAAACGCACTGTTTGGGCTACACAGCACTCACTTTGGAAATAAGTTTTCAATATTTCCCAATGTTCAAGCGTAAAGCGACTCATTTCGTTCCGTGGAGGTATGATACTGACTTTCTGTCAAGATTTTGAGCGGGAAACAGCTGTCAGTGTCAAAATAATCTATGATTTTAAAAAAAAATCACTAGATGGCCCACCCGTTACTTGAAAGACCTTCGTTTAAAAGATTTATTGATTTTATTTTACCCTTAAAATATTTTGCATACAGTGCGGGCGTTGGAAAGGATAGGGAAAGGTTTCAGGAAAACTCGGAGTGTGGTTTTCAGATAACTGGGGAAATTTGTTTTGTTCTTTTATCTTTGCTTCTGACTCGCAGTATTTCCCGACCACCTGATGTCATGGTCTATTTATGCATGGCTTCTAAAATATCAGTAAAATCTTTAGTATTGTTGGTTGCCTCTCCTAATTCCCCAATTCTTCTGACTCCCAAAATAGTGTTTAATAGGTAGTGGTAGAACCTAAATTACATACTTCCAGCCTTCACCACTTAGCATTCCAGCTACACCCAACTTATAATGTTAAATTCGTGTAGCTCTGACCTGTCATTCTGAGATCTAATGTGTTTTTAAATAAGCCATTTATAGATCGCAACTCAAAATTATTAACTACTTTCAGCATCCGGTACTTTTTTGCTAGTGATGACCAAGTAGATAACTTTCTTCCCTATGATACACTTACAGCTTTTTTTCTCGATGTAGCATATGACAGGTGAATTGACAGGTGAAGAATGTATCCAGAGAGAGTAGAGCGCCGGTGGTTAAAACCATAAATATCACAGAATCCGTTCGTGCCTCTGGTTAAAATGTTTTCTTCCAACAATTGTTTGTAGGATGTATGAGAATATGTACAGGGAAGCTTAACTAATGTCTCTAAGGGGCGTCGTGCCGCGGTGGTTAGTGTGTCGGAACACTGCGATTGAAGTTCAATGCGCGAATCCGAGAAAAGACCAAGCGTTTTGACACGGTTCAACCTCTTGCGAATGTTTGACAAACATCTGAAAGTATTGTTGTCATGACAAAGCTTCTTAAAAACAAAATGAAAATTTCCTCGGATACGGCACAGACCGGCTTCCAAGACGTGCCATGGTGGCCGTGGCATCAGGTAGGCGACCCCCCGGTAGGCCTAGAAATAGATGGTTGGACCAAGTCCGGCATCTCTCCTGGAGCCGTCTAGGGATTCCTCCTGATGAGTTGGAGTCAATGGCGGAGGATCGAGAAGGATGGAGAGTCCAACTGAGCATCCTTCCCCCGCGACCCTCATGAAGGATTAGCGGGCCATTGAAAATGTATGTATGTATGTATGTATGTATGTACAGCACAAAACTGTAGGCCCCTTCTATTCGTGCGTAGTATGATGCACTTAACACAAGTGGTTGCGAGTAGTGCTCTTGATTTTACCCGGGTAGTACCTATCTCAACAACTACACGGGTATACAGGTAATACGGGTAATACCCAAGCTAGCGGGTACCCGGCAATGTCAAAACGGGACAGTAGCAGATGTGCCCGGCCCCGAAGCATACGTTGATCGAGAATATCACTGCTGTGGCTGCAGATGTCCAAGTGAACTCTCAAACATCAATCGGATGACAGGCCATGGCAATTGGGTGTCGCCAAACTGTCTTTACAGCTTTATAGGGGAAAGACTTGAAGATGTATCAGTACAAAGTGCAAAAAGTGCATCAGCTATTGCCTGCAGACCGCCAATCGCGTGTAAATCACATCCAAGTCCTACTAAATCGCGACGATTTTCCGTAGAAAGAAATTAAAACTAACGCTTCCATACATACATATTTACATACAAAGTCGCTGTTTGGTGCGGCGTTTACGGAGGTAAGGTTATTGGTCCGTATTTTCTTCGAGAACGGCGTCGGCAACACTATTACTATGATTGGTGAGAGGTATAGAACCTTGATCAAGGACTTCTTGTTGGCGCAAATGGACGAATTGTTCTTGGAGAACATGTGGTTTCAGCAGGGTGATGCAACCGCACACACAGCACGAGCGACAGTGGTCATTCTGCAGCAAATTATTGATTTTAATGAATTTAATGATTTTTACTGGACTGCAAGATCGCCCGATTCGAGAGTTCCCGACTCTCTCTTTCGGGTTTTTTCAATCCACGGGTCTATACGAACAAGTAACAGAGTTTGGCGGCTCCAAAGGAGAATATCCGACAAGAAGTGTAGAATTTATCGGCAGAAGTTTTGAGAAAAGCCGTGGAAAATGCAGTGAAACAAGCCCGAATGTGCACCAGCTCAGGCGGCGGCCACTTGATTAATACTATTTTCACGACTTAATTGATCTTAACGTCTATAAAAATATAAACAAGAAACGGAGTAAATTATTTTTATTTACAAACAAAGTTACTGCCTTAGGAAATCGAGTGTTTTGCGCCATCTTGTATTTTTGTACCAAAGTTTCCACGTCTAATAGAAGACCATCGGTACTTGAGACTCATTTGGTGTTTTGCATTTTCGTATCGTATCGTATCTTATAAACTTCCCCCTACCCCAGTTCATTCAATCTCTAATCTTCTGTTTTCTATTTTTTCTATTTCAGAGTGGGTGCGATCCTCGGCGAGTATGACACATCAAAATCTGTCGACTGTGATAGGCGTAGCTGTGCAAATTCTGTTGTGCGTGTTGGTATAGATGAAGCTATACCACATGATTCCTACAACGACAATCAGGTGCATCGACATAATGACATAGCACTGGTCAGAATGGACCGAAATGTTATCTACTCCGACTCAATTAGACCGATTTGTCTGCCATCATCAATACCCGGAGAGCAGCCTCGCAGCGGGACCTCACTTACTGTAGCTGGCTGGGGAAGGACACTTCAGAGTAAGTGTATCTAAAATTCTTTACACGATACCATTTTTAAACACTTTCCTTTCCGCAGGTCCAAAAAGTGCAGTCAAGCAAAAACTTCAAGTTCCACTCGTCGATCAGGGCCAATGTCGTCAAAAATTCCAAACGCGTAAAATTGAAATCACAGACGCTCAAGTCTGCGCCGGTGGTATCTATGCAGAGGACAGTTGTGATGGTGATTCTGGTGGTCCATTGATGAGTCTTCGTCGAGGTGTATGGGTTCTGGAGGGGGTCGTTTCATTTGGAGTAAAGTGCGGTTTTGAAGGTTGGCCAGCAGTTCATACTCGCGTTGCAAGCTATGATTCGTGGATTAAGGGCATCGTGCGAGCGTGATACATGACAATACCATAATGACTTTTGTTGTTGAAATATTTTTTATTATTTTTTCTGTTGAGTGTGTGATTCATCAATTTATTTAAAAAACAGCCATACTATTTATAATTTGATAAAACTGAATGACAACTATAGATTAAGGTGACGCAGTTGTAAGTGAAAGATGTAGAATATTTATGAATTTAAATAAAAAATATTATTAGATATAGTCATTTTAGTATTATTCTTAATTCTTAAAGCTAAGTGAATCAGAGATTGTACACATGACAGAGATGAGTTTGTAACCTGTCTAGAGCTACATATAGAACGGAGGTAATTAATGTTTTAGCGTGTTTGTGGATCGAGTATATACCTCGCTAGACTAGCCATGGGTTTCCGCAGAACTCAGTTAGGTTGCTAATTGTGAGAAGCGGGTGAATGATTTTAAGTGCTTTATCCTTCACTGATCCGCCAAAAAATGGCCACGTAAGAAACTGTTGATGTCATTTTCCTTACCAGAATTCAGGTCCCTCAGACATACATATATGAATCGGTAACATCCCGGAATTCACCAGACAAACATAGCGATTTAATTTGTCTGACGTGGCGAGAGTGTTATTGATGTGTAGATCGACTCGGATATATCGGATCAGTTACATTAGATGGATGTGTCCGATCTGTCAGATGTGAGAGATGAAAGAACGACCGATAGCTGCGATTTCATAGCCCAAAATACTCGTACTACCAACTAATTTTTTATTTTTTTTGTTTTATAATACCCGCGCCCCGAAGGGATTATTAATACCCTTATACTGATGCTCAGCGCACGGGTGGATAGGAAAAGGGGATACTCTAAATGATACTTCGAAATGAAATAATAATCTTATGAAAAGTGAGAAATGAGAGTGTTCAAGGAGAATAGCAGAAAAATAGACGGGGTCAACGAAAACAGGGCACATCAACACATTAGAACAAAAAGTGATCAGAAAATATATTGAAAAAATAAGTTCACTTTTACAGACAGAACTATCAAAAGTGGAACATATTTTTGGACGCCACAGGCAAGGGAAATAAAAACCAAAAGGATAAATCTAAAGCCACATTTACATTTATCACTTTGGATGGACATATTGGACGAATCTTTCAAAGAGATAAGTGTAGATTGCCTTTCATTTTCATTTCGCCCAAAGTGTACACTTAAAACAACGATGAAACAAATTGACCCCCTAGCACATTTTGATGAAAGAGTCGTTCTATGTTTCATCAAAAGTGAAGGGCTAGTGAAAAATACAAACATCTGTTTCACTACGCTTTTGTATATCAAGCTATCTTACGATTTAAAAAACATTGCAATCTGAAATGACAATGTACGTGAAATAAATACAGAACTGGTTGAAAATATCATTGTACATTTCGTACAAAAAAAAACTCCTCTGACGGTTTTGTGATTGGTTGACTCAGCTTTCTTTGAGCGCGCGTCAAAGATGGACACCAACAAAGAGAAACTACGGTATATTTTTAAGTTTTTCTTCGATAAAGGCGAAAACGCAAGCCAGGCGGCTGAAAATGTGAATAGTGTTTATGGTCCTGATACTGTAACATCCAATTATGCGTAGTTTTTGTTTGGTCGATTCCGTTCCGGTAATTTCGATGTCAAAGATCCACCACGCTCTGGAAAGCCAATTGTTGAAAATGTCGATAAAATCATGGAAATCGTCGAGTCTGGCCGTCATGTAAGCACTGTTCGATTGCCCAGGAGCGAAACATTTCACAAAAACTGTTTGGAACCACTTGAACAAGGCTGAATACAAAAAGAAGGTCGATGTATGGGCGCCACACGAGTTAACGCAAAAAAACCTCATGAACCGAATTTCCATCTGCGAATCGCTGCAAAATCGACCCATTTCTGAAGCGGATGGTGACTAGTGATGAAAAGTGGAGCACTTACGACAACTTAAAGCGAAAACAGTCATGGTCGAATCGCGCTGAGCTGCCGCAAACGGTGGCCAAGCCAGGATTGACGGCCAGGAAGGTTTTGTTGTGTGTTTGGTGGGATTGGCAGGGAATCATCTACTATGATTTGCTCCCCTACGGCAAAACTCTTAATTCGGACGTGAACTGTCAACAATTGGACCGCCTGAAGGAAGCAATTACCCAGAAGCGGCCAAATTTGACCAATAGGAGATGAATTCCACCAGGACAACGCCAGGCCACACAAATCCACAGCGACTCGCCAGAAGCTCCGGAAGCTTGGTTGGGAGGTTCTTATGCATACACCTTATAGGCCGGACCTGGCACCAAGTGATTACCACCTCTCCCTGTCTATTGTGAATGATTTTGCTAGTGAAAAGCAATCCTCAAGAGAGGATTGTGAAAATCCACTGTCCCAGTTTTTTGTCAATAGGGACGAATGCTTCTATGAGAGAGGCATAATGAAATTACCTTCAAAATAGCAACAAGTTATCGAATAAAATGGCGCTGAAAAGTGGATACTTTACAATAACGTGGAACAGAAAAGATCATGGAGCAAAAGAGATGAGCCACCTTTAGCCATTCCAAAATCTGGTCTTCATCCTAAGAAGGTTATGCTCTGTATTTGGTGGGATTGGAAGGGAATTGTGTATTATGAGCTTCTCCCGCATAACCAAACCATTAATTTCGATAAATACTGCTCTTAATTGGATAAACTGAAATATGCAATCATAGAAGAACGACCGGAACTGGTTAACCGGAAGGGCGTCGAGTTCCATCAAGACAACGCTAGACCGCATGTCTCTTTGCAGGTTCGGCAGAAGATGGTGCAGTTTCGGTGGGATATTTTACCTCACCCGCCGTATTCACCTGATCTTGCACCTTCCGATTACGATTTATTCTGGTTTTGCAGAACTCATTTAATGTAAAAAATTTCGTCTCGCTGGAAGCTTGTAAAATCCACTTGGAGCAATTCTTTTGCCAATAAAAATCAAACGTTCTACGAAAGGGGAATTATGAAATTGTCCGATAGATGGCATAAAGTGGTAAAATAATGGTGCATATATAACTGATTAAAGTTTTTCCTATTAATAAATATTTAATCTATGATTCCGCCTAAAAAAACAGGGGGAACTTATTGGCCAACCCAATATAAACAAGGATGATTGTTTTTGATGAATTCACTCTGAGTGATTCACTTTGGATGTACATCAAAAGTGAAACTGTGTAAATCCCACTTAACATATGTACTGTACATATATCTTTGATTATAAGCGTTATCGAAAATAACTTGATGAATAATTCGAAACACATAAGGCAACCTACAATAAAAATTTATTCATCAAAGCAGGAAAGGATGCCGAACGCCATAAATAATTGATATTATTGGTCGGAAAAAAATTCAGCTAGGTGAAGTTATACTGGAAAATTTCCTCACCGATGGACATTTACTTACCAAATCCGACATTTGTTAGATTTATCGGATTTGTCGGATCTGCCGGATATGTCGGATTTATCGGATCTGTCGGATCTGTCAAACTTGTCGGATTTGTCAGATTTGTCGGATCTGCCGGATGTGTCGAATTTGTCGGATCTGTCAGATCTGTCAGACTTATCGGATTGGTCGGATTTGTCGAATCTGCCGGATCTGTCAGATTTGTCGGATTTGTCAGATTTGTCGGATTTGTCAGATTTGTCGGATCGGTTGCAGGTGTCAGATCCGACCAATAAGTTAAATTTCAGGGATTTGTCGGATCTGTCGGATTTCTAGGTTTTGTCGGATTTGTCGGATTTGTGTACCAATTGTCGGATTTTCGTGGAACAAACGCTACGCATCATATAATACTTCGATGTTAATAGATTTCAACACAATGGTTCTGTAGTTCATAATTCCATTTATATTGAAGACCAAATGGCAATAGAGATACAAACGGTGTAAATAAATCTCCAGGATTTGGAGCCATCGTTATAAAACGACACGCCTATAAGTTTAGTGCTATAATAGCTAAAATTATAAACCTGAAAGAAAACCTGAGCCAATATCCATCAAACGTTAAAAACAGCAGTTGTACGACCGGTATATAAAGGCGATGTAAAAAACTTTATCGGTAGGTTAGGTTAGGTTAGGTTAGGTAGGGTTATGAGGTTATCATAAAAACACTAGGCACCAGAGTGGGCCCATCGCGAACCCTAGGGAACCTTCACGGCAAAAAACCTAAATCAATTCACCCAAACAATTAATCTCCCTACAGAATTTAAAGAGATCCTTGTTGTGGTTCAAAGACCTCACCTCTTCCAAGTTATCGAAGAAGTATCTACCAAGGTACTTTAACATTGTCCTGGCAATTTCTTGGCACTCACAGAGTATATGTGTTATGTCCTCTGAGACATGTAGGTCATTGCAGTACCTACAAACACCCGTTTTAGATAATCCTAGTCTCATAGCATGCTTCCTTAAGAGACAGTGGCCAGAGAGTATTCCTATCGCTGTTCTTAGCTGTCCAATTCTCTAGTAGAACTCACCATATCGTTTTGCGAAACAATTAGTTGCACTATCTTTCGGAGTTTTTCTTCTTTCGCAGTTTGTTGCCATAGCTCAAAAACATCTAGCCTCTTCATATAGTAGATAGTAATTGAAAAAATATATGGGGGTAGCTAAAAGCTGCATGAGATTACCCTTTTTCTGGTTTTAAAATAATCAGAGAAACATAAAATGTAAAAATTGGCTTGTCTACACGTGTCTACAATTTTAAAACTCTATCCAAAGTGCAAGCTTTCAGATTTTTTTTTTTACCGGACCAAGAACGCTTCCTTGCGGCACCCCAGCCATTATTTCCTTAAAGTCCGAATATTCGTTTCCACATTTGACGCGAAATAGTCTATTCGTAAGGTAGTTCTTCAAAATATTATATAGGTGTTCTGGCTGAACTTGTCGTAATTTGAACTTTAAGCCTTCGTGCCAGACCTTGTCAAAGACTTGAGAGACGTCAAGGAATACGCTTGAACAAATCTTTTTTTCTTCAAGTGACTTTTCGATTACATTTGTTATTCGATGTATTGTATTGTTCAACTGTAGAATGTTACTTCTGAATCCGAATTGATGATTCGGAATGAGATGCCCTTCTTCTATTACCGGCTGTATTCGCTTAATCAATATTCTCTCGAACCCTTTGGATATAATTGGAAGAAGCGAAATCGGTCTATAAGACGTTTTTTTCATACGGCGGTTTTCCGGGCTTAAGGACCATTATGACTTCGGCGACTTTCCATTGACTGGGAACATATTCTAGTCTAAGCGCGGTGTTTATAATGAACAGAAGCTTAATTAGAGCTTTTCTTGGTAGCGCTTTAAGAACCTCTCCCGTAATAAGGTCGTATCCAGGAGCCTTCTTAGGTTTAAGTTTCTTTATTTCTTCCTTAACTTCGGTAAGTGTTGCATTTCTTATTACGCTATTGGCTATATATGACGAATTTATATTTTGAATAAGAGCTGTCGACCCAACGATTTGAAAGTTTCTTCCAGGTGGGTGGCAAAAACTTGCGCTTTCTCTTTATCATGCCTGGCCCATTCGTCTTGATTTTTCCTAATTGGGGCGGCTTGAATTTGAGGTTTTCTAATACCTTTTATAGCCTTCCAAAGCGAATAATTACAATCTTTTTCTGCGGTTAAGCTTTCTAGGTAAGTTTGCATTTCATTATTCTTAAGGTCTTTAATAGATCTTTTTAGTGAGTTGCACAAACGGTTAAGATGTGCTTTATGTTGCGGAGTCCGAGTTTGTTGTCATTTTTTGCGCGCTTTTCTCTTCTCCTTAATCATCTCTTTTATTTCCTGTGGATAAGTTTGAATGTAACTGGCCGGCGTTCTCTTTGGTTTGGGAGTATTCTTCCATGCGGCATCCTGTAAGATTTTGACGAAGCTATCAACTTCAGCTTCAAGTTCATAGGGTGCTTTAAGTGACACGCTCAGCTCAATATTTGCTTCAATACCTTTTTTAAAGCCATCCCAATTAGTTTTCGCGCTGGTTAATCTGGCCGGCCCTACTTTTTTAATCAGAGCTTCGCTTATAGTCATAATGATTGGAGAATGAGAGAGATCAAAGCTTTCTTCAACTTTTATACAGTTGCCAGATATTCCTTTAACAACGAAGAAATCGATCAGATCTATCAGTCAGCCAATATGTTGGTTTACCCGTCGAGTGAAAATCACAACTGAATTGCATACCCGCATTATAAAGCTTTCTACCTTTCTGAGAGGCGTACCTTGAACCCTAGGAGAGGTGTTTCGCGTTGAAGTCGCCAGCGTCACCAATAATAAAATTTGGTTTAAGGAAGTTAAAGATGTTTGTGAAATCACTTTCTTCAAGTTTACATCGCAGTGGACGAAATGTTGAAGGCAAAATGTCTATTTCTAACGCGTACCGTGCTTACTTGCATTGCTTCTAATTCAAGCTTTATTTCTGCTGAGTGTTCGATAGATTCTTTTATAAACAAAGATGATCCGCCTCTGGCTCTTTCCGATGGGTGAAAGGCGTGATACACGCTATATCCCCTTATCTTAATATTTGATTGCTTTGCCAGATGAGTTTCACAGACTAAGCATATATCAATGTCCTTTTCTAGTATAAATATTTCTAACTCGTCGAGTCTTCGTATGATCCCGTTGGCGTTCCCTGTAAGAATTTAAGCGTTTCTTTCATATTCTGGTTGAATTGCGCGTGTTATGAATGTTGATCTCTAGTGCAACTAGTCGCTCGCAAATAAGTTTGTTTGTTTTGCATTGCTCTTCAAGTTTCGCAAGAATTAGGGAGAAAACATGGGATACAGGATCTTGTGAGCTACCTCTGTCTCCGTTTTCAAATGTCGCAATTTGAGCAGTAGTCTTTACATTAAAGTTTGGATGGTTTCTTGTTCTGATCTCCCGTGAGTTGTCGGCCATATACTTGACAATAGCTGTCATAGCCGCTTGAGCATAAGACTGCACGCCAATATTCGACGATTGTGCTTCTGTCACATTTTCTCTACAACGTGTGGGTTTTTCTTCATTACCCGATCTTAAGTCAATATTGACGGATTTCCTTTCTTTCGCTGGTCTTTTCGTAGCTATTTTGGGTCTGTTAATAATTGGTTTCGGATTTGGGCGCATGGAATTTTTAGCGTATCGCGTCTGCAGTGTATGTCACACAACTGTATATGTCTAGAATTAAATCTAAAAGATGAAGTAGCATATTGATAGCCGTCAAAGGGGCTAAGTTGAGAGCTGCACTAATGGATAGACAATTTGATTTTTGTACTTGCGGTATACAGCTACACATATCCAAGTCCGACGGTTCTCGAAGTCTTGTCTTTTTTCTGTTTGTATTTTTTCCCCCAAGAGCCAACGAATATTCCTCATAAGTTTTCCATGATTTCTCCTCCAGCTTGAATATCACCATCGCCTAAAAGCATACCATGTAAGCAGCCTACGCCAAAAGAAAGTGAAACCAAAACAAACAGTCAATCAATTTGCAGCCCACTGTTTGCGTTGGACCCCCAGTTTGGTTACCTAATTTACCAGTTTTGGCGATCTCTTCTCGAAGAAGGCGTTCATCGATTGTCATTTTATTGCAAAACTTCATGCAACCAGTTGTCGTCTTAGCAAAGCTCTGACATAACGCATTCGTTTTGAATATAAATGCAAACATTAGCAAAGACCGAAGCTTTACCGATCACCGCAAGCAGCTGATCACAGGTACATGTACAGGCTAGACTCTAGACACTATGCACGATCGCTAGTAAGAAAGTCTGTGTTCAGCGATCGGTCTCGAACTGACGGCACGGAGTGCGCTCACGGTTTCTGCTCTTCAGCAAGTTAGAGTTTTCGAATATACGACTTGAAATCATTAAAAAAGAAATAAAAAATAATGATCAAAGCTCAGTTGACCCTACAGTGGCTAGCTTTAGTCGCCATCGGTAGTTTGACGCTAGCGGACGTGGCCAGTATAGTTGCGAATGATAATGTCAGTACTACAGACGTCGCCATCGTATCCTGTGATATACCGAACGAGAGTGTGCGTGGCCAGTGTCTCGAGGCATCAGAGTGTGAGGCGTTTTTGAAAGTGCACAACGAAACGGGTTCATCACAACCGGAATTGCAGTATTTCCTGGAAAAAGTGCAATGTGAAAGTGAAAGTGGGTCGTCGGTGGCAGTCGTGTGTTGTCCTTTGAATGGACGCGATTACGCCCATCCCGCCGTGGAGGTGTCCAAAGATGAGAGTCAAAGAACTCCGAATTTCAGTAGGTCGCGCAATAAAACCAAAATGTTGAAGAGACGCATTCAGAAAGTCGAGAACTCCGGGATTTATAATTTATTTAACGAGTGCGGTAAGCAGGTGACAAACAGAATTTATGGCGGAGAAATCGCTGAGCTGGATGAGTATCCATGGTTGGCGCTGCTTGTCTACAATACAAGTAAGTACACCTTCGCAATGGGTTTAGTTTGATTGCATCTTGGATTAATCTTGAATCTGTTTTATTCAGATGATTATGGATGCAGTGGGGCGTTAATTGACGATCACCACATATTGACAGCTGCACATTGTGTCAAGGGAAGCAGAGTGCGCGAGAAAAATGGATTGTAAGTGAAAGTTACATAAGTTACCAACACAAACTGGTCTTGGTGTTTGTTTGATTTGATTATGAGATGCCTAGTAGCTCGTAGCTAGCTCTGTTATCGATTTACACTTTTGCTGACCTTGGTGCGGTGTTTGTTATGATGCAATATCAGTTTCGATCGTGGAACTTGTTTTGATGGGGCAATTTAGTTTCGAAAAAAAAAGATCTTGTTTCTTGTTGCAGCGTTTGAAAGTGTTTAATTATGAACAAGGAAATCGAACATCTTGACCGTAACTAGTAGAAATTAATTTCGAAATCGTGCGTACCTACGGGTGACCAGATAAGAACGATAGCAAAAAAAAAATTAAATAAAACAACAACGGTGTGAGATATAAAATTGATTCTAGCTTTATTTTGAAGCTACATTCATGACATTATGTGTGGATCATTTAAATGGCCGCCTCGGTTTCGCTGGCAGCGCTTCAAGCGGTCGTTCCAATTTTTGGTGACTCGGTCCAATATGTACGCCGGTATTCTTGCAATAGCGTCTCGAATGTTGGCCTCGAGCTGGTGCAAAGTGGTTGGCTTGTTAGCGTGGGTTAAGGGCTTGACGTAAAGAAAATAATCGAGTGGTGTCAAGCCGCATGATCGCGGCGGCCAATTGATGAACCCTCGCCGTGAGATGACCCAGTCGCCAAATTTCTCCTTCACAACTTTGATCGTTTCGTCGCTTGTATGGCATTGAGTGCCGTCTTGTTGGAACCACAGCTCGGATATATTGATGTTCTCGAGCTTTGGCCACAGAAAGTTGGTTAACATCGCTCTATACCCGTGACCATTGACGGTAACGGTGTATCCCTCCTCATTTCGAAAGAAATAAGGTCCAATGATGACGCCATGCCATACACCGCACCAAACAGTCAATCTTTGAGGATGCATTGATACTTGGTCGAACATTTGTGGATTGTGTTCGTTCCAATAATGGCAATTTTGCCTGTTGACATAGCCGCTGAGCTAAAAATGGGCCTCGTCCGAGAAGATAACTTGCTTAAGTTGTGTATTTACAACTGAGCCGGAATTTAAATAATATTTTTTAATTACTAGTGGGTACCCGGCGAGCGTTGCTGCGCCTAGCAAACAAAAACTGTCTGGCAGGTACCTGTGGCAACAACTGTCAGGCAGGCGCCTGGGGCTAAGTCTATTTGAGAACAGTTTTGTGTCGACCAACAGCGGGTATGTGGTCCAACCTTAAATGTATATATATCAATTTTTTTGAGTACGAAAGTACTATAACACTAAAGTAGTGAACAAACTCCTGGACTGATGGTATCCGTCGTGCTTTGCTGCGACTAACAAAAAATGATTTTTTTAGTACTAACGTGTTATAATACTAAAGTAGGAAACCGATTTTGACCAAACTTCATAAAAATACCTTTGGGCCAATATCGAAGATTGCTCGAAAATTTGAGCCCAATCGGTTAAGTGGTTTAGGCGTCCATAGCATACAAACATAGGTACACACATTTTTTCCCATGGAAAAAAGCACTTTCAGTTTTTCCCGAATTTTCCAATTTTCGGGTAACTTTTCCAATTTCTCTTTCCGTAAACACCTTTTTCGGACTACTATAAAGACTTTGAAAGTAAATGAGCTAAATCGGTCCAGCCGCTCTCAAGTGGTGCGATGACCAACGAACAGCATTTCATTTTTATTTATATAGAATAGATTTCCGAACGTTTGGCAAGCGTGAAACGATGCGTGATGAAATGGCAAACGTTACTGAATATTTTGACAGCTGCAAGTCATTGGTAACTTTTACAGCTGCTGAAACATAACAATTGGAAAAGTATCATTGCTATCTGGTCACCCTTTACATAGGTATTTATACGATCGTCTGCCATTCTACCATTTCGAGGTATTCTTGTTCTATACATTCGTTGTCCTATATTTTTAATTCTTTCGTGTTTTTGGTCGATGCGTGCATTTGAAAATTTTCGTCAACCAGTCGAAACAACATCCTACACATCCAGTATTGGACAAAACATATGGGACTAACTGTGACCAGAAATACTTTCACCTCCGGCCTTCCAAACTATCTACCTGATATAAAAAGAAAAATGATCTAAAACTTTAGAACAGATATTCTTCTTAAGAGTTTTCAATTCACAATTTTCTGATTTATAACAAATTTATTGAAAACTGTATTCAAATATCATTAACAATTGAATATCACCACAATTGATTTAAATGGTTGATTCTTTACTGGGTATGGGTTAGAAAACTGGGATTAGCGTACTATACAGTTAAGGCTGGATGAATTATAACATTTAGGTATTTAATTTTAGTTATGTAATTGAATTTTTTAATAACTAATGTAATTTTTTAATTATCAGTTTACACATACGAGTATGTCATGTAATTGCGAGCTCATTTTCCTTATCTTTTTTTAATCTAAATATTCGTGCTGTATAAAATTGATTACACTTTACTATCCATGTAATAATAAATTGTGCTATCTTACATTCGTGATCTGTGTAATAGGGAAGTGAAATATGAATATGTAAGAATTTTTTTTTATTTATTTGTAACAGGCCTGTCTTCAGAAACAATTATTCAGTTTCGAAAATACTGTAAAGTTAGTACTAAGGGATGAAAGGAATTAAGCTCAATAAAGTTCAATGGTTCATTTGTACAGGGTTGTGTAGTATGAAAGTCCTTTCAAATTGGTCCAGTCCATTCGGTTTAGGGTCCTATAAGTGGTGAAGTTGGAACAAATTTGACTTACGGTTGCATTACCTCTTTTTTTAGTACAGCGTAAATTTCAGTTTTTAATCGAATTAAATGAAGAAAAATTGGAAAGTTGATGGTCCTTGTTTTTTACATATTAACTTACACGTAAAAGTTTAAAGCTTTTAGCGCTATTACGGGACTTAAGTCAAAGTATAACGAGAGGAAATAGGAGAGGGAGAGTAGTGGTTTGAAACTCAGGTGATATTAGGATTCATTTCCCCTTGGTACCCGGAGTGGCTAAAAGGCAGTCATGGGTAGAATATTGCCAATCCATTGAACCCCTCAAGGACTCTGTAAGACTCAGTCAAATTTTATCGAAGGAACACACCAATCTATGCCTCCTTAGAAAGATGGATGAGGAACGGACTAAGTCAACCGTATAATCCCACTGATAACAGAACAGAACCTTCTGGCTCGCAGCGCCCGTAATTTAGCGACTGGGAAAGCCTGATATCCATTATCACAGAGGAAAGCATTTTCTGGGCTTTAAATAACTTCATTCCTTATAAATCCCCGGGCCTGGACGGCATTCTGCTCATTATGCTACAAAAGTCACAAGACCTAGCAATCCCATACCTCACATCGATTTTTAGGAACTGTTTACTGACCAACTACGTATCCCTACCATGGAGGCGAGTGGAGTGGTCTTTATTCCAAAGGCAGGCAGACGCGGTCATGAAAACTCGAAAAATGTCTTACCAATCAGTCTAACTCCCTTTGTACTGGAGACCATCGAGCGACTCCTTGACAACCATTTACGAAGCAAAATAGAAGAACCATTCCTCTCCAAAGCACAGCACGAATATCTCAAAGGTACATCGACAGAGACAGCTCTTCACGAGGTAGAACTATAAAAAATTCCATATAATACAAAGAATATAATACATTCTAGCTACCTTTTTAGACAATAACGTACATGCTGAAGCAAGCAATTCTAGAGTCCCTTAGGGAGCTGCGGATAGAAAGCTATCTAAGTCAATGCATTGTTTATATGCTTAGCACAAGAATTACTTAGACAACACTAGGCAATAGGAAGATAACCAACTTCGACAGTAGAGGGACACCCCAAGGCGGTGTTATCTCACCTCTACTATGGTTTAAAGTCATAAATAAAATCCTTTTAACTTTAAACAGAGAAAGAATCAGAGCACTCGGGTATGCGGACGACATGGTGATATAAGTGTCAGGAAAGTTCCCCTCCGTGCTAAGTGAAATCACGGAAAATGCTCTGAGCAAGGTAAGCGCCCATTGGGCACAATGGACCCGTACTGTTGGTCTGAGTGAGCAGTGACCCTTTGTCACAAGGCACCCATCTACCTAACCTAAGGTAAGCGCCCGGGCCAAAAAGTGTGATCTTGGTATCAACTCGAGCAAAACTGAACCAATGCTCTTCACTACTAAACCTAAAATACCAGACCTCGCACTTCCTCGGCTAAATGGCCAATGACTCTCCCTATCGTCCAGTGCTAAGTATTTAGGAGTTATCCTAGACCCTAAACTCAACTGAAAGTTAAACATAGAACAACGTTTAAAGAACGCATGCATACCTTTCTATGCCTGTAGCAAAACATTCGGTAAAAAATGAGTGATCCTATCGATGTACACAGCCGTGGAACGACGAATTCTCACATACGGGTCAATAGTATGGTGGCCGGCTCTAAAAAAAAACACATAATCTAACCAAACTTCATAAGGCACAAAGAACGGCATGTATAGGCACCACAGACACTCTACGGTTAACACCGACATCCACAAAACAGTTTTTCTGCATATTTTACCTTTAGATCTACAAATAACAAACATCACAGCACATAGTGCGGTTAGACTCAGGGAATGTGGGTGCTGGATAACGAAACCCTATGGACATAGTAACGTGCTAGACTCTCTTCTAAGAGAACTCGTTCTGCCAACAACAGATTACATTATACCCAGATTGAATTTCACAAACCGCTTCGATGTTCAATTTTCCTCTAGATCAGAATGGCATGATGGACAGGTGATTAAGGATTTCGACATAACAATCTACACAGACGGTTCAAAGATAGACTGTGGAGAAGGTGTGGGTGTCATTCTTAAGCACTCAAAATCATATAGACTTCCGGACTTTGCCAGTGTGTTTCAGGCAGAATTACTCACTGTCTGGGAAGCCTGTCGCCAGATCAAATCACACCCAAACATAACGCCAAGGCAAAAGATCACCATCTTTATTGACAGCCAAGCTACCATCAAAGCCATTGCCTCGGTAACTATGAGTATATGCTCCAAGTTGGTGCTAGAATGCCGAAATGAGATAGCCTCGTTAGATAGCCAATTCAAGGTAACCCTGCTTTGGGTTCCAGGGCACAGTAACGATTATGCAAATGAACCTGCTGAGGAACTGGCTAGGCAAGGCTTAGCCGTCCACCGCTCACTTGCTCAATCAGTTCAGATTCCGCTTGAAGCAGTCAAAGCAGAAATCTCCACAAAATTTTTTACAAAAGCCATTCCCATATGGAATAGGCTAACAGACTGTGTCATAAGAAAGATCTGGCCAAACTGCAGCAAAACAAAAACAACTGACTTCATAAGCAGAACACGTAAAGACATCGCCAGAATAACAGGGATCACCACTGGTCTCTGGACTATAGGAGACTAGGCAGTCAAGCTAGGCATCCCACATAACTCACACTATCGCAGTTGTAATATCGCAACTGAAAAAGAAACCGTTATCCACTTCTTATGCGCCTATCCGGCACTAGCTAGGGCCAGACAACGAGCTTTAGGAAAACCTTTTTTCAATTCCCTTAATGAAGTCTAATAGAAAAACATTAAAGAATTAATAATCTTTCTAAGCCCCACAGGTTGGATCTAGAGACTCTCCACCAACACACCGTCATATCCAGGTTACATGAGTTTGTGGTATCAAAATGGCACCGAGTGCTAATTGGGTTCCTCTTTTTAAGTAGAACCACCACACGTACCTACCTACCTACCTACCTACCTACCCTTGGGTGGTGTCAAAACTACTCGGGGAAAATTCACTATGATTTTTGCTTTTTTTAGCAGCATTTGTTCCTAACACTTTGGAGTTGCTCTAGGCCGGTTGTGATCGCATCACATTGGTACATGAACCGACAACCTAACAGTCAATCACCGAAGGCAGGACCCTACTTTTGAAGAAATATATACGCAAATGCGTGTACTCGTGCCTTATATCTGCTACTTGATTTTATGATTTTAAATTACGATCATTGGTTTGCTTTGTAAGCATTTTTGGGTTGCTACTTAACTTTTGTTTTACCTCGGTTTAGGGGCTTAGACTTGCATCGATCTGGTACTTCATAAGGTCTATAGTTCTTTAAGCAAGTGACCCAAATATGAAGAGACGATTGTAAGATTATGAGGTTGTCCTATTTAAGAGAGTCTGAGTCATAAGGTTTTATTGAAACTTGTAGATAATCGCTTCGGAACTGTAGGCATCGTTATTAATTCTGTATTAACAGCTGTTTCAAAAGGTAGTCAAAGTCCCTTTGTCACAAGAACAAAAAATTGCTTTAAAGACTACCATTCTCTTTGATTTTGTATATTTTTTGTTCGTTTTCTATAAAGGCATATTCCTCGCAGTTTTGGAGTGAAATACGCTAACTGATCATAGTCCGTCTAAAGTTTAAGTTACGACAGGAACAACATTTTGTTGAATAATTATTTATTAGGCATAGATACATGCCTATGTTGATCTGCTTTGCGTGAACTATAGAATTTCAAAATCATCAGTCTGAGCTCCACACTACTGCTATATATGTCATTCAAAACTTAAATTAGGTGCGTATTCATCCACATATTTCCACATCTCTAAATCTCAAATGGTTAGGTACAGTACTCTGCCAACATTGCTCACCAACATTCAAGTCGAAAATATGAATAACCGGGAGCGAAGCAATGAAAAAGCCCTCGTTTCATTAAATACTTGAGATCCACTTTTATGCAAGTACTAGTTGTGTTATCTACCTACTTCAGCCCCGAAAAAAATAAACAAACATTTATTTCAAGCTTCATGCAGTTGATATTGTATACATTGTGATTTCGCGGTCATTGTTTTTTTGTGCAGATCTTTTTATTGACAACGATTCTTCCACATACATAGCGAAAATCTCCCCAGTTATCTGGACGCCACCTCCGGAGAATCTCTGAAGCATAAACAACTGAGCTTCAAGAACCACTACACCAAAATCTTTCTCTCTCCCTCTATCTATCCTTTTCAACGCCCGCACTGTGTGTAAACATGCTTAATGACATAGGAGTCAAGTGGTTTGATAGCGGCTTGGCTATCTGACAGTATTGCTATGTCGCAGTTGCTGTATCTTCTTTCGAGATTGAGTTAGATGCATCTATCTATAGCACATATTTCAGCTTGAAAGATGCTGGTACTCTTGCCCATGGGTTCTGAGTGCTTCGTCCTTGGCCCAAACACGCCCGCCCCTGTGCCTTCTCCAGTCTGTATACCACTTTATCGTGTTGTTGTCCAGTCCGTATATCGTGGATTCGTTGCTCCACTCTTTCTTGTTACTTAACTTTGTTCTAAAGTTTTTCCTAAAGTTAAATTTTCTGATACTGTCGTCCTTGGGGATTGCCAGAAGGGGAAGTTTTTTGAGAAGTGCATCGTATTCTCTCGAACCAACGCATTTCTCCCTTCCAATACCTTCTTTTGCCATCCTTAGGATCGTCCGCTGTGCATATTGTTCCACTACAAGATGGAGCGGTGTTAGCTCCAGGAGTACTTCCATGGCTGCAGTTGGACATTTTCGAATGGCCCCAGTGATGCAGAGGCACACAAGTCTTTGCACTTTAGTGAGTGTCTCAATCGTTGTGACTAGAGTAGTTCGCTTTGTCCATGCTATTGCTCCATAAGTGGTCATTGGTCTCACAATGGCAATATGCATCCATCTTAGAATGTTTGGACTAAACCCCCAAGACTTACCTGCTAGGCTCCTGCATATCATTAAAGCACGAGTAGCCTTTTTGCATATCTCCTCTCTGTGTTTCTTCCACAAGGGTTTGCTATCTAGGTGTAGTCCTAGATACTTCACTTCCTTTACCGGCGTCAGTATTGTGCCCGATAGTTGGATTGGCTTCAGTTCAAGTTTTCTCTTTCTCGTGAAAGGTACTATTATGTTTTAGCCAGGTTTATATTGAGTCCAGCCATGCTGCACTATTCTTGAGTTACTATTAGGCCCCTCTGTATAATATCATATAGGATTTCCTCAAATTCCCCCCTGGCAATCAGTACATTATCATCAGCGTAGGCTTGACAATTAATTCCAAGGTTTGTTAACTTTTCAAGAAGCTCATCCACAACAAGACTCCTCATTACTCATGTCCTGTATCCCCTTGTGGGTCCTAGGGCCTCTACTACGCTTACGCGCCATCGTGTACGATTTCTGGCAATGTGTCTGAGTTCTCCCCAACTTTTCCCTAACTGCCGTGCCTCCTTCTCGACTGTTCTGCGCCATGTTCTTCTCGGACCGCCAGGTCTTCTGCCATCCTGAGTTAGAGGGTTCCATTGCATAGCATGGTTCGCTATGGAACTGTCACCCTTTCGGAACGTCCAATCCACTGCCACTTCCGTCGTTGGATGGTTGTGCCTATTGGTTCCTGACCGGTTCTCTCGTAAAGGTGTTCGTTAGAGATACGATTGGGCCAGAAAATCCTTAAGATATTGCGCATGCACCTATTAACAAACGTTTTGTAGCTTTCTGGTGATAGTAGTGGTCACTCTCCACGTGCTGCAACCATATGACAGCACGGATTCAACGTTGGAGCGGAACAGTCTTATTTTGGTACTCAAACTGATTGCATTACTTCGCCATATCTTGGACAACATCCCGAACGCGGACTTTGCTTTTGGCGATCCTGTTGGCTACATGCAGTTCGGTTCCACCATCGGTCGAGATAATACTCCCAAGATACTGGAAATCCTCTACTCTCTCTACCGGTTGTCGAGCATTGCATATTTGAGACGATGAGTTTGTTTCAAGGCTGATCATTTTAGTTTTTGCCATATTCATTTTCAGCCCAACGATGCCTGCCTCTCTCCCCACATCTGCTGTCATTTTGGTGGAGGTCCATAATTCTGTGAGGAAGTAAGCATACATCGTCTGCGTAGTCAAGATGTTTCAGTTGGGATGTAAGAGTCCATCGAATTCCTCCGTTTCCCGTCGACAAAGCTGCATGGAGCACATCGCCAATCACCAATAGGAATAATATTGGTGAAAGGAAACAGCCTTGTCTTACCCCACTTTGGATTTCAAATTCCTCAGACAACCTTCCTCTGTGCAAAACGTGACATTTGGAGCCTTCATATGTAGCCTTGATAATAGCAATTAGTTTATCGGGAATCCCTCTCCTGCGTAGGGCACCCCAAATAAACTCCCTGTTGACACTATCGAACGCCTTCTCAAAATCGATGAACAGCAGGTGCAGTGGCGATCGATATTCAACACACTGTTCGATGATAATCCGCAGGGTGTTGATGTGGTCGACACAGGGGGATCCAGGGGGGAAACCTGCTTGTTCGGCATCGAGTGTGTCTTCTAGATGTTGTTTGATTCGCTCCAGGATGATTTTAGCTATTATCTTAGCTACAGCAGGCAGCACGCAGATACCCCTCCAGTTTCCGCACTCCATTAAATTTCCTTTCTTAGGAGCTTGACGATCATTCCCTTTTTCCACTCGTTAGGGAAGCTCTCAGCTTCCCAAGCTCTATCTATAAGTGGAAGCAGAAGCTTAGCCGATGTTGTTGGCGCTGCTGGTAAGAGCTCTGCTGGAATACCGTCAAGTCCTACCGCCTTGTTGGTTTTGAGTGCTTTGATCGTGGTAATGATCTCATCTTTACTGGGAGTCGTGGTGCGTATTCGGGAACTTCTCACCTCGGGCATCTCAGTTTGATTTGGGAGCATATCGCTAGCGAATACACGGTTCAAAACCGTAGCAAATGCTCTTTCCATCTCTTGAGCTGGTCCTCATCCGAAATGAGCAAGGAGCCGTCTAGGCTTTTCACTGGGTGTTGGCTGGAGCTGCGACCACCTGTCAGCTCTTTCGTGATTCTGTAGACGGTCCTGCTATCGCACCTCCGTGCTGCTTCTTCTGCTTCTGTAGCCAGCGCGTTGATGTAGTTGCGCTTGTCACGACGCACGCTACGCTGAACTTCTCTCATCTTCATGCGTTATAGGGACTCTATCTCGCTTCTCCCTGCTGCTGGGGTAGCTGCAACGCGAGCTTTCAGCTGTTTTCGTTCGTCAATCCGTCTCCAGGTATCCTCGGAAAGCCACGCCCTATGTCTTCCCTGCGATCGGCCGACAATTCTTTCAGCACCAGATGTAAAAACATTTTTCACAGCACACCAATGGTCTTGGATGGTTGCGGGCATTGAGCTGCTGATTGCTTCCACACCTTGCGAAAAGTGCTCCCTTAATTGTTGGCGCACTGAGGGATCACTAAGTCTATCGATGTTGAACCGGGGCATTCTTGTGTTGTCGTGGGATCTTTGAACTGCAGCAGTGCGTAGTTGGAGAGTAGCTATCATAAGATGGTGATCGCGTACAATCCCCACATCGGCCCCTCGCCTGTTTCGGACGTCCAGGAGACTACATCTAAAGCGGCGGCTGATGGCAAAATGGTCGATTTGATTGGAGGTTGCTTGCCTGTCGTTGGAAACCCAGCTGACTTTGTGGCAGATCTTGTGCTCAAATATGGTGCTACCTATCACAAGGCGGTTGGCATTGCAGAAATCCACAAACTTTCGCCGTTGTCATTGCGGGTGCCTAGTCCATGCTTCCCGATTACATGTTTGAGCCCTTCGTTGTCGTTGCCTACCTTGGCATTCAAATCCCCCATCACTATGACAATGTCTCCATTTGGTGTTGTGTTGAAGACGGCACTTAAGAGGTTCGGGTGTAACACTGTATGATGGTGACGCATCGTACTCTAGTCCGGAATCTGGCCGTCAAAATCCTATTACCATGGGGTTGCCAGGAAATTAGGCCCTTGCGTGCTGTTGTTGTTAGCAGAAGTCCGACTCCATATTCTCGCGGACTTCCGGATGGTCTTCCAGAATAGAGTAACGCAGGTTGCTGGCCCACGTTACCTAGCCTAGAATCAAGGCCCTGGACAACCCGCACTTACAAATTTGGCCTATACGTATAAGGGTTTATACGTATAGTTGCTCGGGGACCACCACTAGGAGGTAAAGTAAGCAATTCATCACGAACTTCATTGTTGCGCTACTGGCCCAAGCCAAGTTTTGAGCACTCAGTAGTTTCCCGATCAATCGCAATGCAGGTCCCCAAATGTCAACACTATTGCGAAGGCATGACACTGGAAGCAGGTCATATGACTGAAAACATTGTTCCCCTTTCTTGGATGATTGACAAACGACATTGGGTAGTTTTGTCAAAATTCTGTGAATCTGAAGCAAAGACAAATTAACAAAAAAAAAAAAAAAAAAATTCCAGTACACCACCCTTTGATGTTTTCTAACATCTAACATTTGAGTTTCAAAACAATACATAAACTTCTTCTCTCTCTCTATCCCTTCCAACACCAGCACTGTGTAGAAACATTTAAGGGTATTCATAACCATTAGACAATGTGCAAATTATAAAAGAAAACAAGCACACAGTTCCAGTTATTCTGGCAAATCAAAAAGCCCTCTAAGGCCTAAGTGTTCAGAATAAAGGATGCTTATAGGTCTACAGTTCTGAGTTGTAGTGGTGACTACTGACTTTTTTTTCATAAATGGAAACTCAAATCCTAGAGCATTCAGACTCTCCTGTCCATTGCACTACACGGCGGAGCCTTTTTTGCTGCAGTGGTAGGAAAAACTCCGGTGTTAATAGTTTTTCCTTTTTATATTCGGGTGACTGATGATTGCTGTTCTCAACTGGGGCTTGAACTTGCACACATGGTTAACAAAGCAAACACACTATCTATTGTATACATAAGTAATATATTTTTTATGACTTCATCCGATTTACGGCTACTCGTCAGTGGACACTACACTATCGCAGTTTGTCTAAACAATATTTTTAATTTTTTTTAGAAAACACGTTCGCTTGGGCGAATTCAACGTAAAGACTGAACCAGACTGCATTGAAGAGCAAAACTATCTCAACTGCAACGACGCTGCCCTAGACATGACCGTGGATCGCATCTTTGTGCATCCCGACTATGATGAGTTCTCAGTGAATAAGTTCGACGACATCGCCATTATCCGACTAAAGAAATCGGTGCCATTCACCCATTTCATCATGCCGATCTGTTTACCTGTCGCAAGTGATCTCGAAGACAGTCCATTCCTGCCGGGTCAGATGTTCTCAGTATCCGGTTGGGGACAGACAGACTTGTGTAAGTTATTTTTCCTTGAACTTCACCAAAAATAATTGCTAAACGTTCCTCTTTCCAGTTAACAAATACTACCCGAACATCCAGAGTCCGATAAAGTTGAAACTGCGCGTGCCACTTGTGCCGAATGACACATGTTCAAAGCTTCTGAAAGTTTTCGGTGTCCAAGTGGGTCCGAAACAAATTTGCGCCGGTGGAGAGTTCGCCAAAGACACCTGTGCCGGTGACAGTGGCGGCCCGCTTATGTACTTCAATCGCAAGCACTCCCGCTGGGTGGCATACGGAGTTGTTAGCTACGGCTTTACGCAGTGCGGCATGGCGGGCCATCCAGCTGTGTACACAAATGTCTCAGAGTACATCGATTGGATTGAACAAATAATCAAAAGCTAGCACTTTTGCTTCCTGCGTAGATTATAGGCTATTTGTATCTAAGTATCTCAGTATCGCGTGGAAAAATATTTATGAATTTGTCACAAACAAAACAGTTGTTTTACTTGTACCTACTAGTTGGTGTTCACGTCATCGATTGCGAAGCACGAATGATAGAGCTTTCACTGATTGTAGGGGTGATGCAATCGGCGTTGTGGCCAAGAGCATCAGAAGTGGTGCCGCTTCGGTTGTTGCCCCAGAAAGAAGAGTGCTTGAACGAGGAATTGAATGCACACGCAGAGCTCGCATTCGTAGCCGAAGTGAAAGTGAAAACTGCGCTGTGAACTTGACTTAGAGTCGTGGTTTCTGTTTTGATTATGATCGGCGTCCGGCGTCAATATTGACCGAGTTGAGGACATGTTGTTAGTGTCACAATGTGTTGGAGAGAAGCCCATGAAGAGTGATGAGTGTTTGTCATGGTTTGGTAATCTGAGTGCATTGTGTTGGCTGGCTTATGTAATTTTGAGCTTGGTTGGAGCAACTGACCGAACGATTGGAGTTGCATTCGCTTGGCTTCCATAGCTTGACGTTAAGTAGGTTATGTTAATTATATGGTTAAACTTTTTTATTTGGTGCGGATTAAACACTCTGATGAATAGTAATTGGATGTTTATTTAGTGGCGAGTAGTAGGTTGAGGTAGTGATTAACGTGAGATTGGGAAGTTTAGCTAACTACTTCTTCAAAGTCCAATTCAAAAGGAAATTTTAGATTGTGATATAGACGATATTGTCCATTCCATATGTGATACAAAGACGGTTGAGGCACATGGATGGCAAGGCAACGACTAATCTTAGACATCGTGAAGATAACGTCACATGTCGGTACGCAGAGTAACAAGTAAGCGTTTCTACAGACTAATGATTTTCACCTTTGCGTATCTGGAAGTATTCACCATGCGACATCATAGTAAAATCTTACTTATAGTATCAAACCAAAGTAGAGAGTGTTTTTTTGCCTAGATATAACTCACGATAGGGATAACTGTTAAACCGAGCTATCATTCTGCCCACACTTTTTGACAATTATGTTCAGTATAGTCTGCGATCAGCCGTCGCTTTAGAAATTGTCTCCTGGACGTCGGATACAGACGTGGAGCTGACATCGGACTAGAACGAGATCACCATCTTATGTTAGCTCATATATGCCTTCCTACTACATCACCAGGTTTAATATCGGCAGGCTCAAGGTTCCCCAAGTGCGTCAACAGATCAGGGATCACCTTACCTTAGAAGCAGAAGCAATCGACAGCAGAATGCAGGAGAGCATGGATGACCACTGGAATGCTGTGAGAAATGCTTTTACGGCTGGGGCACGTACGTATCTCGGTAAAAGGTATGAGAGCATCAAACAATCAAGGCTCGGATTGTAGCCACCTCAGCAGTAGAGAGAACCAATCTAGAAGCCCAATACAGTGCGAAGAAGAAAGAAGTGCAGCGTAGTGTTTTTTTTTTTTTTTTTTGGATTGCGCCAGGGATGTGTAATCTTCATAGATACTAATAGCCCGAGTGCTACTAGCATGCACGATTCGCAAACCTGAGTAATCGATTTCAGGAATACGCCTACGTACTAAACACACATCCTACACACTTCAACCACGCTCCCCGCGGGACTGCCGTTAGGTATTACTTCGCGGGGCTGGTTAGCAATTTATGCTATGCTTCTTGTGTCAGCTTCTTCCGCTGCTTCAGCTGCTCTTCTTAGCGCAGCGTAGTGTGAGACGTGACAAACGTCAGCACATCAACTCACGGGGTTCAAGGGCTGAAGAAAGGGGGCGCGATGATCATTAAGCTTCCGAAAAAAAAGGAAACTGGACTGAATGCGGAAACTGGAGAGATTTTTGCGTTCTTCCAGCCGTAGCCTAAATAGCAGCTAGAATCATTTTGGAACGAATCAAAGAGCATTTAGATTCAACTCTCGACGTTGAACAGGCATGCGTTCATGCTGGATCCTCCTGCATCGAACACATAAACACCTTACGGATCATAATCGAACAATGTGTTGAGTACAGGTCTCCGCTACATTTGCTGTTTATTGACTTCGAGAAGACTTTTGACCGCTTAAATCGAGATGCTATCTGGTTGGCCTTGCGCAGGAGAGGCATCCCAGAAAAACTTATAGCCATTATTAAGGCTACATACGAGGGCGGTAAGTGTCACGTCTTACACAATGGTAAGGTGTCGGAGGGTTTTGAAGTCCAAAGGGTGTATACTGTCGCCGCTGTTGTTCTTGGTGGTTATCAGCGATGTACTTTGTTCAGCATTGACGGACGGTAATTATGGAATGCGTTGGACTATGACATCTTACCTTAAGCACCTAGATTACGCTGACGATGTTTGTCTTCTTTCACATCGGATAATGGATCTTCATTTGATGGCCCAAAATCTAGAAGCGGAGGCAAACAAAGTGGGGCTAAAAATAAACACAGCCAAAACAAAAGCCCTGAGCACTTCTAATACCCGCGCGCACAGGAAATCGAGAAAGTTGATAACTTTCTCTTTGGAATTGTGGCCTCGGCTAATCGCGGTTGCACCAAACTAGATGTGTGCAGCAGAATCGGGAAGGCTAAGGCTATCCGTTCGGAATGCTATCCAAAATCTGGAGAAGCAATGTTATCAGCTTAAGAACCAAGCTGCGACTGTTCCCCCCCAACGCAGAATCGGTGCTGGTTTATGGGTGCAGTAGTGGGCGCCGTGGCGAAAGTGGTTAGTGTGTCGGATCACTACGCATGAGGTTCCAAGCTCGAATCCCAGAAAACACCTAAAAGTTTTTTCACGGTCCCACCTCTCGCGAGCGTCTGACAAACATCCGAGAGTATTGTTGTCTCGAAAAAGCTTCTCAAATCCCTGTTCGGATACGGCACTAAACTATAGGCCCCTTCCATTCGTGTGAAAAATATAACGCACACAACATGAGTGGTTGGCCCTGGCACTTAAAGGGCTGTTGAGCCAAATAGTACATATGCATGTGTTTTTCTTGAAAGGTGGACACCATTAATACACGCAAGCTGCAAGTCTTCGTAAACAAATGTTTAAGGATCATCTTGAGGATTTTTTGGCCGAACCGCATCTCCAACAAACAACTTTATACGAGAACACGCCAATAACCTATAAGCATTACTATACAAAGGAGAAAGTGGCAGTGGATTGGACACACTCTACGGCGCGCAGTCATCTCCATTGCGAAATACGCCATGCAGTGGAATCCGCTCAACCAGGTAGGCAGAATAGCGGGACGCCCTATGCAAACGCGGCGCAGAACAGTTGAGGAGGAATCGAGCTCTTTAGGAATGAGTTGGAGTTGCAGAACTCAAATCAAGATGGCGCGCACTCGTGATTGACGCCCTATACCCCCCGAGGGGTTAAAGGATCTAAGTAAGTAACTAAGTATAGTCTGACAAATTGTCACAAATATACTTGCGCTTGAAGAACGTACACAATCGTCCATCTGAGCAAGCCACCCGTCGATTTTTGGCTTAACGGATTTGTAAATAGGCAAAATTGTGGCATACGCATTAAAACCAATGCGGAATAGGGTCAGGTACCATTACATCAAAAAAAAAAAAAAATCACCATTCTGTGTGATTTTCACGCCGGTGGCATCATCGGATTTTAATTCAGGTGCATGCCAGCTTTGCAGAGAGAAAAAAGACGACGGAACATGGTGTTTGTTAAATTCTAGGAGGCAAAAGGAAAAGATTACTTTATCTAATGCAGGACTTGCAACATCGAACCTAAAACTATATTTATCAGGAGCATCAATCTAGCTTGTCGTTAACCATTGGCCAGCAAAATAGAAGTGGGGGGACCTGCATTGCGATTGATCGGGAAACTACTGACTGCCCAAAACTTGGCTTGGGCCAGTAGCGCAACAATCAAGTTCGTGATGAAGTGCTTACTTTACCTCCTAGTGGTGGTCCCCGGGCAACTATACGTATAAACCCTTATACGTATAGGCCAAAATTGTAAGTGCGGGTTGTCTAGGGCCTTGATTCTAGGCTAGGTAACGTGGGCCAGCAACCTGCGTTACTGAAACCAGCTCGCTACTGAAACCGACACTATGCCTCGGATAAGGACTGATCACATGTTGACGACTTTTGGCTATTGTACCCGGACAAAGATAGGTTTCTGGAATGTAAAGACGCTCCTCGACTCGGGAAGAGAAGGTCCTTACAATGCCAGATTCCTCCAACTGGAAAAGGAATTCATGCGATATAAACTGGACATTTTGGGGGTAAGTGAAGTAAGATGGTTAGAAGCGGGCGAGTACCAGTCTCCAACGCGTAACACTGTACTACTCTATTCTGGAAGACCATCCGGAAGTCCGCGGGAATATGGAGTCGGACTACTGCTAACAACAACAGCACGCAAGGGCCTGATTTCCTGGCAGCCTCATGGTGATAGGATTTTGACGGCCAGATTCCGGACTAGAGTACGACGCGTCACCATCATACAGTGTTACGCCCCAACGAATAGTTCGTCTGAGGACGAAAAGGAGAGCTTCTACAATCTCTTAAGCGCCGTCTTCAACACAACACCAAATGGAGACATTGTCATAGTGATGGGGGATTTCAATGCCAAGGTAGGCAGCGACAACGAAGGGCTCAAGCATGTAATCGGGAAGCATGGACTAGGCAACCGCAATGACAACGGCGAAAGGTTTGTGGATTTCTGCAATGCCAACCGCCTTGTGATAGGTGGCACCATGTTTGAGCACAAGACCTGCCACAAAGTCAGCTGGGTTTCCAATGACAGGCAAGCAACCTCCAACCAAATTGACCATTTTGCCATCAGCCGCCGCTTTAGAAGTAGTCTCCTGGACGTCCGAAACAGACGAGGGGCAGATGTGGGGATAGTACGTGATCACCATCTTATGATAGCTACTCTCCAACTACGCACTGCTGCAGTTCGAAGATCCCACGACAACACAAGAATGCCCAGGTTCAACATCGATAGACTTAGTGATCCCTCAGTGCGCCAACAATTAAGGGAGCACTTTTCGCAAGGTGTGGAAGCAATCAGCAGCTCAATGCCCGCAACCATCCAAGACCATTGGTGTGCTGTGAAAAATGTTTTTACATCTGGTGCTGAAAGAATTGTCGGTCGATCGCAGGGAAGACATAGGGCGTGGCTTTCCGAGGATACCTGGAGACGGATTGACGAACGAAAACAGCTAAAAGCTCGCGTTGCAGCTACCCCAGCAGCAGGGAGAAGCGAGCTAGAGTCCCTATATCGCATGAAGATGAGAGAAGTTCAGAGTAGCGTACGACGTGACAAGCGCAACTACATCAACGCGCTGGCTACAGAAGCAGAAGAAGCTGCACGGAGGTGCGACAGCAGGACTGTCTACAGAATCACGAAAGAGCTGACAGGTGGTCGCAGCTCCAGCCAACACCCAGTGAAAAGCCTAGACGGCTCCTTGCTCATTTCGGATGAGGACCAGCTCAAGAGATGGAAAGAGCATTTTGCAACGGTTTTGAACCGTGTATTCGCTAGCGATATGCTCCCAAATCAGACTGAGATGCCCGAGGTGAGAAGTTCCCGAATACGCACCACGACTCCCAGTAAAGATGAGATCATTACCGCGATCAAGGCACTCAAAACCAACAAGGCGGTAGGACTTGACGGTATTCCAGCAGAGCTCTTACGAGCAGCGCCAACAACATCGGCTGAGCTTCTGCTTCCACTTATAGATAGAGCTTGGGAAGCTGAGAGCTTTCCTAACGAGTGGAAAAAGGGAATGATCGTCAAGCTTCCTAAGAAAGGAAATTTAATGGAGTGCGGAAACTGGAGGGGTATCTGCGTGCTGCCTGCTGTAGCTAAGATAATAGCTAAAATCATCCTTGAGCGAATCAAACAACATCTCGAAGACACACTCGATGCCGAACAAGCAGGTTTCCGCTCTGGATCCTCCTGTGCCGACCACATCAACACCCTGCGGATTATCATCGAACAGTGTGTTGAATATCGATCGCCACTGCACCTGCTGTTCATCGATTTTGAGAAGGCGTTCGATAGTGTCAACAGGGAGTTTATTTGGCGTGCCTTACGCAGGAGAGGCATTCCCGATAAACTAATTGCTATTATCAAAGCTACATATGAAGGCTCCAAATGTCACGTTCTGCACAGGGGAAGGTTGTCTGAGGAATTTGAGATCCAAAGTGGGGTAAGACAAGGCTGTATCCTTTCACCAATATTATTCCTATTGGTGATTAGCGATGTGCTTCATGCAGCTTTGTCGACGGGAAACGGAGGAATTCGATGGACTCTTACATCTCAACTGAAGCATCTTGACTACGCAGACGATGTATGCTTACTCTCCCACAGAATTATGGACCTCCACCAAATGACAGCAGATGTGGAGAGGGAGGCAGGTGTCGTCGGGCTGAAAATGAATACGACAAAAACTAAAATCATCAGCCTTGGAACTAACTCATCGGCTCAAATATGCATTGCTGGACAACCGGTAGAGAGAGTAGAGGATTTCCAGTATCTTGGGAGTATTGTCTCGACCGATGGTGGAACCGAACTGGATATAGCCAACAGGATCGCCAAAGCAAAGTCCGCGTTCGGGATGTTGTCCAAAATTTGGCGAAGCAATGCAATCAGTTTGAGCACCAAAATAAGACTGTTCCGCTCCAACGTTGAATCCGTGCTGCTATATGGTTGCAGCACGTGGAGAGTGACCACTACTATCACCAGAAAGCTGCAAACGTTCGTTAATAGGTGTCTGCGCAATATCTTAAGGATTTTCTGGCCCAATCGTATCTCTAACGAACACCTTTACGAGAGAACGGGTCAGGAACCAATAGGCACAACTATCCAACGGCGGAAGTGGCAGTGGATTGGTCACACGTTCCGAAAGGGTGACAGCTCCATAGCGAACCATGCTATGCAATGGAACCCTCTAACTCAGGATGGCAGAAGACCTGGCGGTCCGCGGAAAACATGGCGCAGAACAGTCGAGAAGGAGGCACGGCAGTTAGGGAAAAGTTGGGGAGAACTCAGACACATTGCCAGAAACCGTACACGATGGCGCGTAGGCGTAGTAGAGGCCCTAGGACCCACAAGGGGATACAGGACATAAGTAAGTATAAGTAAAATAGAAGTGGCGGTGCATGTGTAGGGCCTTAGTATCGTATCGTGAGTATACCTCATGGCCAACTACTGCAAGCTAACCAAGCATATTTAACAGAACTGTAAGGACTTAAAGTAAGTGCTAGTCAAAGATAATTCACCACATCTCCAACCCCCGAACCGCTGCAGTAAGCATTATTCACTCATAAGCTATCGTATATGCAAGACCTTGTACGCACCTACATGTCCTCTTCATGTCAACTTTCCCAACTATCCGTCCATTCGATTCCAATCGATTGAGACGTTTAATTAAACTCACTGATTGGCTCATGGCAGATATCCATTCGGCTTCCTGTCCACACAACAAGCACACAAAAAAAAAAAGGAAATTGTCCTTCCTAATCAATTATGCACATCACAGTCATACGTCCGATCCGTCAAATAGATGCCTCTCCCTGGCCTATTCATTCGCCTGACTTAGTCACCCAATCAATCGATTATCCTTCGAATACGCAAAACCCACAAAAAAAAGGACATACAATAGACGACGTATGCCAAACGTCGTCACTCAAGGATAAATGTTATTTAATTTACTCTCGACTTCATAGATTTCCCATTCAATGGTCTTCCCATAAAAAAACCTACCCACTCCACACTGACCAGAAGGATCCTTCCTCCTTGCACGGATATTCGATTGCTCATCGATTAACTCATAGGCATCGTTATCTAGAACCATGAGGATAATCAAAAAATTAAAATCTCTTCATTTAGCTCACCACCAACCATTGCAAAAAAAAAATCAGGATTCTGCATTTCCTCTTCATCTATTCATGCGAATCGGTCATCCTTGATGTAATGTTATACATGTACACATAACAAAAAAAAAAAAAAATAAGAGAAGAAAATATTATATTCCTAGGGGAAAACGGAAACGGACGGTTTTATTTTTTGTGACCAACGTACGTTCGTCCGAAATCGACCGGAGCTGATATCGTTACGCAAGGTTACAGGATAACAGAGTGGTAGAAATAAATTGAAGCTGCAATGTAGTTATAATGGCTGCGATTTTCTGCATGAATGCTGTTGTTAAGCTACGGTTTTCCTCCTTTTTTCCTATTTTTTCCTTCCCTTCTGTGGTCCTGCGGTTGTAACTTAATACAGCAGCAGGATAAAACCTTTCCAAACGATGCAACAAGACTATTAGAGCTGATTGTTACAGGGATTGTGTTGTAATTAGAGCGATGCAATATGAGGTTTTCTTTCCTGAGAAAAGTATCAGGAATAAAAGGTTTAAGTATCATAAAAAGATACGATAATTAGAAGGAAGCGGTAGCTTACATATTTGTATACAATAAAACGCAAAACGTTGTGAGGGCTTCAGACTTCCTATCGGTTTATAGGACTAGCTGAAGCGTTACAGTGTTGGCTCGCCTTGGTATAATGCAGTCCTTAGCGTTATCCTGGATGAAGACCTGAAAATATGCCGAAGATCAAGAGAGAGAAAGACTTTGATGGAGTGGGTGGTTCGAAACTATTATTTTTTCCCATCCTGACTTATACAGAATTTCAAGTTGGTTGTAAGTAACATATGAGAGTATGGTATGTCGGTGAGTTCGTGCAATTCTCCGTTGAGCATGCACGCAAAGAGAGTCCAGCGACACTAGTTACGCTGGCGCATTGGCGCAAGAAGTGACAAATATATTTCTCCCCTCAGGGTCTCCGTCACGTCCTGGGCCTTTGTTTAATAGGTAGTCACGGAGCGAGGGAAACGCAGAAATTAGTGAATGAAGAAGGTCAAAAGATGAACCCTACAATAATACTTACAGAACTACAATTTGGTCAAAATTCGCAGAGTTTAAGTAAAGATGGAGCCGAAACTGGAGTGGCCTAGTCTTTTCCTGCTTGCTAGTATATTTCGTAGTTACCGTTACTAGAGCTATAATGGCTGTTTGGCTATTGACGATGCTGAGGATGTGGAATTAACACTTTTGTAGACTCGGCAACGACTACTATTACCCCGGGACCGCATTTGTATCCACTCGAACACGACGAAGTGAGAATAGCGATATCTACACCTAACCTCGGGTAAGCTACTGGAGTTGTCCGCCTAGCTGCTGCGGTTGGTTTTTTTTTTTTTTTTTTTTTGGTTGAGCCAAGGGGTGTGGTAATCTTCTAAAGATACTAGTAGCCCGGGCATTAGCATGCACGATTCACAAACCCGAATAATCGATGCCAGGAATGCGCCTACGTACTAATCCACACCATACACACTTCTACCACTCTCCCCGCAGGACTGCCGTTAGGTATTACGCTATTCATCACGCATGAGCTATTGCCGCTTCCTATACTTCTGCTGCATTGCAGCAGCTCAATTTTCATATTCAAATTTCTGTTACGGCGTAAGTTCACTTCTCATTGTGTGTCTTTAACATGTCACTTGCGTTACATTGCATACCATATGTGGGCGTTTTGTGTGACTTTGTCTACCTTCCAGTGCTTGTACAATCCTCATTTCTAGCTGCTGCTCGTTCCTCCAGACGTAGTTGTTGCATCATGCTGGTGATGATCTCATTCGCTGTGTTCCAGGCTTCATTCGTTGTCAGCATGAATTTTATAAGTCCTCTCGGAGTCACTTGGCAGCCAATTTTTCTCTGTAGTATGTTTTTGGCCGTCGTATACATCCGACATTCCATTAAAACATGTTTCGCGTTCTGGATTTTGCCTTCGCAGTGCGGGCAGTATGGGTCATCTACGTGTTTGTATTTGTAGAGATATTCCCGAAAGCATCCGTGCCCTGATAGGAACTGCGTCATGTAGAAATTTACTTCTCCGTGTTTTCTGCTGATCCATTCCTCTACGTTGGGGATCAGCAAATGGGTCCATCTTCCTTTTGGTGTGGTGTTCCATCTCTGTTGCCATTCTCTTGTATAACCTCGATGGTTGCCGCGGCCTTTTTTTATTTCCAAATCGATTGGCATTCGACCGGAGATTACGCTAATAGCCTCCGTGGACACCGTCCGAAAGGCACAACACACTCTTAACGATGCGATTCTATGGGCCGAGTTCATCCGTCTCATGTACGTTATCCGGTACGTCCTTCTGCCCATATGGGAGACGCGTACATAAGGATCGACTTGCTTACCGCTGCTAGCATGTTTCTAATTGGCTGCCTGGGTCCTCTAACGTTTGGCATTAATCTGGACAATGCCGCTACTGCCCTGGAGGCTCTCTCGCCTGCGTACATTTGGTGCTCTTTGAAGTTTAGCCTGTTGTCCAGCAGCATTCCCAGGTACTTGATGTGTGGACTTGACTTGATGGTTTGCTCCCCGACCTGTATAGTAAGGTGTTCCACCTTTGTTCTGCTACTTATTAGCACTGCTTCTGTCTTGTGATCTGCCAGTTCCAGACCTGAAGCCTGTAGCCATGCCCTCACGTTCCTTATTGTTTGGTTGCAGTTTTCAGACACTTGTTCTAGCATTTTTGCTACGACGATTACTGCAATGTCATCAGTGTAGCCGATAATTTCTACTCCGCTCGGCCTTGGCGTTCTTAGTATGCCATCATACATTATATTCCACAGAGCTGGGCCTAGTACTGATCCTTGGGGGACTCCTCCCGTAATTGTGTACTTCTTAGGCCCCTCTTCCGTGTCATAATGAAGAGTTCTCTCACTAAAGTAGCTGCCAATTATTTTCAGCATGTAGTTAGGTATCCGCAGGTTGCTTAGCGCTCTAACTATACAGCTCCAGCTGGCTGAGATGAATGCGTTTTTGACGTCGAGTGCTACGACGGCGCAATACTGCTTGCTCCCTCCTAGCCATCTTTGTCCCGTGATAGCTTCGCGTGCAATGTCGCACACTGCCCTTATCGCTCCTATGGTGCTTCGTTTCTTTCTAAAGCCGTACTGCCGAGTAGAGAGCTCCGAGTCTCCTTCCGTGTATGGCCCTAGCCTTGTACGTATTATTTTTTCTAACACTTTCCCCAGTGTATCAAGCATGCACAACGCCCTGTACGACGATGGTTGCTCGGGTCGTTTATTTCCTTTTGGGATGAGGAAAAACCGTTGCCTTTTCCACTGTAGTGGGAAATTGCCTTCCATTAGGCATGTCGTATAAAGGCGCGTGAAGATCTCTGGCTTTGCTTTAATGGCTCCTTTTAGCACGAAGTTCGGGATTCCAACCATTCCCGGCGTCTTGTTGCTCTTTATTGTTACCGCGGCTGTTAAAACTTCCTCTGTGGTGGCTGCTGGTATTGTCTCTGTTTCTTCCGCTGCTCCTTGTGGTAGGGTGAATCCATCTTGCCTCGGGAAAAGAGCGCAGACAATTGAGTGCATGATATTCAGGCAAGTCGGTGCAGCTGTCGTGCGATTCTTTAATTTTTTCATGACTATTTGGTACGCGCCTCCACATGGATTGTTTTGTAGCTCCTCTCTGAGTACCTGGAAGCATTCGGCTTTGCTCTTTTTTATCAGCTTGCGGAGTTGTGATCTCTTCCTCTGAAACTGTTCTCTCAGTACCTCATAGTCCTGTGTGCCTCTACGTCGGGCTCTCTGTTGGGACCTCCGCATTCTGTGACATTCTGCTCGCATGTTGGCGATGTCGTTATTCCACCAGTATCCAGGTGTTCTTCCATTTCCATTTCCCTTCCGTGGCATGCGTCGCATCCTCGGGATAAGGATCTTGTGACTTCTTTAGTCTGTTCTTCTGCTGTGTTTCTTGCTATGTCCATGTCCTTTATCATGTAATCCAGCATTTCAGTATCTACGTCTTTTGTTTTCCAGCCCAGCTTTTGTACTTTTGGAGGGGGTTTGCAGTGTTGTATTCGGTGTTGCTCGAATATGATGGCCTGGTGGTAGCTGTTTGTGTACAGGTCTGCGACTTGCCATTTAATCCCCCATGCTATGGCTCTGCTGGCGAACGTCAGGTCGATGAAGGAGCGCGCTCTGCCATTGTCGAATGTGTGCTTGTTGCCTCTGTTTAATAGCACTAGATCGAGGCTGGCAAATGCTTCTAGCAAGCTGCTGCGGTTGTGAAATCAGCGAGACGTTATTTAGAGTATACACCCACTCATTTGTGACAATAAATAGTTTGTCCGATCAACAAAAGTTTGTATTGTGTGAGCGCCTGAATTTGTCAGCAAATTCAACGCGAGCTTTAACCAAAAAAGTCACTACAGGAAAAAATTTACACTGTTGCAGATTTTGGAGAAGGCCCAGGAGTTTCAGGTCGATATCTGCCACCATTTTATCGATTTTAGTTTGAACTTCGATGTCAAAAACGGGATATAGACAAGTCAACGTGATAATACGTCGAATCTTGAAAGAGTTGTGTCAAATTACAGGCCAACATACGATGCGTTATCTTTCAACATCTTGTACAAACACTTCCCAAAGTCGATGATGTGAATGGTGCTTTCGTGATTACTAACGCAGAAGTTGCGAATGGTCCAAGGATGAAGGAAGGTAAAACAGAGTGCATGCAGTCAACAAAAAAGGACAATCACTATCGACCGTTTGGAAAGAGAAAAGTAGGCACCTATGACTTTGTGGTAGTAATCAACTTTGTCTACATAGCATCTGCTAAGAACTCAACCAACCTGTGGACATTAAGCGAAGAATCACTCTTGCTAATTGTTGTTTTATTAGCCCAAGAAAGCAATTGAGTACCAAACCGCTCTCTTAAACTACTAGAGCGAATCCGTACGAAACCCTAATCATCGCAGTACTTCTGTATGGTGTACAAGAGTGGACCATATAAAAAGCGGATGGGGATACCTGTCCTAGCACCCCGTTTGTAGGCGACAATTCTTCCGGTGATATTTGGTTCCATCTTCATACATAGACGGTGAGTAAAGAAGATGATACAGTGACGAACTGCATGGTCTATATTGCATTATTTACTTGGTTTGATGAGTTCTAATACTAATACTGCTGTGACATGTAGAGGGTAGGTCATTAACGCTGGGGTGGACGCAGTTGGTTAATAACCGAGCTGACTGGAGGGACATCTTGGTTAAGGACCGGACCCTTATAAGAATATAGAGCCATCAGAATGTGTGAGTAAGTATGTACTTGGCCGAAGATTTTGCAGTTCTATTTAGAGTAGAATAAGGTTAGAGTTATTAAGTAAGGTTTTCAGATAAACATTAGGCACTACAATAAACCCATTAACATCCGTGGAGAATTTTTGGTTGATTGGTTGGTTTGAGTGGCCTCGATGAGGTACACTTAGACTAAAGTAGGTTCATTCTGCTGCTGCTGGATTACGCCGTCTACTCCTAGAACCATTCACATTCAGTGATAACTCTCTTGATTTTAGCTGTGCAGGCGTTGGGGAGATCGCTTACATCAGAAGTATTCCCCTAATGTATCATTCCTAATGCTGACGAGCACAGGACACGTATATAGCATGTGACCCATAGTCTCTTCTTCTTTTTAATCTCTGTAACTTTTTTTTAGAAACTTCAGGAATTTCAGGGAATACCTAACATGAGAGCATACTTTCCTATGTTCCAGTGTCCGGTGAGAACACCTCATCGGGTGAGAGGGTTTCTCTTCGGTGTTTCAAAATTCTGATATAATCTTCTCCGATTTAAATATAGTATTTACGTACTCGTATATACGGCGCAACAGCTCATCAAGCGTCTAGGCCTAGCTTCTCGCAACCACTCGTGTTGTATCCGGTATATTTTTCCCACGAATGGAAGGGATCTACCGTTTTGTGCCGTATCCGAAGGTCATTCTTTAATGAGAAGCTTTCTCATGACAACGATACTCCGCGAAAATACTTTTTGGTGTTTTCTTGGATTCGAACACCGAACCTCACGCGCAGTGGCCCGACAAACTAGTCAATGCGACACGGCGCCATAGCTCTTTAAGTGCCAGGGCCTAACATCTCGGAACCACTCATGCTGTGTGCGTTATATTTTTCACACGAATGGAAGGGAACTGTAGTGCCGTATCCGAAGGGCAATCTGTTTTGAGAGGCTTTTGTCGAGACAACAATACTCTCGGATGTTTGTCAGACGCTCGCGAGAGGTGGGACCGTGACAAAAACTTGTTGGTGTTTTCTGGGATTCGAACTTGGAACCTCACGCGCAGTGATCCGACGCAGTTACCACTTACGCCACGGCACTCACTTTGATTTAGTGACGGTAAAAGTAGCCTAGTGGTGTTGCATTGTGTTTAGTGCTTATTAGTGATTTGCTCTATAAACCGCTTCGGGATGGAGGCGGTATTCAACAAAGATATTGGCGCCTCGAAATCGCCAATATTTATGCTACTTATACCCGATTATAAGGCCAGCTCACCAGCTTTGTAATTCCCTTATGTGTCACAATGATGTGTTACCTAGAGGACTTTTGAACGGCACCAACACCTATTCTTCTTCTTCTGAGCTATGCCGTCACATTCGAATAATATCATTATAGTAACAACTCGCGTCCAAATCTGTAAGCCCTAGTCTCGTGGCGGTGCTTTCCCAGAAGGCAGCGTCCAGACAATATTCGTATAACTATTTCTAGCTGCGGCTTATCAAGTTTTAACATTTCCCCTAGAATTCCTATGATTGACTATCCTTGGCTAGCCATATAAGTCATCTAATCTAAGATGTTTGCCTTGACCACACATTCGTGAGTTTGATGTTCACTGCTTCGTCTTGTGGTAATCCTCTCCCATTTCTTGTCAGTTGATCGACGACTATACTGCAATGTCCAGGCATAGTCTTATATAATTCTTTATGTATAATGCCTTAAGCATTGTGCGGCAGTTCTCAAGTTGGAATTTTATATCACATGATTTTACCGCATTGGGCGTGCCCTAACTATCGAAATAAATATCGAAGTTCTTGTTCAATACTGATTTTAGCTTTGGTGGTCTTAAGAACACCTAGAACCTCTTCTTGGAACACGTTGCATATACAGGTCCTTTTAGTGAAAAAAGCGTTCTTTCTAGAGTGCAGAATCATACGTAAATACAGAAATTTATTTTTGTTGCAATATTCCATCCCTTTGGCACTCCTTCCCTTCAGGATACCTTATTACATATGGCGTACCAAAATCCTGTACAGAGAGGTTTTTATCTGTATCTGTTGCATTTCTGGTTGCCAGTTCATCAAAAATAGAAGAAGCACCCACACCACTGTTCTTAAAAAAAAGCCATAGAGAAGCCAAAGCGCACTAATTAAATCCTGAAGGGTACCATGGAAATGAGATAGTTCCCCTATTTGCCTGTCATCCTTAACAAAATACCCGCTACCGATTGGAGGTATGAAAAGACCCATATAATCAAGAGGAAGAAGAAGATATTGAGTTCTTAAAGCCGCTCAGTTAAAGTACTAATCCACTTCTTCTTTTACTTACCTCTATATCACTTGACTACCTACAGCTTGATGAACATTTAAAATTTTCTACAAATTTCCATTACACTCAATTGGGCAGGGTACGAAAATTCATGCAATACACCTCCCTCCGCTGTGCATAAGTAAGGATTACATGTAAAGGAATTTCCATTATAGAGAATCTGCCCTTCTGCGTGTTTTCTCCGATTTTTAATTTCGTCTCCTCAGTTTCCTTCTCATTCAGCGCACAACTCCTTTGATTCCTTTTCCCATTCATATGCAGATGAATGAGCAACGCGAATAAGAAATTGAAATCCACTACTTTCGTCTTTATCCTTTTGCTTTCACCCCGGCTGATAAAAACGAGAACAATAAATCCTTATTTGATCCCTATGCCATAGCAGGACTGTACCAATCTGATGGTGTGCCATTATACAGATTCGTTTACATATCAACATAAACGCCAGCGCGAACAAAAGTCGTCCTTTTTGTTCCAAAAGTTAAGAAATAGAGTAAAGCCAAGTAGAAAAGGACACGCGGAGATTTACCAATTTCAACCACCATCCATTTTGCGAATGACTCTTGCCATCAAAGGACTTTACTAGGTAACTGTACAGTCGTCGGCTGGGCATTCGTAGCTATTTCGTGGGTAATTCCCAAAAGGATACCCGCTATAACTGCCGGAAGGCTGTTGCTACTTCTGCATGCGTTTGGTGGTACATCATACAAGGCAACAGATTGAAACTGTTTTCTTTTTAGGGATGTATCCTGTGCCCGAATATACAAACATGGACCTTGTTTGCGGGACCCTTTGCCTTGTGAGGAATTCTCCCACGGCAGGATATGTGATTAATTTACCCTCTCGTCGTCATAATTATTATAATTGGAATGTTTTGCATGCGAAGGGTCGAGCTCGTTGTTTGACTCGTTACTCGTATGTTGGCATTTTTTTTTTTTATTGATAGCTGCGGTCTTTGGGTTGTTTGAATTTAAGTCTTTGCAGAGTGCTCATAGCACGATAAACGATTACGATAATGACTATTTGAATTGCGTGCTGAGATATTGTATGGAAATTGTTTATAGGTAGACAGAACACTTGGGGGATTCTTGAATGATGAGGGACTAGAACACTTAATTTTGGATCACAATAAGGAGTTCTTTGATTTAAATTACTTCAATGCAGGAAATCTGTGGATAACTTTTCTTCTTGAATTTTTAACAAAGCAATAAACATAAAACAAAGCACTATGGCCACCATAGAGAGTTAATTTCCTTTGTCCTTTCCGCTCTAAATATTTCAATCTATTACCTATTATGTACCCCCTTCTATAAATCATATAAGGCATCTGTACCAAAGCCGAAAGGATGAAAAAATGTAGTTCTATAGAAAAAAAAATCAAAACTGGCATTGTTACTTTTTATCTCTGTACACTATGATGCAGTGAAGCATTCCAAAACGAAACTCCAAAACAGTATCATAATGGAAACACCATAACATTGCCAATGCAAAGGTTTCAATAAAGGCGATGTTCTATTATGTTTCACGCAAACAAAAAAAAAAAAAAATAGCAAACTAGCGTTCCTGAACAAAGGGGAACCGCTGTTTATACCTCGCCCAATGCAGTGATAATCCAGAGTAGAAAAATTGAGGAAAGAACAGGCTTCATTGTGTCTGTTTATTCCATAGAAACTCGCATTTATCGCAGCGGGATGTCCTTTTTAATTTATAGAATTTTTCAAAAATTATTATTATTATTATTTTTTTTTTTAAGCAGCTAGAAACTATGAGGAAAATGTATCGAAGGTATACGCAAACATTGTTGATCAACTAAGCTTCGAATAGATGACCAGCTCATTGAGGGCGTGCAGCTTCTCCTTCTTTCTCTCATTCGCAATCCGACTCATTCTTTCGCGAACAATGATACACTTGAGTTTCCTTTTTTTCTTAAACCATGCCCTGCACAGTGGCTGACACTGCGACGTGTCATTAGTCCCTATAAGTCAAAGTCAAACTACGAGTACCTCCTCTGCGAAGGTGAATAAGTCATTATTTCACGAGTATGAGTAGCTTTCTGTTACAGATATGTCGTCTTAACCAGCCCAGTCGCCGACATTCACGGAGAATGCGCTTGAAGGTTTCCTTTTCCTCCCGACAAATGTGCTACTCTGCCTCTGGGGACAGATTTATCTTATCAAGGTGTTATCTCAGTCCATCGTGGCCTGTAAGGAAGCCTGGTACAACCTTTGTTGAGTCTAAATATTTCCTGTAGAAATGAATGAATATGATTAGTCTTTTAGACTATCTAAGCCCTAGAGTAATTTCCCACTGGCTTAGACGGAGTTGATGTTCCCACTTATTAATGGTTGTTAGGGTCTCAGTCTCTGCTCAGTTAACGCCACTCAATGGTTCTGGACGTACGAATGGTGTTGCGGCTAACTCATTATCTTCAACTCCTTTGTGACCGAGCATCCAACCCAGTTTAACTTAATTGTGTCTGGCAAGAAATTGCATGGCATTGATGAATGGAAGGACAGCACATTGAGTGCTGCTTGAATGTCCGAGAAAAAAAAATAATTCTGTTGCTTTCAATTTCTTTAATAAGTTTAATCGGGGCATAGATTTTAGTAGCATGGATCTCATCTTGAAACACAGTGGGACATGATAATCAAGCTTCTGGTGTTGGGTCCGACAAAACCAACTCCCGACTCTATTTTCAACTCGTCATTGAACTAGATTGAGAAAGTTAGAGAAAGTTAGACCAGAGTGAGGGATGTGAACATTTAACCTCAAATAACCTTCCAAAGATGCAGTTTGATAAAACATCTGCGAGCCATCTGTCTAATGAAATCTTCTAATGGTGGAAGCCCTATCTTCAAAATAGCTCAGGAGATTCGTTCGCCAAAGTTCATTAACAATGCTTACGGCCACCTTCCTGTGGATGACGACAAAATTATGCAGAGGTGGCGGCAGTATTGTGAACTTTTGAATGAACAGTTTCCCCGGCTAAACTTTATAAGAGCCACCACTAACTGTGAAGAAATACCCAACATTACAGTCGAGGCGGTGAACTATTGTAAAAACCAAAAACGCGGTTAGGCCAGACGAGATACATTCTGAGTTCTGAAAAAAGATGGGAGACATCGGGTTCAGATGGCTTATAATTCTCATCCTCTTACTCTTGGAACCATTTGCTTCGTTGAATGAAGGCGTTAATTTTAGCCGTGCATGCGTTGCCGAGATCATTAAGATCATTGTAGAAGTATTCACCCAGAGTGGCCTTCCTGATGTTGGCGAGCGCAGGACAGGCGCACAGGAGATGACTGATGGTCTCTTCTTCCTCTTCATCTCTTCAGCTTCTGCAGAAGTCATTATGAGGGATATCTAATCTTTGGGCATGTCTTCCTATGACGCAGTGTCCAGTGAGGAAATTTGTTATTTTTGAGAGGGTTCCTCTCTTCTGTTTCAAGAGTCCGATGGACCTGGATTTATTGAGTATAGGCCAGAGATGTCTGGCGGTATGACATTGGTCTAGATGTTGCCATCGATGATTGGCTACTTTCTCGGCATCAATTTGAATGAGGTACTTAACATAAGATGCTGGCGCTTCGATGTCGGTGATGCTTATGCTATCTGTACCAGAGGAGCCTTGTCGTGGTAGTTCGTCGGCTGCACAATTCCCCGGTATGTCACAGTGACCTGGTACCCAGTAAAGGGTGAGGTTGTACTGACCAGCTATCTCGTTAAGAGATAAGCGACAGTCTTTCACTGCCTTAGATCTCGTAGTGCTGGATGCGAGGGATTTGATGGCTGCCTGACTGTCGACATAAATAACAATATCAGGTGTTGATAGTGTGCTAGCCGCTAGCCAGTCAGCGGCTTTGCGAACTGCGGTGATTTCGGCTTGAAAAACGCTGCAGTGGTTGGGAAGGTTAAAGGAGATGTGTATGTCCAGATCTTCTGAGAAAATTCCGGCACCGACTCCGTCCTTGGATTTGGACCCATCCGTGAAAATTGACAGCGATTCGTTGTAAAGGACATTGCGTTATGTCCACTCACTTCTGTCCGGTATAGAGTGCGTGTAGCCCTTGTTAAAATCATATTCAGTGGGCAGATGGTCAGTGGAATTGGGAAGATGACGGTGCACCGAAAGTATATTGGCATGTCCCGTGTGTTGCTCCTTCCACTGCTTGGAGCCTTTCAGTCTTATTGCCGAGCTGACAGCCAATTGTTTCAATCGGAAGAAGGTGGAGCATGGTTTGGAGCGCCGCTGTGGGAGAAGTTCTCAGTGCACCGGTAATGCTGAGACATGCAACTCGCTGAGTTTTTTCCATTATGAATAGGTTGGATTTCTTCTCCAAGGCGGGCCACCATACCAATACTCCATACATGAGAATCGGTTTTATGACCGACGTGTATAGCCAGTGCATGATGCTTGGTTTAAGGCCCCAGGTGGAGCCTACTGCTTTCTTGCAGATGTCTAGGGCGGCCAGAGATTTCCTGGCCCGTTCGACGACATTCCCTTTCCAAATAAGCTTGCGGTCAAGCTTTAGGCTTAAATAGCTAGCACTATTTGAAAGCTTGAGGGTGGATACCCTTATCTTGGGCTGAGTGAAGTCAGGAAGCTTGTGTTTTCTTGTGAATAGAACTAGCTCGGTTTCGTCGGGTTTACGGGGAGGACGCATTTATCGGTCCATCTGAGCAGTTCATTAAGAGCAGACTGCACGACGTCGGCCAGTGTCTGCGGGTATTTGCCTGTTATTAGAAAAGCGACATCGTCTGCATAGGCAATAGCACTGCATCCAGTTTTTTTTTCGATCTCGAGAAGGGGGAGATCGTAGATTTCGTTCCCCAAGATCCCAGTGTGACCTGGGACCCAGATAAGAGACGGAGAATTCAGCCTTGCGACCGAGTTCGAAGAGTTTTTGGTTTCACGATCTAGTTTAGAAGTGGTTAAAGGGTTAAGCAAGGCCTTAAACGCAGCCTGACTGTCACTACAGACACAAATGCTATATCCCTTCCACCTGTTCTTCACAACATAATTCATGGCCATTAGGACTGCATAAGTTTCCGCTAAGAAAACAGACGCATATTTGAATAACGAGAAAGGAAGTCTAATGTTTTCGACTTCCACGAAGACACCAGTGCCAGACCCTTGACTGGTTTTGAACCCATCCGTGAAAATACGACTACATTCCATTCCCGACACAGACTCTGGCCGAAGCCGGTCCTGGACACAAGGAAAGTCGACTCTGAATTTGCGCATCAGCTGGAGTTCTGGTGTCATTGCATCAGACGGCATATCCATACGACAGGAGTCGTAGAACAAGTGTCGCGCAAGTTCACCAAAATTCCAGTGTGGAGTAAACCAAAAACCGTCCAGCCTAAGACGATGGATGACTTTGATAGTGCAACCCATGATATAAGTATCGGGGGGAGGTAAGTTCAGCAAAGCGTCTAGAGCAGAGCCAGGCGTACTCTGGAAAGCTCCCAGTTTTAAGAGGATTCACCGAAAGCCCACTCCTAGTGCACCATTCATCGATCATGTTCAGCGCCGCCTGCGCATTAGCACAGACCGTCACCAGGCATGGCCCGACAGAAAGTACGGCGACATGATCCGCATATGCCTGAGCGTAGACGTTAGAACTATTTAGAGTGTTCAACAGAGAGTCGACCACCATGCACCATAACAATGGAGATAGAACGCCACCTTGCGGACTACCTCTGTTTACCCCTGTCATAACATAGCGGCCACAATCCGCATCCACTACCAAAGTTCTATTCATTAGCATTGCTTTAGTCAACACACACAATGGCTACACACCATTGTAGCTTCAAGATAAAACCAGGAGGAAACTTTCTTCCACTTCTTCTGCGGCATTGCATCTGCTATGTAATGTCAGGCATCCCGCGTTAGGTAAACTCTTCTTCGACAGAGTATTAGAGAAATTATTAGCTTCTTTTGCTATACTGCATGGATCTCAACCCGGGTGAGTTGTGGTTTGCAAAATGTCATTTTAGCGTTAACTGGATTCTGCTGAGCTACTCTGGAACAACAATTTTTACTTGGCTACCTATATGTATATATTATTGGAACCTATCAGACTCGAAATTAAGCATCACCTACTAAACTTATCCTCTTAAACATTAAACTGCAAGTGTTTAGGCTAAAAGTAGAGTAAGGGGTGTTCTATTGAAGCGGAATACAGTGCTATTAATTGTTACAAAAATGTTAACACTTTCGGTCAAAACATATTCCTATCGCATCTCATATCTCAAACGAACAGAATGTAAGAACGGGTCAGGAGCGGCTTGGTCACTGTTTATCGAAAACCCGCAATCTGCACGTATCATCGACACTAACTTTCGATAGATTTCATTATCAAAACAACTGGACAAACAGGCGGACCTTACCTTGTGGCCGAAAAAATTGTACCTTCAGCTTATAAAATGTTGAGTAATCCGTTCCAGATTTAGGATTGATGAGGATTAATGAGCCGAGGTAGCAGCCATCCTTTAAAAACAATGCATCTAAATAGCCTTCCTTTATGTAAATAGCTATTACTTTGAGGCAAAAATTGCCCCATTAGCTCGTTCAAATCCCCAAATTGGCCCACTTGTGATGGTGTGTTGAGGAATGACATCTCCATAAGCCAATTTGTTCAAGTTACTTGTAGAAAAGGCAGCAAATTCTTTCTCATCCATCATCTCCTTTAAGCAGAGTTTGTGTTTATTTGCTCTGTACATCCTGTCGAGTTAAACTGTTTGCCTATTCATTTAAATATTCAATTTAAATATTCTATCTAAACAGAATTACATTCGAAATTTCTTTTCAAAAAAACTTAAAAATTCAATTAAAAGTGTTTGCAATCGAGCCTCTGGCGTATTAATTCACACATTTCCAGGGGTGAAAGCAGCTATTCTAGGAACAAAGAATTGCAGTTAAAGGATCTGAAAATAGGCAAAAAATGTTCCTTTTTCCTGGCAACAAATAAACATCCTGCGGCGGAATTTCTGCTAATTATCCTCTTGTTGTGTTATTTTCTAATTTCTAAACACGCCGCATTTAGGGGTTGGATGTGGTTTATAATGAGAATTATCTGGTTTTCAAATGACACAAAAAAAAAGCTACGAGTATCTGTAACATGATGCCGCGGATTTTTTTTTTCTTCCGCGAGAAAATTTCTCTGCAATAAGAGTCAATATTGAGTCCTTTTTGTTATGGTAATTCTTATGTGAGCAGCTGCTATTCTCAGATGACAATTTTTAAGCAAATTTTTCAAGGAAAACTCAATTAAGTGTTGCGTCCACATTAGAGGAATTCATCCTAGGGGTGTCCATTTGAGCGTTAATCTTTTCCCCAAATCGAGAAAAACAAGACGTCCTCTCACAGGATAATGACGATGATGATGTAACTTGCTAATGCGTTCTTGAGGTGAACTTATCGCAAAAAAAGCACTTGAGTGTCATGTGTGAGTGTGTTAAGAGGACGTCGAGAGTCCTTAGCACAACGTGGAATCGGAAAATTGTCACATCCCTCTGCTGGAAGTTTTCCTTTTCTTTCAACTTCAATCCTTCAAGTGGAGGGCAGAACATTTTTGTACATACATATGTACATACATAATGTAGGTACGACCGTACTTCATGCGTCACATGTGCGGTGCGGTCGCTTGTGCTGTGCGTACAAGTGTTGACTGGGAACACATCTAATGAACCCTTCAAGTGCACAACACGAGATGCGACAACGACTACGCACGGAGAAAAATCTTCTCCGTCGACATACTTTTTCAATCGAAAGCAATTTGCGTCTCGGGCTGGAGATGAAAATTCGATTTCGTTTTCCCCGTCGAATTTACGGGTGTTTTTCATTAGAATGCCATCCCATGGTCTTGAAGCCAGAGGGCAAAATCGTGTTGAAAGGGATTCGATGTAATTCAAATTGCGGATGCAGTAACTACGTAAGTACGCAGAAATTGCGTTTGTTTTGAAATTGGTTTACATTGCGTCGAATTGACTATTTGCCTTCAATTAAGGATGCATTTGGGTATGATGAACCAATTGCAAGAAATGAAGGTACCGGTGCTCCTTATTGGTTAATTGGTAATGCACGTATGTACATATATTAATGACTAGCTGATTGATTGCCGCTTCTTTGTATGGTGCACAATAATATTAACTATATATGTATGTATGCATGTAGCTACAGAAGGAAAAACATCAAACGCCATCGTCAAAATATGTAAATTCTCGTAGCTAGTAACTCATCTAATGTGTTTAAAGCCTTAAAGAACCCTACCCCAAGGATAATACTTTACATCAAGGATTCAAAGAGACCGTCACCATAGGTCGTTCGAAACCTTAAAGAACCTGCCCCAAGGAGTCGAAAAGACCGCCCCCATTTGTCCTTCGAAGCCTAAAAGAAACCTGCCCCAAGGATAATATTATACTTTACATCAAGGATTCAAAAAGACCGTCACCACTGGTCCTTCGAAGCTTTAAAGAAACCTGCCCCAAGGAGTCAGAGAGACCGTCACCATTGAAAGCGCTTACAGTTCGAGCAATGTACCTACTGGTGTTGGTTTTGACTCCCCACGTCCGTCTGTTGCTATTGACAATAGTTTGGCAAGTCAAAACAAACTTCCTTCTCTTCAAACAGCAGAAGTTGCAGTTACCAAAAACACTTCTGTTGTGCAGGCTGTTTTAGATGTTGCTAGCGCTGTTAGTGTTGTAGATGTTGCTGATACTGACCCAATGAGAGGTCGAGGTGATATTGCTGATGTTGCTGAAATGGTTGTTGCTGCTGCCTCTAATAATGTTCTTGATAAACAAATTGCTGCGCATAGTCTGAATGCTGATCCCACTGTCGCTAATTCTAATTTATTAGAAGATTAGAATGCGTTTGCTACTGGATATGCTCTTGATGGTGGACACGTAGAACTATTAAATACAAACACAATGGACGCACCTCGTGATATTACTAGTTCCGGTGATGGTGATGCTGTACAGAATATGGTATTTCCAATAGAAAATTTAATGTGCGAGCTGAGGTCGTCTATGGTACTAATGTTCTGTGAGGGTATCTTTACTCGAAGGCTGAGGTGGGCTTGCCGGACCCAGGGTCGACCCAAAGGGACACCCTAGACTCTGGGAAAGAGGTACTTTATTTCTTTGATTGGTTATTAACAATAGTTGCTTGGGAACAATTCTAGTCGGGTTTTTTTTATAATTCCTTAACAATTGTTATACCTAACAATAGAAATGATAAGCTTAATACTATCGTCGTCCTGCGGCTGGTTCTGGTACGGCCCGGGGCTACGTGACTTGTTGTCTGGCTCGGTTCGGTGCGTCGACTCGAAGGAGTTCCAGTCCGCACTTAGGGCAGGCTTAGAAAGTCGCCGCCCGCACTTAGGGCATGCTTGGAAGGTAGCAGTCCGCACTTAGGGCAGGCTTAGGAGGGACCCAGTCCGCACTAGGAGCAGGCTTAGGAGAGATCCAGTCCGCACTTAGGGCAGGCTTGAAAGGTAGCAGTCCGCACTTAGGGCAGGCGTGCTGTGACTCAGTCCGCACTTAGGGCAGGCTTAGGAGGGATCCGGTCCGCACTTACGGCAGGCTTGGAAGGTAGCTTAACAAAGGGGCGGCAAATCCGCTATGGTTAAATGGGTTTGTTTTGAAAAAAAAGATCGGTGGAAAGTCCTAAGACTAATTCCTAGAGAGGCTGACAAGAGTACTCTTGATTGGTACTATCACGCTTGAGTAGACTCTGTCGAATGCCTTTCATCCACTCTCCTTTATGGAAAAATCCTGCAAGACGGGTATGTGAATCAGGAGCCAATGCAAAATTCCCTTCAAATTCTCGTGTGCGACCTTGTATTTACGTCTTTCATATTATATTTTCCTCCCTTTCCTCCGTTTCCTCTTGTTCGACTGAGGATACGGAGAGTATTCGCGGTTTCGCTACCTGCCAACAGATGGCGGCCTCCGCATTCGGTGTGTGGCGGTTGACGTCTTTGACGTTTGTCATCGAGACATTCGACTCGACAACACCCGTAGGTGTGGAACCTGCTCGAGCCGTTTTTAATCACATCGAGTAATCTTTGATTTTTTTAATTTCAAAAAGTCAAAATTTTCAAAATTAAAAATAGTCGACATCGAAAATCTAAGGAAAGCGGTTCTACCAGAAAGCTTATAAGAATTCATCACACCGAGGACTTCGTCGACGCTGAGATTATTTGGTCACCAACTGTCTCATTCCTGTGATGATCAACGAGACACCAACCATCGTCCCATTGCAGTGGAGCTAGTCGACCCTAAGGATTTACACGGCTCTGTCCTAAAAACTCTTCTAAGGATTCAAGCGGTCCTGCTCCCTGAGGAAAACCTTTTCTCCATAAGAATCTCGAACGATTCTTTTCCTTTGTAAGACTACATTCAAGAAAAGGTTCCCAACAACCGCAACTCAAAATTCATCAACAATCTTCAAGACCATTCAAGAAGACGTTTTCCTGTTTTCAGCTGTTTGTTCCTGTTCAGTTGTTTTACTCGTAGTGACCTATTTATTACGGAAATAAATCACTGAAGGTTTTTTAAACGTTGTGCATTGTATTTGTGTTCCATCTACTGCTAGTGAGGCGGCCCTCAAAGCCACACCGACCTCGCTAAAGGTGTTTAGCGAAGTTTGGGCCGTGTGTGGATGATCGCTGGTTTGTGTTTCTGTGGCGATGGGATATGCCACTTCGTTACAAGTACGACTTCTTATAAATTTCAAACAATAATATTTATATGCAGTTTTTTTTGTCAAACACACAACCAAAAATAGTCAAAATTCGTTAAACGCTTCTTGAATAGGGTAAGCAATGGCCTGTAAACGCCTGTATCAACGGAATATTTCAAACATCCAGGTAGGCAAGAGATAAAGGAGAGATAGAATAAGCACCTTTCTAAAGACCTCAATTGCAGTAAATTAAGTCAGCTTTATAGGGCAGGTTTCACACGTTCTATTACTCCTTAGTAAACAATTATATATAAATAGATAATTATATTTCATTTTACTTATAATATTAAATTAACATATAAATATTTATAAAAAATCACATCTTAAACAAAAATCGTTTAATTATTCAATTTAAGTTTTAAATTATTCATCATCATTATCACGATCCAAATCAGCTTGTTGAAGAGCCTTCGCCAGATTACCAAGATTGTACCTGAGTTGATTTACTGTATCTGCATTTTCGTTGACCGCTTTCACCAAACGATCCTATATGAAAAGATACATTATTTTATGTTTTCAAATAAACATCCAAACCAGACTTACAGTTCTAGCAGTTAAGTCATCCAACCAGTCGGCTTTGGCAATACTTGAACTTGAAACCACCAGAAGAGCGGCAGTGATGACGAATACTTTTGTGTTCATTTTGAATGAGTAATCTGTGAGGTGCTGATAGGACTAGAACGTCACTCGCAGATGATGCTGACTGATGGTTGAGGTTCAATTGTTTGGTCTTAAATACATGAAGGCTAAAGTTCTGACTTCTTTGTGATAACCCGCAATGCCATGGGGATTTTTCTAGTCTGCAGTTTTATTGTCGGTCATTTACTTTGTGTAAACTCAATTATAACTTCCCCAGTGGGTAACTCCACTAGAGCACACACAAACACAAATCGTCAGCTAGTCGGCTCTGCATCTAAAGGTTGGGAAGACACGGCGAAAGGATAAAAAAAAACTTATCTCCTAGCTTAGCACATTAGATGCTTAGAGTAGTATTCTGTCAGGATGACAACAAAATTCTGCGGAGAGTCAGCAGGAATCCCATCTGTATCCTGGAGAGTCATGCCACAGACACCCGACCATTTTTATGCCTTGAAAAAACCCAATCATCAATGGAAGTCCTAACCGAGGAGGACCCAATGCAGGTTCAAGTCCTGAGAAGCCTTCCTCTGAGCTTTGCCTAGCAATCTCATCGAAGATTTTATTCCCAATGATGCCAGCGTGACCTGGAACAAGAATCAGAGAATTTAGCCTTGCGATCGAATCCAGAGAGTTTTAAAATTCACATAACTATTTTGGGAGTTGGCAAGGATTGAACAAGGTTTTAAGGCCAACTTTACTATCACTTTACCGTAGATTCTCCGATCATTCCAACTGTTCATCACAATAAACTCCATGGCTATTAGCATTGCATAAGTCTCTAATTGGAGAGCAGATGCATGTTGTCTAAGGAGAAATTGAGCCTATTGCTGTAGTGTTCCACAAAGAAAGCAGCACCAGGCCTTCGACTAGTGTTGTAGCCATTCGTGAAAATTCAGCCATTTTTCATTTCTGACTCAGACTCTGGCCAGAGATAGCTCTGAAAGTCGACTTTGGATTTACGCAATAGCCGAAGTTGTGGTGTCATTGCGTCAGACGCCATATCCATAAGACCGGAGACGTAGGATAAGTGTCATGCAAGGTCATCAAAACTTTAGCTTGGATTATACTAAAAAACCATGGTATGGTTTCGATAGTAGTCTCATTTAAGTATACTAACAAGTGGAGGCAAGTTTAATCTAGAGCACAGCTAGGCCTAACTGAGAGGCTATCACTGGTGCCATTGCGAGTATTGAGATTGAGGCAACGAACATAAGGTTAGCAACTGGAAATTTGTGTGGGAGACAACAGGCAAAGTACTTGCAAAAAAATTGTGAAACCATACACATCGGGACCTGTAACGATGTAAATAAAATATCCAACTAATCTATGTTCTATGTATGTACAAATTAGAAGAATAAATATAAACAAACCATAACGGAAATAGAGTATAGTGAACCTGAAGTCAATTTTAGAGTAATCCATGGTGTTAACAACATCGAAAAAGATTTTTTAGAAAACATGAATTTTTGCTGTGTTTGTTTTAATATTAGATCGATAACCAAAACATGGGATAATTTTATAGTCGAAATTGAAAATGTTTTAAGTAATATCGATATACTAGTATTGAATGAAATTAACATACCAAAGCAGAAAAATGAAACAGGCATATTGATGGATTTGAACATGAATTTATATATCGAAATGGAAGGAAAGGCGGAGGTGTTGCAATATTTATTAAAAAGAATATAAAATATGATATACTACCAATAAACCCAGTTAACTACGAAGGCATGCGGCTTGAAATAACACAGGAGGGTAAAAGAAAATATATACACGCAATTTACAGGCGACCAAAATTAAGTGTTGCAAGACCTTGGTAAATTCTTCTTCCAGGATCTCGAGGAACTCTCCGGCGTTTCAACGGAAAGATGTTGAACTTCATCAAATCATCAGGGTGGATTGTATGCAGAGTAGTTTTTAGTTTCATTGGGTAAGGGATCACTTTTCCCCCATGGGTACCACAATGGGTCAACGCTGACCTGAGTGTGGCAGAGAGCGTCGCTGCCTGCCAGCCCACATACCTAACCTAACCTAAGTGTTAAGCAAGATTCATTGATGAATTAAATGTAAACATCGATGAAGACAAAGAAACCATTGTGTTAGGTGATGTAAGTATTAATCTACAAGACGAGAATAACTCATTGGTTTTAAAATAGATGGAAATGATGGCTTCGAAAGGACTAACAAGTGTAATCAAACAATCCTCGCGTGTTGACCTGATAAGGAACACTTCAACACTTATTGATCACATATATGTTAGCATCACTAAACTAGATATTTTCTCAGCCATAATTGAAACGGATCTTTCCGATCATTATATAACTTTATATGCAACGAAAAACTTAAATAATAATCAAGCGAATTCTCAAGTTGATGTCAAACACATAAACCAACAAAAAGTCAATGAGCTAATAGAGCAAAGGAACTGGCAAAATACGCTGCAAGAAAATGATGTCGAACAACTTTATACCAGCTTTGTAAAAGAAATAAATAAACAAAATCGGAAACAAAAACAATGGATTACAATCGAAATAATTTCAATGTGTAAAAAGAGAGACGAGCTCTATAGGAGATGGAAAAACAGTCCGAGCAGTCGAAGCTATGAAATCGAGTATAAGAGTTTTCGAAATCTCGTAAATAAGAACATTCAACTCATAAAAGCTAGTTTTTATAAGCAACAATTCCTAAATGCTAAAAATGATCCAAGGAAGACATGGAACATCGTTAATGAACTTCTCGGAAGAACGAAACGTTCAATGAGACGAAGGTATCAAAAACAATTTTCCGGATGCTAAAGAAGGCCTGAATGACATCGTTGAGAAATTTGCGGAACAATTTTCGAACCAGACGTCAAAAATTATGCACGCATGTAATGTAAGGACATCCAACCATGAAAACCGGGAACTGCAGCAGAGTATTTATTTAGAAGAAGCAAGCGATACAGAAGTATATAAGATGCTGTATCAATTGAACAGCAAAAAAGCTCCGGGAGCCGACAATATTAGACCAATTGATTTAAAAATAAATGCAATGCATCTTGCTCCTGTAATCAAAAAAATTATTAACCGGAGTATAAATCAATGTTATGTTCCAAAGCTGATGAAAACATCGATTACTAGGCCAATTTACAAGGGAGGAACCAAAAATAACATTGAAAACTACAGGCCAATAGCAATTTTGTCAGCGGTTGACAAATGATTGGAGCAAGTGGTTGCTAATCGACTTAGTAGTCTTATCACCAAACATCAAATACTACACCAAAACCAGTACGGTTTTGAAAAAAATAAAAGTACGGGAATGTTACTGTTACGCTGCAAAGGAAGACGAGAGCTGCTCGTGAGCTCTACGAGCAAAGGAGACGGGAAGAACATCGACTTCTCCAAAAGAAGAAGAAACAGCATGAGAAGCGCGCGTTTGAGAATATCGAGAGTTTGTACTCCAGGAACAATGTACGGAAGTTTTACCAAAAGGTAAAAAGAACGTGTCAGAGAAGTAATACCCGTACAGAAACCTGTAGAGATGAAAATGGAAACCTCGTAGTAGAATCACAGTCGGTGCTGAGAATATGGAAAAACTACTTCTGCAGACTGTATAACGGTGACGAAGACCAACATCCCGCTGTCAGGTAGAATGAACCATTCAACATAGACGATGATAGTCAAAATTTCCGACCACTTGACCAAAACGAAGTGAGGATAGCAATATCCAAGCTAAAATCCAACAAGGCTGCTGGACGTCGTGACGGCTTACCGGCAGAACTTTTCAAGGCAGCTGGGGATGAATTGGTAGCGTGCATACACCAACTCATCTCTAAGATTTGGTCAGACGAGTGTATGTCTGATGAATGGAACCTCAGCATCGTTTGCCCGATCCACAGAAAGGAGACCCCCTCAACTGCGCCAATTATAGAGTCATCAGTCTCCTCAACATCGCATATAAGATCTTTTCTGCGATATTGTGTGAACGCCTGAAACCTTTTATGAACAGTCTGATTGGACCCTATCAGTGCGGTTTCAGATCAGGAAAGTCCACCATCGATCAAATCTTCACACTTCGGCAGATCCTGGAGAAAACCCAAGAATTCCAAATCGATACTCACCACCTCTTTATCGATTTTAAGGCCGCCTATGACAGCATCTATAGAGAAGAACTTTATAGAGTCTAGTTTTGACATCCCTGCCAAACTTGTCCGTCTGTGCAGGCTGACGATGGAGGACGCTCGCTGCTCCATCAAGGTCGGAAATGACCTCACCGAGACCTTTGATTTCAAAAAAGGTTTTAGACAAGGTGACACGCGTCATGTGACTTCTTCAACATTGTACTTGAACGGATTGTGCGGAACTCACAAGCCAACACCGGAAGCGCAATCTATTACAAGTCTGTACAACTGCTTGCATACGCCGACGATATAGACATTATCGGAAGAACTCAGCGGGCTGTCACCGGTGCGTTTGCAAGCTTTGAGGCGGAAGCGGCCAAAACGGGTTTAGCTATAAACGAGGGCAAAACCAAGTATATGCTGTCAACAAGAAGGGAAAGCCAACACCGATGAATTCGACAGAACGTCACAGTGGGCAGCTATAACTTCGAGGTAGTAAGGGACTTTGTCTACCTTGGCTCTGCTATAAGCTCTGAGAACGACATCAGCGCAGAAATCAAGCGAAGAATAACTCTTGCCAATCGCTGTTTTTTGGGCTTATATGGCAATTCAATACTAAAGCCCTATCTCGAACAACTAAGGAGACTCTGTATAAGATCGTGATCATCCCAGTCCTGCTTTACGGCGCTGAAACATGTACTTTATTAAAAGAGGATGAAGATATCCTTGGTCGCTTCGAGAGAAAAATTCTTCGTAAGATTTTCGGTCCCGTTTGCGTTGACGGGTTTTGGAGGAGAAGATTCAATCAAGAACTATACGAGCTGTACAGCGACATCGACCTAGTCAAAAAACTGCGTATTGGACGTCTGAGATGGCTAGGACATGTAGAGCGAATGGACACCAACGCTCCGGCCCGCAGAGTCTTCGAATCTAACCCCGAGGGACGACGCAGTAGAGGGAATCATCGCCGTCGGTGGCGCACACAATTTCAAGGGGACCTAGACCAACTTGGAGTGCGCAACTGGAAGCAATTAGCTAAAGACCGAGCTAAATGGAGAAGTTTGTTGGTTGAGGCTCAGGTTCACCCCGACCTGTGGCGCCACCTAAGTAAGTAAGCAAGAATGTTACTAGGGGACTTCACCAATACGGTTAATGCAAGACTAAACAGAAATCACAACGTTCTTGTACTGTTTATCGATTTTAGCAAAGCGTTCGACTCATTAACACACGAAAAGCTAATCGAAAGCCTTAGTAAATTCAGTATGAGAGGAGTAATGGCAAACTGGCTTAAGAGTTATTTGACACATAGAACCATACGAGTCAAGGTGTCAGACACAATGAGCGAGGAAAAATCAATCCAAACCAATGGTGTACCACAGGGCTCCAAATTGGGCCCACTTTTATTCATCCTCTATACCAACGAACTTCTGCGATTATTCAAAAAAAGTACTGCCTATGCCTACGCCGATGATATAGCAGTTGTGGTAAAACATAAATATTTAAATTCTGTGGTGGAAATACTGCAAGAGGAATTCAACGCAGTCTCAAAATGGTGCCATGATAAAGGCCTCCTCATAAATGTGCTTAAAATAAAAATGATGCACATACGCACCCCCTCTAAACGAGAAGATGTTCCCAGAATATACCACCGCAACGAACACTGTCCATTGTCAGCCAACAATAAAGAAATTGAAGTAGTTAAAAGCATGATATATCTCGGAGTAACCATCGACGAGCATTTCTTATGGAGTGAGCATATAAATACCCTACGTCTTTAACTCATGAGCACGCTCTTTGCGATGGTATATCTTAAAAGACATTCCGATTTTGAGGTGCAGAAACAGGTGTACTACTCGCTGGAAGAATCACGAATCAGATATGGAATCCTGGCTTGGGGAAACGCTGCGAAAACTCATATGGATAAGATATTTAACTTTCAACATCGCCTTTTAACATTTTTTAGACCTGCTAACTCATCTTTTAAAGTTTTAGATGCCAATGCAATATTTCAGATGACAACACTAATGCATTTTATGGATGACCAGAGATTTCTGCAGCCTATACACCATATGCAAAATACCGGAAGACGAGCCCAAGAGATGCTAGAAGTTCCGGAAACCTTCAACGTACGAGGGCAAGGTGAATAGTTCTCGGCCTGACAATGAAAGACTGCGATTTTCAGTTAAAAAATGATTTTATTTTTGTGCATAATCTCTGAAAGGCTGTGAAAATATTCATCTATGGCTCTCTCAACTTCTGCATTGGATGCGAAGCGCTTCCCAGAAACAAATTTCTTCAAGTTTGGGAACAGATGGAAGTCTGAGGGTGCCAAATCAGGTGAATAGGGAGAATGGCGGAGCAAATCTTACCCCAAATCCCGCAGTTTTCCCATCGCTAACACACACTTGTGTACAGGTGCATTGTCCTGGTGAAAGATGATTTTTTTCTCCTTCTAGCCAGGCCTATTCTCGCGAATTTCGGCATCCAGCTGGCCAAGAAAGTTGGAGTAATATTCGCCTGTAATTCTTCTGCCTCAAGGTAATAAATTAACAGGATCCCTTTCGCATCCCAAAATACACTGGCCATGACCTTTCCGGCAGATGCGATCGATTTCGCTTTCTTTGGCGCTGAACCACGGGCTTCCACCCATTGCTTCGTTTCTGGCGTGTAGTGGTGGACCCATGTCTCATCCATGGTGACAAATCGCCGCACAAAATCGGTCGGATCCCTATTGAATCGGTCTAAAAATTGCCATTTGCTTTTGATCGGCAATCAGCAAATGCTTCACCCATCTTGCGTAGAGCTTTCGCATCCCTAAGTTTTTGTGCAAGATGTTTCGAACCTTCTCTTCCGATATACACACAGCCTTAGCTATCTCACTCACCTTCACTCGCCTATCGTCGAACATGATACCATGCACTTTTTCGATGATTTCGGGTGTGGTTGCGGTTTTTGGCCATCCTTCACGTGGGTCATCTTCGAGGGACATGCGACCACGTTTAAATTCAGGAGCCCACTTTTTAACGGTTGACATGGAAGGGGCAGAATCCCCATAAACTTTTATCAACTTTGGATGAATTTCCTTAGGGGTTAACCCATCCGGAACCCATCCGCACGATATTCAAGTTTATCCATTTTAACGAAAAACAGGCAGGACGTCTACTGCAAAAATTCGTGTAAACAAACTACTTGAGAGAACAATTTGAAACTTGTCATACGAACTAATGAGAAGTGCACCCAGGCAGAAAACATAATTTTTTGCTGATTGGAACGCTACCTCTGCGTCAGGCCGAGAACTTTTCACCTTGCCCTCGTATATGGAAAACGAGAACTACGTTATGTTATGCCGAATAAATAATATAATAATAATACAATAAACTTCCCCAATCTTTGAAGCACATTGTAAACTTTAAAAAACGAAAAAAAGAGTTAAAAATTTGTTTGATCTTGCTGTATTATGTAAAATAGAAAAATTAATGAATTAATTGAATTTTATACATAATAGAATAACTTAAATCTTTTTATGAAAGAAACATAAACATAATTACATATGTGTAATTTAAAGTCACTTCAAAACTACTTTCATCAATTCTAATACCCACCTGCAGATAAGCACTTTGCTTCATCAACCAATCAATTAATGAAGGCAACGCATAGTATAATATATACATAATATGCTGTCAACAAGAAAGGACAGTCTATATAGACACCATGTACCTAGGATTTCGTCTATATATTGAACATTTCGTACATACTAAGCTCTGCGAAGAATTAGGTCTGCTAATCGCTGTTTCTTTGGATTAAGAAAGCAGTTAGATACTAAAGACGTCTTTCGAACAACTTACAATGTGCAAAACCCTCATCGATTTAGATGAGTAGGTTACGACGAAAGCCCATTTACAATAAATCCGACGGCCAACCTAAGGCCACACTACAATTTAGTGTTTATTGTCAACATGATCCACTTTCCATGAATAAAATAAGTACTGAGAGAAATCACTGAGTCATAGGTCATCTCACCACAATAAGAAGCCACCATTCTTCAATTATTCGCCGGGGTTCCCATTGTAATTCCTAAAATCTCAAGTTTAATCCTCTGTAGCTCTTTTCTCCAAAACCCACACTTAGGAATCCCCAACAACAATTACCACCCCACGAATTTTGGTATATAAACAAAATCAAACATCAATCTCTTATCAATTACACTCGCTGCCTTCAAGCATCAAGAAGTATTCATCGTCTGTTGATCTAAGCGAAATCAAATTCATAGAACCAGTTCCGAAATGAACTTCTCAAAAGTATTCGTTTTCATCGCTTTGTTGCTGGCCGTATTCGCTGGACAAACAGAAGCTGGACGATTGAAGAAATTCGGCAAGCGATTGGTAAGAATCTGCCTTGGAGTGCGTTTTAATGGACGTACTAATTGTTTGTTTATTATTTTAGGAACGCACTGTACAAAATATTCGTGATGCTACCATCAAGACGATAGCGATTGCCCAATCTGCGGCAAATGTTGCTGCAACTTTGAAAGGATGAATCTAGTGGTTGGGCTGATGCGAGATAGAAAATTTAGACTGCCTTTTATAATTGCTTAGAATTGAGATAATTTATTTAGTATTATTCAATAAAAAAATTATTTTATCAAATGATGTTGGTATTCGTTTAGTAATTTCTTCTTCAGATTTGTGTTGATTTGTGTCGGTTATAGGGCCCATACACGATGTGATATGTCAGACAGATTTTGGGGTCGTCGTATGGTTTTTTGAACGTCTGCCCGATGGAAATCGAATAATTTGTGAACTGTATTTTTGGAAGTGTTTGGTTTTCGAAAAAAATGGCAAAAAACACATGTTGGCAGCAATTTTATTAGACAGCGGCTTAAGGCAACTTTAGTTTTTTGGAGAATACATACAATTTTAATAGGCGGGTCCATACGTATATGAATATATTTTTCAACTTCACTGCTTGTTTGAGATAATTTTTGAAGAAACTTTTTTGCTTAAAATTACGTGACGTTGATGTGGTTCAAAACTTATATCTACACAAGAAAAGACATACATTAATGTTTGCCTTGTAGGGGAGCTCAATAAGTCATTTATTTTATTAGTTCAATAAGAAAATACAGCCAAGAGTGTAAATAAATTAAAAAAGAACGCAAAACGTTAAAATTATAGGTAAAGAAACAATGAAGTGCGATTGCGATTTATTTGACAATTAATTTTGCATCATAGCATCAATAACTTAAAGATCTAAGAGAACAGGTTTCGCTTCTTTGGCACATTTGATTATCGAGTGCATTAGCTTCACAAATTAAGTGTTCTTTGGTTTTTCCAGCCCTCTTAATATACGATTCTTCATTAGTGATACAAATTCCTTGTTGCCCAATTGTCCATCCATGTTTTCATTAAAAATAGTAAACACAACATCGATAACATGATCTGATAAGTTCACCAAAGTTACAGTCTTTGCTACATGCTTTAGAGTTATTTGATCAATTGAAGCGCCAGCAATGTGATAGAAAGTCAATGCAGTATCAACATCATTGATATTGTTTAGAAAGTGGAAGAAGTTCAAGTAATCCGCTTTAGAAATACCCTCACTGAGTTCACGGAATTTGCGCTTCACTCTTTTGACTTTCTTTGATTTTTTTTTTGTAGAGTAACCCGCATAGGCTATCATAAGTTCGGCAAAGTCTCCTTCGGTAATCATGCCATTTTCATCGGGTTTTTTCTATCAAATTCTAATGATAGCATTTCTCGCTGCAATTGTCGTTGAAAGTCTAAGAACTTTTCAATAGTAAGCTTCTTATCCATTTTTGGACCAAAGAAATAAGTGGTCAATGCTGAATTGACGGCCTTGAATGTGCTTCCAGTATGAGCATGATCTCGATGACGACTTCCGATACTGGTCTGCTGACGCACTAATGTCGCTACTTTTTCAAATTCATCAGAATCAACGTCTCCGTCTTCGTTCAAATCAAACATCCTGAAAGCTATCTCAAAATGCCGCCGGGGAGTTGATAAAACAGTCAGCAAGAATATATAATCAGAAAACGTTATCAATCCAGAAGATCCCAGTTTGTAAAATATGCTATCCTTTTCAAGGTTCAAGTCCAAACGTTCCATCACCGACTTAGGGTCGTAGCGACGATATTGATCCAAGCCAAGACCCTCTGGTTGTTTCAGCCCCGGGTATATCGCCCGCAAAAAAATCATCGGGAGTCATGAAAATTTTAGTTCCTCCGCGAGCGTCTGGTATTCGTACAGTCGCGAAATATCGGAATATCTTGTCTGGCGTCGAGAACTGTCGGATTCTATTTTCGTATTCCATAATCTTGCGATCACGGAAACCTATCGGTTCTCTTCTTATCATCTTATCCATTTGGGACTCCTGATCCATTTGGGACTCCTCATCCGACTCCGAGTCACTGGACTCATCCGCCTTGCCACTCAGTTTTCCCTTGTCCTTGGGTTTCTGTCCCGCATCTGCGTCGACTTTCGGCGTCAGGAATTTTTTTACTTTCCTGAAATCAGTTAACGAAATAATGAAGAGCGTCCCGATGATCAAGTGGAAGTACTTTGTGATCGAAGGCGTGGCTTCCTTTGAGTGACCGAACTTCTTGTGTCCCCGGGTATTTGGGCGATCGTTGTTCTGTCCACTGGTTGTCAATTGAAGGCTCTTGTACGGGAAAGAGGCAGTCAATCCGGGAGCGAGGCGACTTGCAACAACCAAGTGCCTGCCCACAGCAGCACCACATTGGCGCAGAACTGACATCTTCCAAGATACAGCACACGGATTTTTTTTTTTTGTAAAAATTAGAACAAGGGTTACAAATACAAGATTTTGCTACAACTTTTCTCAATTTTCTTTAGCAATGGCTAGCTGCCATTCTAGCGACATATTTGACGCAAAAAGAAGGGTGCCTCAACTCAACTTTGTGTCCAATCTTTTGCAATTCCATAGACATTACTGCTTTAACTCCAGCATACCTCATAATAGGCGAACCCATGCAAAGTATACCGGAACAAGATACAACCGAGAACAGCATCTACGACAATGATAGTTGAAAATTAATTCAGCAACTCTACCAAACGTTTGGAAGCAGTGGAGCTCGGGGTACCTATCTCGTCTACAGCAACGTCCAAGGTGGCTGATCATCAAAAAACAATCGTAGCTAGGAGACCTGGTTCGGCTGAAGGACGGAAAGATTTCACCTACAAAATGTATGATGGCCCGCGTTAAACCGTTACATCCTGGAGCAGGCAATATAATTCGCGTTGTTATCCTAAAAACTCAAAATTGAGAACTGAAACGATCGTAAAAAAAAATCTGTATTCTTCCGAGCAACAAAATAACCACCGATCAATCCTTAATTTAAACCATAAAGCATTTTCCCTACATATAATCGAAAACATACCATAAATTCGCATTATTGCGTTGAGAAGAAACGGTCGTCCTTTTTTTTTTACTTCTTTTGCTGAATTTGACTTCTACAGGGTTTGTATAAGAAAAGAAGTATCGGGGAAAGTATCGGAAAAATGGATTTATTTCAGATATTGCTACAAAACCTTAAAATTCTTCAAAGTAAGTACATCCATTGAGCGTCGACACACTTTTGCCAGCGGCTTTTCCTTGACTCGAAGGCTCCTTGGTAGGTTCGATTTCAGAAGGTCCTTAAGGGTACGTGTCTAAGCTTCTTTGATGCCACTTAGGGTTTCATGGTGGCGTCCTTTGAGGGAGGATTTAACTTTTGGGAATAGAAAAGTCTGCTGGGGCCTAGTCGGGATTGTAAGGGAGTTGGGAAATCGCCACGACGGCGCTTTGCGTCAGGTAGTCGGTCACCTTGGACCAGATGTGGCTGGGTTGACCCTTTTCTTCAGTCTTCTTAGCACTTCTAGGTAAAAAGCACCATTCACTGTCTGCCTCTCAGGTACAAATTCGTAGCACCCACCCCCTTGGTATCGAGGAAAACGATGAGCGTGACTTTCACTTTGGATTCGTTCATTCAAGCCTTTGAAGTGCTTGTGCCAATTAAAAACTGCAGCTTGTGACATGCTTTCATTCTTGAACACTTGGCGAATTATGCCCAACGTTTTCGTACCAGATTTCTCCAGTCCAACATAAAATTTGAAGGTGCACCGCTGTTCAATCGTTCCCTGAATTTTGAGCTTGCACCGAGGCTGCGACGTACAGTCACGTCAGGAAAACATTGTTCCCGATACACGTAATACAAACCCTGTATTAGAGATGGTCTAAGTCTTGAATTTGTATTTGCAGTTATTATAGCTGTGAATGCGATTTCTTATTCACCGTGAATGTAAACTGCTAATGCGAATTCGTAATGGAGTCACATATGTACACCTGTCCGGCCATTTTGTCTGAGTCAGACAAAATTAAATTTTCTTCCATAAGCGAATTTTCATTTTATGGTGCAAGTGCTCCAAATCATTTTACAACTCCTACCTTACGCACACGTGTGTATGTACATACATATACCCTTTCATAAAAAAACTTACTCGCACATCCGGCTCCGATGAACTTGCTGAAACTAAAGACACAGTAGGGTGCTTAATTTCAATGCGCTTCTTTAAATTCGTTGTACTGGTACTGGAGCTACCACTAGGAAATCGCATTTGCAAAGCAAAGCACCAATAGCAACTTAGTAAGTATAACCCCTGCGCTGCTGTATAGGAACCAACTAAACTTTTAAACCAGCTGCGACTGCAATAGCAACTTAGCAAATATAACCCCTGTGCTGCTATATACCAACCAACCAAACTTACAAACCAGCTGCGACTGCGATATGCAACCTTATGAGTTGGTTTGGTGCTTGTTGGTGTATTATATAAAGCTTCGGACCAGCGTTGCCACTTCTTCCAGAGCAAATATAGCATTCTGACAATAAAAATGTAGCAAAATAGAAAATTTTCTTAATTTTCTTTATTTTAGCGTTATAACTTAAAGCTTTCAGTTTCAGCAATACTAAATATTATAAAAAAGAAAAACATACAAAAAATATTAATTCAACAACTAAGGTCAGGTGAGGTTAAGTTGGCTGTCTAGTAAAGGTCATTTCTATTACCATGGATCTAACCGAAGCATTTAATAAAGCGATCAATGCTCATGACACGTAAGGACGCCAGATCGCTGAGGTCTTCAAAAAAGGGGGACCCTAGATGGAGCATTCTTTTATGCGACAGGGGTGCACAAGTGCATAGGAGGTGATGCATGGTTTCCTCCTCCTCCTCGTCCCTACAGCTCCTACAGAAGTCGTTGGAGAAGAGGCCAAGTCTTTTAACATGTTGGCCAATAGACAGTGTCCAGTGAGGACACCGGCAACGCAGCTGATCTGTGATAGCTTTACCTTGATCAACTAGGTACTATGTTTCTGGTCTAGCTTAGGCCAGATCTATCTCGAAATGTGATACGTTGAGTTATTTACCCATCTGTGGTTGGTCTTGCTAATAGCATCCAGCTTTAGTAGGAGCTTGCATGTAGCGAGGATCATACCTAGGACTTGCCTATCAGGCAGAATCTTTAGAGTTGTACCTTGTTTGCTGAGCCCGATCACTCTGCAGTTTACTGGAATGCATCTGTGGCCTGGCTCCTAGCATCGGTAAATGTTGAACTGCTCAGTCATCTCTTTAGGAAATAAACGGCAGTTTAAGGCGGCCTTTGAAGTGAGTAGCACGATTCTAGGGACTTGATTGCTGCTTGACTGTCAGTGAAAATGCTAATATGCCTGACAGACGATGCATTACACTTCAGCCAGAACAGGGCTTTCTTAGCCTCTATGATTTCTGCCTGAAAAAATGCAACAATGATCAATCAATGGCAGAGTTTTCCCATTCATCCCGTTCAGGAATGCTCGTAAGGAAGTTTCGGTCGAATCTCAGTTTCGGTGGGGTGTAGTCCGTGTTATCGTGCTTGAAGTTGAGAAGACCAAGGATCGAGGAGTGGCCAATGTGATAATTATACCACTGAGAGGAGACTTTTAGACCGATGGCCGCACTGGCTGCAATTTCTTTGCCAAAAATAATCATTCATTCAAAAATATTCATTATTTTACTTACTTACTTACTTACTTAGATGGCGCTACGGTCCGGGGTGGACCTGGGCCTCAACCAACAAACCTCTCCAGCTAGCACGGTTACGAGCCAGCTGCCTCCAGTTGCGCACGCCATGTTGGTTGAGATCCCCTCCACTTGTTTGCGCCACCTACCGCGAGGTCGTCCTCTACTGCGTCGTCCATCCGGGGAGGATTCGAAAATTTTTTTTGCGGGAACGTTGGGCTCCATCCACTCTAAATGACCCACCCATCTTAGTCGCTGTATGTGAACTCTTTTGGCTAAGTCGATGTCCTTGTACAGGCCGTATAGTTCGGCATTGTACCTTCTCCTCCACTCACCGTCTATGCAGATGGGACCAAAGATCGCTCGAAGAACTTTTCTCTTGAAATAACCAAGGGCATCCTCATCCGGTTTTGTCAAAGCCCTTGCCTCTGCGCCATACAGCAGGACTGGGATGATAAATATCTTATAAAGAGTTACCTTAGTAGTTCGAGATAGGGCTTTGCTACTCAATTGCCATTTTAGCCCATAGAAACAACGATGGGCAAGAGTAATTCTCCGTGTGATCTCCCTACTGATGTCATTTGCGGAGCTGACCATAGGTAGACAAAATCCTTTACTACCTCAAAATTATATCTGTCTATTGTGGCGTTCTGCCCAAGACGCCGATGTTGGGTGTCCTTTTTTGTAGACAGTATATATTTTGTTTTTCTTTCATTGACCGCTAGACCCATCTTTGCTGCCTCGATCTCAATACTCGCAAATGCCCCATTAACTGCCCGCTGAGTCCTTCCGATTATGTCAAAGTCATCGGCATAAGCGATAGTTGTACAGACTTGTAAAAGATTGTACCTCCGGTGTTTGGTGTTGGCTTGTGAGTTTCGTACAATTCTCTCAAGTACTATGTTAAAGAGATTGCATGATAGCGCGTCACCTAGTCTAAGACCTTTCCTGACATCGAACGGTTCGGTGATGTTCTTACCGAATTTGATGGAGCAGCGAAAGTTCTCCATCGTCATTCTGCACAAACGGACTAGCTTGGTAGGAATGCCAAGACTAGACAAGGCTCTTTATAACTCGTTTCTATACACGCTATCATAGGCAACTTTGGAATCGATGAAGAGGTGGTGCGTATCGATTTTATATTCATGAGTTTTTCCAAGATCTGCCGTAGTGTGAATATTTGGTCAATGGTGGCCTTTCCCGGCCGGAAACCGCACTGTTAAGGACCTATCAGGTTGTTGACGATCGGTTTTAGGCGTTCACATAATACGGCAGACAGGATCTTATATGCGATGTTGAGGAGACTTATGCCTCTGTAATTGGCGCAGTTCAGAGGGTCTCCTTTCTTCAAGGTCGGGCAAATGATGCTGAGGTTCCATTCATCGAGCATACTTTGGTCCGACCAGATTTTACAGATGAGCTAGTGCATGCTCCTTACCAACTCATCTCTTCCTGCCTTGAAAAGTTTCGCTATCCTCACTTTATTCTGATCGGGTTGACGGGAATCTTGACTGTCATCGTCACTGTTGAATGGCTCATTCTGCCTGACAGTGGAATATTGGAATCGCCGTTTAACATTCTGCAGAAGTGTTCCTTCCATATCCTCAACACCGACTGCGATTCTACTACTATCTTACCATTTTCGTCCCTGCAGGTTTCTGTCCTGGCTTTGAAACCCTGGCATGTTACTCTTACCTTTTGGTAAAATTTTCGAACATCACTCCTGCAATAAAGTCTCTCAATCTCCTCGATCGAGCGCTTCTCATGCTCCTTTTTCTTCTTTCTGAGAAGTCGATGTTCCTCTTTTCTTCTGCGCACGTAGAGCTCATAAGCAGCTCTAGTCCTTCTATGCAGCGCCGCTTTGTACGCCTCTTGTTTTGCTGCATGTGCTTGCCGGCATTCCTCAACAAACCAGGGGTTTCGTTGCGGTGGCCGAAAGAAACCGAGCACATCAGAGGCGGCATCTCTGATGGCTTATTGGCAACGCTGACACTGTTCTTCCACATTTGCTGCTGGCGGCATAGGACCTAGATTAAGATTAGAAGAAACTCGATCGGCAAAGGCGATCTGGCGGTCTCTTGCCATTGTAGCTTTTCGACGTCAAATTTCCTCACAGTATTTCGTTGATTTCGCTCCGTTCTGGATATTCGCATCCGTACCTTGGCTAAAACTAGGTAGTGATCCGAGTCCACGTTGGCTCCTCGGAAAGTCCGGACACCCAGAATACTGGAAGAGTGCCTTGCGTCGATCGCAATGTGATCGATTTGGTTGACAGTTTTCCGATCAAAGGAGAGCCATGTTCCTTTGTGAATGTCGAGACGTGGGAACAGCGTACTAGCTACGACAAAGTTTCGCCTCGCTGCAAAGTCGATTAGCCTGAGCCCGTTGTCGGATGTGATGTCGTGCATGCTGTGCTTTCCGACCACGCTACTAAAGACGTCCTCTCTTCCTAGCTTTGCGTTGAAATCACTTAGGATAATTTTAACGTCGTGGCTAGGGCATTGCTCATACGTCTTGTCCAAGAGCTGGTAGAAGTCATCCTTTGTCGCGTCGTCCTTCTCCTCATGAGATTCATTTTTTTATGTATCTACAAACTTAAAACTTAAGCATAGCCTTACCAATTTGTCAGAAGGCTCAAATATTGCCACACCTTTCAATAGCGCCTTAGCTAATAAAATTAATTCCACAGTATCTGAATTTAAACTATTTTTCAAATCGTTTTTTATTATGTTTAACAGATAAAAGTTAATGAGTTAAAAGCAAAAAAAAAAAACCTAAATAATAATTACTTAGACTGTTTGGAGAAATGTAGGACAATGAGGGAAAGATGTAGCTTGTAGCATGGCACTTCAAAATGTAGCAGTTTTGATACATATGTAGCAAAAGTGGCAACGCTGCTTTGGACTCACAATGGCACATGTTCGAAAAGAAAATTGGATGGAGACGTTCAGCAGATAACGGGCAAAAAGGGTAGTTTAGTTTTATAATTTTGTTATATCTTTTCTTCTTCATGTTGTTAGTATGAGACAAACACACATTTGTGTGTAGTGCATGAAAAATTAAATTGTGACTCGTGAGTAGAAGCCAAACAAATTTTCATTAGCAATAGCTGTTTATTTCTAAGTTATTAACAGGCTGCGAGTGCGAATTTTTAATAGCAATAAATGATTAGCAGGTTGCGATTTTTTGCTCATATCTACCCTGTATTACGGAAAACTCAAACAAAGAAAGTGTGCGCTTTTAGTTTAGTCCGAACAGAGAACACAGTAAAACGGACTCAATAGTATGCAAAGCATTAAATCGCAGTGAGCAGACGGGCACTTATGCTACAGAGCAATCAATCATGTTCCTTTCTCAGTGTTCACAATCACAGGCTCATATTTACAGAGAATTGTGGTAGCCAAGTCAGAAGGAGGACACTTAGTTTTAAAGAAAAAAACCAAAGTTAACTGTTAGTATGAGTTAGGTTATACGGCAGCTACATCTTTTAGAGTAAAAAGAGTTCGTCCAATACGAGCAAAGGGTTCGTGTTTAAATGTAAAAAAGAATTAATATTTGCTCTCCTGTCTACGAAAACAAAAGGACTCATCTTAGCACTGCAAGCAGTAGAATAGTTTTTGAATTTTAGAAAAGAAAAATTGTCTATAATATAATTAATGGTGTTATGCTTCCTTGTGTCTTTATTTCCCGATTAAAATACTTCAGAACTAAACCATCAAATAATTGATGTCCTGTGTCATAAGACTGGCAATTCATAGCTCTCCCTTAGATATATTTGTCAGACAACATCATTAAAACTCCACCGCCATCGGATGAAAATTAATGAAATTAATCCACTTTTCCACACTCTGGCTGATAGAAGTCCACGCGCAATGACTTATGATTCATCAAATCCCCAGAGGAACTCAGACCAAATTGGATTCATCGTTACAAATTACTCTTCAATGCAAATTATTATAAATGACAGTGCAGCGCGCCGCGCTCTCGAACTTCGTAATTATTCTAGCATCAGTGAAGGCAAATAAACCTTTCAATTTGGATAAAATATTTCCGAGTACTCTCCTGAAGAGCGATAGACGCGCTTCCTCTTTTGGTTGTATGAGTATCTGCTTCTTGAAAGAGCATCAGCGCATGTATAAATTCCGTCATTCTCGTTCATCCTGATGAAAGGGTCTAAAAGTAAAGTGTACGACTACGATTATTTTCTATTTGCATTTGTACGCACTGGATAGACTGGATGTACACAGGTATAAACCAAATGAATTGGGTCCTTGGCTGTATTCAAGAAGGACGAAATTATGGATATTAAAAAAAATATGAGTAATGGATTCGGCATATTACAAAAAATTAAATTGGAAATGTCAAGGATACTCGGTAAAGAAATTGAAATACGTTTGCATGTGAATAATTGGATGCGTTCAAGTGAAGGTGGACTAGTCGAGGGTTGACTCAAGCATTGATGGACATGCATATATATTTATTCATACACATGTGCACTGATGTCGAAGGATATTTTGTCCAGCACCCATTTTTTCATGTGTACTTGAAAAATTAAATTATCCTGCATTCATTCTTCTAGGAGACTTATCAGAAGACAAAGGCCTCATGAAAGCTTCACTTTCGAATCCTTCGGAGGTCCACCGCCGTTTTACTTACTCTGTATGTTGGACGTGGATGGCAAAGTCCTGAAGCATGTCATCTGTAACAGGTTGCAAGAAATATAGGAACAAAGAAGTCAGGGTGCGGAGAGCGTTCACTGTGAAGCAAAGAGCGAATAGCATGGAACGTATCAACGAGGGACCAATTGACTTATAGTCTTATTACTTTTTCTCCTACTAGATTGCTTGAAAGCGATTCTTCTCCACAACAAGCATTGAGGAGCGATGTTCCTACATTTTGCATTGAGTTGTAGTGATTTCGGACGTAGATTCGGCTTAGTAGGTAGTTGAAAAGGCTAAGACGATATAATGATTGGGGCCCAAGGGGACTGCGATCTATAAGATCTATTATGCTGGCCCCGAATGGTTAACCAAAGTTAAAAATTGAGACTCCTAATAAACTTCAATAATGTCTTGGGTTCCATATTCCAGGTATCGGCCGGGTTCATCGAGACCCGCGTTAGATGGAGTAATCCTTTATTTGTGGCCTCTGGGCATTCACAAAGAATGTGTTCTGCTATTCCTCTTTGTTCCCCGCAGAGTTTGCACATGGCGGTACCTGAAAGTTTCATTTTATTTAGATGCTACCTGAGTGAACAGTGTCCGGTTAGGTAGCCCGTTAGAGTTCGTAGATCGTCTTTGCTTAGTTCAAGTAGCTTGCTAGCTCTATTTCTGTTGGGGTTTATGAACTTCTTCGCTTGTCTTAGGCCCTTTTAGTTGGCCCAGTGTTCGGCGAGTCCTTTAACTTCCCATTTTGTTACTGTGGAGTGGATATCACTGGGTAGTACCTTGAAGTAGGGTTCAGGGCCGATGAGTGGGCACCCAGCGCTTCTCCTCGCCAGACAATCTATTCGTTCGTTCCCCTCAAAATCTTCGTGTCCAGGAATCCATGCTTCTGTAACCTGATTTGTGGATGCGAGGTTATCAAGGAGGTCGAGAGAGCTTTGACCCTACCGTATAGGAATTAAGGGCTCTTAGCGCTGCCTCAGTAGATAAAGATGCGGGTTCCGGTAGTTCTATCGCATGGACTTCTGCTTCGAAGTTGGTAGGTGATTTACCAAGCGCTGCCTCACGCAGAAGTTGGGACTATAGACCCCAGCTCCGGTACTGCCATTTTCCAAATTGGAGATATCTCTGTACCCGATTCGTGCGTTGGGTGGTGTCTTGAGACCTTTGTTTCTCCATTCTTGATGATCAGTAATGACCACTTCGAATTTCCTGGAGAACCGAAATCTCTTGAGCATCGTATCTGGAATCTTGAAGACTATGTTGTTCTGGACATTTTCAAGATGACCTGTAAAACCGCCGGGTTTCAGTTTTTGTATTTGAGGTAGCCCAAGAGCACTAAACAAAGCTTATTTCTGCACTGTGAGATGCAGCGGCGTGAGATTAAGTATTGTACCTAATGCTGCCGTTGGGCAGGTTCACATTGCCCCGGTAATGCCGACACAGCTAATCGGTGCAGTCGATTTAGCTGTTTCATAGCTCTGATCTGTTGTGCTTTAGGCCACCATACTAGAGAGGCGTAGGTAATCATTGGTCTGAAGATTCTGCTGTACATCCAGTAGATCATCATGGGCTTCAGACCCAAGTTTTTACAATAGAGGCGCTGGCACATGAACATTGTACTGGTTGCCTTGTTGATAACACTGTTTAGGTGAGATTTCCAGTTAAGCTATTTCTCCACGATTATCCCCAGATATTTTGCTTCCCCTGTAGGGCTGATGGGGGTATTTTCCAGTGAGATTTGCTTCAGTTCAAGCCTTCGCTTCATAGAAAAGGGTACAGGGATAGTTTTTCCAGGGTTGATGGTTAGGCCTTCGGTTCTACACCAGTTTGAGATCAGGTTGAGGGCAGTTTGCATCATTTCCGACATGATGTTTCTGAATTTGCCCAAATCGCTGGTGACGACATCATCTGCGTATCCCTGTAGTCTGTCACCAGATTTGGTTAGTAGTTCTAGGAGTTCGTCTATAACTAAGGTCCTGAGCAGAGGAGACAGTACTCCCTCTTGCGAACAACTTCTGGTTGCTATAATAGTTTTCAGCGATCCTCCGCACTCTAGCCTTATTTTTCTGCTTTGTAGCATGGATAGAATCCAGTTTATGATCAGAGGTGTGATACCTTTCTTAGTCATAGCCTTGTTTATTGCTTCATGCGAAGTGTTGTCAAAGGCTCTCTGTATGTCAATAAAGGCACAAAGAGCGCTTTTTTTTGCAGCCAGGGTTTTGTTAATTGTGAAACCAGGCTGTGAATGGCGGTCTCTGTGGATTTGCCGGACTGGTATGCAAATTGGTGTGCATGTAATGGATCAAGAATAAGGAACGTATCCCTTATGTAGCGATCAACGATTTTCTCCATAGTTTTTAGGAGAAAGGAGCTGAAGCTGATGGGACGGTTCGATTTGGGCGATTGTTCCGCCTGTTTCACCGGCTTTTGTATAAAGACTACCCTGACCTGTCTCCAGCTGTTTGGTATACGTATATAGCCTTGTGTTAGACTGGATCTGAATATCCGTAAAAGGGAAAGAGTTAATAATTCCTGTTCTTGTTGTAGGAGACAGAGAAAGATGCCATCTTCACTTGGTGATTTAAATGGACTGAAAGTTGACAGAGCCCATTTTATATGGATGGCGGTAAAAATTTTAAACGATAGGCTATAGTCGTGAAAAGGCTTATACCACATGCTTAAGCAAAAGGCTTTGGAAACAGTTGTCCTCACATTACTTCATAAATATTTTAGACGGAATAAAAGTTTGAAAGTCTCTATATGCGTGTTTTCTGCACGATTTCAAAAGCTCATATCAATTAAACGTGCTTCAGGACTGCCTGCGGTGCTTAGTCCTTCAATGCATAAGTTTGTTGACGATTCTGGGTAATTGGCGTTCTAGTAAGTGGTTATTTAATTTACTTGCTGATATATGAGAAGAACATTAGCTCTTTGAAGCCTGCTTTCTACGAGAACAAGATAGAAGAAAGGGAATACCGTTTCACACTCTGAAAGCTGTAAGGATGAGAAAGAATAGAAAATGGTGTCCTGCTTTCTGTTTTTTATAAGGCTTATAAGGCAATTCAACAGTTAAGCCCTATCTCGAACAACTAAGGACACTCTGTATAAGCTCTGATCATCCCAGTCCTGCTTTACGGCGCTGAAACATGGACCTTATTAAAAGAGGATGAAGATATCCTTGGTCGCTTCGAGAGAAAAATTCTTCGTAAGATATTCTGTCCTGTTTGTGTTGGCGGGTTTTGGAGGAGAAGATACATTAACGAACTATACGAGCTGTACAGCGACATCGACCTAGTCAAAAAACTGCGTATTGGACATCTGAGATGGCTAGGACATGTAGAGCGAATGGACACCAACGCTCCGGCCCGCAGAGTCTTCTAATCTAACCCCGAGGGACGACGCAGCAGAGGACCTCCTCGCCGTCGGTGGTGCGCACAAGTTCAAGGGGACCCTCGACTAACTTGGAGTTTGCAACTGGAGGCAATTAGCTAAAAACCGAGCGAAATGGAGAGACTTGTTGGTTGAGGCCCAGATTCACCCCGAACTGTAGCGCCACATAAGTAAGTAAGTAAGTCCTGCTTTCTTCCTTTTAAGGAGGAAAGTCTTAAGCTAAAGATTCAACTGCCTGAATAAGCTGTCAGGTCTAGACCTTTGCAATGATTAGTAGATACGGCTTAAGGTCCAACTGTTTCCAATTCAATACAAAAAGCTTAACGCCTATTTATAGACAATCCCATTATTTAGAAAGAGGATCTGGGTTTTCATAAATGGCATGAAAGCACAACTTAAATTTGGTCTGACAGTGTTGAAGCTCTAGCCTAGCCCTCAATTCGTACATCCGACGCGCTAGATAGACCAAATTCTTTATTGTTAAGCGACCAAAGTTTGAATCGTTCCCAGTGCAGGGACGGGTTAAGAATATCACTGCAGTGCCTCCCAACAAATAGCGCTTGTCGTAAAAGTCGACTAAGGGGACAAATCAGATCTCGGCAATATAACACCCAAGCGAGCCCAGTGACACATATAATGGCTTAGAAATTCTCCCATAAGTGTGCATGCGAGTCCGTGGGTTGACACGACCAGAGGTTACGGGTGTCATAAAAGAAAGATTAAACAACAATAGAACAGGAGCATGCACGTGTTAAAGACCATTGCAATAAAATTGCAAAAAAAGGCATGCGAACTCCACAGGCGGATCAGTAGAAATGCGGTGAAGTGGGAGGGTTATGATCCATTCTTTTAGGAAATAGGAAGAAGAAGAATAAGAGCAAAGATGGAATCGTGACTTGGACATTTTTGAGTCGATGAAGTTGTTTGGTGATTTTCTCATACGTGTACCAAATAGAAGCAAAGGAACTTTTCAACCTTTGGTATCCTGGACCCAGGAATTCAGGAGAAATTTGTCTTTTGCGAGACGGTGTAACATTTCTACGTGCACGTAGTGAACAATTTCAGGGTTAGTGTTTCCAATCTCTGCATGATTCTATTTGACAAGCTACGAAAGTCCTCCAACCATGAAAGACTGATTGTCCTGGAAATATTAACGGTTTTAAGATAAAACATCTACACCACAGATCTTTTGTTTATATTAACCTTAAGGTTGGTGAAATACAATATGCATTCATATAATTTTTTTTTTTACAATACAACAAAACAACAAAACAATAACAGTTTTCAAATTAAAATTCTCTCACTACCCTTTCCTGGCTAATCCAATTACTGCTTTACCGGCAACAGCTACTGCAGCTACATTTTTAGCCAATTTAGCTCCACGACGAATGATGGGTCCTGCATTCCTACCCACTTTGCTCTGAAATTACAAACAATAATAAATATATTATTATTTTCTGCATTATACGCTTTATTTAGTAAAAGTGCTCACTAGAACTTTTTTGAATTTACGGAAAGACAAAGCTTCAGATGATCCCATGAGATGCAGCAGAAGCAATGTGAAAACGAAAATATATTTCAAATTCATTTTAATCTTTGCTTTGGATTCCTGGCACTTTTCTTAGCTGCGGACTGAAGTGCCTTCTGAAGATACTTGGGTGCAACTCTTTCTTCAAATCGTGCTTATATACTCTTAAGATCGCCCATACAGTGTATTTGTTTATGCCTCATCCCATAGGGTATATTCATTTTGACAAATGGTTTGTAACATAAAGAATACAGAGACATGTTTTTTTTTATATTAGCGTACACCTAAGACTATAACTCGTTTATTTCAAATATGTATGTAGACAACTGCAAGACGTGGGATGGAAATGAAGAGAACAGGTAGGAAATGTCCACCTTTTTTTTTGTAGTAGTTTTGAAACGCAGGTGATACTAGGTATTTTTCTCGAGCATTTGCTAGATTACTTTAGGTGTTTAATGCCCGCATAATTTTAATCGTGGACAACCTTATCACTCAATAACCAAACATCATGCCACCCTTATAAAGATTATATGTGTAGAAATTATCAATACCAACAAGTGAGTCAATTTGAGCTAGGTCCTTCCTGTCATCTGTCTGTCTATGCGCCTCCAGTTTTTGTTCTTTAAGTTTTCAAATACTCGTAGATAGTCATGTTTTATATAAGCTTCTGCCAGCCTGAAGCACCTGAAGCACAAAGGGAGTATTAAGAAAACGCATGAAGTCCATGCGATCGAACTTTGTTTTCGGGAATCCCTGCGGAGAAATACTACCGGAACCCGCATCTATATCTACTCAGACAGCCAGGCAGCGCTAAGGGCCCTTCATTTCTATACGGTAGGATCAAAGCTCGTGTGAGACTATTTCGACTTCCTTGATAACATCGCATCCACAAATCAGGTTACCATAGTATGGATTCCTGGACACGAAGATTTTGAGGGGAACGAACGAGCAGACTGTCTGGCGCGGAGAGGCGCTAGATGCTCACTCATCGGCCCTGAACCCTACCACCCAGTAATATCCACTCCACAGTAACAAAATGGGAAGCTAAAGGACTAGCCGAACAGTGGGCCAACCAAAAGGGCCTAAGACAAGCGAAGAAGTTCATAAACCCCAACAGAAATAGAGCTAGCAAGCTACTTCAACTAAGCAAAGACGATCTGCGAACTCTAACGGGCTACCGAACCGGACACTGTCCACTCAGGTACCATCTAAATAAAATGAAACTTTCAGATACGGCCATGTACAGACTCTGCGGGGAACAAAGAGAAACAGCAGAACACATTCTTTGTGAATGCCCAGGGGCCGCAATGAAACGACTACTCCATCTAACGCGGCTCTTGATGGGCCCAGCGGACACTTGGAGCGTGGAACCCAAGACATTATTGAAGTTTATCAAGAGCCTCCATTTTTAATTCTGGTTAACCACAATAGATCTTATAGGTCGCAGTGTACTTGGGCCCCAATCATCGTATCGTATCGTAAAATGCCGTGCCCACTTTTTAGTTGTATTTTCTTCAAAAAATGTTCATTTAATTTTTGGTAAAATTAAAAATTGCACCTACGTAACCAGTTTTCATAATATAACGCCACGCAAACTTTAATAGATAATAGATAAAAGATAGTGTATCATACGAGTTGTTTTAAATGAATTGTAGCTCTTCTGTATGTTGTAGAATGGAATATTTAATAAGAATCTTGCTTACAATGTTTCGAGCAAGATAAGGTGCATCAAGTCGCTCCTAAACAATAACTGTAATAAAATTTGCATGAAGATAAGCGCATGGTCAAGACGCGCACATTAAACATTACACTGCATTTGTCTGAATTTCCCTGCAGTATGTTCCTATGTATATACGTAGTGTTATTGTTTGAGTTATCCCTAAGGCCCCCATTATAGAGCATTCACATTCTGATGAAAAGTATTTCTGCCAATTTCACTAGAACTTCTCTGGTTAATCAATTGTTGCCTAGAAGATCGATTGATGCCTCAAAACAAAAGTGCAAAGCGGTTTTCTGCGCGTACAAGCGGAATTCGCGACCGACGCAAACCGCCCATCTGGGTGACATGGAAATCCATTGAACTGTTCACATAGGCAGCGGACAAGAATGAGGGGTGGAAATAGAAAAATAAAATAAACTAAATGGGATATGCAGGCTTGAATGTACATACAGTGTTAGTTAGTTAGTTTTAGTTAAAGGCACTTTATTTTTCAAATCATTTTTCCAAGTTACAATAATACAGTTTAAGCAATGGCTTCGCCGTCTGCCGTAGATTAGCAATTCTATAATTTGACTACATAATTGTCAATTGTGACTACATCTTCGCTTACCGGTGTTTGCAGAAATTCGAGACTTTGGGCTCGTGTAATTGTACCTACAGTGTATTTGTCATAAAGATTGTGGGTGGAATTGGTAAATAATATAGTAATTAAATCATCAACGTGACTGGGATATGCGGATAGGGTAACCTAAGTAGAAATTCCCATACATACAATCCAGTCACGGCTAACAGAGCACACACCACATGATGATAAAGAGAAGAAGACTGGCCTCAGATATCGCCAAACCTGGTAAATCAGGGCATCCTTTGAAGCCAGGTTTGAAGAGTGTCAGTTTGCGACCATCCAGTGGTCGGCCGACCGGTTTAAGCCCGAAATGGCTACGAGCTTCCTGTCAATGGTTTCGCGAACTATTACGGGAGTCAAGGGGTGAGCGCGCTATGCTCCGATAGGGGCACAGATGGATTCTCCGATTTTCGACAACGCCATCGACTTAGGATAAGCACATGGAACATTTCATCTCTCATAGGGAAGGAACTTGAGCTTGTTGGGGAAGCTGTTAAGAGTCGACTAGATATAGTTGGCGTCTCTTCAACAAAGCAGAGAGGCTCTAAGACTGTGGACCTTTCGGGTGGGTGGAAGCTCTTTCTATCAGGAGTGGCACCCTCAATGTCTGTTCAGGCATTAGTGTGGATACTCATAAGTCCCAGTGGATACCGTTAGGAGGGAGCATATACGAAAGGAAAAAGCGTAGAGACAGCGCTGCACTGTGTTGTCGGCTCAAAAGAAAAATCACTGGAAAACAAAGAATATACACTAGCCGCTTTCCTAGACATTGAAGGAGCCTTTAACACAAAACGGACGCGGTTAATAGAACTCTAACGAACCTTAATATTCACAATTCCATGATAAACTAGATCGTCAATATGCTAAAGGAAACACATATCAAAGTTGAACTCGGAGGTACTAAGCTTGAAGTCTATGCCTCAAGAGGCACCCCTCAAGGAGGGGTTATATCCCCACTGCTGTGAGTAATTGTCCTGAATGAAGTCCTTCTTAAACTGAGAAACAGCGGCGTCAAGGCCATAGCCTATGCGGACGATGTTGTGCTGCTAGCAACAGGTAAATTTCTCCCGACCCTGAGCGAACAAACCGAAGCGGCGCTGGAAATCATTGACTATTGGACGGAGAGATGTGAGCTGGTGGTTAATCCCCAGAAAACAGAGTTAGTACTATTCACTAACAAAAGAATAATTCCACAATTCGTAACACCTTCCGTAAGGGGTACTTCCCTGAGTATCTCCAGTAGTGCGAGATACCTTGGCCTGGTGCTCGATAGGAAACTGAACTGGAGACTAAACATCAACGAAAGAGTCAAAAAAGCCACGATAGCTTTTTACTCGTGCAATAGAATATTCGGGAAGACTTGGGGGCCGAACCCCAAAATCATCCTATGGATGTATACTGCTATAGTAAGGCCAATACTAACGTATGGAAGCCTTGTATGGTGGCAGGCAGCCAGCAAAATAAATAACCTAGCTGCTATCACAAAAGTTCAAAGCCTAGCGTGCACCGCCACAACCAGTGCGATGAGAACGACACCTACAGCTACACCTACATAGGACTCGAGGCCATTCTCAATCTGCTTCCGCTAGACATCTTTATACAAGTATCGGCGGCTCATAGTGCCGTAAGATTAAGCCAAACAGATAGCTGGAGACCAAATGCAATGGGTCACACCGCGATCCTGCAGAGATATCTAGGCAGTGTATCTAATACAGATTACTTAACGCCATACATAGACTTCACAAGACCATTTTTTAGCACCTATCCGAGCAGGGAAGACTGGAAAAATGACAGAACGCCTAACGAGCGATCCTTAGCTGTTTACACCGATGGATCCAAAATGGAAATAGGTGTAGGCGCAGGCATCTTCTCTGAAACGCTTGGCCTCTCCATGTCAGCTCGGCTACCGAACTACAGCAGCGTTTTCCAGGCGGAGGTCCTAGCAGTTACAATAGCAGCTCGTGAGACTGCGATGAGGGCAATACCACGAGAGGATATCACCTTTTTCATCGACAGCCAGGCGGCGATAAAAGCAATATCTGCTATAGAAATAAAATTGAAGCTTGTGAAGTGTTGTAGAGAAGAACTCAAGGTTCTTGGAACACAGCACGAGGTAAAGCTCTACTGGGTCCCTGGTCATGAAGGCATACCAGGGAATGAGAAATCCGATGAACTGGCTAGAGGAGGCTCAGCACTAAGCCCGGACCAATCCGACCCCTCGGTGTACATCCCGCCTTGCCCCTTAAGCTCGAAGCAGGAAAGAAAGCCCTAACGGAGGCTAACAACAGGTGGACCTCTTTAGATACTTGTGTCACCACGAGGAAGCTGTGGCCCGCATTTGACAGAGTAAGAACCAATAGACTCATACAGAGGCATAGAAAATCCCTCTCTACTCTAATAGGAGTCATTACGGGGCATAATCCCATGCGGTACCACATGAAAACACTACGTGTGACTAACGAAGACATTTGTAGAGGCTGTGGCGTCGAGGAGGTTTAGGAGGACACCACCCACTTTCTCTGTCATTGCCCAGGCCTCTATCATTTGAGAAATAAGATCCTTGGACAACACTTCTTTGAGGATCTAGAAGAGTTGTCCAACAGACCAATAAATGACATCGCAAACATCTTCAACCTTTTATCAACAGCCTGATTGGACCCTATCAGTGCGGTTTCAGGCCAGGAAAGTCCACCATCGATCAAATCTTCACATTTCGGCAGATCCTGGAGAAAACCCAAGAATTCCAAATCGATACTCACCACCTCTTTATCGATTTCAAGGCCGCCTATGACAGCATCTATAGAGAAGAGCTTTATAGAGCCATGTCTAGTTTTGACATCCCTGCCAAACTTGTCCGCCTGTGCAGGCTGACGATGGAGAACGCTCGCTGCTCCATCAAGGTCGGTAATGACCTCACCGAGACCTTTGATGTCAAAAAAGGCTTTAGACAAGGTGACGCGCTGTCATGTGACTTCTTCAATATTGTACTTGAACGGATTGTGCGGAACTCACAAGCCAACACCGGAGGCACAATCTATTACAAGTCTGTACAACTGCTTGCATACGCCGACGATATAGACATTATCGGAAGATCTCAGCGGGCTGTCACCGGTGCTTTTGCAAGCATTGAGGCGGAAGCGGCCAAAATGGGTTTGGCGATAAACGAGGGCAAAACCAAGTATATGCTGTCAACTAGAAGGGATAACCAACATCGACGAATTGGACAAAACGTCACAGTGGGCAGCTATAACTTCGAGGTAGTAAGGGACTTTGTCTACCTTGGCTCTGCTATAAATTCAGCAAACAAAATCAGCGCAGAAATCAATCGAAGAATAACTCTTGCCAATCGCTGTTTTTTTGGGCTTATAAGGCAATTCAACAGTAAAGCCCTCTCTCGAGCAACTAAGGAGACTCTATATAAGACCTTGATCATCCCAGTCCTGCTTTACGGCGCTGAAACATGGACTTTATTAAAAGAGGATGAAGATATCCTTGGTCGCTTCGAGAGAAAAATTCTTCGTAAGATTTTCGGTCCCGTTTGCGTTGACGGGTTTTGGAGGAGAAGATTCAATCACGAACTATACGAGCTGTACAGCGACATCGACCTAGTCAAAAAACTGCGTATTGGACGTCTGAGATGGCTAGGACATGTAGAGCGAATGGACACCAACGCTCCGGCCCGCAGAGTCTTCGAATCTAACCCCGAGGGACGACGCAGTAGAGGGAATTATCGCCGTAGGTGGCGCGCACAAGTTCAAGGGGACCTCGACCAACTTGGAGTGCGCAACTGGAGGCAATTAGCTAAAGACCGAGCTAAATGGAGAGGCTTGTTGGTTGAGGCCCAGGTTCACCCCGAACTGTAGCGCCACCTAAGTAAGTAAGTAAACATCTTCAAATCCTCTGGATGGTTTGTATCTCGGGCACAGTAAGTACTAAATTCTTTCTTAAGGATATTTACAAAGACGGTTATTTTTCCACGAGGAATGGATTCTCTTTTCTATCTCCTTTCCCCCCATGGGTATCACAATGGGTCTATACTGACCTAAGTGTGGTGTGGAGGTTTTCTATCCCTCTACACCAGCCCTTTTACCTAACCTAATCTATTAGGAGGGAGAGCTGGGATCTTAAAGTTCAAGCTTGAAAGATCTACTCTGGCATTGGTGCATGTATATGGACCGAAACTTCAGTCAGAGTATGTAACTTTCTTAGACAAAGTTAGATGAAGTTGGAGCGAGCAGTGCGGTATTCGTCCCGGTAGAAGCGCAACTGACCAGTTATTCACTCTCAGAATGGTTCTTGAGGAGACCTGAGAGTATGCTTAACTTGTCTACACTTTTTTGTGGACTTGGAAAAGGCATATAATAGAGTTCCCCGTGGCAAAGTCTGGAGTATTCTGCTGGAGTATGGGATTGATGGTTCCCTGCTAAGGGCGATTCAGTCTTTATATACAAACTGTAGAAGCTGTGTTCGGATAAACGGTGTTAAAGCAATAACTTTCACTGTGGGTGTTGGACTCCGCGAAGGGTGCGTTTTGTCACCTCCCTTCTTCATTGTATATATGGACTGGATGTTGCAGCGCAGCCCTGGCGGTGAATGTCGCAAAGTGGGAGACCTAAGGATTAGTTATCTGCCCTTTGCGGATGATTTGGTCATCCTTGGATCCTCTCAAATCGAACTTCAGCGTGCACTCGAAAGTTTGTAGCCGTTCGTGATGATGGTGGGATGAAGATCAACGTGAACAAATCGGAAGTAATGGTCGTTTCCCAAACACCCATTAAGTTCACTCTGCATGTAAGTGGATTCCCACTAAAGCAGGTGGGTAAGTTTAACTACCTCGGGGTCTTATTCACGAGTGATGGGACGAGCACTGCCGAGTTATCCTGTAGGATTGGTCAGGCTGCATCAATTTTAAGACAGCTTGGTCAATCTGTTATAAGGAAGACCGAACTTAGTGTTCAAGCTAAATTATCGGTGATTAACTCGGCGTATGTTCCAACTCTCATCTATGGTCATGAAATTTGGGTAGTGACCAAAAGAATAAGATCGTGGATACAAGCTGCCGAAATGATTTTCCTTCGCGATGTTGCTGGAATAACTCTTAGGGATCGATTGCGCAGCGCACTCAATGTTGGCCAGCTACTTCCCCGAACGGAACGATATATGCTTCTATGGTCTGATCACGTAGTGCGTATGCCCCCAGACCCGCTTCCAAGAAGTGCCATGATTACTTTGCCATCAGGTAGGCGACTCCCGGGTAGGCCTAGAAATAGATGGTTGGATCAAGTCCGACATCGTTTCTGGAGCCGTCTAGAAATTCCCCCTGATGAGTTGGAGTAGGATCGAGAAGGATGGAGGGTCCACCTGAGCATCCTACCCCTTCGACCCTCATGAAGTATTAACGGGCCATTTGAAAATTTATGTATGTTGCGATCTTAAATCTGAAGCTTAAAAGATCTACTCTGGCATTGGTGCAGGTATATGCACCAAACCGGTGTTTAACTTTTCAAACTTCATGTGTGTAGTTTTGGAAAACTAAAATAACGGTACAATAATGGTGAGACGTATACTAACAGATGGTGTTTCAGGTTTTTGCCAAAAAAAGTCGCGTAATGGTACGAGTATACTTTAGTTTCTGAGTGGTTTTCGAAAATTGACTATTTCTCATCGGGCGCGTTTCTTGGACTTTAGGACAAAAGATTATAAGTTCTACTACGGAACGGAAAAGGCTAGGAACGGAATCAGTATCATCCTTGCGGCAGAGCTACTTGGTAACGTCTTGAGCTTTCGAAGTCCAGCGACCGTTTGATGTCTCTCAAACTAGTAATACAAGGAGAGGTGTGGCATATTGTCAGTGCATATGCTCCGTAAATTGGGTGCGATCAGAGGGATAAAGATGCATTTTGGCTAGATTTCCACAATCTCCTTAAGAACATCCCAAAGGAAGAGTTTTTGTTTGTTGGAGGAGATTTGAATGGACATATCGGGAAGTCAAACGAAGACTATGAAGACTGGAATGGAGGACTAGGATACGGCACCAGGAACCACCTTGATTGTGAAGACATCCTAAGCATGTGCAAATCACACGGTCTTATCGTGTTGAAAACCATGCCCATCAAACAATGCCGACACCTGATCACTTACAGAAGTGATGAAGTTCGGTTTCATGAAGTCTCGGATAAAAGATTGCAAAGTGATCCTGGGAGAGAAGATCGCTCAGCTACACCGTCTCCTCCTAAGAAAAAATGTTATTAAGACACCAAAGAAAAGCAAACGAACAAGGGTCCCTAAGAAAATCAAGTGGTACAATCAGGACAAAGAAAAAGACGAGGCTTTTGTTTCGTGATAAAACAATTACCTTTCTCACACCATCAACGGAGGTAAGGATGAAGAGTGCACTGAAGCAGAATATCTTCAAAGAAATCCTTTGAAAAGAAAATCCGCTCTGCTACAACGTAATCGAACCGCCCGGTTGACCTTTGCCAGAAATCATTTAAGATGGAAGAAGCGTTGGAGAACTGTCATATTCACCGATGGTAAACGCTTTTTCCTTAATGGACCTGACAGATTTCGTCATTATTTTCATGATTTGAGGAAGGACGAGCTGTTTTTAAGAGGCGGAGTCATGATTTGGGCAGGAATATCATGTCATTTTAATATCAATTAAGGCTAATATCCGGTTGCAAGCCTTAGCGGGGAATAGCAATCATCAGCCACCCGTGTATAAAAAGGAAAACGATTAGGTAACATCGAAGTTTTTTCAACCACTGCACCAAAAAAGGTTTCTGCCTGGTAGTACAATGGATCGAAGAATCTGAGTGCTCTAGGATTTGGGTTTCCTTTAACAAGAAAAAAGTTTAATATCCGCTTCGTAAACGGTAGGATAAAAAGTTACTACTATCTTAAGATTGTAAGAGATCGTGCACCATAACCAAAAAAAGATCCGGTATTTGATCCTACAACAAGATAATCCACACAGTCCGGAAGGTAAAAGAGTACTTCGAGCGTAACAACGTTTCTGTTCTTGATTGACCAGTATTGTGTTGTATGAATGAATTTATGAATTTATTGAATGTATGGGGACATCTCTCTCCAGAGCTGTCTACCGAGACGGACGATAATTTAATAACCCAGGAGACTTTTTTTTTTTGGTTAAGGGGTGGTGGAAAATGTTTTCCGGGATGATGACGCCGATTCGACATTCTAGCGCCCCCCTTTCAGCTTCCCCTCTGTTGCACTCGAAGAACGTGCGGTTTGCGTCGTCTAGTTCTGAGTCGCCATATTGGCAAGCCGGGCTCCATGTTTTGCCCATTCTGTGGAGGTAGGCGTCCAAATAACTATGTCCGGTAAGAAATTGGGTGACGTAATTTTTTTTTTGCTTTTTTTTTTTAAATTGCGCACACTCAAAGGGTTATGAATACCTTTAACATGTTTACACGCAGTGCGGGCGTTGGAAATGATGGATACAGAGAGAGAGAAAGATTTTGGCGCATTGATTCTTGAAGCTCAGCTGTTTATGCTTCAGGATTATCCGGGGTCGGCATCCGGATAACTGGGGAGATTTTTGTAATTTCTTGTCTTTGTCTCGTCATCAACAGAGCGAACAAATTTTCCAGCCACATGACCAAGCTACTGCCAGTGTTAAGCCTTCCCTGTAGTGTTCACACAAGCTTTCGCAAATGAATTGACTGACTTTATATATTTACTTACTTACTTATGTCCTGTATCCCCTTGTGGGTCCTAGGGCCTCTACTACGCCTACGCGCCATCGTGTACGGTTTCTGGCAATGTGTCTGAGTTCTCCCCAACTTTTCCCTAACTGCAGTGCCTCCTTCTCGACTGTTCTGCGCCATGTTTTCCGCGGACCGCCAGGTCTTCTGCCATCCTGAGTTAGAGGGTTCCATTGCATAGCATGGTTCGCTATGGAGCTGTCACCCTTTCGGAACGTGTGACCAATCCACTGCCACTTCCGCCGTTGGATAGTTGTGCCTATTGGTTCCTGACCCGTTCTCTCGTAAAGGTGTTCGTTAGAGATACAATTGGGCCAGAAAATCCTTAAGATATTGCGCAGACACCTATTAACGAACGTTTGCAGCTTTCTGGTGATAGTAGTGGTCACTCTCCACGTGCTGCAACCATATAGCAGCACGGATTCAACGTTGGAGCGGAACAGTCTTATTTTGGTGCTCAAACTGATTGCATTGCTTCGCCATATTTTGGACAACATCCCGAACGCGGACTTTGCTTTGGCGATCCTGTTGGCTATATCCAGTTCGGTTCCACCATCGGTCGAGACAATACTCCCAAGATACTGGAAATCCTCTACTCTCTCTACCGGTTGTCCAGCAATGCATATTTGAGCCGATGAGTTAGTTCCAAGGCTGATGATTTTAGTTTTTGTCGTATTAATTTTCAGCCCGACGACACCTGCCTCCCTCTCCACATCTGCTGTCATTTGGTGGAGGTCCATAATTCTGTGGGAGAGTAAGCATACATCGTCTGCGTAGTCAAGATGCTTCAGTTGAGATGTAAGAGTCCATCGAATTCCTCCGTTTCCCGTCGACAAAGCTGCATGAAGCACATCGCTAATCACCAATAGGAATAATATTGGTGAAAGGATACAGCCTTGTCTTACCCCACTTTGGATCTCAAATTCCTCAGACAACCTTCCCCTGTGCAGAACGTGACATTTGGAGCCTTCATATGTAGCTTTGATAATAGCAATTAGTTTATCGGGAATGCCCCTCCTGCGTAAGGCACGCCAAATAAACTCCCTGTTGACACTATCGAACGCCTTCTCAAAATCGATGAACAGCAGGTGCAGTGGCGATCGATATTCAACACACTGTTCGATGATAATCCGCAGGGTGTTGATGTGGTCGGCACAGGAGGATCCAGAGCGGAAACCTGCTTGTTCGACATCGAGTGTGTCTTCGAGATGTTGTTTGATTCGCTCAAGGATGATTTTAGCTATTATCTTAGCTACAGCAGGCAGCACGCAGATACCCCTCCAGTTTCCGCACTCCATTAAATTTCCTTTCTTAGGAAGCTTGACGATCATTCCCTTTTTCCACTCGTTAGGAAAGCTCTCAGCTTCCCAAGCTCTATCTATAAGTGGAAGCAGAAGCTCAGCCGATGTTGTTGGCGTTGCTCGTAAGAGCTCTGCTGGAATACCGTCAAGTCCTACCGCCTTGTTGGTTTTGAGTGCCTTGATTGCGGTAATGATCTCATCTTTACTGGGAGTCGTGGTGCGTATTCGGGAACTTCTCACCTCGGGCATCTCAGTCTGATTTGGGAGCATATCGCTAGCGAATACACGGTTCAAAACCGTAGCAAAATGCTCTTTCCATCTCTTGAGCTGGTCCTCATCCGAAATGAGCAAGGAGCCGTCTAGGCTTTTCACTAGGTATTGGCTGGAGCTGCGACCACCTGTCAGCTCTTTCGTGATTCTGTAGACAGTCCTGCTATCGCACCTCCGTGCAGCTTCTTCTGCTTCTGTAGCCAGCGCGTTGATGTAGTTGCGCTTGTCACGTCGTACGCTACGCTGAACTTCTCTCATCTTCATGCGATATAGGGACTCTAGCTCGCTTCTCCCTGCTGCTGGGGTAGCTGCAACGCGAGCTTTTAGCTGTTTTCGTTCGTCAATCCGTCTCCAGGTATCCTCGGAAAGCCACGCTCTATGTCTTCCCTGCGATCGACCGACAATTCTTTCAGCACCAGATGTAAAAACATTTTTCACAGCACACCAATGGTCTTGGATGGTTGCGGGCATTGAGCTGCTGATTGCTTCCACACCTTGCGAAAAGTGCTCCCTTAATTGTTGGCGCACTGAGGGATCACTAAGTCTATCGATGTTGAACCTGGGCATTCTTGTGTTGTCGTGGGATCTTCGAACTGCAGCATTGCGTAGTTGGAGAGTAGCTATCATAAGATGGTGATCACGTACTATCCCCACATCTGCCCCTCGTCTGTTTCGGACGTCCAGGAGACTGCTTCTAAAGCGGCGGCTGATAGCAAAATGGTCAATTTGGTTGGAGGTTGCTTGCCTGTCATTGGAAACCCAGCTGACTTTGTGGCAGGTCTTGTGCTCAAACATGGTGCCACCTATCACAAGGCGGTTGGCATTGCAGAAATCCACAAACCTTTCGCCGTTGTCATTGCGGTTGCCTAGTCCATGCTTCCCGATTACATGCTTGAGCCCTTCGTTGTCGCTGCCTACCTTGGCATTCAAATCCCCCATCACTATGACAATGTCTCCATTTGGTGTTGTGTTGAAGACGGCGCTTAAGAGATTGTAGAAGCTCTCCTTTTCGTCCTCAGACGAACTATTCGTTGGGGCGTAACACTGTATGATGGTGACCCGTCGTACTCTAGTCCGGAATCTGGCCGTCAAAATCCTATCACCATGAGGCTGCCAGGAAATCAGGCCCTTGCGTGCTGTTGTTGTTAGCAGTAGTCCGACTCCATATTCCCGCGGACTTCCGGATGGTCTTCCAGAATAGAGTAGTACAGTGTTACGCGTTGGAGACTGGTACTCGCCCGCTTCTAACCATCTTACTTCACTTACCCCCAAAATGTCCAGTTTATATCGCATGAATTCCTTTTCCAGTTGGAGGAATCTGGCATTGTAAGGACCTTCTCTTCCCGAGTCGAGGAGCGTCTTTACATTCCAGAAACCTATCTTTGTCCGGGTACAATAGCCAAAAGTCGCCAACATGTGATCAGTCCTTATCCGAGGCATAGTGTCGGTTTCAGTAGCGAGCTGGTTTCAGTAACGCAGGTTGCTGGCCCACGTTACCTAGCCTAGAATCAAGGCCCTAGACAACCCGCACTTACAATTTTGGCCTATACGTATAAGGGTTTATACGTATAGTTGCCCGGGGACCACCACTAGGAGGTAAAGTAAGCACTTCATCACGAACTTGATTGTTGCGCTACTGGCCCAAGCCAAGTTTTGGGCAGTCAGTAGTTTCCCGATCAATCGCAATGCAGGTCCCCAATGAGAAATAAATAAATGCTGCTGACATCAGGATTTGAACCATGAACCATTAGCGTGGCAATTGACGACGTTACCACTACACCATTGCCACCTCAAATAGGCGTATTAATTTACTTCCCCGTGTTTCCGTGCCTTCCATTCAGCGATGTTGCTGATCAGCTTCACGGTCCATCGTCCTCTGCTTTCTGAGCTCCATCTTTCCTGCCATTTCTGTTTGGTGAGCTCCTTCGCCTCCTCGGTTGCCGCTTCCATTCCAATAGCCTTTTTGTCGTAGACGTACTTCCTCTCTGCCGCAAGGAGATCAATAGGGGTCACTCCCGCGAATATGAAGATGGCTGGTTCCGACACAGTTCCGTACGAACTCGCAACCCGTAGTGCCGCGCGCCTTTGTATTGCGGCCATTTGCTTCCTGTATATCTCTTGCCTTAGTGCGTCGGCCCATATCTCGCACCCATACAGGAGAATGGCGTGGGTGACTGTCATCAGGAGCTTTCTCTTGTTGGTTGTTGGGCCTCCAACGTTTGCCATTAATCTGCTCAGTGACGTTGTGACCTTCGTAGCTCGTCCCGAAGCAGATCTTATTTGGTGCCAGAAAGTGAGCTTCGTGTTTAGGGCCATCCCTAGGTACTTTACCGCTTCCTTGCTGGTTATTACCTCAGACCCGATTTGGAAGTCGTCAATAGTTGGAATCCTCTTCTTTGTCAAAAGTACTATCTCCGACTTTTCTGCGGCCAAACCTAAGCCATGTTCTTCCATCCAGAGGTGCACCCACCTTATCACCTGGTTGAGTTTTCTTTGCGCGCTCTCGGTGCCCCTTTTCGTAATCACCGCGCGATATCATCTGCATACCCTACCAGGAAGGTGTCTTCGGGCATTTCCATACAAAGGATGCGATCGTAGGAGATGTTCCAGAGATTGGGTTCCAGGATTGATCCCTGCGTTGCTTCAGTAGTAATCTCCTTTATTCATGGTCGTTCTGTGGTGTTGTATAACAGTTTCCGGTCCATGAGATAGTCCTTCACCATCCGCAAGAGATATTCGGGAATACCAAAAATGCTTTCGAGGGCATATCGCTCCATTTGGCTGAATTGAAGGCATTTCGCACGTCCAGAGTTGGAAGTAATACGATTTTCCTTGAATAGTGATTGCCCTGTTGAGCCAATTGGACGGTCCTTACCACTTCTTTAATTGTTCCAAAACGTAGGAGACTTCAAGACGCCATTGAAACTGAATGGGTCAAAACCCCACGAAAATAAATTTAAAAAACTATTTAAATCTCTCCCATCAAGAATGTTAGAGGTTGTAAGTAATGCGAGAGGAAGAAAATAAAACAATTGTAATAAAACTCCCAATTTTGGTTCCATTTAATAAAAAAAAAAAACCCGAACCTGTCTCAACCACTTGTCGCGGCCATTTAGGGACAAATTGAAAATTCCAAGAAAATTAAGGGAAAAAAGGGATTTATGCTGATTATAATTTTCTTAAAAACCGCTAATGATTATCTAACAGCAATATTTGCAGCACATTTTTTTGTCGGGATAGGAAATGCTTGACTGGAGCACTCAGATGCAACTGGTCCATTTAACTACCAGAGAGCAAATCCTGATTTACCAATTTTATTGGAATTTCCCTGTCTTTTTTTAGAAAGAGTCTCCTCCTCTGAGCCTTGTCTAGCAATCTCATCGGAGATCTCGTTCCCCAAGATCCCAGTGTGACCTGAGAACCAGATAAGAGACAGAGAATTCAGCCTTGCGACCGAGTTCAAAGGGTTTTTGGTTTCATGAACTATTTTGGAAGTGGTTAAAGGGTTGAGCAAGGCCCTAAGCGCAGCCTGACTTTCACTACAGACAAAAATGCTACGTCCCTTCCACCTGTTCTTCATAACATAGTTCATGGCCATTAGGATTGCATAAGTTTTTACAGACGCTTATTTGCCTAACGTCTTTTTGCATCAGACGGCATATCCATAAGACAGGAGTCGTAAGATAAGTGTCGCGCAAGTTCATCAAAATTCCAGTGTCGAGTATAAAAAAAAGCACCTCGCCTAAGACGATGAATGGCTTTGATAGTGCAACCCATGATATAATTATCGAGGAGAGGTAAGTTCAGCAAAGCTTCTAGAACAGAGCCAGGTGTACTTGGCTTTGAACTTTGGCGGAAAAGCAGCCACATAATTACGCGAGAGCGCCTTCCATTGCCTTATCATAGCCGTGTAGATCCAAAGAACCTTATTCAGTGACAAGCCCCATGTCTTGCCAAAAGCACCCGTACACTGCCAGAAGACTGAGAGCACCTTGCATATGTTCGACTCGACGTGTTTAGACCAATGAAGTTTCTTATCTAAAATCACTCCCAGATATTTGGCTTCATTGGATATGCGGATAGTGACGCCTTTTAGCACTGGCTGAGTCAAACCGGTAATAATCCTCCTTCCCGTACCTCAACCTCAGTTTTAAGAGGATTCACCGAAAGCCCACTCCTAGTCCACCTTTCATCGATTATGTCCAGCGCCGCTTGCGCGTTAGCACAGACCGTCGCTAGGCATGGCTCGACAGAAAGTACAGCAACATCATCCGCATATGCCTGAGCGTAGACGCTAGAACTATTTAAAGTATTTAACAGAGAGTCGACCACTATGCACCATAACAATGGAGACAGAACGCCACCTGCGGACAACCCGTGTTTACTCTGTTATAACATATCGGCCACAATCCGCATCTACTACCAAAGTTCTATTCATTAGCATTGCTTTAATTCACAACACTTCATCTACCCCGTGTTGTTGCACATGCAGTGAAATGTCTCATTGTCAAAAGTACTCTCAATGTTGATGAAGATACCCATCGCTTATTCTTTCTTATTAAGCGCGCACTCAATTCCTGCCACTAAATTTTGAAGTGCGCTCTCGCAGGATTTCCCACGCTGATAAGCAGGCTGCATCTCCGATAGTGAATGCAGCCTCAAAGCAACTTTGCGCACGTGAAATTCCACCAGTCTCTCCATACTTTTCATTAAGAAGGAGGTCAAACTTATGGGTATGGAACTCTTGGGGAGCGAATATTCTTCCTTACCAATTTTCGGTATGAAAGCTAGTCCGCCAAGGTGTAGGAATATATGCTATCGCCAAGCCAGCGGCGAAAATTCTTTTCAGATCTATCCCCGTTGCAGCAAATACCAAACAAAATTATGGAGAAACGCCGAAATCAGGGTTGTGTCTCAACCAGTTGTCGCGGAGTGTATGTATTGAAATTCTAACTATCGGCTCGATGTACCGATATACCGAAGGAAAAGCACTCGCTTTTTGATATAATGAAATTTTGTGTGCTTCGCTAATCTGACAACCTATGCATTACAAAATTGTGTCTTAAGAGACTACCAAAGATTGTCCGGTCATCTGTATAGTAATACTCGTGTCTTATGGTACGAGTACTTTATGGTGACTAGCCCTAGTTTTTTTTTTTTTTTTTTTTAAGAACACATACGCAGCATCTATCATTTAACAAATTTATTCTGTAGAATCTATTATTGATAAAATTCAATATGCACAAAATATTATAATGAAATAGTAAAAATATCTTTTCACTTTCACTTCCCGATAAATCCAATAGCTGCTTTACCCACTGCAGCTACTGCAATTACTGTTGCTGCCGCTTCTGCTCCATGATAAATGACTTTTCCTGCCTTTTTGGCCACTTTGCCCTAAAACAAAAAACAAACAGATCATTTATTTATATTTTATTCTATTCTATACCATCAACTTTAGTTCATGAGGAAAATACTCACCACAGTTTTTTTAATTTTACGGAATACTCCAGCTTCGGCCGAACCCATAAGGCACATCAGAAGCATAGTGAAACAGAAAATGTATTTGAAGTTCATTTTGATTTTTGTTTTACACTCCTTGGACTCTTCTCAGCTGCGGATTGAAGTGCCTTCAGAAGATAGTTGGGTGCAAGTCTTTCCTTAAATCGAGTTTATATACCCCGAAGATTGTCCAGGCATTGTTTATGTTTTTATCTTCATTGCGCTTCGGAAATATAAAATGTGTAGCATCTGCTTGCTTATAGGTCAAAGAGAATTCATTAAATCTTGCTAACTGTTTCGAGTCTGATTACTGGGAATTCCATGTAATAGAAATTCAATTAAAGATAAGCACATGGTAGTGTTACTTTTTGGAATCGTCTCAAGGCTGCCATCGCAGTGCATGCTTATTCGGACGAAAATGCATTGATGAAGTTGTAGTTAATCGACTGTCGCCGATGGATGATGGATTTTCCGGGATTTCCAAGCTAAATGCTCCGCGATAAGATTGTAAACAAATCTGTGCTGAAAGCCCACAACAGTTTAAATCGTTTTTTATTCGTTCTAAGAATACGCAAATGTTTTTTTTTTTTGCTAAAACGTATGAGAAATTAGAATTTTACTTTTGCTTGTCGTATGATACTTTAACTTGTTAGGACAACAGATAATGAAATGAAAAATTGACGACATGTTATTCGAATATCGGAAAAGTTTGTGGTATCTTAAACTAAATTCTGGTTCATCTTGGCATCTTTATTGGGCACATACGACGCGTTTCGGTGTAGTTTACAACAACTGCTGCAAGAGCAGTAAGGACGGAAAAGAAATAAAATCTATTTGGCACCTGCTTTGCCAGTTCCCTGGTCTAGACAACAAAATCGATTAATAGAAAGCGCAACATTATCATCCAATTTCCACCAATTGGCTCATAGAAGGCGAATAGAAGACCTATTCGTATACATCAGGTACTACCATAAAATATGATATGCCCTACCGGGTAGGTTACAGAAGCATTTACACACTTCCAGAAGCTTACAATCTTAACCTATTCTATTCAAGAAGCAGCATACACCTGTAGGCATTTTGGTTCTCTTTCTGAGCTAGAAATAATCACCCTTTCTGAGAGATCTTGCTTCAAGTTTCGGTCGCCGATTTTTTCAAATAGAAAAAGAAAACCTGATTTCCAATACTCACGTGCTAAGGCAGTATTTGCCGCAACAGCTACTAAAGGGTAATCAGATAGATAGAAGGAGTGACAGGACAAATAGAGAACACTCTGAAAAGCTGTACCTATCTTTTTTCGGTTTAGAAGACGTTAGCATAGGCCCGATGACTAGATTATCTGTTTTATAGCCCAATGTACACAAAGGCAATTTAATGACGGTAAAAACTACAGAGGCATATTTCTACAACTTAATTATACCCTTTAACCCTTCTGGGGGCATAGGGCATCAACCACGCGCCATCTTGTTCGGAGTTCTGCAACGCGTTTGTGCAACTCAACTCATTCCTAAAGAGCTTGATTCCTCCTCAACTATTTTGCGCCACGTTTGTCTATGGCGTCCAGTTATCCAATAGAGTTGTCTTCGCGACGTAAAGTGTTTCCAATCCACTGCCCCTTTCTCCTTCGTATAGTAATGCTTATAGGTTTTGGCCCGTTCTCGTATTTGGAGATGCAGTTCTGCCAAAAAAATCCTCAAGATGATCCTTAAACATTCGATTACGAAGAGTTGCAGCTTGCGTGTGTTAATAGTGTTCACCTTTCAAGTACTGCACCCATAAAGCAGCACCAATTCTACGTTGGAGCGGAACAGTCGCAGCTTATATATATATATTTTGGATAGCATTCCGAACGCAGCTTTAGCCTTCCCGATTCTGTTGCACACATAAAGTTCGATGCCACCGCGATTAGCCGAGACTACACTTCCTAAATAGAGAAAGCTATCAACTTTCTCGACTTAGTGCCCGGCAACGATAAGTTGAGCGCGGGTATTATAAGTGCTTAAGGCTTTTGTTTTGGCTGTTTTTAACCTCACTTTATTTGCCTCAGCTTCTAGATTGTGGGCCATCAAATGAAGATCCAACGTAATGTTAAAGGAAAGATGTCATAGTCCAACGAATTCCATAATTGCATTCCGTCAATGCTACACGCAGTACATCGCTGATAACCACCAAGAACAATAGTGGCGACAGTATGGGCCCTTGACGTACTCCACTTTGGATTTCAAAATTCTCCGACATCTTACCATTGTGTGAGACGCGACACTTACCGCCCTCGTATGTAGCGTTCATAATAGCTATAAGTTTCTCTAGGATGCCTCTCCTGCACAAGGCAACCAGATAGCATCTCGATTCAAGCTGTCGAAAGCCTTCTCGAAGTCTATAAACAGCAAATGTAGTGTAGACCTGTACTCAACGCATTGCTCGATTATGATCCGTAAGGTGTTTATGTGGTCGATGCAGGAAGATCCAGCGCGAAACCTGCCTGTTCGAAATCGAGAGTTGATTCTAAATGTTCTTTAATTCGTTCTAGAATTATTTTAGCTATTATTTTGGCTACGGCTAGAAGAACGCAAATGCCTCTCCAGTTTCCAAATTCCCTTAAGTTTCCTTTTTTCGGAAGCTCAATGATCATGCCCTTTTCCACTCCTGCGGAAATTGTTCACTATCCCAAGCTCTACGTATTAGAGGGTGCAGCAAATCTGCCGATGTAGGTATTTGGCGCCGCGCCGCTTGAAATAGTTCGACAGAGATGCCATCAATACCCACCGCTTCGTCCTTCTTGAGGAACATGGTTGCTGTTATTATTTCGGTTTTACTGGGAAGTATGGTGCAAATTCGAGAATTTGTTGCTTCGAACGTCTCATTCGGACTCGAGATCACACAGCCATCGTCTAAGTGGTTTAGCACTGTAGCAAAATGTTCTCTCCATCTAGTGAGCTGGTTCTCATCCGAGATCAGAAGGTTACCGTCTAGGCTCTTCACTGGGTGTTGTTTGGAGTTCCGACCACCAGTCAGCTCCTTAGTGATGCTAGAAACAGTCCTACTGTCACACCTGCTGGCTGCTTCTTCAGCCCCTGAAGCCAAAGATTTGATGTGCTGATGTTTGTCACGTCTCACACTACGGTGCACTTCTTTCTTCTTCGCACGGTATTGGGCTTCTAGCTCGGTTCTAACAACTACTGAAGCACTTCAATCCGAGCCTGGATTGCTGTACGCTTATCGATCCGTCTCCAGTTGTCCGCAGATAGCCATGTGCGATGATTTTTCTGCCTCTTACCGACATAGTTGCGTGTCCCAGCCGTAAAAGCATTTCTCGCAGCATTCCAGTGGTCATCCATGCTCTCCTGCATTGTGTTGCTGATTGATTCTGCATCTAAGGCAAGGTGGTCCCTGAACTGTTGGCGCACTTCGGGTACCTTGACCCTGTCGATACTGAACCTCGCGATGTTAAGTAAGTTTGAGCGGTTGTTATTGACGAATGCAGTACGAAAGTGTATATGAGCGAACATGAGATGGTGATCTCGTTCTAGTCCGATGTCAGCTCCACGTCTGTTTCGGACGTCCAGGAGACGATTTCTAAAGCGACGGCTGATCGCAATGTGGTCGATCTGGTTGGATGTTCGCTGCCTGTCAGTAGAGACCCAACTGATCTTGTGGCAGGTGTTATGCCTAAACAGCAGACTTCCAATGACTAAGCTGTTGGTATTGCAGAAGTCCTTAAACCGCTCACCGTTATCATTACGGTCTGCAAGACCGTGAACTCCTATCACGTGTTTAAGCATAGTATTGTCGCAACATACCATGGCATTGAGATACCCCATCACCATTACGATATCCCCACTAGGCATGTGGTTATAGACGTATGGTATTTCTACTGAATGCCGCAAATAATCTAATGAATTGTGCGAACGTTTTAAGCCTTTTATCACCACAGTAATCGGCACGTATACCAGAATAACTTCCTGTCCAGCAAGTCGACGACAGTCCAAATGTTCACACTGAGTCCTAGAAGGAACAACATATTTTATCTCCCCTCCTCTTCATATACTTGAAAGCTGAATATCATAGCATTCATCATGGGGCGATGGCTTAATTTGCGAGCCGTCAAAACTTATCAAGATGTGCTACGTAACGGTGAAACAGACGTTTAGAAACAGTCCACCGGAGCTCTTCTGAAAATGTCAGCGATTTCCGCATATTATATGTATTATATGCCATATTAACATGGTGTTGAAAATTAAAACTTTGAGCTAGTTAAAGTATTTACCTGTCTTGGAGAATCTACAAAAAGAAAACTGCATAAACCAGTAATACTTCAGTATGGCGGAACAACTGATCTCAAGACTCCTAACTCTGGTAGTGCCAATTAATGTTGTAAAGAACCCTGATCTCATCAGCCGTATTATGTAGTACCAAATGCTGAACAACGATCGGATTCTGGAACGTTAAGACCCTCCTGGACTCACTCAAGGAAGGGCCTTATAACGCCAGATTCCTCCAATTGGAGCGCGAATTCGCACGGTATAAAATCGACATCTTAGGGCTGAGCGAGATAAGATGGTACGATGCTGGGGAATACATCTCCCCAACAAAAAGCACTGTCATGCTCTACTCTGGTAAACCAGCTGGAAGTGCACGGAGTTCTGGCGTAGGACTCATGCTAACTCCAGCAGCACGTAGTAGCCTCATATCCTGGAAACCCCATAGTGACCGGATATTGACGGCTAGGTTCCAGAGTAGAGTTAGAAAAATTACCATCATACAGTGTTATGCTCCGACTCTAGACGCGACTGAGGATGAAAAGGATAATTTTTATAGCCACTTAGGTGCCGCCTACAACCAAACGCCTAATGGGGACATTGTAATGGTAATGGGAGATCTCAATGCCAAGGTGGGTAGCGACAACACCATGCTTAAGCACGTGATGGGAGTTCACGGCGTGGGAGACCGTAATGACAATGGTGAGCGGTTTGTGGACTTCTGCAATACCAACCGCCTAGTCATCGGAGGTACGCTGTTTAAGCATAACACCTGCCATAAGATCAGTTGGGTCTCTACTGATAGGCAACGAACATCCAACCAGATCGACCACATTGCGATCAGTCGCCGCTTTAGAAATTGTCTCCTGGACGTCCGAAACAGACGTGGAGCTGACGTCGGACTAGAACGAGATCACCATCTTATGGTAGCTCATTTACGCCTTCGTACTGCATCCGTCAACAGCAACCGCTCAAACCTGCTTAACATCACCAGGTTTAATATCGACAGGCTCAAGGTTCCCCAAGTGCGCCAACAGTTCAGGGACCATCTTGCCTTAGAAGCAGAAGCAATCAGCAGCATAGACAACATGGATGACCACTGGAGTGCTGTGAAAAATGCTTTTGCGACTGGGGCACGCACTTATGTCGGTAAAAAGCAGAAACACCACCGCACATGGCTTTCTACAGACACCTGGAGACGGATCGATGAGCGTACAGCAATCAAGGCTCGGATTGCAGCGGCCTCAGCAGTAGAGAGGACCGAGCTTGAAGCCCAATACCGTGCGAAGAAGAAAGAAGTGCAGCGTAGTTTGAGACGTGACAAGCGTCAACATGTCAACTCACTGGCCTCAAGGGCTGAAGAAGCAGCGAGTAGGTGCGACAGTAGGACTGTTTACAACATCACTAAGGAGCTCATTGGTGGTCGAAACTCCAAACAACATCCAGTGAAGAGTCTAGACGGTGACCTTCTGATTTCGGATGAGGATCAGCTCACTAGATGGAGAGAACATTTTGCTGCAGTGCTAAATCACTTAGACGACGGCGGTATGATCTTGAATTCGAATGAGCAGTTCGAAGCAACAAATTCCCGAATTCGCACCGTACCTCCCAGTAAAGCTGAAATAATAACAGCAATCAAGTCCCTCAAGAAAAACAAAGCGGTGGGTATTGATGGCATCCCTGCCGAGCTATTTCAAGCGGCGCCAAATACATCGGCAGATTTGCTGCATCCGCTAATACGGAGAGCTTGGGATAGTGAACAATTTCCACAGGAGTGGAAAAGGGGGATGATCATTAAGCTTCCAAAGAAGGGTAACTTGATGGAGTGCGGTAACTGGAGAGGTATATGTGTTCTTCCAGCTGTAGCCAAAATAATAGCTAGAATAATTCCAGAACGAATTAAATATCATTTAGATTCAACTCTCGATGTCGAACAGGCAGGCTTTCGCGCTGGATCCTCCTGCATCGACCACATAAACACCTTACGGATCATAATCGAACAATGCGTTGAGTATAGGTCTCCGCTACATTTACTGTTTATCGACTTCGAGAAGGCTTTCGACAGCTTGAATCGAGATGCTATCTGGCTGGCCTTGCGCAGGAGAGGCATTCCAGAAAAGCTTATAGCTATTATCAAGGCTACATATGAGGGCGGCAAGTGTCACGTCGTGCACAATGGTAAGGTGTCGGAGGACTTTGAAGTCCAAATTGGAATACGTCAAGGGTGCATACTGTCCCCACTATTCTTCTTGGTGGTTATCAGCGATGTACTCCGTGCAGCATTGACGGAAGCTAATTCTGGAATTCGTTGGACTATGACATGTTACCTTAAACACCTAGATTACGCTGACGATGTTTGTCTACTTTCACATCGGATAATGGATCTTCATTTGATGGCCCAAAATCTAGAAGCTGAGGCAAACAAAGTGGGGCTAAAAACAAACACAGCCAAAACAAAAGCCCTGAGTACTTCCAATACCCGCGCTCAACTTAACATTGCCGGAAAGCAAGTCGAGAAAGTTGATAACTTTCTATATTTAGGAAGTGTCGTCTCGGCTAATCGCGGTGGCACCGAACTGGATGTGTGCAGCAGAATCGGGAAGGCTAAAGCTGCGTTCGGAATGCTGTCCAAAATCTGGAGAAGCAATGTTATTAGCTTAAGAACCAAGCTACGACTGTTCCGCTCCAACGTAGAATCAGTGCTGCTTTATGGGTGCAGTACCTGGAAGGTGGACACCATTAACACACGCAAGCTGCAAGTCTTCGTAAACAAATGCTTAAGAATCATCTTGAGGATTTTTTGGCCGAACCGCATCTCCAACGAACAACTTTATCTGAGAACGGGCCAAGAACCTATAAGCATTACTATACGAAGAAGAAAGTGGCAATGGATTGGACACACCCTACGGCGCGAAGACAACTCCATTGCGAAATACGCTATGCAGTGGAATCCGCTCACCCAGGCAGGCAGAATAGCGGGACGCCCTAGGCAAACGTGGAGCAGAACAGTTGAGGAGGAATCGAGCTCTTTAGGAATGAGTTGGAGGCAGCTCAAACGCGTTGCAGAACTCCGAACACGATGGCGCGCAGGCGTGGTTGACGCCCTATGCCCCCCGAGGGGTTAAAGGACATAAGTAAGTAAAGTAAATGCTGAACGATTCAGAGTCGGTGCTGAGAATATCGAAAAACTACTTATGCTGACTCTATAATGGAGACGAAGTGTTGTTCGATCCACAGAAAAGAAGATCCCCTCAACTGTGCCAAATATAGAGGCATCAGTCAATCCTCAACATCGCATACAAGATATTTTCTGCGATATTGTGTGAACGCCTGAAATTTTAGCTATCAACAGACTCATTGGACCCTATCAGTGCGGTTTCAGGCCAGGAAAGTCCACCATCGACCAAATCTTCACACTTCGGCAGATCCTAGAGAAAACCCCGGAAGTCCAAATTGATACTCACCACCTCTTTATCGATTTCAAGGCCGCCTATGACAGCATCTAAAGAGGAAAGCTTTATAGAGCCATGTCTAGTTTTGACATCCCTGCCACTTGTTGGTTTGTGCAGGATGACGATGGAGAACGCTCGCTGCTCCATCAAGTTCGGTAATGACCTTACTGAGACCGTTGATGTCAAAAAAGGTTTTAGACAAGGTGACGCGCTGTCATGTGACTTCTTTAATATTATACTTGAACGAGTTGTGCGGAATTCACAAGCCAACACCAGAGGTACAATCTATCACAAGTCTTTACAACTGCTTGCATACGCCGACGATATAGATATTATTGGAAGAACTCAGAGGGCTGTCACCGGTGCGTTTGCAAGCATTGAGGCGGAAGCGGCCAAAATGGGTTTAGCGATAAACGAGGGCAAAATCAAGTATATGCTGTCAACAAGAAGGGACAGCCAACACTGACGAATTGGACAAAAGGTCCCAGTGGGCAGCTATAACTTCGAGGCAGTAAGGGACTTTGTCTACCTTGGCTCTGCTGTAAACTCTAAAAACAAGATCAGCGCAGATTTCAAGCGAAGAATAACTCTTGCCAATCGCCGTTTTTTGGGCTAATAAGGTAATTCAACAGTAAAGCCCTATCTCGAATAACTAAGGAGATTCTATATAAGACCTTGATCATCGCAGTCCTACTTTAGGGCGGTAAAACAAGGACTTTATCGAAAGCGAGAGAGAACATTTTTTCGTAGGATATATATAGAGAATGACGAACTGTACGAGGTGTACAGCGACACCAACCTAGCCAAAAAACAGCGTATTGTACGTTTGGATGGCTAGAACACGTAGAGTGAATAGACACCAACGCTCCAGCCCGCAGAGTCTTCGAATATAACCACTTCAAATCTATCGCACAAGTTCAATTCGACCTTGATCAACTTGGAGTGCCCAACTGTAGGCAATTAGCTGAAGACCGAGCTAAATGGAGAGTAATTGTACACCAATATTCCTTGCTGTCTCCAGGTACGGCAAGGAAGACTGAACTGGTCTGCATAACTGGAAGCTGGTATCTCAGTCAGACATTAAACAAAAGCTTGCCATCTTTCCATGAATTTCAAAGGATTTAGGTTTGCTACAGCTTTAGTGTGATGAGAAAAATTGGAAATAAAAATAGGTAAGTCTACCGTCATTCAAGAAATACTAATCTTTTAAAATTTTTTAAGAGACTGTGCACAACTCAACTCTTTATAAACACTTCAATATTAAGAACGCGGCCTTGCAAATTATTTTCACTTTATTTATTTATATCGTTTCCAAATCAATATCCTTTCACTTCCCGACAACCGCACCAATTGCTGCACCTGCAGCAACGATGGCAGCTGCATCCTTAGCCACTTCTGCTCCTTCATGAATGATAGGTTTTGCTTTCTTGGCTACATTGCCCTGAAATTAAAAAAAAAAAAATTATAACATTCTTTAACTTTCCCAGTAAAAAGAAAAAAATATAATACTCACTATGGCCTTTCCAATTTTCTTGAAAACATTAGCCTCGGTCGATCCCATAAGACACACCAGAAGCAGGGTGAACACGAAAATGTATTTGAAGTTCATTTTGATTTTTTAACGTGAATTCCTTGGACTCTTTCAAGCTGCGGATCGCCGAAGGTACTTAGATACAAATTCTCTTTGAATTGAGTTTATATACCTAAAGGTTGTTTTCAGTTTTTATCTCGATTTGAGGTGATAAGAGCAATTGTTAGAGAACTTTCAAGTTCGTGAGCACTTAGTTAATTAGTTTCTCTCAAGTTTTTAGATACTTGAAAATCTGTTCTGGTGGCTAGTGTCCGGGATGGCCTGGGTTTTAATTTTTACGTATGAGATATGGCGCAGCAAATTAAATAAATGAAATATACTTAGAATAAATAAAAACAACCCCACCCACTTATGTGCAAATTGAGGCACTTAAAGTGTACAATTGATGAGTGCAAATATTTTATCAGACAGATCTGCACTCGTATTCTGCACGTGCCAATTTGGAACGTGGGAGTTCGTTCAAGTGGCTCCTATGACTAGACTTATTTTTCATAAAAAAAAGACTGGTCAGGGTCACATTTTTTTTAAATGTTTTCATATAAGAGAAAGATTGATTCCTTTATAATCTACAGTAGTGGAGGCAATATATAAATTTCAATGGCTGACCAAAGAAAGAGGTTACATCACCTAATAAAATCATATAAAGTCATCTTCCTTACCTTCTTCCTATGAAGTTAAATCATTCAATAGCTAGAATACAATCTGAGAAATACATATTCTTGCTAAACCTTGACTGAAACTGCTGCCTTAAGACCGCAGGGAAAACAATAAATGGCCGCTGTCTTTACAATAAACAGCTACACCGAATGAATGGTAAAAATCTTGTCGATGTTATAAGAAATTTCTCGAATTTGTAAGCTGCTTACCAAATTTAAGGCGCGATTGCAGTTGCTTCGTAGTTTTGGATTAGTATCTAACATTCTTTCAAGTTAAAGCTATCCATTCAAATGTTTGCTGCAGATACTTAAGTATAAGTTTTTCCTTATATACCCACACCGAATCGAGGGGTTGCTTTTATGTAGATTGAAGGTGCTTAGCACAATTGTTAGGAAATTTTCAAATTCGGGAACACTTAAACGAAAATAAATAAACTTTCTTAAATTATTAGATACTTCAAGCAGCTGTGGTTACGAGTAGAGGGGACATTCTAAGTTTTAGTTATACCATATGAGACTAGTTATTTTTGAAAAGGAGACCCTTGGCCAGTGTTTCCACGGCTGTAAAATTGTATGCGCCCTTGAAAAATGATATCTTTTACCGATTTTTCTCTGGGAAATTGTTACGGATGTAAGGATAAATGATTGCAGGCAACCTAGCTAGCTAGCAAATTATTTTATTTCGTACTAGAATAATATTATATGAATGAATCACTCGCCCTAATGTCAAATTCTATTCTATGGCAACCATAAAAAAAAGGAAGCAAAAGAGAAAGTGATGAAAGTAAAAACAAAGAAAATAGCTAGTTTTCAATTTAGCGGAAAGTCTTGTAGAAGGTCTTTTCCTTTCCGACCTTCAAGGGATGAACATCAGGCGCAGTGGTGAAAAAAAAATAAAAAAATAAAAATCTTATTTCGAAAAAAAATAAAAATATTTAACAAATAGACATCAGCAAATAAAAAAACCAGCTTACAAGCAAGGAATTTTCCATTCAATTCAGTCATTCATTTTCAATGGGCCGCTACTCCTTCATGAGGGTCGCGGGCGTAGGATACTCAGGTGGACTCTCCATCCTTCTCGATCCTCCGCCATTGATTCCAATTCATCAGGAGGAATCCCTAAGCGGCTCCAGGAGAGATGTCGGACTTGATCCAACCATCTATTTCTAGGCCTTCCGCGAAGTCGCCTACCTGATGGCACGGCAACCATGACGCGTCTTGGAAGCCGGTCTGGGGGCATACGCACTACGTGACCAAACCATCGAAGCATAGATCGTTCCGTTCGGAGAAGTAGCTGCTCAACGTTGAGCGCCTCGCGTACTCTGGTGTTGCGCATTCGTTCCCTACGTGTTATTTCAGCAACACCGCGAAGGAACCTCATTTCGGCAGCTTGTATCCGCGATCTTATTCTTTCGGTCACTACCCCAATTTCATGACCATAGGTGAGAGTTGGAACATATACAGAGTTAAAAACCGATAGCTTAGCTTGAACACTAAGTTCGGCCTTCCTTATAACAGATTGGCCAAGCTCTCTCAAAATTGATCCATCCTGACCAATTCTACAGGATAACTCGGCATTGCCCCTCCCATCACTCGTGAATAAAACCCCGAGGTACTTAAATTTCTCCACCTGCTTCAGTGGGTTTGAGAGGACCCAAGGATGACCAAATCATCCGCAAAGAGTAGGTGACTAATCCTTAGGTCTCCCACTTTGCAACATTCCCCGCCACGCGCTGTAACATCCAATCCATATATACAATGAAGAGTAGAGGTGACAAAACGCACCCCTGGCGAAGTCCAACGCCCACAGTGAAAGGTATTGATTTAACACCGTTTATCTGAACACAGCTTCTACAGTTTGTATATAAAGACTGAATCGCCCTTAACAGGGAACCGTTAATCCCATACTCCTGCAGAACACTCCAGAGTGCCTCGAGGAACCCTATCATATGCTTTTTCCAAATCCACAAAACAAGTGTAGACAGGTTTGGCATATTCCCAGGCCTTCTCAAGAACCATTCTGAGAGTGAACAACTGGTCGGTTGTGCTTCTACCGGGACGAAAACCGCACTGCTCATCCCCCAAACTGTCCTAAACCACAGCTCTGGAACGCTTTTCTAGCACCTTAGCGAATACTTTTCCAGGGAGACTTAAAAGAGATATACCCCTGTAGTTAGCGCAATCTCTTTTGTCCCCTTTTTTAAAAAGAGGAACTATCACCTCCATTTGCACGATCACCAGGTGTTTCACCGCATTCCCAGGCCACTTTAATGACACGCGAGAGCCACTGAACTCCCTCTTTACCTAAAGCCTTGAGCATTTTTGGCCGAATTTCATCCACACCAGCAGATTTGCCAACTTTTAGCGCTTTGATCTCCAAAGTTACTTCGTCTACCGTAGGACTACTTTCCGCCCAACTCTCGACCATAGGTCTGTCATCTTCGGTGCCCTGTTCGGGATTGAGCAATTCTGAAAAGTGCTCGCTACATCTGCGTAAGATGTCCTCCTCATTGGAAAGAATCTACCGTCTTTGGATTTGACTCCTTCAACGATATTCAACTTTTTTCGTCTGAGTCGGCGGACGGTCTGCCGGAACATCTTATTTGCAGATCTGTGGTCACGTTCCAATTTCTCGCCAAACTCCTTCCAAACAGCGGTTATTGCCTCTGCGGGAGATGTTTGTGGAGTGAAGCGGCTTGGTGTGGCGGCTGGTGGTGAGAAAAGAACTGCTTGGTTTAAAACACCCGGAGTTCAAGAAGCCATCAGAGAGAAGAAGAGAGCCTTTAAGGTGTGGATTCACTTGGGGAACTCCGATTCTCGAAATCGGTACACTGAGGCGCGAAGAACTTGCAAATTAGCTGTGAAAACAGCGAAAGAACAGTCTTGGAAGGAGTTTGGCGAGAAATTGGAACGTGACCACAGATCTGCAAATAAGATGTTCTGGCAGACCGTCCGCCGACTCAGAGGAAAAAAGTTGAATATCGTTGAAGGAGTCAAATCCAAAGACGGTAGACTTCTTTCCAATGAGGAGGACATCTTACGCAGATGGAGCGAGCACTTTTCAGAATTGCTCAATCCCGAACAGGGCACCGAAGATGACAGACCTATGGTCGAGAGTTGGGCGGAAAGTAGTCCTACGGTAGAGGAAGTAACTTTGGCGATCAAAGCGCTAAAAGTTGGCAAATCTGCTGGTGTGGACGAAATTCGGCCAGAAATGCTCAAGGCTTTAGGTAAAGAGGGAGTGCAATGGCTCTCGCGTGTCATTAAAGTGGCCTGGGAATGCGGTGAAACACCTGGTGATTGGCAAATGGGGGTGATAGTTCCTCTTTTTAAAAAAGGGGACAAAAGAGATTGCGCCAACTACAGGGGTATATCTCTTTTAAGTCTCCCTGGAAAAGTATTCGCTAAGGTGCTAGAAAAGCGTTCCAGAGCTGTGGTTGAGGACAGTTTGGGGGATGAGCAGTGCGGTTTTCGTCCCGGTAGAAGCACAACCGACCAGTTGTTCACTCTCAAAATGGTTCTTGAGAAAGCCTGGGAATATGCCAAACCTGTCTACACTTGTTTTGTGGATTTGGAAAAAGCATATGATAGGGTTCCTCGAGGCAAACTCTGGAGTGTTCTGCAGGAGTATGGGATTGATGGTTCCCTGTTAAGGGCGATTCAGTCTTTATATACAAACTGTAAAAGCTGTGTTCGGATAAACGGTGTTAAATCAATACCTTTCACTGTGGGCGTTGGACTCCGCCAGGGGTGCGTTTTGTCACCTCTCCTCTTCATTGTATATATATATATGTTTCAAAGTGGGAGACCTAAGGATTAGTCATCTGCTCTTTGCGGATGATTTGGTCATCCTTGGGTCCTCTCAAACCGAACTTCAGCGCGCACTCGAAAGGTTTGTAGTCGTTTGTGATGATGCTGGAATGAAGATCAACGTGAACAAATCGGAAGTAATGGTCGTTTCCAAAAAACCCATTCAGTGCACTCTGCATGTTAGTGGAGTCCCACTGAAGCAGGTGGAGAAGTTTAAGTACCTCGGGGTTTTATTCACGAGTGATGGGAGGAGCAATGCCGAGTTATCCTGTAGAATTGGTCAGGCTGGATCAATTTTGAGAGAGCTTGGCCAATCTGTTATAAGGAAGGCCGAACTTAGTGTTCAAGCTAAGCTATCGGTTTTTAACTCTGTGTATGTTCCAACTCTCACCTATGGTCATGAAATTTGGGTAGTGACCGAAAGAATAAGATCGCGGATACAAGCTGCCGAAATGAGGTTCCTTCGCGGTGTTGTTGGAATAACTCGAAGGGATCGAGTGCGCAACACCAGAGTACGCGAGGCGCTCAACGTTGAGCAGCTACTTCTCCGAACGGAACGATCTATGCTTCGATGGTTTGGTCACGTAGTGCATATGCCCCCAGACCGGCTTCCAAGACGCGCCATGGTTGCCGTGCCATCAGGTAGACGACTTCGCGGAAGGCCCAGAAATAGATGGTTGGATCAAGTCCGACATCTCTCTTGGAGCCGATTAGGGATTCTCCCTGATGAATTGGAGTCAATGGCGGAGGATCGAGAAGGATGGAGAGTCCACCTGAGCATCCTACCCCCGCGACCCTCATGAAGGATTAGCGGGCCATTGAAAATGAATGAATGAATGAATGAATGAACTCCTTCCAAGACTGTTCTTTCGCTGTTTTCACAGCTAATTTGCAAGTTCTTCGCGCCTCAGTGTACCGATTTCGAGAATCGGAGTTCCCCAAGTGAATCCACACCTTAAAGGCTCTCTTCTTCTCTCTGATGGCTTCTTGAACTCAGGGCGTTTTAAACCAAGCAGTTCTTTTCTCACCACCAGCCGCCACACCAAGCCGCTTCACTCCACAAACATCTCCGGCAGAGGCAATAACCGCTGTTGAAAACAGTTGCCATTCTTCCTCCACATTTGATGGAACAGTTGGAATTCGTTCAAACCTCTCAGATATTTGCCGCGCAAATGTCTCCCGTATCTCATCGTCCTGTAACTTCTCCCATCGTATGCGTGTGACCATCCTTGGTTTACGCTTTGGTAGGGGAGGCACTCTCTCGCTAAGATACAATTTGCACAGCACTAAGTGATGATCAGTTGACAGTTTGGTCCCTCTCAATACCCGAACATTACAAACCATTCTCTTCAGACACGATGGTACCACAAAGAAATCGATCAGAGACTTCTGCTGAAGACTCTGACGGTACCACGTGTATTTGTGAATGTCTTTGTGCGGAAAGATAGTGTTCATGATGGATAAGCCATTTTCACAACAAAAATCCAACAACCTCTCTCCGTTCGCGTTTTGATCAGGATCGCCGTTCCTCCCAATCACACTCCCCGATGTTATAACATCTACACCCACATGAGCATTGAAGTCACCCATCAGGACAAAAGAATCCATATCTGCAACCTTTTCAAGGGCAACATCAACTTCATCTAAGAAAGCTGCATACTCTGACTGAAGGTTCGGTGCATACACCTGCACCAATGCCAGAGTTGATCTTTCAAGCTTGAGCTTTAAGATCGCAGCTCTCCCTCCTAATGGTATCCACTCCAATACTCTGTCTGTCAACCTGGGACTTGTGAGTATCCCCACTCCCGCCAGAGCAGACATTGAGGGTGCGACTCCTGACAGGAAGAGCTTCCACCCACCCGAAAGGTCCACAGTTTTAGAACCTCTCTGCTTTGTTGAAGAGACGCCAACTATATCTAGTCGACTTTTGACAGCCTCCCCAACAAGCTCAAGATCCTTCACTGTGAGCGATGAGACATTCCATGTGCCTATCCTAAGTCGATGCCGTTGTCGAATCTCAGAGAGTCCACCTGTGCCCCTATCGGTGCACAGCGCGCTCACCCCTTGACCCCCGTAATGGTTCGCGAGACCATTGACCGGAAGCTCGTAGCCATTTCGGGTTTGACCCGGCCGGCTGCCGAGCGGGACAGGCCGACCACCAGACGCTCGCATACTGACACCCTTCAGTCCTGGCTCCAAAGGATGCCCTGGCTTACCAGGCTTGGCAATATCCGAGGCCGGTCGATTCCTTCTTGTCGTCATGGGGTGTGCGCTTTGTTAGCCGTAACTGGATTGTATGGATGGGAATAACTATTTAAGTTACCCCATCCGCACATCCCAGTCACGTTGCCCGCCCCCCACCACGAGGAGGTCAGCTGCCAGGGGGGCTTCCATTCAATTTTCACGAAATTATTGGCGCAGCTCAATTAATAAAGAAAAGAAAAATGTTTTATTCCCCGCACTCCACGTGTGCATGCGACCGCTTTGGTGAATAAACCAACTGCACCACCATCGCCAACGTCTGAGGACGAAAAGGAGAGCTTCTACAATCTCTTAAGCGCCGTCTTCAACACAACACCAAATGGAGACATTGTCATAGTGATGGGGGATTTGAGTGCCAAGGTAGGCAACGACAACGAAGGGCTCAAGCATGTAATCGGGAAGCATGGACTAGGCAACCGCAATGACAACGGCGAAAGGTTTGTGGATTTCTGCAATGCTAACCGCCTTGTCATAGGTGGCACCATGTTTGAGCACAAGACCTACCACAAAGTCAGCTGGGTTTCCAATGACAGGCAAGCAACCTCCAACCAAATTGACCATTTTGCTATCAGCCGCCGCTTTAGAAGCAGTCTCCTGGACGTCCGAAACAGGCGAGGGGCAGATGTGGGGATAGTACGTGATCACCATCTTATGATAGCTACTCTCCAACTACGCACTGCTGCAGTTCGAAGATCCCACGACAACACAAGAATGCCCAGGTTCAACATCGATAGACTTAGTGATCCCTCAGTGCGCCAACAATTAAGGGAGCACTTTTCGCAAGGTGTGGAAGCAATCAGCAGCTCAATGCCCGCAACCATCCAAGACCATTGGTGTGCTGTGAAAAGTGTTTTTACATCTGGTGCTGAAAGAATTGTCGGTCGATCGCAGGGAAGACATAGGGCGTGGCTTTCCGAGGATACCTGGAGACGGATTGACGAACGAAAAAAGCTAAAAGCTCGCGTTGCAGCTACCCCAGCAGCAGGGAGAAGCGAGCTAGAGTCCCTATATCGCATGAAGATGAGAGAAGTTCAGCGTAGCGTACGACGTGACAAGCGCAACTACATCAACGCGCTGGCTACAGAAGCAGAAGAAGCTGCACGGAGGTGCGACAGCAGGACTGTCTACAGAATCACGAAAGAGCTGACAGGTGGTCGCAGCTCCAGCCAATACCTAGTGAAAAGCCTAGACGGCTCCTTGCTCATTTCGGATGAGGACCAGCTCAAGAGATGGAAAGAGCATTTTGCTACGGTTTTGAACCGTGTATTCGCTAGCGATATGCTCCCAAATCAGACTGAGATGCCCGAGGTGAGAAGTTCCCGAATACGCACCACGACTCCCAGTAAAGATGAGATCATTACCGCGATCAAAGCACTCAAAACCAACAAGGCGGTAGGACTTGACGGTATTCCAGCAGAGCTCTTACGAGCAACGCCAACAACATCGGCTGAGCTTCTGCTTCCACTTATAGATAGAGCTTGGGAAGCTGAGAGCTTTCCTAACGAGTGGAAAAAGGGAATGATCGTCAAGCTTCCTAAGAAAGGAAATTTAATGGAGTGCGGAAACTGGAGGGGTATCTGCGTGCTGCCTGCTGTAGCTAAGATAATAGCTAAAATCATCCTTGAGCGAATCAAACAACATCTCGAAGACACACTCGATGCCGAACAAGCAGGTTTCCGCTCTGGATCCTCCTGTGCCGACCACATCAACACCCTGCGGATTATCATCGAACAGTGTGTTGAATATCGATCGCCACTGCACCTGCTGTTCATCGATTTTGAGAAGGCGTTCGATAGTGTCAACAGGGAGTTTATTTGGCGTGCCTTACGCAGGAGGGGCATTCCCGATAAACTAATTGCTATTATCAAAGCTACATATGAAGGCTCCAAATGTCACGTTCTGCACAGGGGAAGGTTGTCTGAGGAATTTGAGATCCAAAGTGGGGTAAGACAAGGCTGTATCCTTTCACCAATATTATTCCTATTGGTGATTAGCGATGTGCTTCATGCAGCTTTGTCGACGGGAAACGGAGGAATTCGATGGACCCTTACATCTCAACTGAAGCATCTTGACTACGCAGACGATGTATGCTTACTCTCCCACAGAATTATGGACCTCCACCAAATGACAGCAGATGTGGAGAGGGAGGCAGGTGTCGTCGGGCTGAAAATTAATACGACAAAAACTAAAATCATCAGCCTTGGAACTAACTCATCGGCTCAAATATGCATTGCTGGACAACCGGTAGAGAGAGTAGAGGATTTCCAGTATCTTGGGAGTATTGTCTCGACCGATGGTGGAACCGAACTGGATATAGCCAACAGGATCGCCAAAGCAAAGTCCGCGTTCGGGATGTTGTCCAAAATATGGCGAAGCAATGCAATCAGTTTGAGCACCAAAATAAGACTGTTCCGCTCCAACGTTGAATCCGTGCTGCTATATGGTTGCAGCACGTGGAGAGTGACCACTACTATCACCAGAAAGCTGCAAACGTTCGTTAATAGGTGTCTGCGCAATATCTTAAGGATTTTCTGGCCCAATCGTATCTCTAACGAATACCTTTACGAGAGAACGGGTCAGGAACCAATAGGCACAACTATCCAACGGCGGAAGTGGCAGTGGATTGGTCACACGTTCCGAAAGGGTGACAGCTCCATAGCGAAGCGGTCCGCGGAAAACATGGCGCAGAACAGTCGAGAAGGAGGCACGGCAGTTAGGGAAAAGTTGGGGAGAACTCAGACACATTGCCAGAAACCGTACACGATGGCGCGTAGGCGTAGTAGAGGCCCTAGGACCCACAAGGGGATACAGGACATAAGACAAAGAAGACCATCGCCAACGTGGACAACACCAACGTTTCGAAAATAAAGCAAGTGACCATCATTCCCACAGAGCCCAGCAGTGTGTTTCCCCTGTTCTAATTGTGTCGGAGTTGCACCTGAAGAACCATCCAGCTACCCCAACAGCGTATTTTTTTTATATGCATAATAAATTTCATTAATAAAATTAAATTTGTAATAGTCTTAATATAAGTATTTGTACATTCATATATATATATGGTATGTTAGAATCTAGTATTGAATCTAGAATCTATTTGAAATTATTAATTCATATTTTTTTTCTTTTTTTTTTCATAGAGGTAATAAACATAGCATAAAAATACCTTAATTAACAAACATAAGCAACACTAAAAACACATCGAGGGATTGTGGGCACAATATCCGTCCGACATGCAGTGTTAGAATATAACATAAAACCAACTACAAACAAAGAAAAAGAAAAAAAAAAAAGAAAATAAATAAGAACCTGAAAACTGTAAGTCATTCTAATTACAATTAATATGTATATATGCCTATACTTCCTTCTAAATTTCAAATTTTAAAATAAAAGTAATTTTATAACGTGCCATTATGAAGTGTTAAATTCATTTTTGAGGGATTGAGATGAGGCTTAAGGGATTTCACAGAAGTATGAAGCATTAAAATACGCAAGCATTCCAGTTAGGGATACTCGGCAAATATTTGGAGTTTAGAGTATCATAGGTGAATACACACGGGAGGGTAAAGTGCTCCTAGGCAACATAACACCTGTTGCAGACGTTCGTTTTACCTAGTTAACATTTTTGTTTGTAAGGAAATTCTATTTAAATGTACCGTCAAAGTCTTGGCATAATGTATTTTTTTTTTGTGTGTTGCATTCGACTTAGAAGGCAAAGAATCCAAAGACTATATTGGAGTTTAAAGACTCTACCGTGACCCAAGCGAGTCATCTTTCTCTTAATTAAGATATAAAAATGCTACTGTAGGTAACTTTGGGCATGACTATAGCTCCGCATATAATCAATTAACAGAAAATGCGAGCACCAATGTTCGCGCAAAACAGATATAAGGCTCGTATCGCACTGAACCGCAACCACCCAACTTTCTTAACGCTTCTTGATTTCTTAAAACATTTGATACAGTAAATCATTCGATACTATGCAAAAAACTTAGGAATGACTTTATTTTTCAACATCTTCAACCATCCTGTGGGCGAACCCCACAGGCGGATCAGTAGAAATGCGGTGAAGTGGGAGGGTTGTAATCCCTTGTTTTCGGATCATAGCCTCGCTGATAAAAGGAAGAAGAAGAAGAAGATCCTCAACCAAATTAGTATATTCTTACTTAACTGGAAGGCAGCAGCGCGTGATTGTCAGGTAACAATCCTCACGACTAATTAATGTACACAGTGGGGCACCGCAAGGATCTATCCTAGGAACTACACTCTTTTCACTATTTTATTAACTTTATATGTACGCGGATGATGTCCAACTTCTCCTAAGTCGTTCTCTAAATAAGGTCGATGAAGCCATAGACCTGATAAATGTAGATCTATCACAAATTTATCAATGGTCACTTAGACATGATCTACGTATAAATGCTGCAAAATCTAAAGCGCTAGTTATCCACCGAAAAGCTCTCAACTTTTTAAGTCTTCGCCCAGTTCAACTTGATCATAGTCCAATAGAGTGGGTTGACTCTGCCAAAAATCTTGCCCTGATTTTAAATAGTACCCTTTCTTGGAATACACATTACCATTCGGAAGGTTTATGGTGGACTACGTACTTTATTGGCTACATAACACTTCATACCAACAAAAACGAAGTTGATGTTGCTAAAAACGCTTCTTCTGCCAGTCTTGTTGTACGCGTATGAAATTTTCTGCAACACAGACTATCAGAGTAGGAGGAAACTTAAAGTCAGATACACCAATATTGTTCGCTATAAGTATATTCAATCTAAGAAAATGTGATCATGTTTCCGCATTTTCGAAGCAAAGTGCAGTATGTACTTTGGGCATCCTCTTAAAACATAGATCACTATGCCTCTTAAGCGCTGTTATGCATAACAATTTTCTCACTCACGCAGATCGCTTATGCTATTTAAACCAAGGTACTCTTGTCTTACATCGGAACGTCAATTTTTTGTTAAGGTTACTCGGCTTTGGAACTCTCTGCCTACAAACCGACGAAGAATGGGAAACACGAATAAATGTAAAATATCTCTTTTTAAATACTTGGCCTCTGAATAAGATTACATTTTTTTTTATTTCTTAACTATTTCGTACTGTTTTCCTATTTGCTTAATAATGTTAACTAACGTCCTACGAACCTTATAAGATTGTTTTAATCTTAGCTTGTAAGAATACTTTAAAATAAATTGAAATTGCATTGAATTGAATTAAATTTAGATTATTTTGGCGCACATTTATCGTATTTCCCAGACATGCATAAAGCCCGGGGGATTTGTAGATATTTTTCACCAATTTCGAGGCATTATGCCTTATGACTCATTTACCACTTTACTCGTTTGCTTAGTTAAAGGTTAAAGTTTTTCCAGTAGCCTTTATTTACTTACTTACTTACTTAGGTGGCGATAGAGTTCGGGGTGAACCTGGGCGTCAACCAGCAAGCCTCTCCATTTAGCTCGGTCTTTAGCTAATTGCCTCCAGTTGCGCACTCCAAGTTGGTCGAGGTCCCCTTGAACTTGAGTGCGCCACCTACGGCGATGATTCCCTTTGCTGCGTCGTCCCTCGGGGTTAGATTCGAAGACTCTGCGTTGGTGTCCATTCGTCTACATGTCCTAGCCATCTCAGACGTCCAATACGCAGTTTTTTGACTAGGTTGATGTCGCTGTACAGCTCGTATAGTTCGTTAATGTATCTTCTCCTCCAAAACCCGTCAACACAAACAGGACAGAATATCTTACGAAGAATTTTTCTCTCGAAGCGACCAAGGGTATCTTCATCCTTTTAATAAAGTCCATGTTTCAGCGCCGTAAAGCAGGACTGGGATGATCAAGGTCTTATATAGAGTCTCCTTAGTTGTTCGAGATAGGGCTTTACTGTTGAATTGTCTTATAAGCCCAAAAAAAAACAGCGATTGGCAAGAGTTCTTCGATTGATTTCTGCGCTGATCTCGTTTTTCGAGTTTATAGACAAAGTCCCTTACTTCCTCGAAGTTCTAGCTGCCCACTGTGACGTTTTGTCCAATTCGTCGGTGTTGGCTTTCCCTTCTTGTTGACAGCATATACCTGATTTTGCCCTTGTTTATCGCTAAACCCATTTTGGCCGCTTCCGCCTCAATGCTTGCAAACGCACCGGTGACATCCCGCTGAGTTCTTCCGATAATGTCTATATCGTCGGCGTATGCAAGCAGTTGTACAGATTGTGGTCTCGGTGTTGGCTTGTGAATTCCGCATAATCTGTTCAAGTGCAATATTTAAGAAGTCACATGACAGCGCGTCACCTTGTCTAAAACCTTCTTTGACATCACCGATGTCAAACCTCTCGATGACGTTATTACCGACCTTGATGGAGCAGCGAGCGTTCTCCATCGTCATCCTGCACAGACGGACAAGTTTGGCAGGGATGTCATAACTAGACATGGCTCTATAAAGCTCTTCTCTATAGATGCTGTCATAGGCGGCGATTTGGAATTCTTGGGTTTTCTCCAGGATCTGCCAAAGTGTGAAGATTTGATCGATGGTGGACTTTCCTGGCCTGAAACCGCACTGATAGGATTCAATGAGGCTGTTCATAAAAGGTTTCAGGCGTTCACACAATATCGCAGAAAAGATATATTTAGAGAACCCAAATATTATTTATCTACACTTCAGCAAGGTTCAGGAGTTCTGCTTGTTATCCCTGTACTACTGGATTGGGTGCGGAAGGCCACAAATACTTCGTACATATGTATGTACGTTTATTTGGAAGTTATATGTAGAGTAGAAGAACATTCTTTACGATACTCTGTACTTCTAACATAATAATTCTATTCAATTCAATTCAATTCAATTTTTATTAATTCCATGAATTTAAGCAATTACATATTTGACCTGCGAAGCCTTGTGGCTTATCTGCAGAAAATTATTATCCAAATTGTGTTACTTAAAATATGGTATCATCAAAGTTTTCAATATGATTGAGTTCAGGTTACAATGCTTTTTATCATATAAAATTACGTTCAAATTAAGAATATATTAATAAAATTAAAGTTGAGGAAATGAGAGTTTTAATTGTATACCATTTTAAGTTCATTAAGTTACTTTATGCTTTATGTAATGGATTCTAAAAAAATTTCTTTTAGTCTTCTTTTTCTCAAGTTAACTTGGACAATGTTTCTTAAATCGTTTGGCAGATTGTTAAAAATGTTCGGCATAGTGTACATCAATTGTCTTTTACCGTAGACATTTCTGAAAGCTGGCAGTTGGTACATCCCGTCCGCTCGTCTTCTGGTGTTGATGTTGTGGTTGATTGGCATCCGGAACCGCTGGTCATCATAATACTCCAACGCCGCAGTCATTTCGTATATTTGTCTCACATTTAAGACCCTCACTCTGCTTTCTGCTGGATTTCTTGTCGACAGTAGCTTGATTGCTTGATTTTGTATATTTTGTATTTTGTCGATATGCGTTTGAGCTGCCCGTCCAAACGAAAGTATACCGTATCTCAATCGCGACTCTATTAGAGCGTGGTACGCTTGTTTTTGCACACTTGATGTAGATTTAAATTTTAGGCAAGCCAATGCGAACAAAGATCCTTTTAACGTTTTCCTCAAATTGTTAACATGAACATCCCAGAGAAAATGGTTGTCTATGGTTATACCCAGATATTTGTAAGTATCCACCACTTCAATAACCTCGCAATTACCTGGGTCTGCGCAGTTGAAAGCGTTGATTCTAATTTGCGATGCTGGAATGTGCGGGCTTCGAATGTGCATGAGTTTCGTTTTTGATCCATTTATAACAAGGCCATTATCATGGCACCACTTCGCTGCTTCATCATCTCATCTGTCTGCATCATTTTCTCAGCTTCTTCTATTCATCGATGACACACCACGATCGCCGTATCGTCTGCATAGGCAAAAGGAAAACTGTTTGTAAGGCATTTTAACAGTTCATTGGTGTATATTATAAAGAGTAGTGGACCGAGTTTAGACCCTTGCGGAACTCCATACTGCACTGATTTTTCGGCGCTGCAGCAATTTTTGATTCTATCGTAAAAGCTTCTCTCTCTTAGGTAGCTTCTCAACCAATAAAATAAATAAATTTGCTCCATGATTTTCTCTATCGCAGGTAGTATTGCTATCGGTCGATAATTTCTAGTCTCATTCTTAGAGCCACCCTTGTAAATAGGCCTAAGAATTGCTTGCTTTAGCTTCCCAGGGACTGTCGACGTATTGAGACTCATATCAATCAGATTCTTAATAATGGGAGCAACGATATCAATATGAGTCTTTAAATCGATAGCTCTAACGCCGTCAGCCCCAGGTGCCTTTTTAGTGTTCAGTAGATTTAATAGATTTACTACTTCCATATAGTTTGTCTCTTCCATGTAGATTGAATCACGAGTAATAATGTTTTTATGCCGAGATGTTACCGTTGCGAGAAAAGCTGCCCGAAATTATTCGCCAATTCAACTATATTTTTCTTAGTACCAAAGTTGCGCAAAATTGTTTCATCCAGTGAAGGTTTTTTTCGCCCTAAAACTTCATTGACTAATGGCCAAGTTTTTTTAGGATCGCATTTTGCTTCTTCAAATTTCCTTTCGTAATATTGGTCCCTGCACCTCGATATTTTTTCATTGACCTGGTTACGCATTCTCTTGTACTCTACCTCATATATTACATTGGCTCGATTATTTTTCCACCTGCGATACAGTCGGTCCCTTTCTTTGCAGCTCGCAACAATGTCCCTGGTAATCTATTCTGTACTTTTTCTTTTCGTTTTTTCACTAGACAAAAAACATCGCGTATGTCGAATTCACGTATGTTGAGACTAGAAACTGTATCAAAATATGTACGTACATATAGAGATGCGTCCCAAGACAAGCAATTTTAAAATAAATACTTTATTCAGTTTGTTTGTTTTTAAGAAGAAACGTGAAAACAATTCAAAAACAAAAGCAATAATAACATTTAATAAAAAACGTTTTTTTATGTTTTCATTTTCCACAACACGAATTGAATCACGTTGAATCGCGTATAAGCACCGTGCATGTAGAGGGAATTTTGGTAAAAATTTATTCGCGTACAAGCGAAATCGCGTATGCTGAGATCGCGTATGTGGGGGGTTCAGTGTATATCTAAGGTGCAATTGATGCAAGAATTAAAACCTACAGGTCATCAACAACTTCTAAATTTTGCAGTTCGCTGTTAAGAAGTGGCCAGAAATTAAAATGGTGTACAAAGTCTGATCATGAGCGATAAGATATTTTTCACTTGAATGGCTTTGTTAACAAGCTGTTGGCTTACATCTGAGAGGAACATTGGGTCTTACTTGTTCGAAAATAAAGGTGAAAGTTCAGACACGCTTACGTAGAGCGGTATTGGTTCATGATTGAAAATTCGTTGCGTCCTACCATTGATAACAAGCCTGAGATGTAGTTTCAGCAGGATAGCCACTGCTTATTCGATCAAGCTGATGTCATACACGAAAAATAATACAGCTATCTGATAATCAGTGCGGGTTTGTCGCGGGTAAATCAATCACAGATGCAATCCAAAGTATGAGGATCATAATGGAAGACATCGTGATTCCTTAAAGGATTTGCATATTGTATTTATTGGTTGACTTTGAAAAGGCATTCGACAGACAACCACGAGATCTGATATGGGCGGCGCTTAGACATCGAGGGTTTCCAGAAACCTATGTACAGATGATCATGGACATGTACGTAGAAACAAAGACAAGAGTAAGATGCCCGGCTGGAGATTAGATTTTTTTAGATTTTATTGATTTCATATAATAAGTTTACATAGGTAATTTGTAACCACACATTTTACATAAGTAATACGATAATTTTTATTATCTTTCTACAAAGTCGGGGTGCACCAGGGAAGCGTTTTAAGTCGTCTGTTGTTTATTGTAGTCCTTGACTATCTGCTTGAAGGCAAAGTTACGCACCCCAATGTACAGCAATTATTCTTCGCTGACGATGGAGCCATCATAAGTGAAGATCCTACGTCCCTGCAACGAGCACTTGATGCATGGGTGGACGTTTTGGAGGGAAATGGGTATCGCATTAGTTGAAAAAAAAGAGTACTTGTGCTGCCCATTCTCTGACCTACTCAGGCATATTCTAGACATTTATTTGAATGGAACAGTGCTTCGCAAGTGCGAAAAGTTTAAATATCTGCGATTTATGATCAATAGCAAAGCAACCTGTGATGACGACATCAATCGTGTAAGCGTACGGTGGATGAAGTAGCGAGAAAATTCTGCTATCTTCTATGACCGAAAAATCCCCCCTAAGTTAAAAGGAAGGCTCTACATCGCAGTTGTCAGCGGATACGGTTCACAATGTTGGACGATGTACATGAGGGTAAATAAGCTGAGATGAAGATTATTATTATTATTATTATTATTTGTGTAGGGTTATTTTGCACTGCGACCTAATAGTCTATTGTGCCCCCTGCTAATATCTTGGAGAGGTTTGTTCCCTCGTTAGAGTCCCCTTCGCAATTGCAATTCCTGGGGAATTGTGTTTGAAGGTCATATGCTCTTGCTTTGCCTCGGCGAGAATAGTTCATTTAGAGCTCTTTCTCCAGACCAGTTTCTATTAAGAATCTGAGAATGAGAAGTCCATGGTTGGCATATCCTCTTCTGATACTTGCTATTTGCCCAAGTATTTCAATATTTTGTGGGTCAGTGCCCCACAAGACTCCAGAATGTGTTCCGGAGTCTCACATGACTCGTTGCAGAATCTGCAAAGGCCTTCATTTGTTATACCTAGTTTCCGTAGATGCTCCCTGAGTTTGCAGTGCCCCGTTAGGAAGCCTGTTAGGATCCGTAGGTTATTCTTGCTAAGGCAGATGCAGGCTTCGAATCCTTTCCGGCAGTTTCTTAGCTTGCCTCAGGCCTGTGCTGTTGTTCCAGGTTCTTGCCCACTCTTCTTTCTCCATTTTCCCGAATTTCTTGCGTATGGTGTGTTTCCCCACTCCACAGAATGGTTGAGGTCCAATGAAGGGTTCTGCAGCCCCTTGTATTGCCAAGGTGTTTGCTGCTTCGTTACCTTTTATCCCGACATGAGCGGGTATCCAGTAAAGCGTAACTTTATTGTTTCTGCCCAATTCATTAAGTTTGCATATGCATTCCCACACAAGTTTTGACTTTATGACTTAAGAGTCAAGTGCTTTGATAGCTGCTTGGCCGTCTGACAGTATTGCTATGTTTGCTGTATCCCTTTTCGAGATTGAGTTGGATGCATCTGTCTATAGCGCATATTTCAGCTTGAAAGATGATGGTGCACTTGCTCATGGGTTCTGAGTGCTTGGTCCTTGGCCCATATATGCCAGCCCCTGTGCCCTCTCCAGTTCTCGAACCGTCTGTATACCACTTTATCGGGTGGCTGCCCAGTCCGTACATCGTGGATTCGTTGCTCCACTCTTTCTTGTTACTTAACTTTGTACTAAAGTTTTTCCCAAAGTTAAATTTCCTGATACTGTCGTCCCTAGGGACGGCCAGATGAGAAAGTTTTTTGGAAAGCGCGTCGTATTCTCTCGAACCAACGCATTTCTCCCTTCCAATACCTTCTTTTACTATCCATAGGATCGTCCGCTGTGCATTTTGCTCCACTACAAGTTAGCTCCAGGAGTACTTCCATGGCTGCAGTTCGACACGTTCACATGGCCCCAGTGATGCAGAGGCACGCATGTCTTTGCACTTAAGTGAATGTCTCCATTGTTGTGACAAGACTAGTTCACTTATCCATGCTATTACTCCATAAGTGATCATTGGTCTCGGAATGGCAATATACATCCATCTCAGAATGTTTGGACTAAACCCCCAATGACTTACCCGCTAGGCTCCTGCATATCATTAGGGCACGGGTAGCCTTTTTGGATATCTCCTCTGTTTGTTTCTTCCACAAGAGTTTACTATCTAAGTGTAGTCCTAGATACTTCACTTCCTTTACCGGTGTCAGTATCGTGCCCGGCAGTCTGATTGGCTTCAGTTCAAGTTTTCTCTTTCTCGTGAACGGTACTGTTGTGGTTTTAGCCGGGATTATATTGAGCCCAGCCATGCTGCACTATTCTTGAGTTACTATTAGGCCCCTTTGTATAATATCACATAGGGTTTCATCAAATTTCCCCCTGGCAATCAGTACCATGTCATCAGCGTAGGCTTGACAATTAATTCCAAGGTATGTTCATTTTTCAAGAAGCTTATCCACAACAAGACTCCACATTAGGGGAGATAGCACTCCTCCACGTGGGCATCCCCTTGTTGTGTTGACCTTGATAATAAAATTGGGGATCCCTTGTTTTCGGATCATAACCTCGCCGAAATAAGAAGAAAACAAAGCCACTGCTTATTCTGCGCGACTTATAATAGTACTTTTAAAGGTAATTTTTTGAGAGCGTATAGTTCTAAAAAATTTGGAAATTAAGTGGCCACCGAGTTAATATGTGGGTAACCCAAGATAGAGTTCAGGGCCAACATTGACGCAGAAATTCAAGCGCTTCAGACAAAAGCTTTGACAAATGTTATGGAAAATGCTTTAAAACAAGTCGTAAATGGCGGTCCATATTGTATACTTTATAAAACTAATAATAAAATGAAATATATATGTAAAAAGAAGTTATCAAGTTTCTAAGTGCAACAGTTCGCACTTTTGTTTCAATCGAGTGTGTGCTTTGCTACAAGTATTTCTTCTGTTTGCATTTTTATTGCACTTGAGCTACTTTACTTTATCGTAGAGAAGTTTCACTTCAAACATTTTTGAAAGAAAAAAAGAAAGGTCTGTATAGGTATAAACATTTTAAAAGAAACATACCTTTTGTGCAAAATGTCGCCCAAAGGTGTTGCATTTTCTATAATCTCCACGCTGACCAAAGAGAGCTAAAATCTAAAAACGACAAAAGATCTTTTTAAGTATTCGCAAGTTATTTTATTTATTTTCTTTGTTTGCTGTACAGTAGGGACTTATTATTAATAAACATTAAATAAATTATAAATTCTTAATCTATTTGGTTGTAAGAGGCAGTCTAATTTTTCTATCCCACATAGCTTAGCCGCTAGATTCATCCTCTCAGAGTTGCAGCAACATCTGCCGCAGATTGAGCAATCGCTATCGTCTTGATGGTAGCATCACGAATATTTTGTACAGTGCGTTCCTAAAATAATAAACAAATAATTAGAACGTCCATTAAAATGCACTCCAAGGCAGATTCTTACCAATCGCTTTCCGAATTTCTTCAACCGTCCAGCTTCTGTTTGTCCAGCGAATACGGCCAACAACAAAGCGATGAAAACGAATACTTTTGAGAAGTTCATTTCGGAACTGGTTCTATAAATTTCGCTTAGATCAACAAACGATGAATACTTCTTGATGGTTGAAGGCAGCGGGTGGAATTGATAAGAGATTGATGTTTGATTTTGTTTATATACCAAAATTCTTGGGGTAAAAATTGTTGTTGGGGATTCCTAGATGTGAATTTTGTGCTTGAAGAAGAGATGTTGAGTCTTAAATTAAAGATTTCATGAATCAGGAGTGGGATTCTGGCGATTAATTGAAGAATTGTGAATTCTTTTTGTGGTAAGATGATTGATGACTAAGGGATTTCCATATCATTACATGCTCCTTTCAAATACGGAATAAATTAAACTAATATGACTAAAGACCGAATTTTATCGGTGTAAAGTCAATTTTACTCTAGAAGCAGGCAAACTAAAGTCAGTTATAAAGTTCACCGATCATTTTTAAAAAGGCTTCAACAGACTTCCGCTGTTCCAATTGACATTAAAATGAATCGGTCCTGGGATCCTGTATTTGTAAAAGTAATCATTTTTCGTCATTTGTCCTGAACGTAAGAACTAGAGAAGTCGAACTTTGGATATGGCCAACAAGTGAGGCAATCTGTAGGTAGATACACAAAATTCAGCTGAATAGCTGGCTGGCCTTCTTCTGTTTATTTCCTATTACACCCTATGTCTTCAGCTCAGCTCACTTCGTAAACATATTTGAATTCACGAATGATAAGTATGTTAATACTACTGTTATATACTTGTTGATGGAAGGGCTTGTACGTTGATACTTGAGTCGTACTGGAAAATTATTGCAATTAAAATTGTAGGTTTCGAAGATTTCTAAAATTATGTTAACATATTTTAAATATTCTATGGGTTACTTTTGCGTTTTATGGAGTGTTTCAGTTAAGTTTGAGTGATTCGATCCAAAGCATTAGTAAGAACAAGTGAAAATATGACCGAACACCTATCTTATGCATAGCATAGCCATCATCAATCAATGTATCTGTAAAGTAATTTTTTTCTGTTCTAGTTGTCGGGTTAGGAAACACAACTCGTCCATCCTACTACTAGGGAGCAAAACATTTGTTCTACCGAATGTTCTAGAATTGTTTGATCTTTCGCGGAAAGCCAAGAAAGAGGGAGAGGTTTATGATCAGGAGCTACGATATCAGCACTCACCAGATCAGCACCGTGAATTTGCCACCTAACATGACCAAATGCAGAATAATCGCACAGTAGCGTCGCTCTCTTCAAAAGCATCGTTGACTGTAGTGTCACTTCAGCCCAGCACATGAGAGGCTAACCAAAAGCATAGTGCCTCGTCAGGAAGATAATAAGTAGTCTGTAGTCTTTTCTGCTTAGAGACAGCAAGTATAGCGTAGATTTCTTACAAAAGTCCGAGTGCATCTGTTCAGTCTTCCTGCATGATGAAAAGTCATGACACACACAATTGTGTTCGTAAGAAACCCAATCATCAATGGGAGTAGCAATCGAGGGCGCAGGAAGACCCAGTAGAAGTCTATGGCCTGAGAAATCATCCTCTGAGTCTTGATTGACAATCTCATCGAAGATTTCTTTCCCCATGATCTCAGCGTGACCTGGAACCCAAACAAGAATCAAAGGTTTCAACCTTGCGATCGAATTTAGAGAGTTATTGTACTCCTGAGCCATTTTGAAAGTATTTAAAGGATTGAGCAAGGCCTTACGCGCTGTCTGGCTACTGCTACAGATGCAGATAGTCTAAACCCACCACGTATTCCTTGCTGAAGCTCATCAGGATACCAGAAGCATGAACGTAAAAGGTCATTGCACATTTACCTAAAAAGAAAATGTTGTCGTCTTCCATCCGTGAGAGATTTGGATTGTTTTCCATTTCTGAATTGGAGATCCGGATTGCGACGCCTTTTGGCATTGGCTTTCTTAGACCAGTCAAATCAAGAAGAATTCATCGATCATGTCGTGCAGACAATTTCTAGGCATGATCCCATAGAAGTACGGCAACAGCATCCGTTGCCTAGGTGTGCGACATCTACAAGGTTTGACTCGAGGCATTGATTCACTAATTTTGATAACGTTGACAATGTTGTCAATTAATGCATAGTTCTGAGTGCTCTTAGGCTATCTAAGATATCGGACCTTAAAATCGGGAACTTTACAGGCCATCTGAAGATTCTAAAGTACATTCAAAACTGCCCTATTCTCAAAATCCGAGATACGATCCTAAAGAAATACCGGTTCTCCAGAAGATTCAATGTGGCCATAGGTGACCGCAAGACATGGAGGAATATGTAGTCTTACCAAGTTCTCAAACTTGGTACACAGATGGTTCCAAATTGAAAAATGGTAGTACTGGCGCAGGGGTTTATGGACCCAGTTTCCAACGTGCAGCAATGCTTGGGACCAATCACCAACCGTATTTCAGGCGGAAGTCCATGCAATCGAAATCTGTGTACGAGAATGCCTCCGAACCGCATCTCCAACGAACAACTTTATCTGAGAACGGGCCAAGAACCTATAAGCATTACTATACGAAGAAGAAAGTGGCAATGGATTCGACACACCCTACGGCGCGAAGACAACTCCATTGCGAAATACGCCATGCAGTGGAATCCGCTCACCCAGGCAGGCAGAATAGCGGGACGCCCTAGGCAAACGTGGCGCAGAACAGTTGAGGAGGTATCGAACTCTTTAGGAATGAGTTGGAGGCAGCTCAAACGCGTTGCAGAACTCCGAACACGATGGCGCGCAGGCGTGGTTGACGTCCTATGCCCCCCGAGGGGTTAAAGGATAAAAGTATCGTCAAGATTGGCTGATTCGCAAGTTTTAGACAAAGCGCATAGATTCACCTCACAGAATTATAATATTTTTCCTTAACAATCAGTTTTTAACTCCACCCCCAAACACGTCAAAATTTAATATTCCTTCTTTACATCCTTGCTCGCAAAATTAATTTCGTTTACTTTGTCTTTGAGTCCTAGAAACATGTTTCATCGCAAACGTGTTGATAATGCCGATGATTATCGTACATGCTGCCGACTGTTCTATGTCATCACACTATCATCCCAAAGGATTTTAATATTGTCTGTTCGCTAAAATCAGTTCCGCCCCATTTTCGCTCCTCTCACGTGCAGAAATTATTTGAAGTTCAAATGAATTTTCATCGCGAAATCACTTGAAGTACCGACCCATACAGATGGTACCATAGTACTGGCACACGTCCTACTAAACAGACTCCTTGCTAATTTTTGAATATTAAAAATAAATATTGAACAATATGCAAATTTCTAATATTTTTTATATTCAGACTTTGTGTACACATCCTCAGTGTTAGTTGCCACATATTACAAAACAGCAGTTGCCGCCGCATCATCAAGAATGGTTAAGTACTTGGCACGTGTTGGGCAAAATAGAGAAAATAATATAAAACGAAATCGTACGTACGAGTACGTGTGGGGTGGAGTACCATCATCATTGTAATTAGATATTGTTAATAAATATAAAGAAATATTATAGGGTGAGATTGTGAGAGCGACGAAGTACAGTTGCGATTGTTTTATTTCAATGATAACAGGGCGTTTGTCTATCACACAGTTTTCAGTATCTCAAATGTCCTATAAACCTGCAGCGGATACAAGAGAGAAATATAACTTTTAAGAAGAAAACAATTCTACTCATATATACATGGATACATACATAGTCCTTACGCAAGGATACGACGTTATATTTGAAAAAGATACAATCTATGAACGCAATGTCAAATGGAAATGTCATGTCAATGCGAAAATCGCGAAATATGTTCGTTCGATAAGTGTTGGTTAAGTGCTTGATTTTTTTTTTTTTTTTATTGCAACTTCGGATTAAGGAACGCTATTCCAGTCGTTTGGATGCGATGTGTCTTTAAATCGGTGAAAGTCGAAACCTTTGCAAAAATGCGTGCGAAACTAAACAGATGATTGAGTGAGATTCAATTTGCACACAAGTATCTGCACGTATGATCACACTTGAAATGTAGTTGAATACATACAAAACCTCTTTCAAACTGTCGGGGATTTCTTAAAAGACTCATAGTTAGAATAAGTGTGATTCTACATCTTTCGGTGCACTGCATCATCACCCCTGCGTGGGAATTCCGGCGTCATAAAAACGGAGACTTCAAATCGGAAGTGAATCATATGCAAAAACTAAATCAATTATCAAGAAAAATATCGGTTCTTATAAGAAATTGTGCACACTTTTATCACCATTCGACTGAAACATATTTTTTTCTGTTTTTGTAAATAATACTACATACGTATGCACTTGAATACAATTAAGATAAGCTTGTACGTAATTTCATGCCATAAACAGACTTCTATGAATGAATGAGTAATGATGTTAATCATTTGTTTCGAACCTAGGGTAACATTTGGATTGGTATGGATTGCTGCCGTAAAATGTGAGATTAGCATATCAATGTGAATTCTATAATGAAAGCGACCAACTACGGTTAAGTCGTCAGTCTGGTTTCAGAGCCAACAACAAATGCTCTTCGGCTATGGTCAACTTATTTTAGGAACTAAGACGATATTTCGACAAGTGTTATGTTTCGCTTCTTTGTTTGTCCGATTTCGCGAAGGCTTTTGATAAAGTTAATCACAAAATCCTCTGTTGGAACCTTAAAACATTTTTGGTTTTAGTGATAGGGCTGTCAAACTGATAAACAGCTTTCTTTCTAGTAGTTTGCAAAGAGTTGTCTGCGGGGAAAAATGCCAGCTTTGAAGCCAATCCTTTAAGACTTCTACAAGCGTCAATGCTGGGACCGATTCTGTTTTGCATATTTATATGAATGATCTGCCATCTGTATGCAAGCACCCTTCAGTACATCTATGGTATATGCAGGTGATGTTCAACTTCATTTAGTCAAAACTTTTAACAACTTAAAGGAATTTGCTTCTCTACTTAAAGAGAATCTAAGACATACAAGGTGTCTCAAAAGAAAGTTTATATTTGTTTAGCTTACTGCGTGAACGCAACGAATCCGAGGTGTGCGGGGGGTATGTTAATCAGTAGCCTGGCGCTACGGAATTCAGTCTCTATGGAACGTTTCTCAGGAGCGGACCGCGCGTTGTGCGTGCGAGAGTTTTACAAAAACGGTGATTCGGTGACTGTAGCGCGTAGAAGATCCTACAATATTCGAAGTTTTTCGTCACTTAAATGATGCGCCAAGCATACATCTCATTCGAAAATGGATCAAAAAGTTCGAAGAGACCGGTATAATACTGAAAAACTAAGACCAAGATCATCAAGAACGGTAGAAAACGTGGAGAGTGTTAATCAGCCTGTTCATCACGACCCGAACTTTTCAAATCGTAAGCGCGCAAGTGCTTTAAATGTGCATAGATCACCATAACACCGTATTTTGCACAAAGACCTAAAGCTGCACCCCTATAAAATTCAATTAGTGCAAGAATTAAAGCCCCAGTGGCATCCTGGTCGGAGGCTTGACTTCGTAACTTCGTAATTTTACGATTCGCCTAAATGAGTGTCGCAAACGCGAGGGTTTACATTTGGACGATAATATTTTTAAGAAATAAATTCCCAAATTTTGTACTTTAATAATTAATAAATATTTTTTCAATAGACGTCTTACTTTTTTTTTAATCGATCCACTAAATATAAACTTTCTTTTGAGACACCTTGTATTAACATTAGTCCTTATGAAATGGGTTACAATTAAATCCTGAAGTTTCAAATAATCCCAATCTCAAATACGATATTCAATCTCAACCTTGTAGTGGACACTCTCTGAGTCGAAACATATAACATCGGTTACAGTATGTCTGAATCCTTCAAAATGTGTTTTCGGCGCATCTAAATTAAATTTCCTGAGCCATACTTTTTCGAAGAATGGAATTGCTCCTTCTCAAGAGCGAGTTGAGGCAATTATTAGGTTACTCTCTCAAACTTTCATTCGACAAATCAAACATTTCGTCGGAATGGTTAATTATTATAACTGATTCATTCCAAGCTTGCATTGTCTCCGATTCACACACATCTAGCCAATCTGCAGAAAATAAAGAAAAAGAAAACTAATTTTAACTGGCCCGCAGAGTGTGACACTGCTTATTTACTTACTTACTTAGATGGCGCTACAGTCCGGGGTGGACCTGTTACGAGCCAGCTGTCTCCAGTTGCGCACGCTAAGCTGGTTGAGGTCCCCCTCCACTTGTTTGCGCCACCTACCCCAAGGTCGTCCTACTACTGCGCCGTCCACCTGGAGTGGATTCGAAGACTTTCTTAGCGGGAACGTTGGGCTCCATCCGCTCTAAATGACCCAGCCATCTTAGTCGCTGTATGTGAACTCTTCTGGCTAAGCCGATGTCCTTATCCAGGCCGTATAGTTCCGCAATGTACCTTCCCCTCCACTCTATGCAGATGGGACCAAAGATCGCTCGAAGAACTTTTCTCTCAAAATAACCAAGGGCATCCTCATCCGGTTTTCTCTGCGCCATACAGCAGGACTAGGATGATTAATGTCTTATAAAGAGTTACCTTAGTAGTTCGAGATTGGGCTTTGCTACTCAATTGCCTTCTTAGCCCATAGAAACAACGGTTGGCAGGATTAATTCTTCGTGTGATCTCCCTACTGATGTCATTTGCGGAGCTCACCATAGGGCCTAGGTAGACAAAATCCTTTACTACCTCAAAATTATATCTGTCTATTGTGGCGTTCTGTCCAAGACGCCGATGTTGGGTGTCCCTTTTTGTAGACAGCATATATTTTGTTTTGCTTTCATTGACCGCTAGACCCATCTTTGCCGCCTCGATCTCAATATTCGTAAATGCCCCATTGACGGCCCGCTGAGTTCTTCCGATTATGTCAATGTCATCGGCATAAGCGAGTAGTTGTACAGACTTGTAAAAGATTGTACCTCCGGTGTTGGTTTGTGAGTACTATGTTAAAGAGATCGCATGATAGCGCGTCACCTTATCTAAGACCTTTCCCTAAATCGAACGGTTCGGTGATGTTCTTACCGACTTTGATGGAGCAGCGAGAGTTCTCCATCGTCACTCTGCACAAACGGACGATCTTGGAAGGGATGTCAAGACTAGACATGGCTCTGTATAACTCGTCTCTATATACACTATCATAGGCAACTTTGAAATCGATGAAAAGGTGGTGCGTATCGATTTTATATTCATGGGTCTTTTCCAAGATCTGCCGTAGTGTAAATATTTGGTCAATGGTGGACTTTCCCAACCTGAAACCGCACTGATAAGGACCTATCAGGTGGTTGACGATCGGTTTTAGGCGTTCACATAATACGGCAGACAGAATCTTATATGCGATGTTGAGGAGACTTATACGTCTGTAGTCGGCGCAGTTCAGAGGGTCTTCTTTCTTCTTGATCGGGCAAACGATGCTGAGATTCCATTCGTCGGGCATACTTTCGTCCGACCAGATTTTACAGATGAGCTGATGCATGCTCCTTATCAACTCATCTCCTCCTGCCTTGAAAAGTTCAGGGGTAAGGCCGTCGGCTCCAGCAGCTTTGTTGGATTTGAGTTTATATATCGCTATCCTCATTTCATTCTGATCGGGTTGATCGGAATTTTGACTGTCATCGTCACTGTTGAATGGCTCATTCTGCCTGACAGCGGAAAATTGATCTTCATCGCCGTTTAACAGTCTGCAGAAGTGTTCCTTCCATATTCCCAGCACCGACTGCGATTCTACTACTATGTTACCATTTTTGTCCCTGCAGGCTTCTGTTCTGGCTTTGAGACCATGGCATGCTATTTTAACGTTTGGGTAAAATTTTCGAACATCATTCCTGATGCATTGCTTACAGGAAAAGCAAACACGCCCTATCCGAAGTCAAATTGCTGGCACATCCAACAGAAAACGCTTTTCTTAGCATTACCACTGATGTATCAAATATAGCGGAGGGACCGTTTTGCAACAGCAGAACAATAATAGACAATGGCAGCCTCTTGCCTTCTTTTCAAAAAAAAACTCTCACCCACAGAGTAAAAGTACTCCGTATTCGACCGCGAACTGCTAGGTGCTTATCTGGCAATCAAACATTTTCGATGTTTTGTTCAAGGCAAGGAATTTGTAATCTTCAGAGATCACAAGCCCTTAATAAACGCATTGACTTCCAAGTCCGCGCATAGCCCACGTCAAACTTGACATATGAACTATATACCACAATTTACCAGTGATATTCATCACATTCGTGGTAAAGAGAACTTGGTAGCTGACCTCCTTTCACATTGTGGAAATGATAGCTCTGCGGAGATTAATTAAGTAGTTTTCGATGTCAAACAAATTTCGAAATTGCAGGAAGATGACGAACAGTTAAAATCATTGCTTTCTGGTGACTCCAGATGTAATAATGCATATTACCAACGAACAGATCTGGTGCGAAACAAGCACGGGCGCATCACCATTTGTTCCCCAAAATCTGCGCAGAATGATTTTTGAATCGTTACACAATCTTTTGCATGAAAGTATTCGGGTCACGCGAAAAAGAGTAACATCGAAATATTTCTGTCCCGCTATAAATAAAGATTGTAACCTATGGGCAAAAACGTGCTTTTCATTTAAACGTTCAAAAATTCATAGGCACACAAAATCAAAATTCGATACCTTTAAAATACCAGCAGGACGTTTCGAACATATCCATATGGATATTGTTGGTCCACTACCCCCATCTAATGGATACTCATATGTACTTACTATAGTTGATCGTTTTACACGGTGTCCGGAGGCGTACGCTATTCCAGACATGTGCGCATACAAGTTAACACCGAATACGTTCACCGCGCATGTAGAAACCCGAAGCTCAACATCGCTTCCCATGAGTCTGCCGCGCATGGAGAAACCCGAAGCTCAATATTCGCTTCCCATGAGTCTGGCATGGATACCGCTGACTGTGCGTCTATGCTGTACCGAACATGATTCGTCGTCATCGCTGAACCCGCATTCCGTCACGTACGGAAGAGTACCTGTGGGAGCATGCTGTCGCTGAATGATCTACTCAAATAGCATTAAGTAGTATTTAAGCATTAGATTTTAAGTAATTCAGTTCAGTTGTTATTCACATTTTTTGTAGGCAGAATCGCTGCCTCGGTTTGATAAATAAATAAAGTTTTTTTTTAAAATAAAATTGCGTAAAGTAATTTAATTTACATCATTGCCAAGACCTTTGTCCAAGAATACGTTTGTCGATTCGGAGTTCCTGGTCAAATTACAACCGATCAAGGAACACAATTTGTATCTTTGCATATGCGTGATTTTTTTTTTTTTTTTGATGCGCGGGTAGGGGTAAAAATCGTATATTAATACTTGTAGCCCGTACTTCGAGTTATGCCCGAGTCCATGCTCCTGCATGATTACGTACTAAAAAAGCCACTCTGATTTCCTTGTCTTGTTGTTCCCCTGCGGCACCGCTAGTCAAGGCCTTCCTTCGCAGGGGTAGATTTGACATTTTGTTACTTCTTTTTAGCTGCCAGAGTTGCCGGGATCTTCGTTTCTCGCTTCTCGTTCCTCTATACGCAGTTGCTGCATCATACTCGTGATTACTTTATTTGCAGTCTCTCAGCCCTCGCCCCTCGCCAAAGTAAATGAGGCCAGGCTTCTTGGGGTCACTTGCCCGCCAATTATTCTTTCTAGGGTGTTCCTGACTCTGGTATAGAGATACTCCCGGAAGCATCCGTGCCCCGATAGAAATTGTGTTAGGTAGAAGTTTACCCTCCGTGCTTTCTGCTAATCCATTCATCAACTTCGGGGATCAATTTGTATGTCCATCGCCCTTTGATTGTGATGTTCCACCTATGTTACCATTCTACTTTTATAGCTTCTATAGCTGTTGTTCCGTCATCGTGCTCGTTTTCGCGTAGGACCGCTGTCTTCTTCGCGTCTAGATCGATAAGCGTTCGGCCTGATATTACGCTTTGTATTGACTTACTAACGGTCGTTAGAAGATTTCTGGTTGGCTGCCTTTGTGCCCCAATATTTGGCATTAGTCTGCATAGTGCCGCTACTGCCCAGGAGGCCTTCTCGCCTGCGTGTATGAGGTGGTCCCTGAAGCTGAGTCTGTGATCCAGCAACACTCCTAGGTACTTGATGTACGGCTTGGATTCGATAATTTGCTCACCGACCTGTGTGGTGAGGTGCTCCACTTTTTAACGGCTGCTTATGAGAACGGCTTCGGTTTTGTGGACCGCTAGTTCTAAACCTATGTCCCTTGTTTCAGGACCGACCCTTGTGGAACTCCTCCCGTTATTTGGTACCTCTTTGGTCCCTCTTCTGTATCATAGCAAAAGGTTTTGCCTTCGAAGTAGTTTACGATTATCCGCTGTATACCTACCTGTTACCATACCTGTTTGGTACCTACAGGTACCAGTCAGATCAGTACGTACTGATTTGCTATGCAATTAAAAATGCTATCAGTTTCTAGTAGAAATATCAAAAGTCGTACTTTTGCGCAAAGTGGGCGTATATGTGGTTTGCCTTATGAAGTTTTTGTACTCATATTGTTCAGCTCCTCGCTTAAAGTGTAGTCTCAAAGTTGGTGGCTTAAAATAGACTCGGCGATACTGCCCTTTTATATCATAAATAGAGTGTCAGTGCACAGAGGGTCAAAAATCTTGGTGTATCCTTTCCGGACGACATCGAGTAGCTGACAAATTAGAATACATCCGCAGTGAACTCGATTTCATTTAAAACACATGCTTATACCGGACGCGTCGTTTCCTTCGGCTTGATAAGTCCCGAAATGAGCTCAAACCTTAAATCGATGCTAGTACGTATGTATATATCTGCAGCACCTGGAAAGTGACTGCCATTGTCATAAAAGAGCTGCAAACTTTTGTTAATCGAAATCTGAGGGACGTAGCACAAAAATTGCATATCAAATGAATAATTTTATGCTAAAACGTATCAGAAACGTACGGAAGTGATTGTTTATTGCGGACGGATATGGGGTCGTCTTCTTAATACTTAACAGTTGGGGATAAATCACAGTTATAAGGATAGAGTTTTGTGGGCGCCGGCCGTGGCGTAAGTGGTTAGTGTGTCGGACTACTGCGCGTAAGGTTCCAAGTTCGAGTCCCAGAAAACACCACAAGTTTTTTCAGGGTCCCACCTCTCGCGAACGCCTGACAAACATCCGAGAGTATTGTTGCCTCGAAAAAGCTTCTCAAACCAAATTGACCTTCGGATACGGCACTAAACTGTAGGTCCCTTCTATCCGTGTGGTTGCGAGAAGCTAGACCAGGGCCCTTAAAGAGCTGTTGCGCCAATTATTTTTGTTTTTTTTTAAGGATAGAGTTGTTTAGAGTTTAACCAATCTGACAGCAACCGCATACTATGGTTCAGAGGTATGGTATGTACCTAAGACATACAGGCAGAAATATGACATAAGAAAACTTATTAGAGTTGCTGAACATACCCTTTCTTTACCCGTGTGGGTAAACTTCTTTATCCAACACTGTGGCAGCAAAATTTATGATCCTTAATATTTAGTCAGCAAAGAAAGTAACAGATGGCCAACACTTAAACGTTCGGCTCATTATAGCATCTCTTGTGCACACAAAAGGCTACAATTTATGGATATTAATAATGCTTTTAATCCTGCGAAAAAAAAAAAAACATCAAACCCACAAAATAGTTCGCCCAGTTCCGTGCAAATATCAAAAATCATCATCATCATCACCAGCTCATATAAACGTCTCATAAATATCATCGGAAACACTTCAAAATCTAATAACGTCCAAGGAGCCACATCAGAACGGCATGTTACCGCATAAGACATGACAGTGACCATCAACAGTCACCCCCCCGTGACTATCTTCCGAATTTCTTACTGAACATTTGCCAAGTCACTGAAGGATGATTGCAAATATAATCAACCGTTGCGAAATACGATAGTTATCCATGCTATGACAGTGCAACTACCAACAGTTTCATCTTGTCACTCATAATTTCTCAAACAAGGGATGATATCTAATATTCATCTCGAGGACTGCTTATTAATTGCCAACGCAGTGCATGGATGATGTGCACAACACAATCGAAGAAATGTCAAACAATCAACAGCATCCTTACAGAGCATGGGGTATCATCCTGGAGTGAGGCAAGTCCGGTTAAGGACGGGATTTTCTAAACTCACAAGACAAAGAGCACACTCCCCCGATGTTGAAAATGAAAATCTCTGTAAATCAATTGCATTGTTCTTCGGAATAGAAGTGAGTTTCCGTTTATTTGCGGCCAAACAAAGACAAAGGCAACGGCAGTCTCACCCTGTGTCGTGCGGAGATAAAACAGAGGAGTTTTAGCTCAGCAGCCGGAAACCGCACTCATTCCTCATCCTATAGAGAGTAAGTCCATTCAGTAGCGCGCAAATTAAAATGACAAGGAAATGAGGAACTGACAGACTGTGCACATAGGCAAGACAGTTCGATGTCAGCTTTTGAGTTGCCTCTGGAAATTCCAATTTCCACGCGACATTCATGGATGCATTGCTAATGAAATGGTACAGAAGTATCTGACGAATCGAGTGAATCTAGGAAAGGATTTGTGAAAGAGATGCACTCTGTTAGAGCTCAAGTAAATTCTTGGGTTATTGTTTTCGCATGACAATGGGGGGCCGGTAGTCCTGATTTGATTATGTGTCCAATCTGACGTACATTTCCCTTAACATGATCCGGAAATTCTGTCAAGTATAACTGCAAAGCCAGGCATACGTGTACTTTTGGTGATAGATGTTGTACTCTGATTGATTTCTGCTTTACATAGCAAATATTGAAGAGTCTTCGAATATAATCCAGAGGGACGACGCAGTAGAGGGGCTTCTCGCCGTAGGTGGGGCGCACAAGTTCTAGGGGACTTCAACCAACTTGGAATGCGCAACCGGAGCCAATTAGCTAAAGACTGAGTTAATGTAGGAGGCTTGCAAGTTGAGGCTCAGGTTCATACCGAACTGTAGCGCAATGAAGATGAAATCACAATCAAGGCTGACAGAATCCCAGTAAAAGATGTTAGGACACTGTACCGAACAATAAATTCTTCTTTCAGCATGCCTGATTTATATCAATAATTTTGAAATTGGGATATTATATCAATAATTTAGAAAACAAGGACTTTTACGTTTAAGGTCTATGCTGCTGAATTTTGAGAATCAGATAGCTGATCTTGCCCTCCACTACTACCACCGGAACTGCCTGCTGCTTCTCCGGCTTATTCAGCCAATGCATTGTTGCAGTCTCTTCTGTCACGGTGCAAGCTACGTGGCTCCATGCCTGTTTAGGATAGGTATCAGAGAACTCGGAAATTGTCTATTAATACTTTACTTACTTAGATCCCTTAATCCCTCGGGGGCATAGGGCGCCAACCACGCCTGCGCGTCATCTTGTTCGAAGCTCTGCAACGCGTTTGAGCTGCCTCCAACTCATTCCTAAAGAGCTCGATTTCTCCTCAACTGTATGTACCCTTAACGTACTCTACTATGGACTTCAAAATCCTCCGACACCTTACCATTGTGCACGACGTGACACTTGCCGTTCTCGTATGTAGCCTTAATAATAGCTATAATTTTTTCTGGGATGCCTCTCCTGCGCAAGGCCAACCAGATAGCATCTCGATTCAGGCTGTTGGAAGCCTTCTCGAAGTCGATAAACAGTAAATGTAGTGGAGACCTATACTCAACGCATTGCTCGATTATGATCCGTAAGGTGTTTATGTGGTCGATGCAGGAGGATCCAGCACGAAAGCCTGCCTGTTCGACATCGAGAGTTGAATCTAAATGTTCTTTACTTCGTTTTAGAATTATTCTAGCCATTATTTTGGCTACGGCTGAAAGAACACATATGCCTCTCCAGTTACCGCACTCCATCAAGTTTCCCTTCTTTGGAAGCTTAATGATCATCCCCCTTTTCCACTCCTGTGGAAATTGTTCACTATCCCAAGCTCTCCGTATTAGGGGATGCAGCAAATCTGCCGATGTATTTGTTACTTCGAACTGCTCATTCGAATTCGAGATCATACCGCCATTGTGGTTTAGCACTGTAGCAAAATGTTTTCTTCATCTAGTGAGCTGATCCTCATCCGAAATCAGAAGGTTACAGTCTATACTCTTTACTGGATGTTGTTTGGAGTTTCGACCACCAATGAGCTCCTTAGTGATGCTGTAAACACTCCTGCTTTCGCACCTACTCGCTGCTTCTTTAGCCCTTGAGGCCAGTGAGTTGATATATTGGCGCTTGCCACGTCTCACACTACGCTGCACTTCTTTCTTCTTCGCACGATATTGGGCTTCAAGCTCGATTCTCTCTACTGTTGAGGCCGCTGCAATCCGAGCCTTGATTGCTGTACGCTCATTGATCCGTCTCCAGGTGTCTATAGAAAGTCATGTGCGGTGGTGTTTCTGCTTTTTACCGACAAACGTGCGTGCCCCAGTCAAAAAACTTTTTTCACAGCACTCCAGTGGTCATTCATGTTTTCTTGCGGTATGCTGCTGATTTCTTCTGCTTCTAAGGCAAGATGGTCCCTAAACTGTTGGCCCACTTGGGGAGCCTTGAGCCTGTCGAGCGGTTGCTGTTAACGGATGCAGTACGAAGGCGTAAATGAGCTACCATAAGATGGTGATCTCGTTCTTGCCCGACGTCAACTCCACGTCTGTTTCGGACGTCCAGGAGACAATTTCTAAAGCGGCGACTGATAGCAATGTGGTCGATCTGGTTGGATGTTCGTTGCCTATCAGTAGAGACCCAACTGATCTTGTGGCAGGTGTTATGCTTAAACAGCGTACCTCCGATGCCAAGGTGATTGGTATTGCAGAAGTCCACAAACCGCTCACCGTTGTCATTACGGTCTCCCACGCCCTGAACTGCCATCACGTGCTTAAGCATGGTGTTGTCGCTACCCACCTTGGCATTGAAATCTCCCATCACCATTAAGATGTCCGCATTAGGCGTTTGGTTGTAGGCGGCGCCTAAGTGGCTATAAAAATCACCCTTTTCATCCTCAGTCGCGTCTAGAGTCGGAGCATAACACTGTATGATAATTCTACTCTGGAACCTAGCTGTCAATATTTGGTCACTATAAGGTTTCCAGGATATGAGTAGTAGCCACGTACTGCTGGAGTTAGCATGAGTCCTACTCCGGAACTCCGTGCACCTCCAGCTGGTTTACCAGCATCGAACCACCTTATCTCGCTCAGCCCTAAGATGTCTATTTTATACCGTACGAATTCGCGCTCCAATTGGAGGAATCTGGCGTTATAAGGCCCTTCCTTGAGTGAGTCCAGGAGGGTCTTAACGTTCCAGAATCCGATCGTTGTCCGTGTATGATAGCCAAAGTTCTTCATTAAATTATCCGTCCGTATCCGAGGCGTTGGTTTTCGTTTTGGAGCAGTAAACGTTTTTACGATTGCGGCTCGCTGGGCCACATACCAACCGACACTTATCCTGTTTTTTGGCGCAGGAAGCTCGCCATTCGCCCTCTCTCGTTAGCAATTTCCGAAGAAATTCCCAGATGGCAGATGGTGGAAGTAGGGCTTACTAACAGAGTTGCTACGTTCTCGGCTGCAGTGGCTCTTTCGCGTTGCTTAGCGGACCAACACCTATCGAGAGATGCTGCCCCTACGAGGCCTTTGTTAGTCGTTTACCGTCCTATAATAGCTGTATGGTAATTTTACTTGGAATATTAAGGAATCTTTCATATTTCATATTTATCCTTAGTACACAAATAGGCGCAGCGTTCCCTATAAAACGGAGAGTGACAACTGTTACTAAATGAGACTCTTCTGCTTTTCTAAGCAATTGCTAGTCTTTAATATTTGGCTAAACCACATGAGAACAGAAACACACTATGTCTCAGCTCTTTCCTCTCACCTCTAGTGGTGTGCGTCACATGCCCAGCATGTCGTTTTGAGACTGATCAACTTATTGTTGATCTTGAAAACCGTATCTCTTTATTTGATCACAGCATAGTTAGAGCCTACTATGCTGGTCAGAAGAAAATTTGTTTAATCGGAAGCATTTTGATTCTTCCAACTGCAAGAAGGTGATAAGGTAAATCCTCGTCCTCTTCATCCCTGCAGCTGCGACAAAAGTCATTGGCTGGAATCCTTAGTCTAGCAGCATGTCTATCTAGTGTGCAATGCCCTGTTAGGTGGGCGGCAAAGGTGCCTATATGTGTTCTGCCAATCTGTAACAAGATTCTGCTTTTACTTCTGTTTAGCTGAAGACATCTGTCTTGAATAGTTACACGTATCACCAGTTTCGATCTTACTATTGGTGATGTGAGTGCTATTACAGCTGGCTGACTGTCGGTGTGAATAACGATATCCTTATTCGACATCGATCTCAGCCACCTTACGAATAGTCATAACCTCCGCTAGGAACACACTGCAATAATTCGCTAGTTTAAATGACTGGCGTATGTCAAAAGGCTTCGGGAACACTATCACCTGTCTAAGATGCATAAGTATATATTTTCAGTGCAGAGTTTTTTAGGCATTACAAATCTCCTTCTTCATCACAAATAGCTCGAAACTTCTCGCCAATCCTGGCTCACTGCTGTGATACTTAGCTAGTTGGCTCATAACCTGCGGGTGGTCGCAGATAAACTGTACTGTACTCATACATATAAACTCACCCACCAATTTTACAATTTGCAAAAGACGGGCGGTCTTGACATTCAACTTGGTGCTTGGCATACACCTGGTTATCGAAATTGACCATTTCTTACTGCTTAACGTCACTGCACTTGTGAATTTAATAATACTGTTACGCATTCGCGAACGCAGCCAGGCACCACCTTTTGACACCTAACAGATGATTGCCACGACTATGTAAACAACTGTCATATTTCTTTTGCTTTTTCCGGTTGTTGACCGCCAATAAAGTTGTTCTCTAACATCGTGTTCTTTTTTTTATTGTACCGAATCGTAAATTCTTCTCGCCATCCCTCAACGAAGTCCAAGCAGTTACCCAAAAACGTAACAATACATACAACTTCTCTTTCAGCTTCCTATTCATTGATACACGTTTGAAGTGAGGCATAAAGTCGATTTCCTTCTCTTCACCCTAGGGTATTTGATCTTATAGACACCATGGATAGCTTTGACCATTCCTGGAATCATCTTCTCGGTCATTTCCATAATATTTTGGTTGTCAGCCTAGGCCCATTTAGAATTCGCATGTCCTAAGATTAAGATTATTAGTAATCAATAGGCGAACCCCACAGGCGGATCAGTAGAAATGCGGTGAAATGGTAGGGTTATGATCCCTTGTTTTCGTATCATAACCCCGCTCAAAAAAAAAAAAAAAAAAAAGGAGGAAGAAGAAGTAATCTATGCTTTGATTACGGAACTGGCGTAAACACGATCTGAGCCGCCTACCATTAGCATTTCGCAATATACAAATCCATGTTAATCGATGTGATATCTGATGAAAGGTTTGCGTGTAACAGCGTCCGAAATTATGTTCATCATGGGATTCTAGATGTTAGGGAAGCGCATTCTAAGGCGAACCCCACAGGCGGATCAGTAGAAATGCAGTGAAGTGGGAGGCCTGTGATCCCTTGTTTTCGGATCATAGCCTCGCTGATAAAAGGAAGAAGAAGAAGAAGGGAAGCGCATTCTATGGAGGACGAGCATATGCAGCTCAGATCAGGTCCGTTTCTCTGACGCGGTAGTTTAAAATCGGTCTCCCTGTTCTTGAGACAAAAAATTTAGCTGCGGCAGCATATGCAAACACGGCGGGAGTGGCTTAATTGTCTTCGGCATAACTGATAATTTTCCTTATTATCTTTTACCTGGATAGCAATTGATTCCAATAACATCACTCCGTCGCAGTTTAGATACTCGTACGATTATATCAGCGCCGAAGTTTGCTTCGCTCAACGTAAAGCTTGGGGTTAGCCATCACTTGTATAGGTAGTTTAACGCATCCGCCATGCAAATCATAGAATATCACCTTAATTCTAAATTCTCGAATGGCATGCATACGCTCAGCTTCCTTCAAACTCAAGTACTTCTCAATGAAGTTTTCTAACGAGATTCTGACATGCAATTTGTGCAGGTGTGGATGTGTTTCTGGAGATTTCCTGAGTCCAGCCATCGCAGTGGAACGCAGTTTGCATTACTCGTTCGGTGAAAAGTCCTCTCCTTCTCATTCTTGTCTTCCTTCTGTTGCTAGTTCTACTACAAATAACCTCTCAGCTTTCTGCTTAGTCTTCTGCATACCTTCAGGCGACGTTTAAGTTGATTGATGGATAGTTCGCTAGTAGTCTGCACCATTGTGCGTGGATAAGAAACTCACACTTGAAATGCATCGGCACTTGCGGTAGCGTAAAAAGAACTTGTTAGGTGAAATATTTTTAGTAATTCACTTTATTGAACTACGTAAGTTTTTTTTTTCGAGGGTAGGTGAAAATCTTCAACTACTCGTAGTGTGGGATTCTTACCCACTAGAAAACCTCCCTTCAAAACAGACCTGTTTTTATTTTTACTACAACTAAGTATTCGACTTATCATGTAGTTTTCATTTCACGAAATAAGGTCGTTTTGCAGGTACCTTCCCATTAGAAGTTCCTGCTAGCTCCGCAGTTTAGACGCGGTTACTTAACGCGCTAAGTCTAAAGGTTTGGTTCTTTGTAGACGGCGTAGTAAATTTTTTTCATCCAAAACTTGGGGCACTGCAATATTAACGTGACTTTCTAGTCAACTTTTATGCTTTCTCGCGTAGTTTTTGATTTCGTCTTCGATTGTTTTAATGCCAAGATCTCTATGGATATCGCTATTTCTTATATACCATGGCGCATTAACAATACCTCTTAGCACTTTGTTTTCAAAAGTTTGTACAATGTTAATGTTACTTATTTTGGTACAACCCCAGAGTTGTATACCATATGACCATACAGGCTTTAGCACTTGCTTATATAAAAGCAGTTTGTTCTCTATATTAAGCTTGAAATATTTTCCAAGTAACCGATACATTTCTCTATATTTATTATCTACTTCTTTGCGTTTTTTCTTAACGTGCGTTTTCCATTTCAGCTTTGCATCAAGTGTCATTCCAAGATTAAGCCGCTTCGTGTCAACACGACGACAATCCCTCAATGCAAGCGATGCCAAGAGTTTAATCACATACAAGCGTACTGTCGGAAAGAGCCGCGCTGCGTTAAGTGCGCTGGAAAACGGAAAATTGCAGTTTGAGCAAAAATGAAAAAGCAACTTGCGTTAACTGCAAAGGAAGGCACCCAGCAAATTATCGCGGTTGCGAAGTCGCTAAGGAATTACAGATGCAACGGAAAAAATCAACAACGCCGATTGTACCGGGAACGAAATCAGTCGATCGGGCTCCTAAGTCGGAAGAACGTATTGCTAAGCAGACTGAGCGGGCTCGTAAGTCAGTTGTACAGATTCCTAAGCCGACTGAAAGGACGCTTGAATCAGCAGTGCAGACTCTTGAAACAGTCAATCAGCCTTCTAAGCCGGTTAAACGTACGTCAAAGTCGTCCACTAAAAAGGCTGAACGAACAATAACCTCGGATAAGCCAGCGAACCCCGTACGTCTGACTTATTCTCAGGCTGCAGTCAAAGCAACCAAACGAAACGACGAACCACCCTCTGATCCGTTGAATGACATTCTGAACTGCATCTACACTAAGTTCGAGGAACAATGTGAATTAACAAACGGATTCTCAAACGTCTCAGTAACGTCGAAAGCTTTTGTATGGCTAACCATAAATCTAAATCTAAGTAAATATGGACACTTTGCTTAAAATAGTAACATGGAATGCAAACGAACTCTTACAAAAATCTAACGAATTAGAAATGTTTCTAATAAGAGAAAATATCGACATATGTTTGATCTCCGAAACCCATCTAACAAGGGAATCGCAAATAAAGATAAGAGGCTACGCTGGTTATCACGCCTATCATCCTTCTGATAGAGCGCGGGGCGGTTCGTCCTTATTCATTAAGACTAACATCGAACATTCGGTCGATATAAGCATAGAACTGGAAAAACTTCAGTTGTGCGCGGTAAGGGTTAAAAATAAATACCTGAGTTACAATATAGCATCTGTTTACTGTCCGCCGCGATGCCCACTAGAAAAAGGCGACTACTTTCGTGTCTTCAATGCCCTTGGTTCAAATTTTCTTATTGGTGGAGATTTCAACGCGAAGCACACCTTCTGGGGTTCAAGATGTACATCTTCTAAAGGAAAAACTCGTCTTCGAATGTAACCCCGAGGGACGACGCAGTAGAGGGAATCATCGCCGTAGGTGGCGCGCACAAGTTCAAGGGGACCTCGACCAACTTGGAGTGCGCAACTGGAACCAACTAGCTAAAGACCGAGCTAAATGGAGAGGCTTGTTGGTTGAGGCTCAGGTTCACCCTGAACTGTAGCGTCACCTAAGTAAGTAAGTAAGTAAGTAAAGGAAAAATTCTTTACGAAGTGGCAAATGAATTCGGTTGCTGTTTTTATTCGTCTGGAAAACCGACCTATTGGCCAATCGATTCAGGAAAAATTCCCGATCTTATCGATTTTTTTGTTACAAAAGGCATTTACGAGAAGTTTATTACAATCAAAGAATGTTTTGATCTCTCTTCTGACCACTCGCCGGTAAGTTTATTACTTGGAGAAGCGTTGATCAAGAAAAAAGGACCGCCAAGACTTATTAGCAATAGAGCAAACTGGGGGGGCTTTAGAAATTATTGCGAAACAAATATCGCCTTAAATGTTTCGCTTAAAATACCTTTTGAATTAGAGGACGAAGTTGATCGTTTCGTGGAAACAATCCAAAGAGCGGCGTGGAAAAACACTCCTTCTAGAAGCTATAAGATCAACCGCAACGAAAAGCATCCCAGAGAAATCATTGAACTGGTGAGAGAGAAACGAAAAGCGCGAAAGAAATGGCAAATCACTCGTGCACCGCAGCATAAAACGGTCCTTAACCGACTATGCAATCGCCTTAGAGATAGTATTCGCGAATTTAAAAGCAAAAAGATAGCGACCTACCTTGAAAATCTCTCCGGTGAAAGAGAATCAAATTATTCGCGCTAAAAGGCATCCGGAAACCTCAAATGCAAGCACCACCAATTCGGAAAATCGATGGAAACTGGGCCAAGAGCGACAAAGAAAAGGCAGAAATTTTTGCTTTGCACTTACAAGAAACGTTTAAGCCATTCGACGGCCCTTCTTTAACGCCCGACTCCCCAGTCACGACATCTGACAACTTTAAAGTAAAAAAAGTTGCATTGATTGAACTGAGGGAAGTGATTAAAAATTTAAAGACGGAAAAAGCTCCGGGTTACGACTTGATAACGGCGCAGGTAGTCAAGGAATTGCGGAATAAAGCTGTTATCAAACTGCTCTACTTGATCAACGCTTCGTTTAGATTGCTCTATGTTCCGAGACAATGAAAAGTCGCCGAGATTATAATGGTCCCGAAACCAGGCAAACTGCTAAATGAGAAGAAATTATATCGGCCTATTTCCCAATTGCCGGTTATCTCAAAAATATTTGAAAAACTATTTTCCAAACATCCCGTAACCGACGAAAAACGTCTCATTCCTGACCATCAGTTTGGATTTAGAATGAAACATTCTACAATTGACCAAGTCCACAAAATAACTGACGTGTTTTTTTATTTTTGTTTATTCGTTTCCACGCTCTGGAAGAAAAAAAGATTTGTTGTGGTGTACTTCTTGACGTCTCACAAGCTTTCCATAAGGTTTGGCACGAAGGCTTGAAATATAAATTGCAACGACTACTGCCACGGCAACTCTTTTTAATCTTACGATCGTACCTCTCCGAGAGACTCTTTCGTGTTAAGCACGGAAACGATTACTCTGACTTCAAGGATATTGCAGCCGGAGTTCCGCAAGGAAGTGTCCTTGGCCCGCTTCTATATGTACTCTACACGCGTGACATCCCGCAAGAAAGAAACTGTGTCGTCGCCACGTTTGCGGACGATACGATACGGGCGATACCATTGAAGCAGCAACCGGAAAGTTTCAACATGCTATTAATAAAGTCCACGCTTGGACGAATTCTTGGCGTATTGTGCTGAACGAAAGCAAATCTACTCACGTCAACTTTACGTACAAAAAAGTGCATAGATTGCCTGTATATCTAAATTCGGCTCAAATACCGTACGCAAACGAAGCAAAATATCTAGGAATGACTCTAGATGTCAAGCTCAAATGAAAATCGCACGTGAAAAAGAAACGCGATGAACTTCAAAGCAAATACCGACAAATGTACTGGCTACTCGGAAAAGATTCGAAGTTGAGCCTACATAACAAACTGTTTATCTATAAGCAAGTGCTTAAGCCAGTGTGGACGTATGGTATACAACTATGGGGTTGTACCAAGAAAAGCAATAGAAACATCATACAAACTTTTGAAAATAAAGTTCTTAGAACGATCGTTAACGCACCGTGGTATGTACGTAACGAAGATATTCATCGGGATCTGGGAATTCTCAGCGTCGTCGAAGAGATAACAAAATTTGCGCGTAAACACAAAGATCGTGTTCACGGCCATTGTAACCGTACTATCACTCAACTACTTGACGCGAGCAATTCAATTCGTCGTCTTCAAAGGACAAAACCTTTTGACCTCGCGTCATAGCATATGAAGGTCGTGAAAAAGGCAGGAACTTTCATTGGAATTTGACCTGCTTAAAGTGCTACATGCTACGAACATCTTTTTCTATAGTCACGATTCACGTGATACTCGCAGTCGGGCCTTATGGTGTCTGGAAGATTTTTCACCTGCTCTCGGCAAAAAAAAAAAACAAATTCCATGATACTTAGCCTCTACTTACTCTATCAAAAGCTTCTTGCAGTTTTTCTGTAGTATCTTCGACCGTACGTAAGTACGCTTCCTTGCGGCACCCCAACCATTATTTCCTTAAAATCTGAATATTCGTTTCCACGTTTGACACGGAATAGTCTATTCGTAAGGTAGTTTTTCAAAATATTATATAAGTGCTCTGGCAGAACTTGTCGTAATTTAAACTTTAAGTCTTCATGCCAGACCTTGTCAAAGGCTTGAGAAACGTCAAGGAATACGTTTGAACAAATCTTTTTTTCTTTAAGTGATTTTTCGATTACATGTGTTATTCTATGCACTTGTTCAACTGTAGAATGCTTACTTCTGAATCCGAAGTAATGATCCGGAATGAGATTCCGTTCTTCTATAACCGGCTGTATTCGCCTAATCAATATTCTCTCGAACACTTTGGATATAATTGGAAGGAGCGAAAACGTCTATAAGACGTTTTTTCATTCGGCGGTTTTCCGGGCTTAAGGACCATTATTACTTCGGCGACTTTCGATTGACTGGGAACATATTCTAGTTTAAGCGCGGCGATTGAAACCTTGACAGCGCTTACACTGCGGGATCGATCTGGAGCTCTTACGCATAGGTTCGATTTTGACCACGATGTTTAGAATAGTCTTAATACCATAAAAAACATCTTTATTTTCGTCTTTATGCACTACGTAAGTGTGATTCTGATATAGAGTTACGATGGTTGTATACTACTTTTTGGTTGCAATACTACTCTCGATCGCGATACAAGCTGCCGAAATAAGGTTCCTCACGGTGTCGCTGGAATAACTCGTAGGGATCGAGTACGCAACACAGAGTATGCGAGGCGCTCAATGATGAGCAGCTACTTCTCCGAACGGAACGATTTATGCTTCTATGGTTTAGTCACGTAGTGCGTATGTCTCCAGACTGGCTTCCAAGACGTGTCATGCCTAGAAATCGATGGTTGGATCAAGTCCGACCTCTCTCCTGGAGCTGTCTAGGGAGTCCTCCTGATGAGTTGGAGTCAAGGGCGGAGGATCGAGAAGGATGGAGAGTTCACCTCAGCATCCTACCCGCGTGACCCTCATGAAGGATTGATTAGCGGGCCATTGAAAATGTATGCATAAAATGTATGTAATGTATACTACTCTCGAGTAGACACTGTTCCAGAGTCTGGTAGATAAGTCAGTAAAACTAGTAGATGTAGCCATTAAAAATTAGCTGCTTTATCAAATATTTGATGTCACGTCATGTATAATCTCTTCAACCTATACTTCACCAAATCTGTCAAAAAAATGTCTATTTGCTTAAATCCAATTTTATTTAACCAATTACACCAGAGAAGTTTCTAAACTCAATTGCACCCCATATTTTCCTTTTTAACGCATTTTTATTGCACCCCAAACCATGGTACAATTCTATGTACAAACAAAAAATACTTAAAAACAAATTTTATCCTTTTTAGATAAAAAGTATCTTACTGGACCTGTCAAACCCATTCAATTTCCGCAGCCCCTTTACAACCAACTCAACTGAGTACTCAGTACAGTCATCAAAATACCTACTTCCTCTGTGAAATCGTTTTTCTCGGTGACATATTGAAGTGGTCAAAATAAAATCTGTGTCCCACTTCACATATGTATCGGCTTAAAAATGTCCTTTAATTGATAATTGACATTGAGTGGTAACAAAGTGCAAATAGTTCACAGGAAACCAGGACAAAAAAATGCACTCAGTACTCAATCGAATTGGGGTAACTATCGGCGATTTGTAGAATGAATCCTTAAAAGAACCTTACGCAGGACACGCTACCGATTGTTAGACTATTATACGACTTTTCTGATTCAATTGTCTGACTGTGTGGAAAAGAAATTCGAGTAAAGGTTTCGCATTGTTAGTGGTAAATTGGACGTGGTTGGTGGTCAAGGAAATTTCTTTCATAACAATTTGCTTTCAATGAAAGAAGTCCTGACAGACCTAACACCGGACAACAGAATAATGGAGAATACTGGCAAAAATTGAATGATAGTCGTTTTTCTTGTTAATTTGATTTCGAGATTCGGCATTGTTGCGTCATGGGGATGAATTTAATGGGTCAACAGGAAGTTCTATAGGAATCCTTACAATGCTATATGCAGTTTACTCCATAGAGGGAATAGTATATTTTAGGACTTTTTATGGATCTCTCTGGAATTATATCTCAAAGGACTTAAAGCTGGTCGTCACTTTTGCTTCTGTTTGATTGATGTACACAGACACCAGTAGACTTTAACGTTATCTTCTTGGCATTTCGAGCAGTTTCCTGGCCTTAGATGTGCTATTTTAGCTGCCATTGTTTGTATTATAAAATCCTGCCCCTTATCCTCAGAGCACTCCAAACATTACAGACACATCCTCTCGTTAAAAAACCATAACTACAGAGTCAATTGATTATGTACGATTTCGGTAATTTTTATTTTTCGATTAAAAACCCATCACATCAAGGGTGGCAACAGTTACAGTACCAAGAGAGGGTGTCCTTGTAATAATAAATTATTATTTTTCATGTACATTCATTTTCTTCTCATCCTGTCGCTGGGCGGCACACATTATGATTACGAAGTATTTTGAATTGATAGACATTTGAGAGCACAGAGGGGGTTATACCAAAAAAAAATATTAAACTTCTAGTCCTTTTGTCCTATGGATCATTTCATCGCAACCAAATGAATACACAAAAGATGATTTCTTCTTTCAAGAGGAAACAACAGAAGGAAAAGAATTTGCATAATAAAAATATTAAACTTTCAAATGGAACACCGCATCGCTAAAAAATGTATATTGTATATCCTTTTGTATTGCGAGTGTATCCTGCCAGGCACACACAAATTATTAATTTTCCATTTTCATCTCTTTGGCTGCGCGTATTCATTGGATGCGTGTTGTTATTGTTGGCTTAACGCAGTTAAATGGGGGAGAGAAGAATAGCAAAAAAAAAAAGTAATTTCTTCATCAACATCTTTTCTACGCGAGCATCTTCGTCCTTTGGAGAGGATATCCGGTTGAATTAGTCCTCTGTGCTACATGGAACGTAGGAACATTTCGCAAAAAGTGGGGTAAGGGGAATTTGCGAATTGTGTACATTCTTGGAGGTCCTTTACTGGTGGATATAAATCTTTTGTGACACAATTAAAAGTTACGAACAGGGAGGATTCTCTTTTTATTTTCCACCCAGTTGGCTGAAATATCCTTAAAGTCTTATTAGAGATTCGTCATCAGCTTAAGTGAATTTGTAATGAAGTGGAAGTACGTTCGAGGAGGAGGATGCGCTCTTAAGGAAGATACTAAGACCAGGATTAGGTGGCAACCGATATGTTTTTCTATTCTATTTTTAAAAGACAGATACTTTCTCAATCCTCGTGAGTCCGATTACTTATAAAGAACTACTTTGCATTTGAAATAAGACTGGATAATTCGTAAGTACCTTCATATCGATTGAATGCACTTGAAGAACTTAAGTGCTTCTCTTTTGACGGAACCTAGGACAAAAGGAAATCTGTCTGGGTATATTTATTCAGCACATAGCTGAATTATTCATCTTTCATACAAGGATGACAAGGATCTGATTATCTAGGTTGAATAGCCGTTGTACAGCAGCAGGGCAGTGCGCCTTCGCAGACAAGTGAGACTGATACACGATTTTCTGGTAAGATCATAGTCAGTAGGCATGAACATTGCTTTTTGTGTGCGAAACATTCGCTCCAACAAGCCTCTATTGCATTAATGTGGTTGCTCTCAAAACTTTGCGCAAGTTTTAGCGGAGGATAACGTGATTTGAGTCTTCTCATTGCACTACTCTGGATACCATTTTGCATATATAAATTTGAAAAGCAATCGCCGCGCCGACCGAAACTTGGGGTTGCCTGCTGTTTAGCTTTCTTGGTCTAAACTTGAAGTGGTCTGTCGCTGAGCATATTGTCCAGTATGGTGGCTGTTATGATGCACGGTATTACTTGCAGGAATTTAAGTATCTTTTTCTAGTGTATCATATGTAGTGGCTAAGTCTATACAAGTACGTTTTAAGCTTGGCCTTGTAGTCGGATTCGATGTGAGTCGTTAGTGCTATCACTAGCTACATACAGCTATGTAGGTCCAGGGCTGAAGTCTGTCTGCTCGATAAGTACATTTGCGTCTAAAGCTGGTTCAATCCTATGGTATAATTATCATTCTCTCTCAAATAATTTGTACAGAACGCTAGGTAGTGCCATAGGCCTGTAATTTTCTGACTTGTCGTGGACTTTCAGGCTGAAAGAGTCCCACATCAAGTACATTTGCGAAGAAAGTTGTTAGGCAATTCTTAAAGTTCTTGTTGCGCGCTGTGTAGTAGAAACTCTGGGAATATGACATTTGGTTCTGCGTCTTCGACTTTTTCGAGAGTAAAGGGTTTTGAAAATTCTACCAGTTTCTGTAACTACGTACATATGCATGCAACTTGTATGCACTGGCACGCGTAATATTTAGGATAGGACAGTCAAGTCAAAGTTAAATACTCCCTTGGGCCGAGTAGTTACATCTAAATAGGTTTAATCCTTTACGCTGCACCGCTCTGTGCCATAGCCATGGGTATTGACACAAACAATTTAGAAATTGCACCAATGTATCGAATATATTCGTTGAGGGAATGCTTTGAATTCGCACTACCCTGACCATGATGAGAAATCAGATCTGACCGATTAAATCGGAGAATATCAGAAAGCGCGCAAATTATAAAATAAGTAGTATCAAGCTCTTCTAACAGGAACTATGATTCCCTCTATGTGGGGACTATTTTAAGAAGAATCCCAATGAATACAAAATAAAGATAAGAAAAACACAAAGAAGTTATTGGTAGCTGTTCTGCTAAAACATGGAATACATTAATGAAGCTAGTAGAGCTAAGAGGATCGACTTATGGCATGTGGCTGGTAACATTTTTCTGATGTTGTCTGCACTTTCTTACCTGAATGTAGTTTTTATACCGAAGACTAGCAAAGCTTCATAACCCACCTAGATTTCAGATCAATTAACCTATTCCCTTTTCTATTAAAGACTCTAGAGAGGCTGCTGGATCTATACATTCACACAAATGCAGGAATGCTTACTTTAAGGTTTAATTCAATTCAATTCAATTCAATTCAATTTTCTTTATTCTTATGTATGCAGAAAAAGTTTACGATTCAATATAAAATTTGTAAGCATTTAATACATATAGAATAGTTAGTGACATCTTTATTAAAAAACAAAATAGAAGTATGCCACATTTTAATAAATGTTACTTTGTGTGGGGTGTACAAAGGTACTTACTTTTGCTTACTTAGATCCTTTAACCCCTCGGGGGGCATAGGGCGTCAACCACGCCTGCGCGCCATCGTGTTCGAAGTTCTGCAACGCGTTTGAGCTGCCTCCAACTCATTCCTAAAGAGCTCGATTCCTCCTCAACTGTTCTGCGCCACGTTTGCCTAGGGCGTCCCGCTATTCTGCCTGCCTGGGTGAGCGGATTCCACTGCATGGCGTATTTCGCAATGGAGTTGTCTTCGCGCCGTAGGGTGTGTCCAATCCATTGCCACTTTCTTCTTCGCATAGTAATGCTTATAGGTTCTTGGCCCGTTCTCAGATAAAGCTGTTCGTTAGAGATGCGGTTCGGCAAAAAAATCCTCAAGATGATTCTTAAGCATTTGTTTACAAAGACTTGCAGCTTGCGTGTGTTAATGGTGTCCACCTTCCAAGTACTGCACCCATAAAGCAGCACTGATTCTACGTTGGAGCGGAACAGTCGCAGCTTGGTTCTTAAGCTGATAACATTGCTTCTCCAGATTGTAGATAGCATTCCGAACGCAGCTTCAGCCTTCCCGATTCTGCTGCACACATCCAGTTCGGTGCCACCGCGATTAGCCGAGACCACGCTTCCTAAATAAAGAAAGTTATCAACTTTCTCGACTTCCTGTCCGGCAATGTTAAGTTGAGCGCGGTTGTTAGAAGAAGTGCTCAGGGCTTTTGTTTTGGCTGTGTTTACTTTTAGCCCCACTTTGTTTGCCTCAGCTTCTAGATTTTGGGCCATCAGATGAAGATCCATTATCCGATGTGAAAGTAGACAAACATCGTCAGCGTAATCTAGGTGTTTAAGGTAAGATGTCATAGTCCAACGAATTCCATAGTTGCCTTCCGTCAATGCTGCACGGAGTACATCGCTGATAACCACCAAAAACAATAGTGGTGACAGTATGCACCCTTGACGTACTCCACTTTGGACTTCAAAATCCTCCGACACCTTACCATTGTGCACGACGTGACACTTACCGCCCTCGTATGTAGCCCTGATAATAGCTATAAGTTTTTCTGGGATGCCTCTCCTGCGCAAGGCCAACCAGATAGCATCTCGATTCAATCTGTCGAAAGCTTTCTCGAAGTCGATAAACATTAAATGTAGCGGAGACCTATACTCAACGCATTGTTCGATAATGATCCGTAAGGTGTTTATGTGGTCAATGCAGGAGGATCCAGCGCGAAAGCCTGCCTGTTCGACATCGAGAGTTGAATCTAAATGTTCTTTAATTCGTTCTAGAATTATTTTAGCTATTATTTTAGCCACGGCTGGAAGAACGCATATACCTCTCCAGTTACCGCAATCCATCAAGTTTCCCTTCTTTGGAAGTTTAATGATCATCCCCCTTTTCCACTCCTGTGGAAATTGTTCACTATCCCAAGCTCTCCGAATTAGGGGATGCAGCAAATCTGCCGATGTATTTGGCGCCGCTTGAAATAGCTCGGCAGGGATGCCATCAATACCCACCGCCTTGTTCTTCTTGAGGGACTTGATTGCTGTTATTATCTCGGTTTTACTGGGAGGTGCGGTGCGAATTCGGGAATTTGTTGCTTCGAACTGCTCATTCGAATTCGAGATCATACTGCCATCGTCTATGTGATTTAGCACTGTAGCAAAATTTTCTCTCCATCTAGTGAGCTGATCCTCATCCGAAATCAGAAGGTTACCGTCTAGACTCTTCACTGGATGTTGTTTGGAGTTTCGACCACCGATGAGCTCCTTAGTGATGCTATACACAGTCCTACTGTCGCACCTACTCGCTGCTTCTTCAGCCCTTGAAGCCAGTGAGTTGATATATTGACGTTTGCCACGTCTCACACTACGCTGCACTTCTTTCTTCTTCGCACGGTATTGGGCTTCAAGCTTGGTTCTCTCTACTGCTGAGGCCGCTGCAATCCGAGCCTTGATTGCTGTACGCTCATCGATCCGTCTCCAGGTGTCTGTAGAAAGCCATGTGCGGTGGTGTTTCTGCTTTTTACCGACATACGTGCGTGCACCAGTCGCAAAAGCATTTTTCACAGCACTCCAGTGGTCATCCATGTTCTCTATGCTGCTGATTGCTTCTGCTTCTAAGGCAAGATGGTCCCTGAACTGTTGGCGCACTTGGGGAACCTTGAGCCTGTCGATATTAAACCTGGTGATGTTAAGTAGGTTTGAGCGGTTGCTGTTGACGGATGCAGTACGAAGGCGTAAATGAGCTACCATAAGATGGTGATCTCGTTCTAGTCCGACGTCAGCTCCACGTCTGTTTCGGACGTCCAGGAGACAATTTCTAAAGCGGCGACTGATAGCAATGTGGTCGATTTGGTTGGATGTTCGTTGCCTATCAGTAGAGACCCAACTGATTTTGTGGCAGGTGTTATGCTTAAACAGCGTACCTCCGATGACTAGGCGGTTGGTATTGCAGAAGTCCACAAACCGCTCACCGTTATAATTACGGTCTCCCACGCCGTGAACTCCCATCACGTGCTTAAGCATGGTGTTGTCGCTACCCACCTTGGCATTGAAATCTCCCATCACCATTACGATGTCCGCATTAGGCGTTTGGTTGTAGGCGGCGCCTAAGTGGCTATAAAAATCATCCTTTTCGTCCTCAGTCGCGTCTAGAGTCGGAGCATAACACTGTATGATGGTAATTTTTCTAACTCTACTCTGAAACCTAGCCGTCAATATCCGGTCATTATGGGGTTTCCAGGATATGAGGCTACTACGTGCTGCTGGAGTTATCATGAGTCCTACTCCGGAACTCCGTGCACTTCCAGCTGGTTTCCCAGAGTAGAGCATGACAGTGTTTTTGGTTGGGGAGATGAATTCCCCAGCATCGAACTATCTTATCTCGCTCAGCCCTAAGATGTCTATTTTATACCTTGCGAATTCGCGTTCTAATTGGAGGAATCTGGCGTTATAAGGCCCTTCCTTGAGTGAGTCCAGGAGGGTCTTAACGTTCCAGAATCCGATCGTTGTCCGTGTCCGATAGCCAAAGGTCGTCATCAAATTATCCGTCCGTATCCGAGGCGTTGGTTTTCGTTTCGGAGCAGTAAAAGTTTTTACGGTTGCGGCTCGCTGGGCCACAGACCAACCGACACTTATCCTGTTTTTTGGCGCAGGAAGCTCGCCATTCGTCCTCTCCCGTTAGCAATTTCCGAAGAAATCCCCAGATGGCACCACGAGGAGGTGGGAGTAGGGCTTACTAACAGAGCTGCTAGGTTTTCGGCTGCAGTGTTTCAATTTGCATGAAACAGTAGAATAAAAGTTTCTGTAACTTGTAGTGCGAAAAGCAGGATCATTTACAACAAAGTTCGAATGGCTACGTAAGCTGTGTAAGTCAGAAATTGGACTTTCCAGATACTCGCCTCTAATAAAAAAGACCTTCAGAATCTTAAAATAAAATAAATGACGCAAAGGAAGAATTTTCAAGGTCCTGAATAGGTCCATTGTGTGTACTGAACGGTGAGAATTACAAACATTTTGAATTGCAGATTTTTGAGAGACCGTTAATTGCTGTAGTTTGCTAAGGCAAGCGCCACCCCAACTGCAAAGTCCACATTGCAATAGTGATTGGAATAAACCATAATAAACCCTTTTCAAAGTGTTAAGAGAGCAATACTTTCTAAGGCGGAAGAGACAACGAGTAGAATAAAGAAGATATTTTTCAAAGAAAGAATGTGTTCGGACCAGTTCAAATTTGTGTCTATGGTAACACCAAGATACTTAAAACTATTTACACTTTCAATCTTGAAGCAATCAATACTGCAGTCAGCATTTCTATTGAAAGTTTGACCACTTTGGATTCGGCATTGGTTGTTTAGCAAGTCGTGACTCGCGCAGTCATGAGAATGAAATATTATATCTGAGTCGGGATACTCCTGCTCAGTAAAACTGAAAAACATCAACTTAGTTTTGCTACTAACAATAAGCCTATGATTGGCAAACCAACATCTTAGTAAGAAAACGTCATGGTTTATGTCAGCAATTAAATCTAACGAACTGACTGAGCAATATGCAATACCAAGGTCGTCGGCAAAGGCTTTAGTTTTACCCACGAATGGAAGAGCAAATAAAGAATTTATGTATGTATATAAGAAATAAAATTGGGCCAAGTACAGAATTTTGGGGCACCCCCAAGTTATGGTTTTTGAATTGCTTATATTGCTGCCAATTTTTACGTATTGCATTCTAACTTTAAGATAAGAAAATGTTTGTTATCTAACCCCTTATATAAAATAGAGCAAAAATCCAACAAAGTATCCTCAGTGGAGAAGCCATTCCTAAAACCAAACTGCATAGGACTAAGAACATTTTTATGATTAAGATTCTCGTTTTAATTAATTTTTCAAACACTTTTGAGATTGAAGGCAACAGAGAAATTGGTCTATAATTTGATTTGTCTGTCCTGATACCCTTCTTAAATAAAGGAATCACTACAGCGCATTTAAGTGCAGAGGGAAAAGTACCAGACATAATGCTTAAATTAAAAAGTTAAGACAAAATATCTACTAAATTAGGTCCAATCTTCTTTAGAATCAAATTCGAAATTTCATCATATCCATGAGAATTGGAATTAGGAAGAGAATTAATGGTTTTTAGTAATTCAAATCCCGTAATAGGCTCAAAAACGAAGCTGTTTCTATAATCATTGCCTGCAGTACCATGCTTAGTGCAACAGATACAAGAAGTTTTTGTACTACCTGAAAAATAAGTTTGTCCAAAGTAATTACTGAATTCGTTGGCTATATCCAAATTATTTGAAATCTTAATACTACCATTTTTAAGTAAGATGGGATCTGTGATAGAACAAACTTTTCGACTAACAATACTGTTAACGACTTGCCACTCTTTCTTAAGATTCCCACTTGCCGCTTGTATTTTAGCTTTAGCTATAGCTTTCCCGAGCATTTTTAACTTCCTTATTTAATTTTTTACACAGCTTGTTAAAACGAATTTTTAAGTTATTATTCAGTGGATGTTTGAAAATTTTTTTTCTTAATTTGTGCTTTAGATTTATTTATTTAATAAGGGTACGAGTTATCTAAGGTTTAAGGCGATACTCCGATTTTTTTGTGTGTTAAAGTGTAAGTGGATAAACTTAAATAACGTTTTAAAATCCTAAGGAAACATTCTGTTCAACATAAACCCTGTCCCAATATTCATAGCGTAGTCTATCGTTCAATTCGTGAAAGTTAATTTTATCAAAAAAGGCCTGTGATGATACGAAAGGGTTCCTACATTTCATGTTTTCAAAAAAGATTCCCGTCATACAATGATCGGTTATACGAAGGTCCAAGTTAATACCAGCAAGGAGATCCACAGCAATATTCTCAAGACGAGCAAAAACATGGTTAAGGCAGGTGCCTGAAATTGGTCTAGTAGGTTCAACAACAAAGGATAAAAATTCATGTTCAGCCATGAGCGCTTGGTAAGAATCCGAAACGGAATTAGAGTCTAAAATCTTCTTCTTCTTCCTTTTTCAGCGAGGTCATGATCCGAAAACAATGGATCACAACCCTCCCACTTCACCGCATTTCTACTGATCTGCCTGTGGGGTTCGCCTATTTGACCTCAGAAAATATCGGCAGGCCCGCCGATTTTGGATCACTCGGTTACTGAGGCCAATGAAATGCCGATGTCGTCGCATCTGTCTGATCCAGGCGTTTATAGGCCTGCCTTTCCTACATCGCGATGTCTTTGGAACGTGCATTGATATTACCTTTTTAACAGGGTTCAAATGATCTCTTCTTTGAACATGGCAATACCACCTGAGCCGGTCGCGCTCTATTTTTTGTGCGATGGTTTCCTTGATGTGAAAGCTTCCACGGATCTTCGAACTTCTTATTCGATCAACCTTTGTCCCTCCTGCTGTCATGCGAAGAATCTTCATCTCAGTTGCCGTTAATTTACTCTCATAGATTTTGTACATCGTCCAACATTGTGAACCATATGTGAGCGCTGGACGCACAACTACGGTGTAGAGCCTTCCCTTCAATTTAGGTGCCATTTTTCTGTCACAGAAGATAGCGGAATTTTCTCGTCACTTCATTCACCCTCTATTCCTATTCGACGTCGTCATCACAAGTTACTTTGCTATTGATCATAGATCCCAGATATTTGAACTTTTCGCACTTGGGAAGCACTGTTCCATTCAAATAAATGTCTGGAATAGGCCTGAGTGGATCCGAGAACGGGCAGCACAAGTACTCTGTCTTTTTTGAACTAATGCGATACCCATTTCCCTCCAGAGCGTCCACCCACACATCAAGTGCTCGTTGCAGGGATGTAGGATCCCCACTTATAATGGCTCCATCGTCAGCAAAGAATAACTGATGTACCTTGGGGTCCATCACTTTACCTTCAAGCAGATAATCAAGGACTGTAATAAAGAACAAAGGACTTAAGACGCTTCCCTGGTGCACCCCGACTTTGATTGCGAACTCTTCGGTTACTCCAGCGGACATCTTACTCTTGTCTTTGCTCCTTCGTACATGTCCATGATCATCTGTACATAGGTTTCTGGAATCCCTCAATGTCTTAGCGCCACCCATATCAGATCTCGTGGTTGTCTGTCGAATGCCTTTTCAAAGTCAACCAATACCCTATGCAAATCCCTTAAGGAATCACGATGCTTTTCCATTATGATCCTTATACTTTGGATAGCATCTGTGGTTGATTTACCTGCGACAAACCCGCACTGATCATCAGATAGCCGTATTATTTTTCGCAGTCGGCCACCTAATACCCGCTCAACGATCTTCATGGTGTGTGACATCAGCTTGATCGAACGGTAGTTATCAAAGTTTCGTGTATCACCCTTCCCTTTGTATACAGGGAGAAGGTAACTTTCCCTCCATTGATTCGGCATTGGGTCATCTCTCACAAATCTGGAGATGAGAATTCTGAGCCATCTGAACCCGATGTCTCCCATCTTTTTCCAGAACTCAGAGGGCATCTCATCTGGCCCAACCGCTTTTCGTTTTTTGGAGTATTTGACCGCCTCACTAACTTCTTCGACTGTAATGTCGGGTATTTCGTCAAAGTTAGGGGTGGCTCTTGAAAATAGCCGGGGAAACTGTTCATTTAAAAGTTCTTCACAATATTGCCGCCACCTCTGCAGAATTTTGTCGTCATCCACAAGAAGCAGGCCATGAGCATTGTTAATGAACTTTGGCGAACGAATCTCCTGGGCATTCCTCCTTCTTTGGGCGGCTATTTTGAAGATGGTTGCGTTCTTGTTCATGTTGTGTCTACGCAGCTCCTGGATAGCCTGGCTTACATCAGCAACCGGGGAAAGATATTTTCTCCAGCTCCCGATACAGGCCCTCCGTACTCTCTGCTTGAAGCTGAGCGCACTTTTTCTTCGCTTTTTTCTTGCAACATCTGTATTCCACTCCGAGGCGAGCTTTTTCGTCATTATTATTAGAGGGGCACTTTGACCAAGCTTTGAAAGCCGCTTTCCTCTCATTTACCACCTTCTTAGCTTCATCACTCCACCACCATGTTTCTTTGGCGTGTTGATGGTGGCCTTTTGAAGCTCCTAGCAGTGATTTGGCCTTTTTTAAGCAAGTTCGCTGTAGGGAATCCCACATATTTTGTGCTCTGCACTCTTCATCCTTAGCGCCGTTGATGGTGTGAGAGAGGTAATTTTTCATTAGGAAAACAAAAGCCTCGCCTTTTTTCTTTGTCCAGATTGTACCACTTGATTTTCTCAGAGACCCTTCTTTGTTTGCTTTTCTTCGGTGTCTTCATAAAAATTTCTGTTAGCAGGAGACGGTGTTGCCGAACGATTGCCTCTCCCAGGATCACTTTGCAATCTCTTACCTGAGGCTTCATGAAACTGGCTATCAAATGGTAGTCAATCTGGGTTTCATCTTCACCACTGCAGTAAGTGATCAGGTGTCGGCTTTGTTTGATGAACATGGTATTTAACACGATAAGACCATGTGACTTGCACATGCTTAGGATGTCTTCACCAGGAAGGTTCTTAGTGCCATATCCTAGTCCTCCATGGCAGTCTTCATAGTCTTCGTTTGATTTCCCGACATGTCCACTCAAATCTCCTCCAACAAACAGAAATTCTTCCTTTGGGATGTTCTTAAGGAGATTGTGGAAATCTAGCCAAAATGCATCTTTATCTCTCTGTTTGCACCCATTGTGGGGAGCATACGTACTGACAATATTCCACACCTCTCCTTGTATTACTAGTTTGAGAGACATCAGACGGCCGCTGGACTTCGAAATGCTCAAGACGTTACCAAGTAGCTCTGCCGCAAGGATGATACCGATTCCGTTCCTAGCCTGTTCCGTTCTGTAGTAGAACATCTTGTAATCTTTTGGCCTAACGTCCAAGAAACGCGCGCGATTTCCGGTGTTTTTCCATTTCGTGTCTTGGACACACAAGATATACACCCGCCTTCTATTCATCATCTCTTCCAGCTCGTAACTTCGACCGGTCATGCTTCCAACGTTCCAACTTGCGACCCTCAAATTCTTTCCAAACTGTTTCATTATTTTGCTAGCCCCCGGAATCCATATAGCTCTGACCCGAACATTTCTGCTCGGTCCAGGATCAGTACCATGTACAGCAGTGGTAGTGCCTGGTGGGGTAGTGCCTTTCCTTTTAGCAAGTATTACCATAATGATACAGTTGTGCAATATAACCATATTGCGATGGTGTTTGTTGTTTGACACGTGCATGCTCCTGTTTTAGTATTGTTTGATCTTTCTTTTATGGCACCGGTGATCTCCAGTCGTGTCAACACACTCTTTACTCTCTGTTTTCAATTTCTTAGCTGCCATAAACAAAGCTTTAGAATATTTAGTTAAGCTATCATTAATAAAAATATTATTGTTCAGCTTCCTCTTTGCATTTTTTTTGTTTTCCATCACTCTCTGTTTGACGTTGCGTGAAGAGAAATGCACGCAAAGAATATCACCGTGAGTATTAGAGGTGGAGGTTGTACTCGTATTTTTTGGTTTATTTATGTGCTTTACGTAACATTTCTGTATGTCCTCAGTCGAAACGGAGATATTTAAAGCTTTTTCGAAGATCTCATTTACTCTCTCCCTTGCGTTTAAACTATTTAAATCAGGAACACCAACAATCTCAACAGCATTCTCCAGTTGCTTCTGCTCCCTCCAGTTCACCCTGCTCTCCAAATTGGCCACCTTGGAACGCAATGTTTCGTTCTCCTCTCTCAGCTGCTGGACTGTGCTGAGAAAATCACAGTGAATTTTTTTTAGACTGTGAATTTCTTCGTAGAGCAGTCGAAGGGTTATTGAACTTTCGGCCGAAGATGAAAGAACCGTCGACAAACTGTCGTCTGCTGCGCCAAGTGCAGGTTCTGTTTCGCATTGAGGTGAAAGTGATGCTAGATTGGCGTGGGCAATAGTCGATTTAGGTATTGTGGTTATTTCGGCAGGTACTTTTCCCGATGTGATGCATGTGATGCAGTCTTGATTGGGACAGCTGTTGATTTTGATGTAGCAGATTTTTGCTGCTTAATAGAGGGCTTCAGTTTTTGGCGTGGGATAGATGGAACAGGTAAAGGTTGTAGAAAAGATTTACGGCGCAAAGTAGAACAATTTTCGCATCGATGTGTAAGATTATTGGTTATTGGTTAAATAATCAATGTCGGCCGGATGTATATTGGCACACGAACCGTGAAACAAACTTTTACAATCACCGCACTGTATTTTCGTTGCATCATTACGATCAATTTTGTCTTTGCAAATCGGACATTTCATTTTAAAGAGTTAACTGACTATTTGGAAGATTAAAAAGAGATTAAAGGTTAGCACCCCACGACACTTTAAGAAACACGTCTGTTCTTGACCACAGTCGAACTCGATATAGGTTATACCTATAAACTGACCTGCACCCTCTTGTGCAGACTGTTGTAATATCACTGGCCAACAAGGAATTTGCCACAATACCTAGTCTTCCTGGATATGGAAGCGACATTCAACAATATTAAGCCGGAGGGTATAACAACAGCACAAGGTAAACCTCGTATTAATGCTTCATCACTGGGTCAACCAAATGCTTCTGAGCAGAGTGATCTATTCAGGATTCGGCTGTTGTACTCGTAGATCGAGAAGATCAGATCAACGGGGTATCTCACAGGGAGGGGTGTTATTACCACAGTTAGGGAATCTTATCGCGAACGAGTTACTCCCCACTTAGATAAGGAAGGATAAACGAGTAAGGTTAGGTTAGGTAGGACTATGAGGTTATCGAAAAAGTGGGCCCATCGCGATACCTAGGGAACCTTCACGGCAAAAGACCTAAACCGATTCTCCCAAACAATTAATCTCCCTACAGAATTTGAAGAGATCCTTGTTGTGGTTCAAAGACCTCACCTCTTTTAGGTTATCGAAGAAGTATCTACCAAGGTGCTTTCTGAGACATGTAGGTCACTGCAGTATCTACAAACATCCGTTTTAGATAATCCTAGACTCATGCATCCGTGTTAGATAATCCTAGTCTCTCAGCATGCTTCCTTATGAGACAGTGGCCAGAGAGTATTCCTATAGCTGTTCTTAGTCGTGATCTTTCGAATTTTATGATCTCCCCAGATTTTCTGTGGTTCAACACAGGCCATGCCAATGCCAATGCCTAAGGCACCCTGTGACCATCTAGGTTTGACCATGATTCTATCACGAATAATTCCCTTAGCCACGCACCCTGGTGGTTTAATACTACCATTATGTCACTATGTGGGAGCCCCGCTTCTCTTTTGGCCCGCGCGTCGGCTTGCTCGTTGCCTTTGATATCGCAATGTCCAAGGACCCAACATAATCTGACTCGGTTCTGCGTACATAATGCCTTAAGCACTGTGCAGCAATTCCTGATTATTTCAGATTTGGTGACGTAAGACTCTAGCGCCTTTAGCGCAGCCTGACTTTCAATGCAGATGGCGATATTCTTGTTGGATATTGATCGCATCTCAAGTAATTCCGCATCTTTAAGTACAGCTAGAACCTCTGCTTGAAACACATTGCATGTGTCCGGAAGTCTCAGGGCCACCTGTAGGTTCGTATCTCTTAAGTAAATACCGGACTCCGTGCCCTCTCAAGTACGAGTAGGGTAAACTGTCCCACAGTGGCTCACGTCCCACAGTGAATCTTTCAAATTTACAGAATCTCTACTTATAAGAGAAAAACGAAGTAAAGAGAAAATAAACCGCGTTTCGATCCTTTATGAATTTACCTGGCAGTTGAAGTAGTGCGCTCGTCAGTGTCGGTTGTGCTCAAGAAAAAGTGAGTTTTACTGGTAAGTAAATTAGAAATCGTGCTTTTTATTTTTGTTCCATTTAAAAAAGTAAAGTGCTTAGTGAGATTTGTGGGATACAGTTTAAAATGTTGATTATTATTACATACATACATACATTTCAAATGGCCCGCTAATCCTTCATGAGGGTCGCGGGGGTAGGATGCTCAGGTGGACTCTCCATCCTTCTCGATCCTCCGCCATTGACTCCAACTCATCAGGAGGAATCCTTAGACAGCTCCAGGTGAGATATCGGACTTGGTCCAACCATCTATTTCTAGGCCTACCGCGGGGTCGCCTACCTGATGGCATGGCCACCATGGCGCATCTTGGAAGCCGGTCTGGGGGCATACGCACTACGTGACCAAACCATCGAAGCATAAATCGTTCCGTTCGGAGAAGTAGCTGCTCAAGATTGAGCGCTTCGCGTACTCTGGTGTTCCTACGAGTTATTCTAGCAACACCGCGAAGGAACCTTATTTCGGCAGCTTGTATCCGTGATCTTATTCTTTCGGTTACTACCCAAATTTCATGACCGTAGGTGAGAGTTGGAACATACACCGAGTTGAAAACCGATAGCTTAGCTTGAACACTAAGTTCGGCCTTCCTTATAACAGAAGGATTATTATTATTAATTAAAATTAGTATGTCGATAAAATTTGTGAAATAGCTTTTGTTATAAAAATATTTTTCTCCAAAAAGTCACTATGTCCAACAGTGAACCGGATCATGAACCATGGTTCAATGTTTACTAGCCATACGCCAGACACAACTATATACAATCTTTTAACAATAAGTTCACAATGTTTTTTACAGTTAAAATGGCACGAACAAAGAAACAAAGAAAAATAGGAACCCACAAAAAGGAGCAGATGAAATCTGCATTTCAGCTGATAGATATTAGATAGATATCTAATAGATATAGATATTTTCTCAAAACACAAAATCTTAACGAGCAGGAATTGGAAGCAATGAAGCTTACTCCAAACTATACCGTAAACCGTATATTCACAGAGGAACAAGAAGCCACTTTAATAAAGTATCTCAAAGGCTCAGCATACTTATTTTATGGCTTAACAAATTTGGATTGCCGGAAGATGACATATGAAACTGCACAAATTAACAAATTAAAAATTCACAATTGCTGGAAGGAGGAGAAAATGGCAGGCATTAAATGGTTGCGATCGTTTCGTAAAAGACACCCTATCTTGACTCTGAGAGCTCCAGAAAGCTGTATCTTGGCTCGAGCAACAGCGTTTAACAGCTTCAACATCGGAAAATATTTTGACAACTTAGAAATAGTCATTAAGCGCCATCCAAATTTTTTAAATGGCACAAGAATACATATATAATCTGGATGAAACGGCAACAACGACGGTGCAAAAACCTCAAAAAATTTTAGCACCTAAAGGCATAAGATGTCTTTCCAAAGTTACCAGTGGTGAGAGAGGACCTTATCCACAACATGTGCCATAATCCGTGCGAGTGGACAAGCTCTTCCACCTGCCATTGTTTTTCCAAGAAAGAACTTTAAAAGTTAAATGCTTAAAGGTTAGACTTAAGCAAAAACTTCTTTTGTCTTCGATAATTAATAGTGTTTATTTTCTTAAAGGTACATTTCCAGGTAGTTTGGCCTAGCTACACCCAGTGGATGGATGAATTCTGAGTTATTTCCTAACGTAATGAAGCACTTTATTCAACACACTTCCTCATCAATGACAAATCCTTTGCTGCTTATTCTGGATAATCATGAATCACACCTCTCTATTGAATCCCTGGAATTGGCAAAGCCAAATGGAGTAACGATACTCACTTTGCCACCACACTCGTCGCATAAAACACAGCCGCTTGACGTTTGTGCATTCAAACCTTTTAAAACTTTTTACAATGCGTCAATGGACTCCTGGATGATGAGGAATCTTGGTACACCTGTGACTATATACGAAGTAGGTGAATTCATCGAGGAAGCCTATCAAAAATCGTTGACTCCTATAACAATCAGCAACGCTTTTAAAAAACAGGCATTTTCCCTTTCGACCGGTCAGTTTTTACTGAGATTGACTTTCTACCACGTACTGTCACCGACCGTCCGATCCCCGAGGACGGAGAAAATGTTGATCCAAATGAAAATGCTTCCCCAGCAACTCCACAAACAAGTCTCGAAGGACATTTTACAGGGCCAGCAGAGTTCTGACCGCCTTTAAAAGCGCCAGCAAGGAAATCTAGCGGAAAAAACAAGAAAAAGGGAAGGAGTCTGATTGCCACCGATACGCCTGAACAGGAAGAACTTTGCGCACAGAAACAAGCAAAAAAAATCGTTTCGAACCAAAGAAATGCTGTTAAAAAGGGCAAAGAACTAGTGCGACAAGTTTTGCAGGATAGTTCTACATCCGAATCAGATATATCTGTTGTCCTTGAAAGGGATGATGTTATGACGGATGAAGATTCAGTGGAAAATAATATTCAAAATGATGTTGAAAACTTGGAAGAGATTACCAGGGATCCCGTCGAAGGTGAATTCATTTTAGTTGAATTTAAAGGAAAGAAGAATTCGGTGTACTATTGTACGTCGCAAAGGTTTTAAAAGCCGAAGGCAACGAGTATCAAGTTGGCTATTTGTGAAAGAAGTCTGACAAAAGTTGCATCTTTTCTTTGCCGGATGTTCCAGATCTGGCGTCTATGTTCAAATGGGATATAAAAATGATATTAACAAAGCCGCGTGAACATGGTAGCACTTCCAGGCTTCAGAATTCCGTATTTTCAGCGTAGATTGCTAAGGTACGGCGATAGTAACTTCAGATATCACTTGAAAAAGACGGACCTTCTGTAATAACTGCGGACTATGATAGGAATATAGACAGGCACATAGACCATGCCGATATCCGGTACCAGTTAGCAGGAAAAGAGACACATTGGGCTATCAGTGATCATAAAACAAAAAGATTAGCCAGATATCCTTCAAGCAATTACTTGCGACAATGTAGAGTACCGACGACAGGGAGGAACTCTGCAGATTTGATACCTTTCGAAAGTGTATGATAACGTAGAAAACGCATATTTTCAATTTCTTCGATTTTTCAGAGAAAAGGAGAAACCTTGGTCTCCCATCTCCGAATTAAAATGAAAAAGCACTGCGGAGAGTATATTACTCACGCACTCTCTGTAGCCTCTGGCTATTCCTCGATGTCCGTACGTAGATATGTTGTAAATGCAATAGGTTTCATATGACTTCTTCCATAATAATTGTAGCAACAGAGACATAGACATGTCCGTTTTGTTCCCTCCAGGGACCGAATTATTAAGCGTCTATCTTCCAAAGCCCATGTGGACTACTTTTATTCCTTCAAAATATTGTTTTTTCTATGCTCATGTCTTTCATTAACTAATTGAGGTCCTTGCCACATGAAAGTCCATCCGAAGCACTCGAATTTCATATCGTATTCTTTCGCATATGTACATACGAGTACATCTAAATACAACTTCATCGATAACTGATGTTCTTCCAATCACTCAATTACTCCTTTATGACTGCCATTTGATTGAAATTGAATCCATTTCATGGGATATGATGGCTGTGTACATGTCCTTGTGAGTTATTTTAGCATTTCGATTCATTTTCTTGCTAAGGGATGCGCACAGATGAACTTTTCCATAATAAAAACGAAAATAAATACAAAGGAAAAAGTGTACCCTTCTCTAGAGCGTACTTTTTCTTTCATTTTTATTTTCTACTAAATTGCAAAGGAATTCCATTCTGAGAATCCTGTGCATTTTTATTGTTATTATGTTCTCCTCCCGTCGATGGTACTGTATTCTATTAAAGTAGATATACAAAACATCATTGTACGAGAGTAAAAATGGCAAAGGATATGTATGTTGACATCGTCCTTTACACCGTACCTTGGTTGTTTATTGATACATTTATGGATATGACACAACAGACCGAGAGAAGACAGTTAAATGGTGTATGAATCACCCTTCTGACTGACGGTATGGTGGAAAAGCGCGCTCGTCCTTTTGACATCATGTTTCGCGATGACATTTAACGGGTGTTTACGTACTCGCGGATGTGTTTAGTGGAGTGAAATTGCACGGCAGTAATGCAATTTATTTACGAGAAATTATTTTTATTCTTATGGTTAAAGGAAGACCTATTTATGATTACAGACTCGATGGAAGCGCTTATCTTATGCATGAACAATATATGTTCTTTCAGTAAAAGAATGTAGGTCCTTAGATTATATATGAGTATACAACGTATGGCCGACATTTATTTTAAGGTGTAGTGGATCCTGTAGGGATGGCTTTATTTTTACTTGGCAAAAACATTTATTTATCGTGATAAAAAAGAAATCGAACAGGAATGCCGTGGACCCACGACGATATACAAATCTACTGAGATGAAAGACTCATTAGAATGCCGCACAAACTATAGTCGCTCTATAGATCTGAACGCTGTGGGTCTGGACTAAGATAGATATTATATGATGCGAAGCAGGAGATACGATAGATAGGATCAACAAAGGGACCAACGCCGACGAAAACACGACATTAACCCTTCTGTCTATGAGTAGGTCTGGCCAGACCTTTTCCATTTTCGAAACCATTTTTTCCTAATTGATTGTGTAGCTATCTTTACCAAATTTCCTGACTTTGTCAGCGTACATATTTTTAATGCTTTAGTGTGGACAATCAATTGTAAATCTAAGTGGGTGAGAAAAAAAATTAGTTTTTCTACAACAACCCCTAGAATCAATGGGATATGTCCGGCCAGACCTTGCGCTTATTGTGTGGAGAAACGTATTTATTTAACATTTCATCCGAAAAAAAAACTCTTTTTACCTAGGTCCGTCAAGTAATTATTAGTTTTGTTTAGTGCATTATAATAATATTTGCCGCAACAGCTCTTTAAAGTGCCAGGGCCTAGCTTCTCGCAACCACTAATGTTGTGTGCGTTATATTTTTCACACGAATGGAAGGGACCTACAGTTTAGTGCCGAATCCGAACGGCGATTTGAGAAGCTTTTTCGAGACAACAATACTCTCGGATGTTTGTCAGACGCTCGCGAGAGGTGGGACCGTGAAAAAACTTTTTGGTGCTTTCTGGGATTCGAACTTGGAACCTCATGCGTAGTGATCCGACACACTAACCACTTACGCCAGTGCATTATACATAAACAAAATAATTTATTACGGTTTTTGCAAAAATATGCAACTGCCTGAAGTTTTCCACTAATTACTTATGCTTATGACGTATGCAGGCCATTGGGTCACTTAAACATTCCTTATTTGATTGTAAATCGTTTATTGCCTACGACTTCCAGATAATCAGATCATTAGTGAATTTTACAGTTTGCTATTTTTGTTCAGTTTGTGGGTATATATGAGTAAAGCAATTCTATTTTACAACAAACATAAAGTTGGCGTCGACGACATGGATCAAATGTTGGGAGAATATACATGTAAACGACAGACGAAGCGATGGCCATTGGCTTTTTTTTACAACATGTTAATTTACAAAAAAAAAAAATAAATGATATGAGTGCAATGATCAAAACCAATGCACGTCAACAATTTTTACATTCTTTGATTGAGCAGTTAGTGACCCCTCAGATTGAAGCAGGATGAACGATCCATTGATAATAGGAGTGTTTTCCGTTCGAAATGGCATCGAATATTTCTTCGGAGCACCATTGCAAAATAGAATTCCACAGCCCAGCAGTAGATAGACATCAACGGGCCAGAAAAAGTCGTGTAGAATTTGCAGAATAAACGATAAAATATAAAGGAAAACCAGATTTGCATGCACTGCCTGCGAAGAGCCTGTCTATTTACAACACAGTATTCAGTTACATAAATGCCATAAATAAGTAAATCAAGAAAATACTTCGTAATATTAATGTTATGTAAAAAAAAAACTTTAAATTTAAAATAAAAATAATAACATGTCCAAAATAACACAAAAACTTTAATTATTTCATTGAGTTCCATCAATTTTCATACAAAATGTAAGAAGGTCCAGCCAGACCTATTCCATTGATGGGAAGGTTTAAAACATCCATTGGCAGAAGGGTTATTTACAGCTGAGACAAAAGGCTGCACATTTTAGAATGAGGATCGTCTTTAGAAACCGGCTACGGTCAAAATTTAGAGTTAAATTGTTACTTACCGATTTAAAGTCAATAATTTTTGGCTAAAGCCGGTTTCCGCATTAGGGCCACCTGAAGACCATGTTAAAAAAAAATTTCATTCTAGGACTGCCGGAGACTGTTCGAAAAATGACATCAAAATCTTAGGGGACACCGATGAGTGTTAAAACTATTCTCATTTCTTTGGCCATAATCATAGCTTGCTTGCTTTGAAATCTAGCATTTATATTTTTACTTTATTTTTTGGAACACAATTTGAAAAGAAAAACGTTTCACCTCTTAATCTGTCCAACGAAAATTCGTTCAAAGAAATTCATCAACTGTTTCAAATCTGCTTGCATCGAGGTAAGTTTCAACGACAGTTGAAGTTCCTAGTTGAAGCAGGCAAATAAAATCACTTGTAGTATTAAAACCGCTTTTGTTCATAAGCGTACGAGTATAGCTACCCACAATCTTCGCTAAAACAATGCAGGTGTGGATAAAAAACGGGATCTTTGCCCCAGGATGGAAGAATCAGGGACTCGTACTGCTTCAAAAAGCAGAAAAACCCACTGGAAAGTAATTTTTTTTAAAGTGTATAGTGGGGTGATAAGACGATTCTCTGGGAACCCAAGCAAAGTACTTCGACCTATAAAGTGATCTTTTGAGGGAAAGCATGTTGCGATGGTGTCCTAGCTGAAATCAAGTTCTCCAAGAAAGCTTAAGATGGTTTGGGCTGAGGAAGAGATTATATCAGATGGGTTGATCAACCCTTTATGAACAATTTTTTGTCTGCTGCGAGCGATGGCGGGACATTCATCGGCAAGCCATACAATGGAAAAATTCTTCAACGTATAATATGCAGTCAATTGCTCCCAGTTAATAAATCGGAAAGTAGTCTTTTGAAGGAAGACTGTAAGTTAATTTAGAAGAACTGTAAGTTAATTTATTCTGACTCGTGGAGTAATCCTAGGGCAGCAATTTTAATTAAAAATACTCACAATATATTTCCCATTACAGAGTTCATTACTAGGGACCTGGTGGCGATAGTGGCAGAAGTGCCGCTAACAAGTGGAACCACGAATGTTGTGTTCGCCTCCGCTTACTTTCCCGGGGACACAGCCGTGGCACCGCCGAACGAGATAGGGTACTTGATGGCTTACTGCCATTCGAGGCAGAACACCTTCGAAAAACCATTTCCGTCGCTTATGAAGGCAGTTGTGCGAAACACAGAGAAGGACCAACCGCGACGCACCCTGGTGGAATAAGCGTCTTGAGTCACTTAGGCGTGAAACTAGGAAGCTATTCAATAGAGCTAAAATCAATGGCGATTGGTGCCTTTACAAAGAAACTCTAACAAGTTATAACAAAGAGCTTAGAAAATCTAAACGCGAATCTTGGAGAACTCACTGCGAACGTATCGAAAGCTTCCCCACTGCGGCTCGCCTTCAAAAGGCCCTAGCCAAGAGTCACTCCAAGCATCTTGGCTCCCTAAAGAAACCAGATGGGGAATTCACCAGCAGTCCGGAGGAAACCTGTCAAGCCTTACTTGATACCCACTTTCCAGGCTGTATATCCGTTCGTGCTGTCTCTCCAGAACACCTGAGGAACGACGTTCTCATTGCTTCTACACGAGACTATAGCCTATCTGGCAAAATCTTTACTGCCAACCATATTAGATGGGCTCTATCTACCTTTAGCCCATTTAAATCACCAGGTATAGATGGCATATTTCCCTGCCTACTACAACAAGGAGCAAACCTGTTAATTCCTACCCTTATAAGAATTTTCAGATCCAGCCTTACACTAGGCTACATACCAAAAAGTTGGAAGGACGTTAAGGTGGTCTTCATTCAAAGGCGGCAAAGCAGGCGGAGCAATCGCCTAAATCCGTTCGACCCATTAGTCTCAGTTCCTTTCTCCTAAAAACGATGGAGAAAATTGTCGATCATCATATAAGGGAAAAGTTCCTTAATGATCCATGATCCTCTGCATGCAAACCAATTTGCTTATCAACCTGGGAAATCTACGGAAACAGCCATTTATAGCTTAACATTATTGATTGAAAAATCATTAGCTGCCAAAGAAACAGCCCTATGTGCCTTCATAGATATACAGGGAGCATTCGACAACACTTCCTATGAGGCTATCAAAAAGGCTATGATCAGGAAAAATGTCGCTCCTCTGATCATAAACTGGATCCTAACCATGCTATGCAGCAGGAAGATAAGAATCGAGTGCGGAGGCTCGCATAAAACTATAACAGCTACCAGAGGTTGCCCGCAGGGAGGAGTCCTCTCTCCCCTGCTCTGGACCTTAGTTATTGACGAACTCCTAGAGCTACTTGAAAAATCGGGTTACAAAGTACAAGGATACGCAGACGACATTGTCATCAGCGTCAGAGGCAAACTTGAGGACATAATTTCTCAACTAATGCAAGGTGCCCTCAATTTAACTTCCGATTGGTGCAGGACAAAGGGACTTACCATCAACCCCGGAAAAACTATACTTGTACCCTTTTCCAGGAAAAGAAACCACACTCTCAAAGAAATTAGACTGGAAAACGTCCCAATTGACATATCCAAGGAAGCGAAGTACCGAGGTGTTATACTTGACAAGACGCCCACCTGGAATTCACACCTGAACAAGGTTACCGAGAAAGCGACGAGAGCAATGTTTATGTGCCAGCGCCTACATGGTAAAACTTGGGGGCTAAAACCCAAGATAATATATTGGACGTACAGCGCCATTATCAAACCCATGGTCACCTATGCATCGTTGGCTTGGTGGCCAAAAACCTTACAGGCCAAGACTCAGGAACAGTTGAATAAAATACATCGTCTAGCCTGTCTGAGTATCACAGGAGCAATGAGAACGTGCCCTACGGCAGCAATGGGAGCAGTGCTTAGCCTCACACCGTTGCACCTTGCAGCACAAAAAGAAGCTATGCTGATTGCTCTCAGGCTACCCAAGATCTCGGACCTTAAAATCGGCAACTTTACAGGCCATTTGAAGATTCTAAGTTATATTCAAAATGACCCTATTCTCAAAATCCCAGATACTATGATCAAGAAATACCGGTTCTCCAGGAAATTCAATGTGGTCATAGGTGACCGCTACACATGGAGGAATGAAGGACTTGTAGTCTTACCAAACTCTCAAACTGGGTACACAGATGGTTCCAAATTGGAAAATGGTAGCACTGGCGCAGGGGTTTATGGACCCAGGTTCCAACGTGCGGCTGCGCTTGGGAAATCACCAACAATATTTCAGGCGGAAGTCCATGCGATCGAGCTCTGTGTACGAGAATGTTTGCGTAGAAGAGTCGAGGGTACTCATATCTATATCCTCTCAGACAGCCAGGCAGCACTTATGGCTCTGAAATCGTACACGGTAGGATCAAAACTTGTATGGGACTGTCTAAACCTACTCGAAGATCTCGCATCGAAAAATATAGTCACTGTGGCCTGGATACCAGGACACGAAGGCTTCGAGGGCAACGAACGGGCGGACTGCTTAGCGAGAAGAGGCGCTAGTCGCCCACTAGTCGGTCCTGAACCCTATTTTGGAGTCGCACGGAGTAGCGTTAACATAAAAATAAAGAAATGGGAGATGATCATCATGCAGAGTACTGAGCCAAACTCAAGGGCCTAAGACAGGCAAAGAAGTTCATTAATCTCAACCGCTGCAAGGCTAAAAAGCTACTCGAGCTTAGGAAAGCAGACCTAAGAACCTTAACAGGCTACTTGACTGGTCATTGCCCACTCAGGTACCATCTGTACAAGATAGGAGTAGCAGATACAGACCAATGCCGGCTATGTGGAGAGCAAAAAGAGACGGCAGAACATATTCTTTGTGAATGCCCCATGGTCGCAAAAAAAAGACTTCTCCATATCGGAAGGGCTTTATTGAGTCCCTCTGACTTCTGGAATATTGAGCCTGGAGCTTTGTTGAGGTTTATCAAGAGCCTTAACCAAGTTCGCAGCTAAATACCGGGCTGGCACAATAGATCTTACAGGTTGCAGTGCGTACAAGGCCCTAGTAAAGTAAAGTAAAGTAGTCTTTTGAACCAAAAGCTTGGATTACTCAAAGCTCAATCTACCATCGATGCAATCAGCAAAGTGGTATCTATCACCAATCACTCGGTCCGCGCACCGTTCTTATGAAACATCATGTACGATAGAGTTCTAAGGCTGCAAATTCCCGATGGAGTAGAAATCATAGGATTCGCCGACGACGGACGCGATGCCTATTAAGCCGCAGAATCAAAGAAAATGCAAAGGTCGGGATAGAAAATTGCGTTGTACCCTCTAAAAGATACATGCGTCCTCGGCTTTATGATAGGCGACAAGCTGAATTTTATAAGCTCTGTGGAATATGTTTCGGAGAAACCTTCTACGGTATATTCGATACTTTTAGGTGCAGTGGGTAGTGTGTTTGCTTGTTAACCGATGTGTGCATATTCAAGCCCCAGCGGGGAACAGCAATCATCAGCCACCCGAGTATAAAGGAAAACGAATTACATCCAAGTTTTTCCAACCACTGCACCAAAGAAAGGTTCCTGCCTGGTACTACAATGGACCGGACAGAGTCTCAGAGCTCTGGGATTTGGGTTTCCTTAAAAAAAAAAATATTCGATACTTTCCAGAATATTTCTACACGTTGCTGGCCCAAGATTGAGCAAAAGCTATTATTGGCCACAGTGATGAGCTCGACAATATTATTCGCTTCCCTTATAAATATTCGCCCTGGTGAGAACTCAATTCGGCGAATATCAAGGAAACCGATTGAGCAGCTAATCAAGCAGTCCCTTCTCGTCACCAGAATGCTCGATCGAACGACGACGGCAAGCGTGCATAGGAACCGAAACCATTTAGTTTTTTGTGAAAGGAAATACTTAGGACTTCATCCGCACAAGATTCAATTGACTCAAGAAATAAGTGCGACAAGATCACAACATACATCAGACGTTCGTTGGCTGCGCAGTTGAAAGAAGATCTCAATTTTGGTGGAAATATTACCTTCAACGACAAAGAGTATTTTTGACGAATCGCTTCGTGAATGTCGGTTTGGAACGATGCCAATCCACAACAGCTCCAGGAGCTTCCTTTGCATCCATTGCCACACGCCTTTCAAAATTACAGAAGTGAGGCGGTAAGTGTCAATGGCGAAAGGTATCAAGATACGGTGGGATTAAAAGTGCTCATACTTTTTTCCTTGGGGCTACGTTAATGCTTTGACCTTGCTCAATAAATAAGTAATAGTTCATGTTTTGGTGAACTACTTCATTCCAACCATAGCTGAAATCCTGCCTCGATTTATGTGAATATTTATCCAAACTTGTTTCCCTCGGACCGCTTCCTGGAAAAGAAGCCGTGGAGGCCATTTGAATTATGTTATTTCTTCGACATAATGACATTGAATGACATTGAATGTACTTTAATTAGCCATACCTTTTTTATTCAATTTAGAGGGTCGAGCGCCCATATTTGCAACTCACTGTCAAGTCAATGTCAACGCTGCTTGCCAAGCCACTAACTAGCGGGCAGCTAATGCTATATTGCAAACGGATATCGTCATATATATTTATGTAGTGACAGTAAGGCACCCATCAAATCCCTCGCATGAAACACTTTTATTTATTATTTTTCGATGGACGCAACTAGACCTGTGTAATACTGCTAGGGTAATTTGGCCAATATGGTATTAAAGAAAGTCTGCCAATCTTCTAAATCAGATTAGCACAATGAACCTTTCTGGGGTTTAAGTGTACCTCATCGGATATCACTTTGACCAACCAGTTCTGACTTATTTTTCCTTCTTCGTCCTTCGAGCCTGCCGCTTCTTGCGGGGTCTTATGATAACCTTGTATATAGAGCCAGATACTGAAAAAGAACTGGACAAACTTCTATAGAGTTGACTTCTACTTCCTTTTTTAAGGGAATTGATACGAGTATGATGAACGTCTATCAATGTGTTGTATCAAATTAAAAGGCATTTCCTCCACGCAAAAGTACTGTGAAAAACATCGTTAGACCCCTGCCCCGCACACCACTCATCTCCTTCAATCCAAAAAGTCGTTACTAATTTATTAAGTACTCAGCGTATAATCTCCCCCAGAGATAAACAGACACTCCAAACCAACCAAACCGAGCAGTGGTTCCACTCCCCCAATTCTGTTCGTGGCAATATCTTTCTATCGTGCACTCGTAAATCCCCACGGGGACACTCTTCAAATACAGTGAAAGGCGAGTGTACTTTATTGATACGAGTCCCCAAAACAATTGTGACACAAGCGCATAAAACTGAAGGATGTCCGCCTACCTACCCACCCACCACCCGAATGTCCAATTGATTCATTTTAATGGAAAATTCTTCAGATACAAAATTAAAATTTCTCCCAGTGTAACGACAAGTCCTTGCGTTCGTGTTACCTTGTCAAGTGGAAAATGTTATTGAAATTATTTTCCTTATTACAATTAGCTCCCGCTGGTGGTGTGATAACACGCCAATGCTCCTCCAAATCGTTACCATAACACTGGCCAGGTTATTGCTTTCAGATAAAATATAAACTTCTCAAAAAGGTGAGATGAGTCCTTTTGTGTTCGCCATCGCGCAGACCACCGTAGCACTGAGGGGATCTGCCATAATTATCAATTCAGTTCGACGAACCGTGAAAAATCTGTGAGTGACAATCGTCAGATTTGAATGCTTCAAGTAGCTAACACCAAACCAAAAAGGGAGTCGCCTAGCTACTGTCTGCGAGTGTATTCATTTTACATTGTGTGTAAATGATTTGTTGTTTAATGGTAATTTTGAAATTGATCCTTCTGGAAATGTTCCTAATGCGTTACGTGCCTTTTCGTGTGGGGTGGCTTATTGCATTTCATACTCATAACGATACAAGCCATTTAATCCTGAAAATTACACCATTCCTATGCTAACTAATGTGGTAGTTGCATCAATAAATAACCACCCTCTTGACGATTATCCTTTTTCGATATCCACCTCGCATCTGTCTTGCCAGAGGAGCCAGGGGAGGTGAATGACAATAAAAGTCCATCAAAAGGCTGCCAGGATAATGTCATGAATTTCTAAAGTTTCCCAAAAATATATATTTTTGACATTCATCAAATGGGTGCGGGTGTGGGTGAATGGGGGTGAATGGCCATCGCTTCAGTGAGCTTTCGGCTTAACGGACCGAATTTCCGGTTTGGTTTTTCCTGTCGAATAGCTACAAAGGAAGAAGTTGCCTCGTTTTCCTTGTCGCCTGTTTTTTTTCTATGTCACTAATCACAGGCGATATCCTGAGGAAAGTAGTCGATGGTTTTGCTCTTCAAATCAGATGGGACATCAAGGCAACGAGGATTCAAATGTGAAATTGGTTTAGATTGTTGCGGCAAGGAAATGAATAGTCATAAAAACCATTTCCATCGGCCATTAGTTAACATATTTCCAAGTTTGATTTGGTTCTATGCGAAAAGGAAGTAATTATTTATGAAATATAAGTGAGATGCTCGAAGGGTTTTAATGGCTATGGAGATTTTTAAAGAGATGGCTTGTCCGCGGTTAAAGGGTACTTAGTATTGGAGAGTATTTATAACTAACTCTTCTACAAGATTTGAACATACACGGGAAGTCTTCCATATCACTATCTCATCCAACTCTGACACTTTGTCCATCTTCGTTTGGAAAGTGAAGGATGAATATAGTCTTAGATCATAGAATCATAGAATTCCAGTTATCAGGTAGGTTGTAACCAACCTACGACAGCAATTTACCGCTAGCAGAAATACCTGTTTACATAGTTAGCCAATACAATGTAGATTGGGCAGTCAATACCTTTCACCCTTAAAAGTCAGCGTGACTAGATGGAATAATACCAATAATGCTCCAAACAACAAGAGAATTCATAACGCCAAAGCTAGTAGAAAGGTTCAAAGGTGCCTAGAAATGAATTTGTCAGCAGCCTGGCGTACAGCAAAAGTAATTTGTATACCCTCAGTGCTCGATAACAAGAGGCAGCCCACAGGAGGGAGTACTTTCTCCGCCTCTTCAGCAGCTGGTGAAAAGAGAGATTTTAATCCCAGATTTCGCGGGTCGAGTGACTCTTTTGCTTTCAAAAAGGCTGAATTGAAGTTATGACGAAAGCAGCACTCTACACATGGAACAGAATCTGTGGTAAGCCATCTCCAAAGATCAGCCACTGGTAGTACTCAGCTATAGTCAGAACCAGTGTTTGGTGACCATCAGTCAAGAAATTCAGCAACTGTATGATGGTAGCAAAAGTACAAAGAATAGTCTGCCTTTTCATAACACTTAAACCACACCCACAGCTGGTTTAGAAGCTATGTTTATGTCAATTACTCTACATCTATTTATTAAAGAATCTGCAGCAAGGTGTACGATACGCCTGAAAAGAAACAGAAACTGGTCAATCAACCCATACGGGCATAGCTCAATTGTGGAGGGAATTAAAGACAACAAATTACAAGTTGCGTCGTGTAATACAATACTTAGAATTCAATCGGTGATACTCGATTCGAATCCCCAAAACGGAAGAACGGAGGTCAAGTACAGTCGCAATTTACACGGATGGAAGCTAGGCTTCCCCAAATACTGTAACTAGAAGAATCCATTGCCAACTGCAAACTTCGGAAGGCTTCAGGTCCAGATGATATCTATCCTGAGTTAAAAAAATAAAAAAAATCGGCCTGGTTGCAAACATTTTTCAACGATATTGTACCATCCAGGGTCCTATCACAACGACCGTTTTTTAATTTGCGCGTACACGACAGGATAAAAAAAAGTTCCTATTCCAGGCCTACTAATGCCAACATCAGCCGTTCTTCACCCTCCATCGGGTCGTATCGAGCATAGAAAGATCCCCCCACTTCAAAGAGTTCACTCTTGGGGCGCTCCTAGACATTGAAGGGGTGTTCAACAACGTAAGCTCTGACGCGATCCTGAACAGTCTGCACAGAACTCATCTCAACACCGTACTCTGCAGCTGGATTGCATAGATGCTTCAATCAAGGATTATATTTTCAACGCGAGGAGATGTAACCATTCAGAGAAGGGTCTGCAGAGGAACACCCCAAGGTGGAGTTCTGTCCCCGCTTTTATGGCTCCTTGTGGTGGATGAGATCTTGGTAATACTGAAGGAAAGCGGAACTTATCGCGGCCCTCCCCTCTGTAGCAATCCCAATCAGTTCTTTACTGAAGTAAATAGAGGATGAACCCAGGTTCATCGGAAAACATACGCAACGGCCAGGGCTCTATGGCCGGCCTACAGCAAGAAGAGATTAACCTCTCTGATAAAACTTGGTCATTATAACGCACGGGTCATTTCTAGCATAATTACTGGACATTGTGCCACTGGCGTTCACGAAGAGCGACTCGGTGTGCTGCATAACGGCTATTGTAAAAGTTGCAGTGACGAAGAAGAAATTGAATCTGTTCGTCACCTGTTGTGTAACTGTCCTGCCCTATCCGTTAGAAGAATAAGGACTGTTGGTAGTTACTTCTACTCACATCTGGAGGACTTGGATAATGTTGAGCTGATGGACCTCCTGAGATTCATATCACTTTCTGGGTTGGCAACAATGTAGGTCTCCAGTCCTAAAACAAGAACTAAGATGATGCACTTATGCCCTCCATAACGCTTTAAAACTTAGAAAAGAACTGGAACTTCAAAATTTTCTTACAAACCTAACGCCAACTAATAAAACTGACTACTCTCTTTGGCTAGCCACGAAACAGTTTAAATGGCCTGCTCAAGTAGAATCTCCTCTTCGTTTACCTGATGACAACTGGGCTAGAGACGATACCGCGAAAGGTTGAGCGTTTGCCGAACACTTATGCAAAGTCTTTACACCAATTCTCAAATCCCGGATGTCTCCCCAAAATCCGTGACTCCCCGTTGCAAGCTCCTATCAAAATAAAGAATAAAAACTTAGCGGAGGCAATCAAAAACTTAAAAATAAAAAAAGCACCTGGATGCGATGGTATTACTTCCAAAATGTTGAAAGAACTTCCCAATGCTGCCGTAACACAGCTTCTACATATATTAAATTCTTCACTACGCCTTAGTTACTTCCCGAACTGCTGGAAACAATCCATTATCATAGTAATCGCTAAACCGGGAAAAGATCCTACCAATGTAAACTCCTACAGACCTATAAGCCTCCTACCCATTGCGTCCAAGATATTCGAGAAGCTCATACTCGAACAACTTATGCCACACATAAATGATACAAACACAATACCACTTGATCAGTTTGGATTTAGGAGAATACTATTGAACAACTGCATCGCATAGCTACAAAAATAAGACGAGCGTTCGAAGAAAAACAATATTGCTCAGCTTTGTTCATTGATATTACCCAAGCCTTCGATAAGGTTTGGCACAAGGGACTATTACACAAAATAAAGATAATGCTTCCACAAAACGCCCACGGCATTTTAGAAAGTTACCTTTCAAATCGTAAATTCCGCACTAAAACAAGAATTTTACATCCCATCTATACAACATCGAAGTCGGAGTCGCTCAAGGGAGCATATTAGGCCCATTTTTGTATTTAATTTACACATCTGATATGCAAACTAACCACTTCACACTTACCTCAACATTTGCAGACGACACAGCAATCATCAGTTCTCATAAAGACCCAAATCTCGCATCTCAACATCTCCAAAGTCATGTTCATGACTTAGAAAACTGGTTGGAAACTTGGAGAATAAAAGTGAACGAAACCAAATGTGCTTATATTACATTTACCCTGAGGAAAATGCGCCAACATCAAAATCAATGGTCTCACCATTCCAAATTCCACCTAAATAAAGTGCTGGTCTATAATGCTATCATCAAGCCAATTTGGTCATACGGAATCCAACTCTGGGGTACTTTATCCGCTTCCATCATTGCCAAACTTGAAAGAAGACAGTCAAAAGTCCTACGAGCCATCACCTGCACCCCGTGGTTCATTAGAAATGCCAACATCTTACGTGACCTGAAAATCCCTACCGTACAAGAAGAAATTCGAAGATCTACTAAAAATGTAATCAAGAAACTGGAAATCCACCCCAATCCACTTGCTAGAAACCTTCTATTTTCACATAGACATGTACGACTGAAGAAAAAAGATGTTACAATTTGTGGAGGGAACCGCTTGCGCTAATTAAAATGAAAGACAACTTTTTGGGGTAAAGATCTTTTATTGCGCGCGAGCAAATTGCGCTTCTTATTCACGTGGTCGTCACACTTCTTCTTCTTTTACAGTCCTCTCGTTTTTTGACACTTCCATCTGACCGTCGTATGTCGGCAATGTAGTTGACTTCACAGGTTGATTTTTAAGGTCGTAACAATACTCTAGATTTAATAGATAATGCTTAACTTAGAACCTATCCTAGTTACAAAAAAAAAAAAAATGTTGTTCAATACACTGGTAGAGAACATTATTGTATTTTTAGCTCCTAAGATTTGTTAAATTATTGTTATAATCTAGTATGATTGATTCAATAAATAATTAACTTTCTGGGTGGTTCTAATACCGGACTTTCTTTACAGCGTTTCCAGGGTTAAATGATTGGGCACAATGGACCCGTACTGTTGGTCTGACTGAGCAGTCACTCTTTGTCACAAGGCACTCATCTACCTAAACTAACCTAACCTAACGCCAACATCTTCTTCCTTACTTCTTTCCTCTCTCTTAATTCTTGTTCTTCTTCCATTTCTCCTGTCACGGTAAAGGCCTGCGTATATGTACTATATGCGAGCTTAAGGCTCAACGTTTTCAACAACCTTTCAACCAAAGCTAAGATTTAAATATCCAGTATCTAGTTATTTAATGAACGTTTTTTTCACTAGCTTTTCTTAAAAAAAAATTTTGAATTTATGATGTACATATAAGTATGCACATATGTAACTATATGTAATGTTGTAATAGTTTTAGTATTATTAGCAGCAAGGCAGTGTTATACCATATCTCTGTAAATTGTGCAATATAGTCTCAAGTCTTATCGCTACAATAAAACCAAAAAAAAAGATTTAAACACATTATTAAATTTTATTGTTTTAAGCTAACAGTTCTTAATAGTTTGAATCAAAATTTATTTGCCTCCTTAGGTACTGTTGGCTACATAGAGCTTGACTGACCGGAAATATTAACAATTTATCCAAACATTTCGTTGATTCCACTTGTGAATGGAATCACTCAAGCAATTCACGACTATTTCTAAAAATTATTTTTGGTACGGAAATCCCTCACTCACACGATATGCAATGTACCGCAACAATGGTTAATTTCTTTCATTCATCTCTTGTGGGAAGCACATTGTGCATCTTGATATCTCAAATTTGAACCTGTGTATCTTTTTCTCATTTGCAGCGCAAGTAATTCCCCGGGTCCACTTCACAGTCAATGAATGTTGGGTATATAAACAAACAAAGCGTAGCTTTTGCTATCAATCTCATTTGGCGCATCTAAGCACCCACTCAACGGTTTTGCTAATTAATCGATTAAGCCGTACCTACTTCAAAACCAGTTAGACAATGAATTTCTCCAGATTTTTCGTATTCTTTGCTGTGGCATTGGCCGTTTTCGCTGTACAAACGGAAGCTGGTTGGCTGAGGGATTTCGGAAAGCGATTGGTAAGAGATTGCAAAGAATTAGCGATATTTGAAAAAAATTGTTATACATTTTTTATTTAATTGTAGGAACGAACTGGTCAAAATATTCGTGACGCATCTATTCAAACAATCGCCATTGCACAGCAAGCAGCAGATGTTGCAGCAACATTGAAAGGGTGAACTGCGTATATTGCAATTTGGCAACTACTTTATCCTGCCACTGAGGATATATATATATATTTAATTATAATAATAATTAGAATAAAATGTAAATTAAAAATTATTTAATTATAATAATAATTAGAAAAATAATGTAGAATAAAATTTTATGAGTACGAATTTTAAGATGATATGATTTGTGATATTTTTCTTCTGAAATGCAACAATATTTGAACCAAAATTTATACAATTTTAAATGTAATCCTGGATTTACTTTTCATGCCATCTCAATTAGAATGGGAGTTTAATTAAACATCAAACCTAAATACTAGCTGGAGGTCACTTACATCTCTTCAGACAATGAGAAATGACTTGTAGCCCAAATACTGTTACAATACAAACGCAGACCAAGGAAGACTAAGAATGCCACTAGCCCCATGCAATGCAAAATGACTTTAACAGGATAGGGATGAATCCAAAATGGAGACAGGAACTGGCTCAGATATTTTTGCAGAATCTTCTTGCAGTTAGCCTAAAGTAACATTCGTTGATATTTCAGATGGAAAGTCCTTGACATTTACTTACGTGCGAGAACTAACCGCATCTCGTAACACTGTGGCCAAACCCATTTTACTACATCCAGACAGTTGGGGCTGCTTGAAGCCCTTTCTAGAAATATTCAAGGGGATCTTGGAATCAGGCAGGAATAACTCGACTATGCGCCACTGAATCCCGGTTCGAAATGGCGTCTTGGCGCTGACTCCTTGCCCAACGAGTGTGCTTTAACACCCATTATTGGCTCTGAACCTTTCCTTGCCGTCAAAAAATCGCATCTCAAATCCATCCAGCGGGCGTCGTGGCGTAAGTGGTTAGTGTGTCGGATCACTACGCATGAGGTTCCAAGTTCGAATCCCAGAAAAGACCAAAAAGTTTTTTCAGTGTCCCACCTCTCGCGAGCGTCTGACAAACATCCGAGAGTATTGTTGTCACGAAAAAGCTTCTTAAATCGTCGTTCGGATTCGGCATTAAACTGTAGGTCCCTTCCATTGGTGTGAAAAATATAACGCACACAACATGAGTGGCTGCGAGAAGCTAGGCCCTGGCACTTTAAAGAGCTGTTGCGCCAAATGTTTGTATTTTTTTTGTAAATCCATCAGTATATGGCAGAGGGCAAGGCTGTACTAAGTTAATGTTCCGAAACAGTCTCAGTGTGTTTATAGTCTTGTATAACATTCATTAACATCTGTGGCCTGAACAGACACGGCAGAAACCGCACAAATGCAATCGCGGTTGAGTTGCAGACCCCACGCGGTTAAGCGTGAACGAATATGAAGACAGAACCGCGCGGTTGATCTCATTTCTTTCATTTAACTTTATGCATCTCCAACTAAGAGTAGGCCACAATGGGCATTCTGCACGAGCGATTTGAGGGCATTGTTATATCACGTAGAGGCGACGTGAACTGGCCACGGAGATGGTGTGATTTGACTCCGTTAGACCTTTTCTTGTGGGGTTTCCTTAAGTTGCAGGTCTATGCCAATAAGCTGCGAACGACCGGTGCCCTCAAAGTCAACATAACCCGTGTCGCTCAAATTCAGCCTGATCCACACGCCAAAGTCATCGAAAATCGGAACTCTCGGATGCGTGGCACCCAGCGAAGCCGCGGCGGCCACACTTAATGTCATGGATAGGCCTTTCAATTAAACCATTAAATTCGTTGATATCTCACACATACTCGTAACTTATTTTATTCAATTTTATCTTCTACTAGTCCCTATTGGAAAACCCTTAGTTCTACTACACATTAGAAAAAGAAAAAAATCTGCTGCACTACTTCATGAAGTCTTAAATCTACTACATAACATTCTTGAATCAGCTTTTTTAATTTAAAATAGCATTTCTTGATCATTTTCAAAATACACTTTACAGAGATACGAGTATATTTAAACAATTATTAAAATGAAATGTCAGAGTATCTGCTTCTGCACCCTACCGGATGCACAATTTCATTACTACAGATCGACTCCAAAAAGAATACAAAATCCTAGAGCAGAGCAGAGAGAAAGAAATCCCGGTCATTAATTTCATTAAATGGAAGCTATCATCGCACTCATTTATTCCTTCATTAACTTAATTTCCCAAAATGCACAGTTGCTATTCAGGGTATCCTGTGTGCACTCCCGAAGTAGATGGAATTTTTTCTCGTTCATTAGTCAGAAGGCGAGGTATTACACTCGTTCATCATTCCACAGCCGACCCACACGACGACCGGTGGGGGAATTGAACTCTCCATATCGATGGACGATCGCAATTGATTAATGTAATCAAGTCCCGATTTGATGCTTAATCAGCTAAAGAATTCACATACATACAGTACAGCACTTTGTGCACATATCAAAGGATGACAGCAACGGGATGAACAGCAGGGGATACTGGACAGTTGACTTTCCTGCTGCTGGTTTCCATTTCTTTTAGCTTACTCTTTGGTTTCATTAGTTTAAGAAGATTTCTTAGCGAAGGAGCGCACCCGTCCAAAGGGAATACCGAAGGGTAGTTGTTGCCATCGGTAACATGATGGGCGGTGGATGGATTCATGTAAATCGTAAATTTCGTAATCCGCTTGACCAACCCATTTGGCCTTGGCCAAAGCCAAGTAAGTACACAGCCCTCTTCTCTCATTACTAATCCCGGCACTGTTGGTTTAATTTACTGAAGTCCTGTTGAGTGTTTTACAGTGTCTTAATGTGTTGCCAAGTGGACTTAGGGGTGATTTGAAGAAGAAGAAACACGTAAGATGCATGAGGGTATGTGGTGACGAATGACCAAGTGAAAATCTCCTGCTTAACTTTTAATTTAGTTATGACTTAGGATTAGGACGAGACCTTTTAAGACTTCTGGTGTAGGGATTTATACTTTTAGGGTAATTATATCAGCTCGAGGGGACGTAATTCATTCTAATTGCGTAATCACATCCATTTGACAGGTAAGGAAGCCTCCGCTTGCTGTGAGGATTTTTGTTAAGACTTGTGAAATTCGACACATTTCCTTGATAAATTATTCATTATTGTCAGAAAGATGTAAGGCATGGTATTCTATTCAGTTGACTAATTCTTACGTGCGGAGTGGTTTTAACTTTTACATTTAGCATTGATGGGGGATCACTGTTAAGGATAATTTCGTTATAAACAGGAATGAATGCTTCAAAGTGACGGATATATGAATATTCATTGCCAACTACGTCGAAGATACATATATTCATAGCATACAGAAATTGACGAAATGCTTTGGACCTTAATGGACTACATGAAGATAAATACAATTCAAATTCGTGGCAGCACGACCAAACCATTGTTCAGGCAGAGGAAATCGAAAGTATGGGAGGCGAACACCATGCTTAGTTCGATGATGCAAAATTCTGCAAGCTGAGAGGCACTCTTCCAAGCGGTACATCCTAGAAACACTTTACATACGATATGACAGTCATACATTTAAAATTTTGTCCGTCCATTAAAAGAATATGTACAACAATAAACCTTTCCTGCTATCTCAATCTTTAGCCAGCTGTCCCCAGTTTGGAAAGCTAAGTTGGTTTAGGTTTAACCACGTGACTCACCTGATGCGAGGTTTGCCTCTACCGCGTTGTCTCTCTGAATTGGACTCCGGATTCGACTCGAAATCTCTTCGGGCCAGAGTGCTAGAGTCCGTACAATTCACTATTCTTAACCATCTTAGACGCTGGATGCAACTCTTTTGAGATAAGCGTCGCTATATTTACGAGTATATATAGTACTCGTATAAGTCATTTTTGAATATTATCATCTACACTATCAAAACGAATGTTCCCTGACGCCTGTAAGATATCCGCGGCATTTTTGCTGTCTCTTAACAGAAAAGACTGTGTAGAACCAACGATAAATTAGATCCCAACTTAATAAAAACTTTAATTTACTTAGCTTTAAGCTATAATATAATTCTTTATTTAATTTAAATTTAAATTATCTAATAGTTAAGAAAATGTAACGTTACATATGCGGTGCGAGCGTGTGGCATGTCGTGGTACTTCTGAAACTTCTTCTATCTTCGTGTCAGATTTTTTATTCAAGTCTACCGATAACATTTGGCTGAGAGATGAGAGATGAAGATAGGCTATATGTGTTGCCACTTCACTTTAAAGCCATGTGACAGAGATGCCACAGACTTCCCCTCTACAAATCGCCTCATTTATATCGGTCTGGTATAACGACTCGACAACCAGATCGTGTTGTTGCCGCGGCTCTTGGCGGTGTTTGATCGATAAATTATATTCCCAAAGTTCCTTGGCAATAAACGCTGGTTTAAGTCTGTCCATAGAGATGTTTTTCGATCGGCTTCGAACACTTAATTTAAAAAACTTGTTACTTTTATTCAAGTTCATAAAGGGTCTATCGTAGGGAGCTGTCAAAGTGCCTTTGACTTTGTCGCATAGAACGAAAGCATGGCTGTAGGCTTAAAGATCGAGATGAACGAAAATCTTAGAGTTGTTCTTAAGTGTAGCAGGAATCGGGCTCAATATGAATGTCGATTTTTTAAGTTTTTTCATGAACTCGGATTCTGTGGGAATGACTGGTTAAGGATAGAAGAACTCAACGGGAAGGTTAAGTTTTTCCCGTAGATCATTTCAGCTGGCGTAACATTGTCCCAAAAGAATGATTGGCAGAAAACTGCACCAGTTCTTATTTGAATTGCAATTGTTTGACGTCTTGAGTGTTCTGTACTATTGCTCAATCATCCCGTTGGCATGTGCATGATAAAGAGTTTTTTTTAAGACGATTAATACATATGTACAGTACCTTGTTAGCTTCTTGAAAATGTTCGACTCGAAATATGGTCCTAAGTCGCTCGAGATACGTCGTGATATATCATAGCGTTATCCAGGTGTTGATGAATTGTCTTGTCACTGTTTCAGCTGTGATATCAAGTTGGGGTACGGCTTCAGCCCCTCTCGAGAAGCTATGTATCATAGTCAAATAGTACTGATTTCCTCTGGAATTTGGTAGAGGGACGATGAGATCGATATTTACATGTTCGAAACGCTGCTCTGGATCCTCATAGGATTCTAACTCGGTTTTGCTCTGGCGCTGTAGATTGTCTGATGAATGTGTTTGTCCTTACAGGGTAATTTGCTTTTGTTAATATCTTAGCATTCTAGGTATACATAATACTGCAGTTTGCGATGCTCGTGAAGATGGCGACGACACTGTTGCACATTCTCTTTGCGAATGTACTGCTTTTGTTCGTATGAAAGGGCAATTATTCGGTGTTGATGTGTACTCCCCTTCTTCTTCTTCTTCCTTTTATCAGCGAGGCTATGATCCGAAAACAAGGGATCACAACCCGCCCACTTCACCGCATTTCTACTGATCCGCCTGTGGGGTTCGCCTATTTGACCTCAGAAAATATCGGCAGGCCTGCCGACTTTGGATCACTCGGTTACTGAGGCCAATGAAATGCCGATGTCGTCGCATTTGTCTGATCCAGGCGTTTATAGGCCTGCCTTTCCTACATCGCGATGTCTTTGGAACGTGCATTGATATTGCCTTTTTAACAGGGTTCAAATGATCTCTTCTTTGAACGTGGCAATACCAACTGAGCCGGTCACGTTCTATTTTTTGTACGATGGTTTCTTTGATGTGAAAGCTTCCACGGATCTTCGAACTTCTTATTCGATCAAGCTTTGTCACTCCTGCTGTCATGCGAAGCATCTTCATCTCAGCTGCCGTTAATTTACTCTCATATGTTTTGTACATCGTCCAACATTGTGAACCGTATGTGAGCGCTGGACGTACAACTGCGGTGTAGAGCCTTCCTTTCAACTTAGGGGGCATTTTTCTGTCACAAAAGATAGCGGAATTTTCTCGCCACTTCATCCACCCTACGCTTACACGATGATTGATGTCGTCATCACAAGTTGCTTTGCTATTGATCATAGATCCCAGATATTTGAACTTTTCGCACTTGGGAAGCACTGTTCCATTCAAATAAATGTCTGGAATAGGCCTGAGTGGATTCGAGAACGGGCAGCACAAGTACTCTGTCTTTTTTGAACTAATGCGATACCCATTTCCCTCCAAAACGTCCACCCACACATCAAGTGCTCGTTGCAGGGATGTAGGATCCTCACTTATGATGGCCCCATCGTCAGCAAAGAATAACTGATGTACCTTGGGGTCCATCACTTTACCTTCAAGCAGATAATCAAGGACCGTAATAAAGAGCAAAGGACTTAAAACGCTTCCCTGGTGTACCCCGACTTTGATTGGGAACTCTTCGGTTACTCCAGCGGGGCATCTTACTTTTGTCTTTGCTCCTTCGTACATGTCCATAATTATCTGTACATAGGTTTCTGGAACCCCTCGATGTCTTAGCGCCACCCATATCAGATCTCGTGGTTGTCTGTCGAATGGCTTTTCAAAGTCAACCAATACAATATGCAAATCCCTTAAGGAATCACGATGTTTTTCCATTATTATCCTTATACTTTGGATTGCATCTGTGGTTGATTTACCCGAGACAAACCCGCACTGATCATCAGATAGCCGCATTATTTTTCGCAGTCGGCCACCTAATACCCGCTCAACGATCTTAATGGTGTGTGACATCAGCTTGATCGAACGGTAGTTATCACAGTTTCGCGTATCACCCTTCCCCTTGTATACAGGGAGAAGGTAACTTTCCCTCCATTCATTCGGCATTGGATCACCTCTCACGAATTTGGAGATGAGAATTCTGAGCCATCTGAACCCGATGTCTCCCATCTTTTTCCAGAACTCAGAGGGTATCTCGTCTGGCCCAACCGGTTTTCGTTTTTTGGAGTATCTGACCGCCTCACTAACTTCTTCGACTGTAATGTCGGGTATTTCTTCACAGTTAGGGGTGGCTCTTGGAAAGTATAGCCGGGGAAACTGTTCATTCAAAAGCTCTTCACAATACTGCCGCCACCTCTGCAGAATTTTGTCGTCATCCACAAGAAGTTGGCCATGAGCATTGCTAATGAACTTTGGCGAACGAATCTCCTGAGCATTCTTCCTTCTTTGGGCTGCTATTTTGAAGATAGTGGCACTCTTGTTCATATTGTGTCTTCGCAGCTCCTGGATAGTCTGGTTTGCATCAGCAACCGGGGAAAATATTTTATCCAGCTCCCGATACAGGCCCTCCGTACTCTCTGCTTGAAGCTGGGCGCACTTCTTCTTCGCTTTTTTCTTGCAGCATCTGTATTCCATTTCGAGGCGAGCTTTTTCGTCACTATTATTAGAGGGGCACTTTGACCAAGTTTTGAGAGCCGCTTTCTTCTCATTTATCACTTTCTTAGCTTCATCACTCCACCACCATGTTTCTTTGGCGTGTTGATGGTGACCTTTTGAAGCTCCTAGCAGTGATTTGGGCTTCTTTAAGCAAGTTCGCTGTAGGGAATCCCACATATTTTGTGCTCTGCACTCTTCATCCTCAGCTCCGTTGATGGTGTGAGAGAGGTAATTTTTCATTACGAAAACAAAAGCCTCGCCTTTTTCTTTGTCCAGATTGTACCACTTGATTTTCTCAGAGACCCTTGTTTGTTTGGTTTTCTTCGGTGTTTTCATAAAAATTTCTGTTAGCAGGAGACGGTGTTGACGAGCGATTGCCTCTCCCAGGATCACTTGCAATCTTTTACCCGAGGCTTCATGAAACTGCCTACCAAATGGTAGTCAATCTGAGTTTCATCTCCACCACTGCTGTAAGTGATCAGGTGTCGGCTTTGTTTGATGAACATGGTATTTAACACGATAAGACCGTGTGATTTGCACATGCTTAGGATGTCTTCACCAGGAAGGTTCCTGGTGCCATATCCTAGTCCTCCATGGCAGTCTTCATAGTCTTCGTTTGATTTCCCGACATGTCCATTCAAATCTCCTCCAACAAACAGAAATTCTTCCTTTGGGATGTTCTTAAGGAGATTGTGGAAATCTAGCCAAAATGCATCTTTATCTTTCTGATTGCACCCATTGTGGGAAGCATATGCACTGACAATATTCCACACCTCTCCTTGTATTACTAGTTTGAGAGACATCAAACGGTCGCTGGACTTCGAAATGCTCAAGACGTTTCCAAGTAGCTCTGCCGCAAGGATGATACCGATTCCGTTCCTAGCCTTTTCCGTTCCGTAGTAGAACATCTTGTAATCTTTTGTCCTAACGTCCAAGAAACGCGCCCGATTCCCGGTGTTTTTCCATTTCTTTTCTTGGACACACAAGATGTCCACCCGCCTTCTATTCATCATCTCTTCCAGCTCGTAACTTCGACCGGTCATGCTTCCATCGTTCCAACTCGCGACCCTTAAATTGAGTCCAAACTGTTTCATTATGTTGCTAGCCCCCGGAATCCGTATAGCTCTGACCCGAACATTTCTGCTCGGTCCAGGATCAGTACCATGCACAGCAGTGGTAGTGCCTGGCGGGGTAGTGCCTTTCCTTTTTGCAAGTATTATCATAATGATACAGTTTTGCAATACAATTTTTGCACCATATTGCGATGGTGTTTGTTGTTTGACACGTGTATGCTCCTGTTTTAGTATTGTTTGATCTTTCTTTTATGACACCGGTGATCTCCAGTCGTGTCAACCCACGGACTCGCATGCACACTTGTGGGAGGGTTTTTATGGTAGTATATGTGTCGCTAGGCTCACTTGGGTGTTATATTGCCTAGATCTGATTTGTCCCTTTAGTCGCCTTTTACGACAAGCGCTAGTTGTTGGGGGGCGCTGCAGTGATATTCTTAACCCGTCCCTGCACGGGGAGTTGATGTGTACTCCCCTGTGGTACTGTAAGTTCTTTGTCACTGAAGTGCTTGCTTGACTTTCATAAAAATATAAGAAATTTCCATTAAAATCTGGGTTTTTGATTTCTGGTATTACTATGAACCAGTAGTATATATACTGCCTTGAAAAAAAAAAAAAAAAAAAACAATTTTCACGCCCTGTCTGATTGCTAGGTGTGAGGTTTCATTATTTTTTGTCTATGTCAATGACATTTTTTTATAATTTTGCTGACATCATAGGCTTTGGTGAAGTTAATGCTGATCTTGATGGATGATGGCGGTGGATGCCGTCCTACACAAACTAATGAAAAATAATACATGGCATTGAATAGCTCAACTTTTTAGACGCAATCATGAGCGATATTACACAATCAATGAAAAGGTGTTGCGTATCCATTTGAAGCTTAAGTCCGCCACAATGTGATGATTTGGTCTAAAACGGACTTTGCTGGCCCAAAACTGAACTGATACGGGCCGACCACAGTGTTCACAAAAGGTTTAAACTGTTAATTTTTTCTGCAGACAACACCTTTTATGTGATGCTGAGGATGCCTTGCATAGGGTGGACCATAAGTCACCATGGGTTTGAAAAACTTAATGACTTCTTTTATTGAGCCTTTTGTAGTAAAAGTCCAAATAATTTTTTTTTCATATTTCAAATGAATTTCATTAAAACAAAAATTACCCATTTTGATCAGTGAACTTTTGCCATTTTTCTGACAAAACCATAATTGCATCCTCATAGAGCTTCTAGGATTTGTTGGCGAAAAACTCTGATAAGTGGTCCCTTATGGGACCAATCACGATCTTTTTCGCAGGGCTTGATCCACTTTTCTTTTTTATTTTATTTATCTTTTCAAAAATGGGTTAATTTCGTTTCGTTTCTCTAGCGATTCACAAATTTAAATTCGGTCCATTCAATTTTTTTTCGTCAGATTGTGTGGTACTCAAACGGTCAGTTTCTTTGTGTAGCTAGCTTTCTCTAACTGATTTAAAACTTTCGTGTGAGTGATCTTTAGTTCTGTTTTTTCCATTCTTTATGTCACCACTGCTTATGTGACAGTCAACCTCCACTTTCTCCAGAATTTCATTAACTTTTTCGGTCGTTTATCGATCAGATACGGGTGCATCTTTGACAAAATTTCCAGAACGGAATCGAGCGAACCAACTTTTGGCTGTTGTTTGTGGTAAAATACATTCACCATAAACAGCACAAATTTCTTCACAAGCATTCCCATCATTTTCGGCTTTTTCTCATTAAAAATGTAAAATGTAACGAATTTGTTCAGAAATCTCACTCATTTTTACTACGCAAAAACAGCTGACAGAATAATGAAATGTTGCCGGGTTTCTTTGTAAATTGATTCACAGAATGACACATTTCAAATTATGTTAAGAGTTGCCAGATCGGATTGATTTTACCAGAGATTTTCCACTTTAATAACATCAAGTAAAAAAAAAAAACGCTCAATACTTTCTTTCCAGCCGAATATTTATTTTATTTGAATTTTTGTTTTTATAAAACTTATATAAGGGTATGTACAATTACAATAGATTTTTTTATTGATTGCTTTTTACGATGTGCAACGATGGGCACGATTTAAACCATTTTCCATAAAAAAATTTCAAAGTTTCTGAAAGTGAAGCGCTCGAATATCTGCGCCAATGTTAGCCTTGAGATCGGGGATTGTATCACCCTGCGAACGCGGTAGTCAATAAATTATGGTTCGGGTAGTATAAACAGTGGAGTTCACGTACGTGGATGACATATGTATGTCTGATTAAACATGCAGCGGGCTTTGCACTCTTTCGGAAGCTGCAAATGACAAAATCAGCACTTAAATCGACAAAGAAGATTTATATGAACTCGAAGAACCTTAGTGTAGTGGCCAAGTGTTTCAAGAAACATGCAGTGATGTTGCATCGTGCACAAGTTTGGTGTAACAAGCAGTACGAGAAGGTCCAAAAATTTCTCCGTTTTAACCCAAATATGCTATTCCAGTTCCCAAATAATGCCTCCTAGCATATTGTAACTTGGAAACAGGCTTACCACCACCCTTCATAACAACGTTAGCACTGCACATCGACTACGTTGTTAAAGCTATAGAATTTCCAGATAACCGCTGCCAAATCTGGTGTTAGGGCAAACTCTTCCAAGTAACATCCTATTTTTTAGTGAATGGCAGCTTCTAGCACAGCAATTCGGGTTGAAATTTAGTGTTTCAGCGAACAACATCGCAGGAGGGAATATTTTTATACGGGACCTGGATATCATACTTAAGGAAAGATTTGCAGAAGAAGCCACTTGGCCGTCCATTATATTTGGTTAAATTATAACTTGTTAGAAAAGAACTACTTCAAATAAAGTAGCGGGATCAACTATATATCAACGATTTTCAAAGCCTTTCCTTTCCTTTAGATGGCGCTACAGTCCGGGGTGGACCTGGGCCTCAACCAACAAACCTCTCCAGCCAGCACCGTTACGAGCCAGCTGCCTCCAGTTGCGCACGCCAAGTTGGTTGAGGTCCCTCTCCACTTGTTTGCGCCACCTACCGCGAGGTCGTCCTCTACTGCGCCGTCCGTCCGGGTTGGATTCGAAGACTTTCTTAGCGGGAAGGTTGGGCTCCATCCGCCCTAAATGACCCAGCCATCTTAGTCGCTGTATGTGAACTCTTCTGGCTAAGTCGATGTCCTTGTACAGGCCGTATAGTTCGGCATTGTACCTTCTCCTCCACTCACCGTCTATGCAGACGGGACCAAAGATCGCTCGAAGAACTTTTCTCTCGAAATAACCAAGGGCATCCTCATCCGGTTTTTTCAAAGCCCATGCCTCTGCGCCATACAGCAGGACTGGGATGATTAATGTCTTATAAAGAGTTACCTTAGTAGTTCGAGATAGGGCTTTGCTACTCAATTGCCGTTTTAGCCCATAGAAACAACGATTGGCAAGAGTAATTCTCCGTGTGATCTCTCCACTCATGTCATTTGCGGAGCTGACCATAGAGCCTAGGTAGACAAAATCCTATACTACCTCAAAATTGTATCTGTCTATTGTGGCGTTCTGCCCAAGACGCCGATGTTGGGTGTCCTTTTTAGTAGACTGCATATATTTTGTTTTGCTTTCATTGACCGCTAGACCCATCTTTGCTGCCTCGATCTCAATACTCGTAAATGCCCCATTGACGGCCCGCTGAGTTCTTCCGATTATGTGAATGTCATCGGCATAAGCGAGTAGTTGTACAGACTTGAAGAAGATTGTACCTCCGGGGTTGGCTTGTGAGTTTCGTACAATTCTCTCAAGTATTATGTTAAAGAGATCGCATGATAGCGCGTCGCCTTGTCTAAGACCTTTCCTGACATCGAACGGTTCGGTGATGTTCTAACCGACTTTGATGGAGCAGCGAGAGTTCTCCATCGTCATTCTGCACAAACGGACGAGCTTGGCAGGGATGCCAAGACTAGACATGGCTCTGTATAACTCGTCTCTATACACGCTATCATAGGCAACTTTGAAATCGATGAAAAGGTGGTGCGTATCGATTTTATATTCATGGGTTTTTTCCAAGATCTGCCGTAGTGTGAATATTTGGTCAATGGTGGACTTTCCAGGCCTGAAACCGCACTGATAAGGACCTATCAGGTTGTTGACAATCGGTTTTAGGTGTTCACATAGTACGGCAGACAGGATCTTATATGCAATATTTAGGAGACTTATACCTCTGTAGTTGGCGCAGTTCAGAGGGTCTCCTTTCTTCAGGATCGGGCAAACGATGCTGAGGTTCCATTCATCGGGCATACTTTCGTCCGACCAGATTTTACAGATGAGCTGGTGCATGCTCCTTACCAACTCATCTCCTCCTGCCTTGAAGAGTTCAGCGGCAAGGCCGTCGGCTCCAGCAGCTTTGTTGGATTTGAGTTTAGATATCGCTATCCTCACTTCACTCTGATCGGGTTGACGGGAATTTTGACTGCCATCGTCACTGTTGAATGGCTCATTCTGCCTGACAGCGGAATATTGATCATCATCGCCGTTTAACAGTCTGCAGAAGTGTTCCTTCCATATCCTCAGCACCGACTGCGATTCTACTACTATGTTGCCATTTTCGTCCCTGCAGGCTTCTGTTCTGGCTTTGAAACCCTGGCATGTTCTTTTTACCCTTTGGTAAAATTTTCGAACATTATTCCTGCAATAAAGTCTCTCAATCTCCTCGATCGAGCGCTTCTCATGCTCTTTTTTCTTCTTTCTGAGAAGTCGATGTTGATCTTTTCTCCTGCGCACGTAGAGCTCGTAAGCAGCTCTAGTCCTTCTATGCAGCGCCGCTTTGTACGCCTCTTGTTTTGCTGCATGTGCTTGCCGGCATTCCTCATCAAACCAGGGGTTTCGTTGTGGTGGGCGAGAGAAACCCAGTACATCAGAGGCGGCATCTCTGCTGGCTTTTTGGCAACGCTGCCACTGGTCTTCCGCATTTGCTGCTGGCGGCATAGGACTAAGATTGAGATTAGAAGAAACACGATCGGCAAAGGTTCTGGCGGTCTCTTGCGATTGTAGCTTTTCGACGTCAAATTTCCTCACAGCATTTCGTTGATTTCGCTCCGTTGTGGATATCCGCATCCGTACCTTGGCTACAACTAGGTAGTGATCCGAGTCCACGTTGGCTCCTCGGAAAGTCCGGACACCCAGTATACTGGAAGAGTTCCTTGCATCGATCGCAATGTGATCGATTTGGTTGACGATTTTTCGTTCAAAGGAGAGCCATGTTCCTTTGTGAATATCGAGACGTGGGAACCGCGTACTAGCTACAACAAAGTTTCGCCCCGCCGCAAAGTCGATTAGCCTGAGTCCGTTGCCGGAAGTGTTATCGTGCAGGCTGTGCTTTCCGACCACGCTACTAAAGACTTCCTCTCTTCCTAGTTTTGCGTTAAAGTCGCCTAGGATAATTTTAACGTCGTGGCTAGGGCATTGCTCATACGTCTTGTCCAAGAGCTGGTAGAAGTTCCTTTGTCGCGTCGTCCTTCTCCTCGTGAGGGAGGACTTCTTGCCTAAGTCTGTCTCCAATGGCAAATCCGCACCCGAATAATTTTGTCTGTAGCAATCGCCGTAGTAGATGTCGCAGTTTTTCATACTCCTTTTGCCCGGCCCATCCCATCGCACTTCTTGGATGGCGGTAATGTCTGCTTTGAGACACTCTAGGGCCTCCGCAAGTTGTTCGGCTGCACGTGGTTTGTAGAGGGACCTAACATTCCATGTGCAGACACGAAGATCGTTGTCCTTTTTACGTTTGCATGGGTCGTCAACAGTAAGATCATCCGTATCCGAGGCTGTTGGTTGCTTCGTAACCAAAGGTTTTTTACGTGGTAGGGAAGTTAACCCGACGGCACAACCCCCAACCTGGAGGGCCTTTTTTTTTGTACCCCTAGGACAAGAGGCCGGATACACCGATGTCAGTAACCCTCTTCGGGGATATGAGCGCTGCCGTTGGCCCATTAAGGGTTCATCCGCCACCATCTCTTTTTCAATACCCTGACGTAGTATTGAAAATCCTTACAGACCAGTAAGGTATCCGCTGGTCTGTAGACGTCACCGTTGATTCCATCGAGAGAATTCGTCCGCCGCACGTCCTCCTTCTGAGGACCTCTTGCTAGACTTCTGAGACGCATATTTCAGCCGATCAGGTCAACAAGAGATGCCTCGTCCGGTTAGACATATGCGCGCTGAAGTTCACCCAGATGTGCTTATGCAGGTCTGAGTGTTCAGCTGCACATATATCGTCAGACTCAGCATACGCTCATCGTTAGTTCACTATCAGATAGCTATCCAGCGGGCACCGCGTGGAGGTGATGATGCGATTTTGCCCACCCAAAAATCAAAGCCAGAGATGAATTATTAAAACTAAATTATATGCCCTACAGAGAAGACCTACCAATCTTTTGCTCTTTGTGCAACCGTGGAGTGCGGCAGGATATTTTATGTTTGTAATCTACTAAGGCAAATAAAAAGAGTATTTTACAGCGTCCCTGAGATATTTATAGAGAGGACACTGAATATTTTAAATGGCACTGATGGATGCCAGCCACTTTGCGCATACGGCAAAGAAGCTCTCGAGTACAGGCAGAGAATCATTGCCGAAGATTTCTAATCCTTATACTTAATTCTATGAAAAATCCATTGTTTTCCAATTCCGTTTTTATTTTTATTTTTATTTCTTCTTGCTTAACTTTAAACTTGCCAACCGAGGCGACGACCATGACCATGCCTTAGGTTAGGTTAGGTTAGGTTCGGCCCTCGATGAGGATGTACTTAGACCAGAAAGTAGGTTCATTGTACTGCCGATGTGTAAGGCGGGTGGGTCACCCTCTTACTCTTGGAACCATTTGCTTCGTTGAATGAAGTCTAGAATTTTAGCCGTGCAGGCGTTGCCGAGATCATTAAAATCATTGTAGAAATATTCACCCAGAGTGGCCTTCCTGATGTTGGCGAGCGCAGGACGGGCGCACAGGAGATGACTGATGGTCTCTTCTTCCTCTTCATCTCTGCAGCTTCTGCAAAAGTCGTTATGAGGGATACCTAATCTCTGGGCATGTCTTCCTATGACGCAGTGTCCAGTGAGGACATTTGTTATTTTTGAGAGTGTTCCTCTCTTGTGCTCCAAGAGTCCGATGGACCTGGATTTATTGAGTATCGGCCAGAGCTATCTGGCGGTATGACATTGGTCTAGATGTTGCCATCGATGATTGGCTACTTTCTCGGCATCAATTTGAATGAGGTACTTAACATAAGACGTTGGCGCTGCGATGTCGGTGATGCTTATGCTATCTGTACCAGAGGAGCCTTGTCGTGCTAGTTCGTCGGCTGCACAATTCCCCGGTATGTCACAGTGACCTGGTACCCAGCAAAGGATGAGGTTGTACTGACCAGCTATCTCGTTAAGAGATAAGCGATAGTCTTTCACTGCCTTAGATCTCGTAGTGCTGGATGCGAGGGATTTGATGGCTGCCTGACTGTCGACATAAATGACCATGCCTTTCTCTATTGTAAAAATAATTAATATGCAAATTGTACATTATTTTTGAATGAAATGAAGCAATCAATTATACTAAACACTTAAACTAACTAATGCACGGTATGATGTGCAAGTTCATCGGGTTTTAAGTACCCCAAATTCTAGGGGTATACTAAGCCATTCACACGAAAATGAGCTTCATAGCTCGTCATCCGATGTTGAATAAAGGTATTTTCAATTATACGAGTGCATACCATATAAAGTTAATTCTGTTTCTCCGTATAATTGTGAGTTTCTCCATTATTCTATTAATTTCCCTCTAGTCTTTAGTCATTATTGACATGATTTAAAAAATATATACATGTATAAACGAAAGGAAAAGAATTCTGTTCCACTCTGTACTAGGCGCAGTTTAGAGTGCGTTCTTTTTTCTGGATCGGGTAAACGGAGGTATGTAATGGAAATTCCAAAAGTCCTCAGCTTTATGAGTGGCTTCGCTCATAATTGTAGAATTGAAAAAATAGACCAAGGAAGTTCAATTCGAATATTTTTGGTTCCACCAATAAAGCTTTGCGATGCCATGATAAATCGAATGAAAAAATTCAAAACTACTTAAGGATTAAATTGCAAAAGCCGAACAACATCATTAATCACTACAAACATCATGTGTATGAATCATTTTCCGCTTTTCACAATTTTTCAACTCCTTACACTCGCGTAATGTCTTCGATATGCAATCATGAAGTTAAGTAGCAATCCTCTTTCCATACACATGCCAAACCACGACACCTTTAGTCACACACTAAAGTGCTATACTTTTGAAAAATGACGTAAAATCATTAATTTCAAAATTGTCCTTTATACTGCACGGTCTGGTGACAGTTCGTCATATCCCCCGGGATGTGGATTGTGTGGATAAAGACGCACGTGAAGACAACCCCCAAGTGACATGACAGAGTGTATGGAGTGCCGCGATTTTTTCTTTTTTGCATTTTCCATCATTTTCCTCTAGATACTATAGGTGTGCACAAATGATTTTTTTTTTTCTGCGAAAGCATGTGTTACTCGGGGTAGAAGTTCATTGAGATCTCCATATGTTTATTCAGTTGAATGCAAATTTCTTTTTATTCATCCTTCGCTATGAAGGATGCAGAGTCTCACACGCGTATATTTCAGCAACACGAGTGTAAGTGACACATCGACCATGAAAAATGATGTGATACAATGTCATTTTGAATTTTTCACTTCCTCCATCCTTGACTGGGATGAAAATTTTACGAGAATGTAAAGTGTGCTTAAGTGAGAGGGTGTGATGATGATGATAGTGGAAAGGATATACGGATTGATGGGTGTGGGAAATTGACTTGACGTTGTCGTTTGACTTTTGGTCTGGAGGTTTATATATTCTTTTTGGATGGTTTATTTAGTATGTCACGGAACCGTAAAGGAGAGCCAGAGATCATACATAGATTATTTGGGGCTTGCGGTTGTTGCCAAGTGCTAGATTTTGGTGACGTCTTATGTAGTACCCTTTTTCAATCCGGAAATCCTGCGTCTTCTTCTTCTTCCTCCTATTTCGACAAACAGGGGATCATAACCCTCCCACTTCACCGCATTTCTACTGATCTCCCTGTGGGGTTCGCCTATTTGAGCTCAAAAAATATAGGCAGGCCTCCCGATTAAAATAGTTTAGCTAAACTTTTACACGTTTCACTCCATGCTGGTCTGTTTAGAATTTATCTTTTAGTTTACATCAGAAGGACAAATTGGGACATATTGTAACCTTGAGAGGGATCTTGACAAAGCACCAATGAACCCAACTATTTGGATAATATCGATGGATATACGCGAAAAGTAAGATACTTTATGGTGTCAGAAATATCTAAGAGACTACGAGCCTCAAATCAAAAATGAAGAAATCACCAGCAACTCTTCGACTTCGAGTTGGTCATTAAACAGCCATTTATTTACGTTCAATCGAGAGAATATGTTTTGGAGTTCATTTTTAAATACAAATAGTGGGTACCCGGCGAGCGTTGCTGCGCCTAACAAAAACGAAAACAATTGTCAGGCAGGCGCCAGGGCAACAACTGTCTGGCACTTCCTGGGGCAATAACTGGGCTAAGTCTATTAGAGAACAGTTTCGTGCCGGGCAACAGTGGATAAGTGGTCCAAACATAAATATATATATCAAAAAAAGAAGAGAAGAGAGTACTATACTACAATAATACCAAAGTAGTGAGCAAACTGCTGGACCGATGGTACCCGGCGTGCTATGCTGCGACTAACAAAAGAGAATTGTTTTTAATACTAAAGTACTATAATACTAAAGTAGTCGACCGATTTTGACCAAACTTCACAGAAATACTTAAGAGCCAATACCGAAGATTGCCTGAAATTTTGAGCTCAATCGGTTTCGGGGTTCCGGTCCATAGCATACAAACATAGGTGCACACATTTTTTCCATGGAAAAAATAACTTTCAGTTTTTCCCCAATTTTCTAATTTTCTGGGCAACTGTTCCAATTTTTTTTTCGCTAAATACCTTATTCGGACTATTACTTACTTACTTAGATGCCGCTACAGTCCAGGGTGGACCTGGGCCTCAACCAACAAACCTCTCCAGCCAGCGCGGTTACGAGCCAGCTGCCTCCAGATGCGCACGCCAAGTTGGTTGAGGTCCCCCTCCACTTGTTTGCACCACCTACCACGAGGTCGTCCTCTACTGTGTCGTCCAACCGGGGTGGATTCGAAGACTTTCTTGTCGGAAACGTTGGGCTCCATCCGCTCTAAATGACCTACCCATCTTAGTCGCTGTATGTGAACTCTTCTGGCTAAGTCGATGTCCTTGTACAGACTGTATAGTTCGGCATTGTACCTTCTCCACCACTCACCGTCTATGCAGACGACACCAAAGGTTGCTCGACGAACTTTTCTCTCGAAATAGGCAAGGACATCCTCATCCGGTTTTGTCAAAGCCCATGTCTCTGCGCCATACAGCAGGACTGAAATGATTAGTGTCTTATAGAGAGCCCATAGAAACAACGATTGGCAAGAGTAATTCTTCGTGTAATCTCCCTACTGATGTCATTTGCGGAGCTCACCATAGAGCCTAGGTAGAAAAAATCCTTTACTACCTCAAAATTATATCTGTCTATTGTGGCGTTCTGTCCAAGACGCCGATGTTGGGTGTCCTTTTTTGTAGACAGCATATATTTTGTTTTGCTTTCATTGACCGCTAGACCCATCTTTGCTGCCTCGATTTCAATACTCGTAAATGTCCCATTGACGGCCCGCTGAATTCTTCCGATTATGCCAATCTCATCGGCATAAGCGAGTAGTTGTACAGACGGGTAAAAGATTGTACCTCCGGTGTTGGCTTGTGAGTTTCGTACAATTCTCTCAAGTATTTTATTAAAGAGATCGCATGATAGCGCGTCACCTTGTCTAAGACCTTTCCTGACATCGAATGGTTCGGTGATGTTCTTTTCGACTTTGATGGAGCAGCGAGAGTTCTCCATCGTCATTCTGCACAAATGGACGAACTTAACAGGAATGCCAAGACTAGACATTGCTCTGTAAACCTCGTCTCTGTACGCGCTATCATAGGCAACTTTGAAATCGATGAAGAGTTGGAGCGTATCGATTTTGTATTCATGGGTTTTTCCAAGATCTGCCGTAGTGTGAATATTTGGTCAATGGTGGACTTTCCCGGCCTAAAACCGCACTGATAAGGACCTATCAGCTTGTTGATGATCGGTTTTAGGCGTTCACATAATACGGCAGACAGGATCTTATATGCGATGTTGAGGAGACTTATACCTCTGTAATTGGCGCAGTTCAGAGGGTCTCCTTTCTTCAGGATCGGGCAAATGATGCTGAGGTTCCATTCATCGGTCATACTTTCGTCCGACCAGATTTTACAGATGAGCTGGTGCATGCTCCTTACCAACTCATCTCCTCCTGTCTTGAAAAGTTCAGCGGCAAGGCCGTCGGCTCCAGCAGCTTTGTTGGATTTAAGTTTAGATATCGCTATCCTCACTTCATTCTGATCGGGTTGACGGGAATCTTGACTACCATCGTCACTGCTGAATGGCTCATTCTGCCTGACAGCGGAATATTGATCATCATCGCCGCTTAACAGTCTGCAGAAGTATTCCTTCCATATCCTCAGCACCGACTACGATTCTACCACTATGTTGCCATTTTCGTCCCTGCAGGCTTCTGTTCTGGCTTTGAAACCCTGGCATGTTCTTTTTACCTTTTGGTAACATTTTCGAACATCATTCCTGCAATACAGTCCTCAATTTCCTCGATCGAGCGCTTCTCATGCTCTTTTTTCTTCTTTCTGAAAAGTCGATGTTCCTCTTTTCTCCTGCTCACGTAGAGCTCGTAAGCAGCACTGGTCCTTCTATGCAGCGCCGCTTTGTACGCCTCTTGTTTAGCTGCATGCGCTTGCCGGCATTCCTCATCAAACCAGAGGTTTCGTTGTGGTGGCCGAGAGAAACCCAGTACATCAGAGGCAGCATCTCTGATGGCTTGTTGGCAACGCTGCCACTGGTCTTCCGCATTTGCTGTTGGCGGCATAGGACTTAGATTAAGATTAAGAGAAACTCGATGGCTCTGGCGGTCTTTGCGATTGTAGCTTTTCGACGTCAGATTTCCTCACAGTATTTCGTTGATATCGCTCCGTTGTGGATATCCGCATCCGTACCTTGGCTACAACTAAGTAGTGGACTATTGCGAACATTAAAAAAAAAAATTGAGCCAAATCGGTCGAGCCGTTCTAAGTGATTCGATGACCAACAAACAGCATTTCATTTTTATTTATATAGATTTTGGGCATATGCCCACCACGGCTGGATCTGATGAATGTCATCCGAGAGACGAAGTTTTCGACCACTTTTTTAAACTTTTGTGGCCGTATGTCCTCAATAACACGAATAATGCTGACTTCTAATGCGTCGATTGTTGTTGGATTGTCAGCATAGGCTAGCGACTTTACGTATCCCCAAAGAAAATAATCAAGAGGCATCAAATCACAAGATCTTGTAGGCCAATTTACAGGTCCATTTCGCGAAATTATGCGTTCATCGAATAATTCCTTCAATAAGTTGATTGTTTCGGTTGCTGTATCACACGGAGCACCATCCTGCTGGAACCACATCTCTTCCACATTTTTGCCTTTCAATCGCGGAACGAATAAGTCATTAATCATGGTTCTTTAGTGAATACCATTGACCGTAACACACTGATTAACCTCATTATGGTCCGATGACTCCACCAGTACACAGACCACATCAAACTGTGGCTTTTTCGGGATGTAATGGCGTTTCGATAAACTCATATGAACTATGTATCTTCGCTCCAAAAGCGAGAATTTAGCTTATTGGCATACCCGTTGTTCCACAGCCTCGTTGCTGAACACAATTTTTCGACAAAACAGCGGATCCAATGCCAGTTGATTTTGGGCCGATTCATCGAAATTTCGACGCAAACGGTGGTCATTCGGCTTTAATTCTTGCACGAGTTGGATCCTGTAAGCCTTCAAACCAAGAGCTTTGCGTACAAATTTCCATAAAGTGGACGGACAAAGACTAAGCTGTTGTGAATGACGTCGAATTGATAAATTTGGATCTTCTTCAACACTGTCCTGAACGGATGCCATATTCTCTTCAGTACGCACTCTGCTTATGCAACTCGGTGCCACTGCATCTAATAAAGAAAATGTTGTGCGAAAACGGTCAACAATACCGCGAATAGCGATCTCAAATGGTCGATTATGTCGGGTGTAATATGGTGCAAGTGCTCTATAAGTTAGGCGCACAGAATCATCAATTTGGAACTAAATTTCTAAAATTTCGTAACGTTGTTGGAGCGTGTATGTCATCACGATGAAATTGCAAAGACTATTGAATAAAAGTGACACTGACATATTCTCTTCAGTACGCACTCTGCTTATGCATCTCGGTGCCACTGCATCTAACAAAGAAAATGTTGTGCGAAGACGGTCAACAATACCGCGAATAGTGGTCTCAAATGGTCGATTATGTCGGGTGTAATATGGTGCATAATTGTAGTGCTCTATAAGTTAGGCGCACAGAACCATCATTTTGGAACCAAATTTCTAAAATTTCGTAACGTTGTTGGAGCGTGCATGTCATCACGATAAAATTGCAAAGACTATTGAATAAAAGTGACACTGACAGTTTGCAATCTAGCAATTGGTTTGACAGATATAACTGTCTGAAGTTAAAAATAAAATAAATATTTGGCGCAACAGCTCTTCAAGTGCCTAGGCCTAGCTTCTCGCAACCACTCGTGTTGTGTGCGTTATATTTCTTCACACAAATGGAAGGGACCTACAGTTTTGTACCGTATTCGAAGGGCGATTTGAGAAGCTTTTTCGTGACAACAATACTCTCGGCGCAGTGATCCAACACACTTTCCACTTGCGCCACGGCGCCCATTGGCTGAAGTTAGAACTGCCTTAAAAAAACACTGTCTATACGTACTTCTTCTTCCTATTTCGGCAAAGTTATGATCTGATCTCAAGGGATCATAACCCTTTCATTTGACGGCATTTCATAGCTATAGTTGTGGATCCAAGTATCGTCGCAGATTACAATGCAATGGAAAATTTTGCACAGATCGGTCTTGAATATAGTCGAGGAATTCAATGGCTGACAAATGTATCGTCGAAAGCACTGTCCACTAATAAATTATATCAAGTGGTTGGACTTAAAATGGCATCCATAGACTAAATCGAGAGAAGATGGACCCACCTTTCTCTTCAATATTTTTCTCACGTCATCCCAAGCTATATGCACGGATATCACGTCTGAAATTGTACACCAAATATCTTGGAACGCCTTGTGTAAGTCAAACATCTACATAAACTTATCAAAAAGCCAGAGTCCACCTTGCAAAAAAATCTTTCGACTAAAAACAGATTATCCATTCGCTGAGAATGCATCAGCTGTATATAGCGGTAGTGAGACTTATCATTCGTTATTTAAGATTCCAAAAGGCTTAAAACTCTTTAAAGATGCTGCCAACTTTTGCCTTTCTTAAATGCTTTATAGGGAATCGTTGCTGTAAGGGCCGTTACGAATCAGAAAATTTGTTATTAAAGATGGCTCATGCGAATTTGGAACCCAACCTTGTACGGCTAAAATACGTCTATGCTCTCTGGAATCAAAAGTGATAATTGTTCCTGCCGCCTGTGCATCTAGTTCTAAAATGAAACTAACTGAGTGTTCCTTTGGTGTGTCAATAGTTTTTTTTTTTCCGATGGTAGGTGAAAATCTTCAACAAGACACTATGAGGATCGACAGCGCGTGCTCATAGTAGTGTGGGATTCTTACCCACTAAAAAACCTCCCTTCAAAACAGACTTGTTTTTATTTTTACTACAACTAAGTATTCAAACTTATCAAGTAGTTTTCGTTTCGCGAAATAATGACGTTTTGCAGGTACCTTCCCATTGGAAGTTCCTGCTAGCTCCGCAGTTTAGACGCGGTTACTTAACGCGCTAAGTCTAAAGGTTTGATTCTTTGTAGACGGCGAAGTAAATTTCTTTCATCCAAAACTTGGAGGACTGTTATATTAGCGTGACTTTCTAGTCGACTTTTATGCTTTCTCGCGTAGTTTTTGATTTCGTCTTCGATTGTCTTAATGCCAAGATATCTGTGGATATCACTATTTCGGATATACCATGGCGCATTAACAATACCCCTTAGCACTTCGTTCTCAAAAGTTTGTAAAATTTTAATGTTACTTATTTTGGTACAACCCCAGTTTGTTATATATTAAGCTTGGAATATTTTCCAAGTAACCAATACATTTCTCTATATTTATTATCTAATTCTTTGCGTTTTTTCTTAACGTGCGTTTTCCATTTCAGCTTTGTATCAAGTGTCATTCCAAGATACTTAGCCTCGTTTGCAAACGGGATTTGAACCGAGTTTGAAAAGATCGGCCAATTATTTATTTTCTTATAAGTAAAATTTATATGAACAGATTTGGTCTCGTTGAGTGCGCTTCGCCAAATCTTTGTCCATTCATTTACTCTATCCAAAGGTTCTTGCAGTTTTTCTGTAGTATCTTCGACCGTTTTACCTACTGCCAAGATAGCAGTGTCGTCGGCAAATGTAGCTAACTCAGTGCCTTCTACTTGCGGTATATCACGAGTGTATAATAGATATAAGACTGGACAAAGAACGCTTCCTTGCGGCACCCCAGCCATTATTTCCTTAAAATCGGAATATTCGTTTCCACATTTGACGCGGAATAGTCTATTCGTAAGGTAGTTCTTCAAAATATTATATAGGTGCTCTGGCAGAACTTGTCGTAATTTAAACTTTAAGCCTTCATGCCAGACCTTGTCAAAGGCTTGAGAAACGTTAAGGAATACGCTTAAACAAATCTTTTTTTCTTCAAGAGATTTTTCGATTACATGTGTTATTCGATGTACTTGTTCAACTGTAAAATGCTTACTTCTGAATCCGAATTGATGATCAGGGATGAGATGCCCTTCTTCTATTACCGGCTATATTCGCCTAACCAATATTCTCTCGAACACTTTGGATATAATTGGAAGAAGCGACATCGGTCTATAAGACGTTTTTTCATTGGGCGGTTTTCCAGGCTTAAGGACCAGGCTTAAGGCGACTTTCCATTGACTGGGAACATATTCTAGTCTAATCGCGGCGTTTATAATGAACAGAAGCTTAATTAGAGCTTTTCTTGGTAGTGCTTTAAGAACCTCTCCCGTAATTAGGTCATATCCAGGGGCTTTCTTAGGTTTAAGGCTCTTTATTTCTTCCTTAAGTTCGGTAAGTGTTGCATTTCTTATTACACTATTGGTGTGTCAATAGTGTATCCGTATGTTGCGAGGATGTTTTCCAAGGGCTGAGGTTTCGCTCGTTGGATCCAGGGTCTACCAGAGAAACACCCGAAACTTTTGCTAAAGAGGTAAACTATTTATTCGGTAATATAATGAATTTTCAGTTTAAGCTGGCTTTAGTAATATAAAGATAGTTAACAACCAAATTGAGTCCTATATCATATATTATGAGGCCCGATCTAAGCTGACCTTAACAATTTTCTTATGCCCCTATTGCGAAAGTCGATCAGCGAACGATTCGATAAAGATCGATTGCATCGACAAATTTTCCATTTGGTATTGTGTAACTCGATCGACAAAGGTTCGTGCTACATTTTTTTTCGGCGATACCGAACGCAGTCGAAAAGAAAATTGGAGACGATAAACACCGTCTGTCGAAACGAAAAATGTCGTTCACAATCGACATTTGCAATACCAAAGATAATAATTGTCGATCGTCTATCGATAAAAGTCGTTTATCGATTAATAATCGACAATCACAATAAGGGCCTAATACTTAACAATTTTCTGATACCTACGTCGACCTTACTCTCTTACTTACTATCTTAATACCTACTGGATAGCGCCCGATTGTGGCAAACACTTAGGCAGCTCCCGCTCGCGGCTGACACTTGGCACCTGCTTGAGGCAGGTACTTTGCTATTAACGGCGCGGCAAACCGCTAGGAGCACGGATCGGATCCTCCAACTAGAGGATTGTGAACAGGACCGGCAATGGCTTCTTCTAGAGGAGGATGAACCCAACAGCTTACGATCGGGTCGGCTCTGGTCAGAAGCAGGTCCGAGATATATATCGTCCAAGTCCTTTAAAACAGACGATCGAACATTTCCGTGGTATAAGCACTTCGGACAGCTGACTCACAGTCCACGAGATTGGTACTTAGAACACTGTGTGAGGAACTCTCCCAACCACATCTCTCAATCTCCCCCTTATATAATTTTCTGCAAAAAGCAAATGTGAATTACAAAGGTGAATGCAATTCACTTTTGCAAACAACTTGGCCAATGAGATTGAGAGAAGTGGTCATGTCCAGGTGGCGTGATCATCGTCGGATGTTCTTGTTTGTGCTGAATTGGCTGAGGACAGTAGCGGCCGTGAAAGTGGAACACATTGAAGGCGATAAAAGTGTAACACTTCGTTACAACGTGCGAAACAAGATGAAATCCTTTCTGCTAACGCATGCAGTACGAAGACGTTCAACGACTGTCTAAAGAGGGTGAAACCTGCGGTACCTCCGTCTGTTCTTCGCTTGTTAAGGAGATCTGGAAGGTGCTGCGATTGACGTTGCATAAATTCAAAAAGTGTTTACCAATAGTTCCACCAATGCTGGACCCGGTGCTATTAATGGAACCCTACGTCACTAAGACGATGTCCCTGTTATATACGAGTAGATGTTGTTTTGTGGACAGTTGTCAGTTGTACCTTCTGTGGAGGCGTAATACTTAATTAAGTATATTTCTTGGTCTTCTGTGAAGTATTGCGTCAATATCCGGCCACTAAAAGGTATTCACCTTTCCAAGATAAGAGGAGCGTGGTTAGAGCTTGAAGTATTCATACACCGGATTCTCAAGTACTTCCGAGCACTTCCACGCTGACGATCCTTTTCGACTACTCTTGAAAAAAAAAAAAAAATAAACCTGAATCGTTTTCAATATGAGAGCAAAATAAGATTTGTAAAGAATCTTCAGATCGAGTCAGCGAAATCGTATGGTTCAACTCTACTGAAAATAATAATCTGTACTTCCCAAGCGGCGTTTGAACTGACGAAAAACTCAAACCATTTTATTTAACATGGAGTTTTAACTTCATTTCAAACCCACACTTTGTCGTTTGTTTACCATCAACTCTCCCACAGGATTTCAGAAGTGCAAATCTATACAAACAACTCCTGTATTCCCCAAAGACTGTCATTATATCCTCATCATCAGGTCTGTCCTGATTTACCAAATGTGAAATATATCCACTTTGGAAACGCAACCCTTCTTCCCGACCTAAGGATTCTTCCCTAAACATCAACACGGCTGAGCGAATTTCGCAAACGATTTATCCTTTTCGATAAATTTTAATTTTTTTCCACCGAAAATAAATGGAAAAACATTCGAAGCGTTGATATGGGAAATAAATACAACAATAAGCACTGCGGAGGAGAGTCCTGTGTAGGAAGGATATGCATATTCAAAGAGCAAAGTAGTGTTTCGCATCGGAATCATTATCCCCGCTAAACATCCCCCAAACAACAGTGTGATGGGAGTTGACACATGCAGCTGTACACGCCAACCCGCTCACATGACACATTCACAAAAATTCCTCAGGGAAGACCAACGACGCCGTCGCTTGAGTAATGATTGCCAGCGAAACGATTTCCTAAAAAAAAAAAAATACAAAAAATACAAAAATCGCGGAAAAAATAAAAAAAATAAATGCCCTCCCATCCCATCCGAAAAGTGATGGAAAAAATCTTATTCAACTCCACACCGCATGTGGAAAAATCTCTTTCATTTTCCCATTCAATGTGTTTACGCATCATTTGGGGTGGGAGGGAGCCGGGATGTGATATCCCGGGGTGCGCAATGATAGGAAGCAAACTTCTTGCATGTGACATCATCACCTTTTTGGGAGTGGGAGTTGGATAAAATGTATCCTTCTGCAGGGTTCACCCTTGTTGTTGTTGAACGTGAAACTTTCAGCGAAGTACAATTTTTTTTTTAACATTTTGCAATCGCAAAAGATTTTAATCTGCGAATATTAATTTTTAACGAGAACACTGCTGCGAACATGATTAATAGTTCGACAGGATATTTTTCGTTTTATGGCTACGACAGATTTTCACGCGAAAGGGGTGCAGATTGAAAGTGCTTTTACCAATACTGATAATGTTTTTGTAAATGATTTTTCACAAAAGGGTTGCTAAGAACTTTATTTTTTATAGCGAATGGAGCAAATAAGAGTATCTTTTGAATAGTATAAGGATTCAGAAAAGCACTAATACTTAAGGAAGAGGATCTAGGATTAAATTGAAGCTGATGAGTTCAAATGGTAAACCAGCACTAAAAATAGTCCTTAAAGTGTACATAATGAAAATTCTTTGAAAAATTGAAAACTCCCATAGACTTGGAGAGGGAGAGATGACGAATGAGTTTTGTTGTCATATATTAAGCCACAAACGAGTAAAATAATGCATCGAAAATAGAAAGATAGTCCTATGACTACATTTGGCTAGCGAGTAGAGCCTACGATTGGTTTTCAGATCGTTAGAACACTCCTCAAATCAGAGGGAGACGACCCCCAGAATGCAAGATTCAAGGCAGCAAACAGCGAGACCGTTGTCAATGATGACAATATCCCATGCCCTCGGAGGGCGCGATGACAATGGCGAGCGGTTTTGGATTTCTGTAATGAAAATGACCTTATTATTTGAGGCAAACTACCATCAAGCAGCAAATATCCACATACTGGAGCATTAGAAATCGCCTTCTAGGCATCCGCAATAAGTGTAAAACCGACGTACGAGTATGAGTACATGAGTGTACTCGTAGTATATGATACCAACTTAAGGTGGCATTTGCGCTTTTGCGTATTGCATCTATTTGCAGAAATCCCTCGATTGTTTCCTTAACTCAGATATAATACTGAAAGGCTTAAGAGTTTCGCCTATGTAGCTGGAACACCATCAAATAACTTGTTTCATTTAATGCTTGAATTGCTGCATCCCCCTTGAATTATAGAAATGCAGAGTAGTTTAGGGTGAGATAGCGATATTTCTATTACCGAGGAAGTAGCATGCAAATGCGGCAGCAAAATCGTGTAAGTATAGATAGGTAAGAAAAGCTCAGCTTAATGAATGGAAGAATATTTTGCGGAGGAGCTACTAATGCAGGAGTAGTCGGAAGCAATAAACTCTGGAGTACATGCCGGTCCTCCGAGCAACGCAGATTGCAAAGTAAAGAAAAACAAAGCTGTAAGGTTTGTTCCAAAATTTGCCGATCACGCCGAATACTTCAGTGTGGATGATGGAGACAAAAAAAAAAGGTTTCTCTGGTTCTCGAGAAGGTTTCTATTTTATTTTACTGAAACGAATTTTAACTAAAGTTACTTTTAACAAAAAATAAAATCTAGTACAATTTGTCCGGCTTGAAATCTACGCGTCACTTACAGCCACTGTTATCGCTGACTAAAAGGGCTTCCGCCAACATCCTTTTACATTTGACTTTGGCTTTCCAGGGAAATTAGCAAATTTTTAATTCACCGCTGGAATTCCATCCGCCAAGAATCTGGAAAGTTCTGGTACCTTCGGGTTGACAGCTTCGAGATGTCTCTCAAGGCTTCTCTGTGCTTACGTTTCGGTTGGTGCACTGGCGTAACATACCCTTCTCCTTAGGACAAAGCTCCTGCTGAGTTCGACAAAGCTAATAGAAGAGCACATATCCGAGAAACTCTTTCTTCTGCTAACCCTGGACGGAAAGGAAAGCTCTTGAAGATGTTTGGTTGTACATAGGTTGAGTTGTCGGTGAGTGTTTGCATCACGCCTGATGACTAGTTCGTGTGGTGAGCTCACAGCATCCGCAAAGGTGGCTATTTTCCTTACCATCTGTTGAGATTGGTTCGGTCGACGAAGTTTCGAGTTAAGGCTAAACTCGCTGGAAGCTCGTTCCTTGCGAAGGCATAGACCCCAGAAGCTTAGTATGTGTTTTCGCGGGTAGTTGCAGTGGCTGATGAATATTGCAGCAGCGTTCGCTTAAATTGGGACAGCTCATTTGGCGTCGCTCGCTGACCTCTGGCGGCTGTGTAACCAATCGTGTCGCTTGCAGTGATGGGTGGGTTGCTGGATCAGGACAACTATCTACCGGGCGCTAGTTCAGCTTGTCAGACCATCTTACGAATAGTAGTTGGCGATCCTGAATCGTTGATGGTTCCGCTCGATACAGTAATCGTGATTGACATTCGGCGTACATTCTCGTTCGAGGATGGCTGCTTTCCTCTTTCGTCTGATTGTCTAGTTATGCTACCGCCGGTGTGGAAGCTCTGCGGGACTCTTCCTGTTCGTCAGTGTTGCGGCAAATTTCCGACTGACATGGGTTTTCCACTGGCATCCCTCGGGGCGACGACTGCGTAGGTACTGCTGTGGTAAATGCAACTCAGGCTGATTTCTCCTTGAGTCCATCTAGCCTTCGTTCAAAACCATTCTGCCACTCCATCGTCTCCATCATCACACTTTCCACGAGCTAGGTATGCTTACAGCTTCGAGATGTCTCTCAAGGCTTTTTGGTGTTAACGTTTCGGTTGGTGCGCTCGCATAATAGGTTTGTCGACATTCCAGTCGAGCTTTTCGAAAGAGGGCCAGACATGTCCGTTTAATAGCTCTTACCACTTATTAGGAAAACTGAAAGCTTTTCAAAAATATAACAATAGCTCAATAGTATAAACAATGTACAAGAGGTAGATTCCTTGTTTACGGCTTCTTTGCACATGTACGGCACAACTTCCATCGATATATGGGCTGCCAAAAGTACACAAACCCGATGTACCTCTCTGAGAGGTCATCAATAAAAGTTCCATGCTACCAACTGCCGAGGTATGTAGGAAGGATATTACAGTGTGTGACAAATAATTCGGTCTACACCGTAAAAAGTTCTTTTGAGTTTGTGGAAAAGGGGAAATATGTAGAATTTCGCGAGCACGATGTTCTGGTTTCTTACGATGCAATTTCACTGTTCACCAAATATTCCACACATAAATGGGATATAATAAGCCAAAACACAAAGCTTAGCTTGACCAAATTCGTCGAAATTCTTGATTTCTGCTTCAAAGAGAACAATTACCTGCAGTTACATATTCGCCATAATAGACTACCGGAAGGTTGACAAAATGCTGTAGAGTCTAAATGACTTCAATCCAAAGATCCAGTTCACAGTCGAGAGAGAAGAAAATTTGGCGATAGCGTTTTTGGACGTCAAAATCCATCGCGAAAACGACCGACTTTCTTTTAACAGGTACCAAAAAGATACAGCATCGGGATGACTTGTCAACTTTCGGTCCAATCAGGCCAGACACATAGTAAATAAATAAATACACATAGTAAACATAAATACTGCTTCGAACCTAGTGAGAATCGTTTTTGCGTTGAGTGACCAAAAATTTAACTCCGCTAATGTACAAAGAGTTACACGGATTCTCATGGATAATGGGTATTCTGGGCAGGTCATAAGGAGACTACTAGATCGCCAACAAACTAGAGCTTCTAGTGATGTCGAAGCCAAAAAAAGAAACGGGGTCAACAAGTGCATGGTCTGGATTCCCAAGCTTGCTGAAAGCTTCAGGCAAGCAGTCGTCAACAAGACCAAGGATGTCAATCTGGTGTATAAGTCTAACAGAACGCTTGCACCCCTTTTCAGTAAACTCACGGCCAAAACAGAAAAGGGTAGGTGCACAGATGTCATCTACAAAACAGGCTGCCTTGGGAATGGCAATGAAAACTGTGACCTATGCTACGTTGGTACAACATAACAGCTCCTAAAACAGCGGATGTCCAGCCCTTGCGAGCCACAGCATTGAGAATAGACAAATACCAGACTTCGAAAACGTAGAGGGCCTGTAGACGGGAAAATATACATCGAAGCGCTCTCTCGATTTGAACAACAAGAACAGCATGAACCGGAAGCAGGACACACAGAATATATCCTCTATATATTGCTCTCTCGTCTCTGCAAAGTTTTAATTTTTAAATTTACTAGCCAAAAGATAGAGCGCGACCGGCTCAGCTGGTATTGCCACGTTCAAAGAAGAGATCATTTGAACCCTGTTAAAAAGGCAATATCAATGCACGTCCCAAAGACATCACGATGTAGGAAAGGCAGGCCTATAAACGCCTGGATCCGATAAATGCGACGATATCGGCATTTCATTGGCTTCAGTAACCGAGTGCACAAAGAGCATCACTGCTCTTAGAAACTCACTTCCCCGGAACTTCGCAGAACACCTGTGACGGGAGCATGACCAACACGACCAGACCTCGGAAGGAAGATTGGGAGATTGCAGAGGCTATCTGTTCCAGAGGGAGAATCGAGTGGGCAATTAGCTCCTTCCAGCCCTTCAAGTCACTGGGTGCGGATGGTATTATACCAGCCCACTGAGACTGCTCTTTATCAGCTGACGGAAACAATCCAAAGTGCTCCTGAAACAAAAGAGATAGTAATCTGCGCCTTCCTAGACATCGAAGGGGCATTGGACAACACTTCGCATGAAGCTATTAAACGAGCCCTTGACAGAAACGGAGTTAGCAGAACAGTATCTAAGTGGATGTATGAGTTGCTAAGAACAAGATCAGCAGAAACTCAAACTTCACATAGAATTATCAGGGTCAACACAACAGGAGGATGCCCACAAGGAGGAGTGTTATCTCCCCTAATGTGGAGTCTTGTTGTGGATGAGCTTCTTGAAAAATTAACAAACCTTGGAATTGCATACGCTGATAACATTGTACTGATTTCCAGGGGGAAATTTGAGGAAACCCAATGTGATATTATAAAAAGGGGCTAACAGTAACTCAAGAATGGTGCAGCACGGCTGGGCTCAATATAAACCTGGCCAGAACCACAATAGTACCGTTCATGAGGAAGAGAAAACTTGAACTGAAGCGAATCCGACTGTCGGGCACGATACTGCCACCAGTAAAGGAAGTGAAATATCTAGGACTACACCTAGATAGCAAACTCTTGTGGAAGAAACACATAGAGGAGATATCCAAAAAGGCTACCTGTGCTGATGGATGGATGTACATTGCCATTGTGAGACCAATGATCACATATGGAGCAATAGCGTGGACAAAGTGAACTAGTCTAGTCACAACGAGGGAGACACTCACTAAAGTGCAAAGACTTGCGTGCCTCTGCATCACTGGAGCCATGCGAACGTGTCCATGGAAGAACTCCTGGAGCTAACGCCGCTCCATCTTGTAGTGGAGCAAAATGCACAGTGAACGATCCTAAGGATGGCAAAAGAAGGTATTGGAAGGGATAAATGTGTTAGTTCGAGAGAATACCAAGCAGTTCTCAAAAAACTTCCCATTCTGGTCGTCCACAGGGACGACAGTATCAGAAAATTTAACTTTGGAAAAAACTTTAGTACAAAGTTAAGTAACAAGAAAGACGGTTCATTCCTACTTATCGGGTAGGATGCAAGCTATCCGATTAGACAGGATTCAGTCAGATTTCCTAGAAACTCTAAATGGTGTTCCCCAGGGATCTATCTTAGGACCGCTTCTATTTTCACTGTACGTAAATGACCTTCCATCCATTGCTAAACACTGCGCTTTGCATATGTATGCTGATGATGTGCAAATGTACATGAGTTGCCCACTTGGCCTTATAGAGCATGGCGCCGCCTGTGTCAATGAGGACCTAGAGAATATTATGCGTTGGTCACAGGCAAATGGTGTTTTGTTAAACCCTACAAAATCCAAGTGCCTAGTTGTTTCAAGGTATCCATTGGACCTTTCTTACTTTCCTCCTATAGTCCTAAACAGCGCTCCTATTAAATATGTTGAAAGGGCTAAAAACCTTGGAATGATTTTTAACCGCGACCTGACCTGGGATAACCATATCAACGCCGCGATCGGAAAAACTCATGGTGTACTTAGAACTTTGTGGGCAACTCAATCCTTTACTCCTGTTAGGACCCGCATTATGCTGACAAAAACGTTGGTCATACCAACACTGATTTATGGATGCGAAATTTTCGGAAAGTGTAGCTCTGTCAGTAAAAGAAGACTGTGTGTCACCTTTAACAATGCTATTAGGTACGTTTTCGGACTACGAAGGTACGACCATGTGTCAAGCTTTTCCAGACGCATTTTCGACATGACATTTGACAGCCTTCTTCAGTTTCGCACCGTAACTTTGCTCTCACACATCCTGCAATCGAGACAACCCCCGTACCTCTATGAAAAACTAATAATGGCTTCCTCAAACAGATCTGGCCACTTAATTCATCCTCGATACTCTTACCTTACCTCCGAGCGTCAGTTTTTTATTAATGCTATCCGCTTATGGAATTCTTTGCCGCGTTCTATTAGACGTATTGAAAACGCAGCAAGGTTTAAAAATGTATTAATTATTTATCTATCTCAAAATAGATAGTTAAAAATAATGTAATCTATTTTAACTTAACTCCTTCTTGTCGAATTCATGTATATTCTATTTAATATTGTAGCTTTTATCTGTAGTCTAAGCTTATCACTAATTAATAAGATATTATATCTTAAAGTGTATAGGCATTACAATGATAATAAATGAAATAAATGAAATAAATGAAAATGAAATGAAAGGAGTGGAGCAACGAATCCACGATATACGGACTGGGCAGCCACACGATAAAGTTGTATACAGACGGTTCGAGAGCTGGAGAGGACACAGGGTCGGGCGTATTTGGGCCAAGGACCAAGCACTCAGAACCCATGGGAAAATGCACCAGCATATTTCAAGCTGAAATATGCGCTATAAACAGTTGCATCCAACTCAATCTCGCAAAAGGGATACAGCAACTGCGACATAGCAATACTGTCAGACAGCCAAGCAGCTATCAACGCACTTGACTTCTATGTCATTAAGTCAAAATTTGTGTGGGAATGCCTATGCAAACTTAATGAATTGGGCAGAAACAATAAAGTTACGCTTTACTGGATACTCGGTCACGTCGGGATAAAAGGTAACGAAGCAGCAGACGCCTTGGCAAGACAAGGGGCTGCAGAACCCTTCATTGGACCTGAACCATTCTGTGGAATGGGGGAACACACCATACATGAGAAATTTAGGAAAATGGAGAGAGAAGACAGGGCAAGAACCTGGAACAATACTACAGGCCTGAGGCAAGCTAAGAAACTACTGGTATGTTACAACCGGAAAAGATTCGAAGCCTGCATCTGCCTTAGCAAGAATAGCCTACGGATCCTAACAGGCTTCCTAACGGGGCTCTGCAAACTCAGGGAGCATCAACGGAAACTAGGTATAACAAATCAAGGCCTTTGCAGATTCTGCAATGATTCATGTAAGACTCCGGAACAGCTTCTGGAGTCTTGTGGGGCACTGACCCACAAAAGGTTGAAATACTTGGGCAAATACCAAGTATCAAAAGAGGATATGCCAACCATGGACCCACTTCTTATTCTTAGATTCTTAAAAGAAACTGGTCTGGAGAAAGAGCTCTAAGGTGAACTATTCTCGCCGAGGCAAAGCAAGAGCATATGACCTTCAAACACAATTCCGCAGGAATTGCAAATGGGGACTCTAACGAGGGAACAAATCTCTCCAAGGTATTAGCAGGGGGCACAATAGACCATAAGGTCGCAGTGCAAAATAACCCTACACAAATAATAAACCGAGTGATCTGAAATCAGCAGGCCTGCCGATATTTTCTGAGGTCAAATAGGCGAACCCCACAGGCGGATCAGTAAAAATGCGGTGCAGTGGGAGGGTTGTGATCCCTTATTTTCGGATCATAACCTCGCTGAAGACGACGACTAGCCATTATTAAGTGACTAAACTTCATCAGAAGAAGTGTTCTTTTTGGTTTTTGCAAAAAATTGTTTAATTTATTCGTTTTGTCTCCCGTTTGCTTACGTAACTGTTTTTAATTGTCCATTTTATTACTTATTAATGTAAGTTCGTTTTTAAAAAAAATAATTGAAATCCTTTTGTTAAATTTCCCTCCATATTTTATTGACTTTCTCATGAATAAAGATCCCCTGAAGAAGGCAGCAATCCCTGCCGAAACGTTGGGAAAACACAATGAAATAAATCTGTTTCATTAAATAACTTATTTGACCAAAGAAGCCGAAAACAAGGAATCTACCTCTTGTACATTTTTATAATATATCACGAATTGGTCAAATAATTCATACGCAATAGCTCAATAGGTCTCTTGCTGTCCACTCAGAATATACTATGCGTCGATTATAGACATCTGGTTCGCACACTTTTCATCGTTTTCTAAAACGCTTTCGATAGCTTGAATCGGAATTTCATTGGAGGCACATAAGAGGCAGCTTGATATGCTGATTAGTATTATTAAGACTATTTACATACGCACAGGGTTGCCGCAATTATAACTTACGAAAGAAGTAAGTAAGGACTGATAAGCTTGAGTACCAATACCGTCCGAAGATAAGTGAAGTTCAGCATAGAGCGTTTGGGGATAAGCTTTATTATAGCGTATGGCCTTCCTAACTGTGAAGGCCAATTTAACCGTTTGTAGAATAACTAAAAGGTAGATATATAGGTCAGCAGGCGATGGATTGGTCAATTTTTCTTAGATGAGGATCAGCTAGAAAAATAAAAAAAAAATTTCTGTCGCTTAAGACCACATTGAAGATGGAGGAATCGCCAAAATCGCAATCTGTAACACAACTTAATTTTAGGACTTACACTAAACCACATTCTTTTAAATTGTTTTCCATTTTACTAGTACACACTGCCATTGATTGGAATCACTTCTTCGTTCTGCATTACAATTTTGATCAGAGTTGGAGGATTCTCTTACACTTTTTTTTTTTCGTGGGTAGGTGAAAATCTTCATGAGACACTATGATACCGTGTACTCATAGTAGTGTCAGATTTCTACTGACTAAAAACACCCTTCCCTTCGTTTTGTTTACTACGACTAAGTTAGACCTTATCAAGAAGTTTAAGCTTCAGAAGAGAATGTTCGCGTGAGGCAGGTAGATTTTCAATAAAAGCACCTGCTGAAACCGTCATGACATGCGGCTTTTTGTCTTATTGCGCTAATTCGAACGGTTTCGTTCTTTGAAGTCGGCGAGTAAGATTTGTCACATCCAAAGTTTGGAGTATGGCATAGTTGCAATGGCCATGAAGACGAATACGAAGCTTGCGAGCGAAGTTTTTTATTTCGTCCTCCACGGTCCTATCCCTAAGTCTCTGTGGATATCATTGTTTCTGGTATACCAGGGAGTGTTCACGATTATTCTTATAATTTTATTTTGGAATGATTGTATGAGATTCCTATTGCTTGGTTTGGTACAACCCCAGAGTTCTATACCGTACGTCCCCACGGGTTTAAGCACTTGCTTATACAGAAGCAGTTTGTTATATACGCTTAGTTTGGAATATCTTCCAATTAGCCAATACATTTCTCTAAGTCGATTTTCGACTTCGTCACGTTTCTTTTTAACGTGAGGTTTCCATTTAAGTTTCGCGTCTAGTGTCATTCCCAGATATTTAGCTTCGTTTGCATGCAGTATTTGTATCGAGTTAATGAAAACGGGAAGGTTGATTATTTTCTTGTAAGTGAAGTTAACATGCGTCGATTTGGTGTCGTTAAGAATAATGCGCCAAGTTTTTTTCCACTCACAGATTTTATCCAAGGCTCGTTGGAGTTTTATGGTTGCTGACTCGATTGAACTTTCCGTTGCCAGAATAGCCGTATCGCCCGCGAACGTAGCTACAATAGTGCCTTAAGTTTGTGGTATGTCCCGAGTGTACAGCAAGAATAAGATAGGCCCAAGGACACTTCCTTGCGGAACTCCGGCGGCGATTTCTTTAAAATCAAAATATTCAGTTCCGTGCTTGACACGAAATAGTCTGTTTTTAAGGTATGATTCTAAGATCTTATGAAGTTGCTCCGGAAGGATTCGTCTTAGCTTATAATTCAATCCATCGTGCCAAACCCTGTCGAAGGCTTGAGATACGTCAAGAAAAGCGCTAGAACAAATCTTTTTCTCCTCAAGGGGTTTTTCAATTTCGTCGGTTATTCTATAAACCTGGTCAATTGTGGAATGCTTGATTTTGAACCCGAATTGGTGGTCAGGAATCCGTTTCAGAAGGAGTTTTTCAAATACCTTCGATATTATTGGTAGTAGCGATATCGGTGGCTAGTCAAACGGTAGTGCATGCGAGCATATGAAAACACAAGCGTTTTCACTCAGCTGAGGCCTACCAACTCCTACTCTCAACCTCCACGCGGTGACAGCCGGGTGCCTAGTACCTTAATCCAAGAAATGGGTAACCAACCCTGTTTGGCAGATTCTTGGTGGCAGCTGATGAGAGAGGGGGGGGGGGGGGGGAAGAGTGCTTTTCTCACTAGAGCACTTCGTCCTGTTCCAGGCGGGAGCGGACGAATTCCCTAGACGGAGTCAGCGTCTATAGTTCCAGTTAGGTTGAACTTAGTGAATACCTTGCGCGAGCTGTTTCGACGTATTCGGATCACAGGTCGGTAAGGAATTTCCAATGTTAGTCAGGACATTGGAATAGAGATGGTGGCGGAGGAGCCCTTAATGGGCAAACGGCAGCGCTCATACTCACGGCCCCTCGTCCTAGGGGAATAATTAAGGAACTGGCCCTCCAGGTTGGGGGTTGTGCCGTCGGGGTAACTTCCCTACCACGTAAAAAACGCATGGTTCCGAAACAACCAAAAGCCTAGGATAAGGATGACCCAACTAATGACGACCCCAGCAAACGAAATAAGGACAACGACCTTCGGATCTGTAAGTGGAATGTTCTGTCCCTTTACAGACCACGTGCAGCCGAACAACTAGCAGAGGCCCTAGACTGCTATAAAGCAGATATTACCGCCATCCAGGAAGTGCGATGGGATGGGCCGGGCAAAAAGAGGATGAAAAACTGTGACATCTACTACGGTGATTGCTACAGAGGCAACAGGCAACGCTTATTCGGATGCGGATTTGTCATACGCGGCAGACTTAGGCAAGAAGTCTTAAGCTTCCGACACGTGAGCGAGCGTATTATGACTATTCGGATCAAGGCTAAATTCGCTAACATAAGCCTAATATGTGTTCATGCCCCCACAGAAGAAAAGGACCCTGCCACCAAAGAGTGTTTCTACGAGCTCCTCGACAAAACATACGAGCAATGTCCTAAATACGACGTTAAGATCGTATTGGGCGATTTTAACGCCAAAATGGGAAAGGAGGACGTCTTCGGTAGAGCAGTCGGTAAGCATAGTCTACACGACACCACGTCTGATAACGGACTAAGGCTAATTGATTTCGCTGTGGAGCGAAATGTCACCATAGCAAGCACATGGTTTCCTCATCTCGATATTCATAAGCAGACATGGCGGTCCAATGATCATGTCACGATCAACCAAATTGATCATATTGCGATCGACGCAAGGCATGCCTCCAGTATTTTGGATGTCCGGACCTTCCGAGCGGCCAACATAGATTCGGATCATTACCTTGTTGTAGCCAAGGTACGAATGCGGATATCCCAATCTGAGCAACAAAGAAGAATTACTGTGAGAAAATTTAACGTCGAAAAGCTACAATCGCAAGAGACCGCCAGACTCTTCGCTGAACGCGTATCCCGAAATCTCTCAATCACCCCTTTGCCGCCAGCATCAAGTACCGAAGACCAGTGGCAACGCTGCCAACATGCTATCAGAAACGCCGCGACTGACGTGCTGGGTCTCGCTCGACCACCATCGCGAAACCCCTGGTTTGACGAAGAATGCCGGCGAGTGCATGCAGCAAAACAAGAGGCATACAAAGCGGCGCTGCCAAGGAAGACGAGAGCTGCTCGTGAGCTCTACGAGCAAAAGAGACGGGAAGAACATCGGCTTCTTCCAAAGAAGAAGAAAGAGCATGAGAAGCGCGCGTTTGAGAATATCGAGAGTCTATACTCCAGGAACAATGTACGGAAGTTTTACCAAAAGGTAAAAAGAACGTGTCAGAGAAGTAATACCCGAACAGAAACCTGTAGAGATGAAAATGGGAACCTCGTAGTAGAATCACAGTCGGTGCTGAGAATATGGAAAAACTACTTCTGCAGACTGTATAACGGCGACGAAGACCAACATCCCGCTGTCAGGCAGAATGAACCATTCAACATGGACGATGATAGTCAAAATTTCCGTCCACCTGACCAAAACGAAGTGAGGATAGCAATATCCAAGCTAAAATCAACAAGGCTGCCGGACCTGACGGCTTACCGGCCGAACTTTTCAAGGCAGCTGGGGATGAATTGGTAGAGTGCATACACCAACTCATTTCTAATATTTGGTCAGACGAGTGTATGCCTGATGAATGGAATCTCAGCATCGTTTGCCCAATCCACAAGAAAGGAGACCCCCTCAACTGCGCCAATTATAGAGGCATCAGTCTCCTCAACATCGCATACAAGATCTTTTCTGCGATATTGTGTGAACGCCTGAAACCTTTTATCAACAGCCTGATTGGACCCTATCAGTGCGGTTTCAGGCCAGGAAAGTCCACCATCGATCAAATCTTCACACTCGACAGATCCTGGAGAAAACCCAAGAATTCCAAATCGATACTCACCACCCTTTATCGATTTCAAGGCCGCCTATGACAGCATTTATAGAGAAGAGCTTAATAGAGCCATGTCTAGTTTTGACATCCCTGCCAAACTTGTCCGTCTGTGCAGGCTGACGATGGAGAACGCTCGCTGCTCCATCAAGGTCGGTAATGACCTCTCCGAGACCTTTGATGTCAAAAAAGGCTTTAGACAAGGTGACGCGCTGTCATGTGACTTCTTCAATATTGTACTTGAACGGGTTGTGCGGAACTCACAAGCCAACACCGGAGGCACAATCTATTACAAGTCCGTACAACTGCTTGCATACGCCGACGATATAGACATTATCGGAACATCTCAGCGGTCTGTCACCGGTGCGTTTGCAAGCATTGATGCGGAAGCGGCCAAAATGGGTTTGGCGATAAACGAGGGCAAAACCAAGTATATGCTGTCAACTAGAAGGGAAAACCAACATCGACGAATTGGACAAAACGTCACCGTGGGCAGCTATAACTTCGAGGTAGTAAGGGACTTTGTCTACCTTGGCTCTGCTATAAATTCAGCAAACAAAATCAGTGCAGAAATCAATCGAAGAATAACTCTTGCCAATCGCTGTTTTTTTGGGCTTATAAGGCAATTCAACAGTAAAGCCCTTTCTCGAACAACTAAGAAGACTCTATATAAGACCTTGATCATCCCAGTCCTGCTTTACGGCGCTGAAACATGGACTTTATTAAAAGAGGATGAAGATATCCTTGGTCGCTTCGAGAGAAAAATTCTTCGTAAGATTTTCGGTCCCGTTTGCGTTGACGGGTTTTGGAGGAGAAGATTCAATCACGAACTATACGAGCTGTACAGCGACATCGACCTAGTCAAAAAACTGCGTATTGGACGTCTGAGATGGCTAGGACATGTAGAGCGAATGGACACCAACGCTCCGGCCCGCAGAGTCTCCGAATCTAACCCCGAGGGACGACGCAGTAGAGGGAATTATAGCCGTAGGTGGCGCGCACAAGTTCAAGGGGACCTCGACCAACTTGGAGTGCGCAACTGGAAGCAATTAGCTAAAGACCGAGCTAAATGGAGAGGCTTGTTGGTTGAGGCCCAGGTTCACCCCGAACTGTAGCGCCACCTAAGTAAGTAAGTAAGTAAGCGATATCGGTCGATACGATTTTTTGTCATATGGAGATTTCCCCGGTTTCGGAACCATTATGACTTCTGCGACTTTCCATTGATTTGGAACGTATAATAATCTAATAGAAGCATTTATTAAATAAAACAATTTTAATAGTGCCTTTTTTGGTAATTCCTTGAGGATTTGTCCGGTTATTAAATCATAGCCAGGAGCTTTATTATTTTTCAGGTTTTTTATTGCCTGGCAAAGTTCTATAAGTGACACACTTTTTATTCTAAGGTTGTCAGATGTCGTAGTCGTACCGGTAAAATCGTCTACCAATGTTTCTCCGTCAAATGGCTTAAAAGTCTCTTCTAAGTGCTCGGCAAATAGATCCGCTTTTTCTTTGTCACCTTTTGCCCATTCGTCGTTGTTTTTTCTTATCGGTGGCGAATGTATTTGGGGTTTTTTAATTCTTTTGACAGCTTTCCAGAGCGAGTAATTAGTGGTTTTTCGGTGGTTAAACCTTCAAAATAAGCTGAAGTCTCTTGGTTTTTTAGGTCTTGGATCGCTTTTTTAAGCTTATTGCATAAGAAATTCGAGTGGGTTTTATGCTGGGGAGCGCGAGTTTGTTGCCATATTTTGCGTGCTCTCCTCTTTTCTCCTCTTTTCCTCTTTTTCCACGCGGCATTCTGTATTGATTCAATAAATTTGCCGAGTTCATCTTCTATTTCGAAGGGTGTTTTGAGCGATACATTTAAGACAATATTTTCTTCGCAATCAGTTCTAAAGTCGCACCAGTTAGTTTTTTTGTTAGCTAATCTAGGCACACCTTCTACTTTCATTAGTCGGTCACTTATTGTCAAGATTACCGGCGAGTGATCTGAGGAGAGATCAAAGCTTTCCTCTACTTTCGCAAAATTTGAAGATACACCTTTTGCTACGAAGAAGTCTATTAGGTCCGGTGTTTTTGCTGTATCAGAGGGCCAATACGTCGGTTTCCCCGTCGAAAAGAAATCAACCCCGAATTGCATACCGGCTTCGTACAGAAGTCTGCCTTTCCGTGAATTGGATCTGGAACCCCAAAAGGTGTGTTTTGCGTTGAAATCACCACCTATAATGAAATTCGGTCCAAGTGAGTCAAGGAGACGTACAAAGTCGTTACCTCTAAACGTGCATCACGGAGGACAATAAATGGACGCGATGTTGAAATACGAGTGCCTATTCTTAACTCCAACTGAACTTGTTTGCATTGTATCGATTTCAATCGTCGTATTTATGGAGTGCTCAATGCAGTCTTTAATGCATAAGGAGGATCCGCCTCTAGCTCTTCCGGAAGGGTGGTATGCGTGATAAGCACGATACCCTCTTATTTTTACTCCGGATTCCTTTGTCAAATGAGTTTCAGAGATCAAGCAAATGTCAATGTTGTCATTCCATAAGAATACTTCTAATTCGGCGTTTTTTTGTAGAAGGCCGTTTGCGTTCCATGTTAACATTTTTAGTAACTGATTCATATTCATATGGAAGTTCTTTCTTGGCGAGGTTTTAACTCGAGCTTGCTCAATTTATCAAATATGACTTTGTTGACCTTCGTTTTCTCCTCAAGTTTCGCAAGAATTATAGAGAAGACTTGGGAGACTGGGTCTACCGTAACACCGCTTTGCTTGTTTTCTAGCGACCCAGCTTGAGCATATGTTAGCGTCTCTGGAGATTGTGGCTTTTCCTTTGATTTTGCCGAAGGAATCTTACTTTGCTCGACTCTCGTCTTAACTTTGACGTGTTTATTGACGGTCGTTACCCTTGGCTTAGCAATTTCACGACTATTTTTAACCGGTTCTGCGTTCTGGCGTTGAATATTTTTAAATGTGTCACGCCTTTTTTGAAGCTCTTTTGCCACGTCGCAACCTCGATAGTTCGCTGGGTGCTTTCCTTTGCAGTTAATGCAGGTAGCCGGGGCCTGCTTATTTAGGTCACACTTTTCCGAGAGATGGTTACCAGCACATTTTACGCACCTCGGCTCTTTTTGACAATATGACTGTGTGTGATTAAAGCCTTGACAGCGTTTACACTGAGGTATCGATCTCGTACTCGTACGCATAGGCTCAATCTTGACTACGATATTCAGAATAGTTTTAACGTTATAAATACCGTCTACATTTTCGCTCCTGTCAAAGGTAAGCATAAAGAGCGGAAGTCCATGCTTGACCATGATTTCCTGGCCTTGTTCCGTTTGTGGCTTCACCTTTTTGAGAATATTGACGGCATTAAGAATTTTTAAATCTTTAGCTTTGAGGTCGTTCATTACGTCGTCTTTTGTGCACGAGGGGTGGAGCCCCCTTGCTTTAACACGCAGTGGTCCTGACTTATTTTCATAAGTATACCACTGGTTCTTTTCCGTGTTTAATTTTTGTGATATTGCTCGGTAGCCATCGGAGTCATCAATGTTAATTTTCCACGCATTGTTCCCGAGTGACGTTACCTTGAATTTCGATGTCGTCGTACCTTTAAGAAGGCAATGTAGCTTACTGTAGTCCGTTATGCCAACAACGTTTATTGCAGGCGGAGGACGTGCTTTAGCTTGAGTTTGTTTTGGCTTCGACTCATTTTGCTTGTCTTCTTTTCGCGGCTCGATTTCGGGCGAAGAGCCGGCTCTGCGTTTTTTGCTAGGTCTTTTCTTTAAGACGCAATTCGTTTCGCGTGCAAGCTCTTCTTCGTCCGTGTGATAATTGGGATTAGCTGCCCGGGGAGGGGAATCTTCGCGCTCTTTTTGTAAAAGCGAATTCTTTAGAAACTTGTTTTCCTCTCTCAGCATGTCTACCTCTTTTTTGAGTTCTTGGTAGAATCGATCCATTTCATTAAGCCTATTGCGATGTTCGTTATTTTCCTTCTCAAAGCTTTTACATTTCTCTGAGTCCTGTTTCCTGTGCGCTTGCACTTCCGGCGGACTTTTTTTCCCGGAGACATTCTCTTACACTTGAACTTTTTTTTTTTAAGTAAGTCTAGAATACCTACTTCAAGTCTACAGATTTTGGTTCTTTCAAGATTTGAAGTTCTATGGTACGTAGGGAGAAGAAGAGAGAAAATTGACAAAGCACATGTGCGTATACATAGAACTATTTAGGTCTTCGTGAACTTGCACTCGTACATTTATATCTACATTGTACGTATAAATTTGAATTCCTTTTGTGCTTAATCCTCAACCTTCTATTATTTAGTTACTTAGAACTGACTTTAGTACATGGTCCAGTAATGGTGGGAGTAATTAACATACGACCCTTGTTTCGCATTGCGCTCATTTCAGTAAAATAGCGCTTGCAACTTAAATCCGTAGTAATGGTTTTACAACTCTTCCTCGAGGCGTACATGTGAAAATCAAAGAGCGTACTAACACTGATCTTATCCGTCCCGTTTTGAGCATGCATTTCGAATTTTTATACAATTTCTATTAATTGTCCAATATCGTTGCCTGTGTGTACTCTATGTGTAAAAGCGACATTTCGATTGTGTTGAGTGAGTCGAGTTTGGTCAAAAAATCTATAAATGTTTTAAAAGGGTTAAATACAGGCAATCTTTGAAGAGTTAGATAACAGTCAAAAAAGAGTAAAATTGCGACTAACGTCGCATATTGACAACCAAATATTTATATTGCACACTTTCCAAAATATCGCATTAAATTTGAAGAATGAAGCAAGCTAAGCAGGCTAAAGATTAACACGTCAAGAAGAAAAATTCTCTGCCTTTTACAGTCTACTACTTGTGTACTACGCATGAATGTATCTGGCAATATTTAGGATCCATTAAAGTGTGTGTGTGGCGTCTGATCCGAACTGGACGTAAATATCTTATTCGTATCTTCAAGTAAAAACAAGTCGTGCACCTGCACATACCTATTGACATCACAATACCGCAAAAAATTGGCAATTTAGGTACTGGATACACCTTATGACTTCACTGCAAATATATTCTGCAACGGCATTCAAATACATAATCTAAGCAAGCATAGCGCATATCCCTCGGTTAAGTCCTTCGAAATAAGTTGACTAGAGATGTATTTCATAATTTAAAGCACAATGACGCGCCTCGCTTTGTCGACGGTTCATGCTCAGTAGGGGTGGCATAATTTATTTTATTATTCAACCTAACTTCCCTCTAAAAGCGAAAGACATAATTGTTCGCAATAAGAGAAAAGTATGACATTTCATATGATACTCGTATAACCTAAAAGTAACCTTTCACCAGTTTAGTATGCTATTTTATACCACTCGACTATTTAAAAGTTCTATCTTCCGAGCTCCTTCGAGAATCCAATCGATTCAGGCTTCGGCTAATCTATAGAACTATTCTCTCAACTTCCAATCAATTGAATACCACAATCTCTTAGCGTTATTAATTAAGTGCGTTGCACCCTCGAGCTATCAAAAGCACAATAATTAGATTCCGCCACAAAATGCCACGCAAAGCAACTGGCATTTAACTTAAACGTGTCACTACCTCAAGACGTCTTTATCATCATCAGCCAACACCAGTAACAGCGGTAATAAGGACATGCCATTCACCATTCTGACATATGTCAAATTTTAGCTAAGCCCAAATTAATTTTCAGCGATGTATGAGCATCTGATTCCTTTTGGCAATCAGTGTGCGCCCAAACGAACCGGAACCAACCCTCATTACCAGGAAATTAGTTCTTCGTCTCACCGACACAATAGGTCGGTTCGGTTCACTGTCACCGCTGGCACTTGGCATAATTTTTCCACTCATCGGCGGTATCCTGATAAAGCCGACAAACGTGTGCGAACAAATTTCATTTCATTAGGTAAGTGGTACCAGTTCCTGCTTTTGTTTTGTCCTCTCAGGAGGACCGTAGATAAAGAAGTGATTTCCTTCGCACCATCATCGTAATCAACGCAACAACCACCATCCGGGGCAGATGAGTCCGAATCCATCACACACAACACCTTTGGTCGATGGTGTTCATATAGCACAATAGATTGGGAGTGGGTCGTCGACTACGATTGCGAGTCCTTTGATTAGTGAGGTGTGGGAAATTAATTCGAAAGTCATCTCCTGTAGGACTTGCTGAGAGATTTGTCATGGTCCCGAAACAATAGAAGCACATCAAGGCATAGAAAAGAAGCAGGAGAAAAAAAAAAGAGGAAGGAAATTAAAGAAAAAAAAAAAAATAAAAAATCGGAAAAAATTCTGCAGGATTACGTAAGTCCTTGAGCGAGGGCGACTTTTCTTTTCATCTTAGGCTGGTGTGGTGGCTGGCCTCTTATGTCCATCCGTCTGGTCGTTTGTGCCAATGACATTCGCTATTGTCGGATTTAATTTGTAGCTCTTGAGTGCAGAACTGGATGAGAGATTTCAGTTCCTTGTTTCTCTCTGGATTGAATATGGAATTGCAATTCTGGCGTAAACAGCCGAAGAGTCCTTAATTATGGACATTTTTGTCTTGTGTTGTCGTACTTTTTTTTTCTCAATTTGTATAAGAAAATAAAATTAATTGGACTTTTATTTTGCGGACCTCTGCTGGGGTTTGAAGGAGAAAACGAATTTCGGTTGAAAGAGTTTCCTTCCGCTTAATATCCGCAGACTCAAAGCTAAATTAAAGGATAGAGCCGTTAACAATGTTTGAATTGGTCTGGTAACCATGCTAACAATGACCAGTACTCATTCACAGTAAAGGTGCAGAAGGGTTGTTCTGCACAACAACCATGAGCACCATGAGAAGCTCTTCGTTGGATTGTAAGTACTGAAAATATAGCTGTTGAAGGATCGGTATACTATTTTCTGCATAGAATATACTAACAGTATATTGCATGCAGTCCGGAGTCGACATAGGACTCAAACAAGAACGCTCAAGTTAATTAAGTTCGCTTTTCATTTGTGCCAAGCAAGTAAGATGAGGCCTTCTTCTATTGTGTCGTGATATTTTCACAGTCCTAAATCAAAACGGCTACTTCATACACAATGCCCAGTTTAAATCTGGGATACATTTCACTTCCTCGACGTAAGGTAAACTTGGTGTTTATATCGGAGCTAGGTAAAAATAATGAAGGTTCTTTTAGCTGAAAAGGCATTGTTATAGAAGCAGCATAGCACGCTATAGACATCGGAATGGTTACGAGCCTTCATGAGGCGCAGAGAAGTCGATCATCCCGTAAATTATATGGATTAAGGAGATACTCGAGGCGTGACAAAATCGCTTCATCACCTCTTCGTGGAACCCGCTGGATAGCTACCTGATAGTGAACTAACGATAAGCATATGCTGAGTCGGACGATATATGTATGTGTAGCATGTATATGTTTAACCGGACGAGGCATCTCTTGTTGACGTGATTGGCTGAAAGTCTAGCAAGATCTCCTCAGAAGAAGGACGTGCAGCGGATGAATTCTCCCGATAGCATCAACGCTGACATCTACAGGCCAGCGGATACCTTACTCGAGCTACTTCAACATATTTGAAGCTGAAGTCTGTAAGGATTTTCAATACTGCGTCAGGGTACTGAAAAAGAGATGGGGGCGGATGAACCCCTAATGAGCCAACTGCAGCGCTCATATCCCCGAAGTGGGTTACTGGCATCGGTGTATCCGGCCCCTCTACCTAGGGGTTGCAAAAAGGATCTGGTTCTCCAAGTTGGCGGTTGTGCTGTCGAGTTAACTTCTCTACCACGCAAAATAAAACTGGTTACGAAGCAACCGACAGCTTCGGATACGAATGATTTTACTGTAGAAGACCCAAGCAAACGTGAAAAGGAAAACGATCTTCGTGTCTGCACGTGAAATGTTAGGTCCCTCTACAAGCCATCTGCAGCCGAACAACTTGCGGATGCCCTAGAGTGTCTCAAAGCAGACATTACCGCCATCCAAGAAGTGCGATGGGATGGGCCGGGCAAAAGGAGTATGAAAAACTGCGACATCTACTACAGGGATTGCTACAGACAACAATGAGAGCGTCTATTCGGGTGCAGATATGTCATTGGAGACAGACTAAGGCAAGAAGTCTTGAGTTTCCGACATGTGAGCGAGCGCCTCATGACTATCCGTATCAAGGTTAAATTCGCCAACATTAGCCTAATATGCGCTCACGCCCTTCACGAGAAGATGGATGACGCGACCAAGGATGGCTTCTTACAGCTCTTGGACAAGACGTATGAGCAATGCCCTAGACACGAAGTTAAAATTGTCCTAGGTGATTTTAACACAAAGCTAGGAAGAGAGGACGTCTTTAGTAGCGCGGTTGGAAAGCACAGCCTGTACGACATCACATCCGACAACGGACTCAGGCTAGTCGACTTTGCGACGGGACGAAATTTTGTCGTAGCTAGTACGCGGTTCCCAGGTCTCGATATTCACAAGGGAACATGGCTCTCCTTTAATCGAAAAACTGTCAACCAAATCGATCACATTGCGATCGACGCAAGGCACTCTTCTAGTATTCTGGGTGTGCAGACTTTTCGAAGAGTCAACGTGGACTCGGATCACTACCTGGTTGTAGCCAAGTTACGGATGCGGATATCCAGAACGGAGCGAAATCAACGAAATTTTGTGAGGAAATTTGACGTCGGACGGCTACAATTTCAAGAGGTCGCCACAGCCTTTGCCGATCGGGTTTCTTTTAATCTTCATCTAAGTCCTATGCCACCAGTAGTAATTGCGGGACACCAGTGGCAGCGTTGCCAACAAGCTATCAGAGATGCCACCTCTGATGGACTGGGTTTCTCTCGGCCACCACAATGAAACCTCTGGTTTGATGAGGAATGCCGGCAAGAATATGCAGCAAAACAAGAGGCGCGCAAAGCGGTGCTGCATAGAAGGACTAGAGCTGCCCGCGATCTTTGCGAGCCGAGTAGAAAAGAGGAACATCAACTTCTCAGAAAGAAGGAAAGGGAACATGAGAAGCGCTCGATCAAGGAGATTGAGAGACTTTATAGCAGGAATGATGTTCGAAAATGTGACCAAAAGGTGAAAAGAACATGCCAGGGTTTCAAATTCAGAACAGACGCCTGCAGGGACGAAAATGGTAATACAGTAGTAGAATCGCAGTCGGTGCTGAGAATATGGAAGGAACACTTCTGCGGACTGTTAAACGGCGATGATGACCAATATTTCGCTGTCAGGCAGAGTGAGCCATTCAACAGTGACGATGATGAATGAAGTGAGGATAGCGATATTTAAACTTTAATCCAACAAAGCTGCTGGAGCCGACGGCCTTGCCACTAAACTTTTCAAGGCAGGTGGAGATGAGTTGGTAAAATCTGGTCAAACGAAAGTATGCCCGATGAATAGAACATCAGCATCGTTTGTCCGATCCTGAAGAAAGGAGACTCTCTGAGTTGCGCCAACTACAGAGGTATAAGTCTCCTCAACATCGCATATAAGATCCTGTCTGCCGTATTATGTGAACGCCTAAAACCGATCGTCAACAGCCTAATAGGTCCTTATCAGTGCGGATTCAGGAAAAACTCAGCGGGCCATTTGCGAGTATTGAGATCGAGGCAGCAAAGATGGGTTTAGCGGTCAATGAAAACAAAACAAAATATATGATGTCTACAAAAAAGGACACCCAACATCGGCGTCTTGGACAGAACGCCACAATAGACAGATATAATTTTAAGGTAGTAAATGACTTTTTCTACCTAGGCTCTATGGTGAGCTCCGCAAATGACATCGGTGGGGAGATCACACGAAGAATTACTCTTGCCAATCGCTGTTTCTATGGGCTCAGACGCAATTGGGTAATAAAGCTCTACCTCAAACTACTGGGTAACACTCTATAAGACACTGATCATCCCAGTCCTTCGGTATGGCGCTTTGTCAAAATGGGATGAGAATGTCCTTGGTTATTTTGAGAGAAAAGTTCTTCGAGCGATCTTTGGTCCCGTCTGCATGGACGTTGAGTGGAGGAGAAAGTACAATGCCGAACTATACGGCCTGTACAAGGACATCGATTTAGCCAGAAGAGTTCACATACAGCGACTAAGATGGCTGGGTCATTTAGAGCGGATGGAGCCCAACTTTCCCGCCAAGAAAGTCTTCGAATCCCGGATGGATGACGCAGTAGAGGACGACCTCGCGGTAGGTGGGACAAACAAGTGGAGGGGATCTCAACCAACTTGACGTGCTCAACTAGACCCAGCTGACTCGTAACCGTGCTGGCTGGAGAGGTTTGTTGGTTGAGGCCCAGGTCCACCCCGGACTGTAGCGCCATCAAAGTAAGTTAGGTGATGCTCGAAAGTCAAAGAACTACATTCAAGTGTGAAGCGGTCTCTGTGACGATCTTAGTAGCAAAAAGCTGCCCAAAGGCGACGTTGTCTATTATGGTCGTTTTCTTATAGATGAGCACATAGTTAGTGAAGGCAACCTAGGCTAGAATTCATAGTCGGTACCAAGCACGATTAAGATAATCTGACTTAATAAATAAATCTCCATACAACAAATTCTAACTGAATCACAACTAAGAGGTACTTACATATAATAAAAGCTCATCCCAAACCCCTGGATCTACCTATAGACAGTTGGAAGATATTTTTCGAAATTCTGTCCACAAGGGATTAAGAGCCTTCGGACTCTCTGAAAGCCCACCCCCCGCCTAATTTTTTTTTTTGTTGTAGCGATACTTGGCATGAATATTCCATGACACTTCATCACGTCCAAGGGAATTATTTCAACATAGGCACACCAACCATCTGTATGATAATTTAGAAGAATATGGCGTACCCAAGTTTTGAAAATGTAAAAAAATATTTTGAAATATTTCCCTTCACTTTTGAATCAGCATAAATTGTAATTAATACGTGTGACCTAATCATGCTCTTTATTTTTTATAGCGTTATCAGCGTTGACCCATTGTGATACCCATAGGGGAAAAAGTAATCCCTTACCCATTGAGGCCTAGTGAAAACCGGCAAAAACTATTCAAACTCAATCACTCACTTCGTTGCTGCATACAAACCACCGTGATGATTTAATGAAGTTCAGCATCTTTCCTGTCGAAACGAGGCTCTTCGAGATCCTGGAAGAAATATTTACTAGGGAACTTTTTCCTGGAGTGTTGAAGACCCGGACAGTAGCACAGGAAGTGGGTAGTGTCCTCAAAAACGCCCTCGTTACCACAGCCTCTACAGATTTCCTCCTCCGTCAGGCATAGTTTCTTCAAGTGGTACCGCAGAGTTTTGTACTCCGTGATGATGCCCACGAGGGTGGAAAGGGATTTCCTGTCTTTCCAAGTCATCCTCTCAGTCCTTGCTTTGTCGAAGGACGGCCATAGCTTCCTTGTGGTGGCACAAGTTTCCATGGAGGTCCATCTTGTTTTCGCCTCTTTAATGGTTTTATTCCCCGCAACGAGCTTGAGTGTGCAAGGCGGGATACACATGTTCTAGTATGGTTGCTGAGCCGATTCTTGCTAGCTCGTCGGCTTTCTCATTGCCTGGGATACCCTCGTGTCCAGGGTCCCAGCCACTGCTAAGACCTCTGCTTGAAAGACGCTGCTGTGGTCTGGAAGTCGTAAGGATTTCGGTATACCTAGGGGGTCGGAGAAAATGCCTGATCCTACGCCAGATAAATGGTATATAGATAATGGGTACTGCTATTCAATACAGAAAACCTTCTTCTTAAGTTTTTTTTTTTTTCTTTAATTTTATTTTTATTTTTGCTTTTCACTTTAACACTTCATTTCTAATTTTAACATTAAACATAAAACTTTAACTTTCAAAACACTTGACTGATATTATTTAACCAATAACACCACCAACTACAGATCCAGCGGCGGTAATTTTAGTCACATCTGCTGCAGCATCCCCAGTCTTATGAATGGCATTGGCAACATTTTGTCCCAAATGTTCCACTTTGTGACCAATCTTCTTCTGTTATTAGAAAATGTATATTTAGTTCGAACAATTTTTTTTTCTGTCACGTTTAACACTTACTATAGCTTTTTTGAATTTCTTGCCAAAACCAGCCTCGCTAGATGCCGTCAAACAGAGAATGAGTATCATCATGAGTGCGAAATATTTGAAAAATTTCATTTTGATATAAAGTGATATGTAGTCTTGTATCTACGCGTTTACTGAAGAAAGTATCTTGTGTTCGACGATACTGGGCTAAGTAATGGCTTTTATATGAAGTGATTCAATGCAATGGTTCTTTTATCTCGTTCGCTGATAATATAGATTCTTGCGGAATTCCAAGTTCGCAGGCACTTAAACACCTTTTGAGATTATGTATTGAGTTGATTATTCTTGAAGTGTTATTAAAGGTGTCATGGTTCGCCAATTGAGATTGAGTGATTTTTTTTGTCAAAATGTTACTGAGCAATGTTGATGACATCATAAAATCAGTCATCAATATCGTTTTAAAATTGGTAAGTGGATAAAGTGCGATCTTTCTCTTGGCGAATGATATTTTTATGACAAGGAGCATTCTTTACATAAAAGCTGTTACCCAGCAAGAATAAGTGAACTTCTAGAAAATTGTCAAATGCTGGACCTAAGCTAGAAAACATTGTAAGAAGCGGTTCAAAATTTGAGTACGATTAGCGCCATTTTGAATCGTATTTCCTTTGATATTTATTACAACAAAATCTGCTAAAACATTACTCATGTTTAGAAAGTATTGGCGGTGGTGAAAGATTGTCAGTAGGCAGATTGCCAAATTCAGAGCAATTATGCGACTTTTGTGTTAGCCTTTGCCAGGACAACTATTCATAACAAAAACGATTTACGTTATTAGCCAACAAGTATGAGTTTTAATGTTTTATTTCTGCGTTGAAAAGTGTGAATCTTTCAAAAACGAAACTGAGACCGTAGGGATGAGGTGGTAGGTCTACATATTATATTACTTTCTCTGCAGTTCTTCTGCCAGTATATCGATTGTTACCATTCCCGTAATGACACAGACTTCATGGTCAGAACTTGTGCGGAAAGCGCTACATACTCTTGGTGCACATAGTTGGCTCATCGGTGTAATTTTCCACTTGTACGATTTATAGCCTGGTCAAGCCAACGCGAAACGCAGTTGCGCAGTAAAGAGAATTTAAAGCGGGGAAAGTAGCAGTAGCAGAATAGTGAACGCCTATCCATTCATACCAAACGCGAAGCAGAAGCGAACGTTAGATCGGGATTGCGATGCAACGATAGATCGCCTCCCCGTAGTGCATCCTGGAGAACGCTAAATGATCTATCAAACCTGGAAGCTAGACACACCATCTAGTGATCACATTCTCCTGCCCAAAATACTATTTAAGGAACATAATAAAACAAGCACAAATGAACAGAAACAAAACACGCAACGGTATTTCTCAGCACCTCTTGACGAGGCGTATTGGACCTTTTGCCCGAATACTTACTTACTTAGGTGGCGCTACAGTCCGGGGTGGACCTGGGCCTCAACCAACAAACCTCTCCATATAGCACGGTTAAGAGCCAGCTGCCTCCAGTTGTGCATGCCAACTTGGTTGAGGTCCTCTCCACTTGTTTGCCCCACCTACCACGAGGTCGTCCTCTACTGCGCCGTTCATCCGGGGCGGATTTGAAGACTTTCTTGTCGGGAACGTTGGGCTCCATCCGCTCTTTGACCGGTTTTGTCAAAGCGCACGCCTCTGTGCCATACAGCAGGACTTGGATGATCTGTGTCTTATAAAGAGTTACCTTTCTAGTTTGAGATAGAGCTTTGCTACTCAATTGCCGTCTTAGCCCATAGAAACATCAATTGGCAAGAGTAATTCTTCGTGTGAACTCCTTACTGATGTCATTTGCGGAGCTCACCATAGAGCATAGGTAGACTAACTCCTTTTCTACCTTAAAATTATATCTGTCTATTGTGGCGTTCTGTCCAAGACGCCGAAGTTGGGTGTCCTTTTTTGTAGACAGCATATATTTTGTTTTGCTTTCATTGACCGCTAAACTCATCCTTGCTGCCTCGACCTCAATACTCACAAAAGTCCCATTGGCGGCCCGCTGAGTTCTTCCGTTTATGTCAATATCATCGCCGTAGGCGAGTAGTTGTACAGACTTGTAAAAGATTGTACCTCTGGTGTTGGCTTGTGAGTTTCGTACAATTCTCTCAAGTAGTATGTTAAAGAGACCGCATGATAGCGCGTCATCTTGTCTAAGACCTTTCCTGACATCGAACGGTTTGGTGATGTTCTTACCGACTTTGATAGAGCAGCGAGAGTTCTCCATCGTCATTCTGCACAAACGGACGAGCTTGGCAGGGATGCCAAGACTAGACATTGCTCTGTACAACTCGTCTCTATACACGCTATCATAGCCAACTTTGAAATCGATGAAGAGGTGGTGCGTATCGATTTTATACTCATGGATTTTTCCAAAATCTGCGAATATTTGGTCAATGGTGGCATTTCCCGGCCTAAAATTGCACTGATAAGGACCTATCAGGATGTAGGCGACCGGTTTTAGGCGTTCACATAATGCGGCAGACAGGATCTTATATGCGATGTTAAGGACTTTTGTCCGAATATGCAACTAAATATCGAACTTTTAAGCAAGTCTTAAACGCAGCATCTATCAAAGTTACTCTAAGAAAATGATGGCGACGTGGCAGTAGTACAAGAGGCACATACAGGTTCAGAAACTGCGTTTGAAAAAACGGGGAACAGTCGCTGGGTACTCGTTAATCAGTGCCACCCATCACAAAGCTTATTGAAGTGCCACATATGTAAAAAAAAAATAGCATCAGCGATATAAATCTACGTACCATAAGCTCTGAGGATGACATTTTCACTATCTCTGTAGAAGCTGGCGGCCTGGACATAACTAATATCTATTAACCACCATCTGTACGCTGGCCGAAAAAGGTACTTCCAATCTGGCGACTTTAACAGCCACCACAATCTATGGAAATACACAACTAATGATAAAAATAGTGAAAAATTCCTAGATTGGGCCGAATCCAACCCGTTACACTTAGTGTTTGAAGCGAAGGATAGAGCAACTTTCCACTCTGGAAGATGGGGTGGGGTTACAATCCTGACCTGTGCTTTACTGGTTGTAACCCAGTGCAACGTCCACTACCTATCTCAAGAACGGCTCTAGCTAACTTTCCACGAAGCCAACACCGACCAGTAGTAGTAGAAATAGGGATACAGATCCCGATTGCAAATTCCCCACCGAAACCTCGCTGGAGTTTTAACAAAGCCAATTGGAAGTTGTTTACTACAGAGCTCGACGCATGTATACGGTTTATCCCAGCAAAAATAGAAAACTACAGTCGCTTTACTTGGATCGTGGTAACTACCGCAAAAGAACATATCCCGAGGGGCTACGAAAAAAAATATGTCCCAGGCTGGAGCTGAAACAGTGAACATCTCTATAATGACTTTAAGGAGTCAGGCGATCCGAAGGTAGTAAGTGAGCTGCTAAAATCTTTCAATGAAAATCATGCGGCGATATGGAAAAAAGCCACGGAAAACATAAACTTCACATACTCCGATAGGAAAGCTTGGAGCTAGCTCCGGAAACTAGGTGAGAGTTTATATAAGCCATCTGGTAAATCGCTGTTACATCCGAATGCGATTGCGAACCGAATAGTAAACATGTCTCGGGCACCAAAAGACAATGCACACACCATCGAAGTCAAGCGGAATCTTAAAAGTATCAAAAATATCAGGCCTATCTCTAGCCCGTTCTCAGCCAAATTTACAAATTTATTTAGGCGAACCCCACATGCGGTGAAGTGGGAGGGTTGTGATCCTTTATTTTCGGATCACAACCTCGCTGAAAAGGAAGAAGAAGACACATTCTACAATGATATAGTGGCATCAGGAAGAGTATCTCACGAGTTCAAACGCACAAAAATAATCGCTTTGCAGAAGCCTGGTAAACCAGCTAATGAAGCCGCAAGTTAACATCCCATGGCTTTCTTGAGCATGTGCTACAACCTCCTAAAGCGGCTGATTTATAACAGAATCAGCCCAGCCGTTAACGAAGTCATCCGAATTGAACAAGCGGGTTTTGGGAAAGAACGCAGCTGCTCGGAACAAGTTCTCTCCTTAACTACACATCGAAGCTGCATCCGTCAGTTGCCATCATAGACTCAACAGCTGCTTTCAATACTGTCTGGAAAGATGGGATTTTTTTATAAACTTCTGAGAGTTAAACCATGCCTCAAAATTAACGCCCTGCTATCAAACCGGCTGTTCCAGGTATCCATCAACGACAAAGACAGCAAGATGGAGACACGGAGCAATAGTCTACCGCAAGTCTCAGTACTCGCTCAGCTTTTATTCAACCTTTATATCCACGAACTGTCTGAAACGAAGTCTAAGAAATTTGGATATGCTGATGACTTAGCGATTGCAACTCAGGATAAACTCATACCAACAACCGAGCGGACACCGAGGACAGACCTTGGAAAACTAACTCAGTCAGTACTTCAAGGAGTTTAGACTGTACCCAAGTTTTTCATCATAAGCACCTAGCGAGCTATAAATTGAATGTGTTTTCCAACAACATGCTACTGAACCACAATCAAAGCTCAAAGTACCTTAGAGTGGAGCTAGATCGGTCTCTAATTTTCAACCAACATCTGAAAAATGAATACGTAATCGTACATAAACTTGCTGGTTCCACCTGGGGTGCGAGTGCAGTTCCGATCCGCACTGCTGCCCTTGGACACCAGTACACCTCTGCTGAATACTACACCCCTGTTTGGATGAATAGTAAACGCACACAGAAAATTGACATAGTTTTGAAAACCACAATAAAGCTCATATCAGGCGCCATCAAGTCAACACCGACGCGCTGGCAACCTGTGCTTGGTAATATACTTACTCGTACTAACTTACTAAAAGGGCTCCCAACCCTTGGAAAGTCTCTGCCTGAGACACGGCTGCTTTCCATCTTCTGCGATCGGGCACGCTGCTTCCATTTTGGTCTTTATACCGGCGGTTCGGCCTTTTATGCCGTCACGAACCTGGGGGCTGAGATTCGAAGATTCTCTTAGCTGGAGCATTGTTGTTTATTCGCTCGATGTGGTCGGCCAATGTAGCCGACGTGTCTTGGCTTTTTGGACTACATCCACACCTTGGTACAACTCATAGAGTTCGCGATTGTATCTTCTCCTCCATGTGCCCTCCTCGCTTGTGGGACCTAATATCAAATGAAGTATTTTTCGGTCAAAGGTACCCAATATTTGCTCTGCTATCTTACTTATCGTCCAGCACTCGTACCATAAAGCAAGACTGGTAAGAGGAGTGTTCTATAGAGCATTCATTTTGTCAGTCGAGTTAGGAATTTTGATTATACCTGCCCTACGCACTATCTGCTCCAGCACAGTATTGAAGAAGTCACATGACAGCTGGGCCGAAAGCCACACTGGTACGTGCCGACTAGGTTTTAGACGTTCACACAATACATTGGATAGGACCTTATATGCCTCAATACTTCTTACAAGACATAGGATCGCCAGTTTTAAAGATGTGGCATATAGAGCTGATACTCCAGTCCTTGGGCATGCTTTCCTCTATCCATACTTGACTGATGACTTGGTGCATGCGCCCTACCAAGATATCGCCACCGTATTTAAAAAGTTCAGATGGGAGGCCATCTGAGCCAACAGCTTTGTTGTTTTTAGTTTTCTGGTGGCTGCGCTAACTTTTTCAATACTGGGTGGTGGTATTGGTTCGTCATTGACTGGAAGCGGGTTCTTTTAAAGAATTCCCTGCGTTTCGGTGACTAGGTTGCCTTCGCTGTTACGAAGAGCCTGTGTCCCGAGTTTGAAGCCAGCTGCCAGCTGCTTGGCTTTTCGATAAAAATTCCGTATGTTGTTGCGCTCACGAAATTTTTCGATATCCTCGAGCTGGGAGCTGCGTGGTCTCTTTCCCTTTTACGCAGAACTTTCTTCTCTTTCCTTCTTCTGATCCGGTACTCCTCTCTCGCAGCTCTTGTCTTGCGCTGCAGGGCTTTCTTATGTACATCTTCTGTCACCTTTTTCCATTGAACCCACTCATCATCATACCAAGGGCTCCTTTTTGGTGGTGGCTGTCAGCCAAGGGTGGTCACGGCCACCTCCTTGATAATGTTGCGTAGTCCCGGTCCACTGATTGTTTGCGTTTCTGGTTCGTGAATGCGCTGCAGAGAGTTTCTCGGACAGGTTCTTTTTGTAAGCTCTGGCTTTTTCTGACGTGCTAAGGTGTCCAACGTTAATCTTCTTCTTCTGGGCGGCTTGCAGCCTCTTCTCGTTGGAAAGACTGGCCTTGAATTAGCTGCGACAAGAAAATGATCAGAGTCGACGTTGGCCCCTCGGAAAGTGCGCACATCCAAGCTGTTAGACGTGTGCCTTGCATCAATTAGCACGTGGTCGATTTGGTTGCGTATTCTATCATCAAAAGAAAGCCAGGTTGCTGTGTGAATTCTTAGTCTAGGAAACTTAGTGTCACTTATCACCGTATTAAGAGCCGCCAAAGATGGATTCCTTACCACTTTTTGCATTGAAGTCCCCGAGTACAATTTTTACTCCAGACAGGCTCCGTAGGCACCATCCAGGAGGTCATAGATTTCCTCTTTGACAGGGGCTTCAGCTTCATCGAAAGGGGCGTGTGCACATATTAGGCTGATATTATAGAATTTAGCTCTGATGCGGATTACAGCCAGGCGATCATATATAGGCTTGAAATCGATAACCCTTGACGGAAGCCGATTCCCCACGACGAATCCGCACCCCAGCCTGTGCAGCCTTCTGTTACAGTTGTAATAAATTTCGTAGCTTGGCTTTTTTACATTCCTGATCCTATCCATCGTATCTCCTGAATCACAGGAATATCTGCCTTGTACTGCGTGATGATAGATTCACGTTTTTGGGCGGCACCCGGAGTGTACAGGGATTGTATATTCCAGGTGCATACCCGTAAATGCACGGCACAACCCAAAACCTGGAGGGCGAGTTCCTTAATTATTCCCCTAGGACGAGGGGCGGGGTACACCGGTGCCAGTAGTCTACTACGGGAGTATGAGCGCTGCCGTTGGCCCATTAAGGGCTCTTCCGACACCATCTCTATTCCAAGGTCCTGACCAACATTAGAAATTCCTTATCGACCTGTGATCCGAATACGTGGAAGCCGCTCGCGCAACTGGAACTATAGACGCCACCGTTGACTCCGTCTAGGGAATTCGGCCGCTGCCGCCTGGTACAGGAAGAAGTGCTCTAGTGAGAAAGCACCCTTCCCCCCCTCTCTCATCTGCTGCCGCCAAGAATCCGCCAAACGGGGTTGGTCACCCATTTCTTGGATTAAGGTACTAGGCACCCGGCTGTCACCGCGTGGAGGTTGAGAGTAGGAGTTGGTAGGCCTCAGCTAAGTGAAAACGTTTGTGTTTCCATATAATCGCATGCACTACCGTTTGACCAGCCGTAGTCCGTGGACGTTCCGGGTCGATTTGCCAATTGAGGGGATTATTGGTACTATACAAGGCTGGTGCCTCTCTCATAACTTGCTTTTTCTACGTGGTAAGGCAGTTTCTCCGACGGCAGAACCCCAACCTGGTGGACCAGATCCATGAGTTTTAGCGCCTTGGACCAGGGGCCGGTTTGAGAACCGAGACCAGTATTCTGCTTCGGGGATATGAGCACTGCCGTTGGTCCATCTAGGGTTTATCCGCCACCATCTCTATTCCATAACCCTGATGAAGCTATGGAACTCCTTACAGACCTAAGCTTCGAATATGTCGAGGTAGCTTGAGTAAGGTGTCTGTCAAAACCGTCAATGGATTCCGCCTTTGATGACGTCTAGAGAATTCTACCACCGTCCTTCCTCCTTCTGAGGGCTCTTGCTAGACATCTGAGATTCATTTTGGCCATTCGGTCAACAAGGGATGCCTCATCCGGTCCCACAAGTGTGCTAAAGTTTACTCGGCCTGACTCGCGTAGCTCCGAGTGTTCTACAAATGTATAGACGGATTTGACATACGCTCGTCGTTAGTTCACCACTAGGTAGCTATCCAGGGGGCACAGCGTGGAGGTGAAGATGCGTCACTTTGCCCACTTAGTAATATAGCCCCACCAAACCTTCGTCACGCAAATGTCTTAAAGCGTGAGTACCACCGAATTTTGCCCAACCCTAACCTAACAGTTCACGAGGATATCCCAGTCTTACTCCGAACTAACCAAAGACTACGATGTCGTTGCTCACCTTTAAGAGCAGCTTTCGAGCTTAATGAGCGGGAATTCAACATCAATGAGAATGATTAACAACATGGTCAACAGGTGCGCATTCTGAAATAACAATGTTCAACCCAACTAATACCATCTCAGGCTCTGACCTCTCGCGGCAGCCATGGTCAAAACTAAACCGAATCAGGACGAATCACCGCGTATGTGCAGTGTCATTACACCGATGGCGAGTTATAACTTCTCCTGATTGTGATTGCGGTGATCATCAGCAAACCATCAAATATATCGTCGAAGACTGCAACGCTTATCAAGGTAGTATTAATGATTTTGCCAAAATGCCACCAGCAGCTCTAGACTGGCTGAGCAACCTAGACGTCAGCATATAAATTTGTTATGTAAATTTGTAGTAACAATGTTAAATTGTAATCTAATTGTAAACATACATATATCTTAATATGATGAATTCCATACGATAAAGAATTGCGGGAGTGAAACTTTTCTCTTTTTATCCTAACTAACCCTTGATTGAAATGAGACTCAGAGAAAAGTTTCATTTCAGAGCGATGGTAGGGTAGTACCCACCCCATGAGTGTATCTACTAGGCGCAACCGTACATGCTTAAATCCAGTGCTCCTAAAAATTATATTATGAAATTCATTCCACAAAAAAAAGAACATCAATAATCCATTGAATTAAGGAATTGCCATGCATTCCAAACAAAACATAATTGAACGGATCCCATTTCGTAGGCAAAGTCTCCGACACCAGTCAATTGCAAAAAGTTAATTAAAACATGAACAACTCCGCAAAAGCCTTACTTATCACACTCGTTGCACTCGGGCCAAAAAAAAAGGATGTCATCCCCGTCCCGTGACAAAAAGAAGAAAAACAATCGAAATTGCCAAATGTTTACTCATCCAGAAAGCAATTTCAAAATTTGAATGAGAAAAAATCATACGAAAAACCTCCAAAAAAAGATATAAAACGAACATCGTCCAAAATTCCGTGTACACATTACCCGACTACCATGGGCCAGCACGAGAGTATCCGCAATGATCCGCAACGTCCGGATAAAAATGATAAACGTTTTTCCGTTTTTCCGGTGCTATCATTTTTATCCATCCCTTATATCCTTTTCGTGTCTCCGCATGGTACAAGGGCACTTTCAATTTCGTTCGATGTGTCCTGTGAACTATGATTTTTTTTTTGTCAGCCCGTTTGAACAATGGTTTTCCAATTACCAACACACATCCCTCACACCCTTCGACCATGGGTCAGACATAAAGACGCCTCACCGACCGCAGTGATGCAAAAGCCTTTACGTGTACTTTTTCACTCGAAAGTAATCAACGTTCTGCAGGAGGGGTGGGTAGAGATGTACGCGTAATTGTGTCCGGAAATCGAAAATGCACGAAATTTACGTTCCCATGTTCATTTTTTATGAACTCTTGCAATAAATTTCAATTTAATCGAAGCGGCAACAAAGAAACAAGTTAAAGCACGCGGAGAGTCCTTGTTTACAAGGGCAAGGAGCACCGGTAAACGATTGCATGTTCTCTGTGTCCTTGCTTTCATTTTTCATTGGGCAATTTTCGCATCAAAATTCAGTGCACACACGCGGCCGTCAGTCAGAGCCACTGACCACTGGTTGACGGGTAGAGAAAGGGGTGGGTAGATGCCATCCCTGTTGCTGTGCGTCGAAGGGATAACATTTTTTTTAATCAATTTTATTGAAAGTCATCCAGTTGAAATAAAAGGATTAAAATATTCGGCAATGATACGAACTGATAAACGATGCTGAGCTGACCAGGCCATCTGTGACGTTACGTGAAGTTTGGAACATTTATGGGCGCAGTTGGTGGGCGGTGAACCAGAATAAATTGCAACTTGTTAACATTCATGAGCTTGGACGGAGTATGGAACTGGTCCAACTAATCGCAAGTCATTCTACTAATTTGAGCGGAAACTGGAAACTGCATCTATGGGCTTTGTTTGAAAAGATGTCATAGAGATAATGGTCAGAGTGACCAGGCGGAAAATTATATGTGAAAAGTGGACATTGTCTACAGTTTGACAGGCGAGTAATGACAGATGAGTGAGTGACAGGTGATTTTATCGGAGGAAGGGCTATTAGCCACATGCCACTAAGTGATGAAAGTTTAAATTGGAAATGGTTTTGGCAAGTACAGTTTCTTTCTAATTGTGCTGCCATCTTTTTTGAATTTGAAGAAAGCTTGATGACAGGATATTTGGGCATCGACTTCATTTCTTCAAAAACCATCCCAAAAACCTTTAAGTAAATTGAAGCGCATTAATCCGGAACTCCTGCAACAGTTTCTGTAGCGAATATGATGAACTCGACGCAGTGTTTTGGAAACTGAGGGTGAATGTCCAATGCAAACAGTGAGACTGCATCTTTCGTCAATTAGTTAATTTAGCAATGGACTCTGGTAGATAATGAAGTTGGGCTGAATTTATTCGGTTTTATAGTGATTCGATTAGATATCAGTTTCACCGTGACATATATTAGTGTAAGCTTAAGTCTCCAATGTTGGACACTTAAGTGTTACTGAAATCATTGAGAGTTGCGTAGGTGCGAAAAATTGAAATAGGATTTCATTTATTATTTATTCAACTTTTGGTTTGAACTGCAAATATGAATTCAGACATTGCAAATTGACTTACTTACTTACTTAGGTGGCGCTACAGTTCGGGGTGAACCTGGGCCTCAACCAACAAGCCTCTCCATTTAGCTTGGTCTTTAGCTAATTGCCTCCAGCGGCGCGCTCCAAGTTGGTCGAGGTCCCCTTGAACTTGTGCGCGCCAACTACGGCGCTGATTCCCTCTACTGCGTCGTCCCTCGGGATTAGATTTGGTGTCCATTCGCTCTACATGTCCTAGCCATCTCAGACGTCCAATACGCAGTTTTTTGACTAGGTCGATGTCGCTGTATTGCTCGTATAGTTCATGATTGAAGCTTCTCCTCCAAAACCCGTCAACGCAAACGGGACCGAAAATCTTACGAAGAATTTTTCTCTCGAAGTGACCAAGGATATCTTCATCCTCTTTTAATAAAGTCCATGTTTCAGCGCCGTAAAGCAGGACTGGGATGATCAAGGTCTTATATAGAGTCTCCTTAGTTGTTCGAGATAGGGCTTTACTGTTGAATTGCCTTATAAGCCCAAAGAAACAGTCATTGGTAAAAGTTATTCTTCGCTTGATTTCTGCACTGATTTTGTTAGTAGAATTTATAGCAGAGCCAAGGTAGACAAAGTCCCTTACTACCTCGAAGTTATAGCTGCCGACTGTGACCTTCTGTCCAATTCATCGGCGTTGTCTTTCCCTTCTTGTTGACATCATATACTTGGTTTTGCCTCGTTTATCGTTTTGGTCGCTTCCGCCTCAATGCTTGCAAACGCACCGGTGACAGCCCGCTGAGTTCTTTCGGTAATGTCTATATCGTCGGCGTATGCAAGCAGTTGCACAGACTTATGATAGATTGTGCCTCCCGTGTTGGTTTGTAAGTTCCGCACAATCCATTCAAGTACAATATTAAAGAAGTCGCATGACAGCGCGTCACCTTGTTTAAAACCTTTTTTGACATCAAAGGTCTCGGTGAGATCATTACCGACCTTGATGGAGCAGCGAGCGTTCTCCATCGTCATCCTGCACAGACGGACAAGTTTGGCAGGGATGTTAAAACTAGACATGGCTCTATAAAGCTCTAGACATGGCTCTCTTGCGCCGTGGGCGCCGTGGCGTAAGTGGTTAGTGTGTCGGATCACTACGCATGAGGTTCCAAGTTCGAATCCCAGAAAATACCAAAAAGTTTTTTCACGGTCCCACCTCTCGCGAGCGTCTGACAAACATCCCAGAGTATTGTTGTCACGAAAAAGCTTCTCAAATCGCCGTTCGGATTCGGCATTAAACTCTAGGTCCCTTCCATTCGTGTGAAAAATATAACGCACACAACATGAGTGGTTGCGAGAAGCTAGGCCCTGGCACTTTAAAGAGCTGTTGCGCCAAATATTTGTATTTTTGTATGGCTCTCTTGCGGGCATCTTCTGGTAGCTGTTATAGTTTTATGCAATCCTCCGCACTCGATTCTTATCTTCCTGCTACGAAGAATGATTAGGATCCAGTTTATTACCAGAGGAGCGATGTTTTTCCTGATCATAGCCTTTTTGACAGCCTCATAGGAAGTGTTGTCGAAAGCTCCCTGTACATCTCTGAAGGCAGCTAATGATTTGTTAATCAATAGCGTTAAGCTGTGAATGGGTGTTTCAATGTACTTCCCAGGTTGGTAAGCAAATTGATTTGCATGCAAACGATCACGTAAGAAGAACTTTTCCCTTATAAGATGACCGCCAATTTTCTCCATCGTTTTTAGGAGAAAGGAACTGAGGCCAATGGGTCGAACAGATTTAGGCGGTTGTTTCACCTGCTTTCCGTTGGTACTCAGATCATCGGCTAATCATGGTAGTATTCGATCAAATCGCAGGGGTTCAGTGAAAACGTACGTTGATTCTTTGTGGAGTGGCGTATCTGTTGGTTTCTTTTCGAAATTACTATTAAAATCACACCGTGCAATATTTTGAAATGATTAGTGCTTAATTGACAGAACATCTTTGGATTATTTATCATTAAATCGCGACTGGATTGGATTAATTCGCAAGAATGGGAACGCCATTGTACATCTCGAGGGCCCTTCGTGAAGATTTCTATAAGCACTATAAATAAGCGCTAGCGAAGCCAACAAGCGATGGATACATGCACCATTGCTAACACGATGTGGCCTGCCTATGATTTGAGCAGAACACGTTCTCTGGTTAGGCTTACTGGCTGAACCTGTCAAAAAGTAGAAATATATGGGAACTCAATAGTGCGGTCACAATGAGGTAGCTGCGGCGTAGCAGCAGCAGTAGTGTAGTACGAAGTTGGTTTACTTTTAACTTGTGTAGCGCTACAAGTGGCAGATAGAGAAATTGGCGACTGTTGAAGAAAAGGCAGCCGACATTTTTTTGCTGTGTTTGGTTCGGTTCTCTATACGATGCTTTTGTGGTGGATTCTTGAACTGAGTTCAGCAGTAGCGCAATAAATTTGAAATATTCGTTACCCTCAAAATGGAAGAGCACGACGTGGAAAAATTTATTTTGCTGGTGAAACGAAAATAGACTTATCCATTTCTTATTATTTTTATTGTATTACTATTATAGCACAATCATCTCACAAAAATAATCAAATCTCAGTAACACCAAAAAGAAAAACACAATTTTAATCAGCTGGCATTATTTGACATTACTACGCGCTACACCATTGTGGGCGAATTTTGCGAGTGTAGCACCACACAATTTGACAGCTCTACGTACTATGCTACTGCTACGCCGCAGCTGCCTGCATTGTGTTCAGCCAGTTAGAAGTAACAGTACGCGGGTTGTTGCACAGAATTCTTCCCGAAAATGAATTTAAAGAAAAAAAAAAACAAACACGAAAGCGAAAGCCGGCCGCGCACGCGAGGAAAAAAACGAGAGTGACAGATCGCCACAGATAATATCAAGAGGATCGGGAAAGTGCAACAAAAGCAGCCTTTAGGATGCTGCTCTCCCGGTTACTCAGCTGGGGTGAGTTCACTGGAGTCAGCGAAATCGGGTGTTTACACACGATATGGAAATGGGCGCCACCAGATCTTTGAAAGGGATCGGGAAACCCTGGGAAAATGAATGGGGTGGGAATCCTGAAATTGTGCCAATAAAAAAAAACAACAAACGTGCGTTATAAAACTCTACGAGTACGGCTAATTTATTCAAAATTTCGAAAAGTTTCACAAAAAGGAAATGGCAAAAAAAAGAGAACAAACCTGCTCCCTTCTCCTCGTCTCCAGAATGTTTCTCCTGAGAATCCTCTTCCTGTTCCTTCTTTCTATTCCTCCTTGAATCTTCCTGCTACTCCTGCTCTTCAGCCTGTTCCTTCTCCGCTCTGATATTATTCTCCTTGGTCCCTTCTGGAACTTTCCGCTTGAAAATAACTCGGAACAAAACTTGTTCTCTAACTCACAACAAAAACCTCCTCAAACACTAGCGTTTGTTCGCACTCGCTCGTGGTCAACCAAGAAGTGCTGAACTCGCCTCAGCACTTTGCCTAACCGACCGAGAGCCTCTCTCTGTAAATTGACATACCGCTTATTCAGCCATTACCAGTTCAAGGACGGCTTTATGTGCAGTACTCCGCTCTTTGGCTGAAGCATGCAACCGTTCCTTGAACGCCGCTATCCAGCAGCTCTTTCCATTTTTCCAATGGCTCTCTCTCTCTCTGGAATCGCCTCCAACTGGCAGTTCAAAGGGTCGGGTTACGCATTCCCGGGGTTCGCTGTTTACCTTGGTGCCACGTTCATAGCAAGCACTAGCAATTGAGGGGCTAGTGAACGCAAAATTAAATACTCGAAACAATACCGCGAAAAATACAAAAGCGAAGAAGGAATATGAGAAGAAAAAGGAAATTTGTCAAACAACGCTTGGCGTTGGACTTAGCGTGGAAGAAAAGAGGTTATTGAATGTAAAATATAAATATGTCAAATAACGCCTTGCGTCGGACACTCCTGAGGAGGAAGAGATCAGAGTGCCCACTCGTATTCCTATTATTGTGATAAATCCGCGAAAGCTAACTATCCCGGTGGAATCTCACGCAGATTTGGGGAAAAGGGACTAGCCGATGACGTGCCACCCCATACAAATAATAAAATATAAGCGTCGGGCTCTCGGCCATCGATGAATTTATGAATTTGGACTGAACCTCCTCCAGTCCGTTGACCGCTGCTCATGTCGTACAAGTTGTGTTGAATGTTTGCGATATTTGGGTAAATGTGTGATGTTCATGATGTATCTTGCTGTGTACTCGTCCTTTATGTGTGGGCTCGCCCTGGTGGTGTGGGCAAGATATTAGGGAAGTCCACCCTCTTCTTCGTCGTCGCTCGTCTCACTCGTCGCTGATTTAATTCACATCGTTGGCGGACGGTCCATCCGCATTAGAGGGTTGCCAACCGACCGTTGGGCTCTGTCTCTCGGAGTACCTGCTTTTGTTGCCCCCTTGAAGCGTGTGGAGAGGTATAAGCACTGAATGGCGGAACCATCCAGGAACGCTTAACGAGACCACTGCTTCAAGAAGACAGCGGAATAAAATTGGAGGGCCAAAAATGGTGGACGGGTGGGAATTGGTAGGATGGAGGGGACCAAGGATTTCGTGCGAAATTTGCACGTAACAGGGTCATATTTGCCATTGGGGTTTATGCAGAGTGTATCGGCGTACATTACATCGACTACGGCAGAAATTGCAGGGACGAGGAAGAAATTGAAGCTGTCCGTTATCTGCTGCGCACATTTGCTGCCCTCGCCAACAGAAGAATGAAGGTTCTTGGTAGTTACTTCTTCATTGACCTGCAGGACTTACGCCATATTGAGTTAAACGATCTCCTAAGATGTATATCCCTATCTTAATAGTTCTAAATCAGCGTTCCTTTCCTTTTCGAGTTGATAGACCGTTTGAGATTTATATTATTATCTAGCTGGGTGTAAACTTAGCAGTTTTGCTTGCAGGTTCCCAGGATAAAAATGAAATGGGCACAATGGACACATCCATACATCAGCCCATGAAGGGCCACGTTAAGTTTTTCGTACGAATGGAAGGGAACTACAATTTTGTGCCGTATTCGAAGGGATATTTTTATTTTGTGTTTGAGAAGCTGTTCATGACAACAATACCATGAAATATTTTTGGTGTATTCTGGGATTCGAACGTTGAACCTGGTCCGAGACACTAACCACTGCGTCACAAGGCACGCATCTACCTAACCTGACGTTGACAACATTCATATCAAACATAAGGAGTGGCCCATCTGTTGGTTTCTATTTTAAATTACTATTAAAATTATACTGTTTAATATTTTAAATCAGTACGCATTCCCAGTCTTTGTAGAAAATAGTTTTATTTAAATGGCTATGCGACTGGAGTGGTATTTGCCCGCTGGAAGCACTTCATTTCGACCAAACATTGTTTTAAAATTTCGCACAGTTTCTGCAACACAGCACTCATTTTGGAAACAATTTCTAAATATTTGCCAATCTGGTTCAAGCTTCAAAAAATCATTTCTTATCGCGGATATTTCAAATGCGGTACTACCTATGTATGCCACGCTTGTTACTCGTATGCTATATGAACTTCAGACAATACAAATGTAATAGCTTTCCGGAGCACGATATCTTTCCCCAATACCTATTTATTTTACATCTTCTTATTTAGGATTTATCTTACACTGAACAAAGCAAGGATAACAAAAGTTTACAGTTCAGTGAAATTGAAAATTGCAAATCTTGAGTAAATGCAAAATAGCCCAACCCCTTGAAACTTTAAATTTCTTCTTTCATGTTTCCCAATAGGAAACCAAGCTGCATACTCCTTTCGAAATTAAATTTAAAACCAGCGAAGGACAAACAAAGACAAGCCACCACTACCGCCGCCGCTAACAAGGAAAAGTACACAAAGAAATCTTTTTCAAAGGTGAATCCTTCCGCATTCAAAAAAAAGGGAGAAAAAGGATTTAAAATGTAATTTGACTATTCATGTCACATTATTTGCAAATTAGCCACCCTCCCTCGAAATACACATACGCTCTTCATATGTGAGTATGATGTTCACTTTTAGACCTTTAACTAACCCACAGGGTGGAAGGGCCGCTCACAATGTTTTGACATCTCATCTATCGTCAGCCATCAATATGCATCGATAAATTTGAATAACAAGGACATGTGCCACATGCAAAATAACAAAACAGTATGGGGGTCATACGAACGAAAAAAAAAATCTTTGATCTTGAGTATCGGATAAATGAAAATAAGATACTACCTTTGACATGACACAGAAGAAGATTGGCAAATGTTTGCCCTTGTCGTTGGCAAACAAAGACTAGTGAAGTGAAAAGGTTCCGTCTTGAATCGTTGCAAATCGTTGTACGCTATCAGTTAGATGGAGTTGGACTGGCAATGACACTAAGAGGTTGTCCTCTCCAACTTGAAAAAATCATTTGTTCAAGAATGTCCTTTTGAGGATAATATGCCTAATGGCATAGTATTTCCATTTCTCTGCTATATTGTACTAACTTGGAATGAAGTAACTTCCGTCATCAGCAGCGGCAGCGCTGAAAGCCAAGTCTGAAATCGCTCACTTCTAAAGTATTTGCACTGCCGTATGCTAGAGAACAGCATGGGAGGAACTTCGAGAACCATAAGTCCGCAATTTTTCATTAAATAAAAAAGGATTGACTCTGAACATCTTACACAATGATCCATTTGAAAATCTCAGACAAAGTCGGGCACAACTTCCATCAAAGGCAATCTCCACCCTTCATATGCTAGCGCTATTAAAATCCATCAAACAAGGCTTTATCAAATCCCGGCACTTTGTCATCTCTCATCGCATCCTTGTTCCATGCGAAGATGTCTACTATTTTTCACACTCATTGTTTGGTGGAATTTTTTTTTTATATTCAGCTTAGGGTTGATCCTTGTAAGCGTTCACGGTTCACCCCATCTCCAGTTCTTATCTATTTACTGGGACCTGGTTGGATTCCAATATTTCATTACTCCAGTTGAATTATAATAAAAGGAAGTAGAAATCAGACGAATTCATAACCTTTCTTTTGAACGGTTGGTTGCCTTTGAATTCGATTGGAATGTGCGTGAATTCACTCGATTATGTGACAGGATTTTCTTGTACAAAAAAAAAAAAAAAACAGAACACACACAAAGAGCATAAACGAAGAAATTGATTTTGACTGCGGGGTCACGTAGGGGACCCTTGTCCGTAGACGCCACCTTTATTAGTTTTTTGTCATCCTTTTTGTAATAAATAATAAAGAAAAAAAAAAATCGCAAATGTCCTCGGAATGAAGGAAAATATTTTCCACTGCTTTTGTGTGAAAATTGAATTGTTCCACTCGTCGAAACAAGGATATATGGGATGCAACAAGGAGATGAATGTGGAATTTTTGTGTTTTGTGATTTATGTCCGAACGAGTTTAATGTGACAACGTCATTTGATATTGGAAAATTGGATTTGTAGTCCTTGTTATATTATATCCTCGTTCGTTTTTCTAAAAATGTGTGTAATACTATATATTTATCACTCGGCATGCGAATTATTTTCGAGACGGGGAAAAGCGTAGGCTATCGAAATACCTATGAAATGTTTAAGGGAAAGCTATTAATAAAGAACACCAAAGGGAAGGATTTAAAGATTGACTTTCACTCGTTCGATAAGGCTATTTGAAAGTTTGAGAGTATCCTCATCCTCTTATTTTTGGTGGAGAGAATTCAGGGAGTTTGTGTTTTCTTGTGAATATAAATCTTTGTTGGGTTAACGGAGAGGCCGCAGTTGTTGGTCTATCTCAGCAGTACGTTGAGGGCAGACTGCGTTATATCGGCCAGCGTCTGCGGATATTTGCCTGATATTAGGATAGCAACATCATCTGCGTAGGCAATCACTTTGCAACCAGTTTTTTTGATTTTCAGAAGGGATTCGTTGTACACTAAATTCCATAGTAGTGGAGACAGTACACCTCCTTGAGGGGTTGTAGGTACTAAGGTGGTTAATAAATAGGACATGCAATTACTTTTTTCACAAGAGTTGTGCTTCATTTTATTAAGAAAATACTGTTGTAACTTTTAAGATATTTTAGATGAAATTACTTTCTAAAAGGAAAAACAAGCCACCAAACGAATCATTGTCGTATCGATCACTCTGCATGCTAGATAGGTACGGCTAGAAAAGTCTTGGAGAGTATGATCTGCAATTAACTTCAAACCGCAGCAGTTGTCGAAACAGCAGTATGGTCTTAGAGAAGCACACCTAACGATAAATGCAATAAAAGTGGTAGTTGAAATGACATGATACTCGTAGGTTATACAGGAAAGGAGGCGAAGAGAAGTCTCTAAAAGATACTCGCGGTAAAACCCTCGATTTCGAAAGTGCTTTCAGCTGGAATCTAATTTTGGGAGCAATTAAAAATATGCGAGTGCCAACTTACATACATTACCAAAATCATGCCGGATTACTTACTATACAACATTGATTGTGACCTCACGGAATAAATGGTGAGGCGTACCCAAGGACCCGTGCTGGGACCACTTTTGTTGAACATGATGTACGATGGTGTACTACAGCTCCCAATACCTGAGGAGTGAAAAATTATCACCGCAAATGCGAGCGCCACGCTTTCACGCACCATGCCTAATACAGGAGGACCAAGACACAGCCGATGACTGTTGTTAGCCAGAGAGGCTACATCTATCTATATAAGTCTATATGCTTCATCAATCTCAACAAAGTTACGAAAGCAAAATTGCGCAAATATAATAAAGGGTGACCAATTGTTATCTTTCAGCAGCTGTCAAAGTTACCAATGACATCCAGCTGTTAAAAGATTTGCCATTTCATCATGCATCGTTTCACGCTTGCCGAACGTGGGGAAATTGTTAAAAAATATTATCGAAATCAGTTGTTAATACGCAACGTGAATTTCGTCGTGAAGTCGGTCGTCATCATCGTTTCAGAGTGCAGGCAATTCGTCGCACCGTGGAAAGTTTGAGCGTGAGTACACTCTTTTGGACCTTAAGCCATCAACCCGACAGAGATTGGCGGGAAATGAAGAAAACATAGGCGCCGTAGCGGCCAGTATTGAAGAAGACCCAGAAATGTTAATTCGGCGCCGATCAGCTGAGTTGGGCATCACCAGAGAGTCAACCCGGCTTTTTTTGCTGTTGAATTTGAGCCTACATCCATATAAGATTGTGCTGACGCAAGAATTGAAGCCGAACGACCATAGACCATGCCAAACAAGCGACGAAACGCTCAAAGTTATGAAGGAGAAATTTGGCGACTGGGTCATCTCACGGCGAGCGTTCATCAATTGGCCGCCGCGATCATGCGACTTGACACCACTCGATTATTTTCTCTGGGTCTACGTCAAGTCCTTAGTCCACGATACCAAGCCAACCACTTTAAACGAGCTCGAGGTCAACATTCGAGACGCTATTGCTAGAATAACGTTGAACGTATTGGACCAAGTCATCAAAAATTGGACCGACCGCTTGAAGCACTGCCAGTGCAGCTGAGGCGGCCATTTAAATGATGTGCTATTCCACACTAATGGCATGAATGCAGCTTCAAAATAAAGTCATAATCAATTTTATATCTCACACCGTTGTTGCTTTATTTAAACTTTTTTTTCCTATCGTTCTTATCTGGTCACAGGGAATTGATCTTCGTGCTGAGATCAATCTGTGCTTATCGCACAACATCAAACGACGCACTGGCAAAAATACTTACTTACTAACTTAGATCCTTTAACCCCTCGGGGGGCATAGGGACCACGCCAGCGCGTCATCTTGTTCCAAGTTCTGCAATGCGTTTGAGCTGCCTCCAACTCATTCCAAAAGAGCTCGATTCCTCCACAACTGTTCTGCGCCACGTTTGCCTAGGGCGCACCGCTATTCTACCTGCCTGGGTGAGCGAATTCCATTGCATGGCGTATTTTGCAATGGAGTTGTCTTCACGCCGTTGGGTGTATCCAATCCATTGCCACTTTCTTCTTCGTATAGTAATGCTTATAGGTTCTTGGCCCGTTCTCAGATAAAGTTGTTCGTTGGAGATGCCGTTCGGCCAAAAAATCCTCAAGATGATTCTTAAGCATTTGTTTACGAAGACTTGCAACCTGCGTGTGTTAATGGTGTCCACCTTCCAAGTACTGCACCCATAAAGCAGCACTGATTCTACGTTGGAGCGGAACAGTCGTAGCTTGGTTCTTAAGCTGATAACATTGCTTCTCCAGATTTTGGATAGCATTCTCGATTCTGCTGCACACATCCAGTTCGGTGCCACCGCGATTAGCCGAGATCATACTTCCTAAATAAAGAAAGTTATCAACATTCTCGACTTCCTGTCCCGCAATATTAAGTTGAGCGCGGGTATTAGAAGTGGTCGGGGCTTTTGTTTTGGCTGTGTTTATTTTTAGCCCCACTTTGTTTGCCTCAGCTTCTAGATTGTGGGCCATCAGATGAAGCTCCATTATCCGATATGAAAGTAGTCTCGTATGTAGCCTTGATAATAGCTATAAGTTTTTCTGTGATGCCTCTCCTGCGCAAGGCCAACCAGGCAAGGCATCTCGATTCAAGCTGTCGAAGGCCTTCTCGAAGTCGATAAACAGCAGCGGAGACCTATACTCAACGCATTGCTCGATTATGATCCGCAAGGTGTTTATGCGGTCGATGCAGGAAGATCCAGCACGAAACATGCCTGTTCAACATCGAGAGTTAAATCTAAATGTTCTTTAGTTCGTTCTAGAATTATTCTAGCTATTATTTTGGCTACGGCTGGAAGAACACATGTACCTCTCCAGTTACCGCATTCCATCAAGTTTCCGTTCTTTGGAAGCCTAATGATCATCCCTCTTTTCCACTGCAGTGGAAATTGTTCACTATCTCAAGCTCTCCGTATTATCGGATGCAGCTAATCTGCCGATGTATTTGGCGCCGCGTCACTTGAAATAGTTCAACACGGATGCCATAAATACCCACTGCCTTGTTCTTCTTGAGGGACTTGATTGCTGTTATTATATCGGCTTTGCTAGGAGGTACGGTGCGAATTCGGGAGTTTGTTGCTTCAAACTGCTCATTCGAATTCAAGATCATACCGCCATTGTCTAAGTGATTTAGCACTGTAGCAAAATGTTCTCTCCATCTAGTGAGCTGATCCTCATCCGAAATCAGAAGGTTACCATCTAGACCCTTCACTGGATGCTGTTTGGAGTTTCGACCACCAATGAGCTCCTTAGTGATGCTGTAAGCAGTCCTACTGTCGCACCTACTCGCTGCTTTTTCAGCCCTTGAGGCCAGTGAGTTGATATATTGACGTTTGTCACGTCTCACACTACGCTGCACTTCTTTCTTCTTCGCACGATATTGGGTTTCAAGCTCGGTTCTCTCTACCGCTGAGGCTGCTGCAATCCGAGCCTCGATTGATGTACGCTCATCGATCCGTCTCCAGGTGTTTGTAAAAAGCCATGTGCGGTGGTGTTTCTGCTTTTTACCGACAAACGTGCGTGCCCTAGTCGCAAAAGCATTTTTCACAGCACTCCAGTGGTCATCCATGTTCTCTATGCTGCTGATTGCTTCTGCTTCTAAGGTAAGATGGTCCCTGAACTGTTGGCGCACTTGTGGAACCTTGAGCCTGTCGATATTAAACCTAATGTTAAGTAGGTTTGAGTGGTTGCTGTTAACGGATGCAGTACGAAGGCGTAAATGAGCTACCATAAGATGGTGATCTCGTTCTTGTCCGACGTCAGCTCCACGTCTGTTTCGGACGTCCAGGAGACAATTTCTAAAGCGGCGACTGATCGCAATGTGGTCGATCTGGTTGGATCTTCGTTGCCTATCAGTAGAGACCCAACTGATCTTATGGCAGGTGTTATGCTTAAACAGCGTACCTCCGATAACTAGGTGGTTGCTATTGCAGAAGTCCACAAACCGCTCATCGTTGTCATTACGGTCTTCCACGCCCTGAACTCCCATCACGTGCTTAAGCATAGTGGTGTCGCTACCCACCTTGGCATTGAGATCTCCCATCACCATTACGATGTCCCCATTAGGCGTTTGGTTGTAGGCGGCGCCTAAGTGCCTATAAAAATCATCCTTTTCATCCTCAGTCGCGTCTAGAGTCGGAGCATAACACTGTATGAAGGTAATTTTTTTAATTCTACTCTGGAACCTAGCTGTGAATATCCGGTCACTATGGGGTTTCCAGGATATGAGTAGTAGCCATGTGCTGCTGGAGTTAGCATGAGTCCTACTCCGGAGCTCCGTGCACTTCCAGCTGGTTTACCAGAGTAGAGCATGACAGTGCTTGTTGTTGGGGAGATATATTCCCCAGCATCGAACCATCTTATCTCGCTCAGCCCTAAGATGTCTATTTAATACCGTGCGAATTCGCGCTCCAATAGGGGGAATCTGTCGTTATAAGGCCCTTCCTTGAGTGAGTCCAGAAGCGTCTTGACGTCCCAGAATCCGATCGTTGTCCGTATTCGATAGCCAAAGGTCGTCATCAAATGATCCGTCCGTATCCGAGGCGTTGGTTTACGTTTCGGAGCAGTTCGGTTTTTTACGGTTGCAGCTCGCTGGGCCACAGACCAACCGACACTTATCCTGTTTTTTGGGCGCAGGAAGCTCGCTATTCTACCTCTCCCGTTCGCAATTTGGAACCAAATTCCCAGATGGCACCACGAGGAGGTAGGAGTAGGGCTTACTAACAGAGCTGCTAGGTTTTCGGCTGAAGTGACTCTTTCTCGTTACTTAGCGGACCAACACCTATCGGGAGATGCTGCCCCTACGAGGCCTTTGTAAGTCGTTTACGATCCAAAAACAGGCAAAATGCGTCCCATAAATACCCTGGTAAAGGAACAGCAGCGACAGTATTCTACAAACCACAAAGTAGATTACAAAAACAGCTCCGATATTGAAAACAGGCACCTATCACGTAAAAGCTAAAGTATATTGGAATGTCCGATGTCTCAGCTTATCTCACATCATGGATCGAATTACGACATGGAAAGGTGGGTAGACTACTATCTAACGTGCTTCCTGACGGGGTATGGGTGTTTCCGACCGTATCATTCATTACAAGTAGAAGAATGGCCATTACTGCCTTAAATGCGTTAACTGCAATTAAAATGTGAGCACTTGTTCTTCGAATGTCTATGCTTCTACGGTGAAAGGGAAACACTGACGGGAAAACTCAGTGAGCTACTATCCCCCGAAGATATAGTTGTGGAAATGTTCGAAATCTTTTATTAATATTGTAAGCAAAAGTTTGTAACTGTTTCACTACAAACTACTAACTACTTCTACTATAATACTTTTACTGGGTTGTTATATCTGGAGTAACGTAAGCTATGTATGCATGTTTAAAAGGGTTGAATGGTGACGACAAAAGTGAAGTAAGTCGGAGAAAAATGCTGTTTGGATGATTCTACTGCTTACGCTAAACCCAGTTACAAGTACTAAGGAAGAACTGAGGCACTCTCAGATACCAATAATCTCATGTCTTCCATTTCTTCTACAGTGCTTTGCTTTAGCTTTCCGACCGAACATTTCTGCTGTTAATTATTTCTTGTTAAAGAAGCTTTATTCTGATCTATTGACTATAAACAATCGGGTATCATCGATACAAAGAAAGTTTCCAAGGCCCTTTTATACGACGCAGACGTGCAATAGTAACACTCTAACAACGGAGAGAAAATTTAACGAGCGATTTAACAGCATTATCTTAAAATATGTGGTTAAGTAGGTAAATTCACATCTATTTAATAATTTGTATTCCATCGGTGTGACAAGAAGAAGAATACTACCCACACCCCGTAATCTACACTCACATAAAAGTCATTATACGGATTATCTTACGTGCGTAGCCAGTTAGACTTTTATAGTTCATCGTTAAGTCAACAGCTTTGCAGTACTGATTTGCATCAGAATTCCATTGAGGTGAACAATAAATCGTCATTGGGACTTCAAAAAATCATAAAATTGACACAAAAAGTGCGAAAAAATGTAAAATATTCTACCGGCACCCTCCTGCGGTTTCGTGTGACCGATTTCTTAGCGAATATTTATGACTTGTTTAGAATAATCCGATGTGTGATGTATTTTCTTTGTGAATCCATATATCTTTCGTGTATCTCTGGGATAATGGAGTTAATTTAAATTTTTCTTTCCACCATCCCCTTGTAGTGTCTTTGTTGAAATTGATATACCAACCCGAGTGCAACTGTTTTAAATGGCCCAACTCACATATGGATGCGCATTACTCCTGCCAAAGACTAAAAAAAATTGCCAAAAGAAGAAGATCTTTAATTTGATTTATTAGTCCAACGTGCATGGAACGAAATACAACCCCTATTCTCCTCCGTGTTCGATTGATTCACACCGATTTTAAATTGACAGGACAAAGGACACACGAAAAAAGAAAGAAAGGAATCTGGGCCAAACAGTGGTTACTGGTGTCAATGATTTGAGATACTTATGGGTTCATTGAGAATCAAGCTTCTGCTATACTGGTACACCCCCGGCCTGGATGCTTCAATTACACTCTAAAGTAGGGTGCTTGTTAGATGGTGTAATTTCGCAGGAAAGTCCTTGTTCGCACGTTTGTGTCTTGTTAGAGTGGAACGAATTGCGAAAAAATGCAAATTTACACACGCGACGCGACGTATACTTGCGATTGATGGAAACGTCACCGCTGCTACTCGGTGTATACCTTTGCCTATTGCGAATGTTTGCAAAACAATTTACTGTCAGCTGACAAGGACATTGAGTGTGCGTTTTTTGGGGTGGAGGTTGGTGTGGTTTGAGGGTGAACGTGCTCTATTGTTCCTTTTCAAAAGGAGACATGAGAAATTGTTCAGTTTATTTGGATCATTTAAGATTGGTTATCCTTTGTGATTTTCAATTAAATTAATTTCGATGAAAAATTACTAGAGCGTCATGCCCCTGAGAAAGCAGAGCGAAGATTGAATCATGTTTTGATGATGGTGTCATCATTGATTGATTTCGATGATTTATCACGGGGATGGGACATAGAGGAGGGTTGAATTTTATAACATATTATGACGCTTTGTATTCTCGGCGCATAGTATGCACTTTCGTTATGGAACATTCGTTTTTGTATTAGAATAGATAAGAGTACAATAACTCAAGTATGAATCTATCTGAAAAGTCTAAGACTTACAGCACTGAACCTACATTTTGGTTCGGATCTAAAATATGAATGCGGCTATAGCTCCTTTCTTCATCCGTTGGCTCCTAGATATCTTTTAAATTACCAAGTAATAGACATTGGCTTTCAGATCGAACCATTACAATAGGAAAAGCAACATGTTGGCTACATCATGGCATGGACAACAATGCCTCCTGCATTATGCTACAGTTGGATAAAATTAGCGTGATGTTTTGATCTTTCTTTCTTTCGTTTGAAACCTCTTGTTCTACAGATTATGCGATGATAGTTTCTACGGGAAAGGTATCGAAAAGTCATAATAGAAGTACATATATTGCAGTCATATTAGTACAACAAATCTACAACAGTACGGGACGAAAATCAAATACAAAATTTCATTCTGCTGACAGAGGGTGTACCAGGGATGTTACCTCAGTCGACGGCCTAATATAGACTCTACCCGCATTAGAGCATGAGGCGTTTGGTGTAAGGTATAGCACACTCCAGCATTTTAGGGATTGCTGAGTTAATAGTTCAACCTGACTCAAAATAATGTGTCAAGTGAGGGTTTGCAAACAGATAGGCTTCAGTTGTTACATATCGCTCGCCACCTCATCTAGTCCATCGACATGGCGTGCGATGCGTCAATGTCCAGGAGGGCTCCAAGTAGAACAGGATGCCTTGCTACTGGTAGAACGACGAGATCAGGGTACTTAAAGCAGAGTGTCTACGGACAAGACGCAAAGTACAAATGTCTCGAAACACACCCAACTTTCAGAAGTACCTATCGTCCTTTAAGCTGGCGCGACCACACTTAAGCAGAGCTATCAAGGAGACCAAAGCCAGATGCTTTAAAGAGTTCTGCGATGAAGGTAACGTAGACCCTTGGGACACGGCGTATAGGATGGTGATGACATAGCTTAAGGGCGGCAACTCCCCTAGATAACATGCCCGGCAATACTGAAGTCAATAGCAGAACATCTTTTTACTTACTTACTTATGTCCTGTATCCCCTTGTGGGTCCTAGGGCCTCTACTACGCCTACGCGCCATCGTGTACGGTTTCTGGCAATGTGTCTGAGTTCTCCCCAACTTTTCCCTAACTGCCGTGCCTCCTTCTCGACTGTTCTGCGCCATGTTTTCCGCGGACCGCCAGGTCTTCTGCCATCCTGAGTTAGAGGGTTCCATTGCATAGCATGGTTCGCTATGGAGCTGTCACCCTTTCGGAACGTGTGACCAATCCACTGCCACTTCCGCCGTTGGATAGTTGTGCCTATTGGTTCCTGACCCGTTCTCTCGTAAAGGTGTTCGTTAGAGATACGATTGGGCCAGAAAATCCGTAAGATATTGCGCAGACACTTATTAACAAACGTTTGCAGCTTTCTGGTGATAGTAGTGGTCACTCTCCACGTGCTGCAACCATATAGCAGCACGGATTCAACGTTGGAGCGGAACAGTCTTATTTTGGTGCTCAAACTGATTGCATTGCTTCGCCATATTTTGGACAACATCCCGAACGCGGACTTTGCTTTGGCGATCCTGTTGGTTATATCCAGTTCGGTTCCACCATCGGTCGAGACAATACTCCCAAGATACTGAAAATCCTCTACTCTCTCTACCGGTTGTCCAGCAATGCATATTTGAGCCGATGAGTTAGTTCCAAGGCTGATGATTTTAGTTTTTGTCGTATTGATTTTCAGCCCGACGACACCTGCCTCCCTCTCCACATCTGCTGTCATTTGGTGGAGGTCCATAATTCTGTGGGAGAGTAAGCATACATCGTCTGCGTAGTCAAGATGTTTTAGTTGAGATGTAAGAGTCCATCGAATTCCTCCGTTTCCCGTCGACAAAGCTGCATGAAGCACATCGCTAATCACCAATAGAAATAATATTGGTGAAAGGATACAGCCTTGTCTTACCCCACTTTGGATCCCAAATTCCTCAGACAACCTCCCCCTGTGCAGAACGTGACATTTGGAGCCTTCATATGTAGCTTTGATAATAGCAATTAGTTTATCGGGAATGCCTCTCCTGCGTAAGGCACGCCAAATAAACTCCCTGTTGACACTATCGAACGCCTTCTCAAAATCGATGAACAGCAGGTGCAGTGGCGATCGATATTCAACACACTGTTCGATGATAATCCGCAGGGTGTTGATGTGGTCGGCACAGGAGGATCCAGAGCGGAAACCTGCTTGTTCGGCATCGAGTGTGTCTTCGAGATGTTGTTTGATTCGCTCAAGGATGATTTTAGCTATTATCTTAGCTACAGCAGGCAGCACGCAGATACCCCTCCAGTTTCCGCACTCCAATAAATTTCCTTTCTTAGGAAGCTTGACGATCATTCCCTTTTTCCACTCATTAGGAAAGCTCTCAGCTTCCCAAGTTCTATCTATAAGTGGAAGCAGAAGCTCAGCCGATGTTGTTGGCGCTGCTCGTAAGAGCTCTGCTGGAATACCGTCAAGTCCTACCGCCTTGTTGGTTTTGAGTGCCTTGATCGCGGTAATGATCTCATCTTTACTGGGAGTCGTGGTGCGTATTCGGGAACTTCTCACCTCGGGCATCTCAGTCTGATTTGGGAGCATATCGCTAGCGAATACACGGTTCAAAACCGTAGCAAAATGCTCTTTCCATCTCTTGAGCTGGTCCTCATCCGAAATGAGCAAGGAGCCGTCTAGGCTTTTCACTGGGTATTGACTGGAGCTGCGACCACCTGTCAGCTCTTTCGTGATTCTGTAGACAGTCCTGCTGTCGCACCTCCGTGCAGCTTCTTCTGCTTCTGTAGCCAGCGCGTTGATGTAGTTGCGCTTGTCACGTCGTACGCTACGCTGAACTTCTCTCATCTTCATGCGATATAGGGACTCTAGCTCGCTTCTCCCTGCTGCTGGGGTAGCTGCAACGCGAGCTTTTAGCTGTTTTCGTTCGTCAATCCTTCTCCAGGTATCCTCGGAAAGCCACGCCCTATGTCTTCCCTGCGATCGACCGACAATTCTTTCAGCACCAGATGTAAAAACATTTTTCACAGCACACCAATGGCCTTGGATGGTTGCGGGCATAGAGCTGCTGATTGCTTCCACACCTTGCGAAAAGTGCTCGCTTAATTGTTGGCGCACTGAGGGATCACTAAGTCTACCGATGTTGAACCTGGGCATTCTTGTGTTGTCGTGGGATCTTCGAACTGCAGCAGTGCGTAGTTGGAGAGTAGCTATCATAAGATGGTGATCACGTACTATCCCCACATCTGCCCCTCGTCTGTTTCGGACGTCCAGGAGACTGCTTCTAAAGCGGCGGCTGATGGCAAAATGGTCAATTTGGTTGGAGGTTGCTTGCCTGTCGTTGGAAACCCAGCTGACTTTGTGGCAGGTCTTGTGCTCAAACATGGTGCCACCTATCACAAGGCGGTTGGCATTGCAGAAATCCACAAACCTTTCGCCGTTGTCATTGCGGTTGCCTAGACCATGTTTCCCGATTACATGCTTGAGCCCTTCGTTGTCGCTGCCTACCTTGGCATTCAAATCCCCCATCACTATGACAATGTCTCCATTTGGTGTTGTGTTGAAGACGGCGCTTAAGAGATTGTAGAAGCTCTCCTTTTCGTCCTCAGACGAACTATTCGTTGGGGCGTAACACTGTATGATGGTGACACGTCGTACTCTAGTCCGGAATCTGGCCGTCAAAATCCTATCACCATGAGGCGGCCAGGAAATCAGGCCCTTGCGTGCTGCTGTTGTTAGCAGTAGTCCGACTCCATATTCTCGCGGACTTCCGGATGGTCTTCCAGAATAGAGTAGTACAGTGTTACGCGTTGGAGACTGGTACTCGCCCGCTTCTAACCATCTTACTTCACTTACCCCCAAAATGTCCAGTTTATATCGCATGAATTCCTTTTCCAGTTGGAGGAATCTGGCATTGTAAGGACCTTCTCTTCCCGAGTCGAGGAGCGTCTTTACATTCCAGAAACCTATCTTTGTCCGGGTACAATAGCCAAAAGTCGTCAACATGTGATCAGTCCTTATCCGAGGCATAGTGTCGGTTTCAGTAGCGAACATCTTTTTCTAAGGAGATCATCTACTATGTGCGCTATCACCAGAGAAAACTTCACAGAGGTAATTCCAGTGATTGCAACAGAGGAATTGATAATCGCATCCATAAAGATAGGTGACAACAAGGCGCCCGGACCTAAGGCATCCCTACCAAATCAGTAAAAGCCGCTGTTCAGAAAAGGTTAGACATTTTTATTGCAACGATACAAAAGTGCCTAGAAGAAGGAGTTTTCCTAATCAATGGAAATTGCAACATCTTGTTTTATTACCAAAAGGAAACAAACCCTCACGAAACCCATCGTCGTATCGCCCGATATGCCTACTGGACACTCTGGGAAAGATCCTGGAACGAGTCATTTACAACAGATTGCTCAAAATAGAGGCGGAGAAAGGGGCTTTGTCCAACCACCAGTTCGGATTCCGAAAGTCGCGCTCAACAACTGATGCCACTAAAGCGATAGTTAATATAGCAGCGGGTGGGCGCCGTGGCGTAAGTGGTTAGTGTGTCTGATCACTGCGCTTGAGGTTCCAAGTTCGAATCCCAGAAAACACCAAAAAGTTTTTCACGGTCCCACTTCTCGCGAGCGGCTGAAAAATATCCGAGGGTGTTGTTGTCACGAAAAAGCTTCTCAAATCGCCGTTCGGATACGGCTCTAAACTGTATGTCCCTTCCATTCGTGTGTAAAGTATAACGCACCCAACATGAGTGGTTGCTAGAAGATAGGCCCTGGCGCTTAAAGAGCCGTTGCGCCAAGTATTTATTTATTTACTTTTTAATATAGCAGCGGAAGCGATTCAAGGAGAAAGATGACGATACGGCTCCAAGGAATACTGCGCAGTAGTGACGCTAGATGTTAAAAATGCGTTGAATTCGGCAGAGTGGCCCACTATAAGAAGATCTCTTGCTAGGATGGATACACCATTTTACTTTACCAACAGGAAACTGAGGTATGATACCGACGAAGGAGTGAAGTACTACGGTTTCACAGCTGGGGTCCCGCAAGTATCGGTGCTGGGCCCTTTACTATGGAACATAATGTACGACGGAGTTTTACGACTACCACTGCTACCTTAAGTAAAGATAATTGGATTTGCTGACGACATCGCTGTTGTTACCGTAGCAAGACAAATTAGTGAAGTAGAATAAGCTATAAATGTGGCAATCAGTCAAATCAAAACCTGGCTAAGATCCCCCGGTCTAGAATAAGCTGACCACAAAACTGAAGCTGTTCTAATAACCAGTCGGAAATCTGTGGAATATATGAATGTCCATGTTGGAACCCCAATCAGATTCAAAGAAGCCATCAAACACCTAGGAGTAATGCTCGACAATAAAGGGTTTTCTATTAAGGGTTTCCTATCTTTCAATTTGAATAAAACAAACTGTGAGTGAGATATCATTAAAATTGTTTATTTGTTTAGAAGCCCCATGTGTGCCATTATGTATGGAATATAACATTATTCAAATGTCCGCCGCGGCTTGGCTGGGTGGGGCGCATCCGAAACGTCAAATTTTTCATAACTCTGGCGCATAAATCAGGCTGAATTGGACCAATAGCATTGATTATGTTGGCTTTCAAGGCAATGGTGGTTTGTGGTTTATTGGCATAGACCTGTGACTTAAGAAACCCCACAAGAAGAAGTCTATCGGGGTCAAATCGCACGATCTCGGTGGCCAATTCACATCGCCTCCGCGTGAGATAACCATGTTCGGAAATCGCTCGTGCAGAATGTCCATCGTGGCACCACCTGTGTGGCACGGAGCGCCATCCTGTTGAAACCACATATCGTCAGTGTCCATATCATCTAATTTGGCTCAAAAGAAATTGGTTATCATCGACTAATAGCGCTCGCCGTTGACGGTGATGGCCTGGCCAACGTCGTTCTCAAAGAAGTATTGACCGATGATGCCGCCAGCCCGAAATCCACACCAAAAAGTGACTTTCTCTGGATGCATTGCAATTTGGTTCGTGTGGATTGTTATCGTCCCAAATTCGACAATTTTGCTTGTTGACGAACCTAATCATCCAGAAATGGGCATCGTCGCTGAATATGAATTTTCGACCGTAAAATGGGCGAAGCGCGCGAAATGTTGCACGAACAGAAGACCCACTTTCATAAAACAATTTAATCATTTGCACATGTTGTTGAACGCTATAACTCTCCATGTTGGCAAGACAGACTTAATAAACGACAGTCAATTTGACAGATGTAGCTTCAACAATATGGCCGCAATCACCTGTAAAAGTTCGGAAATTCCTTTTGAAAAATCCTGTAGACTGCAGTTTAAACAACATGTTGATTATTGAAGCAAAAAAGCATCAAGACTTCAGGCAGCACTCTCAAGGATAATGCCCAACATTGGAGGACCTGGATATGCTAGGAGGATCCTACTATCCAGAGTTGTCAGCTGAGTCCTTCTTTATGTGACTCCTGTTTGGGCAGGGGCTCTCGCGACCAAAGAAACAAGGAGGAAACTGACATCAGCCTAAAGACTCTGCGCTATAAGGGCCATTAGTGATTTTAGAACTATCTCTGGAATGGTTCCGATTGACTTCCTCGCGAACAAGATGCAGATAATCTACAATAGAAGAGGCTCGAGTCATCAAGAGGCTAGCGAAGAAGAAGGGTTAAAGAAGAACAAAAAGCAGCTTCCTACGAAAAATCAGCTGTCGATGGGATAATACGGTTAAAGGTAGGTGGAGCTATAAATTAATCACCACCATCGACATTTGGGTAAACCGAGCACATGGGAACTGCACCTACCACCTCACGCAGTTTCTGTTTGGCCATGGAGGTTATCGCAAATATCTTCACCGGTTTGGACACGATAGCTCTCCATTATGTCCAGAATGTCCAGACCAGGAGGAAGATACGGAGCATGCAGCTTTCGACTGTAGTCGATTTGGAAACTGGGGAAATGACCTTCGCAGTCCTCCATTCCTCATAGACCATATGTACGGTGACCATCCGTCCTTTATTTAAGAGGACAGTCCTTTATTTTTAGCTATGCCCTGTATTTTTTTAATTTTAATAAATGACGGTTTTTGTCCTTTATTTTTGAAACTGTCCTTTAAAACATTTACAAAACTTGCATGCATCGAGCATTCATTTTTGAGCAACAGAACAATGTACGTACATCTCATATGTAACAAAAGGCAACAAAATACTAATGTAAAATACTTGAAAATGTGTTTACACCCTCAGTCCATGCTCAAGCTTATACATACGAGTAGAAACACAGTCAACTACTAAATGGAAAATAATGCTGAAAGTTTCTGGTAAAAATATAATATACGTTTTGCAATGTAATTTTTATTAAGAATTTTTTAGAAAATGAGATGCCACCAAAAAGAAAATGTTACTTTAATAATGAACTGGAAAGTGAATTTCCTTACATCAAACGCACAATAATAAATAATGAACTGCGGTGCCATGAATGCCGTTCAACATTTTCCATTTCAAATGGTGGAAGATCATCTATTACACAGCACCTTCAGACAGCAAAACATAAGCGCGCTGATTTATCTGCAGCATCAAGTAAGGCTCTGATCACGTTCGTGAGGAGTACAAGCTTTAATTCTAGGGAGAGAGGAAATGCTTTAAATGAAGGTACCTGGGCATATCATTCTATTCGGCACAACCATTCTTTTCGATCAAACGATTCTTCTTCTTCCTTTTATCAGCGAGGTTATGATCCGAAAACTAGGGATCACAACCCTCCCACTTCACCGCATTTCTACTGATCCGCCTGTGGGGTTCGCCTATTTGACATCAGAAAATATCGGCAGGCCTGCCGATTTTGAATCACTCGGTTACTGAGGCCAATGAAATGCCGATGTCGTCGCATTTGTCTGATCCAGGCGTTTATAGGCCTGCCTTTCCTACATCGCGATGTCTTTGGAACGTGCATAGATATTGCGTTTTTTACAGGGTTCAAATGATCTCTTCTTTGAACGTGGCAATACCAGCTGAGCCGGTCGCGCTCTAATTTGCGTACGATGGTTTCCTTGATGTGAAAGCTTCCACGGATCTTCGCACTTCTTATTCGATCAAGCTTGGTCACTCCTGCTGTCATGCGAAGCATCTTCATCTCAGCTGCCGTTAATTTACTCTCATACTTTTTGTACATCGTCCAACATTGTGAACCGTATGTGAGCGCTGGACGTACAACTGCGGTGTAGAGCTTTCCTTTCAACTTAGGGGGCATTTTTCTGTCACAGAAGATAGCGGAATTTTCTCGCCACTTCATCCACCCTACGCTTACACGATGATTGATGTCGTCATCACAAGTTGCTTTGCTATTGATCATAGATCCCAGATATTTGAACTTTTCGCACTTGGGAAGCACTGTTCCATTCAAATAAATATCTGGAATAGGCCTGAGTGGATCAGAGAACGGGCAGCACAAGTACTCTGTCTTTTTTGAACTAATGCGATACCCATTTCCCTCCAAAACGTCCACCCACACATCAAGTGCTCGTTGCAGGGATGTAGGATCCTCACTTATGATGGCTCCATCGTCAGCAAAGAATAACTGATGTACCTTGGGGTCCATCACTTTACCTTCAAGCAGATAATCAAGGACTGTAATAAAGAGCAAAGGACTTAAAACGCTTCCCTGGTGCACCCCGACTTTGATTGGGAACTCTTCGGTTACTCCAGCGGGGCATCTTACTTTTGTCTTTGCTCCTTCGTACATGTCCATAATCATCTGTACATAGGTTTCTGGAACCCCTCGATGTCTTAGCGCCACCCATATCAGATCTCGTGGTTGTCTGTCGAATGCCTTTTCAAAGTCAACCAATACAATATGCAAATCCCTTAAGGAATCACGATGTTTTTCCATTATGATCCTTATACTTTGGATTGCATCTGTGGTTGATTTACCCGAGACAAACCCGCACTGATCATCAGATAGCCGTATTATTTTTCGCAGTCGGCCACCTAATACCCGCTCAACGATTTTCATGGTGTGTGACATCAGCTTGATCGAACGGTAGTTATCACAGTTTCGCGTATCACCCTTCCCTTTGTATACAGGGAGAAGGTAACTTTCCCTCCATTCATTCGGCATTGGATCACCTCTCACGAATTTGGAGATGAGAATTCTGAGCCATCTGAACCCGATGTCTCCCATCCTTTTCCAGAACTCAGAGGGTATCTCGTCTGGCCCAACCGCTTTTCGTTTTTTTGGAGTATTTGACCGCCTCACTAACTTCTTCGACTGTAATGTCGGGTATTTGTTCACAGTTAGGGGTGGCTCTTGGAAAGTATAGCCGGGGAAACTGTTCATTCAAAAGCTCTTCACAATACTGCCGCCACCTCTGCAGAATTTTGTCGTCATCCACAAGAAGCTGGCCATGAGCATTGCTAATGAACTTTGGCGAACGAATCTCCTGAGCATTCTTCCTTCTTTGGGCTGCTATTTTGAAGATAGTGGCACTCTTGTTTATATTGTGTCTTCGCAGCTCCTGGATAGCCTGGTTTGCATCAGCAACCGGGGAAAATATTTTATCCAGCTCCCGATACAGGCCCTCCGTACTCTCTGCTTGAAGCTGAGCGCACTTCTTCTTCGCTTTTTTCTTGCAGCATCTGTATTCCATTTCGAGGCGAGCTTTTTCGTCACTATTATTAGAGGGGCACTTTGACCAAGCTTTGAAAGCCGCTTTCTTCTCATTTATCACGTTCTTAGCTTCATCACTCCACCACCATGTTTCTTTGGCGTGTTGATGGTGGCCTCTTGAAGCTCCTAGCAGTGATTTGGCCTTCTTTAAGCAAGTTCGCTGTAGGGAATCCCACATATTTTGTGCTCTGCACTCTTCATCCTCAGCTCCGTTGATGGTGTGAGAGAGGTAATTTTTCATTACGAAAACAAAAGCATCGCCTTTTTCTTTGTCCAGATTGTACCACTTGATTTTCTCAGAGACCCTTGTTTGTTTGCTTTTCTTTGGTGTTTTCATAAAAATTTCTGTTAGCAGGAGACGGTGTTGACGAGCGATTGCCTCTCCCAGCATCACTTTGCAATCTTTTACCCGAGGCTTCATGAAACTGGCTACCAAATGGTAGTCAATCTGAGTTTCATCTCCACCACTGCTGTAAGTGATCAGGTGTCGGCTTTGTTTGATGAACATGGTATTTAACACGATAAGACCGTGTGATTTGCACATGCTTAGGATGTCTTCACCAGGAAGGTTCCTGGTGCCATATCCTAGTCCTCCATGGCAGTCTTCATAGTCTTCGTTTGATTTCCCGACATGTCCATTCAAATCTCCTCCAACAAACAGAAATTCTTCCTTTGGGATGTTCTTAAGGAGATTGTGGAAATCTAGCCAAAATGCATCCTTATCTATCTGATTGCACCCATTGTGGGGAGCATATGCACTGACAATATTCCACACCTCTCCTTGTATTACTAGTTTGAGAGACATCAAACGGTCGCTGGACTTCGAAATGCTCAAGACGTTTCCAAGTAGCTCTGCCGTAAGGATGATACCGATTCCGTTCCTAGCCTTTTCTGTTCCGTAGTAGAACATCTTGTAATCTTTTGTCCTAACGTCCAAGAAACGCGCCCGATTCCCGGTGTTTTTCCATTTCTTTTCTTGGACATACAAGATGTCCACCCACCTTCTATTCATCATCTCTTCCAGCTCGTAACTTCGACCGGTCATGCTTCCAACGTTCCAACTCGCGACCCTTAAATTGCGTCCAAACTGTTTCATTATGTTGCTAGCCCCCGGAATCCGTATAGCTCTGACCCGAACATTTCTGCTCGGTCCAGGATCAGTACCATGCACAGCAGTGGTAGTGCCTGGCGGGGTAGTGCCTTTCCTTTTTGCAAGTATTATCATAATGATACAGTTTTGCAATACAATTTTTGCACCATATTGCGATGGTGTTTGTTGTTTGACACGTGCATGCTCCTGTTTTAGTATTGTTTGATCTTTCTTTTATGACACCGGTGATCTACAGTCGTGTCAAACGATTGCACATCCAAATTGATTAAGTCTTGCTTTGATCAAAGTTATGCCAGTGCTAGAACTAAATGCGAAGCGATTATTACGAACATTTTCCCTCCAATGTCACAAAGAAAAACTAAAAGTGAGTTATTAAGTGTCTACAGTTCTACAGTTTATTCCGATGGTTCAAACCACGGAAACATAAAATTATGTCCTTTTTTAGTTAGATACTTTCCGCAGCAACACGGCATTCAAGTTAAGATGTTAGAAGTAGATCAACTACCAGGAGAAACATCTGATATTTTATGCAATTATTATGTGTAATATATTATAAAATTTTGAATTGAACTTGCAATTTGTGCCGACAACACAAACTGCAATTTCGGTGGTGCATCGAGGCGAGGCAAGAATAATGTCTTTCATAAGGTTGAGGAGCGACTTGGGAAAGAGTTGATTGGTGTGAACTGTGCAGCACATATACTAAATAATTGTATTCAGACTGCAATCGATTGTCTGCCAATTGACATTGAAGTTTTTATTGTTAAGATATATTTATTCTTTTATATCTACTCGGTTCGATTGGAACAATTTAAAGAAATTTGCAATTTTGTCGACGTGGAATACCACAAGCTGTTGGGTTACAGTAAAACAAGGTGGTTGACCTTAAAGCTTGCACTAGAAAGAATTATAAAACTGTTTAAGCCGCTCGGGAACCAATCAATACTTTTTAAGAAACATGCCAACAATATATTTGCCAATAAAAAACAAACAAATATTTGGCGCAACAGCTCTTTAAAGTGCCAGGGCCTAGCTTCTCGCAACCACTCAAGTTGTGTGTGTTATATTTTTCACACGAATGGAAGGGACCTACAGTCTAATGCGGAATCCGAACGGCGATTTGAGAAGCTTTTTCGTGACAACAATACTCTCGGATGTTTGTCAGACGCTCGCGAGAGGTGGGACCGTGAAAAAACTTTTTGGTATTTTCTGGGATTCGAACTTGAAACCTCGTGCGTAGTGATCCGACACACTAACCACTCACGCCACGGCGCCCCCATATTTGCCAATGGAATTCTGCATTTTTGGAAGTAGAAGTGCTTGAGTGGGTCTTACTTCGTGAAACACCGGAATGGTCAAGTGTTGAGAAAAGCCTCACATTTATTTCTCAGAAAAAAGCAGACTTAGTTTTAAATGACGGAGAACTTTTTGATGAATTATCCTGTGTGAAAAGATATGTTAGTTCCAGTAAATTAAGTAAATGGCAATCCAACGGAAAGCCTGTTGATCAGAGATGGGTCGAAATCTTTGTTTATTTTAAATCTAAAAATATTGCTTGTACAAATTTACTAAAAATAGTTGATTTCAGTTTGTGCTTACCGGGTTCTAATGCGCCAACTGAAAGAGTATTTTCAATAATGAATAACGTTTGGACCAGTGCTAAATCACAAATGAATGTAAATACTATTAAAGGTATTCTTATAACGAAATATAATTTCGGCAAAACCTGCTTACAATTTAGAGATTTTCTTAATGAACATGAAAATATTTCAAAATGTATTCACTCTTATCAAAAATATGAAAAGTGAATCTGATTAGAATGTAATTAGATAGATAGATAGATTTTTATTTCGTATATAAATTTAGTTACAGAATTTGTGTTATTGCACAATTTACAGAGTTTTGATAATTGGGATATTATCTTTCAACTGAAACATTATTTATATTTATTAAGAGCGTATATAGGAAAAATGTGGCAAACTTGAAGGAAAATACGAAAAAAAAAACCTTCAATAGAAAAAAAAAAAACAAAATTAATAAAGTAAGTAAAATTAGTAGATAAATAAAACAAAAATAAATAAATAAATTTATATATAAATAAATAATAAACAAATAAGTCATAAGCAAATACTTAAACAAGTATTATTAAATAAATATATATTTAAATAAATAATAAACAAAAAACAAGAAACAAATAAGTACTCAAATAAGAGTAAATAAATAAGTAAATAAATAAATAAATAAATAAATAAATAAATAAATAAATAGATAATAAATAATATTAATAAATAAATAAATAAATAGTATAAATAAATAACTAAATGGATAAATAAATAAGTAAATAAATAAATAAATAAATAAATGAATAAATAAATATATATAAATAAATTACATACATAAATAAATGATGAACAAAATAAGATAAATCAATAAATAAATAACAAAAAATGTAAAGAATTTAATATAAAGTACATAAATAAATAGATATAAAGGAGTAAGTGCATTTACATTTTAACAATCTTAAGTATTCAATGCATTCACTAGCGGATTGTCAGCAAAACTGCATCTTGTTTTAAACGTGTTATTGCGTTTACGGATTCTATTGGCTATTAATTCAACATTCGCTCTTTGGTGAATATCAAGAGTTGCGTGGTGCCAAGGTAAGTCTAGCATCATTTTTAAAAGCTTGTTTTGTGACACTTGCAATTTCTTTATATGGCACGCTGCCGAGTCGCCCCATACCTGGCACCCATATAGCAGAATTGCCTGAAAAATTACCTTGTGCAGTGTAATTTTGTTGTCAGTGGGAAGAAGTGATTTTCTGTTACTGAAAGGGTACAACATCTTTATTGCTATTCTGATTTTCTTTAAAATTTTGACGATATGGTCCTTAAATGTCAACTTGGTATCTAGATAAGTACCAAGATATCTAACGGAGGATTCCCAATTTATGCTACTTCCATTAAGCTGAAGCTGGCTGCTGGGAAGACAGCAAGATTTTCTTTTTCGGGTGAAAAAAATTGCTTGTGTTTTCCCTTCGTTCAGCTTGATTTTCCATTTGTGATAGTATTTTACTAATATTTCCATTCCATTTTGAAGATTCCTCTCAATATTGAGAGCGAGTTCATGAGATGAAAATATTGCGGTGTCATCTGCAAAAATGGCTATATCACAGTGGGGTAACTTTGGGATGTCAGATATATAAATGTTATACAGGATTGGGGCAAGAACTGAGCCTTGTGGAACACCCGATCGAAAATATACCAAGTCAGAAACACTACTATTAACATGGACTTTGAAACGACGACTGGACAAGAAACTTTGGACTACTTTACAGATATAAAAAGGAAAGTTTAGACTTATAATTTTATATATTAGGCCTTCATGCCAAACAGAGTCAAATGCCTTTTCAATGTCTAATAAGACCATGCCAGTAGATTTCCCATGTGACCGATTTTGTTTGACACAGTTGCATATTCTCAGTGCTGTGCTGTGTAGCTTTTAAAAAGAATCATCATTTCTAAAATAAATTTAAACCAATGATCAAAGACTGTTTTCATGTTTTTTTTTTTTTTTTTATAGAACTGTAATTTATGTTAATGTTTTTTTGATCTTTTTATTGATTTTTAATTTTTAATAAATACTAACATTTTGTAAATAAAAATATTAAGCTTTTTTTTGGGTCCTTTATTTTGCTTTGACAAATATGGTCACCGTAACCATATGATACAATCTGAGGAAAAATGTATGGAAATTTGCGGGTTTATTACGCACGTGCAAAAAGACCTTCGAATTCAGGAAAGAAGACGTCGAGAAGCAGAAAGTACAGCATAAATTGCTAACAAGCCCCACGAATTAATACATAACGGCAGTCCGCGGGAAGAGTGGTAGAATTGTGCAGGCTGTGGATTAGTACGTAGGCGCATTCCTGGCATCGATTATTCGGGCTTGCGAATCGTGCATGCTTTCGAAGATTACCACATCCCTTGGCGCAACAAAAAAAAAAAGTTCTTACATATCAAATACTTTTCGAAAGGGCTCACTGCAGGTTAGGATTGCTACAAGCAATCTACCTATTGTTTACTTAAAGGCACAAAAATATGGCATTTCGCCAATGCTCGGACAAAATATTAAACTCCCGTCCTACGCTTTCTAATAAGTTTATATGTAAGTGCATACAACTTCCATTGAAATTCAGTTATATTGGGATCCTACGAGTAGTCCAATTTTGTCAACATCCATTATGTAAATTTGTAAAATAAGTTCACATTTCTTAGAATCTAGCCCCACCACAATATTTGGCAGTTATTACCAAGAAACATCCTTTGACTGCTTTATAACCCTTTTTGGCAAATTACACCGACGCTTTTTATTACATCGCCTGATACTGTCAGAGAATAGCGATAGTACAAAGCTTCAGTAATTGCATTGCCAAGGAAATAAAATTTGTTTCATTTTTTTCCTTCGCATGAAAAAATTTAATGTCGACCTATAAAGGGTTTCACTGCCATTGTCGTGGACCTTAAAGTGTCCTTGTGCGGGGAAAACCAGAAAACTAAAACGAAACAAGCACTAAAATAGCAATCATCATCCGGGTGAAAATGGCAAAGCGGATCATAAACTATCTGATAAATTTGATTTTAAGTGCGCTCTACTCCCCTCGTCAGAGTAGATACATACTGCATAGGTCCTGTCGCTGAAGCAGTGGTAATGGGCCGAAGTGGTGACGGCAAATGGGCGTGAGCATTCATGGAGAACGCATCCAGAGAAGAATATTCTGTTCCACAATCACTAGTCTAAATGTCCTGCTGGATACATTCTACATTCTGTGTACGGAATTTAATTTATAATACCAAAACGATATTGTTAGGGGCATAAACGTACCTTGCGTGCACTGTGCGTGAGGGATATGGGTGATTTGTTAAATTGTTTTATCGCGGAGGCGGAGGCGATATTTATTGAGAAGTTGTAAGTATTTGACTGTTGCGGAAAAGGGAAAAAGAGAGAAAACGTTTCAAAATCGGATTCCAAAATTTCGACGAGTTTCAGAAGTTTTTAAATATGCTCTCATATCCTTTAGTTTTATGAGAAAGTTAAATGCCACAAAAGAATAACAGAGAAAGGAAATCCTCGTTAAGCAATGAGGCCGCAACAGTAAGCTAAGAAAACGTCGGAAATGATTTTTTAACGCTGAAGCATCCACCTACATGTATTAGGTTAGGTTCGAGTACCACTCTGCATTAAATGCTAATACGCTGATGAGTGTCTTAACAATTAGAGCAAGCAATTTGTGATCAGCGCGTGGATCCACTTTCGCACTCGTACTTAAAGATCTTGACATTCACAAATCCGCTGGTCCAGATGGTATCTCACCCATAATTCTGAAGAGGGGTTCTTCCGCACTGGCAAAACCATTGCGTAAACTTTATCATCTATCCTATTCCTCTGGACTCTTCCCGAGTGGATGGGCAACAGCATTTGTCAACCCCGTCCCTAAAAAAGCCAAATCTTCCTCTCCATCCAACTGCCGAACCATTGCAATTACGGATACGTCTCTCCTTTCTTAGGCCATGGAAATGCTGATAAATCGTAAGCTTATGAAATATCTTGAATTCTGAAAGCTCTTTAATGACCGGCAATACGGCGTTCGTAGCAAAACGTCCACTGGTGATTTTATGGTATATCTCACCGAAAAGTGGAAACAATCTCTCCATCATTCTGGTGAAAGTAAGATCGTTGCACTTGATATTTCTAAGGCATTTGACAGAGTTTGGCATCCAGCTCTTTTTTCGAAAATGCGTGCATTTGGTATCGATGAAGCTACCTTCCGGGCCATTCAATAACAGTTGTCTTGGAAGGTTTCAATTCTGCAATTCAGCATATAAATGCTGGTGTTCCCCAAGGCTCTGTTTTGTCTCCGACTCCCTTTCTTAATTTATTAATGATCTCTTGTCTGCGACTTCTAATCCAATTCACTCCTCCGCTGACGAGAGTACTCTCAGGTTTATATATTCGTTTCCTGATTCACGGCTATGAGCTTCGGCTGTGGAATTGGAGCGGCAGGGTGTGCTAATTATAAAAAAAGAGCGAAATCTCATGCTTCTGCAGAAGAAGAACTTAAGAAAAGGACTCGGGCAGACGCTGCAAAAATTGAAGCGATAGGCACTGGCCACCGAATAATAGGGTCGCATACGTCAAGATTGAGCATCTTTTTAATACACATTGCCGCAGTTGGAAATATGTAAATAAAAGGGAAACTCTCTCCCACTTTCTCTGCGGGTGTCCGGCTTTATGTAGTAGTAGTACTTTCAGAGAAGAGTATCACAGAAATGATCAGTTTCTTAAATGCCACAGGATAGATTTGAAAACGTTTCCTTCAAGCATGCTATTGACACTATCTAAAAACCTCTTTTTTATTGCTAAAAAGTAACTTTCTATCGTTGTTTCCTCCTTTAATATTAATTGTTTATATAAAATTCGATTCAATTTAAAAACAATTTTTAGTAGAAACATATATTGTATAATCATATCACATGCACATCTTCTTCTTTCTATTTCGGCGAGGCTATGATTCGAAAACAAGGGATCATAACCCTCCCACTTCACCGCATTTTTACTGATCTGCCTGTGGGGTTCGCCTATTTGACCTCAGAAAACATCAGCATGCCTCCCGATTTTAGATCACTCGATGCCGGTGCCGATGCCATCGCATTTGTGTAATCCAGGCGTTTATAGGCCTGCCTCTTCTGCTTCGCGATGTCTTTGGAACGTTCATTAATATTGTCTTTTTAACAGGGTTCAAATTATCTCCTCTTCGAACGTGGCAATACCAATTGAGCTGGTTGCGCTCTATTTTTCATAAGATAGTTTCCTTGAGGTGAAGGCTTCCAGGGATCTTCAATTTTCTTATTCGATCAAGCTTTGTCACTCCTGCTGTCATGTGGAGTATCTTCATTTCAGCTGCCGTTAATTTACTCTCATACTTTTTGTACATTGTCCAACATTGTAAACCGTGTGGGAGCGCTGGACGCACAACTGCGGTGTAGAGCCTTCCTTTCAGCTTAGGGGGAATTTTTTTGTCACAGAAGATAGCGGAGTTTTCTCTCCACTTCATCCGCCCCACGCTTATGCGTTGATTGATGTCGTCATCACAGGTTGCTTTGCTATTGATCATAGATCCCAGATATTTTATCTTTCGAACTTGGGAAGCACTGTTCCATTCAAATAAATGTCTGGAATAGCCCTGAGTGGATCAGAGAACGGGCAGCACAAGTACTCTGTTTTTTTGAACTAATGTGATATCCGTTTCCCTCCAAAAATTGTGCGGTAGCAAACCTAATTTTCTAAAACGAAATTAATGTTTATCTATCTATCTAATCAGAAGGTATAGGTATACATATGGTGGAGCAAGCAGGCAAGATTTTCTGCAGATACGTATATAAATATATATATTTTTGCTGTGCTTTTCAATATTAACTTCCAAAGAATACCTGTGTTGTGCTTGGGAACACTATATCCCATTCACAAATTTTTTTAAACTTGTATGAACTGTGCTGGAACACCCAAATTAATATTTTAATACTTCTGCACTTCGCAGATGTCTTGCAACTTCTTGGGCGGGTAACATCTCTCCTAGAAGTCTCCAAGCAAACCAGTTTCAGGGTTACATATTTGGAATCTAAAACTTCATATAGGTATAGGAGTCGAGTACTCAAAACGAGAAACATCTCAGATCGTAAAATCACAGGGCCTCTACTACGCCTATGCGCCATCGTGTACGGTTTCTGGCAATGTGCCTGAGTTCTCCCCAACTTTTCCCCAACTGCCGTGGCTCCTTCTCTACTGTTCTGCGCCACGTTCTCCTCGGACCGTCAGGTCTTCTGCCAACCTGAGTTAAAGAGTAGAATCAAATTTAGAATCATAAGAGAGTTTCTAGAAATACGGATATATGGTTTAGAATATAAATATATTCAAGCAAGTGGGTAATTCATTTAGCCTATCATATAATATCTTGCTTCTTTTTTTCTCAATTTCGATAGGCAACAGCATCTAAATGTAAAGTTAAACTTAAAACCCTGGTTTCATGTAAATCTCTTAACTGATTTTGAAGCTTAGAAGGCCTCCTATGAAAATGTATGCAAGGTATAGTCGCCAAATTTCGTCTCCGACCCTAATACTGTCCCTTCTTCTGTATTCGGAATTAACCAGTGCTATCTCAAATCAATTTGTGGAACTAAAAGTGCTTGACGTTTCAAGGTAATTTTGATAATTCGAAGGCGACGGCTCAAATGTAGTTTAAGTTTTTTAAAAAAGAAGAAAAATGTAAAAGTTAAGTTTTTCTTAACAACTATTCGATTACAGTGTGGGCGCCGTGGCGTAAGTGGTTAGTGTGTCGGATCACTACGCATAAGGTTCCAAGTTCGAATACCAGAAAACACCAAAAAGTTTGTTCACGGTCCCAGCTCTCGCGAGCGTCTGACAAACATCCGAGAGTATTGTTGTCACGAAAAAGCTTCTCAAATCGCCGTTCGGATTCGGCACTAAACTGTAAGTCCCTTCCATTCGTATGAAAAATATAACGCACACAATATGAGTGGTTGCGAGAAGCTAGGCCCTGGCACTTAAATAGCTCTTGCGCCAAATATTTTTTTTTTTTTTATTCGATTACAGTACTAATAGATACAAACATTGTAGTTAGCATAAAATCGTAACACGAGTTTCGTTATTGCTAATGATGAATGACGATGAAAAAAAGTTTGAGGTAATGCATTCGCTTCATTCATAGAAATTAAATTTCAAATACTGAGAGAACAATCCTAATATGGTAGCTTAATATCGTCGCAGTAACGATATTAGGGTCCATTTTTATTAACACCGTTTAATCGTTTGTTCAAAAATATGGAAAATATATAGGATTCAAGAAAAAAGGAGACGGTATTTGGCGGATCTACCCTATAGAGAAGGTACAAAAAGCTTTGGAATCTTTTCCAAACTTACCCACCTGGGTGACTAGGGCGAATATAAACTGGAAGTAATTTTTGGTGCGTTTGGGTTTCCGTTGGTGCGTTGTATCTACCCTGACTGACAGTGCATAAGGGAGATGCAAGTACAAACTATATGGGTTGTATAGAAATCACAAAGTTTAAAAGACGAATCCAGAGAAGGTTGTCAAATGGTTTCTTTATGAGGGAGAATATGAATCCATCACCCAAAAGGAAAATCCTAACTCAGCCTATAGAGAAACCCACGAACAGGAGGTATTCTAATTTCGTGCGCTGTAATCCGAATTCCAACTGAAAAACATACAAACGCATTGATTTTCACAAGTACATAACTTAAGTTCTTACCGCAATTTTGTTTATAGATATATTAGTCGTTACTCGTCTTCTGGTGACCATAATTGTGAATGTACGTGTAGACATTCTCATTATTCATTTTTGCTCCCGGCTTTTGGATGCATTTAGCTTTTGTTCTTGCCGATTAAATACGTGCTCTTAAGGTTGTAATAGGTAGTTTTTATTGCTTTGTGTAATTTTGTTCGGAAAGCCCAATAAGAGGAAACATAAAACATTAACATTGAAACAGAAATGTGAAATCATTAAGAAAATCGATAAGTATGGATTTTTTTCGTTAAAGAACCAACACTTTTTTTTCTCGTTCCTGTAATCATTAGTCAGAATAATTTGATAATCCGAATACCCCCTTGCAATAATTGATTCGGATTAGCGAGACATTACTGTATTTATTTTTGGTCTTTAACAAAAATCTCATGATACATGTTGGATACAGTGATGACCTAGTGATGCTTACAACAATTAAACTTCATTTAATAAAAGCGCCGCTTTCATTCCAGATTCATTGCCATAGATGAGTCAACAAAATCGACGGATACACTTCGCTGTTAAACTAACCCAAGCACAATGCCCTGTCATCACTGCAAAACTAACCCAAGTACAATGCCCTGCCATCATCACTAGGAGAAAATCATGACCAGTTCTTCGGAACCACGCATACCTCTTCAAATTTCTTCTCTTTATTCAGTGGGGTTTCCCTCTCTGTGCCTACCTTGTCTTAATTGTTTGATATCTGGCGCTAATGCAGCATCATTTCACTGCAGGAACCCCCGAGCATTCTTCGTTACTTCTTTTTTGATATAAAATTATGACGGGTCTCAAATATCCAATCAATAGTAGAGAAAGATCCCAAGTATCATCAGCCTTGCGTTTTATAATCCAAATTCAAAATGAACTTCTCAAAAGTATTTGTCTTCGTCGTCGTTGTTTTCGCTGTTTTTGCTGGACAAACAGAAGCCGGCTGGTTAAAGAAATTTGGAAAGCGATTGGTATGCATTTTATTCCATTTGTTTATTTCGATTGAATGCTTATTTTTTCTATTTTATTATTTATTTTGTATAGGAACGGATTGGCCAAAATACTCGTGATGCGACTATCAAAACAATTGCGATAGCACAGCAGGCAGCAAATGTTGCAGCCACACTAAAGGGATAAATTAAATACCATCGCACTCAATATCATTAAATTATTTATTCCATTTCATTAATTCATTCAATCATTTAATCTAGTTTAAACTTAGTGAAAGAAAAATAAATTTATTTGCTATATTTTATGTACATATATTTATATATATTTTTGTAGATATATATTATTTCCTTTTTTCATGGATTCTAAAAACGTGTTTAGAAGTGTTGTCGATGAATTTATAATCGCTTCGTTGAAAAAAAAAGGACGAAGCCATTTCTAACATTTATCAGCATATTATCAATAACATAAAGACCAAAGAGATATGGGCTGCATTTTATGTTTATCACAGCTGACTTTATTTAATCTGCGACAATTACTTTGAATAGCGTTGTTGTTGTCTGTATAGAATATTAGTTGTGTGATCGTTAAAGTTGTATGTACATACCTCTCAAACGTTTCAACCGTCTTTCACATTTATCATTAGGTTAAAAGGAGTTAGGTTCCCGGAGTTCCCTCGATTAGTCTGGGGATTTGCTGGAAATCAAGGTTTACTGAGATTAGACCATCATCCCCTATGTTAGGGGAATGAAGGGCAGGGCTACGTACATACCATTGGAGTCTGCTATAAAATGAGAAACATTCGGTTTCCAAAATAAGTCCGAATTTATTTTCCAAAATATTTACTTACTTAGGTGGCGCTACAGTTAAGGGTGAACCTGGGCCTCAACCAACAAGCCTCTCCATTTAGCTCGGTCTATAGCTAATTGCCTTCCGAAGTCTCTTAGAACTTGTGCGCTCCACCTACGGAGGAGGCCCACTACTGCGTAATACCTCCGGGATAAATTCAAAGACTCTGCGAGCCGGAGGGTTGGCATCTATTCGCTCACCATGTCCTACCCACTTCAAACGTCCAATATCCAATTTTTTGACTAGGTCGATATCGCTGTACAGCTCGTATAGTTCGTCATTGAATTTTTCCCTCCAAAACCCGTCAACGCAAACGGGCCGAATATATTACAAAGAATTTTTCTCTCGAAGCGAGCAAGGATAACTTCATCCACTTTCAATAAAATCCATGTTTCATCAGGATGATCGGGGTCTTATATAGAGCCTCCTTAGTTGTTCGAGATAGGGCTTTACTGAATTGCCCAATAAGCCAAAAAAAAACTGCGATTAGCAAGAGTTATTCTTCGCTTGCTTTCTGTGCTAGTGTCCCTTTTCCGAATTTACAACAGAGCCAATGTATTCAAAGTCCTTTAAAAAGTTATAGCTGCCCACTGTTACGTTCTGTCCAATTCGTCGGTGTTGGTTGTCCCTTCTTATTGACAGCACGTACTTGGTTTTGCCCTCGTTTATCATTAAACCTACTGTAACTGCTTCTGCTTCAATGCTTGCAAACTCACCGGCGACAGCCCGCTGAGCTCTTCCAATAACGTCAATATCGTCGGTGTACGAGTATGTATGCAATTGTACGGACTTTTGATATATTGTGTCTCTGGTGGTGGCTTGTGAGTTCCGCGCAATCTATTCAAGCATAATACCACCTTGATCAAAAAGTTCCCGGAATTTATTCAGAAAATTAAAAATACAAGTTTATTTATCTAAATCTATATTGTCCCCTTCAAAGTAATCCCCATCGACTGCAACACACTTATGCCAGCGCTTGATCCAATCTTCGAAACATCTTTTATATTCGGTTTTCGGTATGTCCATCATTGCTTCCTGCGATTTTTCCATTACTTCCTCTCGGCTGTGGAAACGCGTTCCCCGTAATGGTTTTTTAACTCGATTGAACAGAAAGAAGTCACAGGGAGCCAAATCAGGTGAATTCGGTGGCTGTTGGATGGTATTTGTTGCATTTCTCGTTAAAAAATTACGAATAATGATGGCACTGTGCGACGGTGCGTTATCATGGTGCAAAATCCACGAGTTTTCTGCCCACAATTCTGGTCTCTTTCGGCGAATGGCTTCACGCAAACGTCTCATAACGCCCTAATAATACTCTTTGTTTACTGTCTGGCCTTCTGGCAAAAATTCATGATGCACTTCATGATACACCGTTGTAATCCATGAAAACCGTGAGCATTGCCTTCTTTTTTGACTGAAAACGACGTAGTTTTTTTTGGTCTCGGCTCATTTGGTGAACGCCATTCACTTGCCTGATGTCTGGATTGCGTGTCGTACTCATAAACCCACGTCTCGTCTCCAGTAATGATCCTTTTGATGAATGTGGGATCGGATTCAGCCTCGCAAATCATGTCTTTTGCGACGTCAACACGGTCTCTTTTTTGCATGAAATTGAGGTCTTTTGGCACCAACTTTGCTGCTACACGACGGAAACCCAAATCATTAACCAAAATGTCTTGGACGGATCCATAGGCAATGTTCAAGTCCTCCGCTATCTCTCTGATGGTTAATTTGCGGTTATTGACCAACATTTCTTTTACTTTATCAATGTTTTCGTCGGTTTTCGATGTCGATGGTCTGCCACTGCGTTCATCATCTTCGATTGACTCACGACCACTTTTCAACCGCTCGTGCCACTGGTAAACGACCGTTTTCTTTAGAGAATCGTTGCCGAAACACTTTTCCAACATTTCCAACGTTCGCGCACCATTAAATCCGCTTTTTACGCAAAATTTAATACAAGTTCGTTGTTGCAAATTTAAATCCATTTCTAAAATTTAAAAAATTGCCAACACACACAGAGATAGATGTGCTCTTGGCTACGTAACTTTTGCAAATGTCAAGCTATGACGTTAAGATTTAGAGGGAAAATCAATAACAGATGTACCACACGGTTTTTATTCCGGGAACTTTTTGATCAAGGTGGTATTAAAGAAGTCACATGACAGCGCGTCACCTTGTCTAAAACCTTTTCTGACACCTAAGCTCTCGGTAAGGTCGTTACCGGCCATAATGGAGCAGCGAGGGATCTCCATCGTCATCCTGCACAGAAGAACAAGTTTGACAGGGATGTCAAAACTAGACATGGCTTTATAAAGCTCGTCTCTATAGATGCTGTCATAGGCGGCCTTGAAATCAATAAAGAGATGGTGAGTATCGATTTGGACTTCTTGGGTTTTCTCCAGGATCTATTGAAGTATGAAGTATGATGTTGGACTCTCCTGGCCTGGAACTGCACTGATGGGGGCCAATCAGGCTGTTGATAAAAGGTTTCAGGTGTTCACACAATTTGGCAGAAAAGATCTTGTATGCGATGTTGAGCAGACTGATGCCTCGTAATTGACGTATTTGAGAGGGTCTCCTTTCATGTGGATAGGGCAAATGATTCTGAGATTCCATTCATCAGCCATACATTCGCCAGACCAATGAGATGAGTTGGTGTATTTTCTCTACCAAGTCATCACCAGATGCCTTGAAAAGTTCGGCCGTAAGTCGGTCTGGCTGGAATTCAGCTTGGAATTCAGCTTGGATTTTGCTATACTTACTTCACCTTGGTTAAGTAGATGGAAATTTTGACTATCATGCTCTATGTTGAATGGTTCATTCTGCCTGATAGCGGGATGTTGGTCTTCGTCGCCGTTATACAGTCTGCAGAAGTAGTTTTTCATATTCTCAGCACCGATTGTGATTCTACTACAAGGCCTCCATTCCATTATCTACAGTTTTCTGTACGGGTTTTACTTCTCTGATACGTTCATTTTACGTTTTGGTAACATTTCCGAACATTTCTCCTGGAGTATAAACTCTCAGTATTCTCGATCGCACACTTCTCATATTCTTTCTTTTTCTTTTGGAGAAGCCGATGTTCTTCCCGTCCCTTTTGCTCATAGAGCTCACGAGCAGCACTCGTCTTCCTTCACAGTGCCGCTTTATATGCCTTTGGTTTTGCTGTGTGCATTATTTTCATACATACATACATACATCTTCAAATGGCCCGCTAATCCTTCATGAGGGTCGCGGGGGTAGGATGCTCAGGTGGACTCTCCATCCTTCTCGATCCTCCGCCTTTGACTCCAACTCATCAGGAGGAATCCCTAGACGGCTCCAGGGGAGATGTCGGACCAATCTATTTCTAGGCCTACCGTGGAGTTGCCTACCTGATGTCACGGCCACCATGGCACGTCTTGGAAGCCGGTTTGGGGCATACGCACTACGTGAGCAAACCATCGAAGCATAGATCGTTCCGTTCGGAGAAGTAGCTGCTCAAGATTGAGCGCCTCACGTACTCTGGTATTGCGCACTCGATCCCTACGAGTTATTCCAGCAACACCGCGAAGGAACCTCATTTCGGCAGCTTATATCCGCGATCTTATTCTTTCGGTCACTACCCAAATTTCATGACCATTTCGTCATTCTATAATGCCATGGTGTAATGGTGTCATCCATTGCCCGCTAATGGTTCATGGTTCAAATCCTGAAGTCATAAAGCATTTATTTATTTCTCATGAAATAAAGAGTCAGTCCGATTAACTGCGAAAGCTTATGTATACTGTATACACTATTGCAAAGGCATAATACTGGCAGGAGTTTGGTCATTTGTTTGATGATTGATATGTCTATGATATTATCAGCTGTTCGGAAAAATATACTGTGAATCAGAAGCAAAGGTAAAAATAACAAAAATCTCCCCAGGATGCTACGCTCGGAGTACTTCTGAAAAATAAACATCTGATTTTTAAACCACTTCACAAATCTTTTTCTTTCTTTCTGTTTTTCTCTATTCTCTAAGAAAAAAATGAAGGGTATTCATAATCCTCCTTTTTTACGACAATGTTCGCTAAAGGTCACCTATATCGTAGCAGTGAATTAAAAAAAAATTGAATATAACATATTTTAAAATGAATTTGATTACAATTTATTACTAAATATATGTATTGTATTTTGTAAAATGTACCTGTCAGAAGAGATTTTAAAATTATTACGCTTACCATATACTTCTTAGTATTATAGGAAGCTGATACACAAAATTACATATTCCTAATTAAAAATTAAAAAAACAAAAATAAAACGGGTGGCATACAGTCAGACAGATTGACGGACATACTTTATGTTCACTTGGCAACTGCATGAACATCATTCTACCAAAATTCATTTGATTATACATAGGACAAGCAATCTTTGGAACTCACCCTCAGCCGAAATATTTCCAGAAAACGTGGAATAGAACAAATATGTATGTACTTTCTGTGGTCCATCTTCATTATTTCTCCACGTTACAAGTTATGTGTCAAGCTTAATATACTCGTAGAAGAATGGATAGGACATAAAATTTAGTAAATCACAACATTGATTTCTAAACTGAAAATAAAACATACTAATTTGGTTCTCTTATCTGAAACCGAGTGTGGCTGCAGTCTACTACTCCAATCGCTGCTACTTCAGTTTAGTAAAAAAATGAGCTCAAAACTTTTAACTCGACGGACTAAATTAATGTTCTGCAGAACGCTAATCTTACCAGTCCTGCTACGATAAGCTAATAAGCTGAGGCAATATAAAGCTCTTTCGAGAGAAAGATGTCCACTACATTGCCTTGGCCACATCGAGTGAATGAACAAAACAATGCTGTAGACAAAAATACAAAAACAAATATTTGGCGCAACAGCTCTTTAAAGAGGAAGGGCCTAGCTTCTCGCAACCACTTATGTTGTGTGCGTTATATTTTTCACACCTACAGTTTAATGCCGAATACGAACGGCGATTTGAGAAGCTTTTTCGTGACAACAATACTCTCGGATGTTTGTCAGACGCTCGCGAGAGGTGGGACCGTGAAAAAACTTTTTGGTATTTTCTGGGATTCGAACCTGGAACCTCATGCGCAGTGATCCGACACACTAACCACCTACGCCACGGCGCCCACCATGCTGTAGACAAGAGAATCTTCCAATCCCAGCCCCAGGTTTGTGCCGAAGAAAACCACCAAACATCCTGTATAAAGAGCAACTAATCGATGACCAAACTAATTTCGATGCCAGAAAACTTGGCCTGCCTGGAAGGAGCGTGCCCGGGATCAAATCTTCCAATTTAAGGATTTCAAGCAAATGTTAAAATAACCGTCCGCCTGCTTAAGTTGCTTAGTTTTCTCACTGTGGAATTCTATACTAGGGTGTACCAGGGTGCATTAACGATATTCCTTAGCACTTTGTTTTGAAATCTTAGGATGATGTCTGCGTTGCTCTTTTTGGAACAGCCCCGTAGTTGAATACCAAATGTCCATATTGGCTTCAATGATTGCTTATATAATAACAGCTTATTATAGATTGATAGTGACGAATCCTTACCTATCAGCCAATACATGTTACTGTATTTTATTTCCAATTCGTTTTACGTGTTTTTTCCATCTTAGCTTAGCGTCCAGGGTCATTCCAATATATTTTGCTGTATTTGCGTACGGCACTACTTGTTGGTTGATAGTTACCGGGATATGATTTATTTTTCTGTTAGTGAAATTGGTGTGCTCTGATTTGCTTTCATTAAGCTTCATTCGCCATTTTACTGTCCAATTACAAATTTTGTTCACAGCTGATTGCAGTTTCTGCGTTGATTCTATATTATTCTTTCCTACCGCTAGGATTGCAGTGTTAAATATGGCCAAAGTGCTGTTTTCAAGCTCTGGGAGGTCACCAGTGTAAAGGAGGTACAGAATGCGGCCCAGTACGCTACCTTGCGGAACTCCTGCTTTAATTTCTGTCAGTTCTGAGTACGAATATTCCTGTTTAATTCTGAAAACTCTTCCGCTTAGATATGATTCTAAGATTGCAGCATATTGTTTTGGTAGGAGGCATCTTAGTTTATGATTTAGTCCTGCATGCCAAACTTTGTCAAAAGCCTGAGCTACGTCGTCGAGAAATACTGCAGAGCAGACATTTTTTTCTTCTAAAGCTTTTTCAATGATATTAACTATTCTGTGGACTTGATCAATTGTTGAATGTTTTCTTCTAAATCCGAACTGATAATTTGGAATCAGGTTTTTTCGTTCAATGATGTGATTAAGTCGTTTAACAAGCAGTTTTTCGAAAAGTTTAGATATGACTGACAGTATTGAAATTGGCCTGTATGATGACGCTTCGTTCGGTGGCTTGTCGGGCTTAGAGATCATTATTACTTCAGCCACTTTCCATAGGTTAGGAACATATTTCATTCTAAAAGCAGCATTGATTAAATTCGTTAGTTTATTTATAGCTTTCCTTGGTAACTGCCTCAATATTTCACCACTTATAAGGTCATAACCAGGACACTTTTTCGGGTCAATGTTATTTTTAATCTCATTTCTCACTTCGCTTGGAGTCGTGAGTCTTATTTCTTCACTTTCTTCTCCGACTGTTTCCGCAGGCATATATATTTCCTGCTCGGCGTTTGGTTGAAATACACTTTTTAAGTATTCTGCGAATATTTTGGCTTTGTGTTCGTTACTTCTAGCCCACTTTCCTTCGACTGTTTTGATGGGTGGTGTTTGTATAATTGGCCTTTTGGTGTTTTTCATTACTTTCCATAGCGAATAATCAGTGGTTTTTTCGTTGGTTAATCCTCTAAGTTAATCGTCGATTGAGTCTTCTTTTAAAGTTCTAATTTCTCTTCTTAACTGTTGAGTAAGATTATTCAATTTCGTTTTGTCTCGACGGGCTCTAGTTTGCTACCAAATTTTTCTCGCTCGTCTTCTATCCGCAATAAGTTCTCTAATTTCCCTGGGATAGTTGTTCCCTTTAATTTTACTTCTAATTTCTGGTGTGTTCATCCAGGCTGATTATTGTATATCATTAACAAATTTTTCGACTTCTGTTTCCAGGTGTTGAATATTGTACAAAGGCACGCTTAGTTCAATCCTGTCTTCCAAAGTTTTCTTAAAATTATCCCAATCGGTGCGTTTGTTAGTTAGCATTGGTCTGCTTTGTTTCTGAATTACCATTTACCATATTTACGTAAATAGTATTGGGGAATGATCAGAGTTTAGATCATTGAACTCATCAATTTGAAGATAATTTGCAGATACGAGTATGTTTTTCGTTATAAAAAAGTCTATCAGATCTGGTATTTTATTTGGATCAGTCGGCCAGTATGTCGGTTTTCCGGTTGATAAGACTTCGCATCCATAAAGTCTAGTTGCGTTGAATAATTAATTTCCTTTTGTTGACGTCAATCTGGATCCCCAGTGGACATGTTTTGCATTAAAGTCTCCTCCAATTATAAATCTATTTCCTAGTTTTCTCAGCAGTTTCAGGTAATCCTCTACTTTTAACAAATGTTTTGGTGGGCAGTAAATTGCTACTATGTTAAAAGCATAATTGTTTGCTTTTATATTTACAGTTGTTGTTTGAATTTCGTCGGTAATATATTTCAATCCTTCATGATGTAGAATGTTATTCCTTATTATAACTGCGCTTCCTCCTTTGGCGGTATTTTGGGGGTGAATAGCATGATATGTAACAAAATTTCTAAATTGTATGTTTCTGATATAAGGCACACATTAATCTTCTCTATATCGAGGACTGCTTGCAAGTCTTGTTGGTGCTGCATTAGTCCATTGGCGTTCCAAGTTGGTATTCTAAGATCTCTGTCCATTTTTCGGTTTGGGGGTTACTCCTTTATTGCTCATCCTGCACTCTAATGTTAAGAGTCGCTCGTCTAACGCATTTAACTTATTGATTATAATATGCAATGTCTGCTAGAGATCATCCTTTAAATCAGCCTTTTGCTGTGTTTGTACTTGGTTAGGTTGGGTTGCATTATTTGCTGTTACTTGAGCATACGATTTAATGTTACCATTGCCTTCCTTTTTGGTGTTTTGGTTTTTACAATTTTTAACATTTGCTGGTGTATTTTCTGGCTGCACATTTTTCGTGATGACTTGTTTCTGGACCGTGCTAGGATTTTTATTTGTTATAAGCTTATTTTTTATTTTTTGCAGTTCAATGGCAACACTGCATCCTCTGTAATTAGCCGGATGGTTTTCACCGCAATGTACACATTTTGGCTGCACATTTTTAGGTTTAATGCATTCACTTGTAAGATGTTTACCTGCACATTTTACACATCTAGGTGTTCTGTTGCAATACTTTTGCGTATGTCCATAAGCGTGACATTGTTTGCACTGAGGTATAAGCTCCGATTTTTTTATAGATCGTATTTCAACCACACAGCCAAGAATACTTTTTATGTGGTAGATTTTTTCAATCTCCTCCTCAGCACTGAATGTTAATAAAAACATGTTTAGCAGTTCTTTGCTTTTCCATTTAAGCTTGATTGATGCATCTATTGCTCTTAAGCCCTTTGATTTTAAGTCAGCGACTATTTTTTCTGGTTTGCATGTATGGTACAGATTTGTTGCCATTACCCTAATTGGACGTGTTTGCTTATTTTCATAAGAGTACCAAGGATAATTTGCTTCAGTTAAAATTTTTGTAGCCATTCTATAGGTTTCGCTGTCTTCTACATTTAATCTAAAGTTGTTTTTATTAATAATTTTTAAGCTGAATTTGTCTTTTGACGCAATTGTTTCAATTTTTTCAAACAGACCATCAAAGCTAGTTATTCTTCGATGATAATATAGTAAGCCACAGCTAAGGCTGTAAGAATTGAGGTTTTAGCCTGAGCGAAAACGTTTCAGATATACCTACCTACATCTCTTCATTTGACGACAAGTGGGATAACATTTGGTAGCCAAATCGGGCTCTATAATCTCTAATTCCACTTTTCCAAAAGACAAGCCACTGAATAGGTATATGAAATTCTTTATTTAAGTCATTGGTGCGTTGTGGGCGCGTGTCTTCGCAGTATGTGTGTTGGACTACTAAATTTCCGGTTCAATGTTGGAATCGCAGGAAATACGTAAAACTTTTTCACGGTCTCACCCCTCGCGAAGGTTTCATTAAACTCTAGTTCCCTTCCAATTTTAAGAAAATAATAATGCGGACAACACGAATTCTTGCGAGATGCTCGGACTTATGTCTATTATGGATTATTTACGTTAACTATTTCATGTCATTTCTTCTTCTTCCTTTTATCAGCGAGGCCATGATCCGAAAACAAGGGATCACAACCCTCCCACTTCACCGCATTTCTACTGATCCGCATGTGGGGTTCGCCTATTTGACCTCAGAAAATATCGGCAGGCCTGCCGATTTTGGATCACTCGGTTACTGAGGCCAATGAAATGCCGATGTCGTCGCATTTGTCTGATCCAGGCGTTTATAGGCCTGCCTTTCCTACATCGCGATGTCTTTGGAACGTGCATTGATATTGCCTTTTTAACAGGGTTCAAATGATCTCTTCTTTGAACGTGGCAATACCAACTGAGCCGGTCGCGCTCTATTTTTTGTACGATGGTTTCCTTGATGTGAAAGCTTCCACGGATCTTCGAACTTCTTATTCGATCAAGCTTTGTCACTCCTGCTGTCATGCGAAGCATCTTCATCTCAGCTGCCGTTAATTTACTCTCATACTTTTTGTACATCGTCCAACATTGTGAACCGTATGTGAGCGCTGGACGTACAACTGCGGTGTAGAGCCTTCCTTTCAACTTAGGGGGCATTTTTCTGTCACAGAAGATAGCGGAATTTTCTCGCCACTTCATCCACCCTACGCTTACACGATGATTGATGTCGTCATCACAAGTTGCTTTGCTATTGATCATAGATCCCAGATATTTGAACTTTTCGCACTTGGGAAGCACTGTTCCATTCAAATAAATGTCTGGAATAGGCCTGAGTGGATCAGAGAACGGGCCGCGCAAGTACTCTGTCTTTTTTGAACTAATGCGATACCCATTTCCCTCCAAAACGTCCACCCACACATCAAGTGCTCGTTGCAGGGATGTAGGATCCTCACTTATGATGGCTCCATCGTCAGCAAAGAATAACTGATGTACCTGGGGGTCCATCACTTTACCTTCAAGCAGATAATCAAGGACTGTAATTAAGAGCAAATGACTTAAAACGCTTCCCTGATGCACCCCGACTTTGATTGGGAACTCTTCGGTTACTCCAGCGGGGCATCTTACTTTTGTCTTTGCTCCTTCGTACATGCCCATAATCATCTGTACATAGGTTTCTGGAACCCCTCGATGTCTTAGCGCCACCCATATCAGATCTCGTGGTTGTCGGTCGAATGCCTTTTCAAAGTCAACCAATACAATATGCAAATCCCTTAAGGAATCACGATGTTTTTCCATTATGATCCTTATACTTTGGATTGCATCTGTGGTTGATTTACCCGAGACAAACCCGCACTGATCATCAGATAGCCGTATTATTTTTCGCAGTCGGCCACCTAATACCCGCTCAACGATCTTCATGGTGTGTGACATCAGCTTGATCGAACGGTAGTTATCACAGTTTCGCGTATCACCCTTCCCTTTGTATACAGGGAGAAGGTAACTTTCCCTCCATTCATTCGGCATTGGATCACCTCTCACGAATTTGGAGATGAGAATTCTGAGCCATCTGAACCCGATATCTCCTATCTTTTTCCAGAACTCAGAGGGTATTTCGTCTGGCCCAATCGCTTTTCGTTTTTTTGGAGTATTTGACCGCCTCACTAACTTCTTCGACTGTAATGTCGGGTATTTCTTCACAGTTAGGGGTGGCTCTTGGAAAGTATAGCCGGGGAAACTGTTCATTCAAAAGCTCTTCACAATACTGCCGCCACCTCTGCAGAATTTTGTCGTCATCCACAAGAAGCTGGCCATGAGCATTGCTAATGAACTTTGGCGAACGAATCTCCTGAGCATTCTTCCTTCTTTGGGCGGCTATTTTGAAGATAGTGGCACTCTTGTTCATATTGTGTCTTCGCAGCTCCTGGATAGTCTGGTTTGCATCAGCAACCGGGGAAAATATTTTCTCCAGCTCCCGATACAGGCCCTCCGTACTCTCTGCTTGAAGCTGAGCGCACTTCTTCTTCGCTTTTTTCTTGCAGCATCTGTATTCCATTTCGAGGCGAGCTTTTTCGTCACTATTATTAGAGGGGCACTTTGACCAAGCTTTGAAAGCCGCTTTCTTCTCATTTATCACTTTCTTAGCTTCATCACTCCACCACCATGTTTCTTTGGCGTGTTGATGGTGGCCTTTTGAAGCTCCTAGCAGTGATTTGGCCTTCTTTAAGCAAGTTCGCTGTAGGGAATCCCACATATTTTGTGCTCTGCACTCTTCATCCTCAGCTCCGTTGATGGTGTGAGAGAGGTAATTCTTCATTACGAAAACAAAAGTCTCGCCTTTTTCTTTGTCCAGATTGTACCACTTGATTTTCTCAGAGACCCTTGTTTGTTTGCTTTTCTTTGGTGTTTTCATAAAAAATTTCTGTTAGCAGGAGACGGTGTTGTCGAGCGATTGCCTCTCCCAGGATCACTTTGCAATCTTTTACCCGAGGCTTCATGAAACTGCCTACCAAATGGTAGTCAATCTGAGTTTCATCTCCACCACTGCTGTAAGTGATCAGGTGTCGGCTTTGTTTGATGAACATGGTATTTAACACGATAAGACCGTGTGATTTGCACATTTCATGTCATTTATCTATGCAATTTAATTCCTGAATAGTAAACCACGATTATGCTACTAAAATGCCATACTAAGTCATGATTTCAACGGGTTCAGTAGTATTTTGTATACATAAATCTTTCTCTGAAAACGCGGTCCTCTAATTAAAATTACACGACCATCTGTGCAGCCCCTAATCGCATTTCTCCCTTCACCTGACACTGGCTAATCCATAAATGTAATGTTTACCAATCACTCAATTGATCTGTTTGTACATCTGAGTGGAACTTGTCAATTCACATCACAGCATCTAGATTACAAGATGCTGGTAGGGCACATACAAACACCCGACTTGACTTCAGCTCCAGCCAAGGGTCCTCCCCGAACTCAAACTTCCACCGAGTTTACTTTACAATATTAAACAATCAAAAAGTAAAAAGAAGCAGAAACGATGAACGAAACAAAGAACGCTCTTTGATGGGCACATCCTCTCGAGGGAATTCACTTGCGTTCTATGTACATTTCCCATTATATTCTTGTCGAAGCGGATAATAATAACAATAATCACGATATAGATGCGTTTCTTCATCGTAGAGTAGCCAAACAAAGGAACTCGGTCGGCGCGGAGCGGACTCATCGTCAAAGCAAAAAAAAAAAACTCATGAAAATTAAACCACATTGGCTAGATTCCTTGTATCGTCATCCGTGGCACATGCTATACGCCAGGACATTTGGTGTATTAGGTAAATAATGAGTGTTGTTGAGTATCCCCTGGTTGGGTAATGGATATTGGAAACGAATCGATTAAAAAAAAAAAAAAAAATACCAGCATCACACACAATGGAGTGCGCGCACCCAAATCGAATCTGATCAAACGGTGGCCCTTCCTCCATTGATGGACAACAACACGGGGGAAATAGGCAAAATTAAAAAAAGACGAATGTAATTCGATATGTTTCGAGAGGGTTTTTATAGCGCCGCAGCGGAAGCTGCAAATTGGGTGGTGGTAACCTGGCAAAGGTGGTGTAGAGTATCGGCTCAGTTCTTTTTATTATGCTCGGCTGACAGTTGGGATTACCTGCTAATGGCTGGTAGGAGTAATTGAACAACTGGGTAATCAAATGTCGAGTTCCGATTGAAATTTGAACGTCTGGCCACTGAAGCATGCCAGGTTTGATTGACGGGGAAATATTTCTTCATTTAATTAATAAGAAATGCAATTTTGCTGTGATAGACCTATGCGAAAGAATTTTTCGTAATTTTTAAAAATTGCTAAATTAAGTATAAAGGCTAACAATCCTGTATCGAAGGCTTGAGCACATAACAGTATAGAATGTGTGACAAAAACAATATTTCCAATAAATAAAATTTTATTTCAACAGAAAGTAGTATTTAATAGTACATGTACGGTCTTATATATCAAAATTTAATATTTTATCCTTGCCTAGCTGTTGCTGCAACATTTGCAGCTGCTTGAGCTACACCAATGGCTTGAAATGATGCATCTCGGGTACGTTGCACAACTCCTTCCTGAATAAATAAATATTAAAATTTGTTAGTATATCCATACAAGTACTTAGTCGTCAAAAATAACTTACCAAACCCTTGCCAATTTTTTTGAAAATATTTCGAGATTCCGACTGTCCAGAGAACATCACCAGCACAACAGCTAGGACGACGAGGAAATACTTGGAGAAGTTCATGTTGATTTTGGACGTGCTTATTGTTGAACTACGTTACAGCGCTGAACTGAGTTAACAGATTGATTTGATGATTGCAAATTGATGCTGCTATTTATACTAGAACAAAATTCAGTCAAGCCGATAACGTGAGGGGATCCCTCTAGACGATGTAAAAGCGTTATTGTCAGGTGATTTACATTAGTTGGTTTGTATATTTTCACAGATGTTATGGAGCGTCTGTTATCATAGGAAAATATTTTTTGATAGACCCTGGAAAAATAACATTCGCTTTGTTAGAGAATAACTTGAGTTTTCGGTTTGAAACTAATTCAATTCGAAGGAACTCTGGCGAAAGTTATTTGTAAGTGAGTTAGGATATACCAGACGTTAACCAAGTGTTCTTTCAATTTCAACGTGCAACATGGAATATCTGATAGATAGATACACCATTAAGCCTAATAGGTATTCCCTTGCAGTCTAGATGGGCAGATGCAAATTTTCTCCAAATGGGCGCCAAAAACTGTCAACTAAGACGAAAATAACTAAAGATATAAAAAAAAAAGATATTTTATTCGTACATGTATGTAGGTAAGATTTATTTTGAGCAAAGTGATAAAACTTTGACATTATGCACAATACCCAGTGAAGTCGGAGAAAGTATCAAATGCTTACATGACTGCACACCTCGTGGTAGTGTAAGGGCTTAGTAGAGGTTAAATGCTCTCGGGTTTTATTCCCCAGATGAGATTCGAAACCAAGATTCAGTCGACCCTAATCCTTCCTTTTCCATTCCCTTTTTTCCCTTTTCCATCCGGTAGGCTGGATTAAGGTGTAATACGACCAGCGCCGAGCTTCAACGTGGCTGGTGGCCTATTCTAAAAATATCTTAGTGGCGAACAGAGTATTCGGATAGCTGGCGACCTCCGGATTAGCAAGCCTTATCTGTGTACTGCGCATCCCTGCCCAGGCTGACATCCCTTTCTCCGCTACTCGTGGGAACACATTATGAACGTTCAAAAACAAATTAACCAAATAAAAAGCAACGACCAAGACCGGTTCTCCTTCTCAGGCTGTCCACAGGCAAAGCTCCTGAGGAGCTGGCCTGTAAGAAGACAGTGGCTTTACAGTTTCGCAACACCAGTACCTCTTCCAGGCCATTTAACGCCATATCGAAGTCTTACAGCGATGTTCCTAAGGACAAATTAGTTCTGGCGGTCATAGATAAAAGCGCTGCGGATGGATCTATTGCCCCGGATAAATGGAAGATGAGGAAGTAAATACACCCTCCGTAAGTTTGCTAAATTAATGAAACCTCACCAGCAAGATATTATAAATCCGCACCAGGAGAAAAATGTGAAAAGCCGTAGAGGGGAAAGAAAACGACACCACTCGAAGTAATGCTAAAGCGGTTCCGGAGTGGATGGTGTCCGGTTGAAAAGAGTTCTGTTTTCACTATTTGAAACAGAGCGGGACTGTTTCACGTGCGCATTAGCGATTTTCCACGGCCCCCTGCAAATCCAACGCTAAACTGTCTTCAGTGTTCTTGGATATCATAAAGGAGAATTCATGAAGGAATTCAGGATGGCATTAGGGCCACGTGAAATGATGACTTCTGCAACCAATGACCCCGAGCCGTCGATGAAGTCAAATTGTCGCACAGAAGACGGACGATAACTTGCACGAACTACATCCATTGCTTTTCAGCGAGGACGAATTATTGGAATAGTTCTCAGACTCGGAAGCCATGAATACCACAGTGGTTGAGGTTTCTCTGCCCGATTGTAGCATTATTGATGTAGTTAGTTGAGATTAATCTCCACCACTCCATTACTCTTCTTCTCCTTCTCTCAAAGGACAGGAAAGATATCGTCTTGATCCAGGAACCTTGGGTTGTGGACAGCTTGATATGTGGATTCAAGACTCAGAAATACTATACCCTGTATGTGCGGGACGAAGATCCCAGGTCGTTTATATGCATACTGGTGAAAAGTAACCTAAAAGTAACCTTACTCCCTTATTACAGCGATCGAGATACAACCACAACAAATATAGCAACATCTGGCGGCTCTTACTATTTGATTTGGTATCGTCGTATCTCGCCTATGACAGCATGGACTCCTTTTTTGGGGATAACCTGGAAAGACTGATCGCAGACGAGGGGAGGCAGAAAACTGGTCTCATTATAGGCTGTGATGCTAACGCTTACCATACTGTATGGAGCAGTTCTGATATCAACAAAAGAGGTGAGCTCCTTTTTGATTTCAGAATAAGGTTTGTACTTAGAATGAAATAAGTACAAACCTTATTCTGTGCAGAAATTGTACCAGAAATTGGCAAGAAGTACTGGACATCACACTTGCCTCCGATAATAGCGTTTAATGTATCAGGAATTGGAAGGTATCAAGCGAACTCTCATTCACAGGTTTCTAGGTCTAGGCGTTTTAAGAAATAATTGTAGAAAACTGTTCAATATGGCCAAAGTACGAGAGACGCACTAGATTTGGACTTGTAAAAAGCATCTCTAAACATATACAAAAAAAAAAAAAACCAATAAAGGAGACCCAAACGTATTTTTTGGAGACTGTTCTGTGGTAAAAAAAAGAAGCCTCTGAGCAAAATTCAGTCTTCAAATCCAATAATCACAAGCTACGCTAAGAAAACTGATGGGTTTAGCTTGAACGACTTCCAGCGAAGATTCGCTAAATTAAGTACTTGACACTAATTTCCCAGGTAGTTCCCAAGTTGTTTGCAACATGGTTTCCAACAGACCATCTGTCCGAACAACCAACTCCTCAAATTTGATTACACAGAGCAAACTTCATTGGGCACTACATAGCTTTAAACCATATAAATCCGGGGGACCAGACGGCATAAGACCTGCCGAATTGCGGAAGTCATCGGACATACGTATAATATTGGCGGTGCTTGAGACAATCCTAAAAAGTTGTCTGTATCTGGTATGCACATATATCCCAAAAATATGGAGAGAAGTTAATGTTATCTTCATATTGATACCCAAAGCAGGTAAATGCTCGCACACAAATCCAAAAGACTTCAGACCTAGTAGTCTATCATCATTCCTCTTAAAAACATTAGAACGACTGATTGATATCCATTTACGCAACAGTATTGATTAAAAACTACTGTCCGCGGCCTAACATGCATATTGCAAAGATAAATCAGTCGAGACGGCATTACACTCACTAGTGCGTAATATCGGATATTCCCTGTTTCATAAGGAGCATACAACGGCTGCTTTTCTGGACGTAGAAGGCGCTTTCAAAATGTCAATACATCAGCAAAAGCAGATGCACTATCAGAATTGAAGGTCGACAGTTCGCTTTGCGAATTGATAAATCTACTACTTATGGTCGGATAATCAACTCCAATCTGGGTGGGACATCTACCAGAAGATCTGTCAGTAAAGACACTCCGTAGGAGATGTTCTATCCCCTTTTCCTTGGAATTTGGTGGTCATTGAATTATTGATAATCCTGGAAGACTATACGCTTATGCGTATATGTTGCTTTAGCTGTTTCGGGGAAGCACTTAAATACTCTAAAGAAACTTCTACCCTAGTTGGGCGGTTCGGTGTGGTTTGGGTGTAAATCTCATAAAACTAAACTGTTACTCTTCTCCAGGAAATATAAAAATCCGTTAGTTGAACCTTCTTCTCTCAATGGTATCAGCTTAACTTTCTCTGATAAAGCAAATATTTAGGTCTTATCTTGGATAGAGAATTAGTAGTAGAGAAACAGTAGCACTTTTCTGTTTCAAAAAGCTATTGGAAACAGATAGGGTCTAGAACCTCCAATAACTCACTGGCTATACATCTCGGTCATAAGACCGATACTCACATACGGGATGATTGTCTGGTGGGCAGCCTTAGAAAAATCTATAAACCACGATAATCTAAGCGGAGCACTATGTACAACTACATCTGCGTCACTCATCTGATACCATTAGCAAGCAAATGGCAGCAAGTGCAGCCGTTCGCCTTGAAGCTACTTTACAGTGGTCAAGAATAGAATTTGGCCACACTTCCATTCTGAATAAATTCACAATTCCACCCGAAAACACGGACTACACCACCCACGTCTAAATTTTGACAAGAATTTCCTAGTCACCATCGCTTCCAGTTCTTTCTGGGTGCACGATGTATTTTTAGAAGAAGAATCAATTCACTTCTACACTGACGGCTCAGAAACCAAGGGCGAAGTTGGTGGATGTGTTTTCCCCGACAGGCTTAATCTTAACCTCTTCTTCCGTCTACCAAATCATTGTAGCGTGTTTCAGGTGGAAATAATGGCGATTAAAGAAGTCTCACCATTCAACATAGACGATGATAGTCAACATTTCCGTCCACCTGACCAAAAAACAAGGGAGGATAGCAATATCCAAGCTAAAATCGAACAAGGCTGCTGGACCTGACGGCTTACCGGCCGAACTTTTCAAGGCAGCTGGGGATGAATTGGTAGAGTGCATACACCAACTCAGCTCTAAGATTTGGTTAGACGAGTGTATGCCTAATGAATGGAACCTCAGCATCGTTTGCCCGACCCACAAGAAAGGAGACCCCGTCAACTGCGCCAATTATAGAGGCATCAGTCTCCTCAACATCGCATACAAGATCTTTTAAGTGATATTGTGTGAACGCCTGAAACCTTTTATGAACAGCCTGATTGGACCCTATCAGTGCGGTTTCAGGCCAGGAAAGTCCACCATTGATCAAATCTTCACACTTCGGCAGATCCTGGAGAAAACCCAAGAATTCCAAATCGATACTCACCACTTCTTTATCGATTTCAAGGCCGCCTATGACAGCATCTATAGAGAAGAGCTTTATAGAGCCATATCTAGTTTTGACATCCCTGCCAAACTTGTCCGTCTGTGCAGGCTGACGATGGAGAACGCTCGCTGCTCCATCAAGGTCGGTAATGACCTCACCGAGACCTTTGATGTCAAAAAATGTTTTAGACAAGATGACGCGCTGTCATGTGACTTCTTCAATATTGTACTTGAACGGATTGTGCGGAACTCACAAGCCAACACCGGAGGCACAATCTATTACAAGTCTGTACAACTGCTTGCATACGCCGACGATATAGACATTATCGAAAGAACTCAGCGGGCTGTCACCGCTGCGTTTGCAAGCATTGAGGCGGAAGCGGCCAAAATGGGTTTAGCGACAAACGAAGGCAAAATCAAGTATATGCTGTCAACAAGAAGGGAAAGCCAACACCGACGAATTGGACAAAACTTCACAGAGGGCAGCTAAACTTCGAGGTAGTAAGGGACCTTGTCTACCTTGGCTCTGCTATAAGCTCTGAGAACGACATCAGCGCAGAAATCAAGCGAAGAATAACTCTTACCAATCGCTGTTTTTTTGTGCTTATAAGGCGATTCAACAGTAAAGCCCTATCTCGAACAACTAAGGAGACTCTATATAAGACCTTGATCATCCCAGTCCTGCTTTACGGCGCTGAAACATGGACTTTATTAAAAGAGGATGAAGATATCCTTGGTCGCTTCGAGAGAAAAATTCTTCATAAGATTTTTGGTCCCGTTTGCGTTGACGGGTTTTGGAGAAGAAGATTCAATCACGAACTATACGAGCTGTACAGCGACATCGACCTAGTCAAAAAACTGCGTATTGGACGTCTGAGATGGCTAGGACATGTAGAGCGAATGGACACCAAGACTCCGGACCGCAGAGTCTTCGAATTTAACCCCGATGGATGACGCAGTAGAGCGAATCATTACCGTAGGTGCCGCGCACAAGTTCAAGAGGACCTCGACCAACTTGGAGTGCGCAACTGGAGGCAATTAGCTAAAGACCGAGCTAAATGGAGAGGCTTGTTGGTTGAGGCCCCGGTTCACCCCGAACTGTAGCGCCACTTAAGTAAGTAAGTAAGTAAAGAAGTCTCATCTTGGCTTAAGGAAAACGTGATATCCGCTATAGATACCCGCATCTTTTCACACAGCTAATCCGCAATCAAATCCTTGGAATCGACCTCTATACATTCTTTAGTAGCTCTAGACTGCCGATCGTCGGAAACACCTTACCGACCTGTAATTCGAATATGTCGAAGCCGAGTAAGGTATTCACTGTACATACCACCGTTGACTCCATGTAGGAAATTCATCCACGTCGTTGGAATCAAGAAGAAGTGCCCCCCTCACTAACATCACTTCAAATGTCACCTTTAGCAATTTAATCCTACAGGATCAAGAATTGAGCTCAATTTTACAAATCTCCGGCAGTTTCTAGAAGATATATTGGTTAGCTAGATCGCTAAATGGAGGAACTTTCCGAAGCCAAAGCATACACATATATGCAGAGATTCTAGGTACACGGTCGTTGTCTTTCCAAGCTGCATAAGAAAAATAACGGGCAATCACCGCTTAATTCACTGAATCAATCTGAGATACGCGCTAATGAGTCTGGCTGATGAGTTGATCGAGTGCCTATCGGAAATACCTCTCAATGTTCATTCATTAAATAAAACATTCATTTTCCGAACCCCCGATAAAACGTCACGCACCACAATACTAGTACAAAAGCCACATGTTATGACTCAGTAATTATTTATTTGCTTCTTCCTGGTTAAGTCAATCAGAGATCTGTAATGCTCCGCTGGTAGTCAATAAACAGAACACATTAAGCTGTGGTATTATTTTTCACTTTCGCTCTTTGGTGGAATAAATTATTTGCTGACGTATCGATAGCTGGTTTTGTTTTGCTCAGGCATACGTCTTTATTTCCTATTAATTAGTTAAGTTTGTAATTTGTTTTTGTCTTTATTAAAACAGGGGGTTATGTGTTACGGTTTGTGATTTTTTTTTTAATTTGGAGCTAATTTAATAGGGTAATTTAATTTAATTCTAAAAAAAGTACCAACCAACATGAGCGTTATAAGGAAATGCAGATCTTAAATCCAAGAACAAGGTGGTTTCTATTCTTGCAAAATCAATAAATTTTGCTGCATTACTGTCAACTTTTTCCGTTTTTATAATGATTGATGACTGAATAGAGCTAAAGAATTTTTTCAAGCCGATTAGGAGTTAAGATACATATTTGTTTTTGTTAACAAAATTGTCAAATGCGAACCTGACTTATTGCTTAACATTTCATTCCAGGATATAAACTATCATTCCAGGAATATCGTTTTTTCTAAAATTTCCTCAATTTTTCTTGATCAGTTTTAGGTTTATCTTCTTCTTTGGATGTGGACGTTTGAGTTATTTTGGAAAATGAATGACAAGGAAACAGCTTGTTTGTGTATTATTTTAGCTTCTTCTTTCTTCTTCTTCCTTTTATCAGCGAGGCTATGATCCGAAAACAAGGGATCACAACCCTCCCACTTCACCGCATTTCTACTGATCCGCATGTGGGGTTCGCCTATTTGACCTCAGAAAATATCGGCAGGCCTGCCGATTTTGGATCACTCGGTTACTGAGGCCAATGAAATGCCGATGTCGTCGCATTTGTCTGATCCAGGCGTTTATAGGCCTGCCTTTCCTACATCGCGATGTCTTTGGAACGTGCATTGATATTGCCCTTTTAACAGGGTTCAAATGATCTCTTCTTTGAACGTGGCAATACCAACTGAGCCGGTCACGCTCTATTTTTTGTACGATGGTTTCCTTGATGTGAAAGCTTCCACGGATCTTCGAACTTCTTATTCGATCAAGCTTTGTCACTCCTGCTGTCATGCGAAGCATCTTCATCTCAGCTGCCGTTAATTTACTCTCATACTTTTTGTACATCGTCCAACATTGTCTTTTTTGAACTAATGCGATACCCATTTCCCTCCAAAACGTCCACCCACACATCAAGTGCTCGTTGCAGGGATGTAGGATCCTCACTTATGATGGCTCCATCGTCAGCAAAGAATAACTGATGTACCTTGGGGTCTATCACTTTACCTTCAAGCAGATAATCAAGGACTGTAATAAAGAGCAAAGGACTTAAAACGCTTCCCTGGTGTACCCCGACTTTGATTGGGAACTCTTCGGTTACTCCAGCGGGGCATCTTACTTTTGTCTTTGCTCCTTCGTACATGTCCATAATCATCTGTACATAGGTTTCTGGAACCCCTCGATGTCTTAGCGCCACCCATATCAGATCTCGTGGTTGTCTGTCGAATGCCTTTTCAAAGTCAACCAATACAATATGCAAATCCCTTAAGGAATCACGATGTTTTTCCATTATGATCCTTATACTTTGGATTGCATCTGTGGTTGATTTACCCGAGACAAACCCGCACTGATCATCAGATAGCCGTATTATTTTTCGCAGTCGGCCACCTAATACCCGCTCAACGATCTTCATGGTGTGTGACATCAGCTTGATCGAACGGTAGTTATCACAGTTTCGCGTATCACCCTTCCCTTTGTATACAGGGAGAAGGTAACTTTCCCTCCATTCATTCGGCATTGGATCACCTCTCACGAATTTGGAGATGAGAATTCTGAGCCATCTGAACCCGATATCTCCCATCTTTTTCCAGAACTCAGAGGGTATTTCGTCTGGCCCAATCGCTTTTCGTTTTTTGGAGTATTTGACCGCCTCACTAACTTCTTCGACTGTAATGTCGGGTATTTCTTGGAGGGGTGGCTCTTGGAAAGTATAGCCGGGGAAACTGTTCATTCAAAAGCTCTTCACAATACTGCCGCCACCTCTGCAGAATTTTGTCGTCATCCACAAGAAGCTGGCCATGAGCATTGCTAATGAACTTTGGCGAACGAATCTCCTGAGCATTCTTCCTTCTTTGGGCGGCTATTTTGAAGATAGTGGCACTCTTGTTTATATTGTGTCTTCGCAGCTCCTGGATAGCCTGGTTTGCATCAGCAACCGGGGAAAATATTTTATCCAGCTCCCGATACAGGCCCTCCGTACTCTCTGCTTGAAGCTGAGCGCACTTCTTCTTCGCTTTTTTCTTGCAGCATCTGTATTCCATTTCGAGGCGAGCTTTTTCGTCACTATTATTAGAGGGGCACTTTGACCAAGCTTTGAAAGCCGCTTTCTTCTCATTTATCACTTTCTTAGCTTCATCACTCCACCACCATGTTTCTTTGGCGTGTTGATGGTGGCCTTTTGAAGCTCCTAACAGTGATTTGGGCTTCTTTAAGCAAGTTCGCTGTAGGGAATCCCACATATTTTGTGCTCTGCACTCTTCATCCTCAGCTCCGTTGATGGTGTGAGAGAGGTAATTTTTCATTACGAAAACAAAAGCCTCGCCTTTTTCTTTGTCCAGATTGTACCACTTGATTTTCTCAGAGACCCTTGTTTGTTTGCTTTTCTTTGGTGTTTTCATAAAAATTTCTGTTAGCAGGAGACGGTGTTGTCGAGCGATTGCCTCTCCCAGGATCACTTTGCAATCTTTTATCCGAGGCTTCATGAAACTGCCTACCAAATGGTAGTCAATCTGAGTTTCATCTCCACCACTGCTGTAAGTGATCAGGTGTCGGCTTTGTTTGATGAACATGGTATTTAACACGATAAGACCGTGTGATTTGCACATCCTTAGGATGTCTTCACCAGGACGGTTCCTGGTGCCATATCCTAGTCCTCCATGGCAGTCTTCATAGTGTTCGTTTGATTTCCCGACATGTCCATTCAAATCTCCTCCAACAAACAGAAATTCTTCCTTTGGGATGTCCTTAAGGAGATTGTGGAAATCTAGCCAAAATGCATCTTTATCTCTCTGATTGTACCCATCGTGGGGAGCATATGCACTGACAATATTCCACACCTCTCCTTGTATTACTAGTTTGAGAGACATCAAACGGTCGCTGGACTTCGAAATGCTCAAGACGTTTCCAAGTAGCTCTGCCGCAAGGATGATACCGATTCCGTTCCTAGCCTTTTCCGTTCCGTAGTAGAACATCTTGTAATCTTTTGTCCTAACGTCCAAGAAACGCGCCCGATTCCCGGTGTTTTTCCATTTCGTCTCTTGGACACACAAGATGTCCACCCGCCTTCTATTCATCATCTCTTCCAGCTCGTAACTTCGACCGGTCATGCTTCCAACGTTCCAACTCGCGACCCGTAAATTGCGTCCAAACTGTTTCATTATGTTGCTAGCCCCCGGAATCCGTATAGGTCTGACCCGAACATTTCTGCTCGGTCCAGGATCAGTACCATGCACAGCAGTGGTAGTGCCTGGCGGGGTAGTGCCTTTCCTTTTTGCAAGTATTATCATAATGATACAGTTTTGCAATACAATTTTTGCACCATATTGCGATGGTGTTTGTTGTTTGACACGTGTATGCTCCTGTTTTAGTATTGTTTGATCTTTCTTTTATGACACCGGTGATCTCCAGTCGTGTCAACCCACGGACTCGCATGCACACTCGTGGGAGGGTTTTTATGGTAGTATATGTGTCGCTAGGCTCACTTGGGTGTTATATTGCCTAGATCTGATTTGTCCCCTTAGTCGCCTTTTACGACAAGCGCTAGTTGTTGGGGGGGGGGGGGGGGGGGGGGGGGGGGCTGCAGTGATATTCTTAACCCGTCCCTGCACGGGCAAGATAGCTACTATTTGATATTTTTTTTTTTAATTTATTTTGGAAGTAATCTTTGCTTGTCTTGTCCCAAAGAACGCTAATTTCTATAGCAACTAACCAAACCCTCCAAAAGTTTCCTTTTTACGAGTACTGTGCAATACTCACCAAATATTCACACTACGCAGATCTTGGAAAAAACCCATGAATATAAAATCGATACGCATCACCTCTTCATCGATTTCAAAGCTGCCTGTGATAGCGTGTATAGAGACGAGTTATACAGAGCCATGTCTAGTCTTGGCATCCCTGCCAAGCTCGTCCGTTTGTACAGAATGACGATGGAGAACTCTCGCTGCTCCACCAAAGTCGGTAAGAACATCACCGAACCGTTTGATGTCAGGAAAGGTCTTAGACAAGGTGACGCGCTATCATGCGATCTCTTTAACATAGTACTTGAGAGAATTGTACGAAACTCACAAGCCAACACCGGAGGTACAATCTTTTACAAGTCTGTACAACTACTCGCTTATGCCGATGACATTGACATAATCGGAAGAACTCAGCGGGCCGTCAATGGGGCATTTACGAGTATTGAGATCGAGGTAGCAAAGATGGGTCTAGCCGTCAATGAAAGCAAAACAAAATATATGCAGTCTACAAAAAAGGACACCCAACATCGGCGTCGTGGACAGAACGCCACAATAGACAGATACAATTTTAAGGTAGTAAAGCATTTAGTCTACCTAGGCTCTATGGTGAACTCCGGAAATGACATTAGTAGGGAGATCACACGGAGAATTACTCTTGCCAATCGTTGTTTCTATGGGCTAAAACGGCAATTGAGTAGCAAAGCCCTATCTCGAACTACTAAGGTAAATCTTTATAAGACTCTAATCATCCCAGTCCTGCTGTATGGCGCAGAGGCATGGGCTTTGACAAAACCGGATGAGGATGCCCTTGGTTATTTCGAGAGAATAGTTCTTCGAGCGATCTTTGGTCCCATCTGCATAGACGGTGAGTGGAGGAGAAGGTACAATGCCGAAATATACGGCCTGTACAAGGACATCGACTTAGCCAGAAGAGTTCACATACAGTGACTAAGATGGCTTGGTCATTTAGAGCGGATGGAGCCCAACGTTCCCGCTAAGAAAGTCTTCGAATCCACCCCGGATGGACAACGCAGTAGAGGACAACCTCGCGGTAGGAGGCGCAAACAAGTGGAGAAGGACCACAACCAACTTGACGTGCGCAACTGGAGGCAGCTGGCTCGTAACCGTGCTGGCTGGAGAGGTTTGTTGGTTGAGGTCCAAGTCCACCCCAGACCGTAGCGCTATCTAAGTAAGTAAGTATGCGATACTCACTCCACTAAAATATTTATTTTATTTATTTAAAAGCTTTTCGTTGGATTTGCAGGGGGTGGTGGAAAATGGCTAATGCGCACGAGAAACAGTCCCGCTCTGTTTCAAGCAGTGAAAACAGACATCTTTTCAAACTGACACCATCCACTCCGGAACCGCTTTAGCATTACTTCAGAGTGGTGTCGTTTTCTTTCCCCTCTGGGCCGGCTTTTTCGCATTTTTCTCCTGGTGCGGGTTTATAATATCTTGCCGATGAGGTTACATCAATTTAGCAAACTTACTTCCTCCTCTTTCTTTTTCGATCTGAGTACCGTCTCAATGAATAAAGATATTTTATTCTACGTGTCAATACTCGAGACCATCTTGTTTACGGTATTTTCTGGCGTAAAGTTGCCTATCTCTGATTCCAGGCTATTTTTTTCTGCTACCCACCTGTTACAGATGAAAAAGGTGTGATAAGCATCGTCTTCCAGAGAGTCTCCGTATTGGCAGGTTGCGCTTCTTACTTTTGTGCAAGTACCGATGGAAGTAACTATGTCCGGTAAGGAATTGGGTGATATAATAATTTACTTTACCGTGTCCCCGCTCCGTTCATGCAGCAACGTCTCCCAATCAACCGGTAGGTCCACCTTCCGCTCGTTTTGGTGTTCCATCTGTTTTGCCACTTCTACATAGAGAGTTGTTTCGCTTCTGTAGCTGCTGTTGCCGAGCCTACTTCCGCCTTCTTGTCGTGAACGTACTTCCTTGCTGTTGCTGGGAGATCAATGGGCGTCATTCCTGCGACTACTAGGGCAGCTGGCTCCGACACTGTTCGGTATGAACTCGTTATCCGATGAGTTCCTATACGTTGCACCGCGGCCACTTTCTTCCTATATATGTCTTTTTTGAGCGCGTCAGCGCAGACCTCGAAGCCTTACAGGAGTATTGAGTGCGTAACCGATATCACGAGTCTTCTTTTATTTGCCGTGGGACCTCCTATGTTCGCCATCAGTCTGCTTAGCAATAATCATGTTTTCGTGGCCCTTTCGGATGCGGACTTAATTTGTTTTCCGAACGTGAGTTTCGTATCTATCCTAACTCCTAGATATTTTACTGCTTCCTTAGTGTATATGACTTCCGAACCCAGCTGGAGCTCGATTATTGTGGGTATCCGCTTCCTCGTCAGCAGCACTATCTCTGTTTTCTCCACTGCTAAGCTTAGGCCGTGGTCTTCCATCCATCTCATGACTTGATTTTGCCTTCTCTTAGCGTCTTCGATGTCTCGTGCGCTGATCACTGCAGCGATGTCGTCTGTATAGATGACCAGAAAAGTGTTTTTGGGAATCTTCATGCGAAAAATTCCATCGTAGAAGATGTTCCATAAATCTGTTCCCAGAATTGAGCTCTGCGCTGCTCTGGCTGTTATTTCTTTCCTATGGGGTCCTTCTGTTGTGTGATATAATAGCTCTCTTTCGCTAAGGTAGTCCCTTATCACTCGTCGAAGATACTGTGGTATCCGAAAATTTATTTCCAGGGCGTTCAGCATGTCGCACCATCTGGCCGAGTTGAAGGCATTTCTTACGTCGAGTGTTGCCAACACAACAACTTTCCTCGAGTAGTGGCTGCCCTGATTGGTTACTTGGGCAGCCCTAACCACCTCTTTCACAGCACCTATTACAGAATGACATTTTCTAAACCCATGCTGCCTTTCAGATAGGTCACCTGCTCTCTGCTACAGAGAGTCGAAGCTTCATCATTCTCTCGAGGAGTTTTCCTGCTGTGTCCAGCATGCACAGGGGTCTGTACGCTCATGGGGAGTCTTAGTGCCCTTTCCCTTTGCTAATCAGTACTAGCCGCTGTATTTTGCAGGCTTTGGGAAAGATATCGTGTTCTAAGCATCTGTTGTATATGTTTAGTAACAGTTGGGGGCACGTACGGTCGATCACTTTTAACACTTCCGCTGGAATACCATCTGGTCCGGGGGCCTTCCTGTTTGACATGGCCCTTGCGGCATGGAGTAGCTCTTCTTCGCTGAATAGCGGAACTTCACTTTGTTGATGAGGGGGAGACCTCCTGCTCCCTAAGAGGGTGGGTCGGAAAGAGTGTGCTGACGATATTTTCCATCTTTTCGGGGCTAAGAACTGGGCTGGCCGTCTGCATGCCGACCTTTCGCATCACTATTTTGTAGCCATGCGTCCATATTGATATCTCTCCGAAGCTCTTCCCACTTCCGTGTTTGGCTCCCCTTAATGAATTTCTTAAGCTTCAGTTTCGCTGCTCTGTACTCCACCAGCGTGTTTTCTATATCTTCAGCGTTTCTTCTTCTTTCCCTCGTTACCTTGCGTTTGAAATGTAGGCAAATTTTCGTGAGGTCTGCGATTTCCCCCTTTCACCAGTATACGGGCTTCCAGTCGTTATTTGGTTTTCTTATCCTGGGCACCGTGGCGTAAGTGGTTAGTGTGTCGGATCACTACGCATGAGGTTCCAAGTTCGAATCCCAGAGAACATCAAAAAGTTTTTTCACGGTCTCACCTCTCGCGAGCGTCTGACAAACATCCGAGAGTATTGTTGTCACGAAAAATCTTCTCAAATAGCCGTTAGGATTCGGCACTAAACTGTAGGTCCCTTCCATTCGTGTGAAAAATATAACGCACACAACATTAGTGGTTACGAGAAGCTAGGCCCTCGCACTTAAAGAGCTGTTGCGCCAAATATGCAAACGCAACATCTGCGTTTCTTACTGGAATAATTCTTAAGGTCTCAGACAAGCTGTCCAACCCTTCCAAAAAAAAAGGCAGTTGATATCTCTAAATACAGTAGAAACGACTTAAGACTTTCTTACCGGTCAACCACAACTCTGCAAAGCATATGCATGTAATTAAGTGGATAGAACAACAATTGGACCATACCACTAGGGCAAAACTACAAACGACTTCATACTCAAATTTTCATTTACAAGGACACATAATAAAGGAAGCAAATATGAAAAATTTACATCGAAACCACACCAATGTAAGTTACCCGGCAAAAAGTATTTGCTTAACGGCCATATTTTTACACGGCCCAAGTGATCCCCTTATTAATTCAGCTACACTGTTTGCGAATATAAATAACGATTGCAACCTGCAGTCAATCATCAATCTTTTTACTTGGCTCCAAGCAGTAACATAGTGCAATAATAAGCAAATCCAAAATCAACATGAACTTCTCCAAGTATTTCCTCGTCGTCGTAGCTGTTGTGCTGGTGATGTTCTCTGGACAGTCGGAAGCTCGAAATATTTTCAAAAAAATTGGCAAGGGCTTGGTAAATTATTTTTGACGACTTAGTACTTGTATGGATATACTAACAAATTTTAATATTTATTTATTCAGGAAGGAGTTGTGCAACGTACTCGAGATGCATCCATTCAAGCCATTGGTGTAGCTCAAGCAGCTGCAAATGTTGCAGCAACAGCTAGGCAAGGATAACTACAGTTAAACAAAAGGAACGGCAGCAGTACATTTAATCATTTATTATAAAACTTTGTATATAAACTTTTAATAATAAAACTTTATTTATTGTAAGTTGTGTTTAATACTTATAAGATATAGTTTTCAAACCATAAGTACTTTTATAAATGAATTTTGGAGAACAGAAATACTTAACGTACTTAAATTGCGTCCTGGTTTCTTTTTTGATGTGTAGAACTCAAGTTGGATATTTGCTTTAAAGGGCATTTGAAACGATTAGTTCAGTCTCAGTTGCGCTACCAGTTAAACTGATGTGTTAATTTGATAACTGAAGAGTTTAACTGAGACTGAAACTTATGGAATTCCCATCAGTTTTTCGTTCAATTGTCAGTTAAACTGATGTTTAATTAAGTTTCAGTTCAGTTCTCATTTCCGACTACAGCTTGCAGAGATTTGTCAAAGTATCGTATTTTAATTTCGGTCCTTATATAAAATTATAAATGATGAAAAAAAATTTTAAAGTAAGCTTAAAGGCCAAGGCCAATATAATCCCTTAGAATCCGTCGCACACGTTAAATTTGTTTCATTTGATTGTGTGAAAATTACCAAATAATTATAGGAAGAAAATGACCATAGACGGCGAATTCTTTTCAACGATTATTTTCATACTGCTTTTATCAGAAGCATTTGAGTACATGAAAATAATCATGAGTAACAGTCCCCGGTTTTGGGTTCGTCGATTGTACGCAGACCGAGATCTTCACGGATATTTTAATCTCAACTTTGACCAGCTATATAATGATGATCCGAAACAATTTAAAGTGGCGTCTCTCACGCGCCAGGCAGGTCATTGAAAATGCATTCGGCATTTTAGTGTCCCGGTGGAGAATCTTGCTTGGCCCGCTAAATATGGCCCCGGAGTCAGCGGAGAAAATTGAGGAGGCAGCTATTTTACTTCACAATTTCGTGAAGATGCTTGATGCCACCTACATTCCCTCAGACTACGTGTATCAATACCACGGCGAGGAAATAACGCTCCAAAGAAGGCATTCAAATTGCGAGACCAATTAAAAGATTGATTGATTGATTTTCATACTTTTTTATATAAAACATTAAAACACGAATTTCGTTTTGTATTTTCCAATTTTCTAAACGCACAGAATTTGAAATTTTCTCTGAAGGCAACCATCCTATTATACTAGTTATGTACTATATGCATTCCATCTCTTTTGAAGTTTAATGTCGATTGATACTACGCTTCGACTTACTATATTATTCCTGAAAACTTAATTTCCACAATTTGTACTAAAGCGTTTTCCAATGAGAGCTTTCATTTTGCTTTATCAAGAAAACCCGTAGTTTTTATGATATAAGATTTGCTTTTTATTTAAATCGATAGAAGAAAGAGTTGCCATTTATAATGAAAATCAATATCAGTCAAATGACCTCCACGACCTCAGTTGCTCATCAAGGCTCTTTTGATAAAAATTTCCATCACATTTTCGCACATTATCGGCTCTATTTCATCGAAAAAGGCACGGATGTTAGCTTTGAATGCTGGGGAGCGTTGGCATTAACCTTCTCTTTCATATGGCCCCAAAGAGTCGTACGGTGTTAAATCGCACGATTTCGGCGGTCAATTTCGGTCACCATTTTGAGAAATGACTCTGCCAGGAAACTTTTCTTGCAAAAAAAGGAAGGACAAGAAGGTGCTTCACGTCGACCGAGTAAACTTTTAACTTTTCGAACCACAAATACAAATACAAATATTTGGCGCAACAGCACTTTAAAGTGCCAGGGCCTAGCTTCTCGCAACCACTCATGTTGTGTGCGTTATATTTTTCACACGAATGGAAGGGTCTTACAGTTTAATGCCGAATCCGAACGGCGATTTGAGAAGCTTTTTCGTGACAACAATACTCCCGGATGTTTGTCAGATGCTCGCGAGAGCGAGCCACGATGCCCACTTTTCGAACTGTTTCAGCGAAATTTTTGGCCATTTTTGTAGCGGATTTTAAGAACTTTAATGCGTCGTTTGTGTATCGTTCCATGTTTATTAATGGCGTAGTTCTTACTTGTCATCGGTCGGGTGGCAGAATAGCATACTATTCCAAAATGAAACCTTTTTTTGAAACCCCTAAATTTATTGTACTTTAAAAATGTTTTTCAGAAAATGACAGTTTTGGTGCCAAAGAGGTCAAAATGAACGCTGACCATTTTAAGAATGGTGCCCAAGCGCCAGAATGACTTGGCAACACTTATAGGCCACCTTCCATAAGAATGTGTGTATTTTATCTAGGTATCAGTTAAAAACGACGGAGCGACGGATCAACGGATTCTATGGGCATGGGCCTTAAGTCGGTGAATACGACATCAAAAGTTGTGACACAACCAAACGAAAGCCAAAGAAAACCCGAAGAGTCCGTAGAACCAATGATAAATCAGTTTCCAACTTAATAAATCTTTATTGACTTAACTTTAAGCTATACTACAAATCTTTATTTAATACAAATTCTAAGGAAATAATAAATAATAGTTAAGGGAATGTAACGATAAATGTGTGGTGCGCGCGTGCGGTATGTCGTGGTACTCCTGCTCTCTCGTGCCCGGTTTTTATCCAACTCTTCCGATAAAATTTGGCTGGAAAATGTCATTTGGACGACGACGTGGCTAGAAGCTGAGAGATTAACATTGGTTATAAGTGAAGCCACTTCAGCGCTATGTGACAGAGATGCCACAAGTCCACCATTGCTGGCTATTTTTCCAAATTTATATAAATTAGGATTTTAATATTTCAAATTACACTTACCTTATATTTTCCATATACGAGTATTTTCTTTAATATTTGTTGGAAAGGGAATATTAAACTTTTTCATCATTAGATTAAAACGAAATATTGATGGTAATATTAATCCGATCTGAATACTCTTACTAGCGTTTAAAAGGTGGCATGATGTCCACGTTCAAAAGTGGATCATGTACGATAATGTGGTGGGAAAAATATCGTGGTGAAAGTAGAGCGATGCTCTCTAAAGCCGGGACTGACGACAAGAATCAACATTCTTGGCTAATGACTGGCAGTGACCCATGTAATATGAGCTAATTGAATAATCAATTAATGTTGCTTTTTTTTTATCTACAAGATACGACATTTCAAACACTGGCAAGAGTTGCAAGATCGGATTAATATTACTAGTGATTTTTCAATTTAATGCCATCTAATGACGAAACGGTTTGTAGACTAAATTCGAAATCTTTACACTTTTTCTAAATCATTCCGACTTTTTAGAGAATATTATCTTTTCCTGTTTAAATATTTGGTCACTTTGCTTGAGTGTATTGTGAGTGGAAATGAGTAGTGGGTGTAGAATTTTATTGCGATGTAGTATGATTATTTGAGTTTCTTAATTTTTTAAGCGGAAAGTTATGGGGAAAACACGGCATAGAGAAGGGCAAGTCATTATTTGAGATCACGATAATGAGTTTGCGGCCAGATTTACACGATATATTTAGTTGTAGCGCAGATGCTACCGATTATTTCAGTCAGAGAGAAATTCAGGACATTGACTTATTGCCACAAAGCACCATAATCACTTAAATTGTGTTCAAGATACAAGGGGTTTGGTTTTACAATTCTTCATCATCAACATCATTCTCAATGGCCAGCTTATCCTTCAACTCGCCATCCTTTTTTATCCTTCGCCACTGACGGGTTCATGTGGGATATAGGACTTGATACAATCATCTTATCCTAGATTAGTTCACTTCATGACACGGTACTCATGGCACTTATTGAAAGCCGATTTGTAGGCATTCGTAGAATGAACCATCGGAGTATAAATCGTCCGAAACGTGAGTTATTCGAGCAACACTATGAAGGAAATTCATTTTGACGGCTTGTATTCATAAGTGTTGCAATTTTATTTTCAGGTCTGGAATTTAGAAAGAAACCGGTTAAAGAATACATATAGATAAATTGTCATCTTATGAGCTGCGTTGCCACAATGCTAACTAATGTAGCAGAAGTGGTTTTATTTTTAAATATGGTCCTTTATTCTTAACATTTTAAACTTGGCGGTTTTGCTACTATATTTATTCCTAGTAATATTCATTTAATTACATCAACGCCTGTGCACTATCTTGTTCGGCATTCTGCAACGCGTTTGAGCTGCCTCCAGCTCATTCGCCCAGCTGATCGTGTGTCCGCTTCTCCAAACATTGGAAATCAATTCGAACGCAGCTTTGGCCTTCCCGATTCTGCTGCACACATCCAATTCGGTGCCAGTGCGGTTAACCGAGATCACACTTCCTAGATATAGACAGTTGTCTACTCTCTCAACCTGCTGTTCGGCAATGCTGAGTTGAGCGCGGGCGATTGAAGTGTTCACGGCTTCTGTTTTGGTTATTTTAATTTTAAGACCCACTTTATTGCCTCAGCTTCTAGATTTTGGATGATCAGATCAAGGTCCATCATCCGTTGTGAAAGTGCGCAAACATCGTCGGCGCAGTCGAGGTGGGATGCCATAGTTTATCGAATGCCATTGTTATCTCCCATCAATGTTGCATGGAGTACAACAAAAAAAGTTCGCCACGAAATGGAATACAGATGTTGCAAGAAAAAAGCGAAGAAGAAGTACGCCCAGCTTCAAGCAGAGAGTATGGATGGCCTGTATCGGGAGCTAAGGAAAATATCTTCCCCGGTTGCTGATGCAAGCAGGCTATCCAGGAGCTGCGAAGACACAATATGAACAAGAGCGCAACCATCTTCAAAATAGCCACCCAAAGAAGGAGGAATGCTCAGCAGATTCGTTCGCCAAAGTTCATTAACAATGCTCATGGCCACCTTCTTGTGGATGACGACAAAATTCTGCAGAGGTGGCGGCAGTATTGTGAAGAACTTTTGAATAAACAGTTTCCCCCGGTATACTTTCCAAGAGCCACCCCTAACTGTAAAGAAATACCCGACATCACTGTCGAAGAAGTTAGTGAGGCGGTCAAATACTCCAAAAAAAGAAAAGCGGTTGGGCCAGACGAGATGCCCTCTGAGTTCTGGAAAAAGATGGGAAATTTGTGAGAGGTGACCCAATGCCGAATCAATGGAGGGAAAGTTACCTTCTTCCTGTATACAAAGGGAAGGGTGATACGCGAAACTGTGATAACTACCGTTCGATCAAGCTGATGTCACACACCAAGAAAATCGTTGAGCGGGTATTAATACGGCTGCGAAAAATAATACGGCTATCTGATGATCAATGCGGGTTTGTCTCGGGTAAATCAACCACAGATGCAATCCAAAGTATAAGGATCATAATGGAAAAACATCGTGATTCCTTAAGGGATTTGCATATTGTATTGGTTGACTTTGAAAAGGCATTCGACAGACAACCACGAGATCTGATATGGGTGGCGTTAAGACATCGAGGGGTTCCAGAAACCTATGTACAGATGATCATGGACATGAACGAGGGAGCAAAGACAAGAGACAGATGCCCCGCTGGAGTAACCGAAGAGTTCGCAATCAAAGTCGGGGTGCACCAGGGAAGCGTCTTAAGTCCTTTGCTCTTTATTACAGTCCTTGATTATCCGCTTGAAGGTGAAGTGATGGACCCCAAGGTACATCAGTTATTCTTTGCTGATGATGGAGCCATCATAAGTGAGGATCCTACATCCCTGCAACGAGCACTTGATGTGTGGGTGGATGCTCTGGAGGAAAATGGATATCGCATTAGTTCAAAAAAGACAGAGTACTTGTGCTGCCCGTTCTCTGATCCACTCAGGCCTATTCCAGACATTTATTTGAATGGAACAGTGCTTCCCAAGTGCGAAAGTAGAAAGCAAAGCAACCTGTGATGACGACATCAATCAACGCATAAGCGTGGGGCGGATGAAGTGGCGAGAAAAATCCGCTATCTTCTGTGACAGAAAAATGCCACCTAAGTTGAAAGGAAGGCTCTACACCGCAGTTGTGCGTCCAGCGCTCACATACGGTTCACAATGTTGGACAATGTACAAAAGGTATGAGAGTAAATTGAGGGCAGCTGAGATGAAGATGCTTCGCATGACAGCAGTAGTGACAAAGCTTGATCGAATAAGAATTTCGAAGATCCGTGGAAGCTTTCACATCAAGGAAACCATCGTACAAAAAATAGAGCGCTACCGGCTCAGTTGGTATTGCCACGTTTAAAGAAGAGATCATTTGAACCCAGTTAAAAAGGCAATATCAATGCATGTTCCAAAGACATTGCGATGTAGGAAAGGCAGGCCTATAAACGCCTGAATTACACAAATGCGACGACATCGGCATTTCATCGGCCTCAGTAACCGAGTGATCCAAAATCAGCAGGCCTGCCGATATTTTCTGAGGTCAAATAGGCGAACCCCACAGGCGGATCAGTAGAAATGCGGTGATGTGGGAGGGTTGTGATTCCTTGTTTTCGGATCATGACCTCGCTGATAAAAGGAAGAAGAAGAAAGTTGCATGGAGTACAACGCGGATGACTACCAAGAACAACAGCGGTAACAGTGTACACTCTTGTCGTACTCTATTTTGAACTTTAAAATCCTCTGACACCTTACTATTATGTAAAACGTGATACTTACTTCCTTTGTATGTAGCTTTTATAACGGCTATAAGTTTTAATGGGATGCGCTATGCCAACCAGTTAGCATCTCGATTCCAGCTGTGGAAAGCCTTCTGAAGTGGATACCTATACTCAACGCATTAGTCTATGATGATCTGTAATGAACATACAAAACCTTATTTCAATATATACATAGCGTAGGAGACGGAGAGTTTTGACGGATGTATGAAGATTGAGATTCAGATTCAGACTGGAAAAGAGTTTATGATTAATTTCAAATACAGCAGATCAGTAATTGAAAGATCGTTTTGAATGTCTGTATGTAGCAGTGTTATAAACTTAGGCTGACGATAAGTAAGCCATGCTTCCACCTTAAAAAGTATTAATTTATACCTAAAAAAAACTAGCACTTAAAACCTACAAACTTAAGATACCTGCCGGTAGATGGTTTAAAGATGCAAAATTTAATAGATCTTAAAATTCTTCTGTGACCGAATTGTAATAAACTTTGATTAATTAAAAATATTAGAATATTTTGGAGAACTAGTACAAATATAGTATTAATATTTCGTGCATAAACAGTGTTCCAAGTACTTGCTACAAAAACAAATGTTGTTACTTTTACAACACATTTCAAACATAAAAGATTGCTTATGTTTGAATTATGTAGAAAAAGACGTGAAACACGTCATCTGTTACTGTCCAGAAACAACTAAAGCTATTTTCAAGAAACTAAAAATGTTGCTACTTCTATTATACGTACTTTCGAAAATTTTGTTTACTACATTTTTTGTAACCTTTGCGAAAACGCTGCTTATGAGGCAACGGACGATTACGATATTTTCTTCTAAACTCGCACGAAGTAACAATAATTGAGTTATTTTTTCTTTGAAAATACATACGTGTGTACATATGTGTCTAATATCTACTGTAACATAGAGAACTAAAAAAAAATTACATTTTAAAAGAGTGTCTACTTATCCTAAGAAAAGTAAGCCATCCTTTGAGGTAATATCTGATCGAATTTATCCCTTCGTTATTAGTATGCACAGTAACTATCAGAAAATAAGAAGCTCTTGAGTAATTGTTCGCTCATATACGAGTATAGGAAAAAAATCGAAACTGTATTGAAAAATAACTCGCAGACAAACAAAACTCCTCTAATACGCTTGCTGAGTCCAGACCCAGCAGAAATCTTCAGGCACTCGGTCGTCATGTTTGCAACGCATTCCATTTACATTAAACGAATTCAGATCCTCGTATAAATTGGTTAGTAACCCACTAAGCAAATTTTACTATTATAAACCTATTTAGGGATTGGTGATGATTCAATTTTGAACTCCAATTCGCTTGTGGTTGTAACATATAACACACAACGCGAACTGACGCTTTTCCAAAATCAAGCCAATACTCGAAAATATGTATTTAACCCCAATTTCAATTTAATTCGATTTTTAAGTGTCAGCAAAACATAGCCTCAAGTCATCACCATAGAGCACTCATGTAACAGTTTCCATCCTGTTCAATTTGAACAACTCCCGCTGTGAATGTTATCCAAGTTCCGCTTAGGGGGTTCTACGTGAAATCATCTCAAAAATCATGACACATTTTCGAGTGCAATCATCATCATCACCATCGGTGTAGCGATATTGAAATCATCCCCAATAAGCATGTTTTCCAATCGACGAAACGCACAAAGTTATTATCGATTCGCGGAGGATTTATAATATGTTCCCGGATAGAAGCAAAAGCCTGCCAGTCATAGGTGGTACAGTCACTTCATGAGTGATTCCATTCGAAATTTGTCACAAGCAAAGCCGTGTACAATACCAAAGCTAGATAGATGGGGTGGACTACAAAGCCTGAAAGCATTATTATTCAAATTAATTTTCATAATCCTGCTTGTTGCTGCAGGCAACACTTCATTGCTTAGTCATTCGCAGGATATCGCGAGGAATATTTTGAATTTTAATCAGAATGGGGCGTCAATGATTCGTTGAATATTGTTTAAAATTAAGACTGCGCGCGGAACCACGGTAATATGTAGTAATGAAAAGGGAAGAGGAGTAGAAAAAAGAAAAAGAAATTGAGAAAATCAAGACAACCTGTCAATTTCCCATGAGGCATCACAAAGATGCCTGTCTATGGAACATCCCCATGAGATGAGGGTGGTATACCAATTCGTTACTTTCCAATCAATTCCACATCCTTAATGCCGAGTGATTACACAGGCGGTACGGTGTACTTTTTTTCGCGTTGCATACTAAGATTATGTTGAGTCCTTAAGCCGCCAACGTCTTACAGTCAATTACGACGTTTTTCTTTAGCGTGAATGGCTTTTTTTTTGCTGGTTGTGCGTCTCAATCAGGATGAGGAAATAAACTTTTATTTAAGGAAGAAAGTAAAATACGGGAGTGGAACATATGGTGTTGAATGGCATTACTAAGTCATATGGTCGCTATGTTGTCACGAATGACGGGATGATAAAGAAAGTCAATTTTCAAAATTTAAATGTTTTAGGCATCAACTTAGTACATATACATATATGTACCTATGTACATAGCAACACTTATCATAAGGGATCTGTGGCAGGTCCCTCAAGAAAAAACAAAAGAGTTTCATCAAAGACATGGTTCTAAAATTAGATCAAATTGAGGTATGGTGCGTTTTTTTAAGCCTAGCTAGCCAGTATTTGATTAGAACAATTGCTAGACAAAAGACATTCGTATTTTGTACATGATCGTTCCTTTGCTATTGGCATTAGCTGAGGCGCATATGTTCGCAAAATGTAGTGACCGTAAGAGGGGTTGTCGTAATTTAAAATAAATACATACCTATGAATAATAAAAATATGTAGAGCACAACTATGGATTGTTTAACAATTCAAAATTTAATTTAATTAGGTACACGTACAAGCTCAACCCTGACTAACACCGTTGCCGAAGTTAAATTGTACTCAGTGCAAATGTTGCACGCAGTTAAACGTTTTTAGTTCGCACTTTTCTTTTTTGCGCGCAATCAAGGCGTTATGAATACCATTTAAATATTTTTACACAGTGCGGGCGTTGGAAAGGAAAGACAGATAGAGAGAAAAGTTTGTGTAGTGGTTTGAAACTAAGGTGTTAGGTTTCAGATGTTCGGTTTGTTTTGTTAACAGTATTTCTTTTTTCGGACCACTCGATGTCATAGGCATATCAATCATCCAATAGAGCGAACAATTTTCCCAGCCATGTAACCAACTTACTGTCAGTGTTATGCCTTCGCAATAATTTTGACATAAGCTTTCGTAATCTATCGGACTGACTTTGTATGCATACCATATATCATGAAAAATAAATAAATGCTTGCTGACATCAGGATTTGAACCATGAACCATTAGCGTGGTAATCGATGACGTAACAGGGCTGGAAAAATTTGTTATAAGTGAATAAGATGGTCAGAAAAAAAATAAAAATTCTGTGAATCATAAGCAAAGACAAAATAATAAAACAATTCTCTCCAGTTATCTGGATACCACACCTGAGTTTTTCCGAATCCTTATATCAACTGAGTTTCGAGCCACTACACCAATCTTTCTCTCTGTCTATCATTTCCAACTTACGTCGTGCAACCATGTAATTCAAGCGATTGCTCCCTAGACGTAAGTTGATATAAAAAAAAAGTTGTACTATGTAAATGCAGTCTGTGCTTTGAACTAGTACTCTTCCTCAGGAAATATAAAATTCCGTTAGTCGACCCTCTCTCTCTCAATGGTATCAGCTACTGATAACTTTCTGATTGTCTGGTGGACAGCCTTAAGAAAAGCTATAAATCGCGATTATCTAACTAAGGTCCAGCCCACAGCTTGTCTGTGCATAAGCGGAGCACTACGTACAACTCCTCTGCGGCACTGGACATTATGTTTCATCTGATACCCCTCGATATTTTTAGCAAGCAAATGGCAGCGAATGCAGCGGTTCATCTTAAAGCGCTCGGCAGCTTGGTCAAGAAAAGAATTTGACCACGCTTCCATTCTGAATAAATTCAAAGTGCCTCCCGAAAACACGGACTACACCATCCTTCGTCTAAATTTTGATAAGAACTTAATAGTCACCATCCCCTCCAGATCACTCTGGGAGGACGATGCATTTTTAGAAGACGAGTCGATTCACTTCTACGCTGATGGGTCAAAAACCAAAGATGGAGTTGGTGCAGGTATTTTCTCTGACAGAGTTGATCTTAAGCTCTCCTTCCGTCTTCCAAATCATTGTAAAGTATTCTAGACGGAAATAATGGCGATTAAATAAGTCTTATCTTGGCTTAAGAAAAACGTGTTATCTGCTAGAAATAATAGCATCTTTTCAGACAGTCAAGCAGCAATCAAGTCCCTGGGATCGACCTCTATAAATTCCTTAGTAGCTGTAGGCTGTGGATCGTCTCTCGCAGAGATGGCTGAGCAGTTCAATATTCACCTATGTTGGGTGCTGGGGCGTAGGGACATTCCAGGAAATTGTAAGGCGGATGAACTTGCCAGAATAGAAACGACTATACCCATTCTGCCGGATATAGGCACACTGAGTATACCAATCGGTAATCGCAAATTTAGATTTAAATTTAATTTATTCTGGATGCTATCGAGATTATAAATCTAAGGTGAATAAGTAGATCAACATCTCTAACGACAAAACAGATTTGGCCGTAGCTGGATCTAAAACGTTCTAAGAATTTGATTTCTTTCAATAGATCGCATATCGGCACTACAACAGGTGGCATCGCTGGGCATTATCTAATAGGCAAGCATGCTACAAGGCTGGGCGTTTTTGAGAACGGCTTTTGTAGAAGTTGCATGGATGAAGAAAGGAAGAAACTATTCCTCACCTTCTTTGTTTCTGCCCAGCTCTCTCCCGTAGAAGGAAGCTTTACTTAGGATCCCCCTATTAAAGCTGATAGATATCGATATTAAGAGCCTCCTACGATTCATAATAAGCTCATTTAGCGTGTAGTGTAGGTAGAGAGAATTTCTCCCATGAACCATGTGGTATCACAATGGACCTATTATTGGTCTAAGTGTGTTGGCGATTCTTAGTTGACAGCCACTTCAACCTAACCTTACTTAACCTAAAAGGAAAATTGGTACAATTCTGAGAATCGGTTAGTAAGTACATACTAGTAAAAGTATCGTAGCATTCATTTTTATCCAAAAACGTGATATGCCATCTGCTAGCATTTGCTCAAATTATTCATACGATACGTATAAACTGAAAAAAAAATCGTAAAATGCGTTTTCGAGAAAATTGCAATTTTTCAAAATCGGCTTTAGGTAAAATACCGCTAATTTTGTGGCTGGAGTAATAAAACTTCATATAAAAAATTTCACTGTCGCTTTTCATTTCATGGAACGGTGTGTTGTAAATTTGTGGTAATGATTTAAATAAATTTAAAATATCTGAACGTAAGACGTTCGGAGACTGTTCATCAGTTGTCCATGATTTTTATTTTATTTTTCAAAGTTAGAGACAGTTTTGAACATGAGCAGAGAAGATGCAGAAATTAGTATACGAGACTTCTGGATTTGATCTGAACTTTTCAGTCAATTTAATAATTTCTTTTTATAAATATGTCTTGATCAGGATGATCAATACTTAGTTCATTTTCTATATAAATATTTTTAACTCATTCTGTGATCGATAATTCAACGAATTCATGGTTTCGATTCTGATAATATGACGTCCAAATGTACAAAAGTAAGTAAGTAATGTACAAAAGTTGCCCTCTTGGACTAATCGAAAATTGCGTCCGTGTTATTAATGGGGACTTAGAGAAAATCATTTCTTTCGGTGGAATGGTCTCCTCTTGAACCCAACTAAGTCGAAATCCATTATTATTTCCACGAAACCTGTAGATTCTTCTAGCTATCCACAAATTAGACTCTATGTATGTTGAAACTGCAAAAAACTTAGGAATGATTTTTAACCGGACCTTGACTTGGGACACGCACATTAACGCAGCTATAGGAAAAGCTTATGGAGTGCTCCGTACGTTGTGGCCTACGCAATACTATACTCCCCTTAAAAACAGATTAATGTTCGCCAAAACACTCATAATACCAATATTGATTTATGGCCGTGAGGTATATTGCAATTGCGACTATAATAGCAGGAGAAAACTGAACGTAGCATACAATAGTATTGCTAGATAAATACCTAGTATGTACTATCATAAATACTGTTACAGATGTAAATACTCGTAGGTATAAAAAAATAAAGACAGAAGGCATTAATTACATTTTTTCCAAAAATGTTTATTGGTTTATTATAAATATAAAAAAAAAACAATTCATTAAATATGACCTTCATTTACTCTTATATAGGCCTTGAGACGAGTTGGCCACTCATCAATCGCAGCACGCACGATTTATATTGGAAAAGTGTCGACTGCTTTCCTTAAGCTAATTTTTAGCGTCTCCATATTTGGGTGTCTTCCCGTTCAAACTATGCCCTCTAAAACAAACCATAGCTTGTAATCCAAAGGATTAAGATCCGGATTTGCTGATGGCCAATGATCAATGGTTATGAAGCGAGGAATATGTGCAATAACCGCAACCCTGTTTTTCTTATCGCTCCACTCCATGCTAAAAACTTAGCGAATCTTAATTTAAATTTGCGTATGAAAATATAAAACCACAAATGACGTAAGCCAACACAAGAGTGCGGGTAATACCAGAGGCTGTATGGAACCTTTAAAAGTGGTAACAGTAATTATGAAAGTACTAGGTATACGGTCTGAAAGATATGATCCGATATCGCCTTTTTCAAAAGCTATACATAATCTTTCATTTGACAACCACATTCGATATAGAACCTTAGTCTTCTTGTTTACGATAATGCATACTCATCAGCCTTGTTACCTTTTTGCCAAACTCCAAATGTCTTCATCAATCAGACTACAACAGCTTATACAATCTCGGTACTCGTGCTTAACCTCTGAACGCCAGTTTCTTGTCAATGCCACTCGGTTATGGAACTGTCTACCGCGCAATATTAAGTGAATTGGTGACCTCCGGTGATTTAGGACGGAGCTAAGGACACATTTAGTCATTTTACTTTATCTTCTATACTTTTCTTTTCGCTCTCTCTTTTTTATTTTTTGGATAACCGTCGTTTTAATCAGTGCAAAATATAAATATAGAATATAAATATAAAAACAAATGTAGTAGAAATGTAAATGAACGCGAAATGAATTGGTTTTTATAAATGAAATGCAAATGAATTAGAGTCACACCTTACAAAAGAAAATTAATTTTATAAATTATATATTTGCTTACTATGTACAGTATAAATGTTTTTCCGACGTTAGCTTACAGTTAATTTATAAACAAAGCTTATATTAGTTTATAAGATATTGTATCTTAAAATGCAACCATAAAAATAAAATAAAATAAATAAATAAAATAAATAATGTAAATATCTATAAACAGTTTGGACTTACGCTACTAAGCTTACCAATTTTTTGCAAAAATAAATAGAAAGTCATGCAGAGATACTTACTTTACTTGTTGACCGGTTTCCAAGAAATATTGGCTATTTCTTAGTCGATTTTATTTAAAATTAATCTAAAGGTCATTTTTCCGAATTCTTTTAATTTCCTATCCGGAATTATTCACAAGGGAACAGCATATGCATGGGTGCAAGTACGTGCTCTTAATTTCTATTGGACTCATTTTCGTATTCATTTTTTTTATTGAGTTCTTTTCCTTAGTATTGAAGAAATAAATGCATTTGATATAATGAATTGTTCAGTGTATCGCACTGGACAATATCTCGTTCGTTATACTGGACCACCACTGCACGTAATAACCGCCGTCATTGCTCCCTTGCATATTTGCTTATTTATGAGAATTTGTAAAAACGTGTTACAAGTATATTATATTAGACTCCCTGTTCAAGCTAAAGATAGTTGAACGTATCTTAAAATTCTAGCAGTTATTTTAATTTGAATGGCTAGATGTCGCTTCATACAATCTATTTGAGATCAGAAACCGCTTAGCCATATTCTTTAATTGCCTATATTCGGCCTTCTTGATTTTGACCTTGACGAGGTAAGTCCTATACCTCCGTACAAAAGAAAAGTAAAGAGTTGTACTTATCCAACGGAAAATCTTCTTTTTTCTTGGTCATCACCGAAAATTATCGAGCAACCAGCATGGGATACTACTCACCCCAACACTCCCATTGCTGAAAATAAAAAATGTATATTGACAACAGTTTCCATACAGTTTCTAGGCGAAATGCAGCTGAATAGGTGGTTCAATTTGAGATTTGATTCTTCCTTCAGAACACTCCAAAGAAAACACTTTTATACAATTAGTTGAGACAATATAGTAGTTTTAGGTTTACATAAGAAGTACCTACAGCCTGCTTCACTCTGAATAATTTTCATTGGAATCAATGAATGAATAAAATACGATTTTGTATTTATTTCTATAAATAAATTAAAATCTACACCAACTCACAACTCAAAGCAGCATATTCCCGATTACGTTAATCACCTTATCATCAAAAATACAGGAATCCCCTTTGGAACAAAACTGCAGGCTAGAAAAATCCCCATTAACATGACATTGCGGGTTATCACAAAGAAGTCAGAACCTTAGCCTTCATGTATTTAAGGCCAAACAATTGAATCTCAGCCATCAGTCAGAATCGTTTGCGAGTGACGTTCTACTCCTATCAGCATTACTCATTCAAAATGAACACAAAAGTATTCGTCATCATTGCCGCTCTTCTGGTGGTGTCAAGTTCAAGTGTTGCTAAAGCCGACTGGTTGGATGACTTAACTGCTGGAACTGTAAGTCTGGCTTAGATGTTTATTTTAAAACATAAAATAATGTATTTTTTCATATAGGATCGTTTGGTGAAAGCGGTCAACGAAAATGCAGATAAAGTAAATCAACTCACATACAATCTTGGTAATCTGGCGAAGGCTCTTCAACAAGTAGATTTGGATCGTGATAATGATGATGAATAGTTTAAAACTTAAATTTAATAATTAAACGATTTTTGTTAAAGATGTGATTTTTTATAAATATTTATATGTTAATTTAATAATAAAAGTAAAATAAAATATAATTATCTGTTTATATATCAAATTTTTGCTAAGAAGTATTAGAACGTGTGAAAGGTGCCTTTTGGAGCTGGTTCAATTGACTGCAATTGAGGTCTTCGGAAAAAAAAAATTGTCAAATGCCAGTCGGGCCTTGCGCAATAGTGTGCGGATCATAGTTTTTATTGATTATTAATTTTTTCTTTGATGTGTTTAAATGTTTGGTTTTCCAATAAAAAGCTCATCTTATCTCTCCCTTATTTTTTCTCTCGGTGCTTTAAATATTCTCTTGATGCAGTTTGGTTTTGCCCTTTAAAATCATCAAAATCGAATTTAGGCGTTCCGACTGCGTACCTTATTCAAGAAACACTTAAGGAATTTAGGTTGTATTTTATTTGTATGTTTGAAATTGTGTGTAAATATATTTTTCGAAATATATAATAAATCACACTTGAGAGCGTCTTTTAAAACCCTTAAACCACATCAAAATCCAGAAATGTTAGGTCTTCATGAGTTCACATTTGAAATGATCGAAGTAGATTTGAGTTTATGTAAGATATGTACGTAGTCAGCGTGGGCCAACTACAAGTTTCTTTTTAAGAATGCAATAAAATGAACAAAATGAAATTTGTTCGATGTATTATGTCTTTATTAGTTAGAGCAAACATTCTCACTAATTATGAAACACAACGTCGTTCAAGTGGCTGCCTTGGCTGGCTTCGCAGTAGCGCATTCTATCACTCCAATTTTCCAAGACCTTGTTGATGGTTTCGGGCTGTAGCTCACGGATTGCTTGGATGATATTTGCCTTAAGTGCTTGAATCGTTTCCGGATTGTTGGCATAACATCGGTCCTTCACGGTTCCCCACAAAAAAAAAGTCCAAAGGGGTCAAATCGCAACTCCGAGGCGGCCAATTGACATCGCTAAGACGGCTGATAGCACGATTTGGGAATTTGGTGCGCAAAAGACCGATTGGGGCATGGGCTGTGTGGCATGGCGCGCCATCCTGCATGAACCAGAGATCGTCCAAATCCATGTCTTCAATTTAAGTAAAAAAAAAGGTCGTTAACATGGCTCTGTAACGCCCACCGTTGATCAAACGATGTTCCCAGCCTCATTTTCTAAGAATAATGGTCTAATGATGCCACCACTCCACAATCCGCACCAAACTGTCACTCTATGTGGATGCATTGGCTTCTCTACAATAACGTGCGGGTTTTCCGAGCCCCAGATGCGGCAATTTTGTTCGTTAACGTAGCCGCCGAGATGAAAATGTGCCTCGTCAGAAAAGATGATTTTTCGCCAAAAATCGTTGCCCAATTCAAGCTGCTCTAAGGCCCAAACTGCGAAGCGATAACGAAGCGGATGATCGTGCGCTTTCAATTGCTGAATCAATTGGACCTTGTAAGCGAATAATCCCAGATCTTTGTGCAAAATTCTCCTCAGGCTAGTGCATGAAATTTTTTTTTTTTTTTTTTTTTTTTTTTTTTTTTTCCGAGGGTAGGTGAAAAATCTTCCATAGACACTATGAGAATAGCAAGCGCGTGCTCATAGTAGTGTCAGATTCTTACTGACTAAAAAAACACCACCCTTCGATATAAATTTGTTAGATATCGCAACTAAGTAATAACTTATCAAGCAATTTTTCTATCATGAAATAAAAACGTTTGGCAGGTTACTTTCCACTGAAGGATCCTGCATATTCCGCAATCTAGACGCGGTTAATCAATATCTCGCCAAGTCGAAAGGTTTCGTCCTTTGTAATCGGCGCAATAAATTGCTCTCATCTAAAATTTGTAGGACTGTATTGTTGACATGTCCGATAAGTCGGTTTCTATGCTTTCTCGCGAAGCTTCTAGTTTCAGCTTCGATTGTCAGAATTCCGAGATCCCTGTGGACATCGTCGTTTCTACTATACGACGGTGCTTGGACAATTTCTCTTAGCACTTTATTTTGAAAAGCTTGTAAAATATTGGCATTTTTTTTCTTGGTACAACCCCAAAGTTGTATACCGTAGGTCCACACCGGCTTTAGCACTTGTTTGTATAAAAGCAGTTTGTTCTCAGTACTGAGCTGGGAATGTTTTCCGAGTAACCAGTACATTTCTCTATATTTGATTTCGAGTTCTTTACGTTTCATTTTCACGTGCGAATTCCATTTCAGCCTTGCGTCGAGTGCGAGAAATGTTGAGCTGTTGAGATCGATGACGACTTGATGTTCGTCAATTGAGTCTCACACTTTCGGCTAAAGCAGCCACATTCTCGTCTGTGCGCAACATACGACGACGGGGACCATGAGTGTTGTCCACCAGCATACAAGTCTCACGAACTTTTTGCACAAACTTGGGTACAGCAGGCGCGGTGGGTGCTTCATTTCGGCCAAAACTTATTTTCAAAAAACGCACTATTTGGGCTACACAGCACTCACTTTGGAAATAAGTTTTCAATATTTCCCAATGTTGTTCAAGCGTAAAGCGACTCATTTCGTTCCGCGGAGGTATGATACTGATTTCTGTCAAGATTTCGAGCGGGAAACAGCTGTCAGTGTCAAAATAACCTATGATTTAAAAAGAAATCACTAGATGGCCCACCCGTTACATGGAGACGTTTCAAAGAGATTGAATGCACCATAGATAGAATTCAAAGTGGGGTAAGACAAGGCTGCATTTTCTCGCCAATACTATTTTTATTGGTGACTGCGTGGTCCACGCTGTAACTTTCAACAATACATATCAGCTTTTTCTTTATCTATTAAGTTTGTGCTATCATCTGTTGTTGAAGTAGTAACATTTTAATTTACTTCACATTTCCATGCAACACTTTGGCATGTGTAGTATTCATTTCTGGACGTACACTAATATTTTTGAGAAATGACTTACACTAGCATGACTTTAACCACCGCATATGTATGTATTTAGCTAACAGAAGGACTGCGTCAAAATGCATATGTGCATACCATAGCTATAAATTTGCGCCTATAGGTAGCCAAGGAAATACCACCTACCTACTTAGAAGGCGCTACATTTTGGGATGAGTCTGAGTCTCAACCAACAGGAAATTAATGTATTTATTTATTTTATACTACACCCAAAAGTATGCAAAGAAATCAGTAGTTCTCAGACTTTCCGAATGTATAATTTTATAATGCTTGGTTTTGTCTGTTTTTTTTTTTTTTTAATGTGTGCTTATTTCTTTTAATATCGTTATCCCCCTAAGGAGTATCGTGATAATTCTTATAATTGGAGATAAGGACCAATATCCTGCCCATGCCCATGCCCATCCCTAGTTATCATTTTATTATATGTTACAAAAATCGGTGATCAAGCCGAATACTTTGAAAGTTGCGACGGATGATGGAGACAAGAAAACTCTCTTGGTTCCCGAGAGGGTTTTTTTTAACTTCTTTTATTAAAATTATTTTCAACTAAATTAGTTTCATTACAAACAAATTCTACTACAATTTTGTTGGGTTAAACTCTGCCCGTCTTTAATAGCCGCTGTCATCGCAGAACTCAAAACTGGACTTCTGTCAACCTCCTTTTATATGTGGCTCCGGATTTCCAAGCTAATTCCAAAATTTCCAGTTCGCCCCTGAAACTTCATTTGTCGGAAGTCTGGCAAGTTCTACAACATTCGAATTGACAGCTTCAAGATTTCTCTGAGGGCTTCTCGGTGTTTACGTTATTTTGGTTGTGCGCTCGCGTAACAATATGTGTATAGATAAGTGATGTGCTTAACGATATTTTTTTGGAGGAATCCGACAGACTCATACATCTCCCCACAAACATCTTGGCTATGATGACGATATACTCATATGCTTACAGTTTCACGTAATTATTAACCTCGACTAATTGACAGCAGCTATGGACCGAGAAGCAGGCTACGTGTGCGGAAAATTAACTTTGCAAAAACTTAAATTATCAGACTCGGAATAGACTCTTCAGCTCTTAACTATGAATTCCTGGATAATCGGCAGACAGAGTGGAGAGGTTTAAGTATCTTGGGATTTTGTCTCGACCGATGGTAGAAATGAACAGGAAATAAGCAGCCGAATAGGCAAAGCAAAGTCTGTATTCGGAACGCTGTTGGCGAAGGAATGCAATCAGCTTAAACAGACTAAGCTTAAAGCGTTGAATCCGTGCTGCTATATGGGTATTGCGATTGAAGAGAGAATACTATTTATTTTATAATTTGCGCGCACTCAAAGGGTTATGAATACCTTTAACATATTTACACACAATGCGGGCGTTGAAAAGGATAGATAGAGAGAGAGAGAGAGAGAACGATTTTGGTGTAGTGGTTCTTGAAGCACAGTTGTTTATGCTTTACCTATTCTCCGGGGGTGGCGTCCAGATAACTGGGGAGATTTTCGTTATTTTTTGTCTTTGCTTCTGATTCACTACTTTTTTCCCGATAACCGATGTCAAGGGCAAATCCCTTTCAACAGAGCGAACAATTTTTTTAGCCATATGACCAAGATACTGTCAGCGTTATGCCTTCGCAGTAGTGTTCACACAAGCTTTAGCAAATGATCGAACTGACTTTATATATTTCATGAGAAATAAATAAATGCTTGCTGACATCAGGATTTGAACCATGAACCATTAGCGTGCAATTGACGACGTTACCACTACACCATTGCCACCCCCAAATAATAAACTAATATGTTGAGGCAGTTTCCTTCAAGAAGGTGCTTGGGCTCGTTCTCCACCTTTTGCAGGTGTTTCACAAGAAAGCTGCAAATGTTCGTTAACATATGTTCTAACGCACGTATGCATGTGCATCAGCGCTGCACTAAGAACTACTCCTTCTGCGGCATTGGACATTATGTTTCATCTTCTACCCTTAGACATTTTCGGCAAACTTGGCTGCAAATGCGGCCATCTGACTAAATGATTAATCGCTGTGATCCAGCTATTACGTTGGCCACTCCTCGATCCTTGATGTTTTTAAATTTATCCATAAAAATACCGACAACACCCCCTGCAGAAGCTCAGATTTAATCGTTAATTTCCAACGAGTATGGCTGTTCGCAGTGAATCGGACAATGCTTTCTTTCTTGGGATGGTAGTTCAGTTTACTTCTACACAGAAAGATCCAAGACCGAAAATGCTGATAGGCCGACATGGAAAGGTTGGCCCTCTTTCTTAGCGACTTCTGCAGGAGCTGTAGGGACGAAAAGGAGGAGGAAACCATCCTTCACCTCATACGATTATGCACATGTCCGACCCTGTCTTATAAAAGCATTCTCCATCTACCATCTACGGGATCCTTTCTTTGATCATCTTGGCGAACTGCCGTCCTCAGGCATCATGAGCATCCTTTGTTTTATTAAAAGCTCCGGTTGATTTAACTCACCCACGGGTAGCCAATGGAGAGACGCACGGCGTCACAATGGACTTTTACTAGTCTAAGTGTGTCTGTACTCCCGTACAGAAAGCAACACTAACCTAACCTATTTCTAAGGAGCATCTGTACCAGACTACATATCAGGAACCAATAGGCATAATCATCCAACGAGGGAAATGACAATGAATTGTAATATGTACATTTCAGAAAGATGATACTCGTAGTTCTATAGAAAACTAAGCGAGGAGAAGTATATGGCGCAAGACAGTCGAGGAGAAGTCACAACAATTGGAAAAGTGTTGGAGAGACTTAAGATATATTGCCAGAAACCATACGCGATGGTGCGTAAGCGTAATGCAGACCACAGGGAAATAGGACATACTTATGTCAGTAAAAACAGTTCAATTTTTTTTTCAAATTTCTCGCATTTTGGAGATACTCGTAGAGGATGACACTATTTTTGAAATGCTTTTTAGCTGTTATAACAAAACATATTTTTAACGTACTTGAGTCTATACAAGTATCACATCACTTTTCAGTTGCTATGTCACATGATGGGAAGTAAATTCTTTTTTTCCTTAAGATATACGGCCCTCAAACAGTTTCCTCTTATAACCATCTTGTGCGTGTTACAAAAAGGATTACTGACAGACACACACAACATGAGTGGTTGTGAGAAACTAGGCCCTGCCACTTTAAAGAGCTGTTGCACCAAATATTTGTATTTGTATTACTGACAGACGGACATACAGAAAAACGAGGAACCACTCGTTGGATAAGAAACTGAGCAGGACTTTTAAGCACTTGAGTCCATGTTCGGTGTACCTATAACTTTGGTTAGGAATTCTTCTAACAGTGAGGTCTATATTGAACTTAACAGTAAGTCATACAAAGAGTCACAATATAGGTTGACTAAAATAATGATTTTTGAGTTAGCACCGTCATTTCTGCCGTTTCCTTCAGAAAAACTGCAGGGACTTTTTGCTCTCTTATCCAATATCAGTACCTAAAAAAACTTATAGAGAGGCTGATAGCACAACAGTATTCTGTTATTCTATGACTGTCCTTCGTAGCCTTAAGCAGATTAAATTATGTTTCATCAGTATAGCGCCTAGTTTAGCTGTTTCCAAAGACAAATAGTTCAATATTGACCAAACTTAAGTATTTGTGCGATACAATGCAGAAAACAGCTGGCAGACCTACTATCATGTACGACGGAGTCCTACGATTAACGCTACCTGGGGGAGTAACGATAATTGGATTCGCCGAAGACATTGCAGTCGTGACAGTAGCTAAACAGATCCATGCAGTAGAATCAGCTACAAATGAAGCAATTGCCCGGATAAAAGATTGGCTAATATCCGCCGGACTAGAACTAGCCGACCATAAAACAGAAGCTGTTCTTATAACCAGCCGGAAAACCGTCGAATTTGCTAACTTTCAGGTTGGTAGCCACACCATCAGGTCGAAAGAGGCGGTTAAATACCTTGGAGTAATGCTGGACAATAAGCTACGGTTTAAAACGCATGTTGATTTTGTTACCAAAAAAGTATCGCAAATGCAGGGAGCTCTCTCGCGTATCATGCCTAACATCGGTGGACCTGGATACGCTAGAAGGATTCTACTCTCTAGAGTTATCACCTCAGTTCTGTTATATGCCGCCCCAGTCTGGGCGGAGGCACTGAGGACGAAGGAGACCAAAAGACGACTATCGTCATCATACAGACTCTGTGCGCTACGGACAACCAGCGGCTTTTGAACCATCTCTGACGAAGCTGCATTTGTCATAGCTGGAATGGTCCCCATCGATATTCTCGCAGATGAAATGCTGAGCATATATTGTATAACAGAAGAGCATTGAGTCATCATGACGCCACTGGTATCAAGGTGATAAAAATTGAAGAAAGGGCAGAGTCAGCAGCTATGTGGCAAGCTCGTTGGGCTAATACAACAAAAGGCAGATGGACATATAAACTTATACCGACAATCCAAGACTGGATAAGTCGAAAGCATGGAGACTGCAACTACCATCTAACGCAGTTCCTGTCTGGCCACGGTGGCTACCGCAAATATCTACACCGATTTGGACACGACAACTCACCATCCTGCCTGGAATGCCCAGGTGAAGATGAAGATACGGAGCGCGCAGTGTTTTACTGCACACGCTTCACGGCATGGGGAATTACTCTGCCAAGTCCGTCATTACTCTTCGATCATATGTTACGGTCGGAAGAGAATTGGATGGCAAAATGTTCCTTCGTAACAACTCTACAAAAAGAGCTGCGGAGAATAGAAAAGCTAAGAAGAGCAGCTGAAGCAGCGGAAGAAGCTGACACAAGAAGCATAGCATAAATTGCTAACCAGCCCCGCGAAGTAATACCTAACGACAGTCCCGCGGGGAGAGTGGTTGAAGTGTGTAGGGTGTGTGTTTAGTACGTAGGCGTATTCCTGGCATCGATTCCTCAGGTTTGCGAACCGTGCATGCTAGTAGCACTCGGGCTATTAGTATCTATGAAGATTACACATCCCTGGCGCAATCCAAAAAAAAGAAGACCTACCAGCTTTCAGTTTTGTAATGAATAAGCCCTCTTTAGTGCACGTTATAACGGCATGATTTTAATTAAGTGATCAAATTTTATCGCAGAACGCATGGCTGAACCTACCGTCCAATAGAGTATTCAAAGTCTTTACTATCTAAGCTTAGAAGGATTTTTCCTGGCCTCGCACCATAAGGCAGAACGGATCGTATAACGCTCTGACAGAGTTCTTAACTCTTTAATCATATTCACCAACCTCGATGGCATACCGATTGACGATTTATTCTTCGTATTCCTTCTGCTTTCGTGTCTTTTACGAGATGAACATTGTCACTATCCTTGATCACCGTGAATATTTAATGAGTTCGTTGATGACATGGGGTTGATTATACCCTTACCTCGCTCACTCGCTGCTTAACTTTACAGATACTTCACAGATTTGAATGAAAAAAAAAGTCTCAATGCTTGATATATTAGGTCGTTGCATATAAAGTTGCCAATCTATTGATCATTTCTAAAGTGATCGTTGTGGCGTCAGGTTGCAAATAGACACTGAATGTAGAGTTTTTTTTTTTTTTTTTAATGAGTGCAGTTCAACCTTTCTAAAGGTAAAAATAAATTTACATTATTAACTCATTAAGATAACTTTTTTCCTTAAGAGAATGCTTTCACTAATATTGTAAATTAAAGGCCATTTTCCTTTCTCAATTAAAAAAAAAAAAAACATAAACATAAAGGATCTCGAGAATTTAACGGTGATTTTGGTTTGGGTAGGTGTAGCGAGAAAACAGTTCGAAACTAGTTTACCGAGTTCGGTGAAGGAGATTTTTTGCTTGAAAATATGCCAAGAGGTAGACCAGAAGAAGCTATTGATAATTAAGAACTTGCAGCAGCTGTTGAAGAAAATCCAGCTACAACTGTTCTAAGCCTTGCTGTAAATTTCAAAGTCTCAGCTGCAACCATAAGCCGTCACCTTTAAGCCATCGGAAAAGTAAAAAAAAAAACGCGGAGAAACAATCACGGCCGAGCCGTAATGTAGAGAAATCGATATAACGCACAACAAATTGCCCAAAAACAGCTGTCACTGGTAAATAGGCATGGCCCCATACTGCTGCATGATAATGCAAGCCCACATACAGCACAGTCAACGTTCAGTTGGGCTGTGCAGTTTTGCCACATCCGCCTTACTCACCAGACTTATCCGCGACCGATTACTACCTTTTCCTAAGTTTGGGAAATCACCTCCAAAATAGACAGTTCATAGCCCATATGCAATAAAACAGGACCTTGAGGACTTCTGGGCCCAAACGCATAATGACTTTTCAAAAGAGGCTTATTTGCTTTAGTGGAACGTTGGAAAAGTACCATAGTACATAATGGAGATTATTTTCTTTTTAATAAAATTTGTTAATTTTTGAAATAGCGTTGTTTAATTTTCCACATAAAAATCGGCAGTTTCATATGTAACGATCTAATATATATTGCATTACGAACCGCAGTAACATTAAAAAAATGGAGCGTTTGATTGAGTTGTCAAGCTTTATGGTAATTTTGATTGACTACGCAAGAAAAAATATCGCTTTAGATACATCTCTAGACAAATTCAAATTCTGGGTCATCTCAATTATTTCCAAATTGTTGACGAATGTATGTTCAAGATGACTTTGACGATATTTTTCCATCACTCAGCACCATCATCATATTGCAAACGCTTATCCCAACTCTCTCACGAATATTGGGTATCAAGGATGATCTTCTAACTTAAAAACCATTTTAAGACCATCCACGAAACCCATTATCCTAATGAGCCCATTAAAATTCCGCCCAAGAGCCTAGAAACCCATTGAAACTATGTGAAAATTACAGCAATTTCTTTCAAGGATATCCATTAACTTCACTTTGAATCCAACACATCCAAGCTCCGCGTCGGCCGTTTCGAACACTTTATGGCTCAACAGTAGCAGTGATTTCGAGAGTAGCACAGTCATCGACCGACGGAGAAACACCACCGTGGCGAGATTGGATTACAATTTCACAGGCGATTTATCATTCTAATACGCGATTTATGAACAATTTAAAGCGAAATCAGGCACCATTAAAATTATTTATTATTAAAAACACGCCCAGCCGGGTGTCGCGAGGACGACTCCACGAGAGCGTGGGGTGAAAATGATGATGGGAAACCAGGCCAGGGTGGGTGGTTGAATTTGCATGGAGGTGAAATGTTTTAAAAATTATTTTTGCAAATTTGAAGTTTTTTTTTTTTTGTTGCGAACCGAGTGGTTTCAAGTATCAGCACTCATAAATATGTAAATAGGAGTGGGCACTCCACAAGTCGCTTACAACGCTGAGGGTTCATAATTTCTTTTCAAAAGTTTGCCTGCGTTTAATTTATTTTACAACCAGAAGTGTGTGAGGTTTGTTTGTTTGAGAATTTACTATGCAGATGGGATTTTCTTTCTGGGGGATAAGGGAGAATAAGAATTATGTTTGCAAGCGAGCTGAGGAATTTGGCCAGATAGAAGGTCTGATCATTGCAGGCCAATATTGAGTTTAGACGCATTCAAATGCAAAGTCTTGTTATAGTCTTTGCCATGTGCATCCTGAAAATGCAGTCCTCTCAAGTCTAGTATCCGGACCGTATGTACTGGTCATGAAAAATCGCACATTTGCAGGGCAATCTGCAACTAGATACTTATGGTAAGTCTCATGTGTTACTGGTGTTAACAAATTTAACTGTGTCTGGGTCTACCAGCCAATATCTGCCTCTAGAGAGAAAGAGCAAAACTATTCTCATCTAGAGACAAAATATTGTCAGTAAAATTGGATCAAAAGAAATACCATGTGGTACGTTTACCATTAACCGCTTCGTAAGTAGCTCCGTAAAAAGAAACATCGAGATGGTTTTAGGAACATTATGGATTCACGGAGAAGATGGAATCAATTTTTTGCTTTACCTTTAGCAATAAGAATAAGTTAACGATTCAGTTAGTACCCCTAGTACTAGCATTAAAGTTTCCGCTAACAATGGTATGCTATAAGATATCGTTTTTGCCTATGATACTATTGATGGTATTGGTAATCTGATAAATATTCTTCGTAATCAGCGCCAGGGTTTGCGTGTGTGTCACCTTAATGCGCAGAGTCTTTATAAGAAGATCGATGAATTTAGAGGAATGCTTGTTGATTCAAATGTCGATGTCGTATGTGTAACCGAAACATGGTTGAATGTTGATGTTGTGGATGAGGTATATGCTCTAAAAGGCTATCGGCGAAATGATAGACCATATAGAATAGGTGGCGGCGTTGCAATGTATATCCGCAACACTATATTCGTTAAGCTTTTAATCAACTCGCCTCCCGGTAGTCCAGTAGAGTATTGTTTTGTTGAGGTTGTTCGAGAGAAGGAAAAATGTCTTCTAGGTGTTGTCTACCGACCTCATAGCCATTTTGATTTATCTCCCGTATACAAAATCATAGAAAATTATTCTCCTTATTATTGGAAAACCATTGTTTGTGGTGATTTTAATTGCAATTTGTTAAATCATGCGGGCTCTACGTTATTTCTTGAGACAATGCAAACACTTAGTCTAGATATTATAAACAAAACTGTTCCAACACACTTCACTCACACTAGCACTCTTCTGGACTTGTTTCTCACCAATGATACTCAAGACGTTTTTTTATAGCCAGTTCGCAGCTCCTGTGTTCTCGAAGCATGATGTTATATTTGCCCCATTTAGCTTCCCCTGTGGTGGACAGCGCTTAAAACATACCTACCGAGATTTTAGAAACTTAAACACTCAAGCATTGGAGCATGATCTACAAAGAGTGAACTGCAGCCTATATACTGTGAAAGTTCAAGTGAAAATCAGGTAAATTTCCTACGTGGAGTTATACAGCATCTTTTTAATTGCCATGTTCCTCTTAAGACCAAGGTTACCAGGTACTCCTACAACTTGTGGTTTACTCCCGAAATAATCGACTTAAAAATTAAGCGCGACGCAGCTTATAAGAGATGGAAGCAATTTAGACTTCCCGAATTTTATAAAGTTTTCCGCCAGCTAAGGAATCTAGTTAATTCAACAATCAAGCAAGCCAAACGCGACTATTACGATACATACTTAAATCACAAGCTGACAATTAAGACCCTCTGGAAAAATTTGCGGGAACTGGGTATCGGTCGCAAGAGTAACACCACAAATGACAACATCGACATTAATCGTTTAAACAGAGAGTTTGTAGAAGTTCAAATGTCTTCTAGTGTTTGTACTGCACCTAATCATTTGATAGTAAATAACTCGTTTGGGTTCACTTGTATTGAACAAGCGGATGTTGTTAGTGCTCTCAAAATTAAGTCTAGGGCTGTTAGTATTGATGGAATTTATCCACTTTTTATTAAAATCATTTTACCTTACTTTCTGGCAGCAGTAACCCATGTTTTTAACACAATCCTAACAACATCCGCTTTTCCTAGTGCCTGGAAAGTCGCCAAGATTGTACCAGTGTTAAGAAAGAAAGCAACCTCTAATTCGCCAGCTGAATACAGACCTATTGCAATCCTCCCTTTCCTGTCAAAGGTCTTGGAAAAGAAAGTTCATCATCAAATGTCGGTCTATCTCCAGCGCAATAAGTTACTTTGTGAGAATCAGTCTGGATTCAGGCCATTTCATAGCTGTACATCCGCATTGCTAAAAGTGACTGATGATATACGCGCTGCGTTAGATAGAAACCGAATAAGTTTTCTTATTCTGTTAGACTTTTCCAAGGCATTTGACACAGTAAACCATCATCAGCATTTATTAAAACTTGAAAGGTTTTTCAGCTTTTCCTCGTTTGCCTTGAAGCTCATAGAAACATACCTTGGTAGAAGGAAACAAGCGGTTGTTGTTGGTGATAAAATGTCGGACTTCGTTGTAACCTCAGCGGGTGTACCCCAAGGATCCATCTTAGGGCCATTGCTTTTTACCATTTTCATTAATAACCTCCCGACTATAGTTCAGCTTTCACCATTGCACATGTATGCAGACGAAGTTCAACTATATGTCAGCAGTAAACCTCACCATTTACAAGATGTGGTTCATGAACTCAGTTCAAACATGGTCCAGAACTCATTTATGTTGAATCCATCCAAGACCAAGTGTCTCGTTATAAGCGGAAGCTTATAGCTACCTACCCATAGTGTGCCTTGGAGATGAGCCAATATATCCACAGTTATAGCCAAAATCGATTATTCCCTTAGAAATCTCTCAATGTCACAATCCCAAACACCGCTGCATACTAGGTTAATGTTAGTAAAGACATTGCTTATACCAATCATCACGTATGGCTGTGAAATTTTCTGTTGCTGCAGTGCGCTTATCAATCGTAAGCTCTACGTTGCATTTAACAACATCGCTCGCTACGTTTATGGTTTGGCACGGAATGACCACATTTCATCATATGTCAAAAATATACTCGGTTGCACGCTAGACAAGTATTTGGAGTTTTGTGTACTCAAGTATCTACATAAGATTATTATCAGCAAACAACCTACATATTTACTTGAAAAACTGAAGATCTCTCAGTGGCCAATCGTATTAGTGGTGGCTTCTTTAAACTCAGTATAACGAAACTAAGGTTTCAGGGATGAGTTACTATTACTACAAGCTTTCAACTTGCACACGATAGTCCTTCCCATATTCGAATGATTGCAGCCTTTTTGTAACTTACTCCGGTCGACTTGACCAATCATACGGACTTCAAATGGACTGGTCACGCGACTGGAAGTAGTTTTCTATATGACGCTAAGATAATGTACTTGATAATTAATTATTATTAATACTGATAATAGAGTTCCTATAATTTTAGGGAATTATAGATGTTGGGCTCGCGATCACTTGTGTCCGAATTTGATCATATTGATTGCAAATGCTGCTTGCCCACCGCTGGTCGTTTGTTGTAAATAGCCGCTTATGCCAGGATTATGCCAGCTCGGTCTTTAGCTAATTGCCTCTAGTTGCGCACTCCAAGTTGGTCGAGGTCCCCTTGCACTTGTGCGCGCCACCTACGGCGAGGAGGTCTCTACTGCGTCGCCCCTCCGGGTTAGATTGGAAGACTCTGCGAGCCGGAGCGTTGGTGTCCATTCGCTCTACATGTCCTAGCCATCTCAGACGTCCAATATACAGTTTTTTGACTGTCGATGTCGCTGTATAGCTCGTATAGTTCATGATTGAATCTTCTCCTCCAAAATCCGTCAACGCAAACGGGACCGAGTATCTTACGAAGAATTTTTCTCTCGAAGCGACCAAGGATATCTTCATCCTCTTTTAATAAAGTCCATGTTTCAGCGCCGTAAAGCAGGACTGGGATGAGTCTTGTGCAGACTCTCCTTAGTTGTTCGAGATAGGGCTTTACTGTTGAATTGCCTTATAAGCCCAAAAAATCAGCGACTGGCAAGAGTTACTCTTCGCTTGATTTCTGCGCTGATCTTACTTTTAGAATTAATAGCAGAGAGGAACTCTATAGGAGGAGTTATTTCTCCTTTGCTATGGCTTCTAGTCGTTATCAAAATTTTGGACTGTCAAATCCAAAAGAATAAAAGCAGTGGCATACGCATACAATGTAGTAATCATTATCGGTGGGAAAAATCTTCGTACAATCAGCAACATTATGGAATTTGCACTAAAAGACTTATCCTCATAGGCCGAACTAATCGGCCGTGGATTGTATCCAACAAACGCCGAACTGCTATAGTTCTGCTCACTTAAAGGAGAAAAATAGAAAACTTCGACCTTCCAAAGTCGATTGGAATATCTCTGAATCTCTCCTTAGAAGCCAGGTACCTAGAAACGATCCTTGATTCGAAGCTCACATGGAAGAGAAACGCAGAAGAAGGGAAGGAAAGGCCTTATGTGCTTCCTGCGAGTGCGTGTAATAATTATACTGCGATCGTAAGACCCATACTAATCTATTGAATTGGTATTCATGAATGTTATTGTATTCACAAGAAATACGCCATATGAGTCTTTTAGAAGAGCTAGAGGGTCCGAAGCAAGTTCCAGTCTCGAACATGGTATGTTTCGTCAAGAGTACAGGCTGGTTTGCTGTAAGACTTTTCACGTATCTCTGATTTTAAAATTAAGGAAATGAACAAGAAGGTTGCATATTTTAGCGCAACTGATTCGTCGAGAACATACTCGTACAAAACGGGTGACTATAATTTTAGCTCTATTTCATTTAATCCACATCCCGACCATTGAAATAGATTTTGCAGCAAATATTTTAATTCTTCGCCTGTAAACTAGAATGACCTTTAGGCAGAATTTCAATAATCATGATGGGAAATAGGAAGCCAGCTATACCCCGTTTGAAAGTGAATCTCTTATACGTATGTAATTTCTATAACAACTTCAAATATTGCAATAGAAACTATTCAATTCCTGCACCAATTGTTTCTGTTTATTCAGCTTTTTGCATCGCAGATACAAAATAAAAGTACATATGCATAAATTTTTCCCAAAGCGAAAAATACTCCCGGGGTGACTTACCCGTCAGACGCCTGTCTCATTATGCTTCCTTATCACTTTGAGAGTATAAATAGTAAGCGTAAGCTGAACCCAATCATCAATCAATCCAAATAATTCAGTTCTGCAACACACAGTAGCTAAACTCTAAAGTAAACTCGTAATCATGAACTTCGCAAAGTACTTCGTTGTCATTGTCGTTGTTGTGCTGGTACTGTTCTCTGGACAATCGGACGCGCGGAATTTATTCAAAAGAATCGGCAAAGGCTTGGTAAGGTTTTAACAAAAATTGAGTCTATATACAGATGGGCTAATATTATAAGCACATTTCAGGAGGGAGCTGTACAACGTACTCGTGATGCATCATTTCAAGTCATTGGACTGGCGCAAGCGGCCGCTAATGTTGCAGCAACAGCAAGACAAGGGTAGAATAGGAAGAATTCACGCAGAACGCACTACAAGGACAAAATAATTTTAAGAAACAATTGGAAATTATTTATTGAACCTAATTAAAATTTTACGAAAATAAACTATCATATATTCAGAGTTGTTGTGTTAAATATTTTTGCACCGGTCTGCTCGTACATGATGCCTTAAATAGTCGATGCCGTCTAATTTGGTCAAGGGAGCATCAAGCGCGCACATTTAGACTCACAATATTCTTATTAATATTAAGACACTCCTATACCTGTACATAAACAGGAAACAAATTTTGAAATCATTTGATTTACTTCAAGCCAAGTGCAAATGTGTTTGCATCGTACACACTCGTATGGTATGTAGTTCCGATAGAAACTTTTTTTCTAAGGAAAATCCTCTCACCGTTTAAAATGATGAAACGAAATACACCATGGTTTGCCCAAATCGTATTTTTGTTAACTTTTCAGGATACGTTCCGCCGGAGCATCTCTTAATCTAAGAGTATTAACACCGTTTCTGCTTGCTAGTGTTATTGTGTGTATAATATATACGTACGAGGGTGGATTAAAAAGTTCGCAACCTAAGCAAGATAAAAAAACTCGAAAGATTACAAATTACGTACACATGTCTTCCAATGCAGTCTCCTTTGAGCTGAATACACTTCTTCCATCAGGTCTCTGAAGCTATTACACCAGCCATTAAATGTTTCCACAAGGAAATCGAAATTCAACTTTCTTGATTCAGATCTTCTCTACTCTTTTACTGTTTGGTGTCACGGGTGTTGTGTTGAACACAGGTTTCATCTGTCGTCACAAATCTGGCCCAAAAAACTGTGGATCGGGTTAAAACAGCTTAACTAAAATCTTTTTCGGGACCCTGCAAAAATCTCCGAAAATCTAGTTTTGAATGTTTGAATGAGTTTTTGGGTTCATCCATACGAGATGCCGACCATCTCAGCTATTTCCCTTATCTTCTATTTGCGACCTCCCTTGGCTAGATCAGACATTTTTTCGATGTCTTCTTCTGTAGTTGACGTTAATGCTCCATTGCTGGGTCATTTTTAAAGCTCTCTCGTCTCTCTGTGTACGACCAAACTCGCATGAGACCAACTTTTAGAATTTTTGTATCTTATGGGTAAGTGGTTGGCGTAACCATACTCCAAGTACATGGAAGCAAGGGCAAGCCTTCTTCTTACCAAATTTCAGCTACTCGGACTTTGCATGTGTGGAGTTAGACCGCGATGGGAAAGACAGACTATGAATATCATCAGCGTATTCGCCCTACTATGACACAGGCCCATTGCCAACACCAAATATACGCAGGGCGATAAAATCAGCCCAAGCAAGCAACATCCCCCTAGTAATAGGCGCTGACGCCAATGCCCGCCACAACCTTTGGGAAAGCAGTGGCACAAATAATCGAGGTGAGCATCCTTTCGACTTCATCCTTGAAACTAACCTCGTAGTATGTAATATAGGTTCTGAACCTACTTTTACTAACGAAATTGGGCAAGAAGTACTAGATATCACTTTAGCCACCAACTCCCCAAAGCTAAATATAAGTAAATGGATGGTATCGAAATATATTTCTATTCCGGACCGCAAGTACATACAATTTAGTCTGGAATTTACCAAACCTCCACTAAAATCCTTTAGGAATTCTAGGAATACTACTGGCAGGTTTATAATACATGTTTAAACAGAGAACTCAGCATCAAGATAGCTCAACCATACTCACCATCTGAAATCGACCAGATGGTAGACAAAGTATCCAAAACTATGAACAAAGCCTTCCTAAAAGCTTGTCCGATAAGCAGGCACAGAAATGGTAATAAACCACCTTGGTGACATGCTTACATAGCAAAACTCCGAAATGATAGTAGGAAACAGTTCAATATAGCTAAGTCCTCAAGATCTCTAGAAGACTGGGATAACTGTAAGAACAGTCTCAGGATTTTCAAAAGAGAGGAACGTAAGGAAAGCTCAGCTAGAATCGTGGAGATTATTCTGTAGGAATATAGAAAGGACAAACGATTCTAGTAGATTGAGGAAAATACTTTCCAAATCTCCTCATATCCCCAGCTTTATCCAGAAACCTAATGGAGACTGGACCATGTCTACAGAAGAAACATTAATCCTTCTCATGGACACGGATTTCCCAGGAAACTCTTAAGATACAAACATACATATCCATACCTCAACATCACTCAATCATGGACGTTCCGGCTGGAATAATAAACACTCATACAATTCATTGGGCTGTTAATAGTTTCCTCCCATATAAATCTCCAGGATTAGATGGTATAACACCAGTAGAACTGCAAGAGGGCATAAAACCGCCTGGCTTTACGTGATTTTCAATAGCTGCCTTTACTAAACACCATCCTCATGGAAAAAAGTTAAGGTGGTCTTCATCCTGAAATGCGGTAAGACCCCACAAAACTCAAGGTACAAGCCTTATCTAACTCCACGCATGCTTACCGGAAAGGTTTTTCAGTGGAAACTGCCTTCCAGTCGTTAGTAGGCACCATTGAAAAATCCCTTGCCGTTGACATAGAAGGTGGCTTCAATAACGTCAATACAGAATCCATCATAAAAGCGCTCGCTGACCTGGAGGTCGATTGCTGCCTGCGCATCTGGCTGAAAAATTCTGTCCGAGCTCGGGTACTGCTCAGCCAAAAGGTTAGCGCACAGAGGCATGCCCCAGGGGGGTGTTCTCTCTCCGCTACTTTGGATATAAGTAGTAAATAATCTACTCACTTCACTAGAAAATAAAGACTACAAGGTCGTAGCATATGCTGATGATAACGCTATAGCCATTTCAGGTAAATTCCCTCAAACCCTAAGAGATCTAATGAATTCGGCACTAAATTTAGTAGCGAGATGGACGGACAGCGTTGGGCTTAACGTAAATCCGTCCAAAACTGACCTATTACTTTTCACTACGAAATACTTGGAAAGCTCTAATTAAGATTCTGTTCATTATAAACGCCACGATTAGAATAGAATATGATCCCAGTCAATGGAAAGTCGCCGAAGTCATAATGGTCCTTAAGCTCGGAAAACCGTCCAATGAAAAAACGTCTTATAGACTGATTTCGCTCCTTCCAATTATATCCAAAGTGTTCGAGAGAATATTGATTAGGCGAATACACCCAATTATAGAAGAAAGGCATCTCATGCCGGATCATCAATTCGGATTCAGAAGTAAGCATTCTACAGTTGAACAAGTGCATAGAATAACACATGTAATTGAAAAATCTCTTGAAGAAAAAAGAATTTGTTCAGCCGTATTCCTTGACGTCTCTCAAGCCTTTGAGAAGGTCTGGCATGAAGGCTTAAAGTTTAAATTACGACTAGTTCTGCCAGAGCACCTATATAATATTTTGAAGAAATACCTTACGAATAGACTATTCCGCGTCAAATGTGGAAACGAATATTCCGATTTTAAAGAAATAATGACTGGGGTGCCGCAAGGAAGTGTACTTGGTCCAGTTTTATATCTATTATACACTCGTGATATTCCGCAAGTAGAAGGCACTGAGCTAGCTAGATTTGCCGACGACAGTGCCATCTTGGCAGTAGGTAAAACGGTCGAAGATAGTACAGAAAAACTGCAAGAAGTTTTGGATAGAGTAAATGAATGGACAAAGGTTTGGCGAATCGCGCTTAACGAGACCAAATCTGTTCATGTAAATTTTACTTATAGGAAAATAAATAATTTGCCGATCTTTTCAAACTCGATTCGAATTCCGTTTGCAAACGAGGCTAAGTATCTTGGAATGACACTTGATACAAAGCTGAAATGGAAAACGCACGTAAAGAAAAAACGCAAAGAACTAGATAATAAACATAGAGAAATGTGTTGGTTACTTGGAAAATATTCCAAGCTTAATATAGAGAACAAACTGCTTTTATATAAGCAAGTGTTAAAAGCCTGTATGGACATATAGTATACAACTCTGGGGTTGTACCAAAATAAGTAACACTAGAATTTTAAAAACTTTTGAAAACAAAGTGCTAAGAGGTATTATAAATGTGCCATGGTATATCAGAAACACCGATATCCACAGAGATCTTGGCATTAAATCAATCGAAGACGAAATCAAGAACTACGCGAGAAAGCATAAAAGTCGACTAGAAAGTCACTTTAATATCACAGTCCTCCAAGTTTTGGATGGAAGAAATTTACTACACCATCTACAAAGAACCAAACCTTTAGACTTAGCGCCATAAGTAACCGCGTCTAAACTGCGGAGCTAGCAAGTCATTATTTCGTGAAATGAAAGCTACGTGATAAGTCGAATACTTAGTTGTAGTAAAAAAAATAAAAAACAAGTTTGTTTTCAAGGGAGGTTTTTTAGTGGGTAAGAACCCCACACTGCTATGAGCACACGCTGTCGATCCTCATAGTGTCTTGTTGAAGATTTTCACCTACCCTTAGAAAAAAAAGGAAATACAAACTCCCGATCGTAGCTCCACCTAAGCTTAGAAACACGGAACATAGCTTTACAAACAAAGCAAAATACTTGGGGTTAACCCTTAAACTTAACTGGACACAGAACATTCTAGACCGGACCAAGAAAGCAGAAATCGCCATCTACACCTGTAAAAGGGCTATAGGTCCTAAATGGGGTCTTCAACCAAATATAGTTCACTGGTTGTACCTGGCGGGGGTCAGACCAATATTGCTTTATGGCGTTTTCGTCTGGTGGCGTGCACTTGAAACAAGGTGCAACACAAACTCTATCGACAGAGTACAACGATTAGCATGCAGGTGCATCACAGCGGCTCTCAGGTCCACTGCTACAGCCGCCTTAGAAACTCTACTTAACATTTTTCTCATTGATATTGGGAAAATGGTAACATCTAAAGCAGCCTTAAGAATCCCTCCAGTGGTCAAGCTTACAAGCAGGCCACATGAAAATTCTACAAAACTCCATTCTCAGAGAAACAGATTACATATCCCCATTTATCGATTTCAGTATCCAATATAACACCACCATCCCTGACAGATCTGCATGGGATGACGGTATCATTCTAAATGATGCCGCAATCGAAATCTATACAGATGATTCCAAAACATCGGAGGGCATATAATTTGGTATATTTTCCGAAGTACCTTTGATGAACGTAGCTCTCCGACTTCCGGACCACTGCAGTATATTCCAAGCGGAAATACCGGCTGTTCGTGAAGAAGCGCGCAGACTCTCTATGCAGCCGATAGATAGTAAATCTATCCTCCTTTACATAGACAGTCAGTCAGCGATCAAAAATCTAAGTTGGTCAAACATTGCCGCGAATCTCTTAACGAGATTGCGGACAGATGCAATATCACTCTGTGCTGGGTCCCGGTACACAGAGGTATTTCAGGCATTTGTAAAGCAGATGAACTAGTTAAACAAGGCACCGTACTACCTCTAGCTGCTCATAGAGAGGTACCGGCACCCCAAATACAAACGACGAAACTTCGTATGTTTAACGAAGTGCAAGCTATTGCAAACAATAGATGGAGTAATCCAGCTACGTGTGTATCGACCAGAAAGATCTGGCCTCTACTAGACGCAAAGAAAACCAAAAAAAACTCCTTTTATTAAATAGAAGGAACATAAGCCTCACAGTAGGAAGAATCACAGGACACTGTTTGTTAGGTAGACACGCCACTAGAATGGGAGTCCCAGCAAATGATTTCCTTAGAAGCTGGAGAACAGTCTCCACCTCCTCGGCACATGCCCAACGCTAGCTACCCTGAGGAAGAAACTATTAGGTGAATACTTCGTTCTATGTTTTTATCCGTTGCCAGAGCTCGTTAAAAACAACAAACAAATGTGAAAAAAAATGAAAAGATTTCCTTTGAAAGAATTCATCTTGCCCATCTGGTGGACAAGGCAAAATTGTAACGACAATTAACGCCTATTTTGGTTTTTTTCGAAATTTCAACAAAAAGTTCAAAAATTATAAGGAAAATAGAATTTTTTACTAAAATCAAAAATAATAGAGTATTTGGCAGATATTTTTGTTTCCATGTTCCGTTTGTAACAATATTGGTATTTCCGGTAGAGCATTTTTTGTAAGAGCATCACCACAAAATTATTTCCTAGTTGCATTGCTCACTTTTTAGGGATTCTGAAACTTTCCTTTAATCTTAATAGGGAATCAAATATTTAATCAGTTTTCAACTTAACATATATACTTAGTACGATTATGCAAAAAAAAAACCACATTTGCATACAATTTTCCCGATGCTAAAAAGTAAGTACCAGGGTAACTTACCCATCAGAATACTGTCTCATTGTGTTCCCTTATCACTTTCAGAGTATAAATAGCAAATGCGAGCTAAAGTCATTCATCAATCAATCGAAATAGTTCCCGCAGTAGCTAAGACCTGAAGAAAACTCATAATCATGAACTTTGCAAAGTATTTCGTTGTCGTTGTCGCCGTTTTGCTGGTCCTATTCTCTGGACAATCGGACGCAAGGAATCTCTTCAAAAAAATTGGCAAAGGCTTGGTAAGATTTTCAATATATTGAATTCTTATGGAATGCATTAATAAGTTTTTTTTTTTTTTTAATTTTAAGGAGGGAGTTGTACAACGCACTCGTGATGCATCGTATCAAGTCATTGGAGTAGCGCAAGCGGCCGCTAATGTTGCAGCAACGGCAAGGCAAGGATAGAATAGAAAGAATGAACGTAGAACGCACCACAAGGACAACATAGTTTTAAGAAATATTCCAAATTATTTATTGAATCTTATTAAAATTGTATAAGAAGGAAATTTACTTCGTGTTGTGGATTCGAAACGATTGTGGGAAGCGATTTCAAATAATTTTTGCAGCAGTTGACGCAAATTTTTTGGATGTGATATTTTAAGTAAAAGTTTTGTGAAAGTACTTCTCTTGGTATATGTGAACCAACTTGGGCAAGACTTAAATTGTCAAAGATGTAAGAATAATATTGAAATTAAGAAGCCCGTCGATAAAAAGTGCCAAACGTAAAAGAAAACTATATCCGAGATAATTGATGGGAAGACGATGTGGCTCATTAACAGGTTCATTTTTGAACCTACTAACCGATACATTCACTGAGAATGCCCTTTATACCGCCAGCTATGCTCTAACTAACTAGTTTCTTATGTGAAGGTATTTGCTGATAATAGGTAATCGATAGCCTCTTCCAAGATATAGTAACGGGTGATCCAATACGAAGTACTTTCTTAAATAGGGATTCTCGGGCATAGCACGCGTGACAAATGTCATGTCCATGCAGCGTTGCCAAATCAGTGCTTTCAGCGTTAATTTCAGTGCTCAAAATTTCATTTTAGTGCCGAAAATGTCGTTATTGTGCTCGGGCGTTTTTTTAGTGTCTAGAAAAATATTTTAGTGCTGCACGTATGTATTTGTATTCCATCCCTTTTGGAGTTTAATTTTAATTTTTTATTTTTTTTTGTTGCGCCTGAAGGTGCAGGAATCTTCAAAAGATACTAATGGTCCGTACCATTGGTTATGCCCGATTCATATATCTGACAATGCCATCAGTGCTAGTCAGTATATGCCTACGGGCTAAACCTCACCCCTCAGAGAGGCACTATGAGAACCGGTTGCACGTACTCATAATAGTAGGTAATTCGTCCCTCTCATTTTTTCATTTTTGTTATGACTACGACTAAGTTGCCTTAACAAGTAATTTACGCTTCTGTAGTGTTAATCGCGTTAGGTAGGTAGCTTTCCAGTGAAGGCACCTACTAATATCGTCATTACATGCGGTTTTTCCTTACGGCGCCAGGTCGAAAGGTCTTGTTCTTTGTAGTCGGCGCTCAAGGTTTGTCACGTCCATAGTACGGATTATTTCAATATTGCAGTGAACATGAAGCCCGGTACGAAGTTTGCGAGGAAAGTTTGTTACTTCGTCCCTCACGGTAGCAATTCCTAGATCTCTGTTAATATCACTATTCCTTATATACCAAGGAGCATTCACGATTGCTCTTAGTATTTTGTTTTGAAATGCTTGCAGTAGAGCCATATTGCTTGGTTTGGTACAGCCCCAAAGTTGTATACCATATGCCCAAGACGGTTTTAGCACTTGCTTATACAGAAGCAGTTTGTTGTATACACTTAACTTCGAGTATCTTCCACGTAGCCAATAGATTTCTCTAAATCTGATTTCGAGCTCTTCGAGCTTCTTTTTAACGTGTGATTTCCACTTAAGTTTTGCGTCTAGGGTCATTCCTAGATATTTTGCCTCGTTTGCGTGCGGTATTTGCACCGCGTTAATGGATATAGGTAAGTTGTTTATCTTTCCTAACGTAAAATTAACATGCGTTGATTTTGTCTTATTGAGAAGTATTCGCCAGGTTTTTGTCCATTCGCATACTTTGTTCAAAGCTCGTTGGAGTATTCCCGTTGATGATTCGACTGAATCATCCGTTACGAGGATAGCCGTGTCGTCTGCGAACGTTGCTACAACGGTCCCTTCATCTTGTGGTATATCTCTTGTGTAGAGCAGGAACAGAATTGAACCGAGAACACTTCCTTGTGGATGACCAGCGTAGATTTCTTTGAAATCCGAATATTCACTCCCGTGTCTAACATGGAAAAATCTGTTTTCAAGATAAGATTCCAATATTCTGTACAAATTTTCTGGTAAGATTACCCTCAGCTTATACCTTAGGCCTTCGTGCCATACCTTGTCGAAGGCTTGCGATACGTCGAGAAAAGCGCTAGAGCATATTTTTCCCCTTCTAGAGCTTTTTCAATTTCGTTCGTTATTCGATACACCTGATCGATTGTGGAATGTTTGACCCGAAAGCCGAATTGATGGTCCGGGATCAAGTGTCTTTCTTCAATTACTGGTTGCAATCGTTTCAGCAGAAGTTTCTCGAAGACCTTAGATATTATTGGCAGAAGTGAAATAGGTCTATATGATTTCTTGCACATTTGCACATTTCCCCGGTTTCGGAACCATAATAACTTCGGCGACTTTCCATTGCCTTGGAACATATAATAGTCTTAAAGAAGCATTTATAATGTAGAGCAATTTAACCAGCACTTTTTTCGGTAGCTCTTTCAAATTTCGCCAGTGATTAAATCTTATCTCGGAGCCTTGTTATTTTTCAATTTCTTTTTTTGTCACTCGAAGTTCGGACAGGGATACGGTTTTTACTTTAAAGTTGTCGGGTGCCATGATATCATTCGGATTTTCGATCAACGGTTGTCCATCGAACGGCTTGAACGTTTCCTCTAAGTGATCGGCAAATAATTCTGCTTTCTCTTTATCTTCTTTTGCCCATTCCCCGTTAGCTTTCCTAATTGGCGGCGAGTGCATTACAGGTTTCCTTATGGACTTCAATGCTTTCCATAGAGGGTAGTTTGAATACTTATCAGTGGTCAGACCCTCGAGGTAAGTAGAAGTCTCGTGATTTTTTAGTTCCTGCAGCACATTTTTTAGCTTATTACAAAGGTGGTTCAGATAAGTTTCATCCGCGATTGTTGCCATCTCTTGCGCGCTCTCCTCTTTTCTCGTATGAGGTCTTCGATTTCAGGCTGGTATTTGACTTTATTGTTCCGTACTTCTGTCTTCCTCAAAGGAGTGTTTTTCCACGCTGAGCTCTGAATGGCTTTGACGAGTTTGTCGATTTCTTCTTCTATTTCGAACGGTGTCTTTAGCGGTATATTTAAAGCAACATTTTCCTTGCAGTCTCTTCTGAAAGCGTCCCAGTTAGTTTTGTTATTAGTTAACCTAGGCGATCCTTCTTTTTTTACTAGACTTCCACCTATTTTCAGAGTGACTGCTGAGTGATCTGAGCATTCTTCTACTTCCGTCAAATTTTTAGTTAACCCTTTTGCGATAAAGAAGTCGACGAGGTCAGGGATTTTATTTTTGTCAGTTGGCCAATAAGTCGAAAAAAAGTTCACCCCACGTTTCATGCTGGCTTTGTACAATAATCTGCCTTTTGTCGAATTGCATCTTGATCCCGAGAAAGTGTGCTTCGCGTTAAAGTCACCACCTAAGACAAAATTAGGTCCGAGTGAGTCAAAGAGACGAACGAGGTCGTCTTCTACTAGCTTGTATCCCGGAGGGAAGTAACTAGATCCGATGTTGTAGTCTAAGTAATTTATTTTTACGGAGACTGAGCTTATTTGCATAGAATCAAATTCTATTTCTATGTTTTTGGAGTGCTTAATACAGCCTTTGATGTAAAGAGAGGACCCGCCTCTCGCATTTTCCGAAGGATGATTCGCATGGTAATCGCTGTAACCTTTTATTTTGGTTATTGAAGTTTAATGACACTTCCTACTATGCTTCGGCTTACTATAATATATTATTCCTTAAGTAATTTCCAAAATTAGTACTGAAGGATTTCATTTTGCTTCATCAAGAAAGCCCGTAGTTTTATGAAATAAGATTTGAATTTTAATTTAATCGATAGAAAAAAGTTGTCATTTACATATAATGAAAAACCATATCAGCCAAATGACCTCCACGACCTCAGTTGCCCATCCAAGCTCTTTTGATAAAATTTTCCATCATATTTTCGCACATTAGCGGCTCTATTTAATCGAAAATGGCACGAATACTGGTTATGAGTGCTGGGGAGCATTGGCGAAGCTTTCTCTTTCACATGGCCTCAAAGAAAAAAAACGCACGGTGTTAAATCGCACGATCTCGGCGGTCAATTTCGACCACCATTTTGAGAAATGACTCTGACCGGAAACTTTTCTCGCAAAGCGTCGTCTTCTTGGAAATAAACATCGCCCCCATTCATTCCTCCATGATCCGGCCATAAAAAATCATTGATCATAATTTGATAGTACAATCTATTCACCGTAACAGCTGCACCCATAAACCGCGTAAACATCAATACGTTTAGGTCGTTCTCAACAATCATTCTTGGATTTTCAAAGCCCCAAATGCTTACTTGTGTTAACAAAGATGGGAATGTGCCTCATCACTCAGAATGATATTCAGCGCAATTCTTGATCAATTTCATTAATTCCCAATACCCAATTGGCAAAGTTACGGCGCTGCTGATGACCGGCAGGCTTAAGTTCATGCGTCAGCTGAACCTTTTTTGCTTTATGATCTCAGTCCTGATGCAAAATTTGGTGGAGTGTTGTTCGTGATATGCCAAATTCCTGAGATCGACGTGGAATCTACAAACCTGGGTTTTCGGCCATACTGAGTGCTGCAGAAACGATATTCCCAGATGTTTTTGCGCGATGGACACGATTCTGGTTCTTGACATAACATATTTGTTCCAATCGCTCTAATTTCTGAATCAAATTAACAATAAAAGTGAGGAGATGCTTCACGTCGACTGAGAAAACGTTTAACTTTTCGAACTGTTTCAGCAAAATTTTCGAAATTTTTGCAGGGAATTTCAAGAACTTATGCGTTGTTAAAGTGTGTGCCGTTCCATTTTTATTAATGATGTGGTTTTTACTTGTCATCTGTAGGGTGGCAGAATAGCAGACTATTCCAAATGGAACCTCTTATTAGGAAAAACGTAAATTTATTGTACTTTAAAGATGTTTTTGCGAAAATGTCAGTTTTGGTGCCCAAGAGGTCAAAATTAACGCTGAACATTTTAGGAACGGTGCTCAAATGCCAGAATGACTTGGCAACACTGTGTCCATATGCCATTTCTGCTCAGTATTCATTAACATTTCATCATGAATAGACTAATGTCTGAACAACGTTTACAAATTGTAGATATTTATTTCCACCGACTAGAGTGCGCAGAAGCCGTTCTGATTTGAAAATTGCTGTTGTAGCTGATAGCGTGCTTGTAGACCGCGACCGGTAGATCCATCGCCGTTCTCAAGCTGTGGGTCTCTCAAAAGGCACATAGTAGCGTTTTGAAAAGAGATCTTGGTGTAAAGGCATACAAAACCCAGCTCGTATAACAATTGACGCCGCCTGACCTTCGTTTGCGTCGTGAATTTGGTAATTGGGCCTTGGAACAGCTCCAAATTGATCTGTTTTTTTATAAAAAAATTTCGTTCAGCGGTGAGGTTAATTTTTGGCTTAACGGATACGTCAACAAACAGAATTGTCGTATTTGGGCTGATGAACAGCCAGAGCTATCAATGCATCCGGAAAAGTGAAATATTTGCTGCAGTCTATGAGCAGACGGTATCATCGGACCGTATTTCCTTAAGAACGCGGAAGAACGGTTATAGAACAATGACCGGTAAGTTTTTGTTGCCAAAAGTTCAAGACATTGCTGTAAGTGACTTATGGTTTCAACAGGATGGTGCACCGTGCCACATAGTGGGCGAAACCATCCGGTTATTGAGACAATTTTCATGAAAACATCATCTCAAGAAATGGACCTGTGAGTTGGCTTCAAGATCATGTGATCTGACTTCGCTGGATTATTTTTTGTGGGGGTATGTGACATCGCTTGTTTACGTTGCTAAACCACAATCGATTGATGAATTGGAAGGGAACATAACACGCGTTATTAACGGAATACCGGCCGATATGATCGAGAGAGTGCTCGAAAATTAGACCCACCGAATGGACTATCTGAGGGCTAGTTGCGGACAACATTGACATGAGATTATTGTCAAATATTAATTTCCATAGATCGAACTAACAGCTCAAATACAATTCTCGATTATTTTATTCATTTTTATGCATTTTATTTAAAAAAAAACTTCAGGAAGCTATTATTGGACAGATAAAATGTGTGGTGTGGCCTAACTGCCTTGGTGATCCGGAGTGTTTGCTCTGCATTGCATGGTCTATTGAATGAATTCTTCGAGTCTTGCCTTACTGGTTTAGCGACTATTTCTTTTTCCTATACTTCTACCTGACCTGAGATCCGATCTTATCAAAGCGCTCCTATGCTCGGACTTCTGTGTCTTGTGCATACCCGTCCCTGGTGCTTTTGATGTTTTGGATTCGTCCGCGTACCGTCTGATGGTACTACGTTTAAAGTTATACTTGTCGAATTCGTTTTATTGTTCATTTTGTTGCTTAGCTCTAGTGTAATTCATCTTTCAAATTATTATACCCTGTCCATACTATGCATGATCCAATACATTTCTAATGCAGCTGCGTTTAATATACCTGGATAGCATGAATGACAACCACAACTCCTGCATTGCTCCATTACATAATATTCAGTATCAATAGTCAGGTCCTACTGTTATGCATAGTTCTTGTGCGATTGTTAACCCACTTTGGACGATATTTTGCAGACTTTTTCTTAAAAAGTTTTCTGACAAACATCCGAGAGTATTGTTGTCACGAAAAAGCTTCTCAAATCGCCGTTCGGATTCGGCATTAAACTGTAGGTCCCTTCCATTCGTGTAAAAAATATAACGCGCACAACATGAGTGGTTGCGAGAAGCTAGGCCCTGGCACTTTAAAGAGCTGTTGCGCCAAATATTTGTTTGTTTGTTTTGCTCAACTGGTTAGAGAACCCAATCTTATGAACTGCTTCCAGAAGGGGAAATTGTGATGGTTTCTTTCCTAACCCCAGCCTTACATATCGAATTCCTCAAGGTCTCGGGGTCTTCGTTAGTTGTAATGTGGGTCATCCTGTCAAGTCTCAAATGTTCAGCAATGAGCAAATGGTATTTTTCTTGAAGTCTATTGGATCTTGAACTATTCAGAGATAGTGAGGTTTATGTAGCCTGGTAGTGATATAGTGGTAACATAGATAGTTGATAGTGCTGAATGTATGGTAGCATATCATCTGCCTAAGCTCATCAGAGCAAGTCAGAAGTAAGACTAGGAAACCTTTACATGAATTTCATAATTTCATCGGTAGTGCCAAATTTTGCTAACATGAGCTTCTTAATCTGGAAAGTGGATGGTTGTGAAATTGTCCTTGCTCTAATTTTTAGTAAATGAATAACAATACTTTTCTAGCTGACTTCTCAGAGAACTTGAATGCCAGATTCGTTTACGAGTCTTCCAATCAATCAGACAATCACTAGATACCTATTACGATCAAAATTTGTTTAGATACTTTCTATTGGCATTCAGAGGCATTCACGGGAAACTTTTCAATTAAAGCCATGTCTTGCATCAGATACGTGCTAGAAAACAATCTTTGGGAATCACTTGGTTCCAAACATCTTAAAACATCCACCAATTAGCAGTTTCATACTGATTCCAAGATGAACATTTTTTGTACATGTAAGTGTGTGGTGTTCTGGCTTAATCAATTATATACCTACGTGGGAAATTATTGTGCAGAGGTTTCCCCTTTACCAACATTCCGTAGAATTAATGAAATTCCTTAGAACCTTTGACCAAAATGCGCAATCACCTACTATTTATTGGAATTGCTAACGCCGACCGTTTATTTGCAACCAAATAGTATACAACTAATTAGAAATCTATAACCAATTTAAAAACTACTTTAAATTTATTTTCATTTGTTTATTCACGTCAATCAGCAAAGTCACTGTGCTGGATCATGGTAAAAGTGCAAAACCGCAAAACCGCAAGCCCAACAAATGATCAATAAACTCCAACTGAGACTACAAACGTGCGGATCATTAAAATCGTGAGTGATTATAGGCTTCTTGGTGTTTTTGTATCTAGATACTGTCTGGACGAGCCCCCAGAGCGCCAGTTTATTATAATTGACTTTCCACTGAAGTGTTGATTGACTCAGTACGGAAGCACTACTTTACATTTTCAATGGGAATCACGTAGATTTGGATGAACTTTTATAGCGGGATCTTTAACGAGACAAAACTTTAGGTGAGGGAAAAACCTGATTTATATTTGTTTTAATTTTTTTCGATCTGAATGGAATATTGGCATTGGGTAGCTAAGTCACGTATGTACAGGTGGTTTCTGCTGACTGGTCTTAAAATTTGTATGAATAAATTATAGTTATGATCAATATTATTCTGGATTTGAAAAAAATATGCAAAGAAACTCGAAATGGAATTTCAAAATGAACCTAGACAACTCCTTACTTCGAAATGGAATACTTGCGTCAATGACTATACATAGAGTGTTTCTTAAATGCTCACTGCCCGTGTACTGCTAGAGAGGCCGGCAATAGCTAGAAATATGCATTTATTTTTTGTCATGATTTAATTATTTTCTTATAATGATTACTTATTAACATCCAAAGCCAGAGGGTATTATCTGCAGAAGATTGGGTTCCAAAGGTTCGAGTTGCCTACAATTTGCCATAATTGTTGGGACAAATACAACTGCTACTAGTGTCTTTAGGCTCATTAGTATTTCACTGTCAAAAGTCCTTGAGAAAATTATAGCTAATCAGATACTGAGGCACTTGTCTATCAATCTCCTACTTAGTGCCTACTAATCTGGATTCAGACCAAACCATAGCTGTTCTATGGCAATGGTTAACCTACTAGAGGACATAAGACAAGTCTTTGACAAAGGTTATGTCCCGCTTCTCTAAGACCGTTAACAAAGTCAACCATAAAATCATCTGCTGGTAGCTACATCATTTTTTCGGTTTTAGTGAGAGAGCGGTAATGCTATTGCAAAATGTTCTTTCCAATAGGTCACAAAGAGTTGTTGTAGACCTATTAAGCAAGGTATCCCTTGGGGATTAATTCTCGGACCAATTTTGTCTTTCATATACATCAATGACTTGTCGTCCGTATGCAAGCATTCTTCCATACACTTATATGTGGACGACATTCAGCTATACCTAGTCCGAGTTATGCAGGTATGAAAATTATAACTATACACGAAATGTAAGCGTGATCATCATCGGAAAGTAATACAAAGAATATGCCAACAGAACGCTGACGTTGCGTCTGTTCTCACGGTATAAACTTCCGATAATGATATCGTTTTTGCAAATTGGATTATTGCATTATTGTTGTGGAAATAAATCGGCAGTTAAGTTTGCATACTCAATTAATGCAGTCATTCTATTTTTTTATTTAATTCGCGACCTCTGAGTAGTACGAAAGAATTTGCTTCTCTGAGAGCGGGTAGAAAATGGTCGGGTGGACACCTATAAAGGGACGAAAGTCAGAAAGGAAAGATGGACACATCGGTTGGTAACGAGGGTTGACACCTGAATTAATCTGAGGTATGGATAGACAGACTTCTACATTGTACAGATTTTATCTCTATTTCTTTAAGCGTAAGCATGAGACTGTTCTTTATTGATCTCGATAATGCGATAATGATTATTTATTAGAGAATACGTATGAAATATAGCATTTTTACAAACAACAACCCTCTACCAAGATGGAAAATAAAACAGCATAGGACTTCAAAAGATAACATATGCAATACCAACGGTTATGCTTTCATTGAACTTTGTCAGGATAATAATCTTTAAGTTTTAAATGGCTGTATTGAAGGTGACTTGGATGGTAACTACACTTTTATTGGCGGTTCAGGTAAATCTGTAATTGATTATTGTGCAATTACTGGTAAACGTGTGGAACAGATAAAATCATTACACGTGATCCCAAAAATATTCTCAGATCATATGCCAATAATCACGTCATTTTCGATAGGGCCACAAATTTGCTACAAGGAAATAAATCTACAAATAAACTTCTTTGGAGAAATGCTTATAAGACATATTATGAATAACATCTGAACCAAAATTTGCGGAAAGTTGACTGTAACTTCGATCAGGATATAACAGATCAACTAGTTAATTGTGTCATACAATCCTACACATCCATATCTAGTCACCACGAATTTCTGAAAAAAATGTGCGATGGCTTCAATTCTATCTTTAGTAGTGCAAAAGTACCAAACAGTTTCAAGGAAGCTATAATATTCCCTATATATAAAAAGAAGATCCAAATATACCTGCTAATTATAGAGGAATATCCTTCACAAATGCCATAGCCAAGATATTTGCCGCAGTTCTACTCACCCGAATAACTAAGTGGGTGAATGATAAACATGTTATAAGTGAATTTCAATCTGGTTTCCGCTCAGTATATTCTACTACAGACAATATTTTTAATTTAAATGTAATTGCCCAGGACTTCGTACGAAGAAAACACAAGCTTTATATCTTCTTCGTAGATTTTAAAGCAGCATTCGACTCAATTGACAGAAACGCGCTATATTACAAGCTAGGCTAACTGGGCCTGTCAACGAAAATGATATCTGTGATAAAAACAATGTGTAAGGGAACACGTTCTGCTGTATGGGATGGTGAATATGTATCGAATTGGTTTGAATCTAAGACGGGCGTTAGACAAGGATGTCTTCTGAGTGCAATCCTTCTTAAATTATTTATAGATGACATAACAACGTTTCTACCAGCTGGAGTAAACATCGCGAACACTCAAATTAAAGCTCTGCTATATGCAGATGACATAATTATTTTGGCCGAATCACCTGAAAGTTTGCAGCTGATGATTAATAAACTGAATGATTACTGCCTTTTTTGGAATTGTACCACTAACTTGTATAAATCAAATGTTATGGTTGTAGGCTCGGGAAGAGGGAGACGTGCGCAAAATGAAATTTGGAGCTTTGGAGGTGAGAGAATAGAACAAGTGAAAGAATATAAGTATCTTGGAGTTACCTTAACCCCAAATTTTAATATTAAGCAATATGTACGAAAAAAATTTACTGCGGCAAAAAATGCTGTTAATGCAACATGGTATCTATTGCTGCGGAAGAAGGAGGCTCCCAACTCGGCAAAGTACAAAGTATATGAAGCTTAGGTCTCATTTTAATCGATTTCCGCAGGAGCTGCAGAGTAATCAAAAGGATACTGAGTTATTGCAGTTTCGTATAGTGGCTGGTCGCCAGAAAAACCGCCTACTTAATAACTATCTGAACTGGCATGCATTGGCACCAACAGTCCAATGAGAACTACACCTACAGTGGGTCTGCAGGCTATCCTCAACCTGCTTGTACTAGACATATTTGTGCAAGCTTCAGCAGCCATTAGTGCTACGAATAACATAATCAGATGACTGCAGACAAAATACAATGGGTTATTCTAGAACATACATACATACATTTTCAATGGCCCGCTAATCCTTCATGAGGGTCGCGCGGGTAGGATGCTCAGGTGACCCTCCATCCTTCTCGAACCTCCGCCATCGACTCCAACTCATCGGGAGGAATCCCTAGACAGCTCCAGGAGAGATGCCGGACTTGGTCCAACCATCTATTTCTAGGCCTACCGCGGGGTCGCCTACCTGATGCCACGGCCACCATGGCACGTCTTGGAAGCCGGTCTGGGGGCATACGTACTACGTGACCAAACCATCGAAGCATAGATCGTTCCGTTCCGAGAAGTAGCTGCTCAACATTGAGCGCCTCGCGTACTCTGGTATTGTGCAGTCGATCCCTACGAGTTATTCCAGCAACATCGCGAAGGAACCTCATTTCGACAGCTTGTACCCGCGATCTTATTCTTTCGGTCACTACCCAAATTTCATGACCATAGGTGAGAGTTGGAACTTACACCGAGCTAAAAACCAATAGCTTAGCTTCAACACTAAGTTCAGCCTTCCTTATAACAGATTCCTTATCCAATTCTACAGGGTAACTCGGCATTGCTCTTCCCATCACTCGTGAATAGGACCCCGAGGTACTTAAACTTATCCACCTGCTTCAGTGGAACTCCACTAACATGCAGAGTGCACTGAATGGGTTTTTTGGAAACGACCATTACTTCCGACTTGTTCACGTTGATCTTCATTCCAGCATCATCACAAACGGCTACAAACCTATCGAGTGCGCACTGAAGTTCGGTTTGAGAGGACCCAAGGATGACCAAATCATCCGCAAAGAGCAGATGACTAATCCTTAGGTCTCCCGCTTTGAAACATTCCCCGCCACGGCTGCGCTGCAACATCCAATTCATATATATAATGAAGAGGAGAGGTGACAAAACGCACCCCTGGCGGAGTCCAACGTCCACAGTGAAGGGTATTGATTTAACACCGTTTATCCGAACATAGCTTCTACAGTTTGTATATAAAGACTAAATCGCCCTTAAGAGAGAACCATCAATCCCATACTCCTGCAAAACACTCCAGACTTTGCCTCGAGGAACCCTATCATATGCCTTTTCCAAATCTACAAAACAAGTGTAGACAGGTTTGGCATACTCCAGAGCCATTCTGAGAGTGAATAACTGGTCGGTTGTGCTTCTACCGGGATGAAAACTGCACTGCTTATCCCCCAAACTGTCCTCAACCACAGCTCTGCAACGCGTTTCTAGCACCTTAGCGAAGACTTTTCCAGGGAGACTTAAAGGAGATATACCCCTATAGTTGGCGCAGTCTCTTTTGTCCCCTTTTTTTTAAAAAAGAGGAACTATCACCCCCATTTGCCAATCACCAGGTGTTTCACCGCATTCCCAGGCCACTTTAATGACACGCGAGAGCCATTGAACTCCCTCTTTACCTAAAGCCTTGAGCATTTCTGGCCGAATTTCATCCACAGGTCTGTCATTTTCGGTGCCCTGTTCGGGATTGAGCAATTCTGAAAAGTGCTCGCTCCATCTGCGTAAGATGTCCTTCTCATTAGAAAGAAGTGTACCGTCTTTGGATTTAACTCCTTCAACGATACAACTTTTTTCCTCTGAGTCGGCGGATGGTCTGCCAGAACATCTTATTTGCATATCTGTGGTCACGTTCCAATTTTCCTTCAAAGACTGTTCTTTCGCTGTTTTCACAGCTAATTTGTTCTGGTTCTTCGCGCCTCAGTGTACGGATTTCGAGAATCGGATTTCCCCAAGTGAATCCACACCTTAAAGGTTCCCTTCTTCTCTCTGATGGCTTCTTGAACTCCGGGCGTTTTAAACCAAGCAGTCCTTTTCTCACCACCAGCCACCACACCAAGCCGCTTCACTCCACAAACATCTCCCACAGAGGCAATAACCGCTGTTGCAAACAGTTGCCATTCTTCCTCTACATTTGATGGAACAGTTGGAATTCGTTCAAACCTTTCAGATATTTGGCGCGCAAATGTCTCCCGTATCTCATCGTCCTGTAACCTCTCCCATCGTATGCGTGAAACCATCCTTGGTTTACGCTTTGGTAGGGGAGGCACTCTCTCGATAAAATATAATTTGCACAGCACTAAGTGATGGTCAGTTGACAGTTCGGCCCCTCTCAATACGCGAACATCATAAACTATTCTCTTCAGACACGATGGTACCACAAAGAAATCGATCAGCGACTTCTACTGAAGACTCCGACGGTACCATGTGTATTTGTGAATGGCTTTGTGTGGAAAGATAGTGTTCATGATGGATAAGCCATTTTCACAACAAAAATCCAACAACCTCTCTCCGTTCGCGTTTTGATCAGGATCACCGTTCCTCCCAATCATACTCCCCCATGTCATAACATCTACACCCACATGAGCACTGTAGTCACCCAGCAGGACAAAAGAATCCATATCTGCAACCTTTTCAAGGGCAACATCAACTCCATCTAAGAAAGCTGCGTACTCTGACTGAAGATTCGGTGCATACACCTGCACCAATGCCAGAGTTGATCTTTCAAGCTTGAGCTTTAAGATCGCAACTCTCCCTCTTAATGGTATCCACTCCAATACTCTGTCTGTCAACCTGGGACTTGTGAGTATCCCCACTCCCGCCTGAGCAGACATTGAGGGTGCGACTCCTGACAGGAAGAGCTTCCACCCATCCATAAGGTCCACAGTTTTAGAACCTCTCTGCTTTGTTGAAGAGACGCCAACTATATCTAGTCGACTTTTAACAGCCTCCCCAACAAGGATCAAGGTCCTTCCCTGTGCGCGATGAGACGTTCCATGTGTCGAAATTCAGAGAGTCCATCTGTGCCCCTATCGGTTCACAGCGCGCTCACCCATTGACCCCCGTTATGGTTCGCGAGACCATTGACAGTGTTGCGATCACGTACCGTGCTTTCCCGTATTCGGGAGAAGAGTACGAATCGGAGTATAGTTTTAAAATAAAACAATTAGTTTACTTGACAATGTTTATTTACCCTAGGGCCCGCTGTCTTAATGCTTGGCTGCGGCCGTTCGAGTTATAATCAAGAACTTATCCTGTTAAATTCTAAATCTATACTAGCTTATTCCTATCTATTCTTCGCTTTATATAGTATCGATTCCATCCACATCATCCACATAAGACATTATGTACATTCGGTACCACCATTGATCTTTGCGTACCTGATCATAAAACGTATAACCCATTTCCTGTGATCAGGTACCGTCGGTGATCCGTCCTTATGTTTATTGCTTTAAGCAACATCCGGATTAGTCGCATTTAATGTGTAATGAAAAAGCAACGTAAGCGATTACGCTTAAGAGTTGCTATGCGATAGTTAGGGAATCGATATAGGTAATTGCTATTATAATATTTTGGGACGCATGTAGTGAGTCACTACAACAGGAAGCTCGTAGCCATTTCGGGTTTGACCCGGCCGGCTGCCGAGCGGGACAGGCCGACCACCAGACGCTCGCATACTGACACCCTTCAGGCCTGGCTCCAAAGGATGCCCTGGCTTACCAGGCTTAGCAATATCCGAGGCCGGTCGTTTCCTTCTTGTCATCATGGGGTGTGTGCTTTGTCAGCCGTAACTGGATTGTATGGATGGGAATAACTATTTAAGTTACCCCATCTGCATATCCCAGTCACGTTGCCCGCCCCCCACCACGAGGAGGTCAGCTGCCAGGGGGGTGTCATTCTAGAATCCTAAAGAAATATTTAGGTAATGCACCTATTACCATTCTGTTACAGACTACATGATACCTTCCCTAAAATTCAAAAGACATTTCTGTTCCACCGAAAGGTATCACAGAAAGGTATACACTTTTTCATCGACTGCCAAGCAGCAATGAAAGCAATTTCTGTTATCGAGATAAAATCAGATCAGAATAAGTCGACCTCTCGGTGAACAATCCGCCCTGCACATTGGAGCCGAAGCAGGGGTTAACGCCCTAAATAAGGCTTACAACAGATGGTCCTCCCTAGACACTTGTACAACCGATATGACCGTACTTCAACAAAACACGTACCGATCAACTTACGCAAAAGGACAGGAAATCAATTTCTACCCTACTAGGAGTCATCACAGGGCATAATGCTTTGCGGTACCATATGAAAAAGCTTCGTCTAATGGAAGAAGACCTATGTTGACGCTGTAGAGATGAGAAAGCCAATGAGGACACAATCTATTTTCTCTGATATTGTCCAGGTCTCACCTACCTTAGGACTATATTCTTCGGCGACATCTCTTCCAGGACTTAGAAGATTTATGCAGTGGATCAGTTAACGACATTCTGAACCCTATGTGTATATCAAATCAATTGAATGGTTTTTAAGTTCATCATAGTAAGGACCTAAATCTGCAGTAGAAGAAGGATAATCAATGGGAAAGGCACATCTTTTTTCACTCCCCTATGAGTATCACAATGGGTGTGCATTGAACTAGGTGTGGCGCCGTAGATTACTTCCCCTTCGCCTACCTACATACCTAAACTAACTATTTCTGACGTAAGACTCAACACCTGAAATTCCGTGAAGACATTACAATATTCCTTGTCAAATTTTTCGTCATCAAATAAATCACTCACTATAGAGCCTAGGTAGTCAAAGTCCCTTACTACCTCAAAATTATATGTGTCTTTTGTGACGTTCTGTCCAAAGCGCCGTTGTTGGGTGTGCTAATTTGTAGATATCGCATATTCTATTTTGCTTTCATTGACCGCTAAACCGAACTTTGCTGCCTCGATCTCAATACTCGCAAATGTGTATTGAGTAATTGACTATGTGAGTGTCATCGGCGTAAGCGAGCAGTTGTACAGAATTGTAAAAAATTGTACCTCCGATGTTGGCTTGTGAGTTTCGTACAATTCTCAAAGGTATTATAATAAGGAAATCGCATGATAGCGCGTCACCTTGTCTAAGGCCTTTCCTGACATCGAACGGCTCGGTGATGTTCTTATCGACTTTGATAGAGCAGCGAGAGTTCTCCATAGTCATGCTGCACAAACGGACGAGCTTGGCAGGTATGCCAAGACTAGACTTGGCTCTATATAACTCGTCTCTATACACGCTATCGTAGGCAACTTTGAAATCGATGAAGAGGTTATGGGTGTCGATTTTATATTCATGAATTTTTTCAACATCTGTCGCAGTGTAAATATTTGGTCAATGGTGGAATTTGCGGGCCTAAAACCGCACCGATAAGGACCTATCAGGTTATTGACGTTCGGTTTTAGGCGTTCACATAATACGGCAGACAGAATCTTATATGCGATGTTGAGGAGACTTACCTCTGTAGTTGGCGCAGTTCAGAGGGTCTCCTTTATTCAGGATCGGGCAAACGATACCCACGGTCCATAAGTCCATATAAATTAGTTTGCCACACGTCGGTGAGTCATTCGGTTGCAGACTTGGTAGTTATAGGTCCACAAGAAATGTCTGCATGTTTATATATAATCTAGCTAGCGAATTGTGGTAGATCAAAGCGGGGCCATCGGAGTACAGCGGTGCTATAGCAACCTCTTAATGGTGAGCTTGTGGTGAATTTCTTTTATAAAGATGAGGAATTATGGCCTTTTGAATGATAAACTTATGACCCTGTAGTTACACCATAAGGCTCTGGTCCAGGGAGATGACCAGCAATAATTAGAACTAGCTTCTCCGCAGCTGCTCTTTGTGTTTTTACGCCTGTAATCCTTGATTGCTTTTCAATATCACTTCTAGCGATAGAGGTGCGGTACATGCACACCGACTTTCGCTTGTTTTAACCAGGTTTCCAGCTAACAATGACCACATCACCGTAGTATATACAACCGAAGAAGTGAACTGACAATTATCTCGTATGTCATTGGAAATCCAACTTTTGCCAACCCTAATATATTTCTTGCATTTTGCTTCCAACAATTTATGACAACTTTTCAGGGTACACTGCTTAGAAATCTGCATTCCTTTTACACAAGTTACATCAACTTAATTGAATCATTCATTTCATGAACAACCCTCACAAGTAAATATTTTGCCAAGTAATAACATCAACTTCACTCATCACTTATCACACAGATGCATCTAAAAACAGGACACCCTACACATCAAAACACATCAAACCCCTTAACCCCACATCAATGTCAATTTCTATTCAGTGGCATTATGGAAATGGCCAATGTAATCCAATTCGCCCGTTTCTGACCGTAAGCGACCTTTGCAGCCACAGTCCCTTAGTACCATTCCTTGGGATAAAAGTTCTCCCTTTGAATATGGCTTGTCCATTTTTTGTTATCGAAAGGACCTTCAAATGGTCTGATCGACAGTTGTTACATTTTTCAGTCAGTTTATGTGATGCGTGCTTATTTTTTTTTACAAAAAAAAGGAACCGAACCTTACCCCCTGAAAGGCAAAGGAGCGTTTGCGTGTACCACATTATCACTTATTTGTCCCGTTCAAATAAGTGGCACCGTCTCCAATGTGAATAGTATCCCTTTCAATACTTCAATACTTGAGGTGATGAAATTTTACAACGGCTAGCTAGTGTTGTTGTTTGAAATTGATATTGGTTCTCGTTCATTATGAATGAAGCAGGGCCGGTGAGGGTGAGTACACTACACAAGAAGAAGGATATTTCGGGAATTGAGGACTAATGGGGTTTGGTCAAGTACCCATTTAGGGTAATCTTGCAACTGTGTCCGTGTTAGTGATTTGAAATTCCATTTAATGCATCCATTGCGAGCATTTGTACACAATTTCAAATCGATTTTGAATGTTCATCTCATTCGTTCGGATAAAGAGGCGATATGTAGTAATCTGTAAATTCATAGCGGGTTATTGGCCATAAAATGGCCACATTGAACTCGTATTTTTTCTGCAAAATAGTCCACAAGAGAGAGTTCTTTGGATTTAAAGTGCCTCGATGTTGACTCTTTTGTGCGAAATATTTGAAAAGGGACAAGTTTTAATTTTATTGCGAATCCTTTTTCAATCTTTGCAGGTCTAGTAGGTCTCCAAAGGGATATAGTGTTATTTCAAAACAAGCTAATAACACGACTTTCTCTGCGTGGTCCACAAAATACTAATCACATAATACATCGTATTTTATCTAAAGAAAAACATCAAACGTGGCCCTAGTTATCACCTTACTATGTATAGATTTGAAGTTGTATTTTATTTAGAAGAATCTGGACAAAGAAAGAGGCGAGGCTTTTGTTTTCGCGATGAAAAATTACCTCTCTCACACCATCAACGGAGCTGAGGATGATGAGTGCAGAGCACAAAATATGTCGAATTCCCTCCAAAAAAAAAAAATTCCCTACAGCGAACTTGCTTAAAGAAGGCCAAATCACTGCTAGGAGCTTCAAAAGGCCGCGCGTTGGAGTGATGCAGCTAAGAAGGTTATAAATGAGAAGAATGCGGCTTTCAAAGCTTGGTCAAAGTGCCCCTCTAATAATAGAGATGAAAAATCTCGCCTCGAAATGGAATACAGATGTTGCGAAGAAGAAGTGCGCCCAGCTTAAAGCAGAGAGTACGGAGGGCATGTATCGGAAGCTGGAGAAAATATGTTCCTCGGTTGCTGATGCAAACCAGGCTATCCAGGAGCTGCGAAGACACAATATGAACAAGAGCGCAATCATCTTCAAAATAGCCGCCCAAAGAAGGAGGAATGCTCAGGAGATTCGTTCGCCAAAGTTCATTAACAATGCTCATGGCCAGCTTCTTGTGGATGACGACAAAATTCTGCAGAGGTGGCGGCAGTATTGTGAAGAACTTTTGAATGAACAGTTTCTCCGGCTATACTTTCCAAGAGCCACCCCTAACTGTGAAGAAATACCCGACATTACAGTCGAAGAAGTTAGTGAGGTGGTCAAATACTCCAAAAAACGAAAAGCGGTTGGGCCAGACGTGGTGCCCTCTGAGCTCTGGAAAAAGACGGGAAACGTCGGGTTCAGATGGCTCCGAATTCTCATCTCCAAATTTGTGAGAGGTGATCCAATGCTGAATCAATGGAGGGAAAGTTATCTTCTCCCTGTATATAAAGGGAAGGGTGATACGCGAAACTGTGATAACTACCGTTCGAGCAAGTTGATGTCACACACCATGAAGATCAGTGCGGGTTTGTCTCGGGTAAATCAACCACAGATGCAATACAAAGTATAAGGATCGTAATGAAAAAAACATCATGATTCCTTAAAGGATTTTCATATTGTATTGGTTGACTTTGAAAAGGCATTCGACAGACAACCACAATGGATGGTAAACTTTTGTGGAGAAATCTTCGTCAAGCTGGTATTGGAAAATCGAAGAATCATAATGTTGATGGAATACACCCTGATGCACTGAATCATCGATTTATATCTTCACAGACTGTTGGTGACAACAATCGTACTCCCTATTGTTAGAAAATCTCTCTGCCTCTGCTAGTCACCTAAGTTTTTACTTCTCAGCATTGAACAGCGCTGATGTAGTTGAAAGCTTACTAAGTGTAAAATCGCATGCTGTTGGCCTTGATGAGATAAATCCATCTTTTCTTAAAATTCTCTTGCCCGTTATATTGCCCTATATAACGCATATTTTTAACGCAATAGTAACCAAAGGGATTTTTCTGGTGCAATGGAAATCGGCCAAAGTCATACCCATTCCCAAGTCACCTAGAAGTGACGAAATCAGACCGATTTCTATACTGCCATTTTTGTCGAAGGTGTTTGAAAAAATTATGCAAAAGCAGATTACTCGGTATCTAACAATCAACAACATTCTGTCTTTCAAACAATCAGGCTTTCGACAAAAACATAGCTGTATCACTGCAGTTATACGTATTTCTGAAGACATACGGTGTGCCTTGGATGAAGGACATGTTTCATTTTTAGTCCTACTAGACTTTTCTAAGGCATTCGACACGGTTGACCATTCTATTTTATGTCAGAAGCTATCGCTGCTCCATAAATGTTTGCCCTGTGCTGTCAAGTTGCTATCCTCTTACCTAACAAACAGAAAGCAAGCTGTGAAAATAAATGACATTTTATCTGGATTTCTCCCTAACACCAACGGCGGTTCTCATGGATCTATACTAGGACCCTTACTTTTCTCCCTTTACATCAACGATCTCCCGACTCATGTTAAACACTGCTCAATAAACATGTATGCTGATGATGTATTTACACCTCATTTTAAGCTGTCCCCTGGGTTTAATAGAGCACACTGCGACTTGCACCAACAATGATCTTGCGGACATAACGCAATGGTCGAATAGTAATGGTCTTCTTTTAAACCCTAAAAAATCAAAGTGAATTATTATTTTAAAATCGTCCTTAGATCTCTCATACTTCCCCCCATCATTATGAACAATGCACCTATTGAGTATGTTGAATCAGTCAAAAACCTCGGCGTGACCTTCAATCGAAATTTAACCTGGGACAATCACGTTAATCTAGCCGTAGGAAAGACGTACGGTGTACTTCGTATGCTGTGGGCCAGCCACTCTTTTACCCCAATCAAAACGAGAACCCTACTCGCTAAAAGTCTGGCTATCCCCATTCTTACCTACGGCTGCGAAATATTTCACAACTACAGCTACAGCTCCAAAAAAAAACTCAATGTTGCTTTTAACAACATAATACGTTACGTCTTTCGATTGCGACGACAAGCTCGATTTTCAAATTACACTAAGTACCTGTACAAGATGACTTTCGATAATTTTCTCCAGTTTCGCACTCTAAGCCTGCTTTCAGATATTCTACTTACTCGTCAGCCTGCCTACCTTTATGAAAAAATTAGATTATCTTCCTCAAACAGATCCGGCCAATTAATTCTCCCTCGGCATTCTTGTCTGACATCGAAACGTCAGTTTTTTGTTAAATCCATTCGTTTGTGGAACGCTTTGCCTCGCAGTATTAGAAGGATAGACAACATTTCAAGATTTAAAAGTGAACTAAAAATACATCTATATAATAATACTTGAGCATATGGTTTTGGTTTTCGTTTAATTATGTTTTGTTAATTTTTCTTTTTTTTTTGTTCCTTTCTTTTTCTATCATCGATTTTAAATCATTAAATTAAACTCACTTAGCTTTTTAATTAATTATGAACTATTATATGCTCTTCACTACTTTTTCTTCTTCCTTTTATCATCGAGGTTATGATCCGAAAACAAGGGATCATGACCCTCCCACTTCACTTCATTTCTACTGATCCGCCTGTGGGGTTCGCCTATTTGACCTCAGAAAATATCGGCCGGCTTGCCGATTTTGGATCACTCGGTTACTGAGGCCAATGAAATGCCGATGTCGTCGCATTTGCCTGATCCAGGCGTTTATAGGCCTGCCTTTCCTACATCCGATGGTGTTTGCTGTTTGACACGTGCATGCTCCTGTTTTAGTATTGTTTGATCTTTCTTTTATGACACCGGTGATCTCCAGTCGTGTCAACCCATGGACTCGCATGAACACTTGTGGGAGGGTTTTTAAGGTAGTATATACCACCTTCATCAAAAAGTTCCCCGAATTTATTCAGAAAATTAAAAATACAAGTTTATTCATCTAAATCTATATTGTCCCCTTCAAAGTAATCCCCATCGACTGCAACACACTTATGCCAGCGCTTGATCCAATCTTCGAAACATTTTTTATATTCGGTTTTCGGTATGTCCATCAGCGCTTCCTGCGATTTTTCCATTACTTCCTCTCGGCTGCTGAAACGCGTTCCCCGTAATGGTTTTTTAACTCGATTGAATAGAAAGAAGTCACAGGGAGCCAAATCAGGTGAATTCGGTGGCTGTTGGATGGTATTTGTTGCATTTCTCGTCAAAAAATTACGAATAATGATGGCACTGTGCGACGGTGCGTTATCATGGTGCAAAATCCACGAGTTTTCTGCCCACAATTCTGGTCTCTTTCGGCGAATTGCTTCACGCAAACGTCTCATAACGCCCAAATAATACTCTTTGTTTACTGTCTGGCCTTCTGGCAAAAATTCATGATGCACTACACCGTTGTAATCCATGAAAACCGTGAGCATTCATCATCTTCGATTGACTCACGACCACTTTTGAACCGCTCGTGCCACTGGTAAAAACTGGCCGTTTTCTTTCGAAAATCGTTGCCGAAACACTTTTCCAACATTTCCAACGTTCGCGCACCATTAAATCCGTTTTTTACGCAAAATTGAATACAAGTTCTTTGTTGCAAATTTAAATCCATTTCTAAAAAATAGCCAACACACACAGAGATAGATGTACTCTTGGCTACGTAACTTTTGCAAATGTCAAGCTATGACGCTAAGATTTAGAGGGAATATCAACAACAGATGTACCAACTTAACAAACTTACTTACTTAGGTGGCGCTACAGTTCGGGGTAAACCTGGGCCTCAACCAACAAGCCTCTCCATTTAGCTCGGTCTTTAGCTAATTGCCTCCAGTTGCGCACTCCAAGTTGGTCGAGGTCTCCTTGAACTTGTGCGCGCCACCTACGGCGATGATTCCCTCTAATGCGTCGTCCCGCGGGATTAGATTCGAAGACTCTGCGGGCCAGAGCGTTGGTGTCCATTCGCTCTACATGTCCTAGCCATCTCAGACGTCCAATACGCAGTTTTTTGACTAGGTCGATGTCGCTGTACAGCTCGTATAGTTCGTGATTGAATCTTCTCCTCCAAAACCCGTCAACGCAAACGGGACCGAAAATCTTATGAAGAATTTTTCTCTCGAAGCGACCAAGGATATCTTCATCCTCTTTTAATAAAGTCCATGTTTCAGCGCCGTAAAGCAGGACTGGGATGATCAAGGTCTTATATAGAGTCTCCTTAGTTGTTCGAGATAGGGCTTTACTGTTGAATTGCCTTATAAGCCCAAAAAAACAGCGATTGGCAAGAGTTATTCTTCGATTGATTTCTGCACTGATTTTGTTTGCTGAATTTGTAGCAGAGCCAAGGTAGACAAAGTCCCTTACTACCTCGAAGTTATAGCTGCCCACGGTGAAGTTCTGTCCAATTCGTCGGTGTTGGTTTTCCCTTCTTGTTGACAGCATATACTTGGTTTTGCCCTCGTTTATCACTAAACCTATTTTGGCCGCTTCCGCCTCAATGCTTGCAAACGCTCCGGTGACAGCCCGCTGAGTTCTTCCGATAATGTCGATATCGTCGGCGTATGCAAGCAGTTGTACAGACTTGTAGTAGATTGTGCCTCCGGTGTTGGCTTGTGAGTTCCGCACAATCCGTTCAAGTATAATATTGAAGAAGTCACATGACAGCGCGTCACCTTGTCTAAAGTCTTTTTTGACATCAAAGGTCTCGGTGAGATCATTACCGACCTTGATGGAGCAGCGAGCGTTCTTCATCGTCAGCCTGCACAGACGGACAAATTTGGCAGAGATGTCGAAACTAGACGTGGCTCTATAAAGCTCTTCTCTATAGATGCTGTCATAGGCGGCCTTGAAATCGATAAAGAGGTGGTGAGTATCGATTTGGAATTCTTGGGTTTTCTCCAGGATCTGCCGAAGTGTGAAGATTTGATCGATGGTGGACTTTCCTGGCCTGAAACCGCACTGATAGGGTCCAATCAGGCTGTTGATAAAAGGTTTCAGGCGTTCACACAATATCGCAGAAAAGATCTTGTATGCGATGTTGAGGAGACTGATGCCTCTATAGTTGGCGCAATTGAGGGGGTCTCCTTTCTTGTGGATCGGGCAAACGATGCTGAGATTCCATTCATCAGGCATACACTCGTCTGACCAAATGTTAGAAATGAGTTGGTGTATGCACTCTACCAATTCATCCCCTGCTGCCTTGAAGAGTTCGGCCGGTAAGCCGTCAGGTCCAGCAGCCTTGTTGGATTTTAGCTTGGATATTGCTATCCTCACTTCGTTTTGGTCAGGTGGACGGAAATTTTTACTATCATCGTCTATGTTGAATGGTTCATTCTGCCTGACAGCGCGATGTTGGTCTTCGTCGCCGTTATATAGTCTGCAGAAGTAGTTTTTCCATATTCTCAGCACCGACTGTTATTCTACTACGAGGTTTCCATTTTCATCTCTACAGGTTTCTGTACGGGTATTACTTCTCTGACACGTTCTTTTTACCTTTTGGTAAAACTTCCGTACATTGTTCCTGTAGTATAAACTCTCGATATTCACAAACGCGCGCTTCTCATGCTCTTTCTTCTTCTTTTGGAGAAGCCGATGTTCTTTCCGTCTCTTTTGCTCGTAGAGCTCACGAGCAGCTCTCGTCTTCCTTTGCAGCGCCGCTTTATATGCCTCTTGTTTTGCTGCATGCACTCGCCGGCATTCTTCGTCAAACCAGGGGTTTCGCGGTGGTGGGCGAGCGAGACCCAGCACATCAGTCGCGGCGTTTCTGATGGCATGTTGGCAGCGTTGCCACTGGTCTTCGGTACTTGATGCTGGTGGCAAAGGGGTGATTGAGAGATTTCGGGATACGCGTTCAGCGAAGAGTCTGGCGGTCTCTTGCGATTGTAGCTTTTCGACGTTAAATTTTCTCACAGTGATTCTTCTTTGTTGCTCAGATTGGGATATCCGCATTCGTACCTTGGCTACAACAAGGTAATGATCCGAGTCTATGTTGGCCGCTCGGAAGGTCCGGACATCCAGAATACTGGAGGCATGCCTTGCGTCGATCGCAATATGATCAATTTGGTTGATCGTTACATGATCATTAGACCGCCATGTCTGCTTATGAATATCGAGATGAGGAAACCATGTGCTTGCTATGGTGACATTTCGCTCCACAGCGAAATCAATTAGCTTTAGTCCGTTATCAGGCGTGGTGTCGTGTAGGCTATGCTTACCGACTGCCCTACCAAAGACGTCCTCCTTTCCTATTTTGGCGTTAAAATCGCCCAATACGATTTTAACGTCGTATTTAGGACATTGCTCGCATGTTTTGTCGTGGAGCTCGTAGAAACACTCTTTGGTGGCAGGGTCCTTTTCTTCCGTGGGGGCATGAACACATATTAGGCTTATGTTAGCGAATTTAGCCTTGATCCGGATAGTCATAATACGCTCGCTTACGTGTCGGAAGCTTAAGACTTCTTGCCTAAGTCTGCCGCGTATGACAAATCCGCATCCGAATAAGCGTTGCCTGTTGCCTCTGTAGCGATCACCGTAGTAGATGTCACAGTTTTTCATCCTCTTTTTGCCCGGCCCATCCCATCGCACTTCCTGGATGGCGGTAATATCTGCTTTATAGCAGTCTAGGGCCTCTGCTAGTTGTTCGGCTGCACGTGGTCGTCTATAAAGGGACAGAACATTCCACGTACAGATCCGAAGGTCGTTGTCCTTATTTCGTTTGCTGGGGTCGTCATTAGTTGAGTCATCCTTATCCGAGGCTTTTGGTTGTTTCGGAACCAGTAGTTTTTTACGTGGTAGGGAAGTTACCCCGACGGCACAACCCCCAACCTGGAGGGCCAGTTCCTTAATTATTCCCCTAGGACGAGGGGCCGGGTACACCGGTGCCAGTAGTCCACTACGGGAGTATGAGCGCTGCCGTTGGCCCATTAAGGGCTCCTCCGCCACCATCTCTATTCCAATGTCCTGACCAACATTGGAAATTCCTTACCGACCTGTGATCCGAATACGTCGGAGCAGCTCGCGCAAGGTATTCACTAAGTTCAACCTAACTGGAACTATAGACGCCACCGTTGACTCCATCTAGGGAATTCGTCCGCTGCCGCCTGGAACAGGAAGAAGTGCTCTAGTGGAAAAGCACTCTTCCCCCCCTCTCTCATCTGCTGCCACCAAGAATCCGCCAAACGGGGTTGGTTACCCATTTCTTGAATTAAGGTACTAGGCACTCGGCTGTCACCGCGTGGATGTTGAGAGTAGGAGTTGGTAGGCCTCAGCTGAGTGAAAACGCTTGTGTTTTCATATGGTCGCATGCACTACCGTTTAACAACCAACTTAACAAAGAAAACAGAACTCAAATCGGAACGATGGGAGCGCCACACGGTTTTTATTCCGGGAACTTTTTGATCAAGGTGGTATGTCGCTAGGCTCACTTGGGTGTTGTATTGCCTAAATCTGATTATATGCTCTTCACTGATTATAAGATGCTGTATCTTACTGTGTAGTAGCAAATCGTTGAACTTTAAATAAATAAATAATAAATAAATAAACCGCTAGATCTGATATGGGTGGCGCTAAGACGTCAAGGGGTTCCAGAAACCTATGCACAGATGATCATGAACGTGTATGAAAAAGCAAAGACAGGAGTAAGATGCCCCGCTGGAGTAACGTGATTTGCGTTCAGTTAAACAGACATAAATGCATAGTTTATTATATGTACTGATATATGTAATTTTTTTTAAATGAAGGTGAAAATCTCAAAAGACACTGTGGGGTTAGCAATCCAGAGTAGTGTGTGACTCTAGTCGCACTAAAAACTACTCGTTAATCATTACCAATCAGAGAAAGATCGACAAATGATTTTAGTTTCAACTTACAGTTGCGTTTGAGAAGGTATTATAAATTAAATACCGGTTCTCATAATTGTCAGATTATATGTTCGTGAGGTTTAATTCTTCTTAATCTACGAATATTATATCGTACATTTAAGACGTCTTCTATCTTAGGATTAATGTGCATCTATAGACGCTCGTTATGAAGGATTGCGTTTTTTTAATTACTTCTGTCACATCTGCAAATCGCGATGAAAGTCATTATTTCTAATATACCATGTGGCATTTACTATTCCCCAAAGGAATTTGTTTTGAAATGTTTGTATTATTTGTACATTTGTTTTCTTTGTACAACCCGATAATTGGATACCATATGTCCAAAGAGGTTTTAGTATCTGATTATATATTACGATTTTATTCTCAATGGACACTTCTGAATTATATCCTAACAACCAATAAAGTTTTCTATATGTAATATATGTAATAAGGAACCTAATATTCGCTTTATCATAGCGTTGTAGTTTTGCATCATCGTTTTCCATATAAATATTTTTTCAATCATAATTTCTTTTAACTTTTTAGTTTTTTTTTTTTAAATGGTTCATGGCATGACATTCAATTCCTCTATTGGGAGAAATAATTCAAAGTGTCTTTATTTCTAGTTAAAAATGTAAATATCATGTTGTATATTCTGATTTTTACTATATCTATATTAAATACCTTGTTCTGCTGCGAAATGTTGCATAGATAGTAAGCAATAGTCCTACTACAGACACTCCCACTAAGTACTATCCATCATGTGAATGAAAAACTTTTGAATAATGATGATGACTGCAGTTGGAGAGTGAATTGAGACCAAGCCCATGTACACATTTGGCATTTTTTATTTCCACGACTATTTTTCATTTGCAGTTGAAGTTGCTTTTGATGACTCTGTTGTTATGAAATCCTGGCACTGCATCTCTTGTTTATTTTTTATTATAATTTTTTTTTTTTTATAGTGGACCAGACACTATCGCAGCTAAGCATACGTACATGTGAGAGTAGTTTTGTGATTTATTATCGTAGTACTGGTTATAGTAAAAGCAGAAAGAATTGTATAGTAAGCGAAAGTTCATGCACAGCATGTGACAAGAATCCTTGGCTTGGTGATAGGTTGTCTTTGAAAAAGATTAGATGAATGAAAAACGGTCCGAGGAACATTATGATATATGCTGAGATTGTATTCAGTAAATGGGCAAGATTTTCCAGGTGATAATAGATACTCGTGTTTAAAGAATTATTGAAGGTGAATAAATTGCAACACTGGGCCTAACGCACTTATGTCTGAGACCCCACAGACGCGACGCCAGATTTAAATTTCGTCTAGGCGCTTAGGCTGCAATCAATACATAGATACACACAGGTGGATATACTGCTAGTCAAACCATCACAGTACACCAAGCAATCAGCGGATTGAAGAACAAGTAAGTATGTAGTTCGTAGAAAGAGAGAAGCTGGATCACGGTCTTGGTTGAATTTAGAAGGTAATACCCTCGTTGCCAGAACTACAATTAACTACGCTTTAGATCAAGATCACCTATCCCCCTAAATACAATAAAGCCTAAGAAATAAATTAAGGGGCTTGGATGACTGCTTAAACTTAATCATGCCTACCAGCGAAGACAGGAAAAACACAAAAGGTAAAGTAACATTGTTGCACATTTTTTGAGAATTTCCTCAAAGAGTAACCTTTTCGTCAGCTTTGGAAATTCTTCATCCATGTTTCACCTATAACACTGTGGGTGAAACAATTGTCACATCCTCAGAGAGTTACTTAGAAAACATATTCTAAAACAACATAAAGTGCTTCAATTTATCTAATCTAATCCTAGCCTTTATCTTTGGATATGGAGTCGGCTTTCCTAATACGAGCGTTTTTTTCCAGCGCGGCCATAAAGTCGTTTCAGTACATACCCGTACAAGCGAAGGTACTGTTCCTGCAGCTTCTCTGTTCTTACGGCCACTCTGCAACTTTTATTTACATAGCTATTTCTAACTTCGTTTAATCTGGTCACCCCAGACGCCAATATAAGTATATTCATACATCTGCTTGACGTGCAGCCGCTGTTCTCGTTTTTCTCATACGTCCCACAGCAAATTAGTAGATTTTGCCCTTAACTATGAGGGCAGTTTGTATTTTACTGACAGACAGACAATAGGGGCACATCATCCACATTAAGTAGGGTCTAGTCGATGTCTTCTTCGATGGCACAGTTGCAGTAAGTCATTACTATATTAAATGACAATTGGCTTAAGGTCGATCCTAGGTGTACCCCGACTTTTACTTTGAATTTTTCGGTATTCATATTTCCGGAACTTGTTTGTATCACAAAGGTTGGGCAACCAGTTCTCTGGGAAGTCGCTTTTCCTAAATCAGTATATACGCTACAACAAATTTTCCTATTATGGCGATATTTATGTATAGAAGATAAATCATCGGCTTCTTGTCTCACCTCTTCCGTGAAAATGCTGATGTAAATTACCTCAAGGTATTACACAATAGGCGTCAATGCCTTTCCAAGCCTCTCCTATGCACCAATCTAATCTTATCAATGAAATTGCGAAGACAGGTGCTACTACCAAAAGGAAACAAACCACATAAGGTTTTTCATCATATCGATGATGCAGGTAGATTTGCGGACCAGCATTATGGTTTCCGAAAATCTCTATCGACAATCAACCTATTGAGAAATTTGTAAGCACAGCCAAGAAAAATATAAAGACAACAAGAGGAAGGACTGCGCTATCATCACGCTGGACATCTATAATTCTTTCAGTTCAAAAAAACTGGTGCCGTAGTGTGTACCCGTACAGAACATTTTGGTAGACTTTTTTAAAAATATGGTGGCAGTCAAACACTTTAAGAAAATAGAGTACGATATCAGCGAAGACCATGGAGGATAGCGGACCCATAAGAGATTACAAAAAGCTTAAGTAGTACTCCTCAGCGGCAGGAGAATAATTAGCACTATGCTGGTAGCAGTCTTAAATCATGCTGTAGCCTTCAAACAAAAGATAAAGTACCTTGGCGTCATCATAGATGTAAGACTAACTTTTCACTAATATCTACAATATGCAGCTGATAAAGCGGCAATATACGGAAGAAAGTTGCTCTTGACAAGCGCTGTAGCATCAATAATACTTTACGGATTCCAAATATGTGCCGGAGCCATAGCAGTTAAATCCTATAAATGTAGGCGGCTTACAGAACCAACGCGCTGAAACCAATCGGCGCTTTTAAGATAAAGGCGTGCGTTGAAGTGGGCATGGTCCCGATTGACATTTTACAAGTACATGTCCAAGAGAATAGCAGCAAGAACACCAAATTGGTATCCGGGTACAACCAAAAGCGACCAATTTAATCCTTCCTCTATAAAAAGCCAATGACACGCAAAATGGTATCCAATATCGAGCGGTGGATAAACCAAAAGCATGGAGAGCTGAACTTTGACGTTATCCTAATGTTAATAGGTCATGAGTCTTTTAGGGCGTAGGTTGGTTCATAACAATAATTATCCTTTCTCCACGCTGTACATAGACCATTAAATATGCGGACCAAATTGCTCATGCTATAGAACCAAGAGGCATCAACTGTGAGCGAAATAGGGAGAGGCTATCCCATCTGAAGTGAGCGCCGTGGCGTAAGTGGTTAGTGTGTCGGATCACTACGCATGAGGTTCCAAGTTCGAATCCCAGAAAAACACCAAAAAGTTTTTTCACGGTCCCACCTCTCGCGAGCGTCTGACAAACATCCGAGAGTATTGTTGTCACGAAAAAGCTTCTCAAATCGCCGTTCGGACTCGGCATTAAACTATAGGTCCCTTCCATTCGTGTGAAAAATATAACGCACACAACATGAGTGGTTGCGAGAAGCTAGGCCCTGGCACTTTAAAGAGCTGTTGCGCCAAATATTTGTGTTTTTTTTTGTTATCCCACCTGAAGATACGAGACAGATGGTTAGATCTCAGGAAAGCTGTGACTCAATCAGCGAAATTGTGGCCTTAATAATGAAGAAGCAGCATCAAGAAGAGAGATAAAGAGACCCTCCTCGCAATGAAATCCTTGACAACAGCAGTGTCGCGAGGATTACGGAGTAGAAAGAAAGGCGTATTAAGTTTGTGAATATCGCAAACGTTATTGAGCAATTCCGGATGTGCAGATTTTTGCATGCAGCCACCTGACCGAAGGTGGGAACATCAGGTGTAGGTCTTGCTTTGGCTTTCTTGGCGGCGGGTGCTGGTGGGGTATGATCCTCTGATCTACTTCGTTTGGTATCTTTTGCAATAGGAGGGGCTTTGGCATATGCTAGGGCACTCTAACTAGTATCACCTCTGCGAATAGCAAACTTGAACTCCCTCCTTTCGGCAGTATTGAACTGAACGAAACCGTCCGGTTGAATCCGCAGCTCGTCTAACCTCTTCCCAAGTTCGAACCCCAGAAAACACCAATAAGTTTTTTCACGGTCCCACCTCTCGCGAGCGTCTGACAAACATCCGAGAGTATTGCTGTCTCGAAAAAGCTTCTCAAATCGCCGTTCAGATTTAGCACTAAACTGTAGGTCCCTTTCATTCGTGTGAATAATATAACGCACACAACATGAGTGGTTACGAGAAGCTAGGCCCTGACACCTAAAGAGCTGTTGCGCCAAATATTTACTTACTTAACCTCTTCCCAATGGAGGAGCACCCAGATATCTCTGTGATAACGCTGCACATATCCACGAGAAGTGGATGTGTCAGAGTCAGTGGCGGCCATATCCGCTTCTTCGAGATTGACACATGTGGACGGCAAGGATTGCGCATAACTGGCTCCGTCATCCATACCATCCGAAGACTTGGGTTGCTCGTAAGCAAGCCGAGTGGTTATGGCCGAAGATGAAGTGGCCATTGGAAGGTCTATAGGATCACAACTAAGTGCAACTGTTTGCTTGTCAGCAGTATCAGAAGCTGGTGCAATTTAAGATACACCTGTCTCATTTTTTTTTAAATTGAATTAGGAATTTCGGACCCTCGAGTAATCGAGAAAGAATATCACTCATGACAGAGTCCGATGTACAATGGGAAGGCTAAATTGAAACCGAAAGTCGTCAGGGTATTCGGAGTCCACATACTAGCGACTAAACACTTTCTCAGCCATGCATACCTCGGCGTATGCTGTTCCACCTTGGATTAGAGATTGTTTTCCAGAGATTTACTCCTCACGTCGCTCAGTTTAGCTGAATACTTACAGTCGTGAATGCAAGCTGTGCATTGCAGGTAGGTGCAAAAGAATAAATTCAGTTGAACAAGCAAGGAATGCTAGGCTGGTTATCTCGCTGTAGCATTCGTTGCCCGGTGACCGCCCGTGAAGTCTTCTTGTTGCGGTTGCGGAGGGATCGTCCACAAACTTTACCCTAAGGGAGGATTGTTCACATTGTTCACTTAACACATGTATTTGATACATGCTGCGCAGATCTGCATGTTGTCTCTATTTCTCTTCGCTGCATGAGTCAATGCTACCAAATCGCAAAAAATGGAACGGGAAAGAAATTTACACCAAGTGGAACAGACACAAGAACAAAACAAAACAAAATCACGTAGCGACAGTAGCTAATTCGATGCAATGTCTGCACATGTGCTTCACTTACAGGTATATAGGTAGGTACACGCAGCACTGCATGCAGGAATTATGCACGTTTGTTTCCGGCATAAGGGTTCTGTTTCGTCTTTAAGGAGATTACAATCATACCTTCCAAAGCAAAAAAAAATACTACTAAGTTGTTAAGAATTGCACTAAGAACTCCACGAATAACAACCTTATTACGATCCGAGCAACTGAAACCGCTGCTGACATAGTACATATGTGCATACATTTTCAATGGCCTGCTAATCCTTTATGGCAGTCGCGTGGGTAGGATGTACAGGTGATCTCTCCATCCTTCCCGATCCTCCGCTATTGACCCCAACTCATCAGGAGGAATCCCTGCTTCGTCATTTGATTTCAAGAATGAAGTTTTACAGCTGTGCAAGTCATTCGGTTTATTCTAAGTCATGACTGAGAGCTTCTGGGCATCATTCGATTTACATACAGCATCATAGCTTCGCATGATGATTTTTTACTAGTCGCCTTATGCTCCATCATTCCAGGCAACGTTAACATACCCATAATCATCTCTTTAACGAACTGGAAGCTTTACTACACACAATCTCTCATAACCTTAGTTGCTGTGTACTAACCTCGCCAGATTGATTAATACTCCAGACAAAGCGAAACAAAATCATGCACCAAAAAACAAATGAATGCACTATCATTCTCCTGTCTCGACTATGTTTCATAATACAACTTACAACATCTCTAATTGATTGCGACTGAATTCACATTTACAATTACCACCACCAGTTGGGAACATCCGAAGACATAAACTAAAAAAGGAACCCCTTTCATCCATCGGCGCTCGTCGAACCTTTCAATGTAAAAACAAAAAAAAAATCATAATTATCATCCCTCCAGTCTCATAATAGTCTGTGATTAACAAAAAAAAAAAAGCAACCAGCTGAGCAAACAGACACACAAAGACGACTATTTATCACGACCATGGTTAGTTAGACGTTTCCTTCCACTAGACGTCGACGTCCCGAATTCATTCAATCCCGACTCTCCACCCTCTTAACTACAAAATTAAAAAAGCCGAGGCAGGAAAACATCATTCACCCGGATCACACAAAAGCAAAATAACAACAACTTCCCAGCCATCCCGTCGTCACTCCAATCAGCATCCCTGGGAAATCACTGTCATATCGAAAGAACTCTGGCTTTAAGCCAATTCCTAAGCATGCAACACGCCGCAATACTATCAATATTTTTCCAGTTTAAGCTCCTCCATAGTGGTGATAGTGATGGTGGTGGTGGTGGCGGTGGATGCTTCTACCGTCCCGACGATGTTACTACCCTGCTTGAGTCTGCAAATGGGATTTCCACCCCACTCGAGGTGGCTTGGTGTTCGGGGGAACACCACACTGTCTAGGTGCTTGTTCGACTCCAATCTGATAAGCATGGAGCCTCTCAGAACGGAAGTTTCAGACATTTTATGGGAAAAATATACTTTCGCTTACCCTAGCTCTTCCGGCAGCAGACTTACTCCGCCCAGACACCCAAATAAGCGTCAGCAGAGTTTCCAGGTTGTGATCCATAAAGTATCCGGTCTATGTTACTACACTGTCGTCTGGCACGTACACGTTCTCGTCGTCGCCGCCATCGTCCTCGTCATAGTACGGTGTACTATGATAGTACTACGACGAGTGGTGCTTGAATGAAAGTAAAACCAACACAAGCGGGTGAGAAGGAAGTCCACTTGCATTGTAGATTTCCTGCATTGCGATGCACTTGCCACTGGGAGGTTTTGTGCGGAGCCTGGGGACTGGCGTGGCGAGGACGTTTCGAGACTTGAGAGATATGTTTTCATTAATACAGCTAAAGTTTTGTGCAGGCAAAGTTGGTTGTGATAAAATGCACAACTTTATGACCTTGCAGTGGACAGGAAGACGATTCGTTAATAAAGTTATGTTGGCAGTTGTGTTTTGGTTTCCGCTGGGGTGATTCCGAATATTTGTCTTCGGGATGTAAATAGGATGTTATGAGGTGGTTTAGGAACCTGGTATGAGTCACATTAAAAGTTGTGGCGTTTTGGATTTCACACGATTTTTTGTTTTGTTTAAAATTTAAAAATGAGCTCGAGAGGTCTTTATGTCTATAAATTACTGGTGCCTCAAGAACAGTCTATCCACTCTAAGTGATAATTTTCCGCCAATTTACGGACGGAGACTTGATCCCACTTCGTAAACATATGGCGCCTACCCATTGCACTTCATTTTGTATTCAACTCGCACCGAAGCCACAAGAGTCCGTTGGTGGAAGGGAGTTGCGTCTTCCAACGGTCAATATTCCTTGCTTTTCTGGTTCCTACACAAAATGGCGGGCATTTCACTATATCTTCGTATCCCTCGTCGATGCTAATGAAACTCTTAGTAGTGTCGAAAAATTACATCACTTAAAATCAGGCATTAGTGGTGAGGCGGAACGGCTCATCCAACATTTTGGTCTCGAGGAAGACTATTATGAAAAGGCGTGAGATTTACTAAAGGGGCGCTACGACCATAAGCGCACATTAGTAAATACCCAATTAGAATTATTTTTTGGCCAAGCGACGTGACTCAGGAGTCCGTCAGTGGCATCAAATCCATACTGGACATCTCGCAGGAATGCATCCACAGTTTAGAGAACTTGGGTGTTCCTGTAAGACATTGGGATGTCATTTTTTGAATCTATATTCTCGTTCAGAAAATGCCAACTACTACGCAACAACTGTAGAAGGAGAGATTAGGGAGAAGTAAAAATTTGCCGACAATGAAGAAGTTGGAGGAGTTTTTGGAGACGCGTTTCCGAACGCTTGAAGCAGTAGAGATGCAGCCATCACCACGCTCAAATATGAGGTTTGGATCGTAATCGAATATTATGGCTAAGTCGTTGGACCCCAAAAACGCAACCCAAATGGCTTTTTGGATGTCACGTATGCCATCAGGGACAACACTCTTTGCGCAAATGTAAGCGGTTCCTGAATTCCAACCTGGCGCAAAAATTTAGTGCGTCAAATCAAAGCATGCGAAAATTATGTCGCATATACCCACATGAAGCGAGACTGCCCCAGCACAAAAAACTGATATTTTTGCCAGCAACGGCATAATACCCTACTGCATCCAACGCCAAACCCTCACAACACACAACCTCAAGCCCATTCACAACCAGTCACGACAACACAGTTTACACAACACAACATAAACGTTCCAGTGATTCAAGGGCAAATGAATTACGACACTCCAGCATTTCATCCTGGACCGGAACCTTTAGGCTCACAAACACGGAATGCATTTTTTGCAGCTCAGCACGCTACCCAAGTGCTGTTGGCAACAGCACTAGTAAAGGTAAAAGCAGCTGTTGGAAGGTACTACGAGCTGAGAGTCTTGATCGACCCGGGATCAGAGGCAACTTTCATCACCGAGTCAGCAGTACAGCTGCTGAAGCTGAGAAGATAGCGTGGTCTGGTCAGAGTATCTGGGCTAGGATTGGTCACCAGCAGCACAAGCAAATAATATTGTCGAACTTACGTTTGCATCACGACATTCGACGTTTAAAAGTGTCATTGAAGCACATATTTTCAAATCGCTGAGTGGGCTTCTTCCGGCCCAACCAGTGATACTCTGCCAGGACAACCAGATACTGGATTTGGAATTAGCAGACCCAGCTTTCCATGTCCCCGCAACAATTGATTTGCTCTTCGGATGTAGCGTCTATTCCGACATCATCTTGCCAGAGGTGGTCAGATATTCAAGAACCAACTCACTCATTGCTCAACGAACTCAGATAGGTTGGATCATTGTGGGAATGGTTCCCGATGAAGGTAATCGTACTCTCCAAGCCAAAATAGGGGAGTCACCTTTTAGAGTTTCACTATCGAAAGAAGACACTGCATGTGAGGAGCACTTTGAAAAGAACACGAAGCGACTGCCGAACGGACGTTATGAAGTCGCTCTTCCATTCAAAAAGGAAGAACAACCTGCCATGGGATCCAGCATCGAGATCGCCCGCAGAAGGTTTGCTCAGCTGAAACATCGATTCGCAAGTAACCCAAGGCTTCAAGCGGAATATAGTCGATGTGTCAATGAGTACCTGATTCTACAACACATAGAAGAAATAGATACAAGAGACACGATTTTACAAACACAATTTCACTGTTTCTTGCCACACCTTGCCGTAATTAAAGAGGCTAGCTCCACGACGAAGTTGAGAGTCGTCTTTGATGCTGCGGCTAAAAATGCAGATGGCTCATCATTAAATGAGCAGCTAATGGTAGGACCTAAATCCCAGACAGACATCATTGACATCATGAAATGGAGGCGGCATCGCTACACGTTCACCGCCGACATTGAGAAGATGTACCGCCAGGTTCTGGTAAGGCCTGTCGACCGATCCTACTAATTAATTTTTTAGAGACAACACCAACAACAACCCTTTAAGGCGTACAGACTCAACACAGTCACGTTTGGTACTGCGTGTGCACCATATTTGGCTATTAAAACCTTAAAAAGGGTGGCCAAGGATGGGGCCCTAAAGTATCCAGTAGGGGCAAGCGTGGTCGAAAACGACATGTATGTTGACGACCTTCTAAGTGGGGCTGATACGCTTTGCGAAGCACTGCAGAAGCAGGATGAGGTGCGCAAGTTAGTACAGGCGGCCGGGTTTAACCTCCGGAATTGGACGTCACACGAAAGGGCACTTCTACACAACGTTCCCAAAGAAGACTGCGAAATGAAGTTCGACATTCCTTTTAAGGAATCACATGTCAAGGCCTTAGGGATGCATTGGGACCCAATTCAAGATTTGTTTTCATTTATGAGCGTGCAATACAACATCAACAACGAAGCTACCAAGAGGACCATGCTTTCAGCCATCGCCAAGATGTACGATCCACTAGGCTGGATATCACCGTGCATCATCTTGGCAAAGGTGATGATGCAGAAGCTGTGGTATAAGGGTATGGACTGGGATCAACCCATCCCACCAGAATTAAAGGATGAATGGGAACGATTTTGCCATGATCTACTATCTATCCAGAATGTAAAAATTCCAAGGTTGATACATAAGCATAAAGATCACAAGGCGGTAGAAATACACGGGTTTTGTGATGCTTCCACTAAAGCATATGGAGCCAGCGTTTACATAAAGGTTTTAGACAGTAACGACAAAGCCCACATGTGTCTTCTAATATCCAAGACCAAGGTGGCCCCACTCAAACAAGTAAGTCTACCACGTCTTGAGCTTTGCGGTGCTGTCATCTTAGCAACACTCATTGACTACACGGCAAACATATTGCAAATACCAGATGCAAAGCCTGGTCTGACTCCACCATCACTCTAGCATGGATCCGTGCGTCACCCAACAGATGGATAACATTTGTAAGTAATGTCGCGGGTCGCATAGATCCAACGCCGCACGAATCCTAACATGTGGAAACATGTAAGCACTCAACACAATCCAACTGATCTGGCTTCCCGCGGGGTTTCGCCGGCAACGTTAGCCACCCAAACTTTGTGGTGGGAAGGTCCCTCATTTCTGAGGACGGAATGGAACTTGCAGTACCATCAACACGATCATGAAAAGGACGAACAACATCACACCTTCATCGAGAGCATGCAGAAAAAAAAAACCATGAATGGTTTCTTATCAGTGCATCTTGTTGATGTACTCTTACTCGTTACGAGTATATGTCCCTTTAAAGTCCCTTCGTGTTGTCCCATCTTAGTTTAAACGATATATTAATCTCGTTCTCTTTACATGTCATAAATACGGAAGTAGTAGATCAGTCAGAATGATGGTCCACAGGGTGTTCCTGCCATAAAACTAATCAGAAGCAATACCAAGAATTTATTTGCGAACTCCGTTCACGGCCGGGGAAGATATTGGCGACTAAGTACTTCAACAGAAATACAACACAATAACTAACATAGAAGAACTAAAATTAATTAAACAAACTAACCTCAACAATACCCACACTAAATGTCAAAATTAATATTAGTATTTTCTAAACAAACATATACATGTATTGGTAACTAAATTGAATATTGTTATATACTCAACAAATGCTAATGCTAAATAACAGAAAGTTCATACATTATAAATAGAAGTTGAATCGAATAAAGTAACTTACTGGTTTTATCTTCTTCTTCCTTTTATCAGCGAGGTTATGATCCGAAAATAATTCTACTGATCCGCCTGTGGGGTTCGCCTCCCTGGTTTTATAACGTGGATAAATACGGATGGTTCATTTAACCGGCTCCAAGTGATATTTTTTAGAGTGGTGTATTCTCCAACGGAAGAATCTTAAGGGATTTTCCAGAATTGTGCGACACTATCGTTTTCATACGAAAAAACACATCTTTGCTGCCTCGATCTCAATACTCGTAAATGCCCCACTGACGGCCCGTTGAGTTCTTCCTATTATGTCAATGTCATCGGCATAAGAGAGTAGTTGTATAGACTTGTAAAAGATGGTTTCTTCGTTGTTGGCTTGTGAGTTTCGTACAATTCTGTAAAGTACTATGTTAAAGAAATAGCGCGTCACCTTGTCTGAGACCCTTCGTGACATCGAACGGTTCGGTGATGTTCTTATCGACTTTGATGGAGCAGCGAGAGCTCTCCATCGTCATTCTGCACAAACGGACGAGCTTGGCAGGAATACCAAGACTAGACATGACTCTGTATAACTCGTCTCTATACACGCTATCATAAGTAACTTTGAAATCGATTAAAAATTGGTGCGGGGGGATAGAACTGCACATGTCGGATTAGACTACTGCCCTCGCTTGAGCTTAGGATGAAGGAGTGCGGCTGCATCCATGCAAAATGAATCAAGCTCACATCGGCAATCTCATATTACTTATTTATATACTCGTACTTACCTGGCGTAGGGGCTACCATGAAGGCGGTTTTCTCGGAGTGAGGTCTGACTATCCGATGGAATTGATCTCCACGATTACTCCTAAGGCAAGTAAACTCGTACGTGCATTTTTTGGTAGCTGGGAGTGGCAAATCCTTCCTCTAGGGTATTTTCGCATTCCATCTATTCCAACTTTAAAGTAATGAGCAAAGTTTCCCAGAAATGTAATGCCCTTCATATAAATGCTTCAGAATCAGAGAACTCTCCTTCAAAAAGGCAGAAGCTCGTTCCCATTCAAGTAGTTATGCCAAATGATTTCCTTTTTTCAATAACCCTCACAGGTGCTTATGACTTTTGATGACACTGCACAAGAATCGCTTGATTACCTCAAATCGTTACAATTCAGCAGTTTAAGGCGCAATTGACAGTCTGGGGTGTCAGCGCACAAGTGCAAAAGTGATTTCATATTTTCTGCCGATGGCAGACTTGACAACTATATCAACCCCTCAACCCATACATGGTTCAAGAACTCTATACACTCTTCCGGTGAAAAAAAAAGTACATATCGGCATTATCTGAGTGAATGAGAAATACGTGTACATATTATCAGTCTTTTTCTTCCACCACCACAGTCTCCCCTTGCACTTTCTTGGCACCACATCAGGATAATCCGAGAAAATGTTTATTAAGACATCATCCTAGGTATCATTTTATTTTTACAATTTGCATACGCTCACTTCTCAGATACATAGAGCGAGAATGCGTAGCAACATGTGGGTTTTATTACAGTCTCCCATCCTATCCTCCGCTTTGGTGTATTGTTGTTGATCCCTTGATAACAAAGGAACATATGCATGAATTGTGTAGTCGAAATAACTTTAAGAGGCCATCCCATAAACTAAGCATCTTTACGCAAGGGTCAAGCTATGCGTTCTTTTTTTCTTACTCCCCCTCAGCGTTACTTACTCAGGGTGATGACTTGTTCGAATATTTTATGTGTGTCCGGCTCGGGTCATTCTTGTCCTTCAGCAGTTTTACTGCCACGTTTACGATGATGACGAGTACAACATGTGACCAGACTTAAGTGATATGAAAAATTATAGTAACAGTTCAATTAGCATGGGACTGAGGTAGTAAAACAGTAGGTTCTTGACTATGACCCTGAAATTCGGGACACTGAAGACGGGCCATCACAGTCTCCTATGACGGAGGTGATGAAGTAAACCAATTTTATTACATCCCAAAGGAAATCCTTTATTAACCCGAAAATTCAATTTGCAACCGAGAGTAAAGGACGACGAAAAAACGAGCCCTTTCATGTCGCGTGCAGGGGGTACACATATCCTAGCCAAATTGCATTACACTCGTTCTCACATTGGTGTGCTGAAGGTTTACTACTTTAGTGTCGCGAAGGTGGGATAGGTGTACTTTAGTGCGAGAGTAGCGTGTCGTTTGGAGGTTATTATATTGACATGGCCTTTATCCGTCTAGACAAAGGATAACAAAAGCTAAATTGAGTTGCATCGCATAAGATGAGCAAAGCAAAGAAATGGAAGTCGCAACATTTTTTGTTGCCTAGAAGGATTCTTTTGTTTTTGCCAGGAAATGATGACATTGGTTGAGGAATTGTGCTTTCTTTTGTAGTTCAATGCATTGGTTGGTGAGGAAAAGGGCTTAAGCTAAGTTGAAGTGCTCCTCAAACCAATTGCGTATGCAAATAAATTAAACAACGTAAAAAATTCACGAGATTATCTTTCAGCTTTCGCGGATACTTTTTGATTGTAAAATTTTAGTTTGTGTGTTTGATCCCCTAAGATTTGATAAAATACAAAGAGGTCCAATGGACCACATTGTCGACCCATATCCTGGACCCATCTTTGCCTCGTGGTGATGCCATTGTATTATTTTAAGTCGGATAAAACTTTGAATTAAAAATAAAACCCAAAAATAACCAATTCCTTTAATCAAATTCTTTTCTTTTTTGAAAGACCAATTCATGGCAAGCAGAAGCAGAAGCAGCGAGCAGGTGCGACAGTAGGACTGTTTCTAGCATCACCAATGAGCTGACTGGTGGTCGGAGCTCAGAACAAAACCCAATGAAGAGCCTAGACGGTAACCTTCTGATCTCGGATGAGGACCAGCTCGCTAGATGGAGAAAACATTTTGCTACAGTGCTAAACCACGTAGACGATGGCGGTATGATCTCGAATTCGAATGAGCAGTTCGAAGAAACAAATTACCGAATTGGCACCATACCTCCCAGTAAAATAACAGCAATCAAGTCCCTCAAGAAGAACAAGGCGGTGGGTATTGATGGCATTCCGGCCGAGAATAACAGCAATCAAGTCCCTCAAGAAGAACAAGGCAGTGGGTATTGATGGCATTCCTGCCGACCTATTTCAAGCGGCATTAAATACATCGACAGATTTGCTGCATCCGCTAATATGGAGAGCTTGGGATAGTGAACAATTTCCACAGGAGTGGAAAAGAGGGATGATCATTAAGCTTCCAAAGAAGGGAAACTTGATGCAGTGCGGTAACTGGAGAGGTATATGTGTTCTTCCAGCCGTAGCCAAAATAAGAGCTAGAATAATTCTAGAACGAATTAAAGAACATTTAGATTCAACTCTCGATGTCGAACAGGCAGGCTTTCGCGCTGGATCTTCCTGCATCGACCACATAAGCACCTTACGGATCATAATCGAGCAATGTGTTGAGTATAGGTCTCCACTACATTTACTGTTTATCGACTTCGAGAAAGCAAACAAAGTGGGGCTAAAAAGAAACACAGCCAAAACAAAAGCTCTGAGCACTTCTAATACCAGCGCTCAACTTCACATTGCCGGAAAGCAAGTCGAGAAAGTTGATAAGTTTCTATATTTAGGAAGTATCGTCTCGGCTAATCGCGGTAGCACCGAACTGGATGTGTGCAGCAGAATCGGGAAGGCTAAAGCTGCGTTCGGAATGCTGTCCAAAATCTGGAGAAGCAATGTTATTAGCTTAAGAACCAAGCTGCGACTGCTCCGCTCCAACGTAGAATCAGTGCTGCTTTATGGCTGCAGTACCTGGAAGGTGGACACCATTAACACACGCAAGCTGCAAGTCTTCGTAAACAAATGCTTAAGAATCATCTTGAGGATTTTTTGGCCGAACAGCATCTCCAACGAACAACTTTATCTGAGAACGGGCCAAGAACCTATAAGCATTACTATACGAAGAAGAAAGTGGCAATGGATTGGACACACCCTACGGCGCGAAGACAACTCCATTGCGAAATACGCCATGCATTGGAATCCGCTCACCCAGGCAGGCAGAATAGCGGGATGCCCTAGGCAAACGTGGCGCAGAACAGTTGAGGAGGAATCGAGCTCTTTAGGAATGAGTTGGAGGTAGCTCAAACGCGTTTTAGAACTCCGAACACGATGGCGCGCTGGCGTGGTTGACGCCATATGCCCCCCGAGGGGTTAAAGGATCTAAGTAAGTAAGTTAGCAATTCATGGCAATATTATTTAATAATTATTGACATGGCATTCTGTCCGTCCAATTTTAGATCGCTTTTCACGTCGAGGTGGTCGCATGTCACGTATAACTCGAACAATGTTGACTTTTAAGGCGTCAATTGTTTCTGTTTATCAGCATAAGCAATGGCTTCATATACCACAGGAAATAATAATCGAGAAGGTGTCAAGTCAAGTCGCATGATCCTGATCTCACTCCGTATGCCACAATTGTGCCCATTAAAAAGCCCGACATGATCCTCATCGCTGAACACAATTTGCGATAAAAGAACAGATCAGCTTGCAACTGCTCTAGAGCCCAATCAGAAAAAGAACAACTTATATGATGGTCTCGTGGACTTAATTCTTCCATCAGCTGAGTACAGGTGTAGGCCAAGATCTTTGCGCAAAACTTTCCACATAGTGGACGGACAGAGCTCCAATTGCTGTAACTGAAGACGAATATTTAAATTTGGATCTTCTTGGACACTTTCATTTACAGCGGGGATATTCTCTTCAAGACACATATCCCAATGACGTGTTGGTGTTATTACATTGGTTAGAAGGTACCTACGTGCTATGAAATCTATCCACATTTTGACGGATGGCTTGCTAAGGTGAACGATTATGAAAATCACAAAGTGGTCTACAAGTTTCGCGAATCGGCGAGGGATTTTCAAAGTAAACTTGGATAATTTGATAGCGTTGTTTAAACGAGTGTATTCATGATGATTTGCCAGACTGTAGGAGTATTGTATACAAATATCAAAAAAAGTAGACAGAAGGACAGTTCGGGCAACAAAAAAAAAATAAATATAAAAATATCCATCATGTAAATCACGCTGAATTTGTGTATTCTCGTAGAATAGCCATTCTGATATGAACCAGAGAAAGATATATACAGAGGAAGTAGACTTTGGTTTCCTCCTCCTTCTCGTCTCTGGAGTTGAGCATATCTTCAGTGGACACAGTGGCCTATGATCCCGCTTCTCGGCTTAGAGATGTTTTGCATGTAAGCAAGCAATTGTTTATATTAAGATCCAGTAGGTTTGTATTTAGGTGTACGAGTATCTTGTAGGTTTTAGCATGTTCCACAGGCTCATTCCCTGATTGTCGCCATTATTGTTACCATAGTGTCGATATTGTGGCCAAAACTATACATCAGAAGAGGTTCCTTATGCCAGTTTTCTACCTTACATGTGCTCCAAATAGCTAGAGCTGTTGCAAAGGTTAAGGGTTGAGCTCTGGAGGTTCTTAGATGTTATGCTTAACATTTTATATTTGCTTACGATATTAAGTCCCCAACTGTCATCTCAGTCTATGCGATCAGCTTGTTAGAACAAGTTGTAAAATTTGAGCGATATGAGCTTACATATGTATGGATGTAATTAGGAAGATAAGTTCGCTTAGAACTAGATTCCATGGATTCAGCACACCTCCCAGCGTTTTCTTTCTGGCAGAGCTCTTACCAAAAATGCTATTCATATCAAGGAGCATACTGGCTTGGACCAATTTAGAGAGCTTGGTCCATCTGTTGTAAGATAGGCCAAACTTACTATCAAAGCTAAATGATCTGTTTTTAACACTGTACATGCTCTAACTCTTTACTTTGATCCTGAAATCTGGATAGCGACCGAAAGGAAAATATCGCTTATACAACATAAATATGGAGTGAACAGTAAGAGAGTACGCAAGGATCTCAGTGTTGAGCAGCTACTTCTCTGAAAGAAACGATGTATACTTCGATAGTTTGATCATCACCGGCTTCCAAGATGTGCCATGAACGTTATGCCATCAAGTAAGCGATATCCTGCTATAGACCAACCGTGAAATGGTTGGATAAAGTGAGATTCCTCCTCATGAATTGGAGTTAGTGGCAAATATTGATAAAGATGGAGAGTTCATTTGAGCATCATGCCCCCACGACCCTTATAAAGGAAATACTAGGTACAGGCGAAGAAATATTAAGCACGTAATCCATTGCCATTTACACTGATGGGTCCAAAATGGATATTGGTTTATGCACAGGCATCATTTCTGATTTTCTGTAGCTTTTCCAAGCGGAGGTCCAAGCAGTGACAATAACTATCCGTAAGACTGCGATGAGGGTAATAGCACAAGAAGATATAACATTTCTCATTCACAGTCAGGCAGGAATGAAACGATATCTGCTAAAGAAATAAGTCGAAGCTTGGGAAGTGCTGTCGAGAAGAGCCTAAGATTATTGGAATACAGGGTAAAGTTGGGTATTTAGACACAAGGATGTGCCAGGAATTGATGACTTGGCGAGAAAAGTCTCAGCACTAAGCCTAGAATATACTCAGACACGTAGCAGAGAAAAAGTGTGTTCATGGAAATGAAGAAGAGATAGAGGTCTTTGAACACTTGCGTGATAAAAAGGAAACTCTGGCCTCTCGTTAACAAGGAGAAAAACAGAAGACTGATGCAAAAAGACCAGGAAAGCCTATCTACCCTTATAGGAATGATCATGGGTTTCTGTGGTATCATATGAATAAACTATGAATAACCGAAGAAGACCTCTGTAGTGGTCCTCGGTCCTTCTCAAAAATTGTTGCCATCGACAAAATTCAGCGCCACCTAAAGTTCAGATTCTTCTACTTCGAGATGTGAGTTAAAAGTGAGTACATAGAGTTTTTTGGGATTCTCTTTCAAAAACAGCCCTACAGTAAATAATCCATGTAGGTGCTTCTTTACAAATTTGAAAAGTGTTGCTCCATTAGGAGATGCGATCTTTTTTTTCCCCCCAATGGGCATCACAATGAGTCTTAAAAGACCTAAGTGTGGCGTAGAGGAGCTTTTTCTCACCCTTTCTCCAAAATCATCTACCTAAGCCAACCTTAGCTTTTCGATATGCTTTTTGGTTAAGTAATATTTTGCTCCGAAAAGACACCATCCTATCTTGGGTGCTTCAATGGTCTGAGGCCATAGGTGTACAGCTGAGGCAGTAAGTGGGCGGAAGATTCGAAAGTTCTTCTTCTCAATCCGTCTAAATCCATATCTAACCCTTAGGCTTATGAGGGTTCTTACATATAAGGCCATGACGTGAAAACAGGAGTTGTCGACTTTTCGGCCAATAGTTGTAGGTTGCGACTTAGCCGTTCATACTCGCGCAGGGTCCATGTACGTTGGATCGTGATGGTAATTATTCACATAAGACACATTGCGGAACACTTTTTCCACCTTTCTATCGTGTCGTGTGCTATAGTTTCAGAATTCAACAAAAAAAATATTGACAGAACAGGTAGCTGCTTAACCACTGCTTGTAGAAATTTGACAGTGAAGAGTCTATTATGTCTTGGAGCAACACAGCATGGCTTACCGCGTCGAGTACTTTGGAGAGATTCCTTTGAATCAAGTCGATGGTTATTGGGTTTGATATGATGTTTAGAGCCGAAGTAGTGCTGAAATATTCCGGGTGGATGATTTCCTGGGTCAAGGTGTTTGACAAGGGTTAGAAAAAGAAGCTTCATAAGTACTTTGGGGACCGGGAAAAGGAGGGAGATGAACCGGTATGACCTGCCTTGATCAGCTGTCTTCCCTGGTTTGAACAAAGAGATTACTCGACCTATTATCGATATTCCTGGGATCAGGAGGGGTTGTAGTGACAGGGTGAAACTGAAGTGAGGTATTCCAGTCCTAGGGAGGCTGGCTTTTCACTCGTCAGTACTGATATGTTGTCTGGTCCAAGCGCCTTGGGTGAACCTTCTTCTTCAACAGGCAGACTGTCGTTGTGTTTGTAATTGTTTCATATGTAAATTAGTTGTGAATTGGATGAGATAAAATATCATATTGCTCGTTCTTGTTAGTATTAAGAAGGATATACTGTTGTTAGGAGATTGTGAAGTGGTTTGAAAATGTTATTTTGAAAGCCAGTAGTCTAGTAAGAAGGTTCGTCCTGTAACCATTTTAACTGCTATGAAATTGTACACAAACGTTGCTCTCTATGCCTAGAGCCTACTCAACTCAATCTGCGATACAGGTATAATCTGCAGCAGACAGTTCAAGAACCGTAAGCGAACTCTACACTCGTTTTCATCAAACTTCGATCTAAAAAATGTTTGAGTTTGGAAGACATTGCATAGTAGGTACTTACAATGGTGTCTTAGAAATTTCTGATTCCAAATATCTCACATGATATGCTGAAAGGATGTTAAATATGTAGGTACATACGCATTCTTAAACCATTCTAACTCTTTGTAAGAAATGTACACTCGCACACGTGTTGATGCATTCCTAAGGGAACACTAAAGTTGCAAAATTACTAACGTCAAATCAATTTATTTACCCACAAACGCAATAACTCCGTGTTCCTCTTGCTATTCCCCCTACAAACTCCTCTCAACAGTTTTATTCATAATGGGACATAATTAATCAGTCAAAGAGAAAGTTAATCCTTTTACGAAATATGTGTAATCATTGTTCCACATACAACCCACAAGACATACGAGTATACGCCTTATTCGACAGAGCAAACAGGAGAAATGAAAAACCTCCCACCAGGCAAAAATGATTGCATTGTCAGGATAAAAGGATGAAAAACGTTAGTGTAACATTTTATCCACACGTGTGCTCGCGAGCAACCGTCTGTTAACCATACACCGGGTAATCACATATGCAGATTACTTTCACGCATCCCACCCTCAAAGGATAAGAACCCTTTCACAAATGAATGTTTTTCCTCTTCGGTGGTTTCACACAATAAACCCCTCCGTTCTGCTGTAAAAGAATAAGAATATCCGAAAAACAGTTCTCACATCCTTTCAGGTGAAACCAATAAATTCGACTTTTTAATGATACCGGTTAGACACCTTAAGCAGAAGCTTAATAATTGTCCTCCCCGCTCCCATGGTGTTCTTCGAAAAAGAGGCTTTAATTAATCAAAAGTCTTATTTCGCTACCACATTCGCGCGTCCTTGGCACTCCTTGAACGTATCGAATTAACGAACATTTTTGTCAAAAACTGTACTCAATAAGTTCACATATTCCTATTGCCAGGGGGGTTGAATTTGTGTATTTCTTAAGGAAAACCCTCGATAAAAGGATATTTTTGGAACATACATGCATGAACTAAATAAATACCCGTGGCGAATTCCCAGAAGGAATTGAAAATTACTGGAATCGTGGTATCTCGCTAGGGTATTAATTATTTTTCGGTTTTAATTAGATTGGATGGAGGTGTATTTTTGACGATTCGGTTCAATGCGGCCGAGCTGGTGGTGGTGGCAATTGGGAAGACTTACGTCGTCAGAGTCATGTGTGCGTGGAAGAAAGCAAATATGGTTTCAAAGGAATCAAAAAGGATGTGTGTAATTGTGTTCTTAGAAATAATTTGAAGAGAAAAATTGATGATGTAGCTACACGATATGGCTGGTGCGGCGATGAGAGTAGGAACAGCAGCACACGGTAGCCCTGTGATCGATGTAACACATAATTAAAGTTTTAGCGAATGATTTACTGCCTCATGTTGAATGTGAAGGGTGAATTAAAATGTTGTTTGAACTTATTGGGGAATTGGAATACAACTACAGTTAAATTCTGCTTTGTCAAAACAAATACAAGGGGACGGAATGTTTTATTCGAATATCCCTAGCATAGAGTCGGCTCCATAGCGGCTGTCAAGTAGGATGCCATCTGCATAAAAGACAGTATATTTCGCTGCGCCAATCTCCTATCCGAGAAGAGTCACCAGAATGGACGCCATCATTGGGCCTTTCACTTACATTGACCCGCCATCTAAGCACCACACTTGTGCTGTATAGAGTTTGTTTCACTTTCAATGAAGAGATGCATGGAACAACGGCAGAACAAGACTTTGATGGCAGCAGTGGCCAGTGGGTACCTCTTTCATCATCCCCGTAATGCAGAGATACGCGAGGGGCTGAAGCTTACTCAACTAACACTTGAAAATGTGAGCTCCGGACCACCTCTGAGTGCAAAACAATATCTGTTAGCAGGAACTACTATGACAAGGTCCCTTATAACCCAAATTTTGCACATATCTTTTATTGAACACGATGAATATTTGGCGCAACAGCTCTTTAAGTGCCAGGGCCTAGCTTCTCGAAACCACTCATGTTGTGTGCGTTATATTTTTCACACGAATGGAAGGGACCTACAGTTTAGTGTCATATCCGAAGGGCAATTTGGTTCGAGAAGCTTTTTCGAGACAACAATACTCTCGGATGTTTGTCAGACGTTCGCGAGAGGCGGGACCGTGAAAAAACTTGTTGGTGTTAGATCGCCAGTGCTCCATGTCATTTCGAAGGTATAGGTTGTGCATAATGACCCGATTTTCCAGGCCGTGGTTCGGGCAAATACTATCCTTCAACTTATACATATCGTGGAAAGTTGCTCCTACAGCTTCTACGTTCTCCTGCGGATATTCGAACACAAAAAATTGTCATCCTCAGCTGCGTTATCCGGATCTATACCTGCGGTCACTAGTATTTGTACGTTGTTCGTAGTTCGAGAGTTTAAGACGCGGAAGGTCGTTTTGATTATTTCTCCGAAATATCTTGTTTATTTGCGGGAACATACTCGGGTTGTTGGATTTTACAGCCCTAATTTTCCTGTCCCAAATTTACATAAAGTCTGTAATTTTCCTTAATTAATTTCGAGAGGTTTCTAATCAACGACTTCAGCGTCCTAACTTCCTCCGAATTCTATCTATCAATAAACTGTCTGCACAAGGTTTTTAATCTGACAGCAGTCTACTTTTATGTTCATGCAGTGCGTTATGTTGTTGCATTGCGGTATATGTCCACGTTGTCAGTGTGTTGATACCGAGGTATCGTACTGTCTATCGTTTGTTTTACTGTCTCGTCCATTTGTTTTAGGCATCTTTAGGATTCCTATTGGACGGTAGGTCCAACACGTTCGGGGAGACTGCCCTCGTCAACTGTCTGGAGAAGCGAGCCCAACGCGTTCTACTTGAATTGAAGGCGTGCAATTGAAAAAACTCGTCCAATTCTGCAATTTCGTTGGGAATCGTTATTTCGGCACTGACTCCGCAATGATCACTGTTATACACAAACGTGTGTAAGCAGTTTAAGGTTTGTCGGTCCATGTCGGTCAGTTGTAACCGTACGTCGAACAGCATTAGATCCAGATAAAATCCACTTCTGGGATACGACGGACTATCCGTCGCTTCAGGTTCAGGTTCAGCCTTCGGTGCTTTTGGCTTTGGGGCTTGCGGAACAATCTTCGGCTGCGACTGTACCGCATTCCCCCGACCTGGCTCCATTTGGGCGTAGGTCACTTGGGAAGTGACGGATTGTGCAGGAATACTTGGCAAGGGCGGACTTCCACCTTCTGCTGACGAGCCAGATTTACTTTTTTTTTATATACTGGAACTTAGGGCAACCCCGACAGTTACCGGTATGCCCCGTGCTCCAAATAATGCGCCCGTGCGCTGACTTTTTTCAGTCGCGCCTTCGCTACCTAGCGCGCATTCCTCTGCTTTGTAATCTTTTCCACATTTTACTCATCGAGGCTGTCTATTGCAATCCGACGCGGCGTTCCCAAACCTTTTCGCAGCGAACGCATTGCAACATGCCTTCGCTCTTCTTTACTCTTTCCCAGGTGACAACCTGGTAGTTTAGGACTTTAAAGCTCCTTAGACCATCCAGTTTCCTATTGGGTTACAGCTGAACCAGGAAGAACGGTAATTTCCGCTTCTCCCTCTTGGCCTTAGCTGTGGTGAATGGCTTGACCCCTACAAAGATGAGATCGTGGCACTCTTTCTCGTGTAATAGCTTTAAGAGCTCCTTCGGCTCGGTGGACGGTTCCATTCCCTTCAGCAGCATGGTTTGCAGCTTTTCACCCTTCGGGGTAAAGGAGAAGAACTCCGTCGTCGAGGCCCTCAATAAATCTTTAATTTGGTTCTGCTGCTGTTGTTGCTGTTGCTGTTGCTTCTGCTGCTGTTTCTGCTGCTGCTGTGGTTGCTGCTGCTGCTGATGTTGTTGTTGCTGCTGTTGTTTCTGCTGCTGCTGTTTTTGCAGCTGTTGTCGTTGCTGCTTTTACTGCGGCTGTGGCTGCTGCTGTTGCTGTTTTGGTTTAGGCTGCCGTTGGGCCTTTGGCTGTAGCTGCAGTGGCTGTTGTTTATGCTGCTGCTGTTGTTGCGGCAGTTGTTCTTGCGGTTGTTGCTGTTGTGACTCATGTTGTTCCTGTTGCAACACTCGATGGAGCTCCAGCTCTCGCTCCTTCTCTCTTCGGGCAATTTGTTTAGCCTTGATGGCATTTAACGTCTCTTGGAGTTGCCCTATAGTATCGTTTAGACTGTCGACTTCTTCCTCTTCATCATCTGACTCAGAGGCTGCTAGATCAGCAAAGCTATTGCGGCCTTAAGCGGCCTTCTCCACAGCCAGTTCGTATCTTATTTTATTTTAGCACTAAAAGCATATCGGGAAGCACACTCATCACCGACGCATTTAAATGGACTGTATCTACAGAAAACAATACAAAACCACAGGCGTTGATGGAAGTTTCCCACTACCATCAAGGTTTGTAAAGGTTGCTCCCTGGAAGACGTTCATTTACCTCTACTATGGTACACAGATATAGACAATCTTCTAGACGACCTAAATACAACTAGTTCCACCACCCAAGGGCATCTAGACAAACTAGTTATACATATCAGAGACAATAATGAAACAACTTCGACTAACCTAATCTGCTTTGAGTAAAGTCTGGAATTGGCGCCAACTCGAAGGTCTATTCATTAATCCCAACAAAACAATCATCATTATCTTCAGCAGGAAAAGAATTCTTAAACCCTCATCTCTGTCGCTAAACAGAGCTAAAACTTCTTTCTTTTAAGCTTAAATAACTTGCGGTTACCCTGGCTTGAAAGCTAAATTGAAACCCTCACTTAGAGAAAACAATCAGTAAAGCCAATCTCTCTAGACTTTTTGGCAAAAGCAGCTTCCTTCTTTTTTTTACAACCAAGTTGAACGTCTATAGGCCGCATAAGATTATCGAAGGAAACGAAATCGCTCTTCAACTTGCAAGATAAGGATCTCAAATAGGATCTCGGAAGAGGGATCATCTGCTCGTCTAAAGTCTCCAATAATAATCAGCACGGTTAAAGCAGTATAAATGGTTGCAGGATTACTGGATTGGAACTGAAAGTAACAGATAAGCAAATAACTCCCTGCCAACTACTTTCCACAAAAGAATGAAGCAACTCCAAGGCCCTAACTATGACGAAATCGCAATAAGCGTACTTGTGGGTACATTGGTAAGGACTTGTACGTATATTCTTGTAAGGTGTATTTCAATTGTTTAAAATTTCAAGTGAACCTGCGGACAGAACCAGCCTTTCTAGCCATCTTAGTCTCTCTGCCTCTGATAGCTTTTTCGCATCATCCTTTTGAGCAGCCCATGCATTTCTTTCCAGCATCCTTAAATTTTTGATTTCTTGCTGTATTTATTTTCTGCTCAACGATGCAACTCAAATTTGTACATTTGGACTAAATTCCATGCTACAACTGTGTGTTTCAGCTCTTTCAAACTCTTCGCCAGTTGCCAAGATTCATTTTTTATGCACCATGTATTTCTTGGTGGAGCCGCTATTCTGCGGTCTTGGGTTAAAGGATTCCATTCAATCGCGTACTTTACTATGGAGCTGTCACCTTTTCGAAGTGTATGATCCACTCTCAATTTCTTCCTCGAATGGTGATGCCTATAAGTTCCTGACACGTTCTCTGATTAAGGTCTTTATTTGAGTTACGGATTGGCCTGAAATTCCTTAGAATATTTCGTAGATACCAAATTTTGTTTAAATGTTCTGCATCACTTAGGACGGAGTGAAATGAAAGGGTATAGAGGAGAGTTAAAGGTTGGGAAAGGAAAGGAAAGAGAGAGAGGTTACGGTGTGCGCTAATTTTGAATCTTTGTAGGCTTCTGGAAATATTGACGAGGGCAAATCATTCCACATTCATGTTGAGCAGTTAAAAAACGAACTTCTATATTTCACCGTGCTCCTGAAAACAGGCTTTAAGACGTAGGCATGTGCGGAAGAGGCCGCACGCGTAATTAAGTTTCGATTAAACTGACGGACAGGTGGAACTCAACTATAGATTTCGTCCGAACAATTATGGTGTAAGTATCGGTACAGGAGCGTTAAGCATCCAACATTCCGGCGGTGTGCCAGCTAAGGGATTTGGCTACAAATTGACTGATCACCGATCAATTTACACGCTTGACGATGAACATGATCTAGTTAACCCAAATATGTGGCAGGAGCAGACGCCCAAATATGCGAGTTATATTCAAGTTTCGGGCTTTACAGATACTAGCCAAATCCGTAGGAGTGAAAAACCGTTTGCATCTTTTGAGGAAACCGAGACATCTAGCACCAGCTTTAGCAGCATCTGAAATCTCCTGATTCCAGTGTAGTTCTGAGCTTACATACTCGTACATACCAAGCATTGACAAACCATCAGATTCCTCAATGTTAACTTCATTATTTTTTAGTTTGGCCACATTGGTGTTCTGCTTCAGAGATAGAAGAGAGCAATGCGTTTTTGATGAGTTGAACTCAACTCGGTTTTTCACACCAGCTAATGGTAGCATCAGTATCAGAGCTGAGTTCGGTTGACATTCGCTGTCGCTTGGAATCTACAGTTTGGGGCCCTTGCCGTGGAGTCGTTACAGAGTAAGCAAAGTCAAGGATACTATCTTCCGCCAAGGAATGGATAGGATTGCTAGTTAGAGAAAGAAAGTTGTTGACAATTATCAGAAATAGGGTCAGAGAGAGGACTTATCCTTGGGGTGCACCTGTATTTGTTGAAAAGAGGGTAGACTCATCTAATACAACTTGTATTGATTGATTATTTAAAAAAAAACTCGCAATCCATGATGAGAAAATGTTACCAACACAATAATTGATTGACAAACCTTTGCAGCTTTGAGATAACAGCCACATAATAGTAAGGACTCAGCATTGGAATCGGCCAGTCTTAGCTTAATATTTGAGCTAATGCCATTGTTTCGTCATATTTTGGACAAAAGCTGACTTTGCTTTAGCGCTTCGACTTGTGAGATCCTTTTCAGGAGGATTCAGCGCGGAAACCTGTTTGTTCAGCACCGAGTGTGACTTCAGCGAGTTCCTTTACCGTAGTACTATTTTGCCATCTGCAGGAAGCACACGAATACCTCTCTAGTTCTCGCACTGCAATAAATTTCCTTTCTTCCACTCATCGGAGAAGATCTCTGCGTTCCAAGCTCTTTCCACAAGTGCGTACAATAGCTTCGCTGATGTTGTTGAGGCGGCTTGCAAAAGTTCCGTAGGAATTCCATCAAGTCCTACCGCTTCCTTGTGTATTGTGATGCGTATTCGGGAACCTGGTGTCGGCGAATACACGGTTCAAAACCTTTGCAAAATGTTCCCTCCATCGTTTAAGCTGATGCTCTTCATCTGAGAGCATGTGTAGAGATATACAATCAGGGAGTTCGTAGCTAGTGAGGTACACTCCTCTATGCGGGTAGATCACTTTCATTTAGTTTTTCTAGTGGCAAAATATCTGATTCAGAAGGCAGCAATATCTGAATAATTAGTTCTTCACCTAATACCTTAGTTCTGTACATTAAAACATAGATTCAACTTACTTTTCCGTAATCTCAAAACAATCTTACGAAAATCCCTGAAATCATGAAACAAAGTTTCAATACCCGCCCCGTTACCACATCTTGACTCCTGCTAATATTATTAAATTTTCAGAACAATTTCCGATGTCCCAGTTGGTCCTTTTATTTCACCCGAAGAAACTGCCCACGGCTACATAAACTAAACGAACTTCCGTCCAAGTTTTCTACCACAACACATCATCTCCATCCCCAACTAAGCCCTCCCATAAATATTCAATGCGTAGTTTCAAAAATATTTTCGTTTAATTTTTTCCTTTAATCCTTTTTGCTCATCACCCACAATCTGAATTTCATCTTCTCCTTCAGCGGTACGGTTGTTCGTATTCAACTTGCGTACAAAATCGCCCGAGGGCCTTATTTCCACAAAATTGGCAGCAAGATGTGTTTTTAAGTGACAAGTATATGGTGGTATGGCCACCGCAACCAGGGTCGTAAAATTGAATGGTCATTTCGGTTCGTTCATTTGCGAGAATTCATTGCTCCCCACATGTTACACAAATTATTATAGCGCTGTGTATGAGCGGGGGAGTGGTAAAAATTGGACTCTTGAACAAAATAGTCGGACCGAAAGAGCGAGAGTAATCATTTTTAGCCCGAGGAAGATTTCCTTTTCGGACACAGGGAGAGGTGTAGAAACCAGTACACGTGCAGAAATCGTGGAAATGGAAAATGCATATGTTCTTTCTAAGTAGGTGGGAGGGATGGTTTAATGTATTACTTCAATTGGTAGTCCATGCTCTTTATGAATTTTAACATATTCGCTATCTGGTAAAATTTAGATCCTAATGCAGGAAGTGATTATGTTTGCACAACGGGGCAGTGGTGTAATAGGTGTTTGATCGATTTTGCTCATATTTATCGTTTACTATGTCCTGGAACCCATCGTTGTTTGTCCTTGTGGTGGTTAATGACATTTGGAACTGCTTTTGATTTGATTCATATCCCCAAGATAGGTACACATTTCTGATATGCGAAGGTTGCTTTCTAGTGCATAACTTGTAGCTATTTTCTAATTGGAATAGTTTCTTTCTAGTGAATACGCTGTATGAATTCGGTAGCCGGAAAGTATCCAGCTTTTGCAGCGCTTTGTGTATAAGCTCACCTCCTACTACAATAATTTCCAACTCTTTAGAGAAGAAAGGAATAAAATGATCATTTAACACATTATTTGATAGCCAATGGCTAGGAAATAAAGTCGGAATCTACATAGTCTGTTGTTACTCTGTGTCCTCACATGCGTAGGACCGCATCTATAGAGCCGATCCTCTCAGTTCTTTCCTGCAGAAGCTTTGCTTAACGGTAGATAATGAAAACCATGATAAGATCTGCCTGCGATGTATTCCTGACCCGTGGCACCAAGTCTTCCCAGCCATTGTATCACGGGATGCTAGCTTTTTACTTTTGATATAGTCCACTCGGTTACACACACACATCTTTGGCGCAACAACGCATGAAGGGCCCAGGCCTAGTTTTTCGCACCCACTCGTATTGTGTGCCTTATACGGACCATTTTTATTTTGTTCTTAAGAAGCTTTCTAATGACTCTCGGATGTTTATCAAACGTTCGCGAGAGGTGGGGAAGTGAAAAAAATGTTTGATGTTTTCTGGGATTCGAACACTGAACCTCACGCGCAGTAGTCCGACACACTAACTCCTGTGCTACGGCACCCACTCGATTAGATATCCGGAATAAAAAAAATAAATAAATATTTGGCGCAACAGCTCATTAAGTGCCAGGGCCTTGCTTCTCACAAGCAATCATGTTGTGTGCGTTATATTTTTCACATGAATGGAAGGGACCTACAGTTTAGTGTCGTATCCGAACGGAGATTTGAGAAGCTTTTTCGTGACAACAATACTCTCTGATGTTTGTCAGACGCGAGAGGTGGGACCGTCAAAAACTTTTTGGTGTTTTGTAGGATTCGAACTTGGAACTTCACGCGTAGTGATCCCACACACTAACCACTTACGCCAAAACGCCCACGATAGATATCCGGGATATGATTGCAAAATACACCCGATGTATGATGTACGTTGCAGTTTCCTTCTTTCCAAAAGTCCTTTTATAGACTTAGAAGCATGGAACATCATGTACGAGGGAGATCTGCGCTTAATATTGCCACGAGGAATTAAAATATTTGGGTTGGCTGATGAAATCACCGTTATTACCGTGGCAAAACAATATCATGAGATAGAGTCAGGTACGAACTAAGCCGTCGTTCAAATCAAAGACTGGCTAGTAGCCGCAGGTCTAGAATAAGCTGACCACAAAACGGAGGTTGTCTTAATTACCAGATTTTCGAGACCAGGAGGAAGATACAATATGAAGCACTCAGTATTTTACTAAAGATGCTTCGTGGAACGGAGAGTTGCCCTGCTAAGTCCAAATGGGGAGGTCAGAGGACAATAAATAGAAATTTGCACGTTCATAACAAACGTGCAAAACGAGCTATGACGAATCGAACAAATATGGCGAGCAGAAGCTTATTTCCGGCAGTATAGCATAAATTGTTATTCAGCTCCGCGAAGTTATACATATCCGCACTTCCCCGGGTGAGTGGTGTAAGTGTATAGGGTGTGGGTTAGTACGTAAGCGTATTCCTGGCATCGACAATTCAGGTTTGTGAATCGTGCATGCCAGTAGCCCGCCCGGCTACTTGTATCTTTTGAAGATTACACATCTTGGCACAATTACATTCCTTGGTACATTAAAACACACATAAGCATGTGTTCTGCTTCTTATTCCATCTTCAACACGCGTCTCCGAGATAGACCCGAATTTACTTCAAATTAGTATAACAAAGCACGCTACATAAGCTACATACTTATTTCTTTTCCTATGATGCTTTTGAGGATTCTGTCAATAACGAGGAGCGAGAGAGAACTCCTCCCTGGTGGTATAATTAATGATACTGTTGTTAAGTAGCCCATTTATCCAGTCTTAAATAGAGGGAGTTACTTTGAAGTCTCCAATAACTCGTTTTTATATCTCCAGCTTTTATATTCTTGCGTCCGATTCAAACGTTTTATTAAGTTAGAAGCAGCTTTATTGCTGCCTTATCCTCTAGTCTAGATTCTTTTACTGCCATATAATCCACTGCAAAGATTCTTAGGTAGATTCTAAATAATCCAGAACGTTATGATCCTTAATTTGTATCTGCACGGGCTTTTAGCTAACACATTCGATTCCACTTTAAAAACTGAAGATTTTTAAGAACTGTAGTTGAACTAGTACTCAGGGAATACCAATTACATGCTTACAGTTATATTGATTAAAATAATCACTTATGCGTGCTTTTAGCGATAATGAGTAAAAATGCAGGTTGAGCGTGGAAATTTTCGCTTATTAAAGATTGTGTGGAACTAACTAGTTCATTTATTTGTCTACACTATGCGACATAATATTAAGTCAAAGTGCATACTTGGTCATTTAGCAGTCTATGTTTTGGAAATAAAAGCATGCTGGAGTAAAACTATGGTACCTAAGCTCAAGGGTGGAAGAGGTGAAACGGATTCTATGAAATAAATGTCTAACGCTAGAACCCCACCCAGGGTAGATGAGCACCCTGTTTCTTTGAAAAATTAAACTTTTTTGGACGTAAAAACGTCTGTAAGTTTAAGTATAGGGGGCCGAAGCATGCTATGAGACCATGTTTATTAAATACGGATGTTTGTAGGTGACCTATATGACTCAAAGGATATAACATATATACTCTGTGAATGCCAAGGCATTGCCAGGACAAGGCTTAATTATCTTGGAAGATACTTCTTCGATAACCTAGATAAGGTAAGGTCCCGGAACCATAATAATGATATCTTCAAATTCTGTAGGGAAATTAAGTGTATGGGCGAATTGGATTAGGTCTTTCTGCCGTGAAGGTTGCCTAGGGATCGCGATAAGCCCACCTTGGTACCTAGTGTCTTACGATAACCTCATAACCCTAATCAACCTAACCTAATCAAACCTAGGGTTAATAATGACATCCAAATAGTAATGTGCGGAAATAAAAAAAAAAAACATGGCTATGCATACTCGTTAAGTGATTTGTATCATGGCCGGTGGATGGATGACTGAAATATATTGTCCAAGAAATATCGATCGTATCAATTATGGCAATTTTAAATGAAAAGTCTAAGCTTTACCCGAAAAAGGAATAATTGCTAATAACAGCTAACAACGTTGCCGCCACAGTTTAATTAAATAGAGTAGCAACATAAAATAATGAATGAATTGCAACAAGTGCTTTGTGCACTGCGACTTAGAAGCTCTATTATATCCCTTCTTAGTGTTAGCCAAGCTAAGACACTTCGTTCGTCCTAGTTTTTCACGTAAACTTAAGAACATATTTTTGGAATCAGAATAAGTATCCAGAAAGGTTCCGTTGACTAGTTGTCTGTAGGGTAAAGTTGGTCACTGAATTGGTGGAATGCGCTTTGTTTGCCTGGCAAATTCTATGACATTCCTAACTGTCTGCGTTATATCTGTTTACATTTTCAATCTCTATAGTTCCGGCAGGAATGTGGAATGCTCTACAGCTTCTCCCAATTAACTTATACGTATATACTTACTAACTTCGGTAGCGCTGCAGAGGTGGACCTGGGCCTCAACTAAAAAACGTATCCAGCCATGTCTCCAGCTGCCTCCAGTTGCGCACACCAAGTTGATTAAGGTGCCCTTCCACTTGGTTGCGCCACCTACTGCGAGGTCGTCCTCTACTGCGCCGTCGATCAGGGGTGGATTTGAAGATTTTCCGAGCTGGAACGTTGGGCTCAATCCGCTCTGCATGACCCAATCATCTTAGTCGCTGTGTGTGAACTCTTCTGGCTTAATCAATGTCCTTGTAACAATGACATCACAATGTAAAAGTAATAGCAAAATGGTTTCTGGCTTCGCTAATAGTTTCAACCTGCGCTTTATTTACGCACTGAAAGAAGTATTTTACTTTATTCTCGCATAATTTTGAGATGATATATAGGGTCTCCCAGTTAAGCAGTATAATCCTTTAAGAGGAGATACCTGAAGTTCCGCCGAACAAAAAATTGTATGGCAGGGGGGGTCTATTCTCACCACATTTCTAGTTATAGTCCATCAAAGTGGGTGACCTCTTATTTGGAAATGTAACCACTTTAAACGCTATAACTTCTAAACTATTATAGGTACAAAAATAGTTTAATACATTTTGGAAAGACAATTTAGTAGCGCATACAAGTTTGAAACACATTGGGTACAGCTGTGCAGCTACAAGAAAGTTATGGCTCCTTAAACTCAAAATAATGAAAATTTGTTGTTCCATTTTTTCTCTTAAAACGCATTTTTCTCAAAATTTTTACTTAATATTTTTCTTTTTTTTTATGAAATTTTGATTTATTGTGAAATAAATACATCCCTGCCAAACTTGTTCGTCTGTGCAGGATGATGATGGAGAACGCTCGCTGCTCCATCAAGGTCAGTAATGACCTCACCGAGACTTTTGATGTCAAAAAGGGTTTTAGACAAGGTGACGCACTATCATGCAACTTGTTTATATTGTACTTGAACGGATTGTGCGGAACTCACAATCCAACACCAGAGGCACAATCTATCAAAAGTCTATACAACTGTTTGCATACGCCGACGATATAGACATTATTGGAAGAACTCAGCGGGCTGTCACTGGTGCGTTTGCAAGCATTGAGGCGGAAGCAGCCAAAATGGGCGTAGCGATAAACAAAGATGATGTCTAACAATGACATCAGCCCAGAAATCAAGCGAAGAACAACTCTTGCCAATCGCTGTTTTTTGGGCTCATAAGGCAATTCAACAGTAAAGCTCTATCTCGAACAACTAAGGAGACTCTATATAAGACTCTGATTATCCCAGTCCTGTTTTACGGCACTGAAACATGGACTTTACTAAAAGAGGATGAAGATATCTTTGGTCGCTTCGAGAGAAAATTTCTTCGTAAGATATTCGGTCCCGTTTGCGTTGACGGGTTTTGGAGGAGAAGATTCAATCACGAACTATACGAGCTGTACAGCGACATTGACCTAGTCAAAAAGCTACGTATTGGACGACTGAGACGGCTAGGACATATAGAACGAATGGACACCAACGCTCTGGTTCGCAGAGTCTTCGAATTTAACCCCGAGGGACGCAGTAGAGGACCTCCTCGCCGTAGGTGCCGCGCACAAGTTCAAGGGACCTCGACCAACTTGGAGTGCGCAACTGGAGGCAATTAGTTAAAGACCGAGCTAAATGGAGAGGCTTGTTGGTTGAGGCCCAGGTTCACCCCGAACTGTAGCGCCATCTAAGTAAGTAAGTATAGGTTAGGTTAGGTTGAAGTGGCTGCCAGCTGAGAATCGCCAACACACTGAAACCAATAATAGTTCCATTGTGATACCACGTGGATCATGGGAGAAAGTTTCTCTTACCTACTCGTTAAAGCATTTTAGATTCTCATGAAGCGTAGGAGGCTCCTAATAACTATGTCTTTCAGGTCGCCTATGTCGTTGTAATAGGGGGCTCCTAGGTGAAACTTCCTTCTACGGGAGGGAGCTGAGCAGAAACAAAGAAGTTAAGGAATAGTTTCTTCCTCTTCTTCATCCATGCAGCTTCTACAAAAGTTGTTCGCAAAAAGGTCTAGCCTTGCAGCATGCTTGCCTATTAGACAGTGCCCAGTGATGACACCCATTGTAGCACCGATATGCAATCCGTTGAGAGAAATCAAATTCTTAGAACGTTTTAGATCCAGCCTTGGGCAAATCTGTTTTGTCGCCCGACATGTGGGTCCACTTGCCCACCTAAGATTCGTACTCTCGATAGCATCCAGCTTAAATTAGAGTTTGCAAGTAGGGGTTGGTATACCTAAGGAGCCTTTGAACGTAAACCTATACATCAGCATGATATGCAGATCCGAGCTTCTTATAGGTAAGACGGACAGACGCCCTTGGAATTGACTTTCTCATTTGGCTACATACTTAGTATAACCTACAAAAGAGAGCTTCAAATTTATGAGAAATATTTAAATGTCAAAATATTACTCTCTGAGTTCAAAAGAAAGAGTGGGAATACAAAAATATTTCGCACGATTGATCACTGACTGGAGATAGGGGAGTAGTGCTGGGAGTCTGCAATGTAAAGTTAAACTAAAGTGATAACATCCGCCCAACTGCTAAGATAGATATCTTATAGTCTTGATAAGGGTAGGGCACCATACTATATTTGACAAACGAATCTAACTAAGCCATAATATCACTGTCAGCAAATTATCATCGGACTTAAATTTCGAACCTAGAGTGTACCTTTTCAAGCGACGCCGAGTATAAATAGCGAGTGCTAACTGCCTGGTTCCCTTAATCAGTTAACTGCGTGTAGACACATAGGATTGCTAAAATGCGAATCAGCTTCTGCTTTTTCGTTGCTATTGTCCTACTGACTTTCATAGGACAATCACAAGCTGATTTTTTTAAAAAATTATTTGGATATGCGGTAAGCTCTTAAAGTATGTCTAAACAAATATTTATGAAAATCGTTCTTTCTTCTGGTTTATAGGAACCATCTATCAAATACGTAACCACAAAAGTCAGAGAAAATGTACTATTTCTGGATTGAATCAATAAAATTTACTTATCCGTATGACATTTTAATATTCTTCTCATTGACATAAGAAAGAGCTCACTAATTGACAGAGTTCCAAATGTGTTACTGCCTTGAGGCCACATTAACTCCGCTCCAGTTGATTCTCCTTGATTTGGGTAATTTGTACGTGACTTTTGCTATTTGTGTCAAAATTCAGGTCAAGAGATTTTTTCTTTTGAAGGGGAGGTGGTGGTAAATGAGTAAGAATTCCTAGCGATAGAAAATTATCGAATTACTTCTATTTAAGTGCGAAGAACGATGCTGCGAAGGACCATTTCATCCACCCTTCTTGACACTTTATCACGTGTCAGACGCGTCAATTTACTGCTCATTAATTTTTTTTTTGTCATCCAATTAATAATATTTTAATTTCACACGTTGGAGTGATGGCAAAAATCATCCACCTCGGACGAAGACTTATATTTTTTTAACAATTAACAAGTAAATTTAAAAAAAATCGTCACCCCTTTACCTTCATTTGCTGTTTACTATCTATCCCTCTCTGTTGATTAATTTACATAATTAGTATCAGATTCTTTTCTTTTTTACTTATTCTTGAGTCATAATAAATGAGTGGACCTTGTGCAACAGAAGGCTATCCTAAATGGCCTAATTAGTCATATTTAATTCGAGATTTAACCCTTTCCTGGTTAGGGGGTGGAGTGAAAAAGTTCGGCGAAGCTTGAGTGAGGAAAAGAAATATAAACCAAAAATGTCATTGAAATGTGCTATTTTTTTTTTTTTTTATTAGTTGAGAGCAGCATCCCTTATCACAAAAGCCATTTCTAGAACGGGGCATCCCAGGCTGTTTGGCTGTACTCTCGAAAATTCTTATCTTTTCGGCGTTTTGCTGCGGCATACTATATAAAAATTCGGGCTCTTAAGTGTAGCATTAGTAGTTGCTACATAATTGGAAAGACAGCACTTGAACTAAGATTAATTTTTTGCTTTAAGAATGAACTTCTCCAAAGTATTAATCTTTTTCGTTGTGGTTTTGGCTGTATTTGCTGGTAAATCAGAAGCCGGTTGGTTAAAGAAACTTGGAAAGAAAATTGTAAGAGATGACTTTTTTTTAAAGAAGTGCTTTGCTAAAGATACATATGCATTTTCTATTAGGAACGAGTAGGTCAACGAACTCGTGATGCTACAATCCAAGTTATTGCAATTGCTCAAAGCGCGGCTAATGTTGCAGCTACACTCAGAGGATAAGTCGAGAATGATTTTGGACTAAACCGTCTGATACGAATATTTTGATTGTAATAAATTGTTATTTAGTTGTAGGCACATATATTTATTTTAAGGCAGAAATACATTTCGCAAAAATTAAATATATTAATGATGGAATACAGATGTTGCACGAAAAAAGCGAAGAAGAAGTGCGCCCCGCTTCAAGAAAAGCGGTTGGGCCAGACGACATGCCCTCTGAGTTCTTGAAAAAGATGGGAGACGCCGGGTTCAGATGGCTCAGAATTCTCATCTCCAAATTTGTGAGAGGTGACCCAATGTCGAATCAATGGAGGGAAAGTTACCTTCTCCCTGTATACAAAGGCAAGGGTGATACGCGGACTGTGATAACTACCGTTCGATCAAGTTGATGTCACACACCATGAAGATCGTTGAACGGGTATTAGGTGGCCGACTGCGAAAAATAATACGGCTATCTGATGATCAGTGCGGGTTTGTCTCGAGTAAATCAACCACAGATGCAATCCAAGATATAAGGATCATAATGGCAAAACATCGTGATTCCTTAAAGGATTTGCATATTGTATTGCTTGACTTTGAAAAGGCATTCGACAGACAACCACGAGATCTGATATGGGTGACGCTAAGACATCGAGGGATTCCAGAAACCTATGTACAGATGATCATGGACATGTACGAAGGAGCAAAAACAAAAGTAAGATGCCCCACTGGAGTAACCGAAGAGTTCCCAATCAAAGTCGGGGTGCACCAGGGAAGCGTTTTAATTCCTTTGCTCTTTATTACAGTCCTTGGTACATCAGTTATTCCTTGCTGACGATGGAGCCACCATAAGTGAGGATCCTACATCCCTGCAACGAGCACTTGATGTGTGGGTGGACGTTCTGGAGGGAAATGGGTAACGCATTAGTTCAAGAAAGACAGAGTACTTGTGCTGCCCTTTCTCTGATCCACTCAGGCCTATTGCAGACATTTATTTGAATGGAACAGTGCTTCCCAAGTGCGAAAAGTTCAAATATCTGGGATCTATGATCAATACCAAAGCAACTTGTGATGACGACATCAATCTTCGCGTAAGCGTAGGGTGGATGAAGTGGCGAGAAAATTCCGCTATCTCCTGTGACAGAAAAATGCCTTCTAAGTTGAAAGGAAGGCTCTACACCGCTGCTGTGCGTCCATCGCTCACATACGGTTCACAATGTTGGACGTTGTATGAAACGTATGAGAGTAAATTAACGGCAGCTGAGATGAAGATGCTTCGCATGACAGCAGGAGTCACAAAGCTTGATCGAATAAGAAGTTCGAATATCCGTGGAAGCTTTCACGTCAAGGAAACCATCGTACAAAAGATAGAGCGCGAGCGGCTCAGCTGGTATTGCCATGTTCAAAGAAGAGATCATTTGAACCCCGTTAAAAAGGCAATATCAATGCACGTTCCAAAGACATCACGATGTAGGCAAGACAGGCCTATAAATGCCTCGATCAGACAAATGCGACGGCATCGCCATTTTATTGGCCTCAGTAACCGAGTGATCCCTAAATCGGCAGGCCTGCCGATCATTTCTGAGGTCAAATAGGCGAACCCCACAGGCGGATCAGTAGAAATGCGGTGAAGTGGGAGGGTTGTGATCCCTTATTTTTGGATCATAACCTCTCTGAAAAGGAAGATGATGATAATGATGATGAACTATAAATGAAGGCGAACCCCACAGGTGGATCAGTAGAAATGCGGTGAAGCAGGAGGGTTATGATCACTTGATTTCGGATCATAACATCGCCGAACTAGCAAGAAGAATAACTAAATAATGTTGGATCATTGATTATACATGCCCTCAAATTTCGCATAGCCCTCCTCTTATTATCTGCGCCACGTTTGGAAACTGTAACCTAGTCTGAGTGGATTCCACACCATGGCGTATTATGCAACGGAGTTGTCTTCACGCAATAAGGTATCTCCAATCCATTTGTACGATCCATAACTACCTCTATCGACTGACTGTATCCTGAGCACGGAATTCATTTTTGAAGATGTAAAGTCCGATGATGCCACCAGTGTGTAAACCACACCAAGCGGTTGATTTTTTTTTATGTATTGGGATATGTAAAGTATCTTCTGAATGATGGTCTTGTGGCTTTAAATCCTGTGGGTGTAGTGGACAGACAGAGCCCGAATTGTTTTGCCCAACAACGAATCCATAAATTTCCATCTTCTTAAAAAATTTGCTTACAGCGAGGATATTCTCTTCAGCTAGTACATGTTGGTGGTATTGTGTCATTTAGAAAGTATGTGATACATAATCTATCCCCAGGTTGACGGATAGCTTGCTCAGATGGATACTGAACATAAATGTCAAAAGAGCGGACAGAATGAAAACTTGGTTTGACATTTATCCCTATCGATTACCCAATTGTTTTAAATATAATGTGTTCGTCCATTTTAATTATTGGTTTCCGTCAGTCAGTGCTGCCCGAAGTAAATCGCTGATAACCACATAGAATAACAGTGATGAGAGTATGCAACCCTGTCGTGCCCCAGTTTGAATTTAAAAGTCCTCTGACACCTTCCCATGTAGGCATTCGAAGCATTGCTCTATGTTGATCCGCGAGCTGTTCATGTTCCCTATACGAAAGGATCCGGCAGTTGAATCGAAATGTTCTTTTATTTTGTCTTAAACTATCCTAGCTATTCACCCTGATTGTCGTTCGCGTTTGTCGCTTTTCGACGATTGTCGTTTTATTCATAACTAGCTGAACCCGTGCTCGCCTTGCTTCGCCATCTAAAGGCTTCCTCATGCGAAGAAATATGTAATATCAAAGCGAGTGAATTTGTATTTACACCACCACCACTTCTCTTTCGTTCCGATCCAAAGAGAAAACGACACACATTATTTATTGAAGTGAATGTGCTTTCGATGTGCGCCCACCACCCCAAAGCAGAACAACGATCAGGAACAATCGTTGTTAATTTCTTTAGATTTGAGAAACTAAATTTAATTTGATCATGTTAGATTTTGGTCTGTAGCTCAACTTGTAGATGAAGCAGAAAGCTGATGGATAGCTTAAAATATTAAGGGAATTGTTGACCCCATTATGTATTCTTCTTTTTTTGTATTGATTATGAATTGCCAGAGTAATATGAGGTTAAAGGCAGTAAAGTCAGTAAAAACAAATAAAACTACAAAAACGCTCCCAAAAAGTAGGCTGGGCAAAAAACGGCATAGCCTATGTCCTTCCCGGAGTCTTAAGAAACATTTCAAAAAAATAAAAACCCTACAGTTTTATTATATGTATAGACTACAACCTGCTGACCGGTAAACTTTAATAGCCAACTTATTTGTTGTGTAAAATACAATTACAAGTCTTTTACATTGTAAAAGTTATGAAAATGGATTCGTGCTACATCTGAAGAATAAAACGACAATCGTCGAAAAGCGACAAACGCCAACGACAATCGGGGTGATTACTTAGAGGTGGCAATGGTGTAGTGGTAACGTCGTCAAGTACCACGCTAATGGTTTATAGTTCCAATCCTGACGTCAGCAGTCGTTTATTTATTTCTCATAAAATATAAAAATCGCGTCTGTCCGATCAATTGTGAAAGTTTGTTTGAATACTACTGCAGAGGCATAAGACTGGAAGTAGCTTGGTCATGTGGCTGAAAAAATTGTTCGCTCTGTCGGAATATTGGTATGCCTATGACGTCGGTGGTCACGAAAAAAAATACTGTGAATCAGAAGCAAAGACAAAAAATAATAAAAATCTCCCCATTTATCGCGACGCCACCCCCGGAGTATCTCTGAACATGAACAACTAGGCTTCAAACGATTACGCCAAATCTTTCTCTTTCTCTTTATCTATCCTTTTCAATGCCTGCATGGTGTATACGAAAAACGTGTTAGGGTATTAATTACCCCTTGAGTTCGCTCAAATTATAAAAAATAAAATCTTGGTTACGGCTGGAAGAGTGCATATACCTCTCCAGTTCCCACATTCCCTCAAGTTATACTTTTTGGAAGCTTAACGATTATCCCTCTTTTCTACTGCTCCGGAAATCGCGCCTTTTTCTATACTCTCCATATGAGTGGGTGCAGCAGTTCTTCCGATGTATTAGGTGCCTCTTAACCGACCTCTGCAGAGGTGTCATCAGTGTGTACCGGTTATTATCTTTGCCTTGCTGAGACGTCCAGTACATATTCTAGAATTATTTTTATTGCTTCGGAAGGCTTATTTGAAGTCGGCACCGATCGTAACAGTATCGCATAAGTGACTTACACTGTTTCGAAATAATCTCTTTATTTCATGAACTGATTCTCATCCGAAATAAGCAGGTTACCGTCTATAGCCTCAACTAGGTGTTATTTGGATCTCCGGCCACCTGTTAGCCTCTTTGTAATGCAGTTAGCAGGTCTACTGTCGCACTTGCTTGCTATTCGTTTAGCTTTTGAAGCAAATATATTAGTGTGTGTACGCTTTTCAGTTAAGGGTTTGAAAAGGCTCCGAGGATTTTGTGGGGAAGCATAATTCCAAGCCGAAACGCATTATTTAAGCCAGCATATGTAGCACTATGTATCTTTGAGTAGCCCCATGCTTCTTCAGGATGAGGACAATATTGTATTTTCTGCACTTATTATAATGCGTTGTAAAAAGTGAAGTAAAAGTGTTCTTTATGATTAACCAAATATAAATTCATTTTCATAAATATGTCCTTCACAATATTTACAACACCCCTGCCCACCTCTCAGCCAACTTCTTAATGTCGTCACTAAAAAAAATTGTTTGATTTCGACGAAAAAAAAATCGACGGCCTCTTAGACACCACGCCCAAATTTGCATTTTTTTTTTTTTTTATCAAGAAAGTTTTGCAGGCTTTGGAACAAATGGAAATCTGGAGAATAAGGCGGATGCCCCATTTTTTCCCAACCGGACTCCTGTAACTGTGTGCAGGCGGTCTAAGCTGTTTAAGGGCTAGGGCGTTATCTTGATGGAATAGAACACCCCTTCAATTAACCAGACCGAGCCATTTCTGCTCTCTCGCCGACTTTAATGTGCACAGCTTTTAACAGTAGACTTCTGTGGTGATAATCAGGTTATGAGGCAATAGCTCAAAGTGGATTATTCCTCAACAACCCACGCCCAGCATACACACAGTAACACTTTGGGTGGGTGAATTCCATCTCTGGGATGTTGTGCTGGTTGCTTTCTGGAGTAAACCGTTGGAGACGACGTGACGTTTTTCATCTCCGGTAATGATCCGGGTCAAGAACTGCTCTTGATTGTGACTCTACAGAGCTGCAGTGCAAGCATCGATTCTTTGCTGAAGATTATTTTACGATACGTGGTGTGGTACCCATTTTCTAACTTTATAACTTTTCCCATCTTTGTTAGGTGTCCATGGATGGTCATACGGCTACGTTTTTTTTTTTTTTTTTGATAATTTTCGCGTGCCAAAGTGGTTATTAATACCCTTATACTGGTTCTCAGTGCACGAACGTAACGTTCTCCTACGAGTTGCCTTACCGTAATAGTCGGATTTTTTTTCGATGGTGAACTTCAGGAGCTTATTGTCTAATTCTTCTGGCCTGTACAAACAAGGCTCATGCTTTAAGTAAAAATTGCCAATTCTGTACATCCTATAAGCTAAAATGTTTAATTCTAAATTTTGCAAACCAACGTCGACACTTGGAATCACTGAGATTTCTCTAGTAACTTTATTTTCATTCTCGTTTTTCCGGAACAAAAAATAAATTAAAACTAGTATCGCGTATGGCCGAAATTCGACCCAGGGGAAATAAGCAAACCTATTTTTTTCTTTTCTGCATATCTATGATACAATACCTTTCGAATGATATAAGTTTCATTTCCCTCCTTTTATAATAAATACTTAAAAAACGTACGATAAATCTCGTGTTCATACATCAATGAAATAAAATATGCCGAATATGTTCTTCCGATAAATTCGTTTCCAAATTCAGTTAAAAATGCTTTTAGTATAGGGCTAAGCCGTAAAAATGCTGGGTGTTCTCCTCCTCTCTCATGTTTCATAAAGTACATAGCGTTGTTTCATTGTCTCTGTTCAGGAGGATTAGGATCCTAATTGTAAGTAATTTCGTGCTGATTAAACACATTAATAAAATAATTGTGACGTTTTGAATGATCCTAGAATTTGTAGAAACATGTGCTGCTTTCCATCACTCTCTGTAGGTTTCCATGATGTCTAGAAGATTTTAATTGTCACAGTAGATTGGTGTTCATACGATTCCATTCTCTTTGGGAAATATCCTTCGCATCCGAATGTAACCCGGTGCTGTGTCCGACCTGGTTTATCTCCTTTACCCAAAACAATTTTCCGGTGATATTATTAAAGGCTCGTGGTATCAAAACGGCACTTAGTGCTAATTCTAACTTTTACCTGCATATCCTTAAGGCTTCATCTATTCTATTCATTCAACATGTTGCTGTAAACAATCGCTAGTGCCTTCAGGTAATCACTTGTTGCATTTATGAAAAATTCGTAGGTGATCCTATCTTCCCTGCGTGTTTTGTTCAACTTAACTTTCCTTGGAATACTTTTGATTTCTTCTGCAGATATGAATTTATCCTATTCCTGACCGTCTATAAAATTAGGTGCATACAGAAATTGATTCGTTACTAAATCAGATTTTAGTAGTGAACTGTAATATGATCTTAATCCAGAGGCAGTGATTTGTAGACATATTTGTTGGACATGATTTCGAATTTCTTTTCTTCCACCATTTTCTGCTATCTCTTATCTTCTTCTTCTTCTTCTTCCTTTTATCAGCGAGGTTATGATCCGAAAATAAGGGATCACAACCCTCCCACTTCACCGCATTTCTACTGATCCGCCTGTGGAGTTCGCCTGCTATTTCTTATCATGCTTTGTTTAATGTCAAGGAGTTGGTAGTACATTATTCTGTTCGCTCTACACACTGTATGTACGTTAGTTGAGCTCTCAAATAACTCTCCTTTGCCTGTTGATTTCTCGTTCTTTGGTATTGCTTTAGGTATTTGTACGTATTTTGCTTGGCTGCTTTACATTCTAAATTATACCATCTATTTTTTTGGTTTAAAAGATGTGTGCAGAGTAGATGCATATAATTCACTGGCTGCGATAGGAAGACCAACACTCATATACAAAATTTTAGTCTGGTGGAGTGCACTGGAAAAATTCAGCTAGCTTTCTGCCATAAGTACGGTTCAGTGATCAACAAGTGTTTGCGTTACCAGGTCTCTCTGCATGACTCCTACGGCGGTGCTGGAAACAATGTTACATATGATTCCGGTAGATATTTATGGGAAGGAGGTAGCAATAAAATCGGCCTTGCGACTGAAAGATCATCACAGTGGATCAGTAATGATACAGGGCACGCCAAAATCCTAAGTTTATTTAGCAACGTAGTAGAAGTTACAGATTACGTCACACCGACCCTAAAGTTCAATATTAAATACAACACAAACATTCCCAGTCGACAGAATTGGGCGGAGATTGGTATATTGAGATATACTCCGATGGGTTTAAGACAGAGGATTGCGTAGGGGCAGGCATGTTCTCGGCACCCCTGGATATGCAAATGTCTTTTAGACTACCAGATTATTGCAGTGTATTCCAAGCGGAGGTTAAAGCTATTCGTGAAGCGGCTGAATTCCATGAGATCGGTATCGAACACGGACATCGTTATTTACACCGACAGCCAGCCAGCTTTAAAGACACTCGAATCACCAATAACAAGATCCAAATTGCTAAAGAAATGTCGCGTATCTCTAAATAGGATATCGAATTATTGCAATCTAACTCTGTGCTGGGTTCTTGGTCATTCGGACATTTCAGTTAGCTGCAGAGCAGACGAATTAGCAAAAAACGGCACAAAAAAGGAGCTCTCTACTGAGGAAGGGGGGCTGCATCTACACATAGAAACGGCAAGATACAAAATCTCTATAGTGGCACTGAATCAGGCCAATGAGAAATGACACAATCTTTACACATATAACCATGTGAGACAAACTTGGCCACAACGACGCTTGGAATTACGGCCAATGACTTTTATCGCAGCTGTATGGACTTTGCTTTGCTCTGCGGCTGCCCAGCACTATTCTCAGCTAGAAAACAAACCCTTGGGAAATACTTCTTTGAAGAACTCGCTGATATCGCCGATTCGAATACCAACAGCATCTGAAAATTAGTCCAAAAATCAAAATGGTTCCAAGAGTAACGGAAATAACCATCCTAACGATTACGGACGATAGCCATCTAACCTAACCTATAGTTACATTAGAACGTGTTATGTCGAGTCCCGCAGAAAATATTAATCTGTTGATATCTTCTATGTCCTGTTACAGATCACTTAATCTAACCTTCATATCGTCGACGAAAATTGGATTAATAACGGTATTCTCTGCAAGGAAGCTTTTAACCATATTAAGTACATTTTTCCTATTTGCATCTCTAAGATATAAGGGGAACAACTTAATACCACCTCATTTGTTGTTATTTTTATACTGTCTACGCCACCATAGCTAACGTGTTCATTTTGTACATCCTTACCACCAAATTCTATTCTTTTTGATTCCGTATACACATCCTCCAATCGCTCTTGTGATGAATTATCGAGCTGGCTTGACACATTGCTCATTATAGTAGTGAGCCCTTCCAAATTCTTATACTCGTATGTAGGTAAATGACTTATTTTTCCATCTAATAGAGTAGTAACGTCGTTTTGCATCGTGCCCATGTTCCATCACTGTCATGTTTCCAAATATCATCTCTGAGAACGTTGATGGTTGCGTCTCTGGGACGATTTCCGCTAACTTTGTCTTTGCATTAGGCATTGTCTATGCTCGTTGCATATTTGTAGGCATATTCTAGGCGCTTTCGATACACAACCCACCTTCACTAAACATTTGCCGCGAAAATCTAATTTTCGAATTTTTGTTAATCCTACCGGTATGTAACAATGAAACTATAACTCTGTACTTAGTCTCTTTGTCTTTCTGTCTGTCAGAAAAGGGAAGCCACCACTGGGACTTCATCCAATTTATCCAAACCACAATAAACACATTAGGGCCACACTATTGCCAGCTTTAGGCGCACTCGAGTTTCTGGGATATTTTTTTAGTTTTACTTTAGATTAGTATCACTCTCACTTTGGTTTAATCAATCTGAAATACTTATTTCCTTGCTTGAAGATGCTCTGTTGACAATTAGACTCTGATTTAATTTTGTTACTTCAGCTAGTATGCCATTCGATTTTCAATGTGGAGACAGCAAGTATAATACGTGAATCTAGGCCTCGCACAGAACAAATCGCATACATCTAATCAGACATGTGACTGTTTTCAGTACCACTGTTCGAACACAATATGAACTTCTACTGTAGTAGGAGTGCTATGAACTCCTTTCATAACACACGCAGTACGAATGGCTTCGAGATGCTATATCCGGACACCTATATGAGTCTGTTACCCCAAATAGGCCGGGCATTTTAAAACGGCAACTAAGCAGTGAAATAAGAAATGGTTAGTTACAAGGAATGCATTTCATAATGTTCACTTTTTACATAGATCGTAGGACCAGTACAAAAAGTCACCCTAATTCCTTCTATCACCGGAAGTGACACCTAGGTGCCGTAGCGGAAATACAAGAAACCAAAATGGAGCGGTTTGTATATTTGCTATTTCTGAACTAATTCACTGCATTTACTTTTGATTGTGAATGGTGCAACTCAGGTCGCATTAGTGTAGATGCAAACCATGATTCAATTTGGTTTTAAGAAAAAAGGGGCTAGTGCACAGCATATTTCAATAATTCTATGACTGTGTCTCAGCAATGAAATATTTTTACATACATATAACCAGGGATAGGATTTTGCTAACTTTGCCTCTTTTTTTTGCTTAATCGGAAGATAGTATCGACTTTACACAAACACGTTTCATGTCCTCCTGATTCCAAATATATGTATTTTATTTTGCCTTTTTATATCATTATTGCCTTTTTTTGCCTTTTTTTTGCCGTTGTTGCCTTTTTCTGCCTTTTTTGCCTATTTTGCTTTTTTCTCAAAGATTGTTCGCTAAAAAAATTGTAGAAAAATGCCCGTTTGCATGTATGTATATCTGCTTGCTTCTTACTCACGCTACGTAATACACATACCTACTTAAATTCCTAGACGCATTAAAATTTAAAACGTCTAGTCTGTGGGGAGAGTCAACACGGAAATATGTACATGACCATAGACGGTTTGCACTTGTATGTGACCGCAGACGTTACTGTGTATAACTCTATTACATATTTCTTGTTTGTATACAATACATATTATGCGGATTATTTTGCTCGGATTAAAAAAATCGTCAGCGTTCTTGAAGACGATGCAAGCTGTGTTGTGTTTGCAATGGAATTGATTGAAGATGAAGCAGTACAAGCGCAGCTGGCGTACATCAAAGTCAATTTTAGGCTTTTAGTCGACCCAAAAAAACGAGTTTTCGAAGACTTACAAAAAACAGGTATTTTTGAGAGTCTGTACTTATATTTTTAACTTGCATTATTCTGATCAAGGAACATCAATTGGCGAAGTGTTGCCGGTTTTAAAGAACATCCAGCAAAACTTGAAAAAAGCAAAAGGGACGATTGCAAAGGAAGTCCTGAAGAAGTTTACTGCCGTTTTCAATGCAAATACGGGACTGAAAACTATTGAGCAGATAAACTCTGTAATGAACGGCGACTTGGATTCCAAACTTCCAGAAAATATTGATGTTAATAATGTTGAAAGCTTTAAATGGGCTCCACTCGTTTCAGCCGAAGTAGAAAGGTCATTTAGCTCATTAAAGGCACTTCTAAGAAACAACCAGAGAAGATTATTACCAGAAAATTTCAAAAAGCTTTTGGTAGTTCAATGCTACTATAACTAAATGTGCATTTACTTTCCTTTTCTTATTTTTTAATAAATTCCTTTTTTTTGCCTTTTTAAGTGTTTTGTTTTGCCTTTTCTTACTTTTTTATGTCAACAAAATCCTAACCCTGCATATAACATATACCTAGCAAGCATTTAAAAAACTCTTGGAAATGTTGGTAAAAATATAACGCGGTTAATTTTACCGCAAAACGATATTCTCTTTTTTTTTATCAATTAAATGACTTCGAACAGAAATGAATCCCAATTGGATTTCGGAAACAAAACAAGTTATTTTAATGTTCGAGAAAAACGTACGATAACTTCAGATTTAAATAAATATTTTGTCTCATTTATTTATTTTTTCTAAGTTAAACAGACACATTTTAGTAAAAGTTCAAATAGAACAAGGTAGTGCACAATACTTCATGGAAAATAGGAAAAATGATAGGTACGTATTTTGAAATGTAGTAGGAAGCATTTCAAAATATTTTAAAATAAAAGTGGAATGTGTGGATAAATTACCAACATTTTTAGTATAAGAAAATGGACAAAAAATGCCATTCTCCGATGCGGGTCTTAAAAACTTATACTTCGCTTATAATAATATACGCTTAATGTAATATACAGGGCCCAAAAACACTCATCCGATGTTGTTCTGCTATATTTTTTTTAAATGTAAATAATTATAATGTAATTTTTTTTTTTTTAATGTTTATTTGGACCTTTAAGTTTTTTTCTATTACTTTGTAAAGATGCGCCGCCATTGTTGATGACCATTATGAAAGAAGTCTGGAGCGGTCAAATCGGGCGATCTTGCCGGCCAGTGCAAATCGCCAAAAGGAGACATTAGGCGACTCGGAAATGCATCCTTTAAAATGTCCATTGCCGGACGAACTGTGTGTGCGGGTGCATCGTCCTGTTGGAACCACATGTCCTCCAGTCCCAAATCATCAATTTGCGGGAATAAAAACTCGTTGATTATGGTTCTGCATCGCTCACCAGTCACAGTAACCGTATTACCCATGGCACAGCGTCCTCGAAAAAATTAGAGGATGACACCTCCCGTGTAAATGGCGCACCGTGCAGTGACTTTGAGTGGATGTAATGGCTCTCCGTGAATGATACGTAGACTCTCAGTGCCCCGGAAGTGCAAACTTTGTTTGTTTACGTATCCATTCAGATGGAAATGGACCTCGACGAATTTCGACCGAAAATCGTCCACAGCGTCGTTGATGTTCAGGAGAGGCAGTATCTAATGAACTGTCAGCACTTTGTAAGGGCCCATCTTCAACTCTTTCACTAAAAGCGCTGCAGAGATGAACTTGTAATGGCCAATTGCATGGCACGTCGTCTGGTCGACGTTGACGGCTCATCCGCGACAACTTCAGCCACAGCGGCGTTATTCTTGTCGGAACGCAAACCTTCTGGCATCTCTTCTGTCACGTGTTGTTCCAGTCTCTTTAAAGCGAGCAGCGGCTTAACTTCTTAGTGTTTGACCAAATGGCGAAGGACGACCGGGAAATCTGTGCGGAAATTTACGTTGCTCCAAAATCACTGACGAATTATTACGTAAAAAAATAGTCACGAGTATTCCGTGATTTCGAGGAGCATAGCATTACACGGCGTGTATTCTGCACCTGTTTACTTCAAAAACTTCAAATCAAAACTGACAGTTGCCTCTATTTGCAAAAGTTATAACATCTTCCGATGGGGTGATACATTTTGGGCCACCTTGTAGTAGTAGAATCATATTCGGTACTAAGGATAGGCAAGGAACATTTCGGCACACTGCTAAACGAGATCAAGGAATTTAACAGTGACGATAATAATCAACATTCTCGTCAACCCGATTAGATTGAAATGAGGATAGTGATATCTAAACTTAAATATAATAAAGCTGTTGGAGGTAACGACCTCGCCACCTCACTTTTCAAGGAAGGATGAGATGAGTTAGTAAGGAGCATGCAACAGCTCATCTATAAAAAATAGTCGGACGAAAATATGCCCGACGAATGGAATCTCAGCATCGTTTCCCTGATCTTGAAGAAAGGATACTCTCTGAACTGTGGCAATTATAAAGGTATACGTTTTCTCAGCATCGCATATAAGATCCTGTCTACCGTATTATGTGAACTGCGGGCCGTCAGTGGGGCGTTTTCAGGTATTGAGATCGAGGCAGCAATGATGGGCTTAGCGGTCAATGAAAGCAAAGCAAAATGTATGCTGTCTACAAATAAGGACAGAACGCCACATTAGACAGATATAATTTTGAGGTGGTAAATGACTTTGTCTGCCTAGGCTCTATGGTGAACTCTGCAAATGACATCAGTGGAGAGATCTAACAAACAATTACTCTTGCCATAAGCTGTTTTGATGGGCTAAGAAAATTGAGTAACAAAGCCTTATCTCAAACTACTAAGGTAACTCTGTATAAGACACTAATGATCCCAGTTCTGCCCTTGGTAACTTTGAGAGAATAGTTCTTCGTGTGATCTTTGGTCCCGTCTGCACAGACGGCGAGTGGACGAGAAATGACAGTACCGAACTATACGTATACGACCTGTACAGTGACACTGACTTAGCCAGAAGAGTTCACATACAGCTTTTAAGAAGGCTGGGTTATGTAGAGCGGGCACCGTGGCTTAAGTGGTTAGTGTGTCGGATCACTACGCATGAGGTTCCAAGCTCGAATCCCAGAAAACACCAACAAGTTTTTTCACGGTCCCAACTCTCGCGAGCGTCTGACAAACATCCGAGAGTATTATTGTCACGAAAAAGTTTCTCAAATCGCCGTTCGGATTCGGCACGAAAACTGTAGGTCCCGTTCATTCGTGTGAAAAATATAACGCACACAACATGAGTAGTTGCGAGAAGCTAGGCCCTGTCACTTAAAGAGCTGTTGTGCCAAATATTTATTTATTTTTTATGTTGAGCGGATGGAACCTTCCAGCCTGGGAAATCTAGGAATCCACCCCGGATGCAGCGCATAGTAGGTGGCGCAAACAAGTGGAGGGGGACCTCAACCAACTTGGCGTGCGCTACTGGATAGATTTGTTAGTGTAGATCCAGGTCCACCCTGGACTTTAGCGCCACCTATGTAAGTTATGAGGTATATCTCCATTATTTCTTTATATTGCAAGCTGTGTGCCGAAGTTAAATTACCGTATGGGTTATACAAAAAATAAATACATTTTAGAAGACGTCATATTTGCACGTTAGTATGTGCGACACAGTTGTGTGCTTACTTCAGCTCTGTGGTACTTACACTCTTTCGAGATAATACTGTCTTGAGCTCTCTAATTTCTTAGGACTCATTTCATAAATATAATCCTGGATGGTGTTTTTCTAACTTACGCCACTCCCAAACCACCTACGAACCAACTAACGTAAACGGAAGACATACGGAATATATTATTTATATTATTCCAAGCAATAACACTATGACTATTTGTACTCTCCTAGTTCCGATGGCACATATCCCGAAATGTAATCATGACTTCATTTCACGGAGCTCAAAGCAAGTTGCATGTACAAAACCATCAGTGATACGGTAAGAATCAAGACTCACAAAGCTATGAAAATAAATACATCTCTCAATAACGAGATAGGTTATTGCCTGCAGTAGTTTGGAATCTTAATCAAGACTAACATTTTTAAGCAATTTGTATATTCCCTGGAAGAATTGTTTGATGGCCAGCAGACTAGTAGTTTCGAATTTTAAAACATATGTATATAAGCTGAAGTCAACTGTGTATTTGTAAACTAATAACTAGTCCCCCTAGGCACTTCTAGTCACAACTTAAATCATAAAAAATACAATCGTAATCAATTTGCAGTGGATCCTTAAATAGATCGCAACACCTAAAAACTTCAAAATCAGAGGGCTTAAGTTGCAGAAACCTTCCTAAGTAATAGTTTCCTATTTTTTTCATATCTACTATGGCCCTTACCAACAACGAATCGTTAGTCGTGAGTTAGAAAAGGTGTCGACTTGAATAGTAATACACACTTAAGCCTAAAGTGTACCAATAATGTTTTAATAGTCAGCTTTTAGTTAAACTTCTACTATATTTTCATTGAATCGGCTTCATAACATTGGTTTGGCGTTTTATAATTTCATCCGACCAACAATTTAATTCGAAAGTCGAAGTAAATAAAATCAGCTCAGATTGACTTACCTATATAAAACGGTGATGCCAATATGCTGAAGCTTTCGACTTACTTACTTATATCCTTTAACCCCTCGGGGGGCATAGGGTGTCAACCACGCTTGGGCGCCATCGTGTTCGGAGTTCTGCAACGCGTTTGAGCTGCCTCCAACTCATTCCTAAAGAGCTCGATTCCTCCTCAACTGTTCTGCGCCACGTTTGCCTAGGGCGCCCCGCTATTCTGCCTGCCTGGGTGAGCGGATTCCACTGCATGGCGTATTTCGCAATGGAGTTGTCTTCGCGCCGTAGGGTGTGTCCAATCTATTGCCACTTTCTTCTTCGTATAGTAATGCTTATAGGTTCTTGGCCCGTTCTCAGATAAAGTTGTTCGTTGGAGATGCGGTTCGGCCAAAAAATCCTCAAGATGATTCTTAAGCATTTGTTTACGAAGACTTGCAGCTTGCGTGTGTTAATGGTGTCCACCTTCTAGGTACTGCACCCATAAAGCAGCACTGATTCTACGTTGGAGCGGAACAGTCGTAGCTTGGTTCTTAAGCTAATAACATTGCTTCTCCAGATTTTGGACAGCATTCCGAACGGAGCTTTAGCCTTCCTGATTCTGCTGCACACATCCATTTCGGTGCCACCGCGATTAGCCGAGATGACACTTCCTAAATATAGAAAGTTATCAACTTTCTCGACTTGCTTTCCGGCAATGTTGAGTTGAGCGTGGGTATTGGAAGTACCCAGGGCTTTTGTTTTGGCTGTGTTTATTTTTAGCCCCACTTTGTTTGCCTCAGCTTCTTGATTTTGGGCCATCAAATGAAGATCCATTATCCGTGTCCATGTGAAAGTAGACAAACATCGTCAGCGTAATCTAGGTGTTTAAGGTGTCATCGGCCAACGAATTCCATAATTTGCTTCCGTCAATGCTGCACGGAGTACATCGCTGATAACCACCAAGAACAATAGTGGGGACAGTATGCACCCTTGACGTACTCCACTTCGGACCTCAAAATCCTCCGACACCTTACCATTGTGCACGACGTGACACTTGCCGCCCTCATATGTAACCTTGATAATAGCTATAAGTTTTTCTGGAATGCCTCTCCTGCGCAAGGCCAACCAGATAGTATCTCGATTCAAGCTGTCAAAAGCCTTCTCAAGTCGATAAATAGTAAATGTAGCGGAGACCTATACTCAACGCATTGTTCGATTATGATCCGTAAGGTGTTTATGTGGTCGATGCAGGAGGATCAAGCGCGAAAGCCTGCCTGTTCGACATCGAGAGTTGAATCTAAATGTTCTTTAATTCGTTCTAGAATTATTCTTGCTATTATTTTGGCTACAGCTGGAAGAACACATATACCTCTCCAGTTACCGCACTCCATCAAGTTTCCCTTCTTTGGAAGCTTAATGATCACCCCACTTTTCCACTCCTGTGGAAATTGTTCACTATCCCAAGCTCTCCGTATTAGCGGATGCAGCAAATCTGCCGATGTATTTGGCGCCGCTTGAAATAGCTCGGCAGGGATGCCATCAATGCCCACCGCTTTGTTCTTCTTGAGGGACTTGATTGCTGTTATTATTTCAGTTTTACTGGGAGGTACGGTGCGAATTCGGGAATTTGTTGCTTCGAAGTGCTCATTCGAATTCAAGATCATACCGCCATCGTCTAAGTGATTTAGCACTGTAGCAAAATGTTCTCTCCATCTAGTGAGCTGATCCTCATCCGAAATCAGAAGGTTACCGTCTAGACTCTTCACTGGATGTTGTTTGGAGTTTCGACCACCAATGAGCTCCTTAGTGATGTAAACAGTCCTACTGTCGCACCTACTCGCTGCTTCTTCAGCCCTTGAGGCCAGTAAGTTGACATATTGACGTTTGTCACGTCTGACACTACGCTGCACTTCTTTCTTCTTCGCACAGTATTGGGTTTCAAGCTCGGTTCTCTCTACTGCTGAGGCCGCTGCAATCCGAGCCTTGATTACTGTACGCTCATCGATCCGTCTCCATGTGTCTGTAGAAAGCCATGTGCGGTGGTGTTTCTGCTTTTTACCGACATAAGTGCGTGCCCCAGTCGCAAAAGCATTTTTCACAGCACTCCAGTGGTCATCCATGTTCTCTTGCAATATGCTGCTGATTGCTTCTGCTTCTAAGGCAAGATGGTCCCTAAACTGTTGGCGTACTTGGGGAACCTTGAGCCTGCCGATATTAAACCTGGTGATGTTAAGCAGCTTTGAGCGGTTGCTGTTGACGGATGCAGTACGAAGGCGTAAATGAGCTACCATAAGATGGTGATCTCGTCCTTGTCCGACGTCAGCTCCACGTCTGTTTCGGACGTCCAGGAGACAATTTCTAAAGCAATGTGGTCGATCTGGTTGGATGTTCGTTGCCTATCAGTAGAGACCCAACTGATCTTATAGCAGGTGTTATGCTTAAACAGCGTACCTCCGATGACTAGGCGGTTGGTATTGCAGAAGTCCACAAAACGCTCACCATTGTCATTACGGTCTCCCACGCCGTGAACTCCCATCACGTGTTTAAGCATGGTGTTGTCGCTACCCACCTTGACATTGAGATCTCCCATCACCATTACGATGTCCCCATAAGGCGTTTGGTTGTAGACGGCGCCTAAGTGGCTATAAAAATCATCCTTTTCATCTTCAGTCGCGTCTAGAGTCGGAGCATAACACTGTATGATGGTAATTTTTCTAACTATACTCTGGAACCTAGCCGACAATATCCGGTCACTATGGGGTTTCCAGGATATGAGGCTATTACGTGCTGCTGGAGTTAGCGTGAGTCCTACGCCGGAACTCCGTGCACTTCCAGCTGGTTTACCAGAGTAGAGCATAACAGTGCTTTTTGTTGGGGAGATGTATTCCCCAGCATCGTACCATCTTATCTCGCTCAGCCCTAAGATGTCGATTTTATATCAGAGCTGCTAGGTTTTCGGCTGCAGTGGCTCCTTCTCGTTACTTAGCGGACCAGCACCTATCGGGAGATGCTGCCCTTCCTACTATTAAATTACTACATTGGCATCACTCTGTTCTTTAATGTCATATATTAAAAAATTAGACTTGGCTTTCTGTACATTAAAATTTAGCTCCATACTAACACTAAAGCCGACTATTAAATTCGTTATTGGTACAAACATTTTGAAAAGTATGGAGATTATACTTAAGCTGTATACTTAATTTGGTTATTAGTATGGCCCTATGTATATTCAGCCGAATTAAATTAAGTCTTTATTTTTAGTCTGAACTTTTGAAGTTGGCTGACCTCTACCGTACTGACAGACCGAAAGGCAAATATTACTGGATTTAAATTGCCCAAGTTTTGGTATTAAAATAAAATGCGTGTTACTCGTTAGATATGTAAAACCTCAGCTAAACTGTTGCATAGAAGGTGTGAAAGAAAAAACAAGATTAAGTGGTTAACCATGGTCACACCATTGAAACATGTATAGATTTGTAAGTACAATCAGAAACCCAATTTTTATGAATCAACTGAAGTTAAAGTTCAAAAGGCCGTTCTTTACAAGCTAAAAAGTGAAAATCCACTCGCCACCCAACTGTTGACTATCCGCACACAAAATTATAGTACTACACTTCGTAGTGCCTTATTTATGCCGACGAACTCATAACAAGAACGCACAATTCCCGACAGTACCCCCGCCTTATAATGGGCCGGTTGCGACAAATAGTCGCCGCAAAATAGTCTCAAAATTTACATTAGTTCATTCCCTGCCGCCCGACGAAGGCTCACCATTCACTGTGGAACCCCCCAATACCACCCTAATAATCATCATCATGTAGTGAATTACTACTTTTATAGATGATGGGCTGTCGCGCACACTACAAATCGACCCCGACTCTGGGTTTCATTCGAAATTATGTCATCAGTCCGTGGTGGGTGGTCTAGATAATTTCAATTTGACTTCCTCGCTCACCCGTGCTGGGAATAAACTTTCTTCAATGAGCAGGAGGTGGTTGCTGTTTATATTGCGTCAGTCGATCGAAATTCAGTCCTTGGACTGTAGTCTGCATATTAAGTCCTACGCAGGGAGTATCCCCAAATCCGTGTGTATTCGTAAAAAATTCAGACTTCATGGTGACACGTCTGGGGTGTCCTTCCTCCCCTCGATCAATCGATTTCATTCGAAAATTCATTGATATTACTCCGGAGATTGGAAAAAAAAATAGACGGCATAGGGTTGGTAAATTTATGAAAAATTCACAGGATGACCTTAATTGCTGGTGAAACAGCTCTTGATAAACACCGAACACCTGCGTGTGTGTCATAGGCGCAGGTGGGCAATTAGAGAGCCCCGTATTTACCAACAAGAGGATTGCCTCTTATCAGCAAATAACCATCAACCTAAGACAAAGATTAGTGGTGGAGCGCGCTTTTCGTTTCTTATCACAGTGTCGTCGCAGGGAGGAATGGGGTGTGTTGTGACAATGACTGACGCTGACGCATATTGCGTTCGATGTTCATGTGTGAAAAGCCTCATGTCTGGTGGGAGATAACGATTACGACTACAGTTTTGGCGGCACGTTAGACTTGAATTCCTCGACGGAGCGTGAGTCAATCCTTGGGGAAGTCATTGCAATGTCATTTGTCGCAAATGTGTGCGCAATAAATCATTACTCACACCTAACATCGATTATATAATAGTGTGAGAGGGGGTGGATTAATAATCAATCATTAGTGACCATGTCTGTGGTGTAGGTTGGAATTGGTCTGGTATCCGACGACGATAAGAACTGATTAAAAAGACTGAAACGATTTTCAATAATTGTGTGGTTAACAATGAAAAGTGCACCTTCACTTTGTATGTTAACACCTTTTATGGAATAATGTTCATGGCCGCTTCAACAGCCGACACATCAAGGTGAAGATCGCAATATCTAAGCTTGACGCCGATTTCCATGGGATTGAAAAAGATGCACAATCATCAGGCTTCCAAAAAAGGGTAACTAGACGGAGTGAGGGAAGTGGAGACAATAATTAGAATAATTTTAAACAAAATAGAAGAGCATTTAGGTTCAACACTTTGATGTTGTCGTTTAGAATCATTCTGCATAGACTGTATAAACACTTTGCGGATAAAATTTAGAACAATTCGTCAAGTACAGGTCCACATTCCTATTATTAATATACCTTATGGAATATAGGTCAGTCTCACTCAATATTCACCTTTTTTGGGTTCCGGGGCATAGGGATATTCCGGAGAATTGCAAGGCTAATGAACTCGCCAGAATAGGAAGAACTATACCCATCCTTCGAGACAAGGATAGGTCTAGGCATACAAATCGCTACTTGTAAATTTAAATTCAAGCTGGATGCATTCGAAAGAACAAATCTTAGGTGGACAAGTGTTCTGCCATGTCTAGCGACTAAGCAGATTTTACCCAAGTTGGATCTGAAACGCTCCTCGAAATTGATCTCTCTCAATCGAATGGATATTGGCTCTATTATAGGTGTAATTACAGGACACTGTCTATAAGGTAAGCATGCAACAAGGCTTGGGTATATTCAAATGATTTTTGCCGAAGCTGCATGGACGAAGAAGAGGAAGAAACCATTCCTCACCTTCTTTGTGCGTGTCCAGCTCTCTCCCATAGCAGAAAGCTTCACCTAGGAGCTTTCTATTTTAACGATTTAGGCGATCTGATAGATTAAGACATCAGGAGCCTCCTTCACTTCATTAGAAGCTCTAATTGGTTCTAACGAGTAGGCTGCGATTACATGATCATTCGTGATACCACAACGAACCTTCTTTGGTCTATGTGTGTTGGCGTAAGCTGGCAGCCACTTCAACCTAACCTAACCTATGGTATAAGAACAATTTATTTTAATCTTGTCAGTGATCGACTTTAACAATTTCCCTTTCATCAGCAATGATAAACTGATAATACACAAACTTGATTAGTATTATTAGTTACAATAGCTTCCTATTAAACTGCCAACAAATCATGACCATTAACTTATCATTAATAATAAAATCACCCAATCAGTCATAATCAGAATTTCGAGTAATTTCGAGTTTTAAATCGTGAAATAAAAAAAAACAACCAAGCCTTAGCTAGTTGGAGTAATTATTAGTATGTGAATGTCGATTCTGATTGTCGAAACTGGTGTGGATTTTCTGGAGAACCGAGTATTTTTTACGACAATGATGTGAATAGTATGTGAAGGTAAAGTGATGGACCCTGAAGTACACCAGTTTTTCTTTGCTGACGATGGAGCTATCAAAAGTGAGGATTCTATGTCCCGACAAGAAGCACTTGACGTATCGGTGGACGTTCTGGAAGGAAATGGATACCGCACTAGTCCAAAAAGACGGAGTACTACAGGGTACGGCCCTGAAACATGCACACCATTAAAAGAGGGTGTAGATATCCTAGGTCGCTTCGAGAGAAAAATTCTTCGTAAGATATTCGGTTCCATTTGCGTTGACGGGTTTTAGAGGAGAAGGTTCAATAACGAACTATACGAGCTGAACAGCGACATCGACCTAGTCAAAAAACTGCGTATTAGACGGCTGAGATGGCTGGGACATGTAGATCGAATGGACACCAACGCTCTGGCCCGCAGAGTCTTCGAATCTAACCCCAAGGGACGACGCAGTAGAGGGAATCATCGCCGTAGGTGGTGCGCACATGTTCAAGGGGACCTCGACCAACTTGGAGTGCGCAACTGGAGGCAATTAGCTAAAGACCGAGCTAAATGGAGAGGCTTGTTGGTTGAGGCCCAGGTTTACCCCGAACTGTACCGTCACATAAGTAAGTAAGTAAGTAAGTAAGAATGGTATTGTCATGTTCAAAGAAGAGATCATTTGAACCTCATTTAAAGGGCAATATCAATTAACCTTCCAAGGATGCTGCTAAAGAAAGGCAGGCCTTAAGCTGGATCACACAAATGCAACGACACCAGCATTTGATTTGGCTCAGTAACGAAGTGATCCAAAATTGGGAGGTCTGCCGATATTTTCTGAGGTCAAACAGGCGAATCCCACAGGTGGATCAGTAGAAATGCAGTGAAGTAGGAGGGCTATGATCCCTTAAGTGCAAATCATAATCTCCCTGAAGAAGAATGATGTGAATAGCGTCTATTGTATTATTATGTATGGGGTATGTAGTGTACCACCCAATGTGTTTACTTGGGAATATAGTATTCGGGCGAATTGAAGTCTCTGGTTACATCGAGTCTGCTAACCTTGACTTTCACAGTTTATAGATCACTGTAATGACCGGCCTTGTTATAAAGTGGAAGTACGAGTACTGGTAGCGCCGTCAATTGTCAATTGGTTCGTGCTTCAATTCCCGATGTCAGTGAGTATTTATTTATTTCTCATGAAATATATAAAGTCTGTTCGATCAATTGCAAAAGATTGTGTGTACATGCATTACTTCGGACGCATAACACTGGCAGTAGCTTGGTCATATAGCTGAAAAAATTATTCACTCTGTTGGATGATTGATATGCCGATGACACCGGTAGTCGGGGAAGAAAATACTGTGAATCAGAAGTAAAAACAAAAAATAACAAAAATCTCCCCAGTTATCTGGACGCCAACCCCGGAGATTTTCTGAAAAATAAAACAAACAAGTTTCAAAACACTACCCCAAATCTCTCTCTCTCTCTCTCTCTCTCTCTCTCTCTCTCTCTATCTATCTACCCTTTCCAACACCGCACTATTTAAAACAGACATTTAAATGGTATTCTAACCTCTCGAGTGCGCGCAGACTACAAACAAGTACCCCGGAAATGCCTGCCACTTAATCCGTCTTTTAATAGAAACAGATTATATACCTTTACTATTTATATTCATCGAAATCTGTAGGTTTAATGATTGCAATTACATTTTATCTATCGAAAGTGATAGCACCACTTGGAAATGTTTATCAATAGATACAATCCAAAGTTCGCTTATATGTTCGAGTAATTCGAACGAAAAAAAACGAATTGATTTTCTAAATCATTTTTCGATTAGCTGGGACTAGTATGTGACTTTGCAGGTGTGATTCGTGATGTGATACTCGTAGTGTTTTTCCGACTGCTTATGGCCAAAGTACAGAGGGTGTTATGATATGATACGAGAACAAATTTCAATTAAAATTTTGGTTGATAAAATACATTTCTTGGGTAAAATATGTAATGCATTCGCAATATGACAAAAAAAGATGAGCACGTACCATAGGTTTTCTATATACGCCAACGATCAGGCTAAGCAATAACATAATAAGAATAGTGCTCCGAATCAAAACTTAAACTACAAAACGTAAATACTTTAGGTTACTTAGGCTCGATAGAATAGCTTGGTCAAGGCCAATCCCCGTGACTTGAGGGCTTCCACGGATCTTCGAACGAAAGTTAGAGCACGACCGGCTCAGTTGGTATTGCCACGTTCAAAGAACCCTGTTAAAAAGGCAATATCAATGAACGTTCCAAGGAGATTGCGAGGCAGGAGGACGCCCTATAAACACCTGGATCACACAAATGCAACGACGTCGGCATTTCATTGGCCTCAGTAGCCGAGTGATCCAAAATCGGGACGCCTGCCAATATTTTCTGATGTCAAATAGGCGAACCCCACAGGCGGATCAGTAGAAATGCGGTGAAGTGGGAGGGTTATGATCCCTCGGATCATGGTCTCACCGAAATAGGAAGAAGAAGCTTGGTCATGGCCAAGTTTTTTTTTTTTTTTTGTGGATTCAACTCGAAGTCTGTCACGCCCTTGTATCCACTTACTCCACTAAGTATGTATAGCTTGGGTAGTTAGAGCGCTTCATTCACTTATTGAGACCTGTTAAAACAACTTTAGCTTCAAGTGCGTCACCGACTGACAGAGGGATGACGCACAGACTGTTTTGATCCGCTTTTACCTCTCAGGACTGGAACACAGAATTCCATAAACTTTGCGTCCGTTAATTTTTGTTTTTCACACTTTTCAGCTAAAATAACTTGACTTGTCGGTGCTACTGAGTACCAAATGTAAGATTTTGTAAATGTCGTACGCATTAAGATGTGCAAGTAGAGTAGTAGAGATACTGCTGTATACTCTTTTAATGCAATCGGCGTTATTCCCACATCAAGTCTAAGAAGGCTTCTTGTTTTTATTTGTAAGCCCAAATGGCTGCCACAGCACCCAAGGGTAAAGCTTATCTCTTTGCAGATATACTTTTAACCAATATGACATTAGATTCTTTACAGGTAGAGCCACTAACTATACCAGAAGTGCAATTATTGATGCCGGATGTAAAGAGTCGTTTAATTCGACGCATTCTCAAACAACTATACTGCAAAGGCAACTGGACCGAACAGAATCCCAGCCATAATCCTATAAAACGTGCACCGGAGTTAACACCTATTCTAACACTTTTCTTATGTCTCACGCCATGGCCATGGCTATTATATAAAACAAAGAGACGACCAGCTCTGTTCCGTAACAAGCTGACCCGGATTAGGGGGAAACGACGACGGCGTTCCCTCTTCTCCCTCTTCTTCATTAAGCCACCAAAATTGGTCGTGCTGTCTACTAACATCGTCAATATCGCGGACTGAAACCGCCCTACTGAACCGGAGACGCTATACACTACCATGTGCGACGTCTCGGTCGTAGTTGAGTAGCCTACCCACAGCTACCACTGATCAACACACTACCTCTCTGATCAAGGTATAGGAACGCTTCTGGAGAGATAAAGCCGTTAAGACGCAAATTCTTATGATAGAGTTTGTTGGGGGTAATAAGCTCCAAAGATTAGGCTATTCATCGAGGTCATTGCTCTTGCAATGTGCCTTCGAAACAACTTGATGAAGAAATTGTCCACTCTGACCAGATTCGCCCTGTTGTACAGGACCTCATTACGACAGAATTTTATGTACTCAGACTTTGGTGTTCTAAACAAACGAAAGCAAATGGGGGCTCTGCACTACGGATGAACATTCAGCCGTAGATTATTATTTTGTTGAATTGACAAATGGTGGTAGTAAATGCCTCGTTGGCGTAGTATACCGACCAAATAAATATGTAAGTCTTTCACATTTATACTCAGTTTTAGAACAGCTTTCTCCAATCTACAGTGATATTGTCTTATGTGGCGATCTAAATTGTAATCTACTGTGCGCAGAAACCTCACGATCATTTATTGAGAGCATCAATACACTTGGCCTATTTCCAGTGAACACAGATTCTCCCACGCATTTTTCACATCAAGGTGCTACTCTACTAGATATTTTCCTCACTAGCAATCCGGATAACACTCTGTTATTTTCGCAACTATCAGCACCAGCCTTTTCGAAACATGACTTAATTTTTGTGACTTTTAAAATTAAGGCAAATAATGAAGTTTCTTTCCACGAGTATAGAGATTTTAAAAACATTAATTACAATCATTTAAAAAACGACATATTTCAAATCAATTGGCAACAAATTTATTTCATGGATTCGTCGAACGACCAAACTAATTTTCTACAACATACTATTAGAATCCTTTTTAATAAACATGTTCCATTAAGACGTACCTCTCGTTTGGCTGAAAATAGTTCATGGTTTACCCCAGAAATACTTGAAGCAATAAAAGGGAGAGATTGTGCTTTTAGGCAATGGAAAAGATATAGGCTCCCGGAATATTACAGTATTTTTCGAAGTCTTAGAAATAAAGTGAATATTAAAATAAGGGAAGCCTAGAGCCGTTTCTATTCCAACCGACTCGACCCAAATTTGCCTTCTAGAACTCTCTGGAAACGCATTCGAGAATTAGGTGTTGGCCGGGAAAAAGAGGAATGACAGCAGACGTAAGTCCGGTTTGCGAAAATTCAATGTCCACAAGATGCCTACATTTCAGATACATCTTCGTACGATAATACTGCTGAGAACTGCTTTTATTTCAAAAGAATAGAAGAACAAGAAGTTGTAAGGGCTGTTCTCGATATAAAATCAAAGGCTATGGGCATTGATGAAATACATCCACTTTTTGTAAAAATAATTCTGCCACATGTACTTCCTGCTATAACACATATATTTAATACAATTCTTTTAACAAATTCTGTTCCACATATATGGAAGAAAGCCAAAGTTATACCAATCCTAAAGAGAGCTCCTACTCGACATGTGAAAGCCGAATATAGGCCAATTTCTATACTTCCATATCTCTCAAAAGTTTTGGAAAAAATTTTACATAAACAAATATCAGCTTTTGTTAACGATAACAAACTCTTAAGTAGATTTCAATCCGGTTTCAGCGTAAAACATACTTGTGTTTCAGCTGTACTTAAAGTCTCTGATGACCTAAGGTGTTCTATAGACAAAGATCTGGTTTCTTTTCTTGGACTGCTGGATTTTTCTAAAGCGTTTGATACTGTAAACCATCAAATACTCGTCTCTAAATTGAGGAAATATTTTCGGTTTTCCAACTCGGCCGCCAAACTGATGTTTTCATATCTAACAAATAGGACACAATCAGTTGTAATAGGTGGAAATGCATCAAATTTTTTAGAACTCTCCTCTGGTGTGCCTCAGGGTTCCATATTAGGCCCATTGTTGTTCACGATGTTCATCAATGATCTAGCGCTTACGGTTAAAAATTGTTCCCTGCACATGTACGCTGATGATGTGCAAATTTACTTAAGCTGTAAACTTGGATTGGTTGAAGATGGGGCTAATAAATTGAACAGTGATCTTAATAGTATAATGGAATGGTCAGATAAGTACAGCTTGCAACTAAATCCAAAAAAGTCCAAGTGTTTAATAATTTACAAAAGTAAACTTGACTTAAGCTATTTTCCGAAAATATACTTAGGTACAACAGTGATTCAATATACTGAGAAAGCAAAGAACTTGGGCATTTGGTTTGACTCCACGCTTAGCTGGGACTATCACATATGGTTGTCAATAGGTAAGATCTATGGCTGTCTGCGGAACTTATCTTTATCCAAGCATTTCACACCCGAACACATTAAAATACGAATCGCTAGGTCAATTATTATGCCGCTTATAACTTACGGGTGTGAAATTTTCTGTTGTCTAAATTCCGAAACAAAAAGAAGTTTAAATGTAGTATTCAATAATGTAGTCCGATACATATATAATCTAAAACGCTTTGGTCATGTATCAGGGTACATGAAAAATATATTTGGATGTAACTTATTAACGTATTTTAAATATTGCGCTCTTAAGTCTTTAAATAATATCTTGATTAATAAAGAACCTTCGTACCTTCATGAAAAAATTAGATTTGCTACCTCATCAAGATCGTTTATATTTGTACAGCCAAGATTCACCTGCACTAATTCCGAACGCCAATTTTTTGTTTTTGTTTGTAAGACATCGCGGTACCAAACACTTTGAAAGAGTTTTATTCAGATATCTCAATAGTCAACAATTCTTAACTTTTATAATATTTTTTATCTATTTATCTTTATTTATTTTTTCTCTTAATGTGCATATATATATAAATCTTTATTATTTCCTTTGTTTTTTTGCTCGACTTATCATTATTTTTCTCAGTTTTGTTTTATGTTTAACTTCGTTAACTTAATTTAATTCAACTTAACTTTTACTTTAAATGGGCCCCAGGTCTAATGTGAAAGATGTTATAAATTATATAAATAAATAAAATAAATAAAGTCACGCTGCAAAAGTAATGCAATGAACTCGATCTTAGGCCCTGATCTGTATGCGACCAAATCGTCTGCGTACGCTATGGCATGGTGAAGTGATCGTATGAGATCGCTCGTGTAAGTATTGAATAGGATCGGCGAATTAACCGCACCCTGTTGCAGACCATTTTTTACTTCAAAAGTTCCAGCGGACGTCACATTGCCATTTTTCACAATAAACTTCTTACTGGTGAGCATGTCATAAAGTATGTACAGCAGTGGTTTACTTATGCCCAGCCTGCTTAACTTGTAGAAGAGTCCCTCTAACCATCCGGTGTCGAAGGCCTTCTCCAAGTTAACCAGGCATGCACCCGTGCATTGCTTCTTCCTTTTATTTCACTGGATATCGGATACCAGTTTAGACGCGTCCGCTCCTATTCTCTCACTTTATCTGCCATCTCGCTTACACTTATTAAACTTGAAAAGAGTCGCATCTTTGAAACCAATATAAGTTTGCAAGTTATGCAACATAAGTTTTAAGTGAACATAAGAAATAAGATAGTGTGCTTTTCGGTTTATCGTTATACAGCACGATTGTTTCTATTACTAGAAACACTGAATTGTAATGGCTGAGGCTTGAATCAATAAACTAGAACTCAACAAATTAACACATTACCCTTACGTTGTAGCCATCCACCAGCCTGGAAACTTGTGGTTCCCAATACAATGCATTGCATTAGGCTCGTGACTTATTCTTCCTAGTTCGACGAGGTTACGATCTGAAAATAAGGGATCATAACCCTCCCACTTCACTGCATTTCTACTGATCCGCTTGTGTGATTCGCCTGTTTGACCTCCGAAAATATCGCCCGGCCTCTCGATTTTGGATCATTTCATTACCGAGGTAATTCAAATGCTGATGTCGTCGCATTTGTGTGATCCAGGGGTTTATAGGCCTGCCTTTCCTTCACGATGTCCTTGGAACGCTCATTGACTTTGCCTTTTTAACATGCTTCAAATGATCTCTTTTTTGAACATGACAATACCAGCTGAGCCGGTCGCGCTCTATTTTTCCTGAAATCGATTCTTTCACGTAAAGGCTTCAACGGATCTTCGAACTTCTTATTTGATTAAGCTTTGTCACTCTTGCTGTTATGCGATGCATCTTCATCACAGCTGCTGTTAATTTACTCTCATACTTTTGTACATTGTCAAACATTGTGAGCCGTACATTATGCGAGCGCTGGACGCATAACTTGTGACATCAGGCTCGTGACATTCTATTAAAAATTCGGGAGTGACACCAATAAAATCACAAAGCTCAAACAAAACTCTGCAGTTCTTAAGAGTGAAGTTTGAAATTCAAATGAGGGCATTTGTGCTGATTATTAAATAAAGAAGAAGTATGGTTGTTTGGGTCTGTTCAACCGTAACAGTATTCCTCATCGTACCACTCATACTTTCGAAAATCCTTGCCGACTTCAAACATAATTAGTCAATTTTATCTACTGGTCATTAACGTCCTGTTTCCATGCCACGTCGGTAAAATCCCTCAGCAGTATTTTATTGCAAAATGCCAATTTCGCGTATCACGATGTATAAACATTTTACCACCCTTCAAAATCCTTGTGGAATACTCACGTGAGTGGTTGTGAAATTAATAAATGATGAAGCTTTGAAGAGGTCTTGTTCCGTTGAAAAATATAATTCCGTGTCTATTCAACACTGCATGACCTTTTCATGTCCCATATATCGTACATAGGTCAGTCAACCTTCACATTTACCACCCCCGTGTCGCTGGAATGACAAACAAAATAAAAAGTTCAACATCCACTGACTATTTGTTTCCACTCTTCATCGGAAATTGAAATTGACTTGTGGAAAAAAAAAATATATATATGCTTAAGCGAAAGTCCTTGGAGTATATCACATATACTAGGGCTAATTAAATTGCCATGGGTGCGGATTCTTGCCTTCGCTGACACCTTGTTGAAAGGGAACGTTTTTTTTTCTTTTTATTAACTTGATAGCCGGAGTTAGCGCCACTCGAATCGATAATACATATTGGGCTATCGAATTATTGGGCTAGTGCAGCATTTTAAAATATTATATCGATAGACGCAGGGATTCCGTTTTAAAAGTGTGCATCAGGGCAGATGCTTATCTATTCGTGTCATACACTCTGTCTGATTCACTACAACATGATTCATCGACACTCGAAAGATTACGAAATAATTGTTTTAGTTTTTGGTGTGAAGACTTAAGTGGTAGTCATAAAATGTGCGACATAAAAAATGACAGGAAAATCCTTATCCTTGCATATCATGCCAGTGACATAGTTAGTGACACATACTCGTGAAAGGAAACTTCAAACGAGGAAGCTATTTTATTGACAATATGTCCTAACTGTTAGAACAGCAAAGAATTAGGTCACGTTTTACATGGAACTAAATTCATTGGAGGATTAAATAATTTTCTGTTTTAACATAAAAAAACTCTATTGAATTGTCCTTGTTAGGCTACTCGTCAGTCGTTAGTCTGACACAATTCAAATGAATGACGAGACAAGTTTAGTTGGATATGGTTATTGTATGCAGCCCTAACACCGCGCTGAATATAAAAGAATTGGAGATCGATATTTAAAGACAATTCTACCAAAGCTGAAGAAGAAGAAGACTCCTCCACAATCATCCACAGCGATGTTTTCAACAACGATGCTCTCTACTTCAGTTGAGAATTTTTTCCGATTGAGACTTGCTTTGTCTGAGAATTGGAGACACTGGACTAGAGCACTTTGCGCAAGTAACGCCCATTATACTACCAGGAGGAACAACTCTTTTTTCTTGAAATTACTTCTTCTTCCTTTTAAATAAGGAGCTTAGAAAATCAGGACACACTCACACTTAAAAATCTATCAGCTGATAGGAGCAAAGGTATGGAAATCACTTAGAGAATGTTTCGCAGTACCGTCGTCATCTCCATAGGCATCCCAGGGAGTGATGTTATTTAACCGTTAACCTTTGTGGTCGCTAAAGCTTGGTGGTCCGGACGCCAATAATTTCCTACGTTATGTCTGCTGATGCTAAGAGATGATTGTGGACAGTAGGTAGCATTTGTTTTTGGTGTGTCTATATCCTGAAGTTATACCGCCACCTGGAGTTATATCAGTCTACAGGAAACCTAATAGCTAAGAAACCCCTATCGTAGAACAATGCAATCACAACGTAGGTTTGAGTCCAGGAAAATTTGTGCTGTACAGAGATCTCATTTCCTGGAAAGACGTCTTACATATCGCCGCATTAACAATACTGGAGTCATAAAGTATTTGTCGTACAGCTTTCTGATTTCTAGAGTAAGCAAATGGTGGCAGAAGTACGCGGTACAATGGATCAATTTCTGTTCAAAGTGTGTTTCGATGGCCACTTCATACCAACCAAACTCCGGAGCACTTTGGACCAAAGTAAACTATTTTCAAACTAAAAGCATCCTTGAGAATTTGTCCCCTTACCCCTAGTCTCCACTGGCAATAATTCATTGCAAGAAATACATATGTCAAGAAATTGAAATTTCCAATGGAGACCGCAAATTTCTTGATATAATTATTTCATTTGTGGTCTCCATTGGAAATTGATTTATTTATTTATTTATTTATTTATCTACCGAGCTTATCTCTAACAGATAACAGAATTCAATTTAGGAAGTGGAAGTGGTTGATTCAGTATTGTATCTACGGCAAAGGTCTCGTGCAGCTGACTGTTGTACACAACAGATTCTCGTATACATGCACATGCTGCCCCACAGTGCTACGAGACACAGCAGATGAAACGGAGACGATACCACCAGTAACAACTAAGGAAGTTATAGAAGCCGCAGCAGCTATCAAAAGCAACAAGACGCTAGGGATGGACAGGATCCCGAACTTTGTTCTGAAGGAGGCGACCAAAACCAGAACATATGTCTTTACACATCTCTTCACAGCATGCTTAACAGAAGGAAAATTCCCATCTCAATGGAAACGGCAACGACTAGTCCTTGTACCAAAAGGCGACAAACCACCTAAGCAAACATCATCGTACAGGCCGTTGTGCATGTTAGATACACTGGGGAGAGTGCTCGAGAAATTTATACAGACAAGACTAGAGCAATACACGGAAAGAGACTCGGGGCTTTGTAACCGACAGTTTGGATTCCAAAAGAAACGAAGCACCAACCATGCAATACAAGCTGTGTGCCATATTGCACGTGAGGCAGTTGCGGGAGAAAGATGGCTCGGAGGAACAAAACAGTACTGTGTTGTGGTGACACTTGATGTCAAGAACGCGTTCAATTCAGCCGACTGGCGCTGTATACTAAAAGCACTGAGTGACCTGCAGGTACCAAACAACCACTGCGGATAATTGTGAACTATTTCGAAGACAGAACACTTTACTATGACACAGAAGAGGGACCAAAGAGGTACAAAATCATGGGAGGAGTTCCACGAGGGTCGGTCCTGGGACCAATTCTATGGAACATAATGTAGGATAGCATTCTAAGATATCAGGTTTAGAGCTAGCGGACCACAAAACCGAAGCCGTTCTCTTAAACAGCCATAAAAAGGTGGAGCACCTCACCATACAGGTCGGTGAGCAAACTATCGAATCGAAGCCGTACATCAAGTATATACATGGTAGTGTTGCTGGACCACAGACTCAGCTTTAGGCACCTAATGTACGAAGGCGAGAATGTCTCTTGGGCAGTAGCGGCACTATGCAGACTAATGCCAAATACTGGGGGAACAAGGCAGCCAATCAGAAATCTCCTAACACTCGTGACTAAGTCAATACTCCTGTATGCGGCCCCAATATGGGCATCAGCGATGCATCGTAAGTCATACATTAGAACGATGAACTCGGCGCATAGAATTGCATCTTTAAGGGTATGCTGCGCCTTTAGAACTGTATCGGCGGATACGATAAGCATAATATCAGGTCGAATGACCATCGATCTAGACACCAAAAAGACTGCAGACCTACGCGAAAACGAGCGCGATGACGGAACAACGTCTATAGAATGTATAAAAGCAGAATGGCAACATAGGTGGAACATCACAACCAAAGGCCGATGGTCATACAAATTGATCCCCTAAGTTGATGAACGGATTAGCAGAAAGCACGGGGAGGTAAACTACTACCTAGCACAATTTCTATCGGGACACGGATGCATCCGGGAGTATCTCTACAAGTACAGCCACTCGGATGACCCATTCTGCTAGCACTGTGAATGAAAAGTGCAGAAGGCAAAGCATGTACTGATGGAATGCCAAAATTATACCAGGGCCAGGATAATCCTTGAAAGAGCAATTGGGGGGCAAGTGATCCCAAGAAACCTGACCTCATTTATGTTGGCGAGGAGCGAAGGTTAGGAGACTGCAAATGAAATAATCACAAGTATGTTGCAGCAACTGCGTATAGAGCAACGAGCAACGAGAAACGCGAGAAACGAAGATCCTGCCAGCTCTGGCAGGGATGCCGCAGGAAAAGAGAAATCGGAGGAGTTTTTTTTAGCACGTAACCATGCAGGAGCATGGAGTCGGGCATAACTCGTAGCACGGGCTACAAGTATCCATAAAGGATTTTTACGGCGCATAAAAAAAACAAAAAAATACACATTCTGCCACAGGTCGCATTGTCAAACACACCAGCTACGCCCTCGCGTTGTTTATCTAAGCTCAAGTGATTGCGAGCGGATTGGTGTCTTCTTACCTGATGAAGGGAATGTAAAGCTGAATACTAAAGCTTACAAAATATTGTTTTGATTTAATTGCAAAATCTCTACAAGATTCCTCTATCGAGAGCGCTTTACTTTAACCTTTAAAGGTTCCAGTCTCTCCTCTAATTGATATTAGGTAGGCTATAGAGATCGCTGGAGGTGTCCGACATATTGGGTTTTGAATAACGTTGCATAGCTTATAGTATTTTTCTTGTCAAACCCTTTCAATTGATACCCATATACCCAAGAAAAAAGTAATCCTCCATATAAGGTGTAGAATAACGCCACATAGCTGTCGTATTCTATTCGTCAAACCCTTTCATGTCAAGGGGGTTGTAAAGAAAAAGCTAATTCGCCACCTTAGAATGCCGAAATCTACAAATTACTAAAGAATTTATAGCCCTACACTTGCTCAAAGTTTTATAGCCAACATGCGCACAAGTTATAGTGCTCCCAAATAACTCCCCGAACAACAACACAAATTCTCTAGTGTTCAGAAGAAGCACTACTACGAAAAAGTAGTCTTCATTCTTAACAAGATAGCTAGAAATGAACCGCCTGGAGTAGTCCATGAACATGATCAAGCGGACAAGTTGAAGTACAAGGCAGGTGATGAAGAAGGTATAGGATCATCAATTGTGATGATCGGTTCTCAAAGGACTCCTTTTGCCGTTGCATCGCCAAGCGAGATGATACTTATATATGTATATATATTTGGCGCAACAGCTCTTTAAAGTGCCAGGGCCTAGCTTCTCGCAACTACTCATGTTGTGTGCGTTATATTTTTCATACGAATGGAAGGGACCTACAGTTTAATGCCGAACCCGAACGGCGATCTGAGAAGCTTTTTTCGTGACAGCAATACTCTCGGCAGCAATACTTCCTGATGAAGTTCAGCATCTTTCCTGTCGAAACGCTGGAGAGCTCCTCGAGATCCTGGAAGAAATATTTACCAAGGAACTTTTTTCCGGGGTGTTGAAGACCCGGGCGGTTGCACAAGAACTGGGTATTGTCCTCTACAGATTTCCTCCTCCGTCAGGAGTAGTTTCTTCAATTGGTCACGCAGAGTGTTATTCCCCGTGATGATGCCGTCGAGGATGGAAAGGGATTTCCTATCTTTCCGAGTAATCTTCTCGGCCATAGCTTCCTAGTGGTGGCACAAGTTTCCATGGAGGTCCATTTTGTGTTCGCCTCTCTAATGGCTTTATTCCCTGCAACGAGCTTGAGTGTGCAAGGCGTGATACACCCAGAGGGTTCAACTTGTTCTAGTAAGGCTGCTGAGCCGATTCTTGCTAGCTCGTCGGCTTTCTTATTGTCTGGAGATACCCCCAGAGACGCAGCAGAGCGATACTTTGTGCTGTGTTCCAAGAACCCTGAGCTCTTCTCGACAACACTTCACAAGCTTAAATTTAATTTCTATGGCAGTAATCGGTTTTATAGCTGCCTGGTTGTCGATAAAGTGTGTGATGCCTTTTGGTGGTATTGCCCTTACCGCAGACTCACGGGCGGTTGTTGCCACCGCTAAGACGTTTGCTTGGAAGACGCTGCTGTGGTCAGGAAGTCATATGGATTTCGATATACCTATGGGGTCAATGAAAATGCCTGATCCTACGGTAGTGCTGTAGATTCGGCATTAGGTATATGACCGCTTTTCCTTTCTTTTCTTTCTTCCCTGCTAGGGTAGGCGGTAGAAAAAGGCCTTAGAAAGCCTAAATATGGCGTCATGTATTCCGTTATGGGCACGAGAATTACCCCGCCTTGAGGGGTGCACCTAGAGGCGTATGCTTCGAGCTTTGAACCCTTAAGTTCGTTGGATATGTGTCTCTCCTCGAGTATGCTTACAATCCAGTTAATTAGACTGATGACGATGTTTAGGTTTCTTAGAGTTCTTTTAACCGCTTCGGTATTTACATTGTTGAAGGCCCCTTCAACGTCCAAAAATGCAACTAGTGTCAACTTTTTATCTTTAAATTATTTTCCTATATTGCCGACAACATGATGTAGGGCAGTTTCCACACATTTTCCCTTTGTGTATGCGTGTTGGGCTCGGGATAAGTCCCCCGGACGTATTCTACTGCGTATGTAAATGCGGAGCAATCTTTCAAGCGTTTTCAGGATAAAAGAGGTAAAGCTTATTAGCCTGAAGTCCTTTGCGGTGGTGTGACTAGCCTTGCCCGCCTCGGATATAAAAACCACCTTTAGCTCCATCCATGTTCTTGGTATGAGACATTGTTTAAGACTACCAGCAAATATGTAGCTCTTTGGGTACTGGGATAATTATCGGTGCAGTTTTTTGCAGCATGATCGGGATAATCGCATCAAGTCCTGGGGATTTTAAGGGGGAGAACGAACTAATTGCCCACTTATTCTATCCTCTGTTACCAAATCTGCAGGGGGGACCGATTCGCTGTTATTGTTGTTATTAGTACTGCTGCGTGGTACGTTCGTACACTGCGAGAAGTGCGTTTTAATGAGCAATTCTAGGGATTCCGAACAAGACTCGGTCCAGTTTCCTTCCTCTGGAGACGATTCTCCCTGGGTAAAGGGACCAACCATCATGGGACCTAAAGACAACCAGTATAACCTAATTGACAACCTAAATAATTGCAACGCTCTGTCGACTTGACGGCAATCAAATTGGAGAATGCAAAACGGAACGAACCTGTATATCCCATCCATTTACATGAACCGGAACAGACAAGCGCGCCCAGAAGAGGTCCAATATCTAACATCCGCCATCGACACAACAAAGGGTAACCTTCTTATGGGCAGAGGCGCCAACGCTAGACATGCGCTATGGGACAGCACAGAGACCAACGACCGAGATGACCGGCCCTAGCGAGACCAGTGAGTGTACCCTAGGCAAACCTTTCTTCGACGACCTGGGAGAAATATCTGAGATAAGGATTGGAGCCCTCATTCTTGATTGAGCCCTCTTTCTTTACCTAAACTCGACAGGCTGGGTTTAGCATATCCATCATCCCCAACCGTATCTTCCATTCACTAACATACTATATATGGACTGCTAATAGCCAACTACGCGTTGGTTCCAACATAAGCGCTAGCTCTCTTGGTTCGGAGTGGAAAAAAATGGAAACTCATACGTATTCGAAATTTCGTTGGATGCAGTTGGGTGTACAGAGACAGTGTTTTCATTGACAAATTACATAAAAAATTGGTTCCTTATAAATGAATGGTGTCCCATACTTCACGCAAAATGTAATTTTGATAGAAAATACGGATTTTTAATTAGAAAGCTTAAATTTTTTATTGATTCATAGAATATACAGATTGGGGTTTTGTATGGAATAGCACATCGGATAAATGGCCGCCACGGCTTTGCTGGCAAGTACGTACTCTTTCATTGAAATTTTCTATGACCGTTTCGCATAAATGTGACTGAATTTCATTAACACACCTCCCAATTTCCTCTTTCAGGGCGTTGGTGGTCGTGGGCTTGTTTGCATAGACCTTTGACTTCAAAAAACCCCAAAGAAAAAAGTCCAATGGCGTTGAATCGCAAGATCTGGATGGTCAATTCTGATCGCGAGAACGGCCGATTACACGATTATGAAATGACTCATGCAGTAATTGAACTGTTTCTCTGGCTGTATGGCATATGGCACCGTCTTGTTGAAACTATATGTTGATCACATCCATATCTTCTAATTTAGGCACTAAAAACTGGGTTATCATGTCACAATAACGAACACCATTAAGACATCGAGGGGTTCCAGAAACCTCCGTACAGATGATTATGGACATGTACGAAGGAGCAAAGACAAGAGTAAGATGCCCCGCTGGAGTAACCGAAGAGTTCCCAATCAAAGTCGGGGTGCACCAGGGAAGCGTCTTAAGCCCTTTGCTCTTTATTACAGTCCTTGATTATCTGCTTGAAGGTAAAGTGATGGACCCCAAGGTACAACAGTTATTCTTTGCTGACGGTGGAACCATCATAAGTGAGGATCCTACATTTCTGCAACGAGCACTTAATGTGTGGGTGGACGCTCTTGAGGGAAATGAGTATCGCATTAGTTCAAAAAAGACAGAGTACTTGTGCTGTCCGTTCTCTGATCCACTCAGGCCTATTCCAGACATTTATTTAAATGAAACAGTGCTTCCCAAGTGCGAAAAGTTCAAATATCTGGGATCTATGATCAATAGCAAAGCAACTTGTGATGACGACATCAATGATCGCGTAAGCGTAGGGTGGATGAAGTGGAGAGAAAATTCCGCTATTTTCTGTGACAGAAAAATGCCAACTAAGTTGAAGAGAAGGCTCTACACCGCAGTTGTGCGTCCAGCGCTAACATACGGTTAACAATGTTGGACGATGTACAAAACGTATGAGAGTAAATTAACGGCAGCTGAGATGAAGATGCTTCGCATGACAGCAGGAGTGACAAAGCTTGATCGAATAAGAAGTTCGAAGATCCGTGGAAGCTTTCACATCAAGTAAACCATCGTACAAAAAATAGAGCTCGACCGGCTCAGCTAGTATTGCCACGTTCAAAGAAGAGATAATTTGAACCCTGTTGAAAAGGTAATATCAATGCACGTTCCAAAGACATCGCGGTGTAGGAAAGGCAGCCCTATAAACGCCTGGATCAGACAAATGCGACGATATCGGCATTTCATTGGCCTCAGTAACCGAGTGATCCAAAATCGGCTGGCCTGCCGATATTTTCTGAGGTCAAATAGGCGAACCCCACAGGCGGATCAGTAGAAATGCGGTGAAGTGGGCGGGTTATGATCCCTTATTTTCGGATCATAAGCTCGCTGATAAAAGGAAGAAGAAGAAGATAATGAAGACCAATAATTGTTACTGCCTGACCAGCCGCATTTTCGAAGAAGAATGGTCCGATAATGCCTCCAGCCCAAAATCCGCACCAAACAGTCACGCGTTGTGAATGCATTTGTTTCTCAACAAATACTCGTGGGTTTTCTGAACCCCAAATATGACAATTTTGAAGATTAACGAAGCCATCAAGATGAAAACGAGCTTCACCATTTTGTAGGAAAATTGCGGACTGTAGCTGACAAACCTTCATTATTTTTAAAATATTGCTCAACAATGAAAATGCATTGTTCTTTCGTATAGCGCTCCATTTTTACTAACCCCGAAATGTCAGCTGTCACATTGTTATTTTTTTTCCGTTGGCACCACTGTACTATTAAATGGCAAAAAAATTCAAATTGTGCGTGAATTATGGGACACCCTTTATAAGAATATTGTGCAACTGATGGGGCAGTCAAATGCATATACAACGATTTTTTATTTAAATTTTGTTGTGCTATCTATCAATAATTATTTGAACTAGCACATTTTGCAGATGACATCTGTTGCAAACAATGCCTCAACAATTTGAATTTCAACCGTTTTACTTACCAAATCCACACAAACCTAAGAAATGTTCTTTACCAATATATGGAGAAATTCAAGATGGTTGGCAAGTTGCTTCCACATTTTTCCACTCCGAACCAAGAGGGCTAGTTATGTTAGCGTCATATTTTGGGCAGAAATTGTATTGAACTCACATTTCACTACTAGTCCACATATAGTACGTCCATGTACATTGTACTTACCCTCGTTACAGTCAGAAGATGAGGCAATATTGCGACTCAGAGAAATATGCATTACCTGTGTCCATGCAGTTGACTATCTAATCTCCAAAGAATGGTTACATAGAAAATATACATGTTCCCCATGTGCTTTTCCCAAAAATAAACAATTAATTCTTTTCATGTACTCGTATACATACATATATGCAAATCTATTTCCATACAATTCTACAATTTCTTATCGCTTATGAAGTCACGTATCTTTGTGAGCTGCATATGTATGAATGCGTAAAATTTTTCCACAAAAACACCGCATGACCTCATTCATGTGCGAAATTTCCATTGCATGCATATTATGTATCCATACATCTCTCCCATTTTATACACACACTTAAATCCATCATGTCAATCCGTAAGTTAAACAAACAAGTGAAGGCTTATCAAAACGTAAACAGAACGACACATTCCACACGTTTATAATAAAGTCCATCCACAAATTCGAGTTTCTTAAAGCAACAACAACAATAAACCGGCAAACGTTGCTTGGAATATTTTTTTTATTTGTTCTCTTTTTGTATCTGCAATCCATTGGCACAACCAACACACCCACAATTTGGTTACCAAAAATTGGCGTCTTCATATCGATGCGCGCCTGATTACACTTTCGGAACCATCCATTCGCACTAGTACAGAAAAGAACAACAACTTTTTATTTATTTTTTTTTTTCCTACTCAATATGAGCTTTTTTGTGGCATCTATCGTATATCGGAGCCCGATGACGATCCGGCTCATTAAAATATTAAAGTATCTGACGACTCCAAATAGCTGCAAAGCATAAAGCTTCGAACTCAGTCGTTTGAGATAGTCGCATTGGTTTGGACGCGAAGTGCTATTCTTCCCCAAGTTTAGATAAGAAAAAAGAAAAGAAATAGAATTTTGTGTGAATATATTTTTCATTCTATTATTTTTAAAATAAAAAATAAAGTGAATAAATCTTAAAAGTGTTTTTTAACAAAAAAAAAAAGTGTTTAAGTCAAAATATAAAAAAAGTTTATAGTGCACTTAAAAAACAAGTCTTTAAGGAATCCCCCTGAACGTATCCTGAGTCTGAAACTGAATTGTAAGTTGTGCACCTGCCCTAAATTATTATTTTTTTTTGATCTTCGATAATTCTGACAATAAATTGACTTAAGATCTATCAAGGGTTGTGGTAAATGGCATGTGTTAGTACTTTGTTGTCAATTTGATTATCCCCTCGACGATTTGTCCAATAATAAGCGAAGGCTACTACTTAAATCACTCTTAAGGGTAGTTATGAATTTATTATGAATTTTAGGACTGTTGTATCTACTTTTTTTTTTTCGGGGGTGTTTGGGCACTGTTGTCAATCGTTGCGTTGTGTGCAGATAGCCGGGTGTGAGAGCAATTGAATTAAAGGCCAGGCGTACTGGCTCCACGCATTCATTTGGCTTGGTTCCAACTTGTGAGTGTGTGTAAATTTTTTAATTCCCATGATGCCGCTAGGGTAGGCTAAAGTGAGAGAGAGAGAGAGAGATGGGGTTATTTCGAAATCGGGATATAGGTACCTATAGCTCATCATTGGCAACACTTCCCTTTCGTTTCAGTTACAGTGTAGGTGGCTAATGTAAGCGCTGATTGTTTATGTTGATAACGATTTAGTTGAAAAGATTGAACATTTTCGAATTCGCCTTTTTTTTAACCGAAAATTCAAAGTGCTGGAGAACGTCTATGGCTGTCAATTTAATTGGCGGGGCGGGCGTCTTGAGTGAATATTTATGGTTCATATTAGGATTTCATGTATCTAATTCAAACTTTTTTTTTTTTGATTTAAAGTGATGATGAAACTATTCTAAAAAAAAGCCCATGCATTGTTGTAGTGACTTTTCTGTTAAAATTGTGATTTCGCACGGTTTTATCAGATTGTTTTTTTTTTTGTTTTTAGATAGGCATGTCTATTTTACATGAATATGTCGTGTCACGGTTGTTGAGTATGAAAAGAGCAAGTAGAGAGATAGACTATAGTTTGTAATTATGGTTTGTTCAGTATTTTTGTTAGAGCTAAGCACAGGGGTGGATAAAACCTAATCGCTATATTAGTCATCTTTAGAATATGAATGGAAGGGTGTTTGGAGGCATGTTTTGTTTAGGAACTCGTTATGGTTGTGCGATTTCATTGGTAGCAACAAAAATTGCTTTAAACGCGTCAATAGATCTTGATGGCGTTGAAACTTTGTTAGAAATGGGTCAATTACGTTACGCTACATGGCTATCGTCTAGAATTAATTCCTGATTATTCCCATAGGCTTGTGTAAGTTAGTTTTAAGAGAGCTTGTAATAGTTTTAGCTTAACCGTCAAGAAGTTATGTGATTACCAACGATGCTGTTGGACCTGACGACTTACCGACCTAACTTCTCAAATCAGCTGGTGATGAATTAGGAGAGGGCATGCACCAACTCACCTATAAGATTTAGTCAGACGAGTGAATGTCTGATAAATGGATGGATGGAATGCCCGATCAACAAGAAAAGAGACCCCCTCAACTGCGCCAATTATAGCGGCATCAGTTTCCTCAATATTACTTACTTACTTAGGTGGCGCTACAGTTCGGGGTGAACCTGGGCCTCAACCAACAAGCCTCTCCATTTAGCTCGGTCTTTAGCTAATTGCCTCCAGTTGTGCACTCCAAGTTGGTCGAGATCCCCTTGAACTTGTGCGCACCACCTACGGCGAGGAGGTCTACTACTGCATCGTCCCCCGTGGTTAGATTCGAAGACTCTGCGGGCCGGAGCGTTGGTGTCCATTCGCTCTAAATGTCCTAGCCATCTCAGACATCCAACACACAGTTTTTTTTGACTAGGTCGATATCGCTGTACAGCTTGTATAGTTCGTGATTGAATCTTCTCCTCCAAAACCTGTCAACGCAAACGGGACCGAAAATCTTACGAACAATTTTTCTCTCGAAGCGACCAAGGATATCTTCATCCTCTTTTAATAAAGTCTATGTTTCAGCGCTGTAAAGCATGACTGAGATGATCAGGGTCTTATACAGAGTCTCTTTAGTTATTCTAGATAGGACTTTACTGACGAATTACTTTATAAGCACAAGAAACAGCGATTGGCAAGAGTTATCCTTCGCTTGTTTCTGCGCTGATCTTGTTTTTCGAGTTCATAGCAGAGCCAAGGTAGACAAAGCCACTTACTACCTCGAAGTTATAGCTGCCCACTGTGACGTGACTGTGGCACAAGCGGCCAAATGGGTTTAGCCATAAACGAAGAAAACATAAGTACATGCTATCAATAAGAAGGGACAATCAACACCGACGAATTGGGCAGAACGTCACAGTGGGTAGCTACAACTTCAAGGTAGTAGGGGAGTTTTTCTTGGCTCAGCACAGAAACTAAGCGAAGAATAACTCTTACCAATCGCGGTTTTTATGAGCTAGTGAGGTAATTCAAGAGTAAGGCCCTATCTTGAACAACTAAGGAGACTTTGTATAAGACCCTATTCATCCCAAAGTTTACTTACATTTTTCATTAGGCTGAAAATTGGCTTAATCACAATTAAGGATATTATAAATTGGGAAGTTTGTATAGCAGCAAGTAGGAAATGAGGTTTGACTCCTTCGGTTTTCATATTTTGTACATCCAGATTCTCTAATGAGCAACAGATATATTCATCGACACCATAGAACAAATTGAGTGAATTCAAATCCTCAACCCAATGCGTTTCGCAAAATTTTAAAAGACGGTTTTGTTTTGCTTTTGGGCAAGACGCCTGAATTGTGTCTTTTAAAGCTAGAGCTGCTTTATGTTATTAGATAATCGAAATAAATTAACAACCTCTTTAATGGTTCCTATGCAAATTTGAACCCCCCCCCCCCCTCCCGTGCGTTCGCGCCTGATACCCACCGCTTTGTTCTTCTTGAGAGACTTGATTGCTGTTATCATTTCAGTTTTACTGGGAGGTACGGTGCGAATTCGGGAATTTGTTGCTTCGAACTGCTCATTCGAATTCAAGATCATACCGCCATCGTCTAAGTGATTTGGCACTGTAGCAAAATGTTCTCTCCATCTAGTGAGCTGATCCTCATCCGAAGTCAGAAGGTTACCGTCTATACTCTTCACTGGATTTGGTTTGGAGTTTTGACCACCAATGAGCTCCTTAGTGATGCTGTAAACAGCCCTACTGTCGCACCTACTCGCTGCTTGCCCCAGTCGTAAAAGCATTTATCACAGCACTCCAGTGGTCATCCATGTTCTATTGCAATATGCTGCTGATTGCTTCTGCTTCTAAAGCAAGATGGTCCCTGAACTGTTGGCGCACTTGGGGAACCTTGAGCCTATCGATATTAAACCTGGTGATGCTAAGTAGGTTTGAGCGGTTGCTGTTCACGGATGCAGTACGAAGGCGTAAATGAGCTACCATAAGATGGTGATCTCGTTCTTGTCCGACGTCAGCTCCACGTCTGTTTCGGACATCCAGGAGACAATTTCTAAAGCGGTGACTGATCGCAATGTGGTCGATCTGGTTGGATGTTTGTTGCTTATCAGTAGGGACCCAACTGATCTTATGCGTACCTCCGATTACTAGGCGGTTGGTATTGCAGAAGTCCACATTTCACCATTGTCATTACGGTCTCCCACGCCGTGAACTCCCATCACATGCTTAAGCATGGTGTTGTCGCTTCCCACCTTGGCATTGAGATCTCCCATCACCATTACGATGTCCCCATTAGGCGTTTGGTTGTAGGCGGCGCCTAAGTGGCTATAAAAATCATCCTTTTCATCCTCAGTCGCCTCTAGAGTCGGAGCATAACACTGTATGATGGTAATTTTTCTAACTCTACTCTGGAACCTAGCTGTCAATATCCGGTCACTATGGGGTTTCCAGGATATGAGGCTACTACGTGCTGCTGGAGTTAGCATGAGTCCTACGCCGGAACTCCGTGCACTTCCAGATGGTTTACCAGAATAGAGCATGACAGTGATTTTTGTTGGGGAGATGTATTCCCCAGCATCGTACCATCTTATCTTGCTCAGCCCTAAGATGTCGATTTTATACCGTGCGAATTCGCGCTCTAATTGGAGGAATCTGGCGTTATAAGGCCCTTCCTTGAGTGAGTCCCAGATGAGAGAAATTCTCAGATGACACCACGAGGGGGTGGGACTAGGGCTTACTAACAGAGCTGCTAGGTTTTCGGCTGCAGTGGCTCCTTCTCGTTACTTAGCGGAGATGCTGTCCCTACGAGGCCTTTGTTAGTGGTTTGCCATCCAAAACTTTTACGGAATAAAAATTGGAAAAGTTGCCAGAAAAATGGAAATTTTGGAAAAAACTGAGTTATTTTTTCCATGGGGAAAAATGTGTGTACCAATGTTTGTATGCTATGGACTCCGAAACCACTAAACCGATTGAGCTCAAATTTTCAGACAATTTTTTGTATTGACCCTGGTCAAAATCGGTCCACTACTTTAGTATTATAGTACTTTAGTACTAAAAAAAAAGGTATTTCGTTAGTCGCAGCAAAGCACGACGGATACCATCAGTCAAGCGGTTTGCTCACTACTTTAGTGTTATAGTACTTTAGTACTCAAAAAAATTAATGTATATATATATATTCAAGGTTGGATCACTTACAAATAGACTTAGCCCCAGGCGCCTGCCAGACAGTTGTTGTTCCAGGCGCATGCCTGACAGTTGTTGCCCCAAATGCCTGCCTGCCTGACAGTTTCTTTTTTTGCTAGGCGCAGCAATGCTCGCCGGGTACCCGCTAGTAATTCAATAATTATTATCTCTGTGATTTTATATAATATAAATATATTTTAATTTATATTTAGAGAAAAAAAAACCATACATATATGTACTGAATAATATTCTAAAAGCTTCCGCTCATAATTCTCCCCCTATACGCCATCTAGCTCATTTAATGCATTTAGCATTTCATCCGAAAGAAAATTTTTACCAAACACATGCTGTCTTGTTTCACGAAGTACCGAACATTTTCCAATGAAGTGTAAGACATCTTCTCGTTCTCCTAGGTTGTATAATTCACACAAGCATGGCAGGGCTTCCCTATGTGGTATGTACTTCACCCTTAAACAAGCAACAACTTTATCATCATTGATATTTCCTGTAGGTACACTATTTTTATCATGGAATTAATTATTCTCTGATAAGTTGTGGTTCAAGCGGTTGTAAATGGCTCTGTGCATTGATGATTCGGTTTCCTCTCTGTATTTCGCTGCGTAAAGATCATCCATACCTTCGATTAATCTATATAAGACTGGCTTCCAGTTTGCCACATTATCAATACTCAAATCCAATTCTATCCTACATTGGCTCACAAGATCCAGCCATTCCGCAGTCGAACGCCACAGGCGGATTAGTAGAAATGCACTGAAGTGGGAGGGTTGTGATCCCTTATTTTCGGATCATAACCTCGCTGATAAAAGGAAGAAGAAGAAGAAGATCCAGCCATTCCGCGTACCAGCTTGTTTTACTGGCAGCTGTCTTTAGGGCTCCTTTCTTTGGAAGTCGTGCATCTGGCATATTCATCACTTTAAGAATATAGTTGACCTGGAGTTTTAAGGTTTTGATGAACAAAGGAGAAAGACCTGTTTCAACCATTAACAAGTTTGGTGCATTAGAAGGGAGATGAAAAATACGGTTGATGTAAAATTAAGAAACATCGTTATCCATATGTCAGCGAATAATAATCTTAGTTTAAATGAAAGACCAACGGAAAGAGCAAAGAAACTGTGCTTGGATTTATTACAATCGGATAACCCTGAACTAATTTTAACGAACTCTGACGCTATAAGCTGACTAGCTAGCTGGAAATACCAGTACAATCAGAACTTTGCCGATATTACACAGATGGCAGAATGATTCCATAAATATGTGGCCCAAGCTGATTCTAATGGATTGATTTTCTATAACGTTCGCACATCAACACAGTCAGCGCTGTCCGTAGCGAAGATTATCCTACAGAACTACGAGTATAATACGTCCATACAAATAGGTTCATCTTTTAAACGCCTCTGTAGGAGTTCCAGAGACAAAGGAGAGAAAGAACTTATTTGTTTATATCCTTTGAACTTGACGAGTTATTGTTGAGAGTGATTCTATTTTACAACTTCAAAGGTCTGGTGAATATTAACGTCAGCAATTGGATACTTCCACACTTACCAAAAAGCTGCAGCCGACTGTATCTCTATCCAAATACACACAGCCTCTCTAACCTAAGCTAACCTATGCTATAAAGACTAAAGTCGGAAGTCTTGGAATGGTATCAGTAACATGAATATACCCAAAATATGAGGTGTCTGTGTTTTAATAAGTGCATGCATATGAATATATGACCAGTTAAAAATATTTTCTCATCAAAATAATGTTTTGAAATGAAGTCGCTTGTGGTCTTAACTATGAAAATGTGAGAGAATTCGACGAAGGTGCAATAAGGGGCGTGACATATATCGCAATTTCTGTAAAGGTAGGAGGATAGATTCGTCTAGATGTGGTCTATGATAGAAAGACATCCCTTTCTCTGGGCAGGTTTATGCGCAGTGACGCATGTGTTATCTCTGGCATCATTACTAAGAAAGAGCTGGAGAGATCTTCTTTTGTTAGGTTTAATCGCACAAATCGCTTGTGGCAAAAATACACTAGACAAAAAAAAACATTGAATCTGTCAGTCTTGGCAGTTACTTCTTCAAGGAGCTAGACAAATTCATAAAATTGAGCTGAGAAGTTAATATACATATTTGATTGTCCAGATAGCCTTTCTTAAGAGCTTTCCAGGATAATGGAAAATGAGTACCATGGACAAATAAATAATCATTTGGCACAATAAGCCCTTATAGGCCCGGAGTAAAACTTCTCGTAGCCATTCGTTCTATGCGTCTTGTAATGTTAATGGCAAAGTTATTAATGAAGACATTTTCCACAATGCCCGGCAAATTGATGAATAAATAACTTCTGGCCATTATCACAACCAGATTAAAGATCACTTTACCCCTAAATATGGTACAGCATGCATATACCCAAATTTAACAGAGTATGAATGTTAATGAGAGTGCACGCGTATATGATCCTCGTACATATACAGAAATATAATTTAACATATTACATAGAGAGCAGTCTGCGTTATGTATACTTCCCGCGGCAAACTATCTGCAGACTTTTGAAATTCGTGTTTGGTTATCCTTGCTTTTATCGGGTTTTAGCTAACAAAGACGTAAAGGTATGTATTATCTCTATACAATACCAGCAAAGTAATCAGGAAGCTAATCACTAAAGAATACAAGCTTTGCAATCAACTTGAGAACGGCTTGACAGGTTTATATGAAATACGTTTTATTGAATAGAGTACTCGTACCTATCATCATTTTCGTATATCACGCATATTTTATATTTTCTCCAGAAGACACGTGGGAGAAGGGTTGATGCACAATAATATACATACATACATATGTGTAGATAATACATTCTTCAAACGCGGGCGTATAATGTTCATGAGAACACAGGTGTAGGTAACTATACGTACGACGTTGTTTTGCTTTTTGTAGTACATCACTGCGAAAAATTTGGACCGATTTAGTTGATCTTAGCTGTTGAATGCTTCTTATCTAGTAAGCTATATACATATTTGTTAAGATCCAATCGTGCAGTGAACTAAGCTTAAATGTCTATCTGCTATTTTTCCTCTTTAATGTGGTGTCGGTGCTGTTATCCCGGTATGGTTATGGTAAGCAACGTAGGAGACAGTGATTGCGATTGCGTTAAGCGGAGTAAATACCGGGACTGTTTTTTTTTTTTTTTTTTTTTTTAAGGGGAGTATAAATGGAGCTAAACTGCACATTTTCCTTTCTTTCTACAAAAAAAGGAATCAATAATCCCGACTTCAGGGCTAAGAGGACCTAAGTAAGATGCTGACCGCTGTTGCATACAGATGGTGGGTGCAGTCTTTTCTGTTCTATTTGTAACGCGCTAAGTTGGTATACTTTGGTTCTCTTGGTCGGTTACGTACTTGGAAAGATCTACATTAGCAAAAATCTTTTTGATCTACATATGTACTTATATATACGAGTATCTTCCGAAATGATATAACGCCAAGGCAAAAGATAGCTATTTTTATAGATCTTGCGAGCCTCTTTAGATGGCCAATTCAAGGTAACCCTGATTTGAGTTCCAGAGCGTTTATGGAAACGAACTTGCTGATAAACTGGTTAGGCAAGATTCAGCCTTCCACAGCTCTTTCGCGGAATCAGTTTTGATTCCGCTGGGAGCAGTCAAAGCAGAAATATCCTCGAAATTCCTTGCTAAAGCCAACCTCAGATGGACTGGGTTAACAAAGTGTGTCATATCTAGAAAGATTTGGCCAAACCATAACAAAGTAAAAACAACTGACTTCCTTGACAAAACGCACAGGGACATCGCCAGGTTAACAGCGACCACTACGGGTTACTGGCCTATAAAAGACCATGCAGTCAAACTAGGCATCCCACACAACACACACTATCGCAGTTGCAATGTGGCAACTGAGAAAGAAACCCTTGTCCACTTTTTATGTGGCTGTCCGACACTAGCTAGGATCAGACAACGGGCTTTAGGAAAACTCTTTTTCAATTCCTTGGGGAAGTCTTAGAGAGAAACCTCAAAGATTTAATAATCTTTTTAAACTCCACAGGTTGGATCTAGAGATTCGTCACCAACTCACTTTCACATCCAGATGCACGAGTTCTGTGGTATCAAAACGGCACCTAGTGCTAATTGGGTTCTTCTTTAAAAAGAACCACCACACCTACCTACCTATTTCCCAAAAAGCTGTCCTCGCAGTAATACTTCCATATGCTAAATTTTTTTATTTTCTCTACTGATTTCCCTATTCCACATGATGAACCGTTTTGTAGGTTTCACGACCGTTGGGCTTAGTAAAGCACTACTTTCGTAACCTTCATGACAGAACCTCGCAATGATGCAGGTACAAAATCTAACCTTAAACTGTCTGCACGTACACTAATGCATAAAAATGGATAGATATACCTCTGTATAAACAGAGCCATGCGCTGCGTAGCGTTTCTACATTGCAGAATAATGAAATAATAAATTTCAAGATGTTAAATTTATATTTCTACTCTTAACTTTTATTGCGGGAAAAACACATTCTTTCCTTGCTCACTCAGTTTTTAGGACTTTTCTCCTAGTGGCTTTATACGACTTTCTAATTTCCACTCTTACGAGTAAGTGAATCCAGCTGTTCCACTGCAATTACATTTAAGAAAACGCCAAAGTCATTCATTGACTGATGCATTTATATTAATAAGTTCCACAGTACTATTCTCCCACAATTCTTACGAGTATGTATTTAAGAATTATGTCATGGCTTCCATTCTGCGCGTGATGGTACTGGTAAAATATCAATAAACTTTACTGCCACCATCAGACGCGAACAAATGACTAGGTCATCAGCGTAAAATGCTCAAACAAAATTCTGTGCACAGCTAATGTTTTAATGAATAAATCAAACAGAAGCGGTGACTAAGTGTGTAAATATACCTACTCGTATGTATGTATCCGTAGACGCGGAGAGTTTAGGTGAACACGAATAATTCTCGTCATCTAGTTCTCTCAAATGCTTGTAATAACGAATCTGCTTGTTATGAACAAACTATGAATACCAATTGATTTCCAGTTTTTAAAACTTCGAAGCGAGGCACTGTGAGGTACTTTAGCTATGTTGTACCTACATTGAGTAACTCAATTCTACGCACTCAAATGGAAGAATAGAATAGATCCGATGAAAAGCTCGTTAGGCGTGTAGACTCAATGAATTTGGTTTCTGGTCAGAGATACTGGAAGATCGTGTGCTGCGAAAAGATATCCAGCAAGTCTCGTGCGTGATGATGTAATAGCCAAATAAGTTGGCGTGAAGGTCTAGCAAGGTATGGCGCGAATTTTCTTCACAGAGCCGGAAGTCAAATGTGAAAATAAATTCGATTATTTTCTGATTTGGAGGAAAAGGGGGCACTCGCATGTGGAATTTAAGGTTTAGCTGTGATAAAATCGCTTCAGACAGACGTTGTTTGGCTTTTCGATCTAAAAGCTCGATCGGGACCGAAAACTGCTTCAGACTCCCTGAACCTAGAGCTTTGATACATACAGTATGTGCATATGTAAGTAGACCTCACTGAGAAAAGCAGATTTTCGAAACAGAAGAATTGCTACAACGGCTAAGCTCTTGTTGTGAACATGAAGTGTATTATTATCTTTTGTTGTGTCAAAAAAAATGTTTTTTTCATTAAACGTTTCCTATCTTTTAATTCGAATAAAACAAACTGTGAGTGAGATATCATTGAAATTTTTTATTTATTTAGAAGGCCCATGTATGCTATTATGTATGGAATATAACATCATTCAAATGTCCGCCGCGGGTTCGCTGGGTGGCGCGCATCCGAAACGTCCAATTTTCCATAACTCTGGCACACAAATCACGCTGAATTGGACCAAAGGCATTGATTATGTTGGCTTTCAGGGCAGTGGTGGTTTGTGGTTTATTGGCACAGAGCTGTGACTTAAGAAACCCCAACAAGAAGAAGTCTAACGGGGTCGAATCGCACGATCTCGGTGGCCAATTCACATCGCCTCCGCGTGAGATGAACGTGTACGGAAATCGGTCGTGCAGAATGAATCATTGCACCAGCTGTGTGGCACTGTGGCGTTTGACAAAACTCAGCATTCCACGAATTTTGATCTGGCGCTCTGAACGCCGTCTCGTTATCCATTAAATTGAACCTCGTTGCCCACGCTGAAGCGGCCTAGTTGGCCGTGCTGCAGCATATTGAGCCCTGCTAAAGCGTGAGCTTGGCCTCGTTGACCGTGCTGGCTCAACAAGCGTCGGCTCCAGCCGTGTTCCATCCAGCGGTTGTTGGCCCTGCAGGCGTCGGTCCAGACGTGGTCGGTTCAGCGGTTGCTGCCCCTGCAGGCGTCGATCCAGACGTGGTCGGCTCAGCGGTTGCTGGTCCTGCAGGCGTTGGTCTAGCCTCGGTCCGGTCATGGTCCGTTCAGTGGTTGCTAGCTCCACAGGCGTTGGTCCAGCCATGGTTGCTGGTTCTGCTGGTGTTGGTCCGGCCGGTCGCTTCAGCGGTTGTTGGTTCTGCAGTTCTTCATCCGGCGGTGGTTAGTTCAGCGGTGCTGCAGTGAATCGTCCGGCACTGCTCGGAGAATTTGTTGTGCACTGGCATCACGTCGAGGTCACCAAAATATAGCGGGTTGACGGCGCTCTGTTCGCCGTCTCGCTATCAATTACAGAAATGCAGTGCACACACAATTTGAAAAAAAAATCAATTTATTTAAAAAAATACGAAAGAAGAAAATTTTAATTTTTAAAACGCGGCTTGCTTGAGTGGAAAACTTTAGACGACTAATTTAAAAATTTAATTTGTTTGCCAATCAAAATTCGTGGAATGCTGAGTTTTGCCAAACGCCACACAAACGCCACAGCACGGAGCGCCGTCCTGTTGAAACCACATGTCGTCGGTGTCCATATCATCCAATTCGGGCCAAAAGAAATTGGTTATCATCGACCGATAGCGCTCGCCGTTGACGATGATGGCCTGGCTAACGTCGTTCTCAAAGAATTATGGACCGATGATGCCGCCAGCCCAAATCCATTGATCCAGAAATGGCGACCGTAAAATGGGCGAAGCGCGCGAAATGTTGCACGAACAGAAGACCCACTTTCAAAAAGTAATTTAATCATTTGCACTTGTTGTTGAACGCTATATCTCTCCATGTTGATTTGGCAAGATAGACTAAATAAATAACAGCCAATTTGACAACAATATGGCCGCAATCACCTGCCAAAGTTCGGAAATCCCTATTGGAAAATCATTTACAAGTGTTTTGTCATTAGATTTTGTGAAAATTAAGACAGGATTCATTCAGTTTCATTGGATTCATTAGGATTCACTTAGATGAAATGAGGCCCATAGTGTTGCCATATGAGCCGGTCATTTCTTTTACCCTTGGAGCCATTTTGATTTTTTTATTAGTTTATTTTACTGATATCTGAGTCGGCGATATATGTTAGTTCCTCAAAGTACTATCTGCCAAAAATCTGCTTCTTTCTGAGGATAGTGCTGGGTAACTGCATATAGGGATTCCTCCTCCTCTTTATCCATGCAGCTGTGGCAAAAGCCTTTGGCCGGAATCCTTAGTCTCGATGCACGTGTACTCAGTGCGCAATGGCCTGTTGTATCCCGACTAGGATACCTATATGTGTTCTACTAATCCGTAGCAGGGCTCTGATTATGTTTGATTTAGCTGGGGCCACGTTTGTCTCGAAAAGTTAAACGTACGAGTATCAAGACAACGCTATCGCTCATTATTCTGTAACAGTGCTTATGTAGAGATTTCGTATCCTGCAGTCGAGAGCTTAGCTCCTGTCTCACGCCGCTTTTGTCCGATTCGTCTGCTTGCAGTTACTTGAAATGTCGGAATGACCAGGAACCTACCACAGAGTAAGATTAAAACGATCAGATATCTCAAGCATGCGCGACATTACTTTATCAATTTTCGTGTTATGGTGATTCGATTGCGTTTTTAAGCTGATGTGAATGGCGATGTCCGTATTTGATATGGAACTCATTGACAGCCATTCATCCACCTCACGTATACCCAATGTATGGAACACACTGGAATAATCCGGTAATCTAAGCGACTAGCTCATGTCCAATGGTGCCGAGAACATACCGGCCTCTGCACCATCACTTGTCTTAGACCCATTAGTGTATATTTCTAGTATACATATTTTTGTTAGGAAAATATTATTAGCCTAATCTTATATTGAAATCTTGGAGCAGTGTTAAGAAGTCCTTAACTACTGTTCTAGTTTTATATATATTTAAGACAGAGTGTCCTGCATCATTTCTGCTCCATTGTGATGACTTTCCTAGTTTCCGATGTTGTTTGAAGTGAGGAATTGCACGAAGTGTACTGGTAACGCAGATATATGACGACCTCTGAATCGTATTTATGAGAGAGACGTACCTAGCTGTTGTCTAACAGACCAGTATTTCGTACATGAGTATCGGTCTTACTACCGTAGTATTTAGCCAATACCTTCCTCTCACTTTGGTGGAAAGCACTAAGACCACATCGTTCAGTTCACTTGACCAGCCTCTTATCTTACGACTCTGATCTTATGGATACACCGTCTAATGCAACGACACCAGAACTTCACCTGATGCGTAAATTTGGAGTCGACTTTCCTTGAGTTCAGGACTGGCTTCAGCCAAAGACTGAGCCAGGAATAGAATGCAGTCATATTTTCACGGAGGGTTCCCAAACCAGTTAATGGTCTGGTGCTGGTGTCTTCGTGGAAGTCGACAACATTAGACTTCTTTTCTCGTTAGGCAATTATGCGTCAGTTTTCCAAGCGGAAACTTATGCAATCCTAATGGCCATGGACTACGTTGTGAAGAACAGGTGGAAGGGACGTAGCATTTGTGTTATAGTGCCAGTCAGGCTGCACTTAAGGCCTTGCTTAACCCTTTAACCGCTTCCAAAATAGTTCGTGAAACTAAAAACTCCTTGAACTCGGTCGCAAGGCTGAATTCTCTGTCTCTTATCTGGGTCCCATGTCACACTGGGATCTTGGGAAACGGGATCTCCGATGAGATTACTAGACAAGGCTCAGAGGAGGCTCTCTCAGGTCCCGAACCCGCGTTGGGTCGCATTGCGTCCTCGGTTAGGGCTTCCATTGACGATTGGGTCTCTCAGGAACACAATTGTGTGTGGTATAACTCTCCAGGATGCAGGTTGACTAAACGCATGCTCCCGGTCGTCTGTAAGAAATCAGCGGTATTCTTGCTGTCTCTCAGCAGAAAAGACTGTAGACAACTTATTGTCGTCTTGACAGGCCACTTTGCTTTCGCCATGCATCTTAACGTGCTGGGCTTGAGTGACACTAAAATCTGCGACGCTTGTGGAGAGAGCGACCGTGGAATATTATCTCTGTGAGTATCCGGCCTTTGCTCGTATCAGGTGGCAGATCCTCGGTGCTAATGTGGTGAGTGCTGGTATTGTAAGCTTCTTATCACTGAGGTGCTTGCTTGGCTTTCTTAGAAAGACAAGAAAATTCCAATAAAATCGGTAAATCAAGGTTTGCTCTCTGGTAACACAATGAACTAGTTGCGTCTGAATGCTCCAGTCAAGCGTTTCCTATCCCGAATAAATAAAAATAAAAAAAAAACTATTAAATCGCGTAGCACCGTCATAGTGTGTTTACTATAGCTATGCTGTCAACACGTGCTATGACTTTCCATTTATAAATTAAGGAGTATTTCGTTCACGATGAAAGTCATAATTGTGGCTATAACACCCAACATCTCTTCTTGATTTACAGCAACTAAGTTCTGAATTAATCACCTGCTTGATCTAGTGACTTAGCCTAGTATCTCTAATTTTTCAAGAGCCACTATTATAGCCTTCCGTTTGATATTGTTGAAAGCCCCTCTCTATTAAAGAAGGCCATCGTGGATTTTCTGTCGAGTGGCGACCGTTCAATAGTGCTGACAAGACAGTATAATGAGTAATTAAACCAGCCGAGAGCTGGCATGCTTCCATCTAGTCCTGATGGTTTGTATGGAAGGAAGCTATTTACTGCCCATAAGAGTGGCTTGAGTGATTTGTGATTGAGGAGCGTCCGGTGTGTCATGTTTGCATCTAAGAGCAGGTTCGACCAGACGTTGTTACAATTCCAACAGGTTTCTTGATGTAACCAGCTTTGGTAGGAGGCGTAGATTGCTAACTCACATAGCTTCACTTATATTCTCAATATTTGAACAAAAGTTTTGCTAGGATTTTCTATACTACCTTCTTATCTACTTTTTAAAGTCATTAACACTATTCCTATAACCGTCCCAGTCCTGAGGGTCTCTTCCTTGTTTTGCCTGATTGATGTCTTTTCGGTGGCTCTTCCCTTGTAAATACGACTTAGAAATCCACCAACGGTGTTTTTTACCCTTCGTACATCTGCTCAATAAATATGTAAATAATAATTAAATAAGTAAATAGACATGCAGACTAATTAACAAATAAATGTGCACTTATTAACATAAAACACTAAATGCAAATGTATAACTGATATTTACATTAAGACGAGATAAGTTTGAAGGTTTATATTGTAAGTGAGATACAATAGTTAAGAGTTTACTATGTCATTATATTTAATTTTGCTTTATTTTAATATTCTCACAGAAAGAAATTCGATGTTAGCTATATTACGTGATTCATGTGCGGAAAAATACAAAAAAGTTTAAAAATAATTTTTAGGAGTTTATTTCGAGCAATTTTCAGTTTTTTTTATTTATGTGAAAGATTACGCTTTGTCCTCATTCTGAACACCTATATGACATAATTTATTGAAATATGTCTTTGAAAATATTAAGTTTACTGGTGTTATTCAGTTAAGTAAGTAAGTTGTTGTCAATTAACAAAATAATCTGTTCAGCAACTGGGGTAAAACATCGCACAGCAATTGGTTGTTAAAAAGAGTACCAACTTTGAATAGACCCAAGCAAACTTCGGCCCATTAGAACAGCTGAGTTCAAAATTCATAGATCAAAGGACGAAGCCGATAGAAGGAAAACCGAGAATAAAATATTCATTAAGCTGTATCAAGTTGTGGACATAGTCTAAAAGACCGAGAAACGTTGATTACTTTGAACCATTCGCGAAGACCTGCGCTATAAAGATGAGTTGATCTCGACCGAGTTGAAATCGATCACATCGATCCTTCAATAACGTCAAATACGGAATCGATTCAGGAAGCTCTGATCCAACTGGGTGTGGAAGAGTTTATTAGCAAATGGATATTGACAATGCTAAAAACCAGAATCATTCAATCGAATCTCGGCAACAGCAGCTCCACCATATCTGTTGTTAGAGGAACTCCTTAAGGTGGGGTCTTATCTCCTCTTCTATGGCTTATGGTCATCAATAAAATTTTGTGTAGACTTGATAGGGATGGAGTTAAGGTTGTCACGTATGCGGATGACGTGGTAATACTGGTATCGGGGATGTTTCCATCCGTAATCAGTGAGATTATGGAGGGTGCCTTGGGCAAGATTAGCTCATGGGCCACTGGATGTGGACTCAGCGTCAACCCAAGCAAAACTGAACTGATGCTCTTTACCACTTAAACCAAAATACCGACTTTTACGCTTCCACGGCTAAATAATCATCTACTCTCCCTATCCTCCAGTGCCAAGTATCTAGGTGTGGTACTTGATCCAAAACTAAGCTGGAAGCTTAATACTGAGCAACGGGTATAGAAGGCCTATGTGGCTTTCTATGCCTGCAGCAAGACCTTTGGCAAGAAGAGGGGAATTCGCCCGAAGATGGTCTTATGGATGTACACTGCCGTGGTGCACCCCACTTTTTCCTATGGATCACTACTCTGGTGGCCTCTGTTAAGGAAAGCTTATAACATCAAACTTATCAATAGGGTACAAAGAACTGCGGCTATAGGCGCAACGGGTGCCATGAGGACATGTCCAACCGATGCCTTGAACGTTATTCTGCACCTTTTACCACATTATGCAGCTATCATCATGTAGTGCGGTCAGGCTAAGGGAAACGGGATGCTGGTGCACCAATCCGTATGGTTACAGCAGTATCCTGAATTTGCTACCGCAGGATCTGGTAGCTAATCTGACCGACTATATAACTCCCACAGTGAACTTTAAAAATTACGTGACGGTCAGATTCCCTACTAGGACGGAATGGGAAACTGGCGTACTGATAAATGAGTTCGATTCAACAATTTTCACCGACGGTTCAAAAATGGCTGCGGGGTAGGGGCGGGGATATTCTCTGATTCCTTCAATATTTCCAGGTCGTACCGGCTTTCTGATTCGTGCAGTGCCTTTCAGGCGGAAGTCTTTGCTGTACGTGAGGCCCGCCACCTACTTAAGCAAACCTCTACACCCCAAAATACCATTACCATCCTTATTGACAGCCAGGCGGCTATTAAGGCTATAGTATTTGTCACTACATCGACAAGGCTAGTAGAACAGTGCAAAAAAGAACTCGCCTCGCTTAGGCACCGGCTAAGGATCTGTCTCCTTTGGGTTCCGGGTCACAGCAACATTAACGGGAATGAACGGGCTGATGAACTCGCGCGGCAAGGATCTTCCCTTGATGCATCCCTAGCGAAGGAGGTGAACGTCCCGCTGGGGGTCCTTAAGGGAGGCATCTTCGAGCTAAGGGCGGATATTAGATGGCAGGGTGTGCGGAACTGTGTCATCTCCAGGCAGATGTGGCCCAAATACTCCCTGAAAAGAACGCAAGATCTACTAAACAGAAACCGTACAGATATCGCAAGAACTCTGGCAGTTAGTACTGGCCACTGGCCCATCGGGGCTCATGCGGCCAGAATAGGCATTGCATTTATTGCACACTGTCGGCTTTAGGCAAGGCCAGACAGCGCACCTTAGGTAAATAATTTCGACAACCTTATAGAGCTAGCGGAGATTAGCATTGGGGATATTATTAGCTTCCTCAATGCAGCGGGGTGGATTTGAATAATCCTTCCCCTAGTAGTTAACATCCATCAGGTCACTTGAGTTGTGGTAATAAAACGCCGCTTCTGCGCTTATTATGTGTCGGCATGGTTTGCTGACACAACCACTCCTACCTACCTACCTAACTAGCATTGCGATCGATCCAACGCACTCTTCCAGTACCTATTCTGGGTGTCCGGACTTTTCGAGGAGTCAAAGTAGATTTGGGTCACTACCTACTTGTAGCCAAGGTACGGATATGGATATACAGAATAGAGCGAAATCAACGAAATACGGTGAGGAAAGTTGACGTTGGTCGGCTACAATCGCAAGAGACCGCCAGAGCCTTAGTCGATCGAGTTTCTTCAAATTTCAATCCTAGTCCTGTGCAGCCAGCAGTAAATGCGGAAGACCAGTGGCAACGTTGCCAATAGGCCATCAGAGATGCGGCCTCTGATGTACATGGTTTCTCTCGGCCATCACAACGAAACCCTTGGTTTGATGAAGAATGCCGGTAAGGAGATGCAGTAAAATAAGAAGAATTAGAAAGCCATTGAGTGACAAAGCCCTATTTCGAACTACTAATAACCCCATTTCTGCTGTATGGTGCAGAGGCATGACATTTGTTAAAATCGGATGAGGATGGTTTTTCGAGTGACCTTCGTTTCCGTCTACATAGACGGCGAGTGGAGAAGAAGATACAATGCCAGAAGAGTCCGCATTCAAAGAATTATATGGTTGGGTTATGTAGATCAGATGGAGTCCGGAAAATCTTCGAATCCACCCCGCATGGACAGGTGGCGCAAATAAGTGTAGGGGGGCCTCAACCAACTTGGCGTGCGTAATTAGGGCAGCTAGCTTGTAACCGAAGAGCTGGAGATGTTTGTTGATTGAGGCCCAGGTCTACCCCGGACTGTAGCGCCACTTAAATAAGAAAGTAAGCATATTCTTATTTAATACATCTCAGTTCAGCAGATGATGATTTTGTGTAGACCAGGGTATAAAAGCTGATGAAAACTGTTGATTTTGCGAAACGTTCCCTTCAAGATAAAATTTTGTTTTAGTGAGAGACGAAAGCATTCCGTTTTTGAAGCATTATCTTCCACTCCACTGCATATGATAATGGATCGACGCACTTTCATAATAAGTAATTTCTTATTTGATCGCCAGAAGTGTTGTAGAGAAGAGCTCAAGTTTCTTGGAACACAGCACGAGGTAAAGTTCTGCTGGATTCCTGGTCATGAAGGTATGCCTTCCAGCAGGGAATGAGAAAGCCGACGAACATCGAAATCACATGAAAAAACTACGTGTGACGATCGAAAACCTTTGTAGACTTTTGTACATCGCAAACGTCATCGGATCCTTCCGATGGTTTGTATTTCGGGCACTCTAAGTACTAAATGCTTTCTTTAGGATATGTACAAAAGACGATTTATTTTCTGCTTTTCACTAATCTATCCTCTTTCCCCCCATGGGTATCACAATGGGTCTATATTAACCTGAGTATGGTGTAGAGGTTTCCTATTCTCTACATAAGCCCACATACCTAACCTAACCTATTTGATCGTCATATCGACGACAAGGACTATATCTAAGAATGAAATCTCTGGTGTAACTTTACGCTCCTGTCTTTCTTCTTTGTGCATGCTTAATACAGGCCTTATCTCTTCAGACTGCAGACATTTTGCAGTAGATCTCGTACAGGTCATTGCTAAACGAAAAGAAGTCCCTTTTCTTCTGCTTGTCTGACCTTGACCGTATCTAGCATTTCCGCGTAATTTATTTCATCGTCTTGATTCTGCGTACATCTTGGTAGTTTCTTCACGAAGGACCATATGCTTGTCAGTGTCACTGAAAATTGGACCTTATTCAATTATTCGAGTCGAAGTCGAAGTTACTTCCTGTTAAGAAAGTCTTCGCCGCTCTATTCGAAGGAGTGTCTTTCATGATGATTTATGGCAATGGCAGGCGTAAAACTCAGTTTTGCCAACACTAAGACTCTCAGCCAGAATAGTATGTCAACAACACAAGTAGACATTATTGGACAACAGGTAGAGAGAGTACTAGACTTTCAATATTTTTGAAGTATTGTTTCGGTCGGTGGTGAATGGTACCAAAATACTCTAAAATCGTGAAAGCCAAAAACCGCTTTGGGTATGCTTTCAAAAATCCGGAAAAGCAGTGCCATCAGCTCAAATAAAACGCTATGCCTACTCTGCTTCAATATAGTAGTTCGTTATGGGTGCGGTATTTAGACGAACACTATATTCATTGTCATAATAAACTTACTCGTACTTATTTACTTACTTAGGTGGCGCTACAGTTCGGGGTGAACTTGGGCCTCAATCAACAAGCCTCTCCATTTAGCTTGGTCTTTAGCTAATTGCTTCCAGTTGCGCACTCCAAGTTGGTCGAGAATCAGGATCCCCTTGAACTTGTGCGTGCCACCTACGGCGAGGAGGTCCTCTACTGCGTCGTCCCTCGGGGTTAGATTCGAAGACTCTGAGGGCCGGAGCGTTGGTATCCATTCGCTCTACATGTCCTAGCCGTCTCAGACGTCCAATACGTAGTTTTTTTTGACTAGGTTGATGTCGCTGTACAGCTCGTATAGTTCGTGATTGAATCTTCTCCTCCAAAACCCGTCAACGCAAATGGGACCGAAAATCTTACGAACAATTTTTCTCTCGAACCGACCAAAGATATCTTCATCCTCTTTTAATAAAGTCCATGTTTGAGCGCCGTAAAGCAGGATTGGAATGATCAGGGTCTTATACAGGGTCTCCTTATTTGTTCGAGATAGGGCTTTACTGTTGAATTGCCTTATAAAAGCAAAAAAAAAGCGATTGGCAAGAGTTATTCTTCGCTTGATTTCTGCGCTGATCTTGTTTTTCGGGCTTATAGCAGAGCCAAGGTAGACAAAGTCACTTACTACCTCGAAGTTATAGCTGCCCACTGTGACGTCCTGTTCAATTTTTTTTTTTTATAATTTGCGTGTACTTAAAGGGTTATGAATACCTTTAACATGTTTACACACAGTGCGGGCGTTGGAAAGGATGGATAGAGAGAGAAAGATTTTGGTGTAGTGGTTCATGAAGCTCAGTTGTTTATGCTTCAGCTATTCTCCGGGGGTGGCGTCCAGTAACTGCGGAGATTTTTTGTTATTATTGTCATTGCTTCTGATTCACAGTACTTTTTTCCCGATAATCGATGTCAAGGGCAAATCATCATCAACAGAGCGAACAATTTTTCCATCCACATGACCAAGCTACTGCCAGTGTTATGCCTTCGCAGTAGTGTTCACAGAAGCTTTTACAAATGATCGGACTGACTTTATATATTTCATGAGAAATAAATAAATGCTTGCTGACATCAGGATTTGAACCATGAACCATAAGCGTGGCAATTGACGACGTTACCACTACACCATTGCCACCCAATTCGTCGGTGTTGGCTGTCCGTTCTTGTTGACAACATATACTTGGTTTTGCCCTCGTTTATCGCTAAACCCATTTTGGCCGCTTCCGCCTCAATGCTTGCAAACGCAGCGGTGACAGCCCGCTGAGTTCTTTTTTGACATCAAAGGTCTCGGTGAGGTCATTACCGACCTTGATGGAGCAGCCAGCGTTCTCCATCGTCAGCCTGCACAGACGGACAAGTGTTGGGGATGTCAAAACTAGACATGGCTCCATAAAGCTCTTCTCAATAGATGCAGTCAAAGGCGGCCTTGAAATCTATAAAGGGATGGTGAGTATCGATTTGGAATTCTTGGGTTTTCTCAAGGATCTGCCGAAATGTGAAGATTTGAACGATGGTGGACTTTCCTGGCTTGAAACCGCACTGACAGGGTCCAATCAGGCTGTTGATAAAAGGTTTCAGGCGTTCACACAATATCGCAGAAAAGATTTTGTATGCGATGTTGAGGAGACTGATGCGTCGATCGCAATATGATCAACTTGGTTGATCGTTACATGATCATTGGACCGCCATGTGTGCTTATGAATATCGAGATGAGGAAACCGTGTGCTTGCTATGCTGACATTTCGCTCCACAGCGAAATCAATCAATCAGTCAATTAATCATTGTCATAATAAAGCTTCTGTTAATCTTTGTCTCAGAAACATAAGGCTTGTGTTCCGTCTATGGCGCCTGTCTTCTCTGCTCTTTGGAATTGTCTAGTGGAGTCAAGTTTATCTGGAGACAAATCTATGTACGAGTATATATCCTGCAGATGTCAAGATCCGAGAGATCATCTAGGCAGTTAAAGAATTATTGGGGTACGGTTTTCTTTCTTAACGCAGATAGCACGGGACGGTTGCACAGCCAACAAAAATCTCTGGAGGGCACTCCAAATATTCTGGCATGTCTTCGTATCAATTGTAGAGCTATTGCTTTTTATATAAATTGAAATTCATCTATTTGTCTTTCTGAAGCTTAGGTGTGACGACCAGTTTCGGCGAGACGAGAGACAGTTAGTAATCTTATTTCATTTGACGTGGGTAATTTTTTTATTTAATTTTTTTTTTGCTTTCGTATTTAGTTTATATGGGCAGACCATACATACACGCAGATCATTCTGCCTAGAACATTGACTGAGGTTGAGTAGACAGGATGGGATTTTATATTTTGGTTTGTCTTTAAAGTTATCAAAATCGGAGTAACAATTTGGCAACATACTTCTAGAACCCCAAACAACATTTTACATACTTGATATTTGCTCAAAAGCGTCGTATAAAGACTGTATATTGTTCTCGTTTCATGTATGAGTTCGTTACTTTCTAAACCACAAAAAGTGACTGATCACTAACGAAAAAAAACTATTTGCTCAAGCACTAGTCATTTCTATTCTAAATATTTACACCCAATTTCTGAATAACCATTTACATACATTCGAACACGTTAAGTCTCTCTTTCCTCTAATGCATTCTAATTAAAGTCTAAGAAATCCTGTTTGAACTGTAAATTAACCATGGCAGCAAGTAGTAAATTCGGATACTTGTTGTTTACGTCATAATTAACACAAGTATCTAAAAGTTCATATTCGCCCGACTAAAGTGACACGTTTTTAAACATGTTCTTTTTTGAGAAAATTAAAACTTCTACATACTATCATTAAAATTACTAAAATTTGTTTGACAGATAAGATTAACAGAACAAGTTACTTAAAAGAAAATTGTATTTTAAATTTAATCAACATCAACATTTTATTACCTTGAAAATCACAAAGATACATACACCGATAAAATTGAGATTAAATCCATGATGTTATATAACAATAAAATGTGCTCCTAAATGGGAGAACTTGAGTTACATAATCGCTGATGAACAATCGTAATTGGAAATCAAATTCTCCGTAAGCGAAGCTCTACAGATGTTTAATTGGATGATTAAGTGTAATTCCCGAGCTTATTAAGTAAAAGATTCAAATGAAGTTCTTGATAGTAAATGATGCAAGTGTTACGTAAGGCTGGTGACATAAGAATGAGGTGGTTTTCGTAAATCTATTAGAGCAGTCACAGTAGGTCTCTCAGGAGATTCATTCAAACTCTTAGCTTGGGTAACGAGCAGTCGGTCTTTTAGTGTATCTATATAGGGTCTTTCAATTGGGACGCCCCCATTTTTAAAATAGGGTTTCTCGGCAATGCGTGAAGTAAGTTGCCGGGTTGTTTTACGTTTCAGCTCATACTTGTCATTTAATCATGGGAAAGTACACGCTGGAACAACGTTTGCAAATCATACAAATTTTGTATCAAAGTTCGCGTTCGGTTGCGAGAACCTAATGTATGCTAACATCAATGTTCTTATTCACAGCGATGAAGCCCATTTCTGGGTCAACGGCTTCATTCATAAGCAAAATTGTCGCAGTTAGTCTAGTCAGGAACCCGAAGCAATTCACGAAGTGCAATTGAACCCACAAGAATTTACTGTTTGGTGTGGGTTTCATACTGGATGGATCATTGGCCCATACTTCTTTTTCAATGTTACTGGCAACGCAGTGACAGTCGATGGAGATCGCTATCGGAGTATTTTGGCTGACTATTTGTAGGATAACTTGGAAGAGGATGACTTGGGGCATATGTGGTTTCAACAAGACAGTGGCACATGCCACACATCTGTCCAAACAATCTCATTATTGACGTTGAAGTTCGGTGACCGTGTTACATCCAGAAATGGACCAGTCAATTGGCCACCCCGTTCATGTGATTTGACAACTCTGTACTTTGTTTTTGCGTGCTATGTCAAGACCATACGCCATGCCTATGGTAAGCATTCCTCAAATATCGATCTGACTCTGATTTTACCCATTACCAGCACGTCCACTCGCAATTCTCTGAACTCTGTGAATATCTTTATAGGGAATATCTTGACACAATGCAAACCACGCTTATCAGTGACCCCAAACGTTTCTACCACTTCATTAATGCCAAACGGAAATCCGATAGCTATCCATCTACTTTGAAACTTGCTGATAAATCTTCGGCAGACTCCATCACAATCGCAAACCTGTTTGCTCATTTTTTCAACCAATCATTTACGGATAACGATACTCAACTTGATCATAGCTACTTCCGCTACCTAGGCAACTGTCCCCAAACCTCCTTAGTCACAATTGTTATAACCCCGGCGTCGCGTCGCTTTAGATAAGATTAGCAAACTTAAGGACGAATACTCCCCTGGGCCTGATGGCCTGCCCGCTATAGGTCTGAAAAAATGCGTGAATTATTTAGTCCAACCCCTTACTAGACTTTTCTAACTATCTATTTCGCAGGGAGTTTTCCCCCGAAATCTGGAAAAATTCGTATATAATCCCCACTCACAAAAAAGGTTGTAAAAGTAAAATTTCCAATTTCCGGCCCATCGCTAAACTGTCCTGCATACCTAAGCTCTGTGAAATCATTGTTTACGACACAATGTTTTTTCACCGTAAGGCTATCTTTTCACCGAACTAGCATGGATTTCTTAAGGGCAGATCAACAACCACTAATCTTACCGAGTTTGTATCTAGCACTCTGCGCGTTTTGGAAGATGGTAAAGAGGTTGATGATGGGTCCACCGACTTCAGCAAAGCCTTCGACAAAATTTCGCATGCAATCATTCTCTTCAAACTTAAAGCTCTTGGTTTTCAATCGAGGTTCATTACATGGATTAAATCTTACTTGGAAAAACGCCAGTATAAAGTCCTCTTCAGGTCTTCAATCTCTGATCCTTATAAAGCAACATCGGGAGTCCCTCAAGGCAGCCATCTTAGCCCAATGATCTTCATTTTGACAATAAACGATGACTGTATCATCAACGATTCCCACCTTTCTATATACGCTGATGATATGACAATCTTTAGACCTATATCATCCCCTGCCGACTCTCTCTCTCTCTCTGCAAGATGATTTGAACCGATTTTCAGTCTGGTGCCGTAATAATTTTTTAGAGCTCAACGTCAGCAAGTGTCAAACTATTACATATTCCCGTAAGCGCATCCGACCATCCGCTAGAGTCTACTCTATTTGCGGTGAGCTTATTCCCTCTGTCTCTTCACTGCGCGATTTGGGTGTTATCTGTAATAGGGAACTCAACTTTCGTTCCCATATTGATAACAATATCAACATAGCTAATTCTGCGCTCGGTTTCGTTAAATGATGGTCCAAAGAATTCTCAAACCCTTATGTTACAAAATCATTATACATCACATTCGTCAGACCCCTCCTTGAGTATGCTTGCCAGGTATGGTCACCTTACTATAAAATCCATATCTTGCGAATCGAAGCCGTCCAGTGTAGGTTCCTTCGCTTTGCCTTACGAGGTCTTCCTTGGGCTGATAGTTACAATTTACCCCCTTACGCGGGCCGTTTGAAACTAATCAATTTACAGTTTCTCGGTAAACGTCGGAAAGTTGTGTACATCTTGTTTATTCATCAGTTATTAGCGCTGCTACATCTGATCTCTTTTAACACCAACCCACGCAACCTCAGATCCTCACCTTTCTTTCGTCTTTCTCCTCACCGGACCAATTATGGATATCATGAACCAATGTCCAGAATGCTCCGTGGAGCTAATCGCATTCAAACTACTTTTGACTTTCCCACTAGCAGAGCCTCCTTAAGAAACGCCCTTCAATCCCAAAATTCCTCCTGGTAGTTTTTAAGCTTTAGTTGAAGTCTAGTTAAGTTAAGTTTAAGTTTGGTTAAGTGTCAATTTTGTTAGTTTTAAGTTTAGCTTTAAGTTCGCTTGCATTAAGCTTCAATAAATAAATAAATAAATAAAATAAGCGGGAGACTTAAGACGACCTCAGAACCAACATCGAATGCAAGTTTGCGGCGAAAAACTTCAGTCGCAGGTCGTTAATAATAATTTAATTTATTTCTCATTGAATTAAGATAATCTAAATCGGTTTACAAATTCTTTTATAGCAATGGCAAAGCCGACAGTTCTAATTCGAATATTACTAAACCGGTTACAAAAAAATATCAAAAAATAAAGATAAAATGAAAATTGACTGATTTTCTGTATTCTATGCAGCCGATACGTAGTAAAATAGTACTATGCAGTTATTACCATTCAAGACTAGAATTACTACATCCCACAATAGATAGATAGACTGATTCCAATAGAGACTCCTTAGTTCCCACAGAATAGGGCATCTTCCCAGAAAGTGGTATATGTACATCTTCCCGCTCTTTTAAATTGCACAGTGAGCAATAAATTGGCAAATAGTTCCGGTGTGGTCTGAAATTCAGTGGTAACAACTTACCGCTCGCTCTAAAAGCTAGACTTATCTGCTCTACCGTATTTTTGTCGCTGAAATAGTTTCTATCCTCCAAGCTATGATTCAGAACTCTTTGTATATTGCCCGGATTGAGTAGCCCTTTCCTTTCATCAAGAGTCCTTAATATATCTTTGTCTTTGCAAGATATCTTAGGATAATCCTGGACAAAAAGCTTAACTGGAACTCTCACCTAAACAGTGTTATCAAACAAGACGACCAGGGCAATATTCATGTGCCAACGCTTCTTCTTCTTCTTCTTCTTCCTTTTATCAGCGAGGTTATGATCCGAAAACAAGGGATCATAACCCTCCCACTTCACCGCATTTCTACTGATCCGCCTGTGGGGTTCGGATGTGCCAACGCCTCTATGGTAAAAAATGGAGTCTGAAGCCCAAGTTGATGAACTGGATGTACAGCACGATCGTCAGCCCAATTATCACATACGCCTCTCTAGTATGGTGGCCTAAAACACAACAGTTCAAAGCTATGGAACAGCTAAATCGACTGCACCGATTAGCCTATGTTGGCTTTACCGGGACAATGAAAACGTTCCCAACGGAGAAACAAAGGTCTCAAAACACTACCCAACGCACAAATCTGGTACACAGATGGCTCCAAATTGGAAAATGGCAGTACCGGAGCTGGGGTCTATGGTCCCAACTTTCAGCAACACTTGGTAAATCACCTACCATCTTCCAAGCAGAGGTCCATGCAATAGAACTATGTATTTGGGAATGCCTGGGGAGAAACACTACCGGAACCCGTATCTTTATCTATTCAGACAGCCAGGCAGCGCTTAGGGCCCTTAATTTCTATACGGTAGGGTCAAAGCTCGTGTGGAACTGTCTCGACCTCCTTGATTACTTCGCATCCATAAATGAGGTTACCGTAGCATGGATTCCTAGACACGAAAATTTTGAGGAGAACGAACGAGCAGACTGTCTGGCGAGGAGATGCGCTGGGCGCCCACTCATCGGCCCTGAACCCTACTTCAGTGTACCACCCAATGATATCCACTCCACAGTAACAAAAGATGCTAATGGACTCGCTGAACTCTGGGCCAACCAAAAGGGCCTAACACAAGCGAAGAAGTTCATAAATTCCAACAGAAGTAGAGCCAGCAAACGACTTGAACTAAGCAAAGACGATTAGCGAACTCTAACGGGCTACCTAACCGGACACTGTCCACTCAGGTACCATCTAAACAAAACGAAACTTTCAGATACGGCAATGTGTAGACTCTGCGGGGAACAAATGGAAACAACAGAACACATTCATTGTGTATGCCGGGCCGCAAAGAAACGATTACTTCATCTAACGCGGGTCTCCATGGGCCCAGTGGATACTTGGAACAGGGAACCCAAGACATTATTGAGGTTTATCAAGAGCCTCAATTTCTAGTTCTGGTTAACCATTGGAACAGCACAATAGATCTTTTAGGTCGCAGTGCACTTTTGTCGCAATCATCGTATCGTATCGTATCGTATCATATCGTATCGTATCTTTATCTTCCCATTTTAGCAACATGTCCACATTGCAATATCTGCTAAGTTCTTCCCACTTACTGAACAGTAAAGCCTCCCTGTTGAGAAGATAGCGAAGTATTATTTTTGGAAGCAGGTGGTCAGGCATATCTACTACTTTAAGGATACACTTGAAGTGCAATCCAAGGCGTCAAGGGTGAAAGATAAAATTGAGTTGCATGTCGTCATCTGCGAAGTGCGAAGCAATCACAGTGAGTAGTTGAGTTGTATACAACTGAGTAGTATATAACAGACGAATCACAAATGTTCACTGCTTAGTTTGAAGAGCAGAGTGATGGTTAGCGGATGTTTTTCTTCCGAGAAAGTTTATATACCTACATATACAAAAAAAACCTTCCGCCAATCTTGAGTAACAGGGTTGGGATTCCTTTTTTCAGTGGATGCAGGTGTTCTACAAAGGTCTGCGGTAATATTTACCAGTACTATAGAGCTTTTGAACGCTTTGTTCCGATAACTGCTGAAAACTCTGGAAGTAATGACATGGATTAAAAAACAAGCGTTTGGTGCAATAGCTCGTACATACATATAGCTGACAAAGCATCAGTTAATACTCACGATGCTTTCTCAGACAATCGCCGAAATACTTTTCGTATTTTTCTATCGTGAATTGAATCTTGAACCGTACGCATAGGGTTCGTTCTTCAGTATCCTACATCCTGGTGTGTTTAGTGTTATGTGTAGTCTTTGAAACAAACTCTGCTAAGTCCAACTGGTTGAATGCTTTAAAAACGATCAGAATGAACGAATTAAACAGTACAGCCTATAATACGGTTCCAAGTTAGTTTCCCAATCGAATGTACGTCTAGGCGATGCCCGTGGAGCGCGAAAGCATATCAGAAACGAAGAGATCCATGATTCCAACCACGCGGCATGTGGCGCATGTCGACTAAGGCCTCCTCTTGCTCATTGTCCAACAAACACTCCGACTCGACCTGCAGGACTTTCTCCAGCGAAAGCTGATTGAATCCAAGAATTGTGCTCAGAAGCGGAAAGTGCTTTCGTTCTCGGTCAACGGAAGGTTGCTGTTCTCCGACCCGCAGATCTGCGCTCTTCCTCATATGGTCGATCTTGCCGTGATTTCAATGAAGTCGGGCAATTTGTCGATGATCAAATCCATTTCGCTGATTTCAGAAACTGTAACAGTGCTTGGTTTTGAGTGTGATGGCTTCGCAACAATGGCAGGACAATTCTTTCGCTCGTAGATAATTTCCATTAGAAATTCCGCACCAGTTTATGAAATAATGGACCGATCAAAGCTGCTGTCTGGCTCGTGAACATCTAGTGCGTCCTGGGGCTAAGTTCCGCAAGCGTGAGTTTTTTGCCTGTATACACACTTTACAAAACTCTCATTCACAGCACGTGTACGCCAAAACCAGTTTATGCGATTGCGCAACATGCTGTGAGTTTCAATGTGCTGAATGAATAATTTTTTATCAGCCTGCTACTGGACAGATTCTATATCCACCGCTCGCACAAAAACTGATTGAAAAAACGAGAAAACTATGACAACATCGAAATAAGAAACTGCATCCCAACACAGCAACATAAACCATCACTCATGTGGAAAGAGAGGGTGATGAAGTTCTTCCCTATGAGCCATATCTAGGATGAGTTGCGTGTAATTTTGTGCATATTAAGCCCGACTTATTTTAGCATCATCCAACAAGATTCTTTGTTGGTCAGTTGTTTCTTACTTTGCTGGTCTTTGGCCCTGAAGGTTATAGTTTCCACGGAACTGGGGCTTTCGGACGCAGTTACAACAAGTCTAGTTTATCCGGAAGGCATCTGATATCGGCATACAGAGCTGTGAGCTAAGCTGATCGTCGGAACCGCTCTAGCAAAAGAAGAATGAATGCATGCATGAATGAGGGGATTAGGATAGGTAAGGAAGGTTCGCTTGGTTTTGAGTGTTGGTGTGATCGCCTAGTAGTGACCTTCGACTCTGTTCAGTATGATGCTCGGATTCATGGGTATCACTTAGTCTCCACACCAACCAATGTAGATAACTACGTCGGATTCTAAGTTGCACTATTTTTATTATTGTCTTTCGGGAGAGGAGAACTTATTGCGTTGAGTAAGGGCCCGAGATGTCTACAGATGCCTGTTGATTTTATCCTTAAATAGCTGTAGACTGAATGCTTCTGCAAATATTATTCTGGGCATAAATTGGTCAACTGTTTTCTACTGGCAGAAGGTTAGTTGTTAATGCTGCATCTGAATGCTGTCTTCTTCTTCCTATTTCTGCGAGATTATGATCCGGAAACAAGAGATCATAACCCTCCCACTTCACCGCATTTCTACTGGTCCGCATGTGGGGTTCGCCTCATCTGAATGCTGTCGCTTGGGTGTAAATCATGTGCTGGGGCTGAGCTCCAAATGTGAGTGCAATACTGAAAAACCGATCTTGCTCTACTTCATCGACGTGCATTTGGCACACTAAAACATATTTTGGTATATCGATGTCATTCCAATAAACTTTCTTCTTCTCCGCAGAGGCAGGCATGTAATTAGTGTATACATACCCGTATGTATGTAAGTAAATAGATGCAAATCTAATAATACGAATTTACGCGCTATTCTCCATTTCTTCTGAAACTAACATAGTGTCGCCCAACGCCTAGTATCTACAGCCGAATTCAAATTTATTTTTTTTCTTAAATACGGTGCTGCATGAAAGTGGTGCTCATTACCACAGCGATATCGACAGCAGAAGCCAAACACTCGACTCATTTACACAAAATTCACACTGCAATCACCTCAAACCCTCAGCCGCACGCCTGTAGTTAATACGAAGTACTATCAATCAGATAGAATTGGTTGAAATCCTAATAAATGAGCTTTTTCTCTCAGAGTTTACCAGTACTCAAAAGCTCCGATTCTCTATTTCTTATTCTTCTGGTTAAGTGTTTTTTGGTAATTTTCCTTCGTTTGTCAAAAACCCAAACATTGTACTCATTTTTGTTTTCTTTCGGATCTATGAGGTCATTTTATAGTCTCTGGTGGAATGAGTGGAGGAAGAAGCACTCCCCATTGGGAAAATAAATAAAAATAAAAATATTACGAGCCGTCTACATTACCACCGGCTAACTATGAGGGTTGATGAATGCCTACAACTGTCGTATAAAGTATCTACGGTGACGTAACCCAGAAGTGGGTAACAATTTTGGTACAGAATCAAGTTGTAACGAGATCATGACCTATTTTCGATTAAAAGCCGAACACCTTTACGACCTTAGAGTGTGCGGCATGCATCATTCATGAGTATAATCTTTTCAAGGTTCGTCAAGATCAGAAATTGTTTTCTTTCTATTATTTCCCATTCCACATGGTTATCGCACATTCTGTTTTGATTCTAATTACTTGTTTACTAGAGTCTTTTGCACGATTCCCATTTGGACGGTAGGTAGGTAGGTAGGTATGTAGGTATGAGATAAATATTTAAGTTGGCCATATGAATAATTTATTAAGCAGTCTGTATTCTATTCGAAAGAAGAAAACCCGTTTCGCGCGATTTGCTTGTGAACTGATGACTTGTTGAAGTAATTATAGGTATCCCACGTTTTAGCCGGCAAACCTATGTAGATTACCCACATTTTTGTGTTACGAAATAAATTGTTATTCTTTTTGTTGTTAAAAAAAATAAGACAAGTTGTAACAATGGAAAGAATTATCGTCGAGAAATTAAAGTGGACGCGAGTAAATATAACTAATGACACACCTAACATGGCGCGCGCGTAAAGGAGAAGAAACATCTGTCGAAGTCCTCACAAATACATTCGAACTGAGGGAATTTGGGAAGATAACTGGAACACTCACCGTCCTTCAGCGGTTCTACACACAAAAAGGGGGAACAGACAGAAGTGAATGCACAAAAAAGTCTTTGAAATTGGACGCCGATCATGCATAAGATTTCAGAAATAAATGTGAATAACCGTCCAATATATGTACGTAGATCTTATAAACTCGGCGGATGGGTTTGACTTACAGATCACAAAATTGAAAGGTTAATACAAGGAGGGCTTAAATGAGACCCCTTATGTGAATCAGATTTAATTTTCGTAAATGGCTTTATCTGTCAGAAGTTTTTTGACACATGTGGACTAGACTAGGATTTCTAAACAATCAGTTCATCTTCCTTTGGAGAACTGACAAAATATACGTTCTCTACGACGGGCTTTACGTCCCCAAAGAGTAATAATTTGTGCAGAAGGATGATTGAGGCCGTACGTTTTCAAGAACACCATCAAAGTTACTGGCCAGTGCTATAGAGATATTGGAGGACCTACTGGAAATCGAAATCTAATAACAGTGGCTCGAGAGCAAGACGGTGCTATAGCATATAGCCCGTGAAACAATATATTTAGTTATTAGAAAATACATACATTTCCAATGGCCCGCTAATCCTTCAGGAGGGTCGCGTGGGTAGGATGTCTCAGGTGGGCCCTCCATCCTTCTCAATCCGATATTGACTCCAACTCATCAGGAGAAATCCCTAGACGGCTCCAGGAGAGATGTCGGACTTGATCTAACCATCTTTTTCTAGGCCTATCTGGGAGTCACCTACCTGATGGCACCGCAATCATGGCACGTCTTTTAAGCCGTTCTGGGGCATACGCCCCGGCCTTCCTTATTACAGATTGACCAAGCTCTCTCAAAATTGATCCAGCCTCACCAACTCTACAGGATACCTCGGTATTGCTCTTCCCATCACTCGTGAATAAGACCCCGAGATACTCAAACTTCTCCACCTGCTTCAGTGGGACTTCACTAACATGCAGAGTGCACTGAATAGGTGTTTTGGAAACGACCATTACTTCCGATTTGTTCACGTTGATCTTCATTCCGGCATCATCATAAACGGCTACAAACCTTTCGAGTGCGCGCTGAAGTTCGGTTTGAGAAGACTCAAGGATGACCAAATCATCCGCAAAGAGCAGATGACTAATTCTTAAGTCTCCCATTTTGAAACATTCTTCACCACGGTTGCGCTGCAACATCCAGTCCATACATGCAATGAAGAGGAGAGGTCACAAAACGCACCCTTGGCGGAGTCCAACGCCCACAGTGAAAGACATTGATTTAACACCGTTAATCCGAACACAGCTTCTACAGTACCTTAACGAGGAACCATCAGTCCCATACTCCTGCAGAACACTCCAGAGTTTTCCTCGAGGAACCCTATTATATGCCTTTTCCACAAAACAATTGTAGACAGGTTTAGCATACTCCCAGGTCTTCTCAAAAACCATTCTGAGAGTGAATAACTGGTCGGTTGTGCTTCTACCGGGACGAAAGCCACACTGCTCCTCCCCCGAAAAATAACCTTATCAAATTTTTTTAAGTCGACCAAGTGTCTTCCAAAGACGACATAATGCCCGTCAGAGAAGGGATTTGATTGTAACGTTGATGAAGTTATAAAGTATACGAATGTAGAGCTTTGTACATAAACTTACTTACTAAGGTGGTGCTACAGCCGGTGGACCTAGGCCTCAACTACCAAATTTCTCTAGTCAATCCGATTACGAGCTAGCTGCTACCGATTGCGCACGCCAAGTTGGTTGAGCTCCCCCTCCACTTGTTTGCGCCACCTACCGCTATGTCGTCCTCTACTGTACCCTCCATCCGGGGTGGATTAGTCTTTGAATTCCTTCTTGGCGGGAATGTTAAACTCCATCCGCTCTAAATGACCCAGCAATCTTAGTCGCTATATGTGAACTCTTCTGGCTAAGTCGATGTCCTTGTACAGGCCGTATAGTTCGGCACTATACCTTTTCTTCCTCCTCGGCGTCTAGGCAGACGGAAGGTACCTCGAAGAACTTTTCTCTCAAAGTAACCACGGGCATCCTCATCCGGTTTTGACGAAGTCCATGCCTCTGCGCCATTCAGCAGGACTGGGATGATGTGTCTTACACAAAGTTACCTTAGTAGTTCAAGATAGGGCTTTGTTACTCAATTGCCTTCTTATCCCATAAAAACAACGATTGGCAAGAATAATTTTTGGTTTTACTTCCCCACTGATGTCATTTTACCACCTCAAAATCATATCTGTCTATTGTGGCGCTCTGTCCAAGACGTCGATGTTGCGTGTCTTTTTTTGTAGACAGCATATATTTTGCTTTGCTTTCATTGACTGCTAAACCCATCTTTGCTGCCTCGATCTCAATAATCGCAAATGCCCCATTGACGGCCCGCTGAGTTCTTCCTATGTGAATGTCATCGAAGTAAGCGAGAAGTTGTACAGACTTGTAAAATATTGTACCTCCGCTGTTGACTTGTGAGTTTCGTACAATTCTCTCAACTACTGTGTTAAAGAGATCGCATGATAGTGCCTCCTCCACCTTGTGCAAGACCTTTCCTGCCTTCGAACAGTTCGATGGTGTTCTTTCCTACTTTGATGGAGCAGCGAGAGTTCTCCATCGTCATCCTTCACAGACGAATGAACTTGGCAGGGATATCAAGACTAGACGTGGCTCTGTATAACTCGTCTCTATACACGCTATCATAGGGAACTTGGAAATCTATGAAATGGTTATGCGTATCGATTTTATATTCGTGGATTTTTACCAAGATCTGTCGTAGTGTGAATATTTGGTGAATGGTGGACTTTCGTGGCCTGAAGCTGCACTGATAAGGACCTATCAGGTTGTTGGCGATCGATTTTAGACGTTCACATAATACGGCAGACAAGATTTTATATGCCATGTTGAGAAGACTTATGCCTCTGTAGTTGGCGCGATTCCGAGGGTCTCCTTTCTTCAGAATCGGGCAAACGGTATTGTGGTTCCATTCATCGGGCATACTGTCGTCCGACAAGATCTAACAGATGAGCTGCTATATGCCCTTCATCTACTCATCTCATCATGTCTTGAACATTTCAGCGTCAAGGCCGTTGGCTCCAGCAGCTTTATTGGATTTAACTTCATAACGCTATCCTCACTCCATTCTGATCGAGATGCTGGGAATCTTGACTATCATCGTCACTGTTGAATGGTTCATTCTGCCTGACAGCGGAATATTGGTCATCGTCACTGTTTAACAGTCTGCAGAAGTATTCCTTCCATAGCCTCAGCACCGACTGCGATTCTACTACTATATTACCATTTTCGTCCCTGCAGGCTTCTGTTCTGACTAGAATAACCCGAATATCGAAGACAGTTGGTCAATCGCTAGATATTTTCAAATTCAGCTAAAAAATCATGCATAAGTATGTATTGTGTAAGCCGCAAGGACAAACCGAAACATCGTTCATTTAAAAATGGTTTTATTAGTTAAGACAGACTTACAAGGGGAGAAAGGTGATATTGCCAAAGACTCGTGACTTTGAAAGTATCCCCGAACATTTCAAAGACAAATTTTGAGAAGAAAAGAAATCACGGTCCACACTATATGACAAGGAATCACACTCAGGTCGGAATCGATGGAAAATACTCTTCCAATCTACAAATGCTCGATCTTTCTCAGGTGACATAGTCTTTTCGAAACAACGTTATAATAAGCATGGAAAAGGTGTGCAGCAAAACTGCTTGCATTGATGCATGCAGCAATCCATGTGAAACAGACGTGCAGTACATTTTTGGCATTTCATGGCATTAGTTTGCTGTCATTCTCACTTACATGAAACATCAAATCACAAAAATTGTACCAAATTGTACTATTTTGCTGTTCTACTACTTTGGGTTGGCATCAAAATTAGCAATAGAGACAACTTGCATCATTGTCGTGCAGTAAACACATGTGTCCTCTCACATATAAAGCCATGTTCTGTCATTTCGCTGCACGGATTTTGATGCACGTCTGTTTCAGGCTATACATACATAAGCTTTCAAGATCGGATGACATTTCATCAGTACATGCTCTGCGATCTGCACTTTTCCTTCATCATATGCGTGCTTGTACTTGTAGAGATACTCCCGGAAGCGTCCGTGCTCCGATAGAAATTGTGTTAGGTAGTAGTTTACCTGCCCGTGCTTTCTACTAACCCAATCATCAACTTAGGGGATCAATTTGTATGTCCAACACCCTTTGGTTGTGATGTGTTTTCTCCCAAGAACTTAACATCAACATCTCTTTTCGCCTTCCTAATCACTGCAGCGTCTTCAAGGCGGAGATCATGGCAATTAAAGAATCCTTGTCGTGGCTGAAGTACAATGTGATATCCAGACGGGATATTACTATCTTTATTGACAGTCAAGTTGCGATCAAGTCCCTGGAATCTGTTACCTTCAACTCAAAAACAGCCCTAAACTGTCGCTTGTCTCTTAACGAGATGGCCAAATAGTTCAACATTCACCTTAACTGGATGCCGGTGCACAGTGACATTCCAGGGAACTGCTCGGCCGACAAAGTCGCCAAGCAGGGCACTTGTCTACCGATATCGTCGACAAGGCGAACCTCGACATGCCTCTCGCTACAGTGAATCTGCTACTTAAGCTCAACACCATTAGAGCGACTAATCGCAGGTGGGCTAGCGGCACTACGTGCCTCATTACTAGATAGATCTGGCCTGAGCTGGATCAGAAAGGCTCCAACTGCCTTATCGGGCTGAAAAGGTCGCTCATCGTAATTACAGTAGGTATCATTACGCGGCACTGCATCATCGGTAGGCATGCAGTTAGGCTGGGCATCTTAGCAAATGATTTCTGTACAAGTTGCATGGACGAGGAGGAGGAAGAAACCATACTACACCTTCTTTGCACGTGTCAGGCCCTCTCCGCTCGTAGAAGATGACACCCAAGAGCCTACCTTTTTGACAATTTAGGCGAGTTAGCTAATGTCAGCTTCGGAAGCCTACAGCGTTTCATAACAAGCTCCAACTGGTTCCAGGGGTAGGCAGGGTAGGGTAGGGGTGGTAGATCACAATTGGCTTAGTCTAGCCTAAGTGAAGCTGCCATTTGTAGCCTGCCACTCTAACCTAACCTAACTTAAGCATTTAAGTTTATTCAAGCTATAGTTAGGGATATGATGTATGTACTAGTTGGCCTTATCAAGGATATGTGGGGCTATTTGAAATATTTTTTGCTTTGGAATACGTTCCTTTTTAGCTTGGAAACAATAACGTTTTTGGTACACAAGCGTAGCACAGTAAAAAATGGTATTTATCACAAGAAATGGCAAATTCCTTCTGAAGATAAAAACTGCAGATACCATGAGCGTTCTGTGTGATTCTCACAGGTCAAATATCAAAAACTTATGTAACTCTAACATCGTTTTGGAGAATCAATTATCTGCTGTCGACTCATTCCTTCAAAAATTATATAATTTACGACTTAAGAAAAAAAAACTTCTTAAATCACTTACTATCTATCAGATAAAACTTTTTTAAGACCAGTTTTTTTTTTTTAAGTTCTCAATAGGTACCTGCACAGACATGATTGACAGTCTGTGAACTAAAATTAATTTTTAGTGTTAATTTGTTTGCTAAATACCATCTGTGAACAAAGTCTACAATGCCATGCATGAAGCGATAAAGAAATTGTTAGAGATAAAAACAAACTCAAACACTTTCTAACGCCAGAATCAGCACAATTTTGCGCTGAATCTGACTAAAAATACTTGGTCATTCTCGCCGGCCGGCGCGCTGTGGCATATCTTGGTGAAATGCTAAAAGGAACGGATGCTTGAGTAAGATGGAATTTACTTGACATTAGCAGCGTTCGCGCCATATGTATGCCGGGCTGGGGGTGATGCAGAAAAAGCTTTTTAGTTCATTCTATTTTCTATGACATAATCGAGGGCGTTAACACCACTGTGAACAACTACTTGCTATGGGTAGGTATGTATGTACAATGATATTTTCAACAGGGTGATTCGTGTAGTTTAATAGTTTCTTTTGCTAATATTTGTTTGGATATTTTATTTTTTGGCTCTCTTAAAAAATAGTATAAGCATTAAGTTTACAAATATGTACATGATTTTATTGTAAAGAATGTTCAAAGGTTACTTCTTTATTCTGTAAGCAGGTCATTTTGTTTTTAAAACGAGTATAAATACTTTTTGTACTATAGCCTCTACCTGGTTTAACATACTTAGAATAAGTCTTGCGTGGGGTTATATACCAAAAAGTTGGAAAGAAGTCACGGTTAAGTTCATCCCTAAAGCGGGCCGTTGACCAACAGAACTACCGAAGTCATACCGACACATAAGCCTTACTTTTTTCTTCTTGAAAGCTATGGAGAAGATAGTTGATAGACATATCAGGGATAGAGCTCTTAACATAAATCCTCTACATAAAAACCAATATGCCTATGAACCAGGAAAATCAACGACCCATGCTTTTCAGATCCAGACGAAGCCAGGATCTCATTTTGGACTAGCAAAAGTCTCATTGGTAGAAATTGGGGCCTAAACCCCAAAATGATGCTATGGCTCTACACGACAATAGCAGGGCCAATTGTCACATATGCAGCACCAGTATGGTGGCAAAAAACAAAGCAAAGGTCTACACAGGACAGGCTCAATAAACTACAAAGACTAGCCTGTGTATGCACAACAATGTATGCAATGAAAGCTGTTCCTACTGCAGCGCTGGAGGTTATTCTAAACCTTTCACCTCTAAATCTTCATATATAACGAAAGAAGCTATGGTTTACGCCTTTATGCTCATCGTAGAAGATAACTCAATTTAACTCGGATATTGCGCATGAACTCAATAACAATGAACTACTAGGAATAAGAATTACGGACAAATGTCTGCCAAGATTCAACTTCACCCACAAGTTCAAGGCTACATTTAAAAAAAACCTACATTTGCCAATAACTCTCATGTGTGGTACACAGACGGATCCAAGACAGATGAAGGAGTTGGGGCTGGAGTATACGGCGCTACTACGAAAACCTTCATTCACTAGTGCATGGAAAAAGGTAACTCCATATTTCAAGCCGAAGTGTTCGCTATAGAACTATGCATCAGTGAAAATATAAACAGATCTATAGCCAACAAGAACATTTATATTCTTTCAGATAGCAAGGATGCTCTACTAGTAGTTAAGGCGTATAAAATAACATCCTAACTAGTATGGGACTGCTTTCATCTACTCATATCACTAGCCAGCAAACAGAGTTCATCTCGTTTAGGTACCAGGACACAGCAAATATGAAGAAACTGAAAAAGCTGACCTGCTCGTCAGAACAGGAGCTGCGTCAAACTTTATGATGCCAAGACCATTCTGTGGATTACTAGTGAGTACGGCAAAAAGCTGTATCAAAAATTTCCTAAAAGAAAAAGCGCATCATTACTGAATGGAGACTGAAGATAACAGATATGTCGAGATCTTTCTGCCAAATTTGGAAACTTCCCTCAACAGAACGAAACAACTCCTTCAATTAACTAGGAGTCAGATTCGAAAGCCACAGGTTTCCTTACAGGCCACTGTCGAGTGAAAAAAACATCTCATGGCTATGTGAGTAGCTCAAGAGAGCATCTGCAGAATGTGCTACGAAGACGAAAAATTAGCAGAACACATCTTATGTCACTGTAAGCCTAACCTTGAAGCAGAAGACCTATCTGCAAGCTCATTTAAAAACATAGTAGAGTTCACCAAATCTGGGATATGAGTGAGATTTAAGATCAGAGAAAATCACAATAGACCCGATGTGGCTGTAGCGATAAGGTGACCTAATCCCACTTCTTCTTCTTCCTTTTATCAGCGAGTTTATGATCCGAAAACAAGGGATCATAACTCTCCCACTTCACCGCATTTTTAATGATCTGCCTGTGGGGTTCGCCTATTAGACCTCAGCAAATATCGGCAGGCCTCCCGATTTTGGATCACTCGGTTACTGAAATGCCGATGTCGTCGCATTTGTCTGATCCAGGCGTTTATAGGCCTGCCTTTTCTACATCCCAATGTCTTTGGAACGTGCATTGATATTGCCTTTTTAACCGGGTTCAAATGATCTCTTCTTTGAACGTGGCAACACCAACTGAGCCGGTCGCGGTCTATTTTTTGTACGATGGTTTCCTTAATGTGAAAGCTTCCATGGATCTTCGAACTTCTTATTCGATCAAGCTTTGTCACTCCTGCTGTCATGCGAAGCATCTTCATCTCAGCTGCCGTTAATTTACTCTCATATGTTTTGTACATCGTCCAACATTGTGAACCGTATGTGAGCGCTGGACGCACAACTGCGGTGTAGAGCCTTCGTTTCAACTTAGGTGGCATTTTTCTGTCACAGAAGATAGCGGAATTTTCTCGCCATTTCATCCACCCTACGCTTACGCGATGATTGATGTCGTCATCACAAGTTGCTTTGCTATTGGTCATAGTTCCCAGATATTTGAACTTTTCGCACTTGGGAAGCACTGTTCCATTCAAATAAATGTCTGGAATAGGCCTGAGTGGATCAGAGAACGGGTAGCACATGTACTCTGTCTTTTTTTAACTAATGCGATACCCATTTCCCTCCAGAGCGTCCACCCACGCATCAAGTGCTCGTTGCAGGGATGTAGGATCCTCACTTACGATGGCTCCATCGTCAGCAAAGAATAACTGATGTACTTTGGGGTCCATCACTTTACCTTCAAGCAGATAATCAAGGACTGTAATAAAGAGCAAAGGACTTAAGACGCTTCCCTGGAGCACCCCGACTTTGATTGGGAACTCTTCGGTTACTCCAGCGGGGCATCTTACTCTTGTCTCTGCTCCTTCGTACATGTCCATGATCATCTGTACATAGGTTTCTGGAACCCCTCGATGTCTTAGCGCCACCCATATCAGATCTCGTTGTTGTCTGTCGAATGCCTTTTCAAAGTCAACCAATACAAGATGCAAATCTCTTAAGGAATCACGACGTTTGTCCATTATGATCCTTATACCTTGGATTGCATCTGTGGTTGATTTACCCGAGACAAACCCATACTGATCATCAGATAGCCTTATTATTTTTCGCAGTCGGCCACCTAATACCTGCTCAACGATCTTCATGGTGTGTGACATCAGCTTGATCGAACGGTAGTTATCACAGTTTCGCGTATCACCCTTCCCTTTGTATACAGGGAGAAGGTAACTTTCCCTCCATTGATTCGGCATTGGGTCAGCTCTCACAAATTTGTAGATGTGAATTCTGAGCCATCTGAACCCAATGTCGCCCATATTTTTCCAGAACTCAGAGGGCATCTCGTCTGGCCCAAGCGCTTTTCCTTTTTTGGAGTATTTGATCGCCTCACTAACTTCTTCGACTGTAATGTCGGGTATTTCTTCACAGTAAGGGGTGGCTCTTGGAAAGTATAGACGGGGAAACTGTTCATTTAAAAGTTCTTCACAATACTGCCGCCACCTCTACAGAATTTTGTCGTCATCCACAAGAAGCTGGCCATGAGCATTGTTAATGAACTTTGGCGAACGAATCTCCTGAGCATTCCTCCTTCTTTGGGTGGCTATTTTGAAGATGGTTGCGCTCTTGTTCATATTGTGTCTTCGCAGCTCATGGATAGCCTGGCTTGCATCACCAAACGGGGAAGGGATTTTCTCCAATTCCCGATACAGGCCCTCCGTACTCTCTGGTTGAAGCTGGGCGCACTTCTTCTTCGCTTTTTTCTTGCAACATCTGTATTCCATTTTGTGGCGAACTTTTTCGGCACTATTATAAGAGGGGCACTTTGACCAAGCTTTGAAAGCCGCTTTCTTCTCATTTATCACCTTCTTAGCTTCGTCACTCCACCACCATGTTTCTTTGGCGTGTTGATGGTGGCCTTTTGAAGCTCCTAGCAGTGATTTGGCCTTCTTTAAGCAAGTTCGCTGTAGGGAATCCCACATATTTTGTGCTCTGCACTCTTCATCCTCAGCTCCGTTGATGGTGTGAGAGAGGTAATTTTTCATTACGAAAACAAAATCGTCGCCTTTTGAACTAATCCCACCTCTTCACAATCTACAATCTGCAATCTATGCATACGTTGATAGCGCTTTCAATTACATGGTATTGTTTTACGAAATGTATAGTTTTAAAAAACTTCATAATTAGAATCTGATTGTTTATTATTTTTATTATTATTATTTAGTTTTTTTCTCCGAAAGGCTCTGGAGTGCAATATGCAATACAAACAGATGTCTTACTACTACATATGTAACATATTTGTTACTTTCTCGGAAGAGTTCATCAGCCGCAATTGAACAAATGCCAATAAATGAATGCGAATTAAATATTTTACTATTGTAAACAATGTATAACTACGAACACCAAGTAGAATTAATTACTCTTGCAAGCACAAATCTTTCTGGCATTAATTGCCAATAATAGTTCACATATTTGTGTAGATGGATTCGTACGTGCATATCTTTATAAGCACTTGCAACGTAAGCCACAATAAAAAATAAACCCCGAGTGCTTGTTACAGCACCATAGTATTAAATTCGATCCATCCAAATTTGTATTGCTATTAAATTCGGAATAAAAAATATCATCTTCGTAATTCTCCTTATATATATTTTTTTTTGTATAATTTGCGTGCGCTCAATGGGTTATGAACACCTTTTAAAAGTGTTTGCATAGTGCGGCGTAGGAAAGGATAGATAGAGAGAAAGATTGGTGTAGTGGCTTGAAACTTAGATGCTGTTTTAGAAAAACTCCAGGGTTGGCATGTAGATAACTGGGAAAATTTTTGTTATTTTTGTCTTTGCTTCTGATTCACAATATATTTTTTACGACCATCTGATGTCATAATCATATCAATCATCTAACCAACTGAAGAACTTTTCCTTTTAATGTTCCGCAAAAATTTTTGATTTTTTCGTCATGGAACCATACCTCAATAATTGCTCTATTTTTTGGTTGTGTAATTCTTTTTCCTGAGCCTGGCTTTAATAATGGCACACAGATTCTCAATCGGATTGAGGTCAGGAGACTTGTCAGGCCATTCCAGAAGAGTTGATAATATTCTCCGTGAAGAATTGCTTCATTTTTGTTTAAGGGTGGCATGGAGCAAGATCTTGTTGGAAAATGGCAATTTCGGTCGGAAGTTTCCTTCGAATGGCAGGCAGGAGCATATGGGTCAAGACGTCTGCGTATTTGGTGCTATTCATCATGCATTCGATGGGCTTCAAACTTCCAGGACCCTCAGAGGTGAAAAAACCCCAAAACATAACTTTGGGTGGGTGCTTAGGGGCTTGGACAATATGACCAGCTCGGAGTTTTTCATTGTCACTTCTTCTTACGACACTTACCCTGTATCCCTGGATCTCGAAGTGGCTCTCGTCAGAAAAAATAACTTTTTTCCTATTCTCTGTAGTCCATTTGCAATGTTTCCTCGTCCAATGCAGTCTTTTATTCCTCATACGGTCAGTCAGAAGTTGCTTCTTTATTGGCCTTCTTGCTTTACGACCCATTTCAAGAAGACGCCGCCGAACAGTAGACGAATCTATCTGTATACTAGCCGACGCTAAGTCCCTCTAGAGCACTTCTTCTTGTTCCAGGCGGCAGCGGACGACGGAGTCAACGGTGGCGTCTATAGTTCCAGTTAGGTTGAACTTAGTGAATACCTTGCGCGAGCTGCTTCGACGTATTCGGATCACAGGTCGGTAACGAATTTCCAATGTTGGTCAGGACATTGGAATAGAGATGGTGGCGGAGGAGCCCTTAATGGGCCAACGGCAGCGCTCATACTCCCGTAGTGGACTACTGACACCGGTGTACCCTCTAAAGATCGCCACTTGTCTTTCCAGGATTTATTACGCTGTTTCGGATCAATAATTTGTCATCATGAACCATGGTTTTGCGTATTCGGCCACAATGGCCCTTACGACTAGTTGCAATCAAGTCTGTAGACTTATGCAACGCAATAATGCTGGAAACCCTTGATTTTCCAACTCCGACATCTCCCTTATGCTTTTTCTAGTGTGCTCATGCAAAGCAATTATTTTTGCCCTCTTCTCCACAGAGATATCCACGTCCAGGTTTTTGTTGTTTTTTTGACTTTCGATCATTGTGCACCCCATATCAAAAAAGTATGTATGTATCAGAGAACTGCATGAATCCACTCATTTTCTGTTGTGAATATTTCGCTAAAATACGAACCATCCACAGTCTCATTCTCAAAGAAAACAAGCGAGTATGAATCGACACTCATGAATAAATATGCGAATGCGTAGAAAGCAGGCACTCAAAGTATTCACTGATTCAGAATATTCACAAATGCAACGAGCTTTCGAATGGTTTCAAATAGTTCGAATAAGTGTAGGATTTTCAGTATACATACACGAACGGCAGTAGACAATATTCACCACAAATTGTCCGTCTTGATTTTGTCGTATGAAAGGCAAAGTGTGAGGGTAGCTAATCATTTCTTGGAATGAAGTGTAGGTAGTGAATGTTCGTTTTATACATACTTACTTACTTAAAGTGTTCCCGACCCTTGGAGAGTCTCTGCCTGAGACATGCCTGCCTTTTATCCTCTGTGATCCCGGGCACGCTGCTTCCAGTTGTAAAGACCAAGCTTCCTGGCATCCGCGACAGCTTGGTCTTTATACCGGCGGTTCGGCCTTTTTTGCCGTCTCGAACCTTGGGTCTGAGATTCGAAGATTCTCTTGGCTGGAGCGGTGTTGTCCATTCGCTCGATGTGGCCGAGCCAATATAATCGGCGTGTCTTACCTTTTTGGACTGCATCCACATCCTGGTACAACTCATAGAGTTCCCGGTTGTATCTTCTCCTCCATTCGCCCTCCTCGCATGTGGGACCTAATATCCGACGAAGTATTTTTCACTCAAAGGTACCCAATATTTACTCTACTTTCTTACTTATCGTCCAGCACTCGGCGCTATAAATCAAAACTGGTAAGATGAGCGTTCTATAGAGCACTAATTTGGTCCGTCGAGTTAGGAGCTTTGAACGCAGTTGTTTTGCGAAACTGAAGTGTAAGCGGTTTGCTAAGATTATTCTTCGTCGGATCTCCATAAAGGTTTTATTTGTGGGATTTATGTTTGCTCCGAGGTAGGAAAACTCCTTAACTACCTCGAAGTTGTAGTCATCAACAGTGACGTTCTGTCCAAGGTTTTGAGGAGATAATTTTTTATTTGTTGACAACATGTACTTAGTCTTGTCTTCATTTGTCTCAAGGCCTGCTAGTTTCGCCTGCTCTTCAATTACAGTAAATGCCTCAACAAGGGCTTTCCGGGATCAAGTAGTTATGCCAATATCGTCAGCGTAACCCAGCAGTTGGATGGATTTGTGAAAGATAGTGCCTTCCATGTTTACACATGGCCTACGCATTATTTGCTCCAGCACAGCATTGAAGAAGTCACATGACAGCGCATATCCTTGCCGGAACCCGGTGCATGTTTGGAAAAGTTCAGAAGACCTGTTTCCAAGTTGCACAGAAGATCGCGTGCTTTCCAGCGTCACGCGACACATCTGAATAAGTTTTGACGGTATCCCGAATTGGGCCATCGCTTGGTAGAGTTCAAGACGATGAATGCTGTAATAAGCGGCTTTAAATTCGATGAAAAGGTGGTGAGTTTCGACTTGATATTCGTTGGTCTTTTCCAGGATTTGCTTTAGTGTGAAAATTCGGCCTATTGTCGATCTGCCGGGCCGGAAGCCACACTGGTACGTGCCGATTAGTGTCTTTCAGAAAGGTTTTAGACGTTCACACAATACATTGGATATACACTTTTAAGGCGTATTATTTGCCTAGAACTTCTCAAAAGCTTGTAAATGAAACGGATGATCCTGTTATCCTTGAAATTGAACGCAACGTTTTAAATCTGGCGATGGCAATTCGATTCGATGATCGAGGAGAGCACGATGGCAACAGTCTTATTAACGCTGACAGAGCCCCTCTTTCAAATGAAGTAACTCTTCGTTGAAAGCGTTGGGATCAGATCAAGAGTCAGATGAAGAGCCTGAGCCTTCCATGAATCGCCTGTTGATATCAAGAAATTTGTGTGAAGCACTGCATCATTTCGAAGAGGGATCGAAAATATTAGACCAAAACGATCCCGGCGAAAAACGCAGTCACTCTGATTGTCGTTGGTGGTTGTCGCTTTTCGACGTTTATGTCCCGATTTTGTGCAACGTGTCTAGGCCGTTAACCGAGACATGAGTGTATGTATTTAGGGTTTGACTTTGTCTGAAAAAAAACATGTATTAATAAAATCTTTAAAAAGTGAGAAAAGTAAACCTGAGCTGAAAGCTTTCATTTGACAGCTTCAAGCCCACTTTAAAAGGGCGTAGTTGAATCATACAGGGTGACCAGATAAGAACGATAGGAAAAAATAAATAAAATAAAACAAAAACGGTGTGAGATATAAAATTGATTCTGGCTTTATTTTGAAGCTATAGGTACATTTATGCTATTATGTGTGGAATAGCACATTATTTAAATAGCCAACTCAAGTTCGCTAGCAGTGCTTTGAGCGGTCGGTGAAATTTTTGATGACTCGGTCCAATACCTGCGGCGTTATTCTGATAATAGCGTCTCGAATGTTGGCCTCGAGCTCGTCCATAGTGGTTGGCTTGTTAGCGTAGACTAAGGACTTGACGTAGCCCCAGAGAAACTAATCGAGTGGTGTCAAGTCGCATGATCGCGGCGGCCAATTGATGAACGCTCGCAGTGAGTTGACCCATTCGCCAAATTTCTCCTTCACAACTTTGAGCGTTTGGTCGCTTGTATGGCATGGAGCGCGCGCCATCTTGTTGGAACCACAGCTCGGATATATCGATGTTCTCGAGCTCTGGCCAGAGAAAGTCAAATAAATAAGCCGGATTGACACTCTGGCGATGCCCAATTCAGCTGATCGGCGCCGAATCGACATTTCGGGGTCTTCTTCGATACTGGCCGATACGGCACCTATGTTTTCTTCATTTCTGGTTGGTCTGGTTGGTGGTTTAAGGTCCAAAAGAGTGTACTCAGGCTCAAACTTTTTCACGGTGCGACGAATTGCCTGCACACTGAAGCCATGATGACGACCGATCTCCCGACGAAATTCACGTTGCGTATTTACAACTGAGCCGGAATTTCGATAATATTTTGTAACAATTTCCGCACGTTCGGCAAGCGTGAAACGGTGCATGATGAAATGGTGTTTTTTCTTAGTGAGAAAGAGTATCACACTACCTGAAACAGAGCGGGACTGTTTCTCGTACGCATAAGCGTTTTTCCACCACACCTAAGCAAAAAAAAAAAATCTCAGCCTTTAGAGAAAAGAATATCATACTATTCGTTTTAGATAGATTATAGCCTTTGTTCATGTTTTCATTTGGTTGTGGGGACTTTTTCCAATTCTTGAAATCTGACGACTTGACTTTTAGAGTCTAAAAGTAAGACACAAAGTTAGAAAAAAAAAGAATAAATTTAGATAAGACGTTAGGAATGCATTGCTGTAAAAATAAATATCCGAAGAGTTCCCAGTTGTTATCTGGGCTCGTTTTAATTCTAAGGATGGAAAACTATCCCAACAGCGTCTCCTAGTGTGCTTTCTTCACATGTCCTTAAAGCGCTTTGTCATATAACAAAAATTAACACAAGCTGATATTACATTCAAAGAAGTTTTGTTAGATAATATGTGCTGTTTGACGTGTAGTGCTAAATTTTGTCAAAATAATATGAATTTTGTGGCCTTTGTTTTAAAATGCTATTCATCCTGATTTGGTTACTGGACTCATCAGTACACTGCCACCAAATATCAACTTACCCAGTAACTATAGGGGGATTCCATTTATGAACTCAACTGCAAACATTTTTTCCTCCATTCTCCTACGTCGTAGAAATTGCTGGATTAACAGAAACAACATCCTCAGCGAATATCAATCGGGTTTTCGTAAAGGGTATTCGACAATAGACAATATATTCATATTAACATCAATTGAACAATACTTTCAGAGGCAAAACAGACAACTTTATATATTTTTTGTCGATTTTAAGGCTGCATTCGACTCAATAGATCGTAACATATTATTCTTCAAGCTATCGAAACATGGTATGCCAACAAAAATGAAACACACGTCAAGCAGTATGGGATGGTAGGAATATGTCAGAATGGTTTGAGACAAAATCCGGGGTAAAACAGGGTTGTCTTTTGAGTGACACTCTTTTTGCTCTATTCATAGACGATATAGCAACGTATCTCCCCGCTGGAAAACGCTTCGCCGGTTTGAATATAAAACTCTACTCTATGCAGATGATATTGTTCTGCTAGCAGAATCTCCCCAAAGTTTGCAATTAATGATAAATGCACTGAATAACTACTGCAAGACATGGAACTTGACAGTAAATCTAGAAAAATCAAAAATCATGATTATATGCAAAAGACAATCGAAGTTAAGTTCATATGAAAAATGGTTCTTTGATGGTGTAAAAGTTGAAGTAGTTGCGGAATACAAATATCTTGAAATACTAATGAAACCCAACATGAATTGGACCCATCACCTCGAGAATAAATTAGATGCGGCAAAATGTTTGATTAATGCCTCATGGCAAGGTATTATTCAAAGAAAGGAGATACCAAATTCTGCAAAATTCAAAGTATTTCAAGCCGTGATGCGTTCCGTAATGTATTATAGTTGTCAAACATGGGGATATAGGTCATACGAAGAAGTAGAGAAGCTCCAACTCTTCTTCCTTAAAAAAACAATTTCATCTACCTGCAACAACACCTAATTACTTTCTGCTGCTTGAAACAGGCCTACCCACTCTCTTCATCTACACCTTCAAACTACAAATCGACTATGTGTTGAAAGTTCTTAGTTTCACGCCAAATAGATTACCCTTGATGTTCACAAAATACATTTTTGATAATAAGGTGGAATGGATAAGCGACTGGAGATCTTGGGCGCATCGGTGCGGTGTCGAACTGAACATCCAATACAGGGATCCCTTTCTGTTAAAACAACAGCTCTATAAATTATTAAAAGCAATAGATATTCATCAACGCAATGGAAATATTCAGTAAGCGATTTCTTCTATTAACAGGGTAATTTAACCTGAATTATCCTAATATTTGAATGATAATTACAACACGCGAGTGATATCCCTGATTTGTAGAGCTAGGTGTGATATGTTAAATTTAGAAGGCTCTCCATACAACAAATCTACCACTACTCAAGGCACTCTATGCAATTTGCAAGCGAATGAAAACAGCTTTCATTTTTTAGCTATTTGCCCGATTTATAAAGAGCTCCGATTTATCCACTTCGGCAAACTTTCCTTAACAATGGAAGAAACAAAAATAGGCCTTAATGGTGAAAACTGGTCAGCTCTTTATAATTATTTGGAAGCGGCTTCCGCGTATCGGCACTGTATCATTTCTGAATACAAATAAAATTCCATATATTGATAAAATTACGATAGTCATGCTTCTCTTATGATAGATTTGCAGAAACGTTAAATTGATAACATTGTTCAATTGCTTCAATCAGGCATACGGCAACGTCACAGCCTTATAATTTATTTTCTTATAAATACCATTTTTTTATTTTGTATCTTTATCAAGAATTGTAATTTCAAACATTTTTTATAATAAAGTAAATCTTGAATCTTGAATCTGAATCACTGCCACCAAATATTGTCTAGACGCTTTGTTTTGCTACATAAATACCGAATTCTGAATAATAAATAAGAATGTATGTCTGTGGGCGCCGTGGCGCAAGTGGTTAGTGTGTCGGATCACAACGCATGAGGTTCCGAGTTCGAATCCCAGAAAACACCAAAAAGTTTTTTCACGGCCCCACCTCTCGCGAGCGTCTGACAAACATCCGAGAGTATTGTTGTCATGAAAACGCTTTTCAAATCGCCGTTCGGAGTCGGCAATAAACTGTAGGTCCCTTCCATTCGTGTGAAAAATATAACGCACACAACACGAGTGGTTGCGAGAAGCTAGGCCCTGGCACTTTAAAGAGCTGTTGCGCCAAATATTTGTATTTGTATTATGTCTGTGACTTAGCAGTTGAAACCATTATAGAAGTAGACTCGATATTCATCGAGCAAGACAGTGCGTCTAGACAAGATTTGATGGCAGGCTACTGATGAGCCCAGCCACTAAATCGGGACAAAACGCATTTTCGAGCAAAGGCTAATAAAATTGTATTATTTTCATAAACTGATATATTACCAATTAAATTTCCACAGTGTTGCCATGTTTTTCTTATTAATTTTCATCTGTGTTAGTGTTAAGCATCAACAATAAATATATATTTTGAAGGCACTTCCCGAACGCTTCGACTTATAATAAAATCATTAAAAATAAAATTATAGCTAATCAAATTTTTATTGCAACATTCTGTTTCTTTTTTTTTTTTTTTTTTTATTTCAAATTGATAAGAGTGTGAACAACTGATCCTCCGTGTTATTAGTTGAAACCATTGCATTGGTTCAAGTTGTTCTTGACTTATAAAGGCCGAATTTGTGAAAGAGGCGATGTATCCATTTTGGATAAAATGTTTTCTTATTTTTTATATTTTTTTCTGCATATTGCTATACATGCCATTCAGCATACAATTATAGAAAAAATATAGAAGATGCATGCAGGAAAAATAGTTGCGATAAATTTAATTAACCCACTACACGAATGACACGCTCTACCGATGGCTTTTCTTTATAATAAACTATATCCTTAATTTTACTTAGTGAGTACTTAGACGATACAATTACCACTAAATGCGGGCCAATTTATAAAATAATAATAGCAAATGCGCAGCAGAGTAGCCATCAGTAATTTATGACCACTAACCAAGTGATTGTTTTTTGTTTTTTCGAAACAAATGTCCAACTGGCACGCAAATTACGAATTTTTCGTTGAAATTTATGGATATTGGCTGGAAAGGGGTATTATTCAAGGTAATTTTCTGTCCATTGATTTGGGTTTTTCTTTAAAAATACATATGTACATATGTTATATAGGGATACGTGCCATGTGAAATGTACTACATAATTAAATGGTGAAATTGTAAATGCAATGGGAAGAGGTCACAGTGTCATATAGTTTATAGTAAAATTCAGATAATCTTCTTGAATATGTATAAGCAGACGAGTACATGGTGTTTTCTGGTATTCGCGTGAGGTTCCAAGTTTGAATCCCAGAACACACAAAAAAAAAAAACAAAGACGTTTTTTCACGGTCCCACCTCTCTGTTTGTCAGACATCCGAGAGTATTGTTGTCTCGAAAAAGCTTCTCAAAACAAATTGCCCTGCGGATACGGCACTAAACTGCAGGTCCCATCCATTCGTGTGAAAAATATAACGCACACAACATGAGAGGTTGCGAGAAGCTAGGCTCTGGCACTTTAAGAGCTGTTGCGCCAAATATTTATTTTTATTTTATTTTATTTATACGAGTACATGCATAATATCAGTACATCGCATTGCTCAAATAGGTACTCGTATTTTTTTCATTTGCTAATACTCTTAGCTGACTAATGATGATTTGCTACTATACTACGCCGATTTTGGCATTGTATTGTTTTTGACGGAGGGTCATCGGAAGATGACCAGCATGGACCTGATGATTCATTGTACTTTAACACAGTCAAGAATTCAGGATCATTTAGATGAGATCAATCAGCTCGCGCACTCAGCGGATATGTTTGCCTAAGTTAGTCATCTAAATTCGGTGCCAGCTAGATAAACATGACGTTCCATTCGCATCAAGTCAGCATACACTAAAACCCCAGCTTCTGAAACTAATGGTCTTAAGATAAGCGTTAAAGATACCTAACAAATTTCTTAAAATATGTCTGTTTAGTTTATAAAGGTAGTTAGACGTTGCCTTTTGACCCGTTTATCAGCTTGTTTGAATGTCGTCATGAGCTCCATACATCGCAATACCCACAGTGCTGGATATATACCAGCTTAGTTATTTCACGTTTGTGAACCGATGAACAACAGCCTATAGAAACTTGAAGTCCAACAGAGCGGTTGTTGTACATTTCCTGGCAAGAGGATCAGCACTTTCATTACCCTGAATACCGCGACTTTGTTTTCATTACTAATAGACAACCTTAGCTGCATCTCTAGAAGAATGGAGAGAGAATGGAGAGACTTTAACATCACTTCAACTACAAGCAAGGATCGGCTAGTAAATGGTGCAGAACATCAACTAATATAATTTAAACACGGAATCCTTGTTGCGATAGTCAACCGGAATTCAGAGACAGTATTTAGTCACACCTCAACCAAAGCAGCTTGGTTTGGCTTAGAACATATAGCACTGTTTCTACTCAGCTATTGTAATTTCCAACCACATTATGCACTACTCGTAGATAAATAGCACCTAATCTATCGCTGAAATAAGTTGGAGCAATTGAAAAAGACACAGAGAAACAGTGGGCCCAATTCTTCAACTCGACGACAGTCGAATCCGACCGTGGTCGCATTTAGTTATTACTTAAGTCGTATTTTACGAACAAAATATACGACTTTGTCATAATTAAATGCGACTATGGTCGAATACGACTGTCGTATACGAGTTGAAGAATTGGGGTGAGAGTTTAATCATTTCTAGCTCTTCTGTGTCAGTCCCCACTTTGACTACGCCAGCCAAGTTTGGTCAGCGTATCACGACACCCACTCCCTCAGAATCGAAGCTGTGCAGCGTAGAATTGCCGTTTTGCTTTACGCGGTCTCCCATGGGCCGACAACTTTATCTTACACCCTACGAAAATCAGCTAAAATTGATTAACCTGAAAAATGTAGCGAAGTCACCGACTTACTCTTCGTGTACCAATTATTAACCGAAACTATTGATTCCTCCACACTACTGGAAATGATTTCCCTTCGCACTAACCCTTCTTCACCACCGCACCAACTACGGCCACTTCGAAACAATCTCCAGAATGTTGCGCCTGGCCAACAACGCACAGAAAACCTTAGACTTTCATTTCAGTCTATCCTCCCTTAGAAAGTCCCTGTCGGAATGTTTAAGAGCTTCCCTGCATGTATAGCAGCAAAGGAGATCGGAGAGACAAATCCGCTGGCAATAGTCCGTTTTTTCACATGAATTTAAGAGCGGAATCGACCGATAGGATCCCATAGCAGTTTAATTTTATAGAAATGCTTCTTAAGGATTTAGTTACAAATTGACTTTCGGATACGGCACTAAATTGTAGGGCACTTCTATTCGTGTGAAAAATATAACGCACACAACACGAGTTGTTCCGAGAAGTTAGGCCTAGGCACTTAATCATCTGTTGCACCAAATTTATATATACATATGTGCTTCAAACAAGATGTCGTTCTGATGGACGAGGTTCGCGTTTTCCCAGTCAACCCTTAGTGGAATGTCTACGATATAAGTTCGTTTAAATAATAAGCATGTCATCTAATGGCATGCTACATTCATTGTTCAAGAGAATTAAATAGGGAACGATTACCCTCACGGTGGTGCCTGTGAAGGCAACTTTAAACCTTTTGCAATAGCATGTCCCTGACTGTACGGTCGATCCAAACCGAGTAAAATTTATGAATCCAGATAGCCCCTGTCTTCTTTTAGTCTCTGGGAGGATATCCAGAATAGGGACATTTGTGTATTTCCACTTGGTGAACATGGCATGTACTCCTTTTGGCACACTTAGTATCATAGGCTAAATTTTATTCACTCCGGATGCCTTATGAGAAATAATATATTTCGTGCCATTTTACCTGTTGGTTCAATCTTTGTCTACACTGCTTTAGCGATAGTTTCTTTAACATAAGGCATCTCCTTATAGCCAGGATAAATTATGTTCATTACAATTTCTAGAGTATCTTCATATTAGTCATATTGCCATCGATTCCATAGAAAACGTCAGCGCCATTACATTGGACAGCTTTTTTAGCCCATTTAAATCACCAGGTATAGATGGCATATTTCCCTGTCTACTACAACAAAGAGCAAACCTGTTAATTCCGATCGTCATAAGAATTTCCAGATCCACCCTTACACTAGGCTACATACCAAAAATTTGGAAGGAGGTTAAGGTGGTCTTCATCTCTAAAGCGGCAAAGCAGGCGGAGCAATCGCCTAAATCCTTTCGATCCACTAGTCTCAGTTCCTTTTTCCTAAAAACGATGGAGAAAATTGTCGATCTTCATATGAGGAAAAAGTTCCTTATACATGATCCTCTGCATGCAAACCAATTTGCTTATCAACCTGGAAAGTCTATGGAAACAGCCTTTCGTAGCTTAATGCTATTAATTGAAAAAATCATTAGCTGCTAAAGAAACAGCCCTATGTGCCTTCATAGATATATAGGGAGCATTCGACAACACTTCCTTAGAGGTTATCAAAAAGGCTATGATCAGGAAAAGTATCGCTCCTCTGATCATAAACTGGATCCTAACCATGCTATGTAGCAGGAAAATAAGAATCGAGTGCGGAGGCTAGCATAAAACTATAACAGCTACCAGTGGTTGCTCGCAGGGAGGAGTCCTCTCTCCCCTGCTCTGGGTCTTAGTTATTGACTAACTCCTAGATCTACTTGAAAAATCGGGTTACAAAGTACAAGGATACGATATTGTCTTCAGCGCCAGAGGCAAATTTGAAGACATAATTTCCCAACCAATGCAAGGTGCCCTCAATTTAACTTCCGAATGGTGCAGGACAAAGGGACTTACCATCAACCCCGGAAAACTATACTTGTACCCTTTTCCAGGAAAATGTCCCAATCGACATATCCAAGGACGCGAAATACCTAGGTGTTACACTTGACAAAACGCTCACCTGGAATTCATACCTGAACAAGGTTACCAAGAAAGCGGCAAGAGCAATGTTTATGTGCCAGCGCCTACATGGTAAAGCTTGGGGGCTAAAACCGAAGATAATATATTGGACGTACAGGGCCATTATCAAACCCATGGTTACCTATGCATCGTTGGCTTGGTGGCCAAAAACCTTACAGGCCAAGACTCAGGAACAGTTGAATAAAATACATCGTCTAGCCTGTCTGAGCATCACAGGAGCAATGGGAGCAATGCCTAGCCTCACACCGTTGCACCTTGCAGTACAAAAAGAAGCTATGCTGAGTGCTCTTGGGCTACCCAAGATCTCGGACCTTAAATTCGGCAACTTCACGGACCATTTGAAGATTCTAGAGTAAATGACGCTAATCTCAAAATTCCAGATACTATGCTCAAGAAAAACCGGTTCTCCTGGAAATTCAATGTGGTCATAGGTGACCGCCACACATGGAGGAATGAAGGACTTGTAGTCTTACCAAACTCTCAAACTTGGTACACGGATGGTTCCAAATTGGAAAATGGTAGCCCGGGCGCAGGGGTTTATAGACCCAGGTTCCAACGTGCTGCAGCGCTTGGAAAATCACCAACAATATTTCAGGCAGAAGTCCGTGCAATCGAGCCGACTGTGCACGAGAATGTCTGTGAAGAAGTGTTGAGGATACTCGTGTCTATATCCTCTCGGACAGCCAGGCAGCACTTATGGCTCTGAAATCGTACACGGTATGATCAAAACTTGTATAGGACTGTCTTAACCTACTCGAAGATCTCGCACCGAAAAACACCGTCACTGTGGCCTGGATACCAGGATACGAAGGCTTCGAGGGCAACGAACGGGCGGACTGCTTAGCGAGAAGAGGCGCTAGTCACCCACTAGTCGGTCCTGAACCCTATTTTGGATTCACGCGGAGTAGCGCAACCATCAAAATAAAGAAATGGGAGGATGATCATCATGCAGAGTACTGGCCGAAACTCAAGGGCCTAAGGCAGGCAAACAAGTTTATTGATCTCAACCGTTGCAAGGCTAAAAAGCTACTCGAGCTTAGGAAAGCAGACTTAAGAACCTTAACAGGCTACTTGACTGGTCATTGACCACTCAGGTACCATCTGCACAAGATAGGAGTTGCAGATACAGACGAATACCGGCTATGTGGAGAGCAAAAAAAGACGACAGGACATATTCTTTGTGAATACCCTATGGCCACAAGAAAAAGACTTCTCCATCTCGGGAGGGCTTTATTGAGTCCCTTTGACTTCTGGAACATTGAGCCTGGAGCTTTGTTGAGGTTTATCAAGAGCCTTAACAAAGTTCTCAGCTAAACACCCGGCTGGCACAATAGATATCATAGGTCGCAGTGCGTACAAGGCCCTAATATAGCAGTAGCAGTATTTTTTTTTTTTTTTATAAATTAGTTAACTCGACTGGTTTACAGAAGTTACTCTAGTTAATCCTTCTGGCAAGTCTTGTAACTATCTTAGGAAGCCAAACATTTTCCTTATACGTTGCTTGTCTGATAATTCCATCTCTCAAGGAGATTGGGTACTGTGATGATTTTACCACGGTGGATAGTTTTCTTCACTTGACTTACTTACAGATATAGTCTTTTGATTGATGCTAGTCCGAATGGTAGTTAATAACTTGACACTGTCGCTGGCCTCCGCTGTTCAAATTCAATGGTCTTTTGCACTTCCTCCAAATCTTAACTAGTTTTCTCTGCGCTTTTTCTGTCTGTAGTTATCCATACTTCTAAGTACCCTTGCAAGTTTTATTAAACACTCTTCACTTGACAATCACCGGAAGTAAACATTTTATTAGCTGAGGTGGATCATGTAATACTGTATTACGGATAGAATGACACAAAACGTAGAATTTTATTGGATACCGGGCTCATAGGACGGGCTCTCAGGACGAGTTAAAAGGTAAATTGGTTTTATGTTCAAATTTTGTAGCCCTTGAGGCTATGTAATATCTTAAAGGGAGTACCCCATTTTTTTTATAAGCCACACTCTACAATTGAAATAGAGAAGTGCCATCTCTTGCGTCAATCGAAATCTATGATAGCTATATTTATACCTGCCAGTGATTACTCCAAAGCAGATGTCGCGAAAATAAAATTTATCTTTGACACTAAATTGCCGAATGTCAGTTCTAATCTTATCTTTCAGTACACATCAAAAAGCAACAACCTATTTCAACTTACTCATATATGTACATATGTACTCCTATGTGTACGAGTATTAAATGATAAACATCAAGTTCACTTGAACTTTACGTTTCTTAATTTAACAAACAAAATTGTAACCTCGTCTTCTTCTTTTTTTTTTGCAGATAAAGGAAATGATATGCCACCAACATCATCCATAGAAACCGTTCTCCTAACTAAAGTGCTGACTCGTCCTCAAACACTAAACAATACCACAAACAGTATACCCACAGACAATATGTGCCTTTCGTCGCCTTCAGATCCTACCTCGGCTGCTTGCAGAAGAGCCTCATGTAACAATTTGGACCAAAGTGCAACAAACACATGCCCCAATAGCAATAACTGTAGTATAAGACATAGAAAGCATGCATCACTATCAGCTATTACAACAAATGCTATAAAAGCAACCAAAGCGTCAGAGAATAACAACAACGACAATAGCTACACAGATTTAAGCGAAGATGAGAAGAATGAAGTTTATACAGAGTGCGCAACTAAGATTGCCATTCTGAATTGTAGTGGCAGCTCAAAGCCAGATGATGCTACTGTAGAGTTTAAGTCACAAATTAGATGGCCCGATCTAATGGCGCAGGTGTTCTTGCATGTTGGTGCCTTATACGGATTGTACCTGCTGTTTTATGCAAAGTTTTATACATTTTTATGGGGTAAGTGCTTTTTTTTTTTGTTTTTTTCTTGTAAAACCCATGCCCGCGTGGCAACGACACTGCAACCTGAAAGATCTATTGTATCGAAGGGTTGGAGTTAATCTAAAAGACATACTACCTCTCTTATGAAAGTAAGTATGTTTTTAGTAGCGGAGTTTTCAGTTCCACTGAAGTAAGTATCTCCTTGTGGAGAATACGTTTTCTTAACCAATGTAGTGCCGTGCATTCGCAAAGAATGTGTTCGGAAGTTTCATCCTCTTCTAGGCATTTACCGACAATCCTTTTCCTGGCACAGGTTCAACTTGTTAAGGTGGTATCTCAGGCCGCAATGGCCAGTTAGAAAGTCCACGAGCTTCTGAATGCTTTCCCTATCTAAGTTAGGTATTTCCTTATAGGAATAAGGCTTGATTAATCGTTTGGATTGTCTTAGACCTGGCCCATTGGTCCGGTGGTCTAGACGAAGTTTGTATTCCCATTCGTTAATCAACGTTGTAGCTGTTTCCCAGTTGACGCCACAATAAGGTTCAGGGCCTATGAACGCAGATTCTGAGCCAGCCCTAGCAAGCTCATCTGCAAATTCGTTGCCCACAATCCCCTGGTGTCCAGGGACCCATCCGAGCTTTACCCTGTTATGTTTGGCAAGGGCTTATAATGCCTCGTAGCAGCATTTGAAAGTTACGGAGTCCATTCGGGTGGACGATAATGCCCTAAGTACTGCCTGGCTATCTGAGAAGATGTGCATTCTAGCAACCTTGATCTCCTTACGGAGATTGTGTCTGGCGCAGATCTCAATGGCATGGATTTCACTCTGAAACACAGTGGGAGTCGTACTCATAGGTACCGAAATCTTTGTGTTGGGTCCAAAGACCCCAGCTCCAGCTCCACAATTCATTTTTGATCCGTCGGTGAACCAGACCACACTTCTAGGGTCCAGTGTTGGAACACCATTGGTCCAATTTCCGCGTTCCAATATTTCAGCCTCGAATAACCTACCAGAGCAATGTTGCCTAACCATAATATCTGGTATAGTGCAGAACATGTCTCATTTAGGAAATGAGTTGAATATCTTTAGATGTCTCACTAGGTCACCTGGTTTATATTCATAATTCAGCTGCAGTTTTATGGTAGCCATCTTCCTGATGAAGATTGGTAGGGGTATTAGCCCGACAATAGCTCCCAAAGCTGTCGTAGGGCAGGTGCGCGTCGCACCTGTAATACGAAGACAGGCAATTCTTTGCAACTTCTGCAGCTCGTTTGCCGTTGTCTGTTGGAGAGTTTTTGGCCACCATACGATGGCCGCATATGTGATAATGGGTCTCGACATCATTATGTAAAATCAATGTATTATTTTTGGAGAGAGACCCCAAGTTCTGCCGTATAGGCGTCTGCTGGCCCACAGTGCTCTGGTAGCACACTCTGCGGCGGACTTGATATGTGCATTCCAGTTAAGCCGTTTGTCAAGTACTACTTCAAGATATTTGACCTCACTGGAATAAACTAGTGTTGTGCCTTTAAATGTAATAGGCTCAAGGTTGACCTGTGTCTTCCTTGTGAACGGTTTTACTAGGATTAGTGGATAGTCCTTCTTTATTGCACCATTCAGAAACTTGAAGTAGTGCACTTTGCATGACGTTAGAGATTGTTGTGCCGTGTTTACCACTAATAAAAACCGCCAGGTCATCAGCATAACCGATGGTGGTGTAGCCTGATCTGTGAAGATCTACTAGCGGGTTGTCGGTGACTATTGACCATAACAGGGAGAGAACTCAAACTTGTGGGCAGTGACAGACACCGACACTCCCCCGGAAGAGGAAGTAATGGATCGACTTACCAGCATGGCCCTAATCCAGTGGTTGGTCGATTCATCGATACCCCTGCTACTGATCGCCCTTGCGATCGAATCGTAGCCAGTGGGGTAAGTGGTTATTTTGGGGAATATTTGGATTTGCGGAATTCAGTTTAGAAAGACGCGGCTTTATTTTAACCACTTAGACTTCCAGTCACTTATGCTGTAAACTGTAAGGAATCACGTTAGAAATCAGGAGATTCCTTAACTTATCCTTTTTCTAACCTTTATGTCTAAATATCATGACGAGTCGTAACTGAATCTATTACTCAGCCCAGAAAAAATAAACTCAGAATCAATAAATTTTTTGAAGTACAGTGGAACCTGATTATCCGAACCAAGTATTTTAATGAAAAACCTTATAATCGCACCGGATAATCGACCTTATTCTGTACGTCCGTTTAAGTTGCAGTTCTTTATGTACAAAATTGGACAAAGACTGATAGAATCATATCCAACCAAACAGCTTTTTGAGCTCTTCCTCGCTGGGAACATTTTTCTCATAAGCTAGAATAAGTCGGCTGGATAACGAGGAAGCTCCTCAATCCCGATCAATTGCTCTTGTTTATCCGATTGTTGGATATTTTTGTCATACACGAATCCACTAGCTAAACATTCTTAGGCTTAGTGGTTTGGATTCGTAAGTGAAAATGTTCAAGAAAAAGTAGGCTTAACACGATAGGACCCGTCGACTTAGAAGATTTGTCCAGCATCAACAAAGTATTTTACTCTAACTACTGATATTTATCCCTTGAATTGACGAAAGCCGAACAGAGGTTACCACACACGATCACATCGGTCTAAGGAGGAGCTGATAATGCTCACACAAAAGAAAATGTTTAATTTTTATACGGTACTTTGACACACTACCGTCAGACCATCAGAAAGCCCCATTAACGATCAAATTGGTCAAAGAGACCGAATATTGGACACTTACTTACTTACTTACTTACTTACTTGTAGATGGCGTTACAGTCTGGGGTAGACCTGGAAGTCAATCAAAAAAAACCCTTTCGGTCAGCTAGCCAGCTGTCTCCAATTACGCGCACCGAAGTGCCACCTAATGTTGAATACGCCAAATTGTTATTATACTTGCTTACTTAGGTCCTATAGGACCTTTTGTGGCGTCTACCATGCTTACGCGCCATCGTGTACGGTTCCTGGCAATACACTTAAATTCCAACCCATTCTTTCCTAATTTTAATGATTTTTCTTCGTCTGTCCTGCGGAAAGTTTTACGAAAGCGACCAGCTATGTGTCCTTCTTGAGCAAATGAATTCCATTGCATGGCTTGGACGACTACAAATTTTTCGTCATTTCGTAGGGTGCGTCCAATCTATTGCCACTATATCTTTTTTAAATACAAATGCATCTATCCACTGCAGGCCCATTCTCTCATAAAGCTTTCCATTTGATATATAGTTCGACCAAAACACTCAGTCACAATATGTTTCTGAAACAAAAGTTTCCAGCTTTTTTGAACTATAGCGGTCACTTTCCAAGAACTGCCGCCATATAACAGCGCCGACTCTACGTTTGAGCTTTGAGCGAAACAGTCGGAGCTTGTTTAAGCGGAATTCACTGTTTCTTTATATCTAAAACAATATATCAAATACAGCCCAAAATTTTGTTATTCGACTTACATCCAAGTTACCAGCAACTACCAAAATATTGTACTCTCTCAGCTAGAACTTATTTGTGAGGTTGTTGAGTTGATCAGGAAGAGTAGTGGTGATAGAATTCAACCTTGCGGTGCACCACTTCAAATCTTCAATTCTTCTGACTGCCTACTCCTATGAAGCACGTAGCACTTCGCACTTTCATAGCTTCCATTTATAATATAATAGCCACCAGTTTATCCGGAATGCCTCTCCTGCGTAAGGCACGCCATATGAACTCTGTTCACGCTATCGTGCGCCTTCTCAAAAAGTGAATGCAGCGGAGATCTATACTCAACGCATTTTTCGATAATGATCCATAAGGTGTTAAAGTGGTCAATGCATCGAGAGTTATCTTAGCTACAACTTTGGCAACAATGGTATGAACGCAAATACTCAATATCAGGTTGCCTTTCCTTGGGAGCTTGATAGTCATTCTCTTACTGCAGTCTTCCGCGGAGGTCTCGATCTTCCAAGCCAAGCATTCAGTATTAAGAGGAGCAGACAGTCTGTTAATGAGCTTTGCGAGTTTTTACATATGTGAATCGGGCTAAGAAGAATCTTTGGCTTTCAGTAGACTGGTCTGCCTTGCTTCATGAAATAAGCGACAGCTAGAGTAAGGTAAAACCACAAGAGCGGTTCACTTTTAAAAACAATGTACGCAGGAACATAGAACAATCGTCTAGAAAAATGCCTCTACTCAAATGCTTTTCAAATGATGTTTGGAGGTGACAGTTGAAAACGGAAAGAGAGATATTGGACCAGATCGGCATGTTGGGTACCTTTGGGTACCATTTTCATTCTCGCCCACTTTTTTTTTTTCTGCCTCAAGGTTGAAAGTCTATTTATGTGAAAGACATTGCGACCCCGGGAGTGACAGTTGCTGGTATTTAGTTTGTTTATCTTAATACGGCATGAATATAACCTGCTTCGCGATTGTTTTCGAAGTTCTGACAGATTGTAGGATGGAAAAGTAATCCTAATATAATTTTGGGTTTGAAAATGGAGTCAGATGCCATATTTCCTGCTGGGTGCTAGTACAGTACTTGCCTATTTTCAGAAAGCTATTGATGAAATAGCGATTGGAGCAGTTGTTTACAAACTGTTTCGTTATATGTATGAAAAGATAACTAATATTTTTTACATCTACCATAGCCTACGTGACAAAGGCGCTGCATTATCTATTAGTTTCACCTTCATGATTGGAATACGAATCTCGCCGACGGGGACGTAATTTTATTAAATTGTTTATTCATTTCTCAATTAGAGCGCTGGTGGTAAAAAGTGTAATAAGCTATAAAATGTTCTCATCTCTGTGAAATTCTACAAAAATACGTTGACATTGAAACCGTCCGATGAGTCACGCAATGAACACTGAAATTTATAAAGGTCTGGATATCCGGACCTTCCGAGAGGCCAACATAGACTCGGATCATTACCGTGTTATAGCCAAGGTAGGGATCCGGTCATCCCAAAATGAGAAACAAATAAGAATTGCTATGAGAAAATGTTACGTCGAAAAGTTACAATGGCAAAAGATCAACAGAGTCTTCCCTGAACGCTAAGATGGACGTTGGCACGGGAGCCGGAGTTTATTGTGAAGCCCTACGAATAAAGCACTCCTTTAGAATAAGCGACGACTGCAGCGTCTTTCAAGCCGAATTCACAGCCATCATACAGGCTGCTGGAATTATAGGCGAAAGTATTATCCTTGGTAAAACGATTACTGCCTATATAGACAGCCAGGCAGCCGTTAAGGCTCTGGACGCTGCTGCAATTAGGTCGAGGCTGGTGAGGAACTGCAAATCACTTTTAGACGAGATATATGTATAGTGCCAATGCGGTGACCCTCTGCTGGGTACCAGGACATATGGATATCGAAGGAAACGAAAGGGCTGACGAGCTGGTTAGGAAATGGTCGGCGCTGCATTTATCACGGGCCCTTCGTTTTCATCTGGAATCATGTGCAACGGCCAGGGCGCTATGGCCGGCCTTCACCAAGAAGAAATCAACTTCTCTAGTGAAACTTATACCGCACGGGTCGTTTCTGGCATAATTACTGGTCATTGTGCCATTGGCGTCCACGCGGAGCGACTCGGTATCCTGCATAACAACTACACGTTGCAGGGATGAAGAACAAATTAAATCTATTCATCACCTGCTGTGTGATTGTCCTGCCCTATCCATCAGAACAATGAGGACTCTTGGAAGTTGCTTCTTCTCGGAGCTAGAGGACTTAGGTAATATAGAGCTGACGGACCTCTTGAGATTCGTATCACTATCTGGGTGGTTCTAACAGCGGTGTATCTGTACAGCGTGTCCAGGGCTAAATAATTGGACACAAAAGACCCGCACTGTTGGTCTAATTGAGCAGTGACTCTTTTTGTCACAAGGCGCCCATCTACCTAATCTAACCTGACCCAACGCTTCCCTAAATGCGTATTCCGAAATTTCTCAATCACCCCTATGCCGCAAGCATCAAGTGTAGAAGACCAGTAGCAACGTTGCCACCATGTCATCAGAAACGCCGTAACTGATGTACTGGGTTTCGCCCGAACAACACCGCGAAACCCCTGGTTTGACTAAGAATACCGGCGAGTGCATGCAGCAAAACAAGAGTCATATAAAGCGGCATTGCAAAGGAAAACGAGTGCTGCTCGTGAGGTCTACAAGCAAAAGATACGCGAAGAACATTGGGTTCTCCAAAAGAAGAAGAAAAGAATGAGAAGCGCTCGTTCGAGAATATCGAGAATCGATACTCCAGGAACAATGTACGGAAGTTTTACCAAAAGGTAAGAAGAACGTGTCAGGGAAGCAATTCCCGTACAGAAACCTGTAGAGATGAAAATGGAAACCTCGTAGTAGAATCGCAGTCGGTGCTGAGAACATGGAAAAACTACTTCTGCAGACTGTAGAACGGCGACGAAGACCAACATCCCGCTGTCAGGCAGAATGAACCATTCAACATAGACGTTGATAGTCAAAATTTCCGTCCACCTGACCTAAACGAAGTAAGGATAGCAATATCCAAGCTAAAATCCAACAAGACTTCTGGACCTGACGGCTTAGCGGCCGAAATTTTCAAGGCAGCTGGTGATGAATTGGTAGAGTGCATACTCCAACTCATCTCTAAGAATTGGTCAGGCGAGTGTATGTCTGATGAATGGAATCTCAGTATCGTTTGCCCGATCCACAAGAAGGGAGACCTCCTCAACTGCGCCAATTATAGAGGCACCAGTGTCCTCAACATCGCATACAAGATCTTTTCTGCGATATTGTGTGAACGCCTGAAACCTTTTATCAACAGACTGATTGGACCCTATCAGTGCGGTTTCAGGCCAGGAAAGTCCACCATCGATCAAATCTTCACACTTCGGCAGATCCTGGAAAAAACCCAAAAAGTCCAAATCGATACTCACCATCTCTTTATCGAATTCAAGGCCGCCTATGACAGCATCTATAGAGAAGAGCTTTATAAAGCCATGTCTAGTTTTGACATCCCTGCCAAACTTGTTCGTCTGTGCAGGATGACGATGGAGAACGCTTGCTGCTCCATCAAGGTCGATAATAACCTCACTGAGACATTTGATGTCAAAAAAGATTTTAGACAAGGTGACGCGCTGTCATGTAACATCCCTAATATTGTACTTGAACGGATTTTGCGGAACTCACAAGCCAATACCGGAAGCACAATCGATCACAAGTCTCTACAACTGCTTGCATACGCCGACGATATTGACATTATTGCAAGCGGACTGTCACCGGTGCGTTTGCAAGCATTGAGGCGAAGTGGCCGAAATAGGTTTAGCGATAAACGAGGGCAAAACCAAGTGGCTGTCAACAAGAAGGAATTCTGTCAAATTCGACAGAACATCACAATGGGCAGCTATAACTTCGAGGTAGTAAGGGACTTTGTCTACCTTGGCTGTGCTATAAACTGGAAAAACAACATCAGCACAGAAATCAATCGAAGAATAACTCTTGCCAATCGCTGTTTTTTGGGCTTATAAGGCAATTCAACAGTAAAGCCCTCTCTCGAACAACTAAGGAGACTCTGTATAAAACCCTGATCATCCCAGTCCTGCTTTACGGCGAAGAAACATGGACTTTATTAAAAGTGGATGAAGATATCCTTGGTCGTAGGGAAGATAGAACCTAGCCTTCACTATAAGGAATTCGCACTAGCAGCCTTCCTAGACATAGAAGGTGCTTTCAATAATGTAGAAGCAAGGGCCATCAAACAGGCCCTGGAATCTATGATTGTCGGCTCCGCAATATGCTTGGCACTAGAAACATTAACTCCACTATCGGAAAAAGTTCAATAAGAAAATCCGTTACCAGGGGGACTCCCCAGGGAGGCGTTATCTCACCCCTCCTCTGGGTTCTAGTCATCGATGGGATACTTAAAGAACTAAGCAATACAGGCATAAGCGTCACTGCTTACGCGGATGACGTGGTGATTTTAGTTCAGGGTAAGTTCCTTGATACATTAAGTGAAATGATGGAATCGGCTCTTAATAGTCTCGAAAAATGGGCTAGAGGGTGTGGACTACACGTCAACCCGGATAAAACTGAATTAGTACTCTTCAGTAGAAAATACAAGATACCACCCTTCAAACTGCCTAAGCTAGCAGGTGTGGAGCTTTCCCTTTCGGATCGCGCTAGATATCTTGGTATAATGCTGGATAGGAAACTTAACATACAGGAACGAGTCCGCAAAGCATATAATGCTCTCTTCATCTGTAAGTGGACCGCGGGGAAAAAATGGGGCCTGAAGCCCGCAATGATGCACTGGCTATACATCATGGTAGTCAGACCCATCCTTACGTATGGGGCTCTTGTGTGATGGAAGGCAACGAAGACGAAAAACACACGGGATATGTTGGCCATGGTACAAAGATCAGCCTGCAATGCCATCACAGGTGCTCTACGCAGAACACCTACAGCTGCACTCGAGATCTTCCTGTATCTTTTACCATTAGACCTACAAATCAAATTTCAAGCGGGCAACAGTGCGCTTCGGCTCACTAACGTTGGTCTCTTAAGGACTAATAACATAGGACACAGCTCCATTCTCAAGGAATCTTTTCCCGGAATCCCTGACAAATCGGACGATATACTTGGCACCTTAGACTTCGACACACCATACGAAGTACTGTATCCTATTAGAGAGGACTGGCAAAGGAAGACAGTCTCTGTCCATAAACAGATTGCAATATACACAGACGGTTCTAAGACCAGTGAGGGCACGGGGTCAGGTATTTACTCGAGAGATACAAACCTACAGGTGTCCCTGAGACTTCCGGATAGATGCAGTGTGTTCCAAGCAGAGGTTCTAGCTGTACTTAAAGCTGCGGAATTACTTGAGATGGGAGCAATATCCGATAAGAATATCGCCATCTACATTGACAGTCAGGCTGCGCTAAAAGCGCTAGAGTCTTACGTCACCAAATCTGAGATAATCAGGATTTGCCGCACAATGCTTAAGGCATTAGGTACGCAGAACCGAGTCAGATTATGTTGGGTACCTGGACACTGCGATATCGAAGGCAACGAGCAAGCCGACGCGCTGACTTAAAGAGGAGCGAGGCTCCCACGTAGCGATATAATTGGTAGTATTAAACCACCAGGGTGCGTGGCTAAGGAAATTATCCGGGATAAAATCATTGACATGGCTAATCTAAGATGGTCAAACTTAGATGGTCACAGGGTGTCTAAGGCCTTGTGTCCTGTGTTAGATCGCAGAAAATCTGAGGAGATAATTAAGTTAGATAGATCGAGGCTAAGAACAGCGATAGGAATACTCTCTGGCCACTGTCTCCTAAGGAGGCATGCCATAAGACAAGGGTTATCCGATACGGATGTTTGTAGGTACTGCAATGACCTACATGTCTCAGAGGATATAACTCATATACTCTGTGAATGTCAAGGAATTGCCAGGATAAAGCTAAAGTACCTAGGTAGATTATTCTTCGAAAACTTGGAGGAGGTAAGGTCCTTGAACCATAACAAGGATCCCTTCAAATTTTGTAGGGAGATTAATATCCGTACAATTCACTATTCTTAGCCATCTTAGACCTATCTTTGGTCGCTTCGAGTGAATAATTCTTCGTAAGATATTCGGTTCCGTTTGCGTTGACGACTTTTGGAGGAGAAGATTTATTGACGAGCTATACGAGCTGTACAGCGACATCGGCCTAATCAAAAACTGTGTATTGCACGCCTAAGACGGCTAGGACATATAGAGCGAGTGGACACCAACGCTCTCGCCCGCAGAGTCTTCGAATCTAACCCCGAGAGACGACACAGTAGAGGGAATCATCGCAGTGTGCGCAACTGGAGGCAATTAGCTAAAGACCGAGCTAAATCGAGAGGCTTGTTGGTTGAGGCCCAGGTTCACCCTGAACTGTAGCGCCACTTAAGTAAGTAAGTAGGTAATTTTATTGATTTCTGTTTTTATGAAAAATGCTCCAGCGAAATAGCCAGTTGCATCCCTACCTTTCCAAATTTCACCCGCAATGTGCATCATGCTTTGAATGCACATCAGTTCACTCTCAAGCCTAACTTCGAACGTACTGTCAAATACTCATATAGGGATTCCTTTATAAGTCGAACAACACGTTTGTAGAATGATCTACCAGGTTCTGCATTTCCTCATCATAACAACCTTCAAATATTTAACGTTAGCGCAAACTGTCATCTCCTCCGTTTTTCTCCCACCAGTTCCCATTCGCTCATGCCCTGGACATCAGTATAAACATTTTAATAAGCCCTTTGGCGCACGCAAATTATAAAAATAAAAAAAGAAACGCCTTGAAAGGATAATGTGCAGCACATTACGAGTATTTTGAAATCGTTGTTCAACGCGAAGCGGATGATGTCCAAGGAGCAATATGAGCTCGTACACTACTCGTTCACTTGTTGAGCGACGATAAAAACCATCTCCAACGCGTTGGTTGGACAGAGTTCAAAGCTCTGGCTGAAATGGCAAATGGTTTCAGAAGTAGCCAGTGTGATCCTGTCGCAGTAAAATGGAAACAATAGGCCACGCCAAATTTTTGGAAACATATTCTTTAAAACCTCTTTTTAAAAATAAATAGCAATTATTAATGACTTACAATGCAGCCACGCCCACTTTTTTGCGTTTTTTACAGAAAAATTATTTCAAAAGAATTTCTTAAAAATTCAGAAATCTGCATTTGAGAACGTGAAGAGCTATCATTGTATTCAACAATCCAAAACATTCCTACTCTAACAGAGCAGGTATAGAAAAGGAAAGCGAAAGCTTTTCGTATGATCCGTTAGGTATTTTCGTATATTCCTCAAAGAGTTTATATCAAAGCGGTGCAGCGAAAAATATCCTTTGTGGACATAGACAAAATAAGAATTTTGCATTTTTGCTCTACGAAATCCGGATCGACACACGCGCCGTTTCAGGCATGATTGCCTACTTATCCAAACAATTTTATTCTTTTTCAGGATGGTGACATGATATCACTCAGCATTCATTATATTTCTTAATACGGATGCATATTTCAGTGATAACGTGAGAATTTTTTTTAAGAACGTGTCAATTTAATTTACCTGTCTCCAGACAGACGGTGCCAAATAAGAACAGCTTGTGCCAACCACCTAGTAGTAGCTCGTGCCGATAAATTAATTGAATTAAATAGGCTTAACTAATGGTCCCAAAATAGATAAGACAGAAATGAGTGCACATTTAAAAATGATGGCATGCAGATAGTCATAAGATTTTCCAAATTGAATTTAAATAATTCATTTTCATCCAGGTGAAAGCACGATCCTGCACTATGATCTCAATATTTACTGAAACTATTCAAAGTTACTAAACAAATAAATACAATTAAAAGAGCAGCCCAAACGTATTTATCATCGCACTTAGTGATATCATTTGTTCCAGATACGCACCACTAGTACTAGCTCCACAATTCCATTTCAATTCTTTTTTTTTTTTTTACATTTTATTTAACTTGATGTATGCTCTGGTCTTTTTATTCAATTATAACGTGCTATATATAGCCGATGTATTCTCCAATTTGTGTGGTGTGTCACCAATTTAGTCATCAAAAAAAAAAAAAAAAAACATTCAGATACGCTTTGCTGTTCCAAAATGTATCTCACAGTCGAATTCTTTAGATGAACTTTTGAAAAAGCATCGGCATTGAAAGAGCAATGTTCAAATGTTCAAATATTCACATTTTCATATATCAAAATCTTCAATAAATATGTCAAACTATATTTAGATACTTTTCGTTGTACATAACAGTATATGTACCTGCATAGATAGCTGCAATGCCATAAAATATTTGATGGGAGTGTGACGTAAGTTGATTTTAAATTAATTGCTTCGAATTATTTGATGGATATTCAATCAAGGTTTTACAATTAAAGGTTCATATTGGGCTGACAGCTGATGATAATTTTTTTGTATATCTAGATTCTATTACCCATCCCAAGGACTGTGTATTTATTTTACGATTACAATTCACGCTTGCTTTCGTCGACATTATCTGGGAGTCGTTCAAATTCATACTATTATTTTTTTTTATTAAATGCAGTGCACACCATTGTACGGGTACCTGTAACTGGTACTGGTTTGAGTGGGTCCTATATGTGAAAGAATATCCGTGAGTTGGAGTGTAAATTAGTGGAATTGTGTAGCCAATGAATTGCTAACAATCACTTATGTACCTCTGAACGCACATAGTTCAAATATCGTTATGTATGTAGATTTATCTAAATTTTCTTTGCGGACATCCTTTAATCGACGCTAAGGAATTTTTAGGGTAAGAGATTGAATAATTGGTTATTTGATTCGACAAGATGAATAGAACGTAGTCCCGATGCTTACTTATGTCATATATCCCTTTGTGGGTCCTAGGGCCTCTACTAAGCCTACGCGCCATCGTATACGGTTTTTGGTGATGTCTCTCAGCTCTCCCCAACTGCCGTGCCTCCTTCTCGACTGTTCTGCACCATGTTCTTCTGGTCTTCTGCCATCCTGAGTTAAAGGGTTCCATTGCATAGCATGGTTCGCTATGAAACTGTCACCCTTTCGGAACGTGTGACCGAACAACTGCCACTTCCGTCGTTGGATGGTTGTACCTATTGGTTCCTGACACGTTCTTTCGTAAAAGTGTTCGTTAGAGATACGATTGGACCAGAAAATCTTTAAGATATTGCGCAGGCACCTATTAACGAACGTTTGCAGCTTTCTGGTGATAGTTGTAGTCTCTCTCCACGTGCTGCATCCATATAACAGAACGGATTCAACATTGGAGCGGAACAGTGCAGTAGCTATCATAAGATGGTGATCTCGTACTATTCCCACATCTACCACTCGCCTGTTTCGGACGTCCAGGAGACTACCCCTAAAGCGGCGGCTGATGACAAAATGGTAAAATTGGTTGGAGGTTGCTTGCCTGTCATTTGAAATACAGTTGACCTTGTGGCAGCCCTTTCGTGCTGTTGTAGTTAGCAGCAGTCCGGCTCCATATTCCCTCGGACTTCCGGATGGTCTTCCGGAATAGAGTAGTACAGTGTTACACGTTGGCGACTGGTACTCTCCCGATTCTAACCATTTGATTTCACTTACCCCCAAAATGTCCAGTCTATATCGCAGGAATTCATTTTCCAATTGAAGGAATCTGGCATTGTAAGGACCTTCGTTTCCCGAGTCGACGAGCGTCCTTACATTCCAGAAACCTATCTTTGTCCGGGTACAATAGCCAAAAGTCGTCAACATGATCATTCCTTCTCCGAGGCATAATGTCGGTTTCTGTAGCGGGAAAATGTTCGGTAATGCAGGCTTCTGGCGCACGTTACCTAGTCTAGAATTAAGGCCCTAGACAACCCGCACTTGCAATTTTAGCCTACACGTATAAGGGCTTATACGTATAGTTGCCCGGGGACCACCACTAGGAGGTAAAGCAAGCACTTCATCACGAACCTGATTGTTGCGCTACTGACCCAAGCCAAGTTTTGAGCAGTCAGTAGTTTCCCGATCAATCGAAATGCAGATTCCCAATTCTCCTAATTCTGCACAGAGCTACACACTTACATAGTATGTGTTCTGAGGTTTCGTCCTCTTCTGGGCAGAGGCGGTAGATGATATCCTCTGTGATTCTCATTTTGTAAAGGTGGTTGAGTAATTGACAGGGACCGGTAAGGAAGCTCCCAAGCCTTCTTATGTCGTTTCTGCCATATTTGAGGATATCAACTGCCTTCTTTTGGAAGGGTTGGACAGCTCTTTTAGCTTGTCTGAAACCTTGGGAGTTATTCCAGTGGGAGATGCACATGTTGCGTTCCCGAATGTGTTTAGGGTCACTTTAGAGGTGGAATCAGATATAACGCAGAAAGGTTCAGGTCCAGTGAACAACTCAGAGGAGCCTTTCGTAGCCAGCAGATCTACAGTTTCGTTGCCGTCAACGCCTACATGACCCGGTACACACCACAGTTTTACTTTATTGTATCGGGGCAAGTTTTGTAAACTGTCGAAGCAGCTTAGTACTGGTGTTGAACTGACCAATTGGGATCTCAGTGCTTTAAGTGCCGCTTGGCTGTCGGTGAGTATATGGATAGAGGCAACTTTGATGCCTGAGTGCAAATTTATATTAGCACAAGTCTCAATAGCGTAAAGCTCGGCCAGGAAAACACTGGGACCCTTTCCAAGTGATTTCGAAATCTTGTAATTGGGTCCAGAGTCCATACACACCGGACGGCGCCGACTCCTGAATCCATTTTTTGATCCGTCGGTCGGTATACCACATGATTCCTTTTGGATCAAGCAACGATCCGCCATTATTCCACATATGTACGTTTACTTTATCTCGGCTTGGGATTTCAATCTCAAACCTTCAATCGCACTCTAGAGTAGAGTGATTTGGGCGTATAGACGGAAACCATGCTGAGTATGACTAGCTCGGGGAAGTCGGTTAATAGATCCATGAGATCCACATGATCCCATGTACTCGTACTATTAACAGCCGACTTTCGAAGACTAACTGCACTATGAATTGCCACTTTTTTTTATGAATACCATATACCGTATGTAACGGAGTGAGTCCAATTATGGCTTCTATGGCTGTTGTGCGACAGGTATGCATAGTACCTGTGATACCGAGGCAATGTAATCTTTGAAGTTTACTGAGTTTGTTTATAGTTGTGACCTCCTTGGTTTTCGTCCACCAGACAACGGACGCGTATGTAAGGATGGGTCTTACAACCGTGGTATATAACCATAATATGACCTTTGCGGACAGAGCCCAGGTTTTGCCATACATACGGCGACAGACCCACACGGCAGTAGTCGCCTTGGCAATTTTATGCTTAACATGGGAGTTCCAGTTAAGTTTCCTGTCCAGGACATTTCATAGATATTTAACCTTATCGGAAATATGAATGGTTGTGCCACTTAGAGCCACTGAGCCAATGCTCAGCATTCTTTTTCTTGTAGACGATACAACGACTGTCATGTAGGAGTTAATCGATAGGTCCTCCCCAGCTCACCAGTCCGAGAGTACAAGGAGTGCATTTTGCATAAGTCGACATACATTGTCTTCATGTTTGCCTTTGATGATGATGACAAGATCATCTTCATAGCCTATAGTTATGAAGCCTAAACTATTAAGTCTATTCAATACGTCGTCCACCACGAGCGACCATAAAAGTGGCGAGGGGACGCCGCCCTAGGGGTAGCCTTTAGCCGCAGAGACCTCTCCAGACGAAGATGTTATTATGTGGCTATCGAGCATGGTCCTAACCCATCTGGTAGTAGCTTCATCTATTCCCCATGCGTCTCATCGCACTAGTAATGGATTCATAACCAGTGTTATCAAAAGCACCTTCTATGTCACGGAATGCGCTACATGTTGGATTGGCATGGTTAATACGCCAAAGTATTCCTTTTTATTGAACCTTTACAACGCCTCTCTTAACCATCCCGAGTACAATATGTATTTTAGAATGACTTTTGGTGGTTTTGTTAACAGTATTTCCAAGTCATTGAAGTAGTATTCTCCGAGGCGCTCTTTCTGCTTATGCTTGGGCATTCGCGTTTACGCAGTTGTAGCCTCTACATAGGTCATTTTAACTTAAATGAATTATTTTTTGGTACGGCACAAGTATGTTTCGGTGATCTATTTAGCACCAGGATGAGTCTTTTTTTAATTTTGTCATTCTTCCTCTAAAAATTCTCTCAATGGAAGTACGCTTCATTTCTTGTAAACTTTTAGCTTTTAGAATCCAATGGTATGTTAGATCTTAGGAGTGCCATGGAGGACAAAATTGAGGTATTAACTATTGGTTGGTCCAGTTCTAAACCTTTCATTGCTAGTTAATGTTCCATCTTATCACTGTAGATGCCTCTATATCCAAGGACTCACAAAAGTGATATATTATGGCTGTGAGTGTTTCCAGTTCATGCCAGAAACGTTTCACTAGTTTTGACTTGATTACTGTGGATAAAATGGATAATAGCAGCTTGACTGCCCATATAAATGTCAATATTCACCAGCAATAGTAGGGGGACTCATTTTCTGAAATTGAATTGTGCTAAACGCAGGATAGCTTTCGCAGTTATTTCGCGTATGTGCAGATCAATTTGTTTTTAACGTCATAAGAGAAATAGCTAGAGCAGCATCACGCTTTCAGAGCGGGCACGAATTCAATTTCGTCCTTCGGCATAAAAAGTGGTGCATACATGCATCTCAATAAAAACTATAGAAATATAAATCATTCATTGCTTCTCCCTGTATTTGGAAAATTTGCAATTCGGCTCTCTTCAACCCCCTTTTCATGTTTAGTACTACAAGCGTGCGAAGATTTTGATTAATTTTCTTTATTTTCCTTTGGAAATAACTTTTACAATTTTATTCTCGTTCCTCGTTGTCTCCGTCAGAAAATCTTAATGGCCTCCAATCACCCGAAGTTCGTTGTCGTTTTCTCTTTTCCTTGTGCAGTGCGGCCAATTCATCGAACTCAGTGATGAGGAATTATAGAAGTTAGTGATGAGGGATTTTAAATGTTACTCTACCACATCTCGTCCAATCTGGCAACCTGACCGGCTCTGATCAGCCGGTATTAACTTGTACAGATTTACAATTTACAAATATAATAGCAATGTTAACATTTGTCAAAGCAAAGAAGTGCCAACACATCAATAACATTTTATGCAATAGGCCTAAACCTAGCGCACAATGACAAGCGTTGCCTTCAACAGTTGTTACTTAACTAGTCGTCGTCATCTCTCCAGTGACGCATATTTTCGGCTTCAGTGACGCCATCATATGGTAGCTGAGCTATCTGACAGTTCTCTATATCGCGGCCCCTCTGCGAGCTTATATATTGCAACACTTCGCTGGTCTACTCCAAACAGAAGCCTGCTAGGTGTTGTGCGGGTCGATCTATGCACCGTATTGTTTAAAGCGTACTGGACTTGAGACAGCGTTTGCACCCAATCAGCATACTGCAGTGGTTCACTAAGTTTTCCTAGCATGGGGGTCAGGATCCGGTTAACGTTAGGTGAATGAACGGCAACTTTGACATGCGTGGCGTTGAGATCCTCTGTCAGTAATAACTCGCGAGGGCCTACTATAATACTCGAAGTACTTTTTAAGTGCAGCACACACTTCTTTAGTACTCGTCGATATAACCGGATAGAGCTTCAGAAGAATATGCTTCCTCTTTGATTGGATAGCTGGAAGGGGCCCGAAATGATCCAGATGGATCGTATGAAACGGAAAGGGTTCCTTTGGTATGTTGAACAGATTACGTTCATGTGAATGTACGGGAGAAGAGTACATGATGCAGCGAATGCAATTCTTTATGAATTTTTCAATCTTATGGTGCATACTTGGGAACCAAAAATGCATTCGAATTTGCTCGTAACACTTTGTTTCACCTATGTGACTGATTTTCTCATGAATATGCCTAATGAGATTGGTCTCCATGTCAGAAGGGAAATATAGACAAAGTTTGCCACACCGAATTTTCCTAAATACAATACCGTCCTGAAGTACATATAAATTGGAGTTCTCAGCGCACAGTTTGTTCCTTAAATCTGAGATATTTGGATCGCGGTCTTGTGAAGCCCTCAACTGGAAGTCAATGTCCTCAGCATTTACAACAGACACCATGTGACACCGACTTAGTGCATCGGCATGACTCATATTTACACCACTCCTATGTTTAACTTTATACTCATAATTTTCTAGTTCCAGGGTCCAGCGCGCAATCCGGGGATTGATATTTTTTTTACTCAGAGTGAGTGTAAGTGAATTGCAATCCGTGACCATAGTAAACGGGATCCCTTCGAGATAAACCCTGAAACGACGGAGTGCGGATATGATCGCCAGCGTTTCAAGCTCAAAGCTGTAATATTCGGCTTCTTGGGCAGTGGTACTTTCAAAACAGTAACAAATTGGGTGAAACTTCCTGTCGTCCTGACGCTGAAGAAGGACAGCACCGTAGCCCAGCGAACTTGCGTCACAATGTAATTGAGTCTCGTGTTTTGGATCATAAATCGCTCTACTACAAAGCTACGTTTATTTAAGGCCTCTTTAGCCTGTTTCATTCACGAGGAGTAAGTTTGCATTTCCTATCAGAAACGGATTTACCTTCGCTGGATCCACTGAAGATACTCCGGTTTGCTGTAGCAGCAGGACTGGAGGAAGTGCTCTAGACCGAGTATATCATCGGCTAGAACCTTAGTAAGGGGGGCACAATAGATCTTTTATAGGTCGCAGTGCACTTGCACCTCTCAACAATATACATCTACAATATACATCTACAAGTTTGCATTTAAAAAAAAACATTCAGCATGGAGGATGTTATTTTACAAAATGGCGGGAAACCACCAAAAGTTCTGTTATTTCAAATGTCTAGGTCAAATTCGACTGCACTGTTTAGATTCTCTTCACAGAAGAGTTCGATTTTGGGCAGAGTACCTTTGAATCCCAAATTTTGGAGCTCTTTATTCTGTTGGTCTCTGCAAAGCTCACACTAGGACAAAAGATCGTTATCTGCTCCTTATCTTTTTCTAAGGTTTCCGTAGCATGGAAAATCATCTAGACCCCTTGCTGACACCATCATCTTTCGATTGTTCTCTGCGTACATTCATGCATCGGATTATACATCTCCAATAGTTTAGTTTTAATTGACTTTTATTCACTTTTATAATACAAAATTCATTACAATAGTTACAAAGTAAATTTAAATACTTAAGTCTATGGTTTGACCTTAGGCCGTCTACCAGATTAGGAGTCGCCATCTATAATTCGTTTTCTGTATCGATGTGCATTAATACAGTAGGTCCCATCATTGGTCTCTATTTAGTGTGCTCATCATTTTGTCTTCGTCGAGATGGTATGATCGAAAGCATCTTCAGCGAAATTCTTTCAGGACTGAACACGTTGCAATAAAATGAACAACGTTCTCTCTCTCCTTAAGAATGCAAAGGTCACACAAGATTGGCAAATCCGGTCGATGTGGTACAAAGTCCAAGTGAACTAGCTTAATTTGAAGATCGTGCTAAACATATCAATTTTTAAGGTATGTATTTTCCTAGAGATTATAATTTAATTTACTGTAATTATTATATATTGAGATTGTCTAGATTCATTTACTAATTGATCGTACATATATATCCTTTGATTAATTGTTTTTAGCAGCTCATTAAACTTCGATCTTATAGACGAAGGGTGTTGTTCGGGCTCGATTCTTATATCTAAGCAACAAACGGACGTCAAATGGTGTCATTCCTTAACGAATCCTTCTCTATTCGACAACATATAGTATGTGACAAAATAAGCTTTGGAAACCTTTCATTTTTCATCATCATAGTTTTAACAACATAATCAAAATGCAGTCTTAATGCGAGGTGGTTAAAGTCATAGTGGTCTCTTCTCAAAAATGTTGGTGTAAGTCCAGAAGTGATATTACACATGCCAAACTGTTGCATAAAAATGTGAAACTAGTTAAAATTTCACTACTCCGTCGGCAAATGGTTGCACAAGTTGGACAGATAAAAGGAACAACCGATATGTCGGAAACTACGGCGGTGGAAATCTCAAGTTCTTAGCATGAGCTAAATATGACTTACACTGCTTTGACTTTAACCGCCTAATGTATTCAGGTATAATGGTGATGCTTAACTTTTCAAATGAAGCATGTTGTCGTTGGGTGTACTGTTTGGCAATCTGAAAATTCACTTCAAAAAGTAGTGGGAGCTTCAAAGGTACTGTATCCCACCCTTGAGCATCTTATAACAGTGCCGAAACAGCAGTTGCTCGAAATATTTTTTACCTCGCATTGTGCAAAATGTTCCTGTTATCAATGCACACGGAAGAAATTGCTGTTTTAGCTTCAGATAACTTTTTTTGAAGGAACTTGTTCATATTGCATATCTCCACTATAGTTTAGTTAGTGGATTCCAACGGTGTCCCTCTTAAATACATTTTCCTTTGGAATATCGTCATCGATTCTGCAATACTTACATGGTACTTTTGATTTTTTTTGTCTCGCTTTTCACAGCTTGGAATATGTAGGCAGTGGTGCACATTACCTCATTTACCACCCTTTACTCAGTCTGCTTGGCCATAGTCTTTCTCGCTATTGCTGAACTTACCTCTCCTTGATACTTATATCATGGGCTGCACTATCAAAGCCATTCATCGTCTTAGGCGGGGTGGTTTTTGGTACACTCCACACTGGAATTTGGATAAACTTGCGCGACAGTTATTTTACGGGGAATGCGGCTAAGTACAGATAAACTCTGCAGAGGATACGGCAACACAGACGTATAGGAGGACACGGAACACTTCCTTTGCAAATGTCCTAGTCTCTGCAATACCAGGAAGGCGGCCCTTGGAGAGTAGATTAGATTAGATTAAATTAGATTTTATTATCCTTTTTTTTATATAACATACAAAGGTTAACAAATCTTTTTACAGCATGACAAAAGCCGTCTGCCAGAGTGACAATTAAAAGGAATCAATAATAAATATGTTCAAAATATGGGTTTTATATAATTTAAAGGCTTCATCTACTATTTGTCTACGATAACTAGACACAGCTTTAATGTATTTGTATAGCGATAACCAATCTCTGCCATTCAATACGCTATGTACTTCTTCATGTGATAGTTGGTTTTCTCCTAAGTGCAGTCTCCTTATCTCCTTCAGTATTGGACAAACTCCTACGAAGTGTAACACATTTTCTCGTACCTCCAGATTACAGAGATCGCACAGTATCGGCAAATCAGGTCGGTGGGGGACGAAATTCAGGGGCATTAATTCTCCTCGTGCTTTGAAAATGGTTGATATTACATCTGTTCCATATTTTTCATTCATGTTACTTCTATCTCTAAGGTTATGTGAAAGCTTGGAGTACACTTCTCTATGAACAGAAGCTTGGGCTTCCTCAACAAACGAATTATGGATTTTGGCATCTAGGCTGGTTAGGATGTTATACAGCTCCATTCTCAAATGATGGGTATTACGCAAATCCAAATTAAGAGGACAATTCGCTCTATCAGCTATCTCTTTCCATTTTGCAAAACAGGACGCACTTCTAGTCAAAGCGTATACGGCTACTATCCTCGGTATGCGACCTGTCTCCATTTTAAAAACTCATATTACATAATCGAAATGCATTTTGAGAGTCTTAATGAACATCGCCGGTAGTCCGGTTTCTATATGAATCATGTAGTTAGGGGTAGTCAATGGAAGGTAAAGTATCAGCTTGAGAAAGTAATGTGAAAAGCGCTCGACAATATCATTTTCGAAGTATCCCCATACTTGTGCAGCATACATCATAATAGATTGTGCAGTTACCTCGTAGATGCGATATTTTGTGTGTTTGTTTGCCATACACAATTTCCAAGTTGAGTTAATAGCATATTTTGCGTCTTTAAATTTTCGCTCAAGATGTAAGCCCATGTTGTTTTGGGGTGTTAGAGTTACTCCAAGATACTTGTATTCTTTAACGACCTCCACTGATTCTCCCTCAAATCTCCATGCTTCCCGTTGAGGACGCCTTCCTCTTCCGTTTTCAAAAACCATTACTTGTGATTTGGCTCGGTTGACAACAAGATTCCACATTTGGTAGTACTCCTCGAGTTTCGTCATCATCATTTGTAGCTTATTGGGTGTATCCGCTAAGAAAACGATATCATCCGCATACATCAAAGCTTTTATTTTGATATTAGTAATAGCGACTCCTCCGTTCAAATAATCTACAATGTCATCCAAAAATAAGACGAATAAGAGTGTACTCAAGGTACAACCCTGTCGTACTCCCGTAGTTATCAAGAAACTCTCAGACAATTCTGTTCCGTTCCATACCGCGGCACTGCATTGATGATAGATTGCCTTACGCGTTTTCACCATTTTGGACGGTACTCCCATGCTTGATAATTTGTAGAAAAGCAGATCTCTATTTACACTATCGAATGCTGCTTTAAAGTCTACAAAATATGCATTAACTTTCTTTCCTTATTCGCGGTATATATCCACAATCATACTTAGTGTTAATATTTGATCCACCGTTGAGTATCCTCTCCGAAAGCCAGCTTGAAATTCGCTCAATTTGTTATGCGCATTTATCCAGTCTGTAAGCCGGTTGAACAAAATAGATCCAAATATCTTTCTAATGGTATTTAAAAAGGATATACCCCTGTAATTTTCTGCCATATTTTTATCCCCCTTTTTAAAAATCGTAAATATTAAAGCAGTTTCAAAGCATGCAGATACGCTATCACTTCCATACATATCATTTACAAGAGCGAGAAGGCAATTGGCAAATTCGTTGCTGCAGTGTTTTTTAAAATTCATGGGGTATTAGGTCTACACCAGGGGCCTTCTTTTTCTTAAGATTTTTCAGAACTTTCTGGAGCTCCAGGAGTGTGAATGGTCTATACATACTTTGATCCTTAATTTGCGGCTCACAGTACTGGAAGGGGAGTACTGTCCTTTCTACGTTTAAGAAAGTTTGGAAATGTGTTTTCAGGTTCGCTAGTGGAATATATAAACCTATTCTGGGTTTTATACTCTTTACAACACGAACTGCTTCCCAAAACTCTTTCGAATTCCTGCTAACTGCGATTACTTGCATTTTTCCTTAAATCCTTATTCGCTTCAGAATACATTTGCTGAAAGAAATCAAATATTTTCAAGAAGGCAAAGGTTCTCCGCCGAAGCTTTTCGCATTCGTAATTGTACCATTCTTATTTTACGTGACAGATTTTTTTCTTTTGCGATGATTTTAAGGCTACTGTTCGAATGATTTGTTGTAGATCATCAACTGTGGGCATCTTTTCCGCGCCCTGCAACCTTTGAAGTTTTATGTTGAGGTTTTGCTGATATTTTGCTTTATCGCTACTCTTCCATCGAAGTTTCGGCGCACTCCTTATTTCCGTTGAATCTTGAACCAGTTCCTCGGCATCAATACGTAGCTGACAGAAAATCGGCATCTAGTCTGAGAAGCTCGTAACTCCATGTAACTCCATGCTTCGTTGATGAGGCAGTAATCTACAACCGTGTTTGAATTTTCGCGCATCTTCACCTCTTTCGTCGCCTTTTGTTCTTCCATTCAAAACCATTAAACTAAAATCATCTGCTAACTCCAATAAAAATCTCCCATTCCTGTTGATCGTTAGATCTTTCGATTTTCTTTGACAGTTTACATCGGAGAGTATTTTTTCAACCATCTGAGCGACCTGTCTGAAAAGCCACCAACCGCCATCATGAAATTCATAACTTCTCCAGGGTGGTTCAGAGGAGACCGTTCAATTAACGCAGAACTCTAGGCATTTTGTTTTTCATCTGTTTTCAGTTCTTAAGCCAAGAACCTCCACGTCGGCGGAGCACAATGGATCCATTTGAGATCCGAGTGCAGGCTGCACTCATTCATTGCAGCTAACCCCTTTAACCTAACCTAACCTATTTTACGACTTCAGTCATCGCAATGATACCAGAACTTCAGCTGATGCGCAAATTCAGAGTCGACTTTCCTTGTGTTCAGGACTGACTTCAGCCAGAGTCTGAGCCGGGAATGGAATGTAGTCGCATTTTCACGGACGGCTCCAAAACCTGTTAAAGATCTGGCGCTGGTGTTTTCGTGGAAGACGACAACATTAGACTTATTTTTTCGTTAGGGGAATACGCGTCTGTTTTCCAAGTGCAAACTTATGCAATCTTAATGGCCATGAACATCTTAATGGCCATGAACTATGTTGTTAAGAACAGGTGGAAGGGTTGTAGTGTTTGTGTCTGCAGTGACAGTCAGGCTGCGCCTAAGGCCTTGCTTTACCCTTAACCACTTCCAAAATAGGTCATGAAACCAAAAACTCCTTGAACTCGGTCGCAAGGCTGAATTCTCTGTCTCTTATCAGGGTCCCAAGTCACACTGGTATCTTGGGGAACGAGATCTCGGATCAGATTGCTAGACAAGGTTCAGAGGAAGTTTTCTCAGGTCCCGAACCCGCGTTGGGTCTCATTGCGTCCTCGGTTAGGGCTTCCATTGACGATTGGGTCTCTCACGAACACAATTGTGTGTGGTATGACTCCCCGTATACTCCCGGACGTCTGCAAGAAATCAGCGGCATTTTTGCTATCTCTCAGCAGAAAAGACTGTAGATAACTTATTGGCATCTTGACAGGCCACTTTGCTTTCGCCAAGCACCTTAACGTACTGGGCTTATGTTGGTTGGTTGGTTGGTTTAGGATCGGCCCTCGATGAGGATGTAGTTAGACCAGAGAGTAGGTCCATTGTACTACCGATGTGTAAGGCGGGTGGGTCACCCTCTTACTCTTGGAACCATATGCTTCGTTGAATGAAGGCGTGAATTTTAGCCGTGTAGGCGTTTTAGGCGTTGCCGAGATCATTAAGATCATTGTAGGAGTATTCACCCAGAGTGGCCTTCCTGATGTTGGCGAGCGCAGGACAGGCGCACAGGAGACGACTGATGGTCTCTTCTTCCTCTTCATTTATGCAACTTCTGCAGAAGTCATTATGAGGGATACCTAATCTTTGGATATGTCTTTCTATGACGCAGTGTCCAGTGAGGACATTTGTTATTTTTGAGAGGGTTCCTCTCTTGTGCTTCAAGAGTCCGATGGACCTGGTTTTATTGAGTGTCGGCCAGAACTGTCTGGCGGTATGACATTGGTCTAGATGTTGCCATCGGTGATTGGCTACTTTCCCGGCGTCAATTTCAATAAGGTACTTAACATAAGACGCTGGCGCTTCGATGTCGACACTACAATCTGCGACTCTTGTGGAGAAAGCGAAGGCACTGTAGAACATTATCTCTGCGAGTGTCTGGCATTTGCTCGTATCAGGTGTCAGATCCTCGGTGTTGATGTGGTGAGTGCTGTTACTGTAAGCTCCTCACCACTGCAGTGCTTGTTTGGTTTTTTTTAGAAAGACAAAGAAATTCTAATAAAGTGGGTAAATCAGGGTTTGCTCTCTGGTAGTACAATGGACCAGTTGCGTCTGAGTGCTCAAGTCGAGCGCTTTCTATCAACAGGGAGAGGCCGCCAAATTAGCTGGTGTCGCCTTGGTGTTAAAGGAAGAAATTTATTAACTTTGGTGGGAAAGATACTTAGACCTAACTATTTGATGTAGTTATGTCCTCCTCGAATCTTTACTTAACTGACCAAAGAGGATCTGGTACAAAACTGACAAGCACGAGATTGGTATGTCCACTCATTCTTTCAAGTCATCAGAGAAATGCTTGCCTAGGAGGTCCCAATGCAGTCGGTCGATTCTTGGGTAGTGAAATGACAAAGAAAATATGTCGTGTGCTCGTCAGCTGGGTTCAGTCGTAACAAGCTCTACTCAGAGCGTTCTGAGTTGGAGTTCGATCCGGCTAGATTGTCGACCTTTTTGGAGATTATTCTGCCTGTCCCGAAGTTTTAAGCGACAGAACTCTACCTTCTACTTTAGATGATATTTTGTTTGATTTTTGTGGTTTGTGACTTTAGAGCGAGGTGGGTATCTTTACCGAGTAATCACATTTATAATACAATTCATGGTCTCTAGCTTTCCAGAGGTTTGCTGCCTTAAGGTGAAAAGCATTTTTCATTTAATAAATAAGGTATATCTATTGCAAGTAAATGTAGAATTGTTTCTAATTGTTTGACCTTAGATCGCATGTTGTGGCTTAACATATTGCTCTTTGTTGCTTTTGTTAATAGCTGACAATTTCTAAGTTTCCTTGTGGCGACTATCCACTCTGAAGTGCATCTGAGTATTGTTCTGATAACTGCTGTATAGAGCCAATACATCATTTTCTGGGAGGGATACCATTTTTCCCTCCCCACAAATTCCTACGTTAAGAGTATATGGCTGAAGGCATGGCTTATCTTTTTCACTCTTCCTTGCATATTGAGGTTCCAGATCAGTTTACCGTCGAGAATCAGTCCAATATATTTTGTGTAATTGAATAGGCTTAATACCGAGCCTTCAAGTGTCGGTAGTACGAAATCCGGAATGGATCTCTTATTCGTGGACAGAATTAATTAAGTTTTCTTTGGCTTTATTCATAGACCACATGATTTTGCACATTTGTTGAGATCGTATAGTTTGAATTGCATACTATTACCATAAAAACCATATGCAATAAAGTGTTAGCATAGGCGATGGGTTTCGCGGCAGAATCTTCAAATTTCATCAATAACTCGCTTAGAGCAGCGAAAGTACGCCTTAAGTTCCTCTTGCTGAATATACTTTTTGAGCACTCTACTAGACTTGGTATGACAACGCGATTCTTAAGCACTGATACTATCTATCGCGTTTTTACTGGCACTGGTTTTAACAAATGTATTTTCTATCGTTTCAATGTTCACTGGAAGCTCTCTGCCGAAGAAATCAGTGAGTGTGCATTCTTGAACTTGTACGCATCATTCAACTACATTATGTAGAACTGAGTCAACTGATTTACCTTTAACATATGCGTGCTGATTGCAAGATATGCGTATGATACTGTGTATGCATTTATTTCGTTTATACATGTATGTATATCTGGAAGTTGTTCCATGGGTTTTAGTAGAGGGGAACTTAAACATATTGGTATAAAGTCCTTATGAGTTGAATGGCTCGATTTGCCAATCTTCGGTATGAAGATCACGAACATTTCACGCCATGCTGTGGAAAGGTAATTCAAAGCTAGACATCTCCAGAGAATTGCCACACAAAGCAAGAAACAAATAGCTTAAAGTGCGAGACTAAACCTCAAGTTTATTGAAAACTTATCTTTAACTTTAGCCATTTAAGATGACGTAATTCATCCTAAAAAAAAAAAAATTGCCGTCAATAAAAAAGTACCTACAACTTCTGGGTATATTGCCGTCTCATGGTGCGTGGAAGATAAGATTACTTTCACACGAAAACGAAACATTGAACACCTGCGCGGAGCTCCAATTGAATAAACTTCTCCTATCAGCGATTGCAGGCAATCTAGTTTCTTTCTGAATCTGCCTGATTAAAACGTGAAACCTTTCAAGTATCTAGTAGAACGTAAATCGTTTGCTTTAAAGTCTAGATACTATTTCCTGCTATTGGTAACTCTCATTCATTAGTGTGGTCTGCATTATTATTTATTTTCCTTTCATTTTCGATTGATGTGGGTCGTTGGCATTACCCCTTCGACAAATGATTCATGAAAACTTTTTATCTGAGCAATTTCTTACTGATAAGGTTTCTGCTCAGCCGGTAAATAGCGGTAGCGGATAGATTACCCAAAATGATAATTTAAAAAAAAAGCAACTGCCATAAAAGTAAACAATTTTTTTTTTTGTGGGAATCACTGTATGATTTTTCGCACGTCTATACCCCTACATGTGATAGCTAAATGAATGAAGTCACTATCATTAGGTGAATGACTGGCATGCCGTGTGTAATGCATAAAGCTGAGGTGGGTTGTGTGATAATATGTTTATGGAGTCTGTTTCTGGTAAACAAAAATTGGCGATGTAGTTGATGTGGTTGGTTATTACTTTTTCTTTTTTTTTTGTATGGAGTTACGCGGAAATGGTATAGGGTGAAGTTATCTGCAATTCAAATTGTATATAAATATGTAACATTGGGTGTATGTACTAATCGCTGTCATCATTTCAGCAGAAATCACTTAGCACAACGAGTTGATAAACTTGATTTTAAAAGATTTTAGTTAGAAATACATATTTTTAAATTTCTACAAACATTCATTTTTTCAATGAGTAATCCATTAGAAAATTGGTTAACTTGTATACCTATATATCTTATAAATACTACAGGTATAAAAGCAAAGTCGATTTTCCTTGTGAACACCGTTTCTCTTAAACTACTAGACGTAGGTACTTGACATTTTGCACAGTTGTTCCTTATTTTGCCTAGATGCGAAATAAGAAGGGATTTTCCGAAATTCAAGGTCTAAGTGGCATAATGGGGGTTGAGATCGAATTTTCCACCTGTAAATACTTATTCCACAGCCGTAGCTTAGTACCGGCTCTTCGGATTAAAAAAATAAAAAATAGGTGAATTTAGTAAATTCGCCGCTGATTCATTTAAGGTATAAAACATCCTTCTGCTAAGCAATGCTAAAAACAATTAATCAAATCACCGCCCACAATTTTCCTTCAGTGAAGACCACGGCCAGCAGTCATGCAGCAGTGGCTATCGTTGTAATAGTATGTGTGTGTGTGTATATGGGCGCGCTATCCCATGATTATGTTTTGATCTTCAGTGTGCGATTTCCATTTTGTTAGATGAGATGTATACAAAGGGAAGGGTGATACGCGAAACTGTGATAACTACCGTTCGATCAAGCTGATGTCACACACCATGAAGATCGTTGAGCGGGTATTAGGTGGCCGACTGCGAAAAATAATACGGCTATCTGATGATCAGTGCGGGTTTGTCTCGGGTAAATCAACCACAGATGCAATCCAAAGTATAAGGATCATAATGGAAAAACATCGTGATTCCTTAAGGGATTTGCATATTGTATTGGTTGACTTTGAAAAGGCATTCGACAGACAACCACGAGATCTGATATGGGTGGCGCTAAGACACCGAGGGGTTCCAGAAACCTATGTACAGATGATTATGGACATGTACGAAGGAGCAAAGACAAAAGTAAGATGCCCCGCTGGAGTAACCGAAGAGTTCCCAATCAAAGTCGGGGTACACCAGGGAAGCGTTTTAAGTCCTTTGCTCTTTATTACAGTCCTTGATTATCTGCTTGAAGGTAAAGTGATGGACCCCAAGGTACATCAGTTATTCTTTGCTGACGATGGAGCCATCATAAGTGAGGATCCTACATCCCTGCAACGAGCACTTGATGTGTGGGTGGACGTTTTGGAGGGAAATGGGTATCGCATTAGTTCAAAAAAGACAGAGTACTTGTGCTGCCCGTTCTCTGATCCACTCAGGCCTATTCCAGACATTTATTTGAATGGAACAGTGCTTCCCAAGTGCGAAAAGTTCAAATATCTGGGATCTATGATCAATAGCAAAGCAACTTGTGATGACGACATCAATCATCGTGTAAGCGTAGGGTGGATGAAATGGCGAGAAAATTCCGCTATCTTCTGTGACAGAAAAATGCCCCCTAAGTTGAAAGGAAGGCTCTACACCGCAGTTGTACGTCCAGCGCTCACATACGGTTCACAATGTTGGACGATGTACAAAAAGTATGAGAGTAAATTAACGGCAGCTGAGATGAAGATGCTTCGCATGACAGCAGGAGTGACAAAGCTTGATCGAATAAGAAGTTCGAAGATCCGTGGAAGCTTTCACATCAAGGAAACCATCGTACAAAAAATAGAGCGTGACCGGCTCAGTTGGTATTGCCACGTTCAAAGAAGAGATCATTTGAACCCTGTTAAAAAGGCAATATCAATGCACGTTCCAAAGACATCGCGATGTAGGAAAGGCAGGCCTATAAACGCCTGGATCAGACAAATGCGACGACATCGGCATTTCATTGGCCTCAGTAACCGAGTGATCCAAAGTCGGCAGGCCTGCCGATATTTTCTGAGGTCAAATAGGCGAACCCCACAGGCGGATCAGTAGAAATGCGGTGAAGTGGGAGGGTTGTGATCCCTTGTTTTCGGATCATGGCCTCGCTGATAAAAGGAAGAAGAAGAGATGTTTAGAATGTTTTAATGGATTTGAAATAAATTGTATGACATGTTGTGAGCAGGTTTGTGTGTGCTCTGGTGGCGATTCCCACGGGGGAAGTTATAATTGAGTTTACACATTTTTGGTATTGTACTCAATTGGCGATTATATTTCAATAACTAAAGTGCGGACGAAGCAAGGCGAGCACTGGCCAGCTAATAATATGATAAAATAGAAATTGAAAAAAAAGGTCAATTTGAATCTAAGCGATGCACAGACGAGCAACTAAACGGCCAACTGGTTGACAGACTAGTGCAACCCGTATGTAGGCAATTCTGACGATGAGTTGAACGATTTTATCAAGTTTGCCAACCAGTCGTTGAAAAATCAAAATTTTTAATTATTCGGTTTGTGTTTATCATTCTTTCCAACCAGTTGAATTGTGTGTAGCGAAATCAGCACGCAAACAAACGATTTCATTCTACAAATGTTGATGTTGAGTGCGGTTTAATTAAGTCTTTTTCCTTGTGCTCCGCAACTGAAATTTGAAAGCTGGTCTGTGGGTCTGTAGGGAAATGATTACAATCAGTCTGTCAACCAGTTGGCTTATTAGTTGAACGTCTGTAGATGGCTTTTAAGTAATAAAGGTGTAGAATTTTTTGAAGTCTGCTCAGAGACATACCCATTTTTTAAAATGCCGCTACAACATTGTAGCGGGTCGACGGCGCTCTGAACGCCGCCTCGCTGTCAATTAAGTAATACCAGTGCACAGTTTGGAAAAAATCTATTTATTTACAAAATTCGAAAAAAGAAAAATTTTAATTTTTAAAACACGACTTGCTGCGACAAAATTCTCAGACGACTCATTTGAAAAATGAATTTGTTTGCCATATCGAAATTCGTGGAATACTGAGTTTTGTGAAACGCCACAGTAACTTCGCCTCGCTACATTTTGGTCACCCCGACGTGATGCCAGTGCACAATAAGTTCTCAGAGCTGTGCCGGACGAAACGCTGCAATACCAACACCTGCAGAACCAACCACCGCTGGGTGTACGACTGCAGAATTAGCAACCGCGGAAGCGACCACAATCGGACCACCACCAACACCTGCAGAGCTAGCAAGAGCTGAACCGACCGATGCTGGATCGACGCCTGCAAGCCCATAAACCGCTGAGCCGACCACGTCTGGACGGACGCCTGAAGCAACCACTGAATCTGACTACATCTGGACCGACGCCTGCAGGGTTAACAACCGCTGGAAACGACGCCTGTAGAGCCAGCATGGCCAACGGTGCCAAGTACTCCAAGAACGGCCAAGAAGATCGAGGAGACTGAGAGACTTAATTGCAGGAATGATGTTCGAAAAGCACTTCTGCAGACTGCTAAACGGCGACGATGACCAATATTCCGCTGTCAGGCAGAATGATCCATTCAACAGTGACGATGGTAGTCAAAATTCCAGCCAACTGCTGGAGCCGACGGCCTTGTCGCCGAACTGTTCAAGGCATGAGGAGATAAGTTTGTAAGGAGCATGTATCAGCTCATAGATCAACTTGATAGATCCTTATCAGTGCGGTTTCAGGCGCGCAAAGTTCACCATTGACCATATATTCAAACTTCGGCAGATCTTGGAAAAAACCCTCGAATATAAAATCGATACGCACCATCGTAGTCTTACATGGTCTGATCACATAAACGCCACAATCGGAAAGGTATACAGTGTTCTACGTCATTTATGGATTACTCAATCTTATACACCAATAAAATTCAGACTAATCCTTGCAAAGTCTTTGCTTTGACCGATCTTGTTATATGGTTGTGAAATATTTTGTAATGTTGACAACTGTAGCAGCAGGAAGCTTAATGTGGTTTTTGATAATATTGCTCGCTATATACTATATAGTAAAAGAAGGTACGGTGGGCACCGTGGCGTAAGTGGTTAGTGTGTCGGATCACTACGCAAGAGGTTCCAAGTTCGAATCCTACAAAACACCAAAAAGTTTTTTCACGGTCCCACCTCTCGCGAGCGTCTGACAAACATCCGAGAGTATTGTTGCCTCGAAAAAGCTTCTCAAATCGCCGTTCGGATACGGCACTAAACTGTAGGTCCCTTCCATTCGTGTGAAAAATATAACGCGCACAACATGAGTGGTTGCGAGAAGCTAGGCCCTGGCACTTAAAGAGCTGTTGCGCCAAATATTTATTTTTTTTTTAAAAGAAGGTACGACCATATCTCCGCATTTTTAAGGAAAATCTTTGGTTGTTGCTTTGATAACTATCTAAAATATCTGCCACTGATATCTATGCACGAAATAATGCATACACACCAGCCCGAGTACTTGTTCAAAAAATTAAGCTTTCCGAGCTCTCAAAGGACATCCGTACTCATTCAACCAAAACACTCTTGTCTGACATCTGAAAGACAATTCTTCGTTTACATCACTCGTCTCTGGAACTCCCTCCGATGTGACTTGAGAAGAATTAGAAATGCAAAAGATTTTAAAACCTCCCTTCTAAAATACCTGGCCACTGAATCGAACTAAATTGTAAATCAAAAAAAAAAAAATATAATTCCACGAATTGTTTTTATTTTTATTTTTTGAGTATCCTTAGCTTAGTTTAACTATACTTTTCAATATTTGATTTAAATTACATCACATTACTAATACCGCTTGCACTAGCTTATAAGAAAATTGTTCTTAACGTCTAAGATTGTTACAAATAAATAAAAACTAAATACCACCTCTGCATCGATTTCAAAGTTGCCTATGATAGCGTGTATAGGGACGAGTTATGTGTAGAATGACAATGGAGAACTCTCGCTCGGGCTTAGTCAAGTTGACCCGCTATCATGAATCTCTTTAACATAAACTTAAAAGAATTCTGTACAAGCCAACACCGGAGATACAATTTTTTACAAATCTGTACAACTTCTCGATTACGCCGATAACACTGATCGGAGTCGGAGTAACTCCGCCGGCCGTCAGTGGGGCATTTGCGAGTATTGAGATCGAGGTAGCAAAAATAGATTTAGCGGTCAATCACAGCAAAACAAAATGCTGTCTACAAAAAAGAAATCGACTTCTTGGACAGAACATCACAATAGACAGATATGATTTTGAGGTGGTAAAGGACTTTGTCTAACTAGGCTCTATGGCTAGCTCCGCAGATGAGATCAGTGGGAAGATCAAACAAAGAACTACTCTTTCCAATCACTGTTTTTATAGATTAAGAAGAGAACTTAGTAACAAAGCCATATCTCGAACGACTACGGTAACTCTTTATAAGACACTAATCATTCCAGTTTTGCTGTATGGCGCAGAGGCATGGACTTTGTCAAAATCGGATGAGGATGCCCTTAGTTCCTTTGAGAGAAAAGTTCTTAGAGTTACCTTCCGTCTGCATGGACGGCGAGGAGGAGAAGAAGGTATATAGTAATGCCGAACTGTACGGCCTATACAAGGACATCGACTTAGCCAGAAGTGTTCATATACAGCGATTAAGATGGCTGGGTTATGTAGAGTGGATGAAGCCCAACGTTCCAGGCCTGAAAAATTAATTTATATAATTTTAATAAAAAAATGTATGTCATTTCCATAAGTCATGTTAGTTATGGTAGTTACTGTACAACTCTGTATGTAGATGAAGCCAAGTCAGCTGTAAGTTCATATATAGACTCGGATCCCCACGAAGGCAGTATCTGCTTGTGGTTGCCGGTATTCTTATTCCGCATAAATAAATTGATCTTCTTCTTCCTATTTCTTCGAAGTTATGGTCGAAAAACAAGGGATCATAACCCTCCCAATTCATCGTATTTCTACTGATCCGCCTGTGGGGTTCGACTATTTGACCTCGGAAAATATCGGAAAATATCACCTGGCCATTGAGGCCAATCAAATGCTGGTGTAGATGCATTTGTGTTATCCAGGCGTTTATAGGCCTGCCTCTCCTGCCTCGCGATGTCCTAGTAACGTTAATTGATATTACCTTTTTAACAGGGTTCAAATGATCTCTTCTTCGAACGTGGCAATAACAGCTGAGCCGGTCGCACTCTATTTTTCGTACGATAGTTTCCTTGACGTGAAGACTTCCATGGATCTTCGAACTTCTTATTCGATCAAGCCTTGTCACTTCTGCTGTCATGCGAAGCATCTTCATCTCAGCTAATTTACTCTCATAGTTTTTGTACATCGTCCAACATTGTGAACCGTATGTGAGCGCTGGACGCACAACTGCGGTGTAGAGCATTCATTTCAACTTAGGGGGAATTTTTCGGTCACAGAAGATAGTGGAGCTTTCTCACCACTTCATCCACTCTACGCTTACGCGATGATTGATGTCGTCATCACAGGTTGCTTTGCTGCTGATCATAGATCCCAGATATTTGAACTTTTCGCACTTGGGAAGCACTGTTCCATTCAAATAAATGTCTCGAATAGGCCTGAGTTGATCAGAGAACGGGCAGCACAAGCACGTAGGACGTAGGATCCTCACTTATGATGGCTCCATCGTTAGCAAAGAATAATTGATTGATGATAATCAAGAACTGCAATAAAGGACTTAAGAGGCTTCCCTTTGGTATTGGAATTAGATCACCTCTCATAAATTCGGAGATGAGGATTCTGAGCCATCTGAACCCGATATCTCCCATCTTTTTCCAGAACTTAGAGGGCATCTCGTCTGGCCAAACCGCTTTTCGTTTTTTGGAGTATTTGATCGCCTCACTAACTTCTTCGACTGTAATGTCGGGTATTTCTTCACAGTTAGGGGCGGCTCTTGGAAAGTATAACCGGGGAAACTGTTCATGCAAAAGTCGTTCACAATACTGCCGCCACGTCTGCAGAATTTTGTCGTCATCCACAAGGAAGTGGCCATGAGCATTGTTAATTAACTTTTGCGAACGTATCTCTTGAGCATTCCTCCTTCTTTGGACGGCTATTGTGAAGATGGTTACGCTCTTGTTCATATTGTGTCTTCGCAGCTCCTGGATAGCCTGATTTGCATCAGCAACCGGGGAAGATATTTTCTCCAGCTCCCGAAACAGGCCTTCCGTACTCTCTGCTTGAAGCTGGGAACACTTCTTCTTCACTTCTTTCTTATAACATCTGTAGTCCACTTCGCATAAGTAAAATGATATCAAAAGTAATTCTAATTTAAAAATTTTTAAACTGAATGTGGTCCTTTTACGAAACACCAATATCAGCTATTTAGCCCAAAAGTCATTACTGTTTTTATCAGAAAGCCATTTACTTGTGAACAAGAAACTATGCCTTTGTCTGCAATCTGCACGAGATTGTATTAATGTCTGCTAGTTTGCTGCGGTTGACTATTAAACGATTTCTTATTGCATGTATCATTATGATTAATTGCTGTTGTTATCTGTTGACTTGCCTACTGGACGTATTAGTCATTTTCTTTGATCTACCAGACGTTAAATAAAAATTTGCGAAGTTAATTCTATTTTTATATTTAGTTTGATATTTAATAAATGTGTCGATGTGGCATTTGATAATGAGTCAGGAAACGAATCCGAAAGTGGGTTATCTTAAAATTGATTTATCCCTGATAAGACAATGTTATGGAATATTTCTTCCCCTCTCTGTTTTCGGATAGCACCAAGAAAATACTTGTATTGGTGCGGTTTTATGAAAGAGATTCGAATAGAAAAAACAATTTGAGTTCGAGTTCAACACTAGTTAAGTATAAGTAGAGTTGGCCTTGAAAAATTGGTGATTCAAATGCGATGATATCTTTTTCGATATGTGATACGAAATCATGATAATGAGTTCTGTTCTGAACTCTTTTTATGTCAAACTCTCACTACTTCGGGTGGTTGCATAAAGTATTTGAATATATGTAGATTAGTCTGTGATCCCGTTCGACTTCGATGGCAATTTTGTTCGTTTGTTTTGGCTTCTGATCGCCATATGATCAATTTGTCCAATTGCTTAGGATTCGAAAATTGTTTATTTAAGCAAATGTGATAAAAAGCACGTCGCAGTCAATCGAATTCGAATTCCACTTCTTGATACAGTACATGCTCTGACCTAGTGTTCTTTAACTTAACTCACAGCATTTGAATACATTATTTGCTGTGAATTACAATATCAATGCTTGATGACATAACCAAAAAGAAGAATAAAAAATCAATATTTGCATACCGCCACTGAGTTGTGGCAAATTGTCTCGCGTCTGTGACACATAAAGTCACGGTAATTTAGTTCTAGAACCGCTGTAGTGCTGCACAGCTCACCAATTGGGTCCGTGAACCCTGAACTCTGGACATTGATCTAAATTAATTGTTTTATTGAGAAATATTTATTGCTTGCCCTCCTCTCTAATGAATTCATAAACTTTTCACTTTACTTACAGTCGTTCTTACAATATGGGCTACGGGTGTCGGAATAACCGCTGGGGCACATCGTCTATGGTCACACAAGTCCTATACAGCTGCAATGCCATTGCGCTTATTATTGATATTTCTATTCACTATTGCTGGACAGGTAAGGACGTAGTGCTTGACTGTAACTTAGGAGGACTAATTTTCTTTCTCTAGCGCGATGCATATACATGGGCGCTGGATCATAGGATACATCATAAATTCTCAGAGTCCGATGCCGATCCTCATAATGCCAACCGAGGATTTTTCTTCGCTCATGTGGGTTGGCTATTCCTGACGCCACATCCGAAGGTGGAGGAGAAACGTAAAGTGATCGATATGTCCGATCTGGAGAATGATCGCGTGGTGATGTTTCAAAGGAAGTGGTACATTCCATTGTTTGCTATATTTTCTATTGCACTGCCGGTCCTAGTGCCATGGTATTACTGGAACGAGGATCTTTGGATGTCCTTCTGGATCAATTTCAATATGAGATTCTGTTCCACATTGAATATTGCCTTTTTTGTAAATAGCGTTGCCCACATGTGGGGCAGGAAGCCTTATGATAAGTAATTCTATCAAACCTTTCAATATTTTCCATTACTATACCTCATCTCCTTCGCAGGAAAATAAGCCCAGTAGAATGTCCAATTGTATCATTCCTTGCACTGGGTGAAGGATGGCATAACTATCATCATGTTTTCCCATGGGATTACAAGACCAGTGAATTGGGTACTTACTCTCTCAACGTAACGACTGCTTTTCTAGATTTCTGTGCTAAAATCGGATGGGTAACTGGACGTGAGTATGCATTGATATCTCAAATCTTCTTTTGTACTGAATGCACCATCTTTGTACACAGGTAAATCGGTTTCCCTGGATATGGTAGCTCGGCGTGCTGCCAAATGTGGTGATGGGTCACATTTTCTCAGTGATCAATATGCTCATAAGGATCAAGTATGGGGTTATGGTGATAGAGATCTGCCGGGAGAGGATGCCGCAGAACTGGCAACAATGAAGGACTAGGAATACAGCTATTGTCCAAAAAAGATTACAAACATTATTTATTTGTATGCTAAATGTATTTGTTTGTTAATCAATCTGAATGTTCGTTAAATGCTTATACAGCTTTCCCCAGTGAAGACTAGGAATTATTGAAAATCGAACTAATTTTATTTTTTAAGTTTATCGCAAGAATTATTTGAATATTTTCTTAATAAAATGTTATGTAACACGAGGGGAGTTTTATGAAAAGATTGGTAAACATTTACAGTATAGAGCATAGATCAATGTACATATTTTGAGAGATATCTAATCCGAACACGTTTTTAGCTCCCATTTCGTCGCTTCACGATTAATTTTATCTAGAGATACTCTTCGGATTTAATTTTTTTATCTGGGGTCGAATCGCGTCCTCCGTCAACGGATGACTGGTAACGTTTTTTGTATTGTGTTGTTGGTAGATCCAGCATCTTCTTCTTCTTCCTTTTATCAGAGAGGTTATGATCCGAAAATAATGGATCACAACCCTCCCACTTCACCGCATTTCTACTGATCCGCCTGTGGGGTTCGCCTATTTGACCTCACTCGTGACAGGCCCAACGATTTTGGATCACTCGGTTACTGAGGCCAATGAAATGCCGATGTCGTTGCATTTGTGTGATCCAGGCATTTATAGGCCTGCCTTTCCTACATCCCAATGTCTTTGGAACGTGCATTGATATTGCATTTTTAACAGGGTTCACATGATTCCTTCTTTGAACGTGGCAATACCAGCTGAGCCGGTCGCGCTCTATTTTTTCGACGATGGTTTCCTTGATGTGAAAGCTTCCATGGATTTTCGAACTTCTTATTCGATCAAGCTTTGTCACTCCTGTTGTCATGCGAACCATCTTCATTTCAGCTGCCGTTAATTTACTCTCATACGTTTTATACATCGTCCAACATTGTGAACCGTTTGTGAACGCTGGACGCACAACTGCTGTGTAGAGCCTTCCTTTCAACTTAGATGGCATTTTTCTGTCACAGAAGATAGCGGAATTTTCTCACCACTTCATCCACCCTACGCTTACACGATGATTGATGTCGTCATCACAAGTTGCTTTGCTATTGATCATAGATCCCAGATATTTTTTTTTTCCGAGGGTAGGTGAAAATCTTCAACAAGACACTATGAGGATCGACAGCGCGTGCTCATAGTAGTGTGGGATTCTTACCCACTAAAAAACCTCCCTTCAAAACAGACTTGTTTTCATTTTTACTACAACTAAGTATTCGACTTATCAAGTAGTTTTTGTTTCGCGAAATAATGACGTTTTGCAGGTACCTTCCCATTGGAAGTTCCTGCCAGCTCCGCAGTTTAGACGCGGTTACTTATCGCGCTAGGTCTAAAGGTTTGGTTCTTTGTAGACGGCGCAGTAAATTTCTTTCTTCCAAAAGTTGGAGGACTGTAATATTTACGTGACTTTCTAGTCGACTTCTATGCTTTCTCGCGTAGGTTTGAATTTCGTCTTCGATTGTTTTAATGCCAAGGTCTCTAAGGATATCGCTATTTCTGATATACCATGGCGCATTTACAATACCTCTTAGCACTTTGTTTTCAAATGTTTGTAAAATTTTAATATTACTTATTTTGGTACAACCCCAGAGTTGTATACCATATGTCCATACAGGCTTTAGCACTTGCTTATATAAAAGCAGTTTGTTATATATATTAAGCTTGGAATATTTTCCAAGTAACCAATACATTTCTCGATATTTGTTATCTAGTTCTTTGCGTTTTTTCTTAACGTGCGTTTTCCATTTAAGCTTTGTATCAAGTGTCATTCCAAGATACTTAGCCTCGTTTGCAAACGGGATTTGAACCGAGTTTGAAAAGATCGGCAAATTATTTATTTTTTTATAAGTAAAATTTACATGAACAGATTTGGTCTCGTTGAGTGCGATTCGCCAAATCTTTGTCCATTCATTTACTCTATTCAAAGCTTCTTGCAGTTTTTCTGTAGTATCTTCGTTTTACCTACTGTCAAGATAGCAGTGTCGTCGGCAAATGTAGCTAGCTCAGTGCCTTCTACTTGCGGTATATCACGAGTGTATAATAGATATAAGACTGGACCAAGAACGCTTCCTTGCGGCACCCCAGCCATTATTTCTTTAAAATCTGAATATTCGTTTCCACATTTGACGCGGAATAGCCTATTCGTAAGGTAGTTCTTCAAAATATTATATAGGTGCTCTGGCAGAACTTGTCGTAATTTAAACTTTAAGCCTTCGTGCCAGACCTTGTCAAAGGCTTGAGAAACGTCAAGGAATACGCTTGAACAAATCTTTTTTTCTTCAAGTGATTTTTCGATTACATGTGTTATTCGATGTACTTGTTCAACTGTAGAATGCTTACTTCTAAATCCGAATTGATGATCAGGGATGAGATGCCCTTCTTCTATAACCGGCTGTATTCGCCTAACCAATATTCTCTCGAACACTTTGGATATAATTGGAAGAAGCGAAATCGGTCTATAAGAGGTTTTTTCATTCGGCGGTTTTCCAGGCTTAAGGACCATTATAACTTCGGCGACTTTCCATTGACTGGGAACATATTCTAGTCTAATCGCGGCGTTTATAATGAACAGAAGCTTAATTAGAGCTTTTCTTGGTAGTGCTTTAAGAACCTCTCCCGTAATTAGGTCGTATCCAGGAGCTTTCTTAGGTTTAAGTTTCTTTATTTCTTCCTTAAGTTCGGTAAGCGTTGCATTTCTTATTACACTATTGTCTATATACGACGTATTTATATTTTCAATAAGAGCTTGTCCATCAAACGGTTTGAAAGTTTCTTCCAGGTGGGCGGCAAAAACTTGCGCTTTCTCTTTATCATGCCTGGCCCATTCGTCTTGATTTTTCCTAATTGGCGCGGCTTGAATTTAAGGGTTTTTTAATACCTTTTATAGCCTTCCAAAGCGAATAGTTAGAATCTTTTTCTGCCGTTAAGCTTTCTAGGTAACTTTGTATTTCATTATTCTTAAGGTCTTTAATAGATCGTTTTAGTGAGTTGCACAAACGGTTAAGATGTGCTTTATGCTGTGGAGCCCGAGTTTGTTGCCATCTTTTACGCGCTTTTCTCTTCTCCTTAACCATCTCTTTTATTTCCTGCGGATAAATTTTAATGTAACTGGCCGGGGTTCTCTTTAGGTTGGGAGTATTCTTCCACGCGGCATCCTGTAAGATTTCGACGAAGCGATCTACTTCAACTTCTAGTTCATAGGGCGTTTTAAGTGATACGCTCAGCTCAATATTTGCTTCAATATCTTTTTTAAAGCCGTCCCAATTAGTTTTCGCGCCAGTTAATCTGGCCGGTCCTACTTTTTTAATCAAAGCTTCGCTTATCGTCATAATGATTGGAGAATGATCAGAGGAGAGATCAAAGCTTTCTTCAACTTTTATACAGTTGCCAGATATTCCTTTAACAACAAAGAAATCAATCAGATCTGGTATCTTATTTCTATCAGTTGGCCAATATGTTGGTTTACCCGTCGAGTAAAAATCACAAATGAATTGCATACCCGCATTATAAAGCTTTCTACCTTTCTGAGAGGCGTACCTTGAGCCCCAGAAGGGGTGTTTCGCGTTGAAGTCACCACCAATAATAAAATTTGGTTTAAGGAAGTTAAAGATGTTTGTGAAATCACTTTCTTCAAGTTTACATCGCAGTGGACAATATATAGACGAAATGTTGAAAGCAAAATGTCTATTTCTAACGCGTACCGTGCTTACTTGCATTGCTTCTAATTCAATTTTTATTTCCGCTGAGTGTTCGATATTTTCTTTTATAAACAAAGATGATCCGCCTCTGGCTCTTTCCGATGGGTGAAAGGCGTGATATCCGCTATATCCCCTTATCTTAATATTCGATTGCTTTTTCAGATGAGTTTCACAGACCAAGCATATATCAATATCTTTCTCTCGCATAAATATTTCTAACTCGACGAGTCTTTGTATGAGCCCGTTAGCGTTCCAAGTAAGAATTTTAAGCGTTTCTTTCATATTCTGGTTGAAGTGCGCGTGTTATGAATGTTGTTTTCTAGTGCAACTAGTCTCTCGAAAATTAATTTATTTGTTTTGCATTGCTCTTCAAGTTTCGCAAGAATTAGGGAAAAAACATTGGATACATGATCTTCTGAACCACCTCTATCACTATTTTTCAATGTCGCAACTTGAGAAGGAGTTTTTACATTAAAGTTTGGATGGTTTCTTGCTTTGATCTCCCGTGAGTTGTCGATCGTGTACGTACCCTTAACTGTCTTCGCCGCTTGAGCATAAGACTGCACGCCAATATTCGGAGATTTTGCTTCTGTTACCTTATCTCTATTACTTTCGGATTTTTTATCATTAACCGATCTTAAGTTAATATTGACGGACTTTCTATCTTTCGCTGCTTTTTTCGTAGCTATTTTGGGTCTGTTCTTGATTGGTTTCATATTCGGACGCATCGAATTTTTTAGCGTATCGCGGCGTTTTTGAAGCTCTTTCGCCACTTCGCAACCTCGATAGTTCGCAGGATGTTTTCCCTTGCAATTTATACAAGTGGCTGGGGTTTGCTTGATTAGGTGACACTCTTCCGAGAGATGTTTACCTGCGCATTTGACGCATCGCGGCTCTTTCTGGCAGTAAGTCTGCGTGTGATTGAAGCCTTGACAGCGCTTACACTGCGGGATCGATCTGGAGGTCTTACGCATGGGTTCGATTTTGACCACGATGTTTAGAATAGTCTTGATACCATATATAATGTCTTTATTTTCGTCTTTATCAAAACTAAGCATGAATAGTGGAAGACCGCGCTTTACCAATTTTTCATGATCTCCCTCCGACTGTTGCTTCTCCTTCTTGATAATATTGACGGCATCAAGAATTTTAAAGCATTTGTCTTGAAGGTCGTGCATTACATCTTCTTTAGTGCACGAGGGGTGGAGTCCCCTTGCTACAACACGCAGTGGTCTTTCTAACTTATTTTCATAAGTATACCACTGAATCTTTTCGGCATTAAATTTTTTAGATACTGATCGGTAACCGTCGGCATCATCGACATTGATTTTCCACGTATTGTTTCGCAGATATGTCACCTTAAACTTCGAAGCCAGAGTTCCTTTAAGGAGGCAATGCAACTTATTATAGTCCGTAATTCCAACGACGTTTATCGGTGGCGGAGGACGTAATTTTGGTTGTTGTTGCTTTTCTTGCATCTCCTTGCGCTTTTCATCTTTTTGTGACTCGACTTCTGGTGAGGAACCAGCTTTTCGTTTTTTGCTAGGTCGTTTCTTTTCGACCCAATTCGTTTCGCGTGTTAGTTCTTCTTCATCCGTCTGGTATTCGCGAGTAGGTGAGCGATGTGAGCTAACTGTATTTTCTTTTTGTAGGTACGTGTTTTTTATGGCATTATTTTCTTGCCTGAGTAAATCTACCTCTTTCTTGAGCTCACGATAGAGTAGCTCCATTTCGCTAAGCTTGGTACGGAGTACGTCGTTTTCCTCCTCAATGCTTTTAGATTTCGCTGAGTCCCGTTTTTCACGCGTTTGCGCTTCCGGCGGACTTCTTTTTCCGGAGACGTTCGATCTTGTTGATGGAGATCGAGATACCCTTGTACTTTTTGAGAAGGGGTTTATAAGGTGCAATAAATGGCTCTCCCCAGAATCCGTAGAGCCGACCTCCGAAGAGGGTGGATTTTCCAGTTTACCTGGACTGCCACCTGGGGTATTTAAATCTTTTGTTTTGTTCATTGCATGTTTTTTGTATACGCCATACTCGGTATACGGAGGGTGGATTTTAGTCGCCTCTTACGACAGGCATGCCTACCTCGGGTATATTCTAACCCCTACCCGAAGGGGGTGATATTTGAACTTTTCGCACTTGGGAAGCATTATTCCATTCAAATAAATTTCAGGAATAGGCGTGAGTGGGCCTCTGAGATCAGAGGATGGGCAGTATAAGAACTCTGTCTTTTTGAACGAATGCGATACCCATTTCCCTCCAGAACGTCCACCCACACACCAAGTGCTCGTTGCAGGGATGTAGGATCTTCACTTATGATGGCTCAATCGTCAGCAAAGAATAACTGATGTACTTTGGGGTCCATCACTTTACCTTCAAGCAGATAATCAAGGACTGTAATAAAGAGCAAAGGACTTAAGGCGGTTCCCTGGTGCACCCCGACTTTGATTGGGGACTCTTCGGTTACTCCAGCGGGGCATCTTACTCTTGTCTTTGCTCCTTCGTTCATGTCCATGATCATCTGAACATAGGTTTCTGGAACCCCTCGATGTCTTAGCGCCACCCATATCAGATCTCGTGGTTGTCTGTCGAATGCCTTTTCAAAGTCCACCAATACAATATGCAAATCCCTTAAGGAATCACGATGTTTTTCCATTACGATCCTTATACTTTGGATTGCATCTGTGGTTGATTTACCCGAGACAAACCCGCACTGATCATCAGATAGCCGTATTATTTTTCGCAGTCGACCACCTAATACCCGCTCAACTATCATCATGGTGTGTGACATCAGCTTGATCGAACGGTAGTTATCACAGTTTCGCGTATCACCCTTCCCTTTGTATACAGGGAGAAGGTAACTTTCCCTCCATTGATTCGGCATTGGGTCACCTCTCACGAATTTGGAGATAAGAATTCTGAGCCATCTGAACCCGATGTCTCTCATCTTTTTCCAGAACTTAGAGGGCATCTCGTCTGGCCCAACCGCTTTTCGTTTTTTTTTGAGTATTTGACTGCCTCACTAACTTCTTCGACTGTGATGTCGGGTATTTCTTCACAGTTAGGTGTGGCTCTTCGAAAGTATAGCCGGGGAAACTGTTCATTTAAAAGTTCTTCACAATACTGCCGCCACCTCTGCAGAATTTTGTCGTCATCCACAAGAAGCTGGCCATGAGCATTGTTAATGAACTTTGGCGAACGAATCTCCTGAGCATTCCTCCTTCTTTGGGCGGCTATTTTGAAGATGGTTGCACTTTTGTTCATATTGTGTCTTCGCAGCTCCTGGATAGCCTGATTTGCATCAGCAACCGGGGAAGATATTTTCTCCAGCTTCCAATACAGGCCCACCGTACCCTGTGCTTGAAGCTGGGCGCACTTTTTCTTCGCCTTTTTCTTGTAACATCTGTATTCCATTTCGAGGCGAGCTTTTTCTTCACTATTATTAGAGTGGCACTTTGACTAAACTTTGAAAGCCGCTTTCTTCTTATTTATCCTTTTGAAGCTCCTAGCAGTGATTTGGCCTTCTTTAAGCAAGTTCGCTGTAGTGAATCCCACATATTTTGTGCTCTGCACTCTTCATCCTCAGCTCCGTTGAGGGTGTGAGAGAGGCAATTTTTCATAACGAAAACAAAAGCCTCGCCTTTTTCTTTGTCCAGATTGTACCAATTGATTTTCTCAGAGACCCTTGTTTGTTTGCTTTTCTTCGGTGTTTTCATAAAAATTTCTGTTAGCAGGAGACGGTGTTGCCGAGCGATTGCCTCTCCCAGGATCACTTTGCAATCTTTTACCCGAGGCTTCATGAAACTGGCTACCACATGGTAGTCAATCTGAGTTTCATCTCCACCACTGCTGTAAGTGATCATGTGTCGGCTTTGTTTGATGAACATGGTATTTAACACGATAAAACCGTGGTAGATCTAGCATCAACATAACATACATACAAATTACCTGACGAGTTATCCGTCCACGAATGACGCGAATCGGCCCCTGGTTGGTCTTCTAGCCCAAGCAGTGATAGCCCAAAGTTCCTTCTCTTTTCATAGCTAATGTAACGCATTGGTGCAATATATATGGCGTTGACTTCACTTTTTCTAGGCATAGTCTGTATGTAGTATCTTTCAAGACAGCCAAGTTCTACCGGTGATGCCTGAAGTTAGCATGTCCTATGAGCATCGCTACTACGTATTTGAGTATTCCTCATGAAGGATTCCTTCAGTAAACATTTAGATATTCTTATTACAATTTTGAATTGACTATTAGGGTGGAGTGAAACCAAGAACATTTTTTTTAAAGAAATCCAGAGTTTCTCTGAAGCATAAACAACTGGGCTTCAGACCACTACACTAAATCTTTCTCTCTATCTATCCTTTCCAACACCCGCACTGTGTAAAAGCATGCTAAGGGTAGTCATAAACCCTTGAGTGTGCGCAAATTAGAAAAAAAGTAAAATTTACCGCAATAAATTTAGGTGATACCACGTAGATCATGGGAGAAAGTTTCTCTCTACCTAAACCATTTTGAGCTTCTTTTAAAGCATAGGAGCCTCTTAATATCGATGTCTATCAGGTCGCCTATATCCTTGTAACAAAGGGCTCCTAGGTGAAGTTTCCTTCTGCGGGAGAGAGTTGGGCAGATACAAAGAAAGTGAGGAATAGTTTCTTCCTCTTCTTCATCCATGTAGCTGCTACAAAAGTTATTCGCAGAAAGGCCCAGTCTTGCAGCATGCTTGCCTATTAGATAGTGTCCAGTGATGACACCTATTGTAGTGCCGATATGTGATCTATTAAGAGAAATCAAAATCTTAGAACGTTTTTGTTCTAGCTTGGGCCAAATCCGTTTTGTCGCTAGACATGTAGGTCCACTTGTCCACCTAAGATTCGTACTCTCAATAGTCTCCAGCTTAAATTTAAGTTTGCAAGCATTGGTCTACCTAAGGCACCTTTGTTCGGCTGGATGGATATAGTTGTTCCTATTCTTGCGAGCTCATCGGCCTTACAATTCCTTGGCACCCAACATAGGTGAATATTGAACTGCTCAGCCATCTCTGCAAGAGACGATCGACAGTCTAGAGCTACTAAGAAATTTAAAGAGGTTGATTCCAAGGATTTGATTGCTACTTGGTTGTCTGAAAAGAAGCGGATATCTCTAACGGATATCACGGTTTTCTTATAGCCAAGATAAGACATGTTTAATCGCCATTATTTCCGCCTGGAATACGCTACAATGATTTGGTACACAGAAGGAGAGCTTAAGATGAAGCCTGTCAGAGAAAACACCTCCACCAACATCGCCCTTGGTTTTTGTAGATTTTGTACATGCGGTTCAATCCATCTTCTAAAAATGTATCATTATTTCAGAGTGATCTGGAAGGGATGGTGACGAGGAAGTTATTCTCAAAATTTAGATATGGAATGGTATAGTCCGTGTTTTCGGGAGAGATTTTGAATTTATTCAGATTGGAATTCTTTTCTTGACAACTATTGGGTAGCTTCAAGGCGAATGGCTGCATCCGCTGCCATTTGCTTGCCAAATATATCGAGGAGTATCAGATGAAACAGTGCCGCAGAGGGAGTTGTACGTAGTGCTCCGCTTATGCACAGACAAGCTGTACGCTGCACCTTGCTTAGATAACCGCGATTTATAGCTTTTTCTAAGGCTGTCGACTAGACAATCACACCGTATGTGAGTATCGGTCTAATGACCGAGATGTAGAGCCAGTGAGTGATTCGGGGTTGTAAACCCCATTTATTCCCAATAACTTTTTTGCAAGAGCTACAGTAGGGCTTTCTTTACTCTTTCTTGAATATTAGGTTTCCAGCTTAATTTCCTATCCAGGATAAGACTCAAATATTTTGCTTTCTCAGAGAAAGTTAAGCTGATACCATTGAGAGGAGGTTAGACTAAAGGAATTTTATATTTCCTGGAGAAGAGTACTAGTTCAGTTTTGTCGGGTTTACCACACCGAACCGCCCATCTAGTGAGCTTATTTAAAGCGTTTTGTAGAAGTTATTTTAGAATATTTAGATGCTTCCCCGAGACAGCTAAAGTAGCATCATTTGCATAAGCGATCACCGTGCATCCCTTCCCTTCCATGATTATCAATAGTTCATTCACCACTGATAGACCTTCTAGCAGTAGATTAATCAATTCGTAAAGTGAGCAGTTGACCTTCAGGTATGAAAGTGCATCTGCTATCGCCGATGCATTGACATTGTTAAAAGGACCTTCTACACTCAGAAGAGCAACCATTGTATACTCCTTATGAAACAGGAAATATTCGATATTACGCACTAGTGAGTATTATGTCGTCTCCACTGATTTACCTTTGCAATATGCATGTTGGGCCGCCGACAGTAGCTTCTTATCAATACTGCTGCGTAAATGCAAACAATCAATCTTTCTAATGTTTTTAAGAGGAATGATGATAGACTAGTAGTTCTTCAATCTTTTGAATTTGTATACGAGCATTTATCCGCTTTGGGTATGAAGACAATTTGAACTTCTCTCCATCTTCTTCTTCTTCTTTTATCAGCGAGGCTATGATCCGAAAACAAAGGATCACAACTCTCCCACTTCACCGCATTTCTACTGACCCGCTGTGGGGTTCGCCTATTTGACCTCAGAAAATATCGGCAGGCCTGCCGATTTTTGATCACTCGGTTACTGAGGCCAATGAAATGCCGGTGTCGTCGCATTTGTGTGATCCAGGCGTTTATAGGCCTGCCTTTCCTACATCGCGAATTTTAACTTTTCTTCATATCTATGGGATCTGAAGAACTTTTCAGGATTGTCTCTAGCACCGGCAAAATTATGTCCGATGACTTCTGCAACTCGGCAGGTATTATGCCGTCTGGTCCCACTGGAGTTTGCTCTAATTCAATTTTGAGGAGTTGGTTATTTATGCAGATGGTCTGCTGAAAACCATGTTACCAACAACTTGGGGACTACCTGGGAAATAAGTGTTTAGTAGTAAATTTAGCGAATCTTCGCGGGAAGTCTTTTAAGACCCATCAGTTGTCATAAGGAAGTTGTGTGCTATTGGATTTGAGGAAAGACTTTTCCTTAGCCTAGATCGTAGCCTCGTTTTTACCGCAGAAGAGTCTTGTTTGTAAATGATTAGGGATGCCTTGTACAAGTCCGAATCTAGCGCGTCTCACTCACTTCTGGCATTATGAAGTAGTTTTCTACAATTATTTGGGTTGAATTGTAGGGCAGGAAGAACCCATCGCTTTATTTAGGGGTGACGTTAAATCTTGAACTATTATATCTAGCTCTTGGGGGTTGTAGGGGGTTTAAGGTGATCTGAGGTAACTAAATTACTTAAAGTTGACCTATACTGAGCCAGTCAGTTTTACGGTAATTCCTAAAAACTGGTGGTTATTAGAATCTACAAATAAAGAGAATGGAGAAACCTGTGATCCTAGAATGAGGGTTCGCTTGATACCTTTCAATTCCTAATGCGTTGAATAATACTATCGGAGACAAGGATTATGTCCAGTCCTTCTTGTCTGTTTCTGTGTGACAAAAGTAGCTCACTTCTTTTGTTGATGTAGGAATTACCTCATACAGTATGGTGAGCGTTAACATCACATCCTATAATGAGACCAGTTTTTTCCCTCCCGCATCAGCCATTAAAAAATAGTTTCGGAGGCAGCTTCGAATACTTTATGATTGCTACTATGGGTTATATTATAATCAATAAAATGTCATTTCCATGTTGTGTTCACTGCGGTTTTGGTTTTGATCAGCTTTTCTACCAATGCATAACTACAACAATGTTTTCACCATTATACTATATGTCCACTTTTTGTTCAAGCAAAATCTACCCTCCCCTCTCTTGAAAATCATCGCCTTCGACTATTCCAAGTTGACTTGAAGACCCCATAAACCGCAGTAGTTATATAGCCCATTAATCTTTAGCTGCAGAGCTTTTGGTGAACAGGCAAGCATAACTATATCATCCGCGAAAAGCAACGCCTTCAGTACACCCTCAAATTCAATGCTTCCTGTCAAGGAGTCCTCTAAGTCTTCTATAAACAGTGCAAATAAGAACGGACTCAATGTGCACCTTTGCCTTACCCTGGGGAAAAATCACATAACTTTTCAGACGATCATCGTTTGAACGATAGTTAACATTGTTAACATTTCTTGCCACAGTTGGTTGCGCACTATTGGTTGTACAACGTCTAAATGCATGTTTGAACAAAATCTAAAACCGCTATCGTCTATAGTTTACATACACTTAGGCATTATACAACCAACAATGCGCAACCAACTGTGGTAAGAAATGTTAACAGCTATAAATATGCAACAACTTTTTCGATTCGCCGGTTGCTATCGTTCAATCGATGATCGTCTGAAAAGTTAAGTGATTAGAGCACTGATCTTGCTCGGAACAATTTCGATGTTTCCCTTCCGACACCTATGTATCTTCATAAAGATTCTGAATGACTTTTCTATGCCTTTGGTTGTTTCGGAACCAGCGTTTTTTACGTGATAGGGATGTTACCCCAACGGCACAACTCTCAATCTCGAGGACCAGTTCCTTTTGTTACACCCGGACGCGGGGCCGGTTACACCGGTGCCAGTAGTCTATTATGGGAGTGTGAGCGCTGCCGTTGGTCCATTAAGGGCTCCTCCATCACCATCTCTATTCTAAGATCCTGACTAAAATTGGAAACTCCTTACCGACCTGTCGAGTATGTCGAAGCAGCTCGCGCAAGGTGTTCACTAGGCTCAACGTAAGTGAAATTATAGACGCCACGGTTTAGTGAGAAACCACTCTACCCCTTCTCTCGAGTGCTGGCGCCAAGATCTTGAGAAGGGGTTGATTACCCAATCTCCGATCAAGGAACTAGGCACCCAGCTGTTACCAACGTGAAGGTTGAGAGTAGGAGTTGGAAGGCTATTTCGAATCTAACCTAGAGGGACGCCGCAGTAGATGGCCTCCTCGCCGTAGGTGGTGGGCAAAACTTCAAGGGGACCTCAACCAACTTGGAATGCGCAACTAGAGGCAATTAGCTAAAGACCGAACTAAATGGAGGGGCTTGGTTGACGCCCAAGTTCACCCCGAACTGTAGCGCCACCTAAGTAAGTAAGTAAGGATGACTTTTCCGAACTTTCGCCACAATCGCGTGCGAAACAACTTCTAAATTAAAACTTTGCGTCTATTGCATCGAAAATTGATGTACGAGTTCGCTAAAGCTTAGAACATATCCCACTATTATTCAACATCGTGATAAACAATCTCACAGAAATACAACAACCTGCACCGTGAAACATTCTCTACGCCGATTACATAGTGTTATTAACCGGCACTGCGGAAGGCCTCCAAAAGATGTCAGACGAGTGTTTTGAAGTGTTGCGAAGTGTTTTAAAATCAAGGCACTTGCGCATCAGTAGACAGAAAACTGAATACTCGTGCAGTTTAGCAAGGGACGTTGTTTATATAGAAAGATTCCACTAAAAGAAGTCTACAACTTCAATAATAGTATGGTATTGTATGGTATGAGAGAAGTGCAACTGAGAGGGTGGCTGGGTGGAGAGCCTTTAGGTCCATTGTGATTCCCTGTAATTTGTGGTACCATCTAATTTGATTGCTTCTCATTCATTTATTTAAATCCTTGAACTCCTCGAGGGGTGTTGAAAAAATCACTGCATAAACATACCTTATTTGCTATAAACTTTATTGTGCTATCTTAACACGTATTTATATAAAACATCATCGTACGATCCTTAGCATATATATAAACATTGTCACGCGATTCTTTATATACACTTTTATGTATCATAGATTCACATACATTTCATTCTTTTTTAAAGTTAGTTTTCTTAGTAAATCGACTCTGATCGGACGTGTCAGCCAAATAAACGTGTTAATGAATCGAGTTGTTTTTTCTTTCGTGGTGTCTTCTTGTAGAACCTAAAGATACATTTTTTACAAGGGGCATAGGGCGTCAACGCGCGCCATCTTGTTCGGAGTTCTGCAACGCCTTAGAGCTGCCTCCAACTCATTCCCAAAGAACTTGATTCCTCCTCAACTGTTCTGCGGCACGTTTGCCCAGGGCACCCTGCTATTCTGCCTGCCTGGGTGAGAGGATTCCACTGCATGGCGTATTTCGCAATGGAGTTGTCTTCGCGCCGTGGCGTGTTCCCGATCCACTGCCACTTTCTCCTTCGCACAGTAATGTCTATAGGTTCTTGACCCGTTCTCATATCATATAAAGTTTTCCGATGGAGATACGATTTGGCCAAAATATCCTCAAGATGACTCTTAGACACTTGTTTACGAAAGTTTGCAGCTTGCCTGTAATAGTGGTATCCACTTTCCAAGTAATCCACTCATACAGCAGTACTGATTCTACGTTGGAGCGGAACAGCCACAGCTTGGTTCTTAAGCTGAGAAGCTTAGCAGCTTTTGCCTTCCCGATTCTGCTGCACACATCCAGTTCGGTGCCACCGCGGTTAGCCGATACCACACTTCCTAAGTATAGAAAGTTGTCTACTTTCTCGACTACTGGTCAGACAATATTGAGTTGAGCGCTGGTGTTAGAAGTACTCAGGGCTTTTGTTTTGGCTGTGTTTATCTTAAGTCCCACTTTATTCGCCTTAGCTTCTAGATTTTGGGTCATCAGATGAAGGTACATTATCCTATGTGAAAGTAGGCAAACATCGTCAGCGTAGTCGAGGTATTTCCGATAAATTATCATAGTCCAACGAATTCCATTGCTACCTTCCGTCAATGACGGTTGCCTTTCGGTTGGTCTTAAATCAAACCAACCTGTACTCTTGATGAAAGATATCATGTTCCAGAGTGGAACTTCCGCCAGATCCTCTAGCTCCTCAAAAAGTCTGTGTCTCATATAGCGGAAGGGATAAATTTGCAGTTTGGGACAATGACACAACAATTGTTTAATAGTTTCGATTTGTTCTGTATCATAACAGCTCCTGCAGTAATCAGGTGAGTTCATGCCCAGTTAGTCCACCTACCATTATACTGTTTTCTTTTTCGTTTATTAACAAAAAAAGAAATTCAAGTGTATGTGTATGTATGTAGGTTCCATACTCTCTGGAGACTGAAACATCGATGCAGACGTAGACGATCACACAAACACCGGATGGATGAAGTTGAAAAACGTTATCCGAAGTTCTGTACGACAAAAGAATGCCTGTTCTAGTCAAAGGAAAGGTATATAAAACAGCTGATAGACCCTCTATGATGTATGGCCCCGAGTGCTGTCCAATAAGCAAACAGCAGTAGCAAAGGGTAAATACATGTTGGTAAGATAAATATACGTACACTGCGCTGAGCGAGTGGTGGGGCGAGTGGTGTCCCAAACGGATGTGGTTTCGAAGCATGACGCATATTGCGGGTGAAATTTTGAAGGAGAGGAATGCAACTGACAATTTCGCTGGAGCATTATTTTATAAAAAAAAGAAAAGAAAAACCAATAAAATAGGGAAAGAAGCAAGACATTTCTACGATGTTCAAGTGAGGCTATGGAGTTCACAATGTCTCCATCACTTTAAGTTTTATCTTGAGATTCTGTACCCTATGTGCATTAGAACAGGGTGTTATATTCCAGATTTGCGCAGATGAATACCTTCTAGATTGAGGCCAGTTCGGACGGGTAAAATATTTGTTGCACCGCTTAAGGAATTGTAGGCATTTTGCAGCATTTTTGGCGACTTCGAACATGTGATCGTTCCATCGAAAATAGTTACTGATGCACATACCGAGAATGACAAATCTTTCGGATTGACCGATGCAAGTACAATTTATGGGTAATGCTTGAGAGACATTACAAATAAAGTCGATCTCCAAAAAAATTATAGAAAGTCGTCTAAGATGGTATGGTCATGTGATGAGAAAACCGGCAGAAGATGTGTTACGAGAAGTCATGGACCTGGTAGACGCCGTCTCTCCTAGATGACCCTAATTAATAACGACATGAGAAGAGCGCAAGTTGACAATATGACAACCAACCCAGGGGTGTACCATCTGATGACTTTGTATAAGGACAAAAAAATAATTGGATTTCTTTATATTCCTTGGATAGAAATATAGTGCAGTTACCTGTGTTTTTCTCGATTCAATGAAAGTGACGTCCCTACTAACAATGACTTTCTTAGCCTTCGGTTCGTAGAGTCGTTTGGGGTAAGTGTGGGCAGCGGGTAAGGGTACACACAGTGAATTTCTCGAAAATGACAATAAATATTAAGCATCTGTAAATGCACAATTCAGTAGGTATCTGTCCTTTGCCTGGCTCAGCTGTTGTTGCGTTTCAGTTTTGTTTGTTTTGTGAAGGGAAGCCAAACAAAAAAAAGGTTAGTTTTACTAAAATATTTCTCAATTTTAAAATCGTGTTAGTGTTCAGTGATTGTATTATAACAAATTGAGTGCTAATTATTTATTGAATATATTATATATACATTATATTTGAGCGAAAATTTTACTGGATTTGGTGTTAATTTGTTCAAAATAAACAAAATATTGAAGAAAGTGCAGTGGGGGTAAGTGTGCGCAAAACTTTTGTGGCAAGTGGGCGCGTGCGTACACTTACCCTACCCCTACAAAGAAATGTGAAAGGAAAAAAGTTTCGGTTTGTAGATATATTATATAGAAATATAGTTAACGTGTATACGGGTGAAAGAATTGAATTTTTAATTGATGTTACCACTATAGAAAATGAAAAACAAATTCATTGAGTATTCACTTACATATCCACATACATTTTTTTTAATTTATTACTTAGCCACTACCAGTGAATCTTATATATCCGTAACTTGATATGTTACGTCTTATGAATAATATATATTTATTCATATGTTCGCATGATGTTTTTATTATTTTTTTTTTTAAATATGCCTCGAACATATGTAAGGAAAAATCCTGAAAAAAAAGTTCTGACACAATGCCAAATTGATAAGGCTAAACATCTTATCAGTTTGGGTTTAACCCAGCGTAGGGCCGCGGAGGAAGTTAGAATAATCGTATGTGCGCTTAGAAAACGCCTCAAGCTAAACACTGCTGTCAGTTCTCTTGGTCACTTCAAAACCACATTTTCTCCGGATCAAGAAAGAGAAATAGTAGAGTATTGCGAGAAAATGGACAATTGGAATAACAATTTCAGCAATACGGAAGTTAGTTTTCCAATACGCCACGATAAACGACATCCCAAATCGTTTCAACAAGGATTTGCAAATGGCTGGGCGTGATTGGGTTGAAGGCTTTCTAAAGCGACATAAAGCAATTTGCTTGCGACAATCCGTTGCAACAAGTCTTGCCAGGGCAATAGGGTTCAATAAGGTGCAAGAAGATAGATTCTACAAAAACCTTAAGGAACTCTACGCAAAATTCGATTTCGACGCAACTCGTATTTATAATATGGATGAAACAGGAATGAGTAGGTACTGTGCCAAAAAAAAACTCCAAGAGTAATTTCAACTCGTGGAAAAAAAGTAGTTGGAAGAATTGTGTCCGCAGAAAGAGGTACCTTTAACAGTGACTGCAGTATGTTGCATGAATGCCACAGGACATTATGTCCCACCGGTTTTTATTTTTAAAAGGAAAAGAATGAAAGATGATTTGCTTGATGGTGGACCTAATGGTTGTATCGGAATGGTATCGGACTCAGGGTTCATTAACAGTGAGCTTTTCATAAAATGGCTACACGCAGAAAAAAACCAACCTACTCTACTCATCATGGACAACCACTCATCACATATTTCCCTAGAAGCTACCATCTTATGCAGAGATATTAATTTTAATTTTACCACCCCATAGTAGCCATAAGATGCAGCCACTAGATAGGAGTTTTTTTTTAGTGCTCTCAAGGTAAGATATGCAGAGGAATGTGAGCGTTGGACAACTCAACATCCTGGGAGAGCTATAAATCATTACCAAGTAGTGGGTCTTTTTAATCGGGCTTTTGAAAAGCTGCCACAGCGGGAAATGCTGCTTCCGGATTTTCAGTGACAGGAATATAGCCTTTCAATGAAAATCTTTTCGGGGATGTTGACTTTGCACCTGCTTCAGTCAGCGATTTGTTTAGGATACGAGAAGATGCCGTTGTTGCAGAGTCAAATTTTGAAATGCCTAATACAGACATCGCAGATCAAGCAATCCAAAGTGCAGAAGTGGCTGTGACAGAAGTTCATCTTGAAGCTGCAGATGCAGGAACCGTTGAGTCAATAGCAAATATCGAAAACGTATCGCCAAATACAACGAGTGGCTCACATATGTGCATAAATAATGAACACATTTTATCAAACTCTATCCCAGCTAGAAATGTAAATTAAAAAAAATGAACATGTTTCACTCCTCACATTAAGTCCTTCGCCACAAGCAGAGAAAAATCAAAAGAAAATAAGAAAAACTTTCAGATCAGAAATAATAACATCGACTCCTTATAAACAAGACCTGGAGGCTAAACGCAAGGAAGAAGAAAAACACCAAAAAACAATGGACAGAAGACAATATAAAAAGTTAAGGTACCAATGAAGCCAGTTCTTTCAAGACCTGGACCTTCTGGCTTGGCTAAGCACTTAGAATCAAAACTGCCTGAAAAAAATATGGACTGCTTTTGTCCTTTGTGCGGGGGAAAGTATGAGGATCCACCAGTGGAAGAATGGATTCAATGTATTAAATGTGAGATATGGTGGCACGATGACTGCACTTCCTATGAAAAAGAAGTAGTATTCTACTGCGATTTTTCCTGTGATCTGTAATTGAACTGCAGATATTTGTTTTGAACATGAAGTTCCTTTTTTTGTTATTTGTTAATTTATTTTTTTATTTATATAACATTAAAATAATTAAGAGTTCCTTCCATTTACAATAACAGTTTGATCTGTGAAATAATACTAATTTTAATATTTAATATATTCAGGGCTATCGGCAATTCCGAGGGAAATAAAATTCCTCCGGAATTTTTTAGTTCCCTGAAAATTATTCCTCCTATCATGAATTTCCAATTTCCATCGGAATTTATTTCCCCCAGAATCTGAAAATTATTTTCGAAGTTTTGTTCGAATGTTTTGATAGTTGTCAATACAGCTCATATTTAAGAGATTTTTGGAAATATTTCTTTTAAAATAGAAAATTGTGTTTATTTGGGTAATTGTGGCAGATGCGCATTGTCTTTCCCTTTATTTTGATATACAAAGTTTTCAGAATGCATAGCCTAGCCTTTAGATTGCTAGCCGAGGAGCAGACTGAGCAGGAAAAAAATGAACGAAGATGTATTTGGAGAAATTTAAGAGATATGTTCAACCCCTTGGAATTACGACAAGCATTGTAAGTAGAAGTAAAAAAGTTTTTCAAAATAGTTATTGCATTATATTCGTTATTTGTCAGATTTCAACAGTACTACAAGGTAAATAGGGCGCAGGTATATGGTGAGCCAAGGAGCTGTGACGTAGTTGCAACTGCTGTAGCTCCACCCCTGGGCGAGATTATACTTTTGGAATAATCGGTATACACTCCTTGTTATGTCCACTTTCAGTTGGGATGGATCTTTGGAAAGTTAAATATCAATTCATTTCACTACCAGAAGCCATTAAATGGACCCTCGATCATCGGATCATCCACCGTGGCCTATTTTATTTAGTAACCATTTCGCTGATTCACTCATTCAAAATATGTATCTCAATCTTTCAAAGAGGAAGTTCTGTATTCCCCGAAATAGCCAGTGCCATTTTGGTGCTTTCTATTTTCGGCCAGTTTAAGGAGTATTTAAGTTAGACGTATTTTTAAATAAAAGCAATCAAACTTTTTACTTTTAAAGTAGCACGTCCTTTGCGTTTGGTACACATAAAACCCTTGACGTCTGTATTTTCACTTTCCGCTTAAAAAACAATAAAATTGACATAAAAAAGGTGCCGATATTCAAGAATTGCTGCTTATGTTTTGGATTCCTCCAGCAAATTGATAAGGGAAAATTCCGGGGGAAATTTTTTTTACGATACCAATTTTTTCCGGGGGATAGTTTTTCCCTCGTTCGAAATTCATTACCGATACCTATTATTCAAAAATGGGAAACATTTCGGGGGGAGTTTTATTCACGATAGCCCTGATTAAGAGTGTTTTTTGTGTTATTTAGGGACTTAAAGTTTTTTTTAAAGATGATTAATATTTTTTTACTGCGTTTCAAGAACTTTTAATGTGTTAAAAAAAATCTATTTACATTAAAAACTATATGAAATTTGATTTTGTGGTTTCTCTATGAAATATACTATTATTTTTTCGGAAAATAAAAGAGTTAATAACAAAAACTTGTAACACAAATGTTTAAGTTAAAAAACGCTGGACATTTGCACACTTGCCCCAAATCATGCGTACACTTAAACATAGATAGGGGCAAGTGTGCGCAATCTGACTTGCTTTGGTTTTTTCAATAAAAATGTAAGTAAATTTAAAAAAAAATATTGTTTTACTCTTTTAAATAAATAGCCAAATATGCGGCTTTATAATTTAAGAAAGCCCTGTATTATGTCTTCTATATTTCGCTTGGAATCATGTTTCAAAGTCGAAAGTGCGCACACTTACCCCTAACGACTCTATAGCCGATACGCCTTCGACTCCTCACTGTATCCAACCATGATACACTCAGTCGCTTAGCTTTAGTTTCTTTATTGTAGCAGTAATATACATTGTTCCTTATAAAACTATTGCATAATTTACAGAGATATGGTATATATATATATCTACCTTACAGCTGAAAATTTGAACTAAAGCTATTAACAATATTACAGATATAAAAAATAAAAAACAGTAATTAGAAGGAAAGCTACAACTAAAACCTTCATATAAATCAGTTAAGAGAAGGAGATGGGGGGCGGTGGAGGCAAAATATAATTCAGATAAGCTTTACAGAAATAATATGTAACATTTAAATATAATAAATAAATATATATTAAAAAAGAAAATATAAAAAAGAAAATAAGACATTACACAGATGTGCATAATACAATAAATGATAATGATAAATAACAAGGATGGCAAACGACTAACAAAGGCCTCGTAGGGGCAGCATCTCCCGATAGGTGTTGGTCCGCTAAGTAACGAGTAGGAGCCACTGCCGCCGAAAACCTAGCAGCTCTGTTAGTAAGCCCTACTCCCACCTCCTCGTGGTGCCATCTGGGGATTTCTTCGGAAATTGCTAACGGGAGAGGACGAATGGCGAGCTTCCTGCGCCAAAAAACAAGATAAGTGTCGGTTGGTCTGTGGCCCAGCGAGCCGCAACCGTAAAAACTTTTACTGCTCCGAAACGAAAACCAACGCCTCGGATACGGACGGATAATTTGATGACGACCTTTGGCTATCGGACACGGACAACGATCGGATTCTGGAACGTTAAGACCCTCCTGGACTCACTCAAGGAAGGGCTTTATAACGCCAGATTCCTCCAATTAGAACGCGAATTCGCAAGGTATAAAATAGACATCTTAGGGCTGAGCGAGATAAGATGGTTCGATGCTGGGGAATTCATCTCCCCAACCAAAAACACTGTCATGCTCTACTCTGGGAAACCAGCTGGAAGTGCACGGAGTTCCGGAGTAGGACTCATGCTAACTCCAGCAGCACGTAGTAGCCTCATATCCTGGAAACCCCATAATGACCGGATATTGACGGCTAGGTTCCAGAGTAGAGTTAGAAAAATTACCATCATACAGTGTTATGCTCCGACTCTAGACGCGACTGAGGACGAAAAGGATGATTTTTATAGCCACTTAGGCGCCGCCTACAACCAAACGCCTAATGGGGACATCGTAATGGTGATGGGAGATTTCAATGCCAAGGCGGGTAGCGACAACACCATGCTTAAGCACGTGATGGGAGTTCACGGCGTGGGAGACCGTAATGATAACGGTGAGCGATTTGTGGACTTCTGCAATACCAACCGCCTAGTCATCGGAGGTACGCTGTTTAAGCATAACACCTGCCACAAAATCAGTTGGGTCTCTACTGATAAGCAACGAACATCCAACCAGATCGACCACATTGCGATCAGTCGCCGCTTTAGAAATTGTTTCCTGGACGTCCGAAACAGACGTGGAGCTGACGTCGGACTAGAACGAGATCACCATCTTATGGTAGCTCATTTACGCCTTCGTACTGCATCCGTCAACAGCAACCGCTCAAACCTACTTAACATCACCAGGTTTAATATCGACAGGCTCAAGGTTCCCCAAGTGCGCCAACAGTTCAGGGACCATCTTGCCTTAGAAGCAGAAGCAATCAGCAGCATAGAGAACATGGATGACCACTGGAGTGCTGTGAAAAATGCTTTTGCGACTGGGGCACGCACTTATGTCGGTAAAAAGCAGAAACACCACCGCGTATGGCTTTCTACAGACACCTGGAGACGGATCGATGAGCGTACAGCAATCAAGGCTCGGATTGCAGTGGCCTCAGCAGTAGAGAGAACCGAACTTGAAGCCCAATACCGTGCGAAGAAGAAAGAAGTGCAGCGTAGTGTGAGACGTGACAAACGTCAATATATCAACTCACTGGCCTCAAGGGCTGAAGAAGCAGCGAGTAGGTGCGACAGTAGGACTGTGTATAGCATCACTAAGGAGCTCATCGGTGGTCGAAACTCCAAACAGCATCCAGTGAAGAGTCTAGACGGTAACCTTCTGATTTCGGATGAGGATCAGCTCACTAGATGGAGAGAACATTTTGCTACAGTGCTAAATCACATAGACGATGGCGGTATGATCTCGAATTCGAATGAGCAGTTCGAAGCAACAAATTCCCGAATTCGCACCGCACCTCCCAGTAAAACCGAGATAATAACAGCAATCAAGTCCCTCAAGAAGAACAGGGCGGTGGGTATTGATGGCATCCCTGCCGAGCTATTTCAAGCGGCGCCAAATACATCGGCAGATTTGCTGCATCCCCTAATACGGAGAGCTTGGGATAGTGAACAATTTCCACAGGAGTGGAAAAGGGGGATGATCATTAAACTTCCAAAGAAGGGAAACTTGATGGATTGCGGTAACTGGAGAGGTATATGCGTTCTTCCAGCCGTGGCTAAAATAATAGCTAAAATAATTCTAGAACGAATTAAAGAACATTTAGATTCAACTCTCGATGTCGAACAGGCAGGCTTTCGCGCTGGATCCTCCTGCATTGACCACATAAACACCTTACGGATCATTATCGAGCAATGCGTTGAGTATAGGTCTCCGCTACATTTAATGTTTATCGACTTCGAGAAAGCCTTCGACAGATTGAATCGAGATGCTATCTGGTTGGCCTTGCGCAGGAGAGGCATCCCAGAAAAACTTATAGCTATTATCAAGGCTACATACGAGGGCGGTAAGTGTCACGTCGTGCACAATGGTAAGGTGTCGGAGGATTTTGAAGTCCAAAGTGGAGTACGTCAAGGGTGCATACTGTCACCACTATTGTTTTTGGTGGTTATCAGCGATGTACTCCGTGCAGCATTGACGGAAGGCAACTATGGAATTCGTTGGACTATGACATCTTACCTTAAACACCTAGATTACGCTGACGATGTTTGTCTACTTTCACATCGGATAATGGATCTTCATCTGATGGCCCAAAATCTAGAAGCTGAGGCAAACAAAGTGGGGCTAAAAGTAAACACAGCCAAAACAAAAGCCCTGAGCACTTCTTCTAACAACCGCGCTCAACTTAACATTGCCGGACAGGAAGTCGAGAAAGTTGATAACTTTCTTTATTTAGGAAGTGTGGTCTCGGCTAATCGCGGTGGCACCGAACTGGATGTGTGCAGCAGAATCGGGAAGGCTAAAGCTGCGTTCGGAATGCTATCTAAAATCTGGAGAAGCAATGTTATCAGCTTAAGAACCAAGCTGCGACTGTTCCGCTCCAACGTAGAATCAGTGCTGCTTTATGGGTGCAGTACTTGGAAGGTGGACACCATTAACACACGGAAGCTGCAAGTCTTTGTAAACAAATGCTTAAGAATCATCTTGAGGATTTTTTGGCCGAACCGCATCTCTAACGAACAGCTTTATCTGAGAACGGGCCAAGAACCTATAAGCATTACTATACGAAGAAGAAAGTGGCAATGGATTGGACACACCCTACGGCGCGAAGACAACTTCATTGCGAAATACGCCATGCAGTGGAATCCGCTCACCCAGGCAGGCAGAATAGCGGGACGCCCTAGGCAAACGTGGCGCAGATCAGTTGAGGAGGAATCGAGCTCTTTAGGAATGAGTTGGAGGCAGCTCAAACGCGTTGCAGAACTTCGAACACGATGGCGCGCAGGCGTGGTTGACGCCCTATGCCCCCCGAGGGGTTAAAGGATCTAAGTAAGTATAAATAACAAGTAAAAAAATAACAAATATTATGTTATAAATAGCAATAACAATCAATAAATAATAAATAATAAATAATGAATAATAAATAATAAATAATAAATAATAAATAATAAATAATAAATAATAAATAATAAATAATAAATAATAAATAATAAATAATAAATAATAAATAATAAATAATAAATAATAAATAATAAATAATAAATAATAAATAATAAATAATAAATAATAAATAATAAATAATAAATAATAAATAATAAGTAATAAATAATAAAAAATAAATAATAAATAATAAATAATAAATAATAAATAGTAAATAATAAGTAATAAATAATAAATAATAAATAATAAATAATAAATAATAAATACAATAAATTAATTAAATAAGTAAATAAAGATAACAAATAGTAAATAAGAATGAATAATAATTAAGTTTATGAAAACTATTTAGACAGCTAGATCTGAAATTAATACATTGTCAGCCAAAGTTAATGATATGTAATACCGATCGGATAATTTCGTAATCCTACAAGATACTTTTTCGACATTGGCTAGCGAATGAAGCTCATCTGCAGAGAAGTGCCAGGGAAGGTTTAATACCATTCTTAAAACTTTGTTTTGCGCTATTTGTAGTTTACGAATATGGCTTATTGCACACTTTCCCCAAACAGGTGACCCATAGAATATAATCGCTTGAAAAATTGATTTGTATATAATTAATTTATTTTCATTACTTAAAATTGATTTGCGATTTATAAACGGATATAGCGTTTTGGTTGTTATGTTTATTTTGTTAATGACTTCGTTGATGTGAAAACCAAAAATCAAAGTTTTGTCAAGATGAACCCCAAGGTACTTGGCCCTAGATTTCCACTCAGTCTGAACACCACCAATCACAAGATTTCTGCTTGGCAAGAAGCAGGCTTTTCTTTTCCTAGTGAAAAAGATAGCCTGGTCTTAGTAGCATTGATTTTAATTCTCCAGTTGCAAAAATACCTTTCAATTATGGCTAATGCAGATTGCAGGTTGGTTTCGATGAGGGAACCAGTTGCATCTGTAGAAAACAGGCAAGTATCATCCGCAAATATAGCGGAATGGCAGTTGTTCAGACGTGGAAAATCTGAAGTGTAAATAATGTACAGAATAGGATCTAAGACAGAACCTTGGGGCACACCAGCGTTGACATGGAACCTATTAGACAACCAGCTGTCTATGGATACCTTGAAGGATCTTTCCGATATGAATGATTTTATGATTCTAGTCAAGCAAGGTAGGAAATTTAAGACAAATAGTTTGTGCAATAATCCTTAGTGCCACACAGTGTCAAATGCTTTCTCAATGTCTAGAAAAACCATACCTGTACTTTTTCCTACGTTAAAGTTGCTTTGAATATGATTCGTAATGCGGTGAATTTGATTTACTGTGTTATGGTGTGGTCTGAATCCAAATTGTTCCTGCGGTAAAATATTGTTTATTTCGCAGTGTAGCAGCAGTTTTCCTTTAATAATCTTCTCAAAGCATTTACTTAACGAACTAAGTAGACTGATAGGTCTGTAGCTACAAGGTAAACTGCCGATCTTTCCTGGCTTTAATATGGGAATCATTTTTGCTTCCCTCCATGCTTTTGGGAAGTAGGAGAGCTTAAAGCAACTGTTAAATAGATCTTGCAAGAACCTTAGGCCTATTCTAGGCAGATGCTTCATATATAGGTTTTTAACATCATCAAAACCAGTAGATTTGAACGGTTTCATGATGCTAAAATATTTTGGAGCTCACTTACCGAGACAGTTATGCTATTTTCATTTGCAGGATGTAAGTTTATTAAACCCATTGAATGGTTTACAGCTAATTCTGTGCTTGTTGTAGCAAACATGCTTGTTGCTGTTGAGTGATTTACCAAAAAAGTATTAGCCAAGGCGTTAGCCATTTCATGACTAGAAACCATAATTGAGTCGCCTATTTTTAGTGCGAGAATGACCAAATGCTTCTTTTTAACGACCTTAATCATATTCCAGAAAGGTTTACTGCCTTTCTCTAGTCTTTGAAGTTTATCATTCCACAGCTTACCATATTTCTGAAGGCGAAAAGTTTGTCTTTCAATATTGCACTTAATATTTTGGTTACCGACAGATAATAATAATTACGGGTCCTAGTCCACACAGATCTGTAACTATTTCTCAACTTAATAAGCCACAAAATATTTGGGGGCAGTACTATTGTCAGCTTTTTTCGCTTTTGATGCCAATTCGTTACGCTGAACTTTTGGCACATGTGCCATGGCCTTACACCCAAACACTCGTAGCATAGACAAGTCATATGATAAAGCTCGAGAAGGAATTCGATTGATTAAGTAGGCAGCCGTTACTGCAGCTAGCTTCGGCCCAAAAACTATTTCCCAAACCACTATCAACGAGCATACAACGAACCTTTTCCATTATTGTACGGTTCATTCGCTCCGCCACACCATTTTGCTCAGGTGTGTGTGGTACCGCCCGTTGATGCAAAATCCCGTGGTTAGCCGTGAACGTGTCGAATTGTTTGTTACAATACTCTGTGCCATTGTCGGTGCGGAGGCATTTTATAGTGCAGCTTATTGGTTCTCAACAAAACTCTTGGAGTTCTTAAATATGATGAACACCTCGTTTTTATGATTAATTGGGTACAGAAATATTCTTCGACTGTAGTCGTCAATAAACGTGACAAAATATTTTGCGCCACCAAACGAACGCACAGGCATAAATGCTACGTCTCTGTGGATAACATCCAATAACCCTTTTGTGCGGTTTTCACTCGTTCCAAAGGGAGGACGCACCTGTTTTCCCTGTACGCAAATCACGCATTTTTCATCATTGCTCTCCGAAAAATCTACACCCAAAGCCACTTCCTTGATTTTGTTGAAGTTCGCATCACGTGTGTGTCCCAAACGACGATGCCACAAATTTTTGTCAACCGCCACCATCGCAGCTGCTGCTCGATCCGTTGAGCAGTTTAAACTATACAAATCATTGATAAGAGGTGCCGTTGCAACCAATGATTTCTTTTTTATTTTCATTTTTAAGATAGCTCTTTGTCAAATACCAATGTGTTACTACGTTTCGCCATCTGACTAACCGACATAAAATTCGCACATATCTCTGGAATATGCAAAACATCTTTGACCAGAACTGAATGATTATGAGGTGAGCTATTCGTGCAAACGAACATCTTGATGTCCCCAGTGCGCTCGACAACTAAATGAGAATTGTCGCCCACAATAATTTCCCGTTTCATAGGTTCGCGCGTATCTAACATGTCAGCATTATGGTCATATGCGCTGAAGCACCTGAATCGATGTACCATTCCTGCGAAGAGTTACCTTGAGCCACAAACGAACATAAAAACATTTGATCCTTCCTCTTCCCCTTGTTTGGGCATTTGTTGGCGAAATGTCCCTCTTGATCGCATACATAGCATCAGTGTTGGGACCTTACCACAATTGTGGTAGATCTACCACCATTTCCAATAAATTTTGAATCTACCACGTTTACCACTCTAAGCAAAAAATCGACCACGTTTTTTATTTCTTCTTCATTGCATTTTTTTGCACTTCCAAATTTTTCCAGATATGTATGTCCATCTCCATATTTTTTTCTACACATTTTGTTCCTGTTCCTTTCTTTTTCTCACAATTTTCAATGGAAATAATACATAAATAGAATCAGAGAACGTTCTTCTGCTCTCTGACGACACAGTAGATATACTATTACAAAAATTAAGAACACAATAGGTATATAAGTTGTTTGCCTTTCGTTTATGAAAATTGTGCTGATTGGAATAATTTCACACTGCACATAGAGATTCGAATGGAACCAGTTAAATTTCAAATTTACCACTCTTTTTTAAAATCTACCACCCTTTTTTTTCTAAATCTACCACACTTTTAAATTCTTAAGTCACAACACTGCGATAGCATGTTACAGATTTGATCCTCCTTAATGTTTGCACCTTATGTTTCTTCCTTTGAAAGTTGCTACATTTGTTTGCAACAAAAGCGGAGTAACTTCCTGTAGCAAACGATTTTTAACAAAGTCCAATGTTGTTTGGCTAGCCAAACGGTAGTGCATGCGATCATATGAAAACACAAGCGTTTTCACTCAGCTGAGGCCTACCAACTCCTACTCTCAACCTCCACGCGGTGACAGCCGGGTGCCTAGTACCTTAATCCAAGAAATGGGTAACCAACCCCGTTTGGCGGATTCTTGGTGGCAGCAGATGAGAGAGGGGGGGAAGAGTGCTTTTCTCACTAGAGCACTTCTTCCTGTTCCAGGCGGCAGCGGACGAATTCCATAGACGGAGTCAACGGTGGCGTCTATAGTTCCAGTTAGGTTGAACTTAGTGAATACCTTGCGCGAGCTGCTTCGACGTATTCGGATCACAGGTCGGTAAGGAATTTCAAATGTTGGTCAGGACATTGGAATAGAGATGGTGGCGGAGGAGCCCTTGATGGGCCAACGGCAGCGCTCATACTCCCGTAGTGGACTACTGGCACCGGTGTACCCGGCCCCTCGTCCTAGGGGAATAATTGAGGAACTGGCCCTCCAGGTTGGGGGTTGTGCCGTCGGGGTAACTTCCCTACCACGTAAAAAACGCATGGTTCCGAAACAACCAAAAGCCTCGGATAAGGATGACCCAACTAATGACGACCCCAGCAAACGAAATAAGGACAACGACCTTCGGATCTGTACGTGGAATGTTCTGTCCCTTTACAGACCACGTGCAGCCGAACAACTAGCAGAGGCCCTAGACTGCTATAAAGCAGATATTACCGCCATCCAGGAAGTGCGATGGGATGGGCCAGGCAAAAAGAGGATGAAAAACTGTGACATCTACTACGGTGATTGCTACAGAGGCAACAGGCAACGCTTATTCGGATGCGGATTTGTCATACGCGGCAGACTTAGGCAAGAAGTCTTAAGCTTCCGACACGTGAGCGAGCGTATTATGACTATCCGGATCAAGGCTAAATTCGCTAACATAAGCCTAATATGTGTTCATGCCCCCACAGAAGAAAAGGACCCTGCCACCAAAGAGTGTTTCTACGAGCTCCTCGACAAAACATACGAGCAATGTCCTAAATACGACGTTAAAATCGTATTGGGCGATTTTAACGCCAAAATAGGAAAGGGGGACGTCTTTGGTAGGGCAGTCGGTAAGCATAGCCTACACGACACCACGTCTGATAACGGACTAAGGCTAATTGATTTCGCTGTGGAGCGAAATGTCACCATAGCAAGCACATGGTTTCCTCATCTCGATATTCATAAGCAGACATGGCGGTCCAATGATCATGTCACGATCAACCAAATTGATCATATTGCGATCGACGCAAGGCATGCCTCCAGTATTCTGGATGTCCGGACCTTCCGAGCGGCCAACTTAGACTCGGATCATTACCTTGTTGTAGCCAAGGTACGAATGCGGATATCCCAATCTGAGCAACAAAGAAGAATTACTGTGAGAAAATTTAACGTCGAAAAGCTACAATCGCAAGAGACCGCCAGACTCTTCGCTGAACGCGTATCCCGAAATCTCTCAATCACCCCTATACCGCCAGCATCAAGTGCCGAAGACCAGTGGCAACGCTGCCAACATGCCATCAGAAACGCCGCGACTGATGTGCTGGGTCTCGCTCGCCCACCACCGCGAAACCCCTGGTTTGACGAAGAATGCCGGCGAGTGCATGCAGCAAAACAAGAGGCATACAAAGCGGCGCTGCAAAGGAAGACGAGAGCTGCTCGTGAGCTCTACGAGCAAAAGAGACGGGAAGAACATCGGCTTCTCCAAAAGAAGAAGAAAGAGCATGAGAAGCGCGCGTTTGAGAATATCGAGAGTCTATACTCCAGGAACAATGTACGGAAGTTTTACCAAAAGGTAAAAAGAACGTGTCAGAGAAGTAATACCCGTACAGAAACCTGTAGAGATGAGAATGGAAACCTCGTAGTAGAATCACAGTCGGTGCTGAGAATATGGAAAAACTACTTCTGCAGACTGTATAACGGCGACGAAGACCAACATCCCGCTGTCAGGCAGAATGAACCATTCAACATGGACGATGATAGTCAAAATTTCCGTCCACCTGACCAAAACGAAGTGAGGATAGCAATATCCAAGCTAAAATCGAACAAGGCTGCTGGACCTGACGGTTTACCGGCCGAACTTTTCAAGGCAGCTGGGGATGAATTGGTAGAGTGCATACACCAACTCATTTCTAATATTTGGTCAGAGGAGTGTATGCCTGATGAATGGAATCTCAGCATCGTTTGCCCGATCCACAAGAAAGGAGACCCCCTCAACTGCGCCAATTATAGAGGCATCAGTCTCCTCAACATCGCGTACAAGATCTTTTCTGCGATATTGTGTGAACGCCTGAAACCTTTTATCAACAGCCTGATTGGACCCTATCAGTGCGGTTTCAGGCCAGGAAAGTCCACCATCGATCAAATCTTCACACTTCGGCAGATCCTGGAGAAAACCCAAGAATTCCAAATCGATACTCACCACCTCTTTATGGATTTCAAGGCCGCCTATGACAGCATCTATAGAGAAGAGCTTTATAGAGCCATGTCTAGTTTCGACATCCCTGCCAAACTTGTCCGCCTGTGCAGGCTGACGATGGAGAACGCTCGCTGCTCCATCAAGGTCGGTAATGACCTCACCGAGACCTTTGATGTCAAAAAAGGCTTTAGACAAGGTGACGCGCTGTCATGTGACTTCTTCAATATTGTACTTGAACGGATTGTGCGGAACTCACAAGCCAACACCGGAGGCACAATCTATTACAAGTCTGTACAACTGCTTGCATACGCCGACGATATAGACATTATCGGAAGATCTCAGCGGGCTGTCACCGGTGCTTTTGCAAGCATTGAGGCGGAAGCGGCCAAAATGGGTTTGGCGATAAACGAGGGCAAAACCAAGTATATGCTGTCAACTAGAAGGGAAAACCAACATCGACGAATTGGACAAAACGTCACCGTGGGCAGCTATAACTTCGAGGTAGTAAGGGACTTTGTCTACCTTGGCTCTGCTATAAATTCAGCAAACAAAATCAGCGCAGAAATCAATCGAAGAATAACTCTTGCCAATCGCTGTTTTTTTGGGCTTATAAGGCAATTCAACAGTAAAGCCCTCTCTCGAACAACTAAGGAGACTCTATATAAGACCTTGATCATCCCAGTCCTGCTTTACGGCGCTGAAACATGGACTTTATTAAAAGAGGATGAAGATATCCTTGGTCGCTTCGAGAGAAAAATTCTTCGTAAGATTTTCGGTCCCGTTTGCGTTGACGGGTTTTGGAGGAGAAGATTCAATCACGAACTATACGAGCTGTACAGCGACATCGACCTAGTCAAAAAACTGCGTATTGGACGTCTGAGATGGCTAGGACATGTAGAGCGAATGGACACCAACGCTCCGGCCCGCAGAGTCTTCGAATCTAACCCCGAGGGACGACGCAGTAGAGGGAATTATCGCCGTAGGTGGCGCGCACAAGTTCAAGGGGACCTCGACCAACTTGGAGTGCGCAACTGGAGGAAATTAGCTAAAGACCGAGCTAAATGGAGAGGCTTGTTGGTTGAGGCCCAGGTTCACCCCGAACTGTAGCGCCACCTAAGTAAGTAAGTAATGTTAATTTGTGCTTTGTGTTTTCGATGGCCATGACCATAAGCGATATTCATCGGGTAAGCCAGCCAACATGAGCGCTGCCACCACCTCATCTCCTATTTCTAGACCTGCCGTCTTAACCTTCGTCGACATCAAAGCCATTTTATGGACATATTCCTCCATAGACGCGCAGTCTATTTGCCTAAGCCCAAACATTTACTTAAGCAAATCTGCACGACGACCAATACCAGTGTCCTCAAATGCAGCACAAATCGACGTCCAAGCATCTTTAGCAGTTGTTAACTTTTCCGTGTACGTATAAAGCGTTGATGAAAGAAGCAAATTAAGCATTTGCATTGCCAGAAAGTTCTTATCAGCATCCTGCTCCGTCCCGTCAAAGCACTTCCCATTGCCTTTCGCAGCAAGATAGGCTTTGGCTTCAACCTTCCACTCATCAAAATTGCTCCTGCCTTCGAGTTTCTTTGGTTTCCCCATTGTTTTTCAGAATAGATTCGAATTTTTCTTCCAAGACGCTTCCCCATCCGTATAAAGAAAAATTAGAAAAAAAAGGCCAAAAATGGTTAAAATATCAATCACAATGATTTGATGAATATTTAATCGTTGCCTGGGCCCATAACCTGCTAAAAAAATAATTGGATTACTTTATATTCCTTGGATAGAAATACGAGTATACCAGAGAACCAAGAACACAACTTGTAGGTTTGATGGTTGACAAGAGAGAGTTTTTATTCAGAATAAAAATATGGCTAATGTCATGACAATTGTTATAGATCTAAATTATTTAAGTTAACACACAGTGTTTTAAGATGGAACACTAATAATCAAAGTTATGTTACAACAGTACTGAACCACCAAAAGCATTGAACTATGACTAGGATAAAGAACAAAAAAATGAATGAAAGTCTCAACTCTGAAAGATCGAAATTTTCGCTCACCTGTCACCTCAAAAGAACTTGAAAGTTGGACATACGACGTGATATGACTCATGCTCAGCATTAAAGACACCAAGAAATCAGGCGTTGCAGCTACTATAAAGCGGTGCCTGTCTGCCCATTCCAAATAAATAAAAATGTGTCTACCCACCGCCGAAGATTAAATATTAATTTTGACAAACGCAACTTTGAAGTTGAAATTATGTACATACGAGTAGTTTAAATACCAATGGGTAAAGACTGACTGCAAGAAACGCATCGTCGCCGTTCGAAGCGATTTTCTATTAATCAATGATCCTACGTCTTTTGCTATGCCATGCTGACAGATAGATACATGCATGTATAAATGCATGTATAATAGGTAATCAGTAATGTAAAGCAAATAATAGTCTTATTATAAAGTAAAGGGAACGGCTGTGTCGTATGCAGTTGCACTTGGGTGGTGCTTATTTGCAAATTAATTTGAAAATTTAAGCTAAATCGCTATAAAAGCATTTTTGGAATTTTTTCAAGACTTTGTTTGTACTTCATGTCGTTCCATGTGTCATACATAATTAAATTTTTTTTTACGTAAACACAAGAACATTCGCCTTCTAATGATAGCGCCTAGTCGTTGAATAATTCAGCAATTTCCTTCCGTTAAGTAAGGTGTATATGTTAAGTAACTGTCCGTAGATGGTAAAATTTTCTATAACAAAACTATATAATTTTCTTTTTTAATTGTTAGTTAGCTAGTACAAACGGTTTCACCCTTTTTAGTCTGCTAACTAAATTATTTTTATGCCGAAGTTGCATAATTTTGACATTGTCATGATTGTGAAGCATAGTCTCATGTCTCCGGGCGACTTTTTTGATTTCATCGTCTGTTTTCAATTCGTAGATCTCTGTGTATGATTGAATGCTTTGCAGGTTAGTTTTGTTTGTGCATTCCCACAGCTGGAGCACGTAGGTCCATATTGGTTTCAGGACTTGCTTGTAAAGCAGTATTGTATTGCAGATTAAAAGACAGGATTTTCTTTTAATGTTTCTAAAACGTATTTCTAGCTCTTCACGATTTTTTTTGCTTTACATGGGCTTCCCAGAGCCGTTTTGCGTCAAGAGCCATGCCCGGAACTTTCGCTGTTTGAATATAACGCTGCATTATTAATCCTGAAGAAAGGACATCCTCTGAACTGTGCTAACTAACAGAGGTATAAGTTTCCTCAACATCGCATATAAGATCTTGTCTGCCGTATTATATGAACGCTTTAAGCCCATCGTCAACAACCAGATAGGTCATTATCAGCGCGGTTCCAGGCCAGGAACGTCCACCAAATATTCACACTACGGTAGATCTTGGAAAAATACCCATGAATATAAAATCGATACACACCACCTTTTCATCGATTTCAAAGTCGCCTGTGATAGCGTGTATAGAAATAAGTTATACAGAGACATGTCTAGTCTTGACATCCCTGCCAAGCTCGTCCGTTTGTGCAGAATGACGATGGAGCACTCTCGCTGCTCCATCAAAGCCGGTAAGAACATCACCGAACCGTTCGATATCAGGAAAGGTCTTAGACAAGGCGACGCGCTATCATGCGATCTCTTTAACATAGTACTTGAGAGAAATGTACGAAACTCACAAGCCAACCCCGGAGGTACAATCTTCTTCAAGTCTGTACAACTACTCGCTTATGCCGATGACATGACATAATCGGAAGAACTCAGCGGGCAGTCAATGAGGCATTTACGAGTATTGAGATCAAGGCAGCAAAGATGGGTTTAGCGGTCTATGAAAGCAAATTCAAATATATGCTGTCTACAAAAAAGGACACCCAACATCGGTGTCTTGGAACAAACGCCGCAATAGTTAGTAAATGCCTTTGTCTACCTAGGCTCTATGGTGAGCTCCGCAGATGACATCAATGGAGAGATCAAACGATTACTCTTGCCAATCGCTGTTTTTATGGGTTAAAAAGGCAATTGAGTAACAAAGCGCTATCTCGAACTATTAAGGTAACACTTTATAAGACACTAATCATCCCAGTTCTACTGTATGGCACAGAGGCATGGACTTTGTCAAAATCGGATGAAGATGCCCTTGGATATTTTGAGGGAAAAGTTCTTCGAGCGATTTTGTTACCGTCTGTATAGACGGCGAATGGAGAAGAAAGTAGAAGGCTGAACTATACGGCCTATACAAGGACGTCGACTAAGCCAGAAGAGTTCACATACAGCGACTAAGATAGCTGGGTCATTTAGAGCAGATGGAGCCCAATGTTCCCGCTGAAACAGTCTTCAAATCCACCCCGAATGGAGGGCACCTCGCGGTAGGTGGCGCAAACAAGTGGAGTGGGACATCAACCAACTTGGCGTGCGCAACTGGAGGCAGCTGGCTCATAACCGGGCTGGCTGGAGAGGTTTGTTGGTTGAGGCTCAGGTCCACCTCGGACTGTAGCGCCCCCTAAGTCAGAAAATAAGTTATTATTAATGAATACTGGTACGAGTATGTGGTGCACATTTTCATTTGTGTACTTGACATGAACGTGGGCGCTGTGGCGCAAGTGGTTAGCGTATCGGACCACTACGTGTGAGGTTCAATGTTCGAATCCCAGAAAACATCAACAACATCCCACCTCTCGCGAACGTTTGGCAAACATCCTAGAGTATTGTTCTCACGAGAAAGCTTCTCTAAACGCATTGCCCTTGGGATACGGCATTAACTGTAGGTCCCTTCCATTCGTGTGAAAAAAATATGGTTGCGACAAGTTAGGCCCAGGCACTTAAAGAGCTGTTGCATCAAAAAATCTCTTTTTTTATTTATTTAACATGAACAGATGTTAAGTTTTATTGGTCATTGTTTTGTCCAAGCAGATATAGTATTGACTATCCTTTGCAGTCTTGCTGTTACTTATTACATGGTTTCCCCAACGGCAAGTACAACTGTATCGTCTGTGAAAGTGGCTACTGTGGTTTCTTCGCTCTGAACAAAGTTATTGGTATATAAAAGGAATAAAATAAAGCCGAACATACTCCCTTGCGGTACACCAGCTCTTATTTCTTTTAATATTGATTACTCATCATCCGCTGATTAGGCAGGTACCTTTGCAACTTATGTACAAACCTTTTCTGCCATATTTTGTCGAAATCCTGCGATACGTTAAAGAAGACAGCAAAGCATATTTTCTTCTGTAGTATTTTTGCCTATAATATCTGTTATTCTATAGTCCTGGTCTGTAGTTGAATTGCTATTTCTGAATCCGCATTGATGGTTTGGTATCAATGTCTTGCCTTTATTGGATGTAGTCGTTTTATCAATACTTTCTCAAAGACTTTCGCCGGCAAAGGCAGCAGGGAAATCGGATGATAGGAGGTTACTTCACTTGGTGGTTTACCTGGCTATGAGACCATGGTTACCTCAGCGACTTTGCACATTATTGCATATTGCAACGACATATGTTGCACATATACATATATCTTAATTGAAATATAGCATAAATAGTTTAAGCTAGCTTTGCTAAACCTATTTTCGGGAATAGCTTAAGAATACCTTCCGTAGTTAAATCAAATCCTGATGCTTTACTGGATTGTTGATTTTTTCTATTATTTTATGTAAATATTTCTTTAGAGGTTACCGACCGAATGTAGTCCTCTTCTTCACATATTTCTTCCATTTCTTGAATCTCTTTGTTCTCAAAAGATTGGAAGACATTCTCAAGATCCTCGGCGAATAAAGATAACTTCTGCTGGTTGGTACTATTGTCGTTCGTTAGTTTTCTAAGGTTGCTTATGTCACATATATCATATATACTATTTTCGAACCAAATTCTGTGAGAAATAGCAACATTTTGAGAACCGATTAGTGGATATAGGCTTTCGGTTTATAGTTCCCCTCCTTACAACACTTCGCCTAGGTATACATAGATACTAGTAAAAATATCTTTTCTTATATAATTTCGCTCTGACGTCCCGAAAAAAAATTAGAAGCAATGCTTTATTCAAACCTCAACTACCAGCTCAAAGGTACTTTGAAACCGGACGTACCTTCGTAACCTTTCAAGGTCATTATTTTGTGAGGGCCGACGAATTTTCGTAAGAAAACGATAAACTTCACAGAAAATAGATACTATGTTGCTCATGTTACTATTTAAATTCCAAGTTCATTAAAGAAAAAAAAAAACTGAAATAATCCAAATGTAAATATACATATTTACTTAAAATTAATTTAAAGACTTAAATTAAACGTCCATACGCCCCTATGACGAGCAATAATTTTGTTGTTTTTCGTATGCAACACCCGAATGTCCATCCGAATAGAAAGGTAGAATTAACCAACTGACTGACAGGCACAAAGTACTGGCAAATGTGAATTAAAACAATTACGTGTGTAGCTAGCGCAGTTGTTAGCCGACTCTTGGATTGAGGCTTGCGGTTCATTGCGATTCGGGAAGTCAACGCGATAGCATTAACACTCGAAACGCTTTCCACCGAAGGCGAGGCGTCAGGAAAAAAGTGCTGTGATTCGAATTTAGTTTTCCACTCATTTTCTTGTTTTTTTTTTTGTAAAGTGCGATCCAGAGGTAAAGCAATGTGGTGTAATTAAGTGACTAAGAGGGTGGTGTGGATATTGAGAGAAAATAAATTTAATATGATATATGTATAATGAGCTAAGACAGGATAGGTTGGCTTTGATTCCATTTTGCCGTATTTCTTTACAGCTGTTTTTGTGATGAAATAAAGACGCGAACCGTGAAGTAGTACCTGCAGCATTTTCCGTCTTTAATGAGGCATAAATCAGAGGAGGTTTACATCGAACGAAGAGTGGTGAATTATCGCCTTTGGCAAAGTTGGGTAATTCATAAGAATATAGGTGCTCAGGATACAATCTTATGGTTCAATTGCTGGTACCGATATTGATTCGCAGCTCAAAGCTATTCCATTATGTGGCTGACAGTCACGTCACGACAGTCACACTTTGATGCGAAATAAATATTCAGTAAAATAGAAAGTGGAACATAGCAATCTGTTGCTTATTCACTCCTTATGAGACCTTTGAAATGGGACTTGGATGGCTGTAAGATTGGCAGACGTACTTCCATACTCCCCGAGTATTAAATATTCCTTTGGTACTCCTTCAAAGCATAGTATACTCCTTTAGAATAAAATTGCATAAACCTTATATCCATATATGTATAAGTATCTAATTTTTGTCCGTAGACTAAATTTGGTTGGAATACAAGGGTGGCAGAGCGTCTATGCAGCTCATGCATTGACTTTTGTGTCGTTATACTATAGAATCAGTGAGTTAAGAATTTCCTTAGATTTTAAAGTTTGGCAGATAGTTCAGAGAATTCTACTTGAGGGGCTGAACATTCGGTGAGGGCTTGGAGAGATGTTGTACCTTGCTAGAGAGAAACTTATTAAATAAACTTGCTGCATAATTTGGGATGTTTCTGGTCAAGTTGCTGCGGCTTACTTATAGTATCTTGAATATCTTCTACGTAAATTGTGGAACAAGGCGTCAAGCGCAGGCTTGGCTTGGAGTGCTATTAATTTTTTCTCTACTAATGTGCCAATATTTTTCAGTGAACACGCTGTTACATTTCGCCTCCATATTACAGATTTTTAGTTTCACGACATTTTATCTGACGTTACCGACTATACTTTAATTTGCCTTGATATACATACATATATGTAGATACATACCATAGTTTAAGCAAACTGAATAGAAGATATAATAAACAGTGCTCCTTACTGGTCCCCAATCTATTTCTCTTTTAACACATGTTCAGTGATGTTAACCGATGAATGGCCTAAAATTTCCCAAAATAAATACCTTTTTCTTTCACCTCAATGCATCTTGTAGAGTAAGGAATGTCTTTATGTTTGAGCATGTGAAAATATTCGCGAAAGGAGTAAAGACGGGGGCTATATGGTTTGATGATGTGGGCATACGGCGGTAAGTCCATCGCCCGTTCAACATTGTTGCCTCTTTGACACACTATACTATCTTTTCCGTCTCCGTATTAATGGATTCGGTCTCTTGCCTTATCGTCAACAAATGGGTGTATCACGTACAACCTGTGACTAGACAAAATATGTACTTCACACTCTCAAAACTAAAAGAGTCGTCGACTGTACCTTGGACTTCTAACATTTGACCTTATTCGCGAAAGTGCGACACTTAATCAGACAGCTTTGTTTCATGAGTTTTTTAAACATTTTTTTATGAAATAGGCACCGTGGCTGAAATGGTGAGTGTTTCGGACCACTGCGCGTGAGGTTCGAAGTTCGAATCCCAGAAACGACCAAAAAGTTATTTTCACGATCCCACATCTCATCCTCATCCAGCTTCTCAAAACAAATCGCTCTTCGGATACGGCACTAAACTGTAGGTCCCTGCCATTCGTTTGAAAAATATAAAGCACACAACACGAGTGGTTGCGCCAATTTTTCTTTTATGTAATAACCTCGCTTTTATTTTTACTTCAAGATATCTGATAAAGGGTTGCGAGATGACGATGTTATGATCTGCGATCCAGTGTGACATTTTATCTTCTCCATCTTCCTCATCGTAATCAGCACTGCCCCGGTTTTATGGCGGACCAGCTCTCGTCTTCCTTTGCAGCGCCGCTAACTAAAGTTAATGTCGTAAACATAGATAGTTCTTGCATGTAAGACTCCTCTGATATTTGCAGCCTAGAATACTATCATTCATAAAATTGCTTAGCAGCGGATCTAAAACTGAACATCGTGGCATTTCAGTCATGATTCTTTTATCACTTGCGCACCGTCATTAGTGTTTCTTGAATGGAAACTCAATATTCACACAATGAAAAAAAAATAAAAAATATAGAAAACGGTGTCGAAACTATTATATACTATTTTGTTTAAAAGCTTAGTAGACAACACTTATAGTACGTCTCCACCGAACCAAAATTCGTAAGTTCAACGAAATCCAAAATTCAGGAATTTAAAAGAGCTTATATGGAATGCATTAATTTTCTAAAAATACGGTGGAAACACTTCTTTTTGAAATTTCGTTTACGAAATTTACATTTCGGTTCGATGGAAACGTGCTATTGTATTATTAGGCCGTTTGTCAATTGGGTTAAAATTTGTCAGTCTAAATTTCAACACTTCATTGTGCGTAAAAGAAAATTGTTGACGTCAAAATTTAACTGGCTGTGGATTTATAAATTATAACCAAATCTCCAACATCTGGCATTCACCTTTAAAGGGGGGTTGAGGAGTTTAATAATGAAACGTAAATAGGTACCCCTTCACCAAAGCTCAATTAATATTCAACATGCAGGCAAACGTTAAAATTTACACACGCATAACGTTAAAGTAATTTCGGACGGCTATGAACTTTCATGTCAACAGTACAGCAGGTGAAAAATATAACCGAGGTTGTGATAAACATTCTGTATTATTAGAACACTGGCCTATTCATTGAACATGGTACTTTTGTTTTCCGCTAATTTAGCTTTAGTTTTATAACATTTAATGCTATAGTAAAACCAATATTTTTATCTCCAATAATGGAGTTATGTTACAATGATTGACAGTTTCCTGAGGTCTGTCTTTGTCAATTCAATTGAAGAATTTGTATTCATTCCAAGAGGGTCAGCATTTTTCGCCTCATCTTCTACTGCATCATTGTAACGAAAAAAATGGAAAGATGGATTAGATTTGATTTTGTTTTGATTTGTTTGTTTTTTTTTTTTTTCACTAACCAATAACAAATTCACAATAGTCCGTTTTAAAAGAAAATCATATAGCATGGCATTGTCGTTTGTCAGTTTAAGACTACATAACATTTTTCAATTTAAGAAGTATAAAAAAAAGAAAAACAGAAGAAACAAAAATCGAGTTAAAAGTTTTTATTTGTAATTCTATTACGATATGCTAATGCTACCTTGCAAAAACGATTAGATTAGATTAGATTAAGAATTGTGTTTTAATTTCTATATAGTAATATTTTTTATTTACAAAATAATTCACAGTAATAGACATTGGCATTTGCCGTCAGCCAAAAAAGAGAGATATTTAATAAAATACATAAAGACAAGTACTAAGAATTTACAAGAATTAACAAAATTTAGAGAATGAACCAAATTGGGCTAAATTCATTAGGTATATTGGCACAGTGTGTTGTTAAAAGGCTTAAATATTTATTTGCTGTCGATATTTCCAGGCGGTTTTCAGGAAGCTATACAGGACATTCCAATCTTGGCCATTTAAAATTAGGATGACTACCGGTTCTTAGAGCGTATATTTTCCCCAGTAAGCCCGTCTTATAGACTTTGAAATTGGACATATTCCGATAAAGTGGATTACATCTTCTTTCAAGCGCAGGTTACATAGAGTGCACTCTGCATTCTCCACAACTCTATGCGGCATAAAATTTAAATGCAGCAGTTCACCTCTGGCCTTAAAATCATTGAAATTTTATCCAAGCTGTTGCGGTCGTGGAAATGACTTTTCGTCTTAAGGTCATTGTCTAGCATTCGATATGTTATCCTAGCCTCACTTTGCTGTGCTTTCACTTTAAAAGCAACACGCGTAGACTCCTCAATAGTAATAAAAAACTTTTGCAGTGTACTTTTGCAATCTTCTGGATTATAATCTGGTAGAGGAACATTATGCTGGTTGCTTGACCTGGACCATTCCTTAAAAAATTGCAACTTTCGATGTATTAGGTGCTTTACAACAATGTATGGTAGGTGGTAGCTGGAAAGTGCCATTACTTTCAAGATATAAAGAAAATGCAGCCTAAGCGTGAAGAGGTACAAAGGAGGCGGTCCAGTTTCTAGGTAACATGTAGTTCGGCGTGTTTTTTGGTAAGCGAAACATTTTCTTTAAAAAGTATCTGAGCGATTTCTCCACCTCTTTATACTGCGCGATACCCCGACTTGTGTTGCGTAGCACATGATGGACCGCATGGTGGCTTCGAAGATTTTCAACTTAGCGCTCAGGTCGACGTTTTTTTTTAACTTAGCAGACACCTCCAGTTGCAATTTATTGCCCTTTTAGCTTCCTTAAGTTTTTCGGCAAGATGATGTTTAAATGATAATCGAGGTGTTATGATTACCCCCAAATACTTATACTCCCTCACAACTTCGAGTTCTTCATTTTCCCAAATCCATTTTTCCTCCCTCGAGTGCCGACCAAATCCATTTCGGAACATCATTATTTAAGATTTGCTTGTGTTCAATTTGAGCTTCCACAACGTGCACTATTGATGTAGCCTATTTATCATCATTTGCATAGTTATGGGTGATTTCGCTAAGATAACGATGTCGTCCGCGTAAAGAAGAAGCTTTATACGAAGTTCATCAAACACAATTCCTTCTGATAGAGAAGTTGTGAGGCTATCTAAGTATAAAGAAAAGAGAATTGAACTCAATACGCAAGCCTGTTTAATATGCGACTCGAACCAATTGGATAGATTGTTACCATCCCATATCGAAGTCCTATTCTGCTCATAAGGGTTTTGAATTAATCTGAGCATTTTCGTTGATAGTCCTTTATTACCCAGCTAATAAAGAGGAACTTTTCTATCAATGTTGTTGAATGCCGCCTTAAAATCCACGAAGAACGCGTAGAGAATTTTTCTTTTCTCCAGCTATTTATATTGAGCTATACTCGTTAATGAGAAGATATTGTCCACTGTTGAGTAATTTTTCCTGAAGCCCGTTTGGAACTCACTCAGCAGATCACATTCACATACCCAATTGGTAACACGTTCTAATATGGCTCCTGTGAATATTTTTGCTATTGAGTTTAGGAAGGATATTCCTCTATAATTATTTGGATCTTTCGTGTCTCTTTTCTTATATATGGAAAAAATTATGTTCCTTCTGAAGCTGTCAGATATTTTACCCGTGTCGAAAATATAGTTGTATGCTAGAGCGAGCTTTTCCAGGAATTCGCTGGTAGCAAATTTGAAAAATTCATATGGGATGCGATCTTCACCTGGAGCTTTATTCAGATTGCACCTGTGCAAAACCTTGCAGACAGCTTGAGTCGTGACCGAATCTTTTGCACCATCAGAGATACAGGCAACGAGAGTTTCCACACCGCGTTTAGACTGAATTTCACTCACATTTATAGAGCTGAGTATGAGGTTCAAATTTCTTTCTTAGACGTGTGACGAATTTTTTTCCATTGGAGTTTGGGTAGTAGCCGCGCTTCCGCGACAGGCAATTCCACAGTTGGCTCCAACTAAACTGCCACTGTTAGCGGTAAGCGATCCGAAAAGATCTGCTCATCCGCGTTTAGGTCTGTTACGCGTTCCAGCCACTTCCCAAGTACAAGGCAGTATTTGATCGTTGAGTAGGCAGCACCCCTGCAGGACGTAAGGTTTTTTTTTTTTTTTTTTTTTCTATCACGAAATAAAAACGTTTGGCAGGTTACTTTCCACTGAAAGATCCTGCATGTTCCGCAATCTAGACGCGGTTTATCATTATCTCGCCAAGTCGAAGGGTTTCGTCCTTTGTAGTCGGCGCAATAAATTGCTCTCATCCAATATTTGTAGGACTGTATTGTTGACATGTCGGATTAGTCGGTTTCTATGCTTTCTCGCGAAACTTCTAGTTTCAGCTTCGATTGTCGGAATTCCGAGATCCCTGTGGATATCGTCGTTTCTAATATACCACGGTGCTTGGACAATCTCTTGGACAAAGTAGCAAGGAGAGTGCTATCTTCGTTCGGTATATCACGAGTATATAACAGAGAAGCGGCCCAAGAACGCTTCCTTGTGGTACGCCGGCCGAAATTTCCTTGAGCTGCAAGTATTCGTTTCCATGTCTAACGTAAGGTGGCCATGTTCGTCGCTTCTGGTTCGACCGTTTATCAATGAGAGTCCAATTCATACATCTCGTAGAATTTTCTTCCGTTGTTACGGAACATGTTCCAACGCAACACGTTAAGAGCATTGGTTCCACCTCTAATATCTGCGAGTCCCCTACTCTTGCATTGCAATCTCCGATTACCATGATATCATTCCCACCAAATTCCAGCAAAAAATCGTACAAACTTGTAAAATCTTCCACCCATTTACTGCAGTTGCAAAAACGATATACTCGTAGCTGGGATACATTCAATTCATTGAGCAGAGCTACGGTTTCGTGGTCTGTTGGCTGTCCTTACCGAAGAAGTGCTTCCTTGTTTTCTTCAAAGTTGGGCAACTGCCAACAAAATGGAGAACGTCCTCCCTTTCCCAAGATTGGATAAGTTGCATAATATAGGAAGATCCTTACGATGCGGTATGTACAATAGTTCAGGTGAAGGAGCCCCCGTCGTAGTTTAAGCATCATAGATATCTTGTCCACGTTGTGTTCATCCCGGAAATTGTTTTTCAGCCGAAGATTGTGACATAAACAGCTGTAGATCATCGTATGCAGGAAACGCATCGCCTTCTTTAAGAAACGCTCTCTATACTTTCTGTCCACTGTCGAGATTAATTGATAAAGTACCGATTTACAGGCGCCAAAATTTGAGCTATTTGGATTTAAATCAATACCACAAAAGTTCTCCAGTTTCAACCAAGCCGGAGAGCCACTTTCTTAGGCAATCGATCGTTGTTCATATTGAGGGCTTTCAAGATATAGTCAACTTGTAACTTCAGTGTTTTGATAAACAGTGGAGACAATCCCGTTTCCAACATAATCACGTAGTTGGGGGTGCTAGCTGGTAGCCGAAATACTCATTTAACTATAATAGTAACTCAACAACTTTTCAACCGTTTCATAGTGTCTGCAACCCCATACCTGCGCCCCATAAAACAAAATGGCCTCAGACGCTGCTTCAAACTTTGTACTTGCTGCTGTGCACTATGTTTTTATTGGCAAATCATCGTTTGCATGTGGCGTTAATAGTGCATTTAGCCTTGAGAAGTTACTCCTTCAAATGTCTTTCCATGTTTAAATTTTTATTGAAGTAAACGCCGAGGTATTTTTACTCCTTGACTAGTTCCATGCTCTCACCATTAAAGTACCACCTATCATTGGATCAATTTCGTCCTCCGCCCATTTTAAAAATCAGTACTTTGGATTTCCCCAAATTTATAGACAGATTCTACAACGAGCAGTATTGATGCAGGCGATTGATCATCAATTGGAGAGACTCGGGCAAGTAGAATTATGTCGTCCGCAAAAAGCAAGGCCCTAATTTGTCGTCCGACATCATACTCAATACTACCGGGTAAGCAATGAATTACGTCGTCGATAAAAAAAATAAAGACGGGCTTAAAGAACATCCTTGTCTCACTTCAGATTTTATGTGGAACCAATCCGACAGTTCCTCACCGTTCCACACTACTGTCTGTGTTTCGCTGTAAAGATTTTGAAGAACTCTGCCGAAGTTCCGAGACGTTCCCAGCTTATAGACTTATGAACAAGCGCATCGCGATCAACTGTATCGAATGCCGCCTTGAAATCGACAAAAAAAAGCCATTTGCCATTCCGTTGAAATATTTCTGCAATACTCCTTAGCATAAAACTGTGGTCGATCGTGGAATAACCAGGCGTGAATCCTGCTTGGTATTCGCCTAGTAAGTTGTTAGCTGCAGTCCACAAGTTGATTCGATTTTGCAAGATCCCAGTAAAAAATGTTTACGATGTGTTTTGGAAAGAAATGTCTCGATAATTTGCCGGATCAGTCAAGTTTTTTTGTGAATCGGGAAGATAAGCGCTTCATTAAATTCTTTGGGAATAACTCCACACTGGAAGATATCTTATATATTAATAAGTGGACATCGAAATTTATCGTACGCTTTTTTAGTATTTATTATAAAAGAATGGCAATAAAACTTATATCATTCGAAAGGTACTAGGCCATAGATGTACAGAAAAGAAAAATCATGTGTGTATGTTAACGTTAAGTCAGGTAAAATAAAGTGAACATACACACAAAATTTCCCCATACAAAAAGCTTTAACCAATAAAATGAAAACATTTTGATCACGTCCATGGCTGTGTGAGCCTTTGCCTTCCCTCCAGGGGAAAATATTACAAAAAAAAAGTTACGCAAACAAATAGTCTGTATTTCATAGCGTGGTTTCTCGCGCTGTTTATTGCTCTCGGTCGAATTTCGACCACACGCGATTCTAGTTGTTATAGATGCACAAGATATTGTTTCCAAGTTCAGCAGAAGCATACTTTTAAAATTCGGCAGGTATTGGAAAGATGCTTCGTTATAAGGCTTTGTCTAATGTATTGCTGTACATTCACAAGTACCAGAAACGCATGAGTCATCGCTGGCCGGAGTCATTTGCTGGATATATCCAGGGATTAAGTTTTGCTTACAACTAAATTTAAGCCAAGGCTAGGAAAACAGTAAAAAATGTTAACAAATGAAATTACAATGTGTCAACGTTAGAATAGTATGAGAAACAGAAAAGCTCTTGTGGGACAAGCGTGTATAATGTGTTTTATTATCCACTCAACCGCACTGCATCACACACAACCCGAAGTTGGTGTTAAGCCGTAATTAAATAAATTACTTCCGTATCTACTGTGGGTTGTTTGGATTGAGTTGGCTGGCGGGCGGTCAAATTTTGGATACTATCTAGTTATACAGCTGCCACATATTCAATTAAAGCAATTGTTCCCCAAAAGGGAAAGTACTAGTACCTATTGTTTTTATGAATGATCAATCCCGAGATCTTTATAAATTTTGGCATTCCTAACTCAAAAAGTGGGTCTACTCATTCAAACACAAAAATTAAAGACTGTATTACGATTTGTTCACATGTAAGCATAAATTATTTATTTATACAATTTTTAATTGTAGTTTTTATAATTTGTGTCTACTCAAGGAGTTATGAATACCCTCAACATGTATGTTCTTGTGCAATAAAAGGTCCGCGTACCCTCCCAAAACAGCGGATTTTTACGAAAACTTGTTCGAGTACGGAGAATTTTCGCAGTTTTTCACAGAAGAGAGCGCTCTCGACAGAGTAAGAAATGTTCCTGTTTTTTTCGAGGGTAGGTGAAAAATCTTCCATAGACACTATGAGAATAGCAAGCGCGTGCTCATAGTAGTGTCAGATTCTTACTGACTAAAAAAAACACCACCCTTCGATATAAATTTGTTATATATTACAACTAAGTTATAACTTATTAAGCAATGCTCCTATCACGAAATAAAAACATTTGGCAGGTTACTTTACACTGAAAGATCCTGCATGTTCCGCAATTTAGACGCGGTTAGTCCTTATCTCGCCAAGTCGAAAAGTTTCGTCCTTTGTAGTCGGCACAATAAATTGCTCTCATCCAAAAGTTGTAGAACCGTATTGTTGACATGTCCGAGTACTCGGTTTCTATGCTTTATCGCGAAGCTTCTAGTTTCAGCTTCGATTGTCGGAATTCCGAGATCCCTGTGAATATCGTCGTTTTAACTATACCACGGTGTTTGCACAATTTCTCTTAGCACTTTATTTTTAGCACAATTTTTGTAAAATATTGGCATTTGTTTTCTTGGTACAACCCAAAAGTTGTATACCGCAGGTCCACACTGGCTTTACCACTTGCTTGTATAAAAGCAGTTTGTTCTCAGTGCTGAGCTGGGAATGTTTTCCGAGCTACCAGCTCATTTCTCTATATTTGATTTCGAGTTCTTTACGTTTCATTTTCACGTGCGAATTCCATTTCAGCCTTGCGTCGAGTGTCATTCTCAGGTATTTGGCATCGTTTGCAAAAGGTATTCGGGCCGAGTTTAGGAAAATTGGCAAGTCAGCAGTTTTTTTATAAGTGAAATTCACGTGAACAGTCCTTCGTCCATTCATTTACATTATCCAGTGCGTTTTGCAGTTTTTCAGTTGTTTCTTCGATTGTTTTGCCTACTGCTAGGATAGCGGTGACATCGGCAAACGTAGCAAGGAGAGTGTAGTCTCTTTCGGTATATCGCGTGTATATAACAAATAGAGAAGCGCCCCAGGAACCCTTCCTTGCGGTACGTCGGCCGAATTTTCTCTGAGCTCCATTCCATATCTTAATTTCCCTATGCTGCGAATTTTAGTACAAGAAATTTCTTTGGGTTGGTGTGTGAAATTTGTCGAATCTGTCAAATCGCTGTATACGTAATTTTTTGTTGGCTTGTTCCTTCTCCTTCTTTCTTTCGCGTACAAATGGATTTGCGGTTCGACATTTAAAAAGTGGGCAACTTTTGCGGTTCAACGCGTTCTTTCATTTTTGCGTAATTAAATCTCTTTCTGAGAGAATTTTACCCCGGTCCCCTCATTGAAATTTGACAAAGAGAGCCCCACGCTGAAATTTGACAAACTGGGAAAGTACGCGAATAGACCTAAAGATTGGTCCTTCGAGCATTTCCCTTCTCAGCCCTCTATATGCCTATTTTGTTCAAAACTCATACTTGAACAATGTTCGACATATGCATAAATCTTGTATACTTAGCGTCAGAAAATGGTCAAAATGAGTGTATTATATAAAGTTCATACATATAATACATAGATAAATTAAGATAAAAGCTAGAGAATCGTTTTTGACTTTACTTACTGAGCGGTTCTGAAAATTGACTATTTCCTTTCAACAGGCTCACCTTGTGGGTCGAAAATAAGGACATTTTGCATGAATACCAGGCAGGTTTTAGGCGAAATTATTCAACCATCGATCAAACATTCTCACTCATAAATATAGCAGAGGATTGTAAGAAGAATCACAAAAAATGATATGCATTTTTCGTAGAGTTTCGAGCTGCCTTTGATACTGTGGACTAGAGAATTATTGTAACACCTGGAACTTGTCTGTTAACTCTAGAAAGTCGAAGATGATGATATTTAGAAGCGGAGGTGGCAGGTACGCGAGGTGAAAAGTGGTCATATCAGGGGGAGCAAATAGAAGTTGTTCGCGAATATAAGTACCCAGGTGTGTTGATTGCATCCAACCTAAGCATGAGTAAGCACTTAAAATCCAAGTTGGCGGAAGCTAAACGAGCAATTGGTTCTGTTTGGGAAAGTTGCATCAACAATAAAAACAGTACACACACTGCGAAGTAAAAAGTATTCCGTGCAACTGCAACTGCCATTTTCCTCTACGGAGCAAAAGTATGGGGATACTGTTCGTTTGAAGTTATTAAAAAATTCCTTCGCTACTTCATCAGGAGAACATTTAAACTGCCGAGCAATTCACCCAACTACATGTTCCATCTTGAGCCGGTATAGCACCTCTGTTCTTGGATACCCTCAAGCTCCACTTCGACTACGTGGTAAGTGTTATGGCAATGAAGAAGGAAAGAGTGCCGAAAATTGTGCTAACACAGATGCTAATAACTAGGGGAAAGACAATTCTAGAATGGGAAAGGCTAACAACGGATTGCCGGCTGAGTTTGTTGATTGCCCTCAACGAGCAGCCAGCATCAATGAAAACATCCTAATGGAGAAAAGGGGCCAACGAATGTATGACAGTTATGTCAGAGAAGATGAGTCATCACAATATAGAGCATATTACAGTAGGCTAAATCACTTTGTATGCCACAGAACATATTTCTTAGCAGACAAAACGACAGAAATGATGAGGATCATTTTTAAAATAAGAGGAGAACTCCTACCCCTTAACTACGTACCACATCGCCCCGAACTTCGCTTACTGTGTAACCTATGCAATCGTAAAGAGCGAGAAGATGTGTATCACTTGCAGTATGCCCCATTCTAAAGGAATTTCGTGTTAACTTTTTTGGAACGCATTTACTCGAGTTGGATAAAGCGCTGAACATACAAACGAAGACAGAGGTTGCGATTTATTACATAGGAACACCGTAAATTCTCTACGTTATCGAACCTGTATTCTTGAAAAAAGTTTAAAAATATTTTTTTTTTTAACTAATTTGAAACAGTAGAAAGACAAAATATTCATATGTACTTTTATCTTATTTTATTTATTTAATTATATTTTAATGTCAGTCTGGTAGACGGACTTCAGCCAAACCAAATAGACTTGTCAACCTATATACCAAGAATTTGTATTAAATATTGTTTCTATGAACATTTATTTTTTATCTAATAGTTTAGTCTAACTAAACTAAACTAAAATTAACATCTGTGAGCCGATGTCGTTCAATATGAATATTGCAATATTTTTGTCGATTTTGCTCTTGAAAGCAGTGGATTCAAAACTTCCCAGGCATTGTTAAGAGTTCGTAAAATAAAAAGAAAGGTAAAAATTTGGCACACACATACCATATGTACATACTTATATGTAGGTATATCAGGCTGTTGAATTTTCAAGCGCAGACTACAGGACGAATTCAATTGTCAACTAGTACACATAGCCAGCGATTTATTAGAAATATCGTTCAAAAATTGTTGCACGGGATATAGTGTGTACAAAACGGTCCGACTTATATTTTAACTTAACACTTATAACGACAGTTCATCATGAGCAGCCATTAAACCTTAATTTGAAGGCATGACTTCTCCTTTCGTGACTCAGGGTGCACTTTGAAGAGACAACATTATCGTTGGTTAGTCTGAGTAATGATATTGAAACCATTCACACAAGTGTGTGGTTAGGGTAGTTTTATAAAGAAATATTTAGTTCCCTGAATTAGCTTTGGACACGTCGTTACAGTGCGGCAGTCATAATAACATCGCAACTCAAAAATATTATATTTTAGATGGTATCATATTCTGACTCGTGAGATGTGAATCTATGTCTGTGCAAAGGGGAAACTTTTGCTCATACTACAGTAAACTCTAGATAATTCGAATTTCATCGGACCAGAGAAAAACTTTTTGAATTACGAAGATTTTAGAGAAAAAAAAAGAAAAGATTTTTACAAAACTTAATTTTATTTGTACTGTACATGTTTACATTTAGGTAATACTCGTGATCGTGATTAAAGCTAAAAAAAACGTCATCGTCGACATCTGTCCTCTCTTAAAATTCGTTTAGAATATAAAAATTGTAAACTCTACTGTAAACCATCTGCACACCTTTTCGTTCAATGAATACACAGGGCTCAGGTTTTCGTTACATACGCACTTCAACGAACAGTTGAGTAGAAACAAATAGACTTAACTTCGAATTATAGAGGTAAACAATCAATCAAGTTCGAATTAAAGAGGTTTTCAGGTTATGTTGCACAAGAATAAGTTCCAACTAACAAAGAGTACAAATTGCATAAATTTTCTCTTCGGACTTAGGCAGTACTTCTACTTATAGAGGCTCGAATTATCAAGAGTTCACTGTATATCCAACGTGCGACACATTGCCACATTACATAGTTCAGTACTTGTGAAAGGACTTGCTACGTCTTACTCTATTTCATTTCATTCAAAGACTAGCGATGACGTAATGTAGTCAAGTTTAAAGTCTAAAATTCGAGCGTGTTTTTAAAGATTAAACCAGTGTTTGAGAGACAAGTTTAGTGTTTGAGTTCCTGACAGTTTTGATATCGACCTATAATCACTGGTTTGGTACTTAAGGCCGTTTTAAATCATCAATGAAAATACCAGTAGATAACGATTTATTAAACATAGCTTATGATGAAGTGCAAAGACAGGGCGCATATTTCGAATCGTATTGGGGGCAATTTAATTTTAATGGAGTTCAACTAAATTCTCAGAGATGGCTTAGTCTTAGGTTAGGTTAGGTATGTGGGCTGGCAGGGAGCGACGCTCTCTGCCACACTCAGGTCAGCGTTGACCCATTGTGGTACCCATGGGGAAAAAGTAATCCCTTACCCAATGAAACTAAAAACTATTCAGTCACTTACTTCATTTCTGCATACAAACCGCCCTGATGATTTGATGAAGTTCAACATCTTTTCCGTTGAAACGCCGGAGAGTTCCTCAAGATCCTGGAAGAAAAATTTACCAAGGAACTTTTTCCTGGAGTGTTGAAGACTCGGGCAGTGGCACAGGAAGTGGGTTTTGTCCTCAAAAACTTCCTCGTCACCACAGCCTCTGCAGAGTTCTTCCTCCGTCAGGCGTAGTTTCTTCAAGTGGTACCGCAGAGTGTTGTGCCCCGTGACGATGCCCACGAGGGTGAAAAGGGATTTCCTATCTTTACGGATGATTCTCTCAGTCTTTGCTTTGTCGAAAGATGGCCATAGCTTCCTAGTGATGGCGCAAGTTTCCATGGAGTTCCATCTTGTGTTCGCCTCCTCAGTGGCTTTATTCCCTGCAGCGAGCTTGAGTGTGCAAGGCGGGATACACACAGGGGGGTCAACTTGTTCTGTTAGGGCTGCTGAGCCGATTCTCGCCAGCTCGTCGGCTTTCTCATTGCCTGGGATACCCTCGTGTCCAGGGACCCAACAGAGCGATACCTTGTGCTGTGTTCCAAGAACCCTGAGCTCTTCTCGACAACACTTCACAAGCTTCGATTTAATTTCTATGGCAGTAATCGCTTTTATAGCTACCTGGCTGTCGATAAAGATGATGATACCTTCTGGCGGTATTGCCCTTATCGCAGACTCACGGGTGGCTGTTGCCACTGCTAAGACCTCTTCTTGGAAAACACTGCTGTGGTCTGGAAGTCGTATGGATATTGATACACCTAGAGGGTCGGAGAACCTGATCCTACACCAGTGCTCATTTTTGAACCATTCGTGTAGATGGCTATAGATTCGGCATTAGGTATATGATCGCTTTTCCAATCTTCCCTGCTAGGGTAGGTGGTAGAGAAAGGCCTTGTAAAGTCTAAATATGGCATCATGTAATCCGTTACGGGCATGAGGCCAAAGTAATCGAGTAGGATCATCGAGTGACCTGTTCTGATTGGTTTCCCGTTCGCTGACTGACTTATTCTCATAGCATTAATGGCTGCTGATGTTCGTATAAAGATGTCTAGCGGTAGCAGGTTGAGGATAGCCGCGAGTCCTGCGGTTGGGGTTGTCCTCATTGCACTGGTGATGCCAATGCACGCTAGTCTTTGAACTTTGGTGATTGCCTTTAAGTTGGTGGATTTGTTGACAGCTGGCCACCATACTAGATTGCCGTAAGTCAGTATGGGTCTAACTATAGCCGTATACATCTATAGTATGATTTTGGGGGAGGGTCCCCAGGTTCTACTAAAAATTCTACTACATGAGTAAAAGGCTATTGTTGCTTTCTTAATTCTTTCCTCTATATTTAATCTCCAGTTGAGCTTTTTGTCAAGTACAAGGCCCAGGTATTTTGCGCTATCGGACAATCTGAGTGGGATACCATCAACAGAAGGTGTACTAAACTCCGGTATTTTCCTCTTATTCGTAAAAAGTACGAGTTCGGTTTTTTGGGGATTAACCTTTAGACCGCAGCTCCTGGCCCATATGCTAAGAATATTTAGGGCTCCGTCAAGTTGTTCGCTAAGGGTAGGCAGGAATTTACCTGTTGCAAGCAGCACGACGTCATCCACGTATGCTGTAGCTCTGACCCCACAGTACCTTAGTTGTTGTAGTACTTCATTAAGAACAATGACCCAAAGCAGTGGGGAGATTACCCCGCCTTGAGGGGTACCCCTCGAGGCGTATCCTTCTAGCTTTGAACCCTTAAGTTCGGTGGTTATATGTCATTCCTCGAGCATGCTAACAATCCAGTTAATTAGACTGGTGTCGATGTCTCAGTTTCTTAGGGTTCTTTTAACCGCTTCGGTATTTACATTATTGAAGACTCCTTCAATGTCCAAAAAAGCAGCTAGTTTGAACTCTTTATCCTTAAGTGATTTTTCTATAGAGCCGACAACATGATGTAGGGCAGTTTCCACACATTTATCCTTCGTGTATGCGTGTTGGGCTGGGGATAAGTCCCCCGGGCGTATTCTACTACGTATGTAGATGTCGAGCAATCTTTCAAAAGTTTTCAGGATGAAAGAGGTAAGGCTTATTGGTCTGAAGTCCTTCGCGGTGGTGTGACTAGCCTTGCCCGCCTTGGGTATAAAAACCACCTTTACCTCCCTCCATGTTCTTGGTATGTGATGGCTTAGTCTTAATACGAAGTCTAAAATACTTCTTTTTTTTTTTATAATTTGCGCGCACTCAAAGGGTTATGAATACCTTTAACATGTTTACACACAATGCGGGTGTTGGAAAGGATGGATAGAGAGAGGAAGAAAGATTTTGGTGTAGTGGTTCTTGAAGTTCACTTGTTTATGCTTCAGCTATTCTCCGGGGGTGGCGTCCAGATAACTGGGGAGATTTTTTTTTGTTATTATTGTCATTGCTTCTGATTCACAGTACTTTTTTCCCTATAATCGATGTCAAGGGCAAATCATCGTCAACAGACCGAACAATTTTTTATATGGCGAAAACAGTTTCTTGCAACGACTCGTGTTGTGTGCGTTATATTTTTCGCACGAATAGAATCGACCTTCAGTTTTGTGCCGTATCCGAAGGGCAATTTTTATTTTGTTTTTTGAGCAGCTTTTCATGACAACAGGACGCTTGGATGTCTGTCAGACGTTCGCGAGAAGATGGACCGTGAAAAAAAGGAGTTATATGTAGATAAAAAAATCAACTTTTAACAATTTTGTATGGAGTTTGCAAGATCGTATACCGTTCTAGTTCTGAACTTTAGCTTTTGGATTTTTAGAACACTCAGAAGAATTTACTGTTCTTCTTAGTATTCGTTTCTACAAACCTTGTATGCTGCTGACACAAAACAATTTTCAAGAAATTAAAATCTTCGAATTTGAAGAAAAAAAACCCGATCCTCTCCCTTTCTTTCCTTTTCGATTTTTCTTTAATTTATTGTTTAATCATGGACGCTTAAAAGAAGAATTTTTTTAAAAACTCTTAAAAGCTCTTCTAAAAGAACCATAAATGTTAATTTCCTCCTCATTTTGCAGCTATTACAGATATTGTTGACCCAATATGCCATTAAGGAATAAAATTTCAACATCTAATAACAGATTACCGAATATTTTAATTCCATATACGTTTTTTGTATTTGCTCTAATTTACATACGTTTCTTGCGTAAGAGCGTCCTGCGTCGAACCTCAATCCAAGCCATGTTTAAAATTCCTAATCAAGTATTTTAATAAATTCGATTAAACTGCAATTCATAGACCTCACCTTAACTAATCTACATCAAAGTAATTTAACATTCATTCTATGTGCACATATTACGAAAAACAAAATGAATATTTAAGTCCCTTACACATTAACCCGAATGAATATATTCAAATCGATTAAAACTATTTTTTTACATTCCAGGTACTCATTCCTGTGTTAGCTGCAAGAAGAAGACAATCACAATGGCAACTACAGGAGTGGATAAGAAAGAGTTGAATACTGAACCAGAAACAAAACCAACAGATACTGAAGAGACTTCGAGTTCAGATTCGGGAAGAGTGAAACGAGAAGCTAGTTGGCCGTCTGTTCTGTTTTACATTCATCTCAATATTCTTGGCCTCTATGGTATTTTCATTCTTGTCACAAACACATCGTTCTTAACCATCCTTTTCAGTAAGTTTCTGCAACCATATACCTAAGATCAGTCTGTACGTAGTAAATTTAATTTAATTTTAATTTCAGCTCTACTTTTAAGTCTATTGGGAGTTCTAGGTGTCACAGCTGGCGCACACAGACTATGGGCACACAGGACATATGAAGCGAATACGCCACTCAAAGTTTTTCTCATGATTTCACAAACTTTAGCTGGACAGGTAAGAAGAAAATAGAGATTGATAATGCATTATAACACGAAAAAATTATAATAGTTTTGAAAATTACGTAACCATTCTTGAACTTGCTGTCTGCGGAGAGATCGTTAAGTGCAACAGCAAAGCATTAACTTATACATTTTATCCGATGAATTTTGTATTTTTTTCTTTTTCTGGCCGAATAGGCATGCCGCATTCATACATCTGAATTTCTGATTGTCCAGAACTTGTTTTTATAAGGGCTATGAATACCCTTTAAATGTTTTTACACAGTGCGGCGCGCTTGGGAAAGGATACACTCCTCGATAACTGGTTGAGTCACCCCCTAATTCCGACGTTTCTCCATAATTTTGTTATGTATGTGCTGCAAATATTGCTGTTACGTAATCATTAGCAATTTTTAAGAAAATTCTAATGGCCATAAATCCTTTTTTTTTTTCTTAATTTTCTGCAATTTGCAATTTGTTCCTAAATGGGTTTTTTTTTTAAATAGAAACAAAATTGGGAGTTGTATTATAATGGTTTTATTTTTTTTTTTTTAGTAATGAGTAGTTCCTCCCTCATTACTTACAACCTCTAACATTTTTGATTGAAGGGATTTAAACAATTTTTTAATTTATTTTCGTAAGATTTTGTCCCATTCAGTTTCAATGGCGTCTTTAAGGTGTCCTACGTTATTAAATTGTCACCCGCCTTGGTAAACAGCTCTGGAGAGATGTCCGCATACATTCTCAATTATGTTGAGGTCTGGGAACAATACTGGTCAGTCAAGACAGAAACGTTGTTACGTAGGAAGTACTTTTTTTTACCTTCTGGGCTGTGTGGATTGGTGCATTATCTTGTTGCAGAATGAAATTTTCGCCGAATTTTTCTTGGTTCTGATGCACGATCTCTTCGTCTAAGACCTTACGGTAATCATCACTTTTCATCCTGCTGTTTACGAAGCGGAGATTAGTCTTAGTTTGGTATGATATTCCTGCCCAAATCATGACTCCATCCTTGCCTCAGCTCGTCCTTCCGTAAATCAAGAAAATAATGACGAAATCCGTCAGGTCCATCAATGCAAAAGCGTTTCTCATCAATGAAGATTAGAATTCTCTAGCACTTCTTCCATCTTAAATGATTTCTGGCAAACGTCAAGCGGGCGTTTCGATGAAGTTGTAGTAGAGCGGATTCTCTTTTCAAACGCTTTCTTTAAAAGGATTTATGGTGATTAGAATGTTCTTAAAAATTGGTAATGAATTCTTAACAGCAAAATGTGCAGTACATAAAGAACAAAATTCTCGAGAAACGTCGAAATCGGGTGGTTGTCTCAACCAGTTGTCGAGGAGAGTAGATAGAGAGAAAGATCTGGTGTAGTGGTTTGCAACTTAGTAGTTTATGTTTCAGAAAAAGTCCGATGGTGGCGCCCAGACAACTGGGAAGATTTTTGTTATTTTCGTCTTTGCTTCTGATTCACAGTATTTTTCCCCCAACCACCGTTGTCATAGGCATATCCATCATCCAACAGAGAGAACACTTTTTCCAGCCATGTGACGAAGCCACTGCCAGTATTTCGCCTTCGCAGAAGTGTTCACACAAGCTATCGCAACTGATCGTACTGACTTTATATATGTCATGAGAAATTAATAAAATTTGACTGACATCAGGATTTCAACCATGAACCATTAGCGTGGCGATTGACGACGTTACCACTACACCATTGCCAACCTTAATTTATATGTACTTTCCTTACGATGACGTTAACAGCCCAGGATGAGCCACTGCTTCAGCCAACAAGCCCTTCCATCCAGCTCGGACCCTAGCTAGATGCCTCCAATTTTCTACACCAATTTAGCTAAAGTCCCTCTGCAATTGTGCGCGTCACCTAAGGTGGGATCTTTCTCTGTTGTGTTGTCGATCCGGAGAGGACTAGAAAACTCGACATATTCCATATGTCATTTTAGAGAGAGCTTTACTTCTTAGAATCCTTCTTAGTCCGTGACTGGCAAGGGTAATTCGTTTTACTTCCTCACTGATGTCATTTTGCAGGGTAGGCTAGGTTGTAACTACCGTTCGATCAAGCTGATGTCACACTGCGAAAAATAATACAGCTATCTGATGATCAGTGGGGGTTTGTCGCGGGTAAATCAACCACAGATGTAATCTAAAGTATAGGGATCATAATGGTGATTCCTTAAAGGATTTGCATATTGTATTAGTTGTGGGCGCCGTGGCGTAAGTAGTTAGTGTGCCGCGAGCGTCTGACAAACATCCGAGAGTATTATTTCTCACGAAAAAGCTTCTCAAATCGCCGTTCGGATTCGGCACTAAAACTGTAGGTCCCTTCCATTCGTGCGAAAAATATAACGCACACAACATGAGTGGTTGCGAGAAGCTAGGCCCTGGCACTTAAAGAGTTGTTTCGCCAAATATCTATCTATCTATATATTAGTTGACTTTGAAAAGGCATTCGATTGACAACCACGAGATCTGATATGGGCGGCGCTAAGACATCGACGGGTTCCTGAAACCTATGTACAGATGATCATGGACATTTACGAAGGAGCAAAGAAAAGAGTAAGATGCCCCGCTGAAGTAACCGAAGAGTTCCCAATCAAAGTCGGGGTGCACCAGGGAAGCGTCTTAAGTCCTTTGCTCTTTATTACAGTCCTTGATTATCTGCTGGAAGGTAAAGTGACGAACCCCAAGGTACATCCGTTATTCTTTGCTGACGATGGAGCCATCATAAGTGAGGATCCTACATTCCTGCAACGTGTACTTGATGTATGGGTGGACGTTCTGGAGGGAAATGGGTATCGCATTAATTCAAAAAAGACAGAGTATTTGTGCTGTCCGTTCTCTGATCCACTCCAGGCATTTATTTGAATGGAGCAGTGCTCCCCAAGTGCGAAAAGTTCAAATATCTGGGATCTATGATCAATAGCAAAGCAAATTGTGATGACGACATCAATCATAGCGTAAGCGTAGGGTGGATGAAGTGGCGAAAAAATTCCGCTATCTTCTGTGACCGAAAAATGCAACCTAAGTTGAAGGGAAGGCTCTACACCGCAGTTGTACGTCCAGCACTCACATACGGTTCACAATGTTGCACAATGTACAAAAAGTATGAGAGTAAATTAACGGCAACTGAGATGAAGATGCTTCGCATGACAGCAGGAGTGATAAAGCTTGAACGAATACGAAGTTCGAAGATCCATGGAAGCTTTCACGTCAAGGAAACCATCGTTCGAAGGATAGAGCGCGACCGGCTCAGCTGGTATTGCCACGTTCAAAGAAGAGATCATTTGAATCCTGTTAAAAAGGTTATATCAATGCACCTTCCAAAAACATCGCGATGTAGGAAAGGCAGGCCTATAAACGCCTGGATCACACCAATGCGACGACATTGGCATTTCATTGGCCTCAATAACCGAGTGATCCGATATCGGCGAGCCTGCCGATATTTTCTGAGGTCAAATAGTCGAACTCCCAGGCGGATCAGTAGAAATGCGATGAAGTTGGAGGGTTGGGATCCCTCATATTCGGATTATAACCTCGCGGAAAAAAAAGGGAACAAGAAGGTTAGGTTAGGTAGATGGGTGCGTTGTGACAAAGAGTCACTACTCACTCAAACCAAAAGTACGGGTCCATTGTGCCCAATCATTTAACCCTAGAAACGCTCTAAAGAACGTGCGCTGTTTGAACGACCGAGAAAGTGATATAAAACTCAGGAGGTCCATCAGCTCAACATTACCCAAGTCCTCCGGCTCCGAGAAGAAGGAACTACCAAGAGTCCTCATTCTTTTGGCAAATAGGGCAGGACATTCAGAGAACAAGTGACGAACAGATTCAATTTCTTCTTCGTCCCTGCAACTTCTGCAAAAGTCGTTATGCAGCACAATGTCCAGAAATGACCCATGCGTTATATCGACTAAGTTTTAGTAGAGATGGTGATCTCTTCTTGCTGTAGGCCGGCCATAGCGCCCTGGCCGTTGCAGATGTTCCCAGATGAACCCAGCGTCTGTTTACTCGACCGTTGGCTTCATCCTCTATTTTCTTCCGTAAGGAACTGATTGGGGTTGCTACAGAGGGGAGGGCCCGCGATAAGTGCATTGCCGATGCTTTCTTAGCAAGCTCGTTAGCCCTTTCGCTACCTTCAATATCCATATGTCCTAGGAGCCAGCAGAGGGTCACCGTATTGGCTCTAGATATCTCGTTTAAGAGTGATTTGCAGCTTCTCACAATCTTCGGCCTAATTGAATCGGTGAGTGAAAGAACAGTACATGTACAAAATATCGCTTTTGAGAAAAACAGAAAAAGCTAAACGCATTTGTACCGCGCTTCCATACAATCAGGGAAAAGCGTATTCCATTTTTGTATACATTTGGCTCTTTGCTGATTGGTAGATTTGCATATGTAGAGCATTTTGGCTGTTTAAGGCCAAAATGCAATTTTTGGCGCTTATACTTTTCTTCCACTCACCGATTCAGTAACAGTAGAGTTCAGAGCCTTAACGGCTGCCTTGCTGTCTATATAGACAGTGATCGTTTTACCAACGATATATAAAATAACTTAAGCTCACTTAACAGATTTTTTTTTAAAAAACTTTGATACGCAATCTTCTGGAGATAAGCCCCTCAGGCTTCGCAGATAGTATAGCAATAATAAATCCAAATCTAAACTTTAGTAAATAAAATGAATTTGGAAGACGCTGCACTCGTGGTTTATTCTAAAGAAGTGGGGCTTCACAATAAACTTCGGCTCCCGTGCCAAAGTACATCTTAGAACCGTCGGTATAGAAAGCCAACTCCTTTTTCTTCATGGTTCTTTGGTTCTTCCAGCATATTCTATTCAGTTATATCGTCAATAAATAGAGAAAAAATATATGGATTCAGGGGGCACACGTGTTTAACTCCCATTGTTGTCTCGAACCCTTCCTATATCTCGTCTCTATTCCATACAGCTGAATAGTTCTCAACATACAGATTTTCTAAGACCTTTCCAAACTATGCTGTCGTCCCAGTGTTATACAGCTTGTAAAATAACGCAATAAATGTACATATTTAGGTTTTCAAATCTTCCGCAACAATTTTCGTTCAAAGCTATTTTACAATACAAATAAAGTTGATCCTTTCGTTTAATATGGCGCACATCCTGTCCAAATCTAATATACTTACTCCTCATACATATCGCTTTACTTCTTTCAAAATCGAAGGAAGTACTAAAGCGGATATAGTTATACCGCAGTCTTTCTCTGCTTACTTTAGAAGTCGTCGAGATTAATTCAACTCCCACGGTGTCTCGAAAATAGTTATTTTCTTTCAGATTGTGCTCACAAAATGATAACGATATACTGATGGTCTGTCCGATTCAATGGCTTTCTGATAACATATTTTATCCACATTTTGAATGAGTAAGCAAAGCTTTTGTTTCCATGTGGAAAACGTTTCCAAAGAATAATCTACATTCTAGTAACAGCACTCTGGAGCTGCAGAGATTTGAAACGCGTCGCAGAACTCCGAACACGATGACGCGCAGGCGTTGTTAATGCCCTTTGCCGCCCGACGGGTGACATGATATAAGTAAATAAGTAAGGAAGTAGTAACAGTACCCTTCCAACTATAATACATCTATTTTTGGAACTGGTATGATTTGCGCCTGTTTCAATTACTTTTATTGGAATTTGGTTGCAATCTAATGTCAGCTTCTCTTCGGGCTCCAAAAGTCTCCATGACTGTGCTCCATAGCATAAGATGTCACTTGAGAAGCATTGCATTTACCGCCCTGAGTTGTAAACACTTTAATTTGTCGAAGTTGCTAACTTTTGTGAGACATTTTTTGTCTATGGTATCATTTCTTATTGGTTGGCAATAAGAATTCGTATTCCAAAATAATAATTCGTTACGTATTAGAATTAGAACATAACCAATATCAACTGCCACAAAGCAAATCATTTTTAAATTTCCCGCCAATTTTCTTACCTCAGGCACAAACCAACGCCACAATCACTATGTAAGCCCATCGAATAAATTTCGTTAAGTTTTCAAATGTATCTCGAACTACAACCAATATTTAGCAAATATTTAAACTACGCGCTTCTCTTTCAGGGTCCAATCTACAATTGGGTTCGTGCCCATCGTTTGCACCATGAAAGGTTCAAAACTAACGACGATCCGTTTTATAGTTCAATGGATTTCTTTTCGGCCCAAGTGCGGGCACAAATGGAAAGTTACTCGCCAGAGCAAGAGAAGTTGCTCGAACAGATTGATATGTCCGACTTGGAAGCCGACAAAATTGTGATGTTCCAGAAGAGGTGAGCTTTCAAATCCCGTCTCATGTATCCTGCTGTAGAATGTGTCTGTTATCCATTTCAGATTCTATTGGATTCTTTACTTCTTCTTGCATGTCTTGCTTCCAATTAATGCACCACTCGAATACTGGGGTGACACTATTTCAGCCGCAATTTTCGTTACCTTCTCTCTGCGATACCTGATTGTCCTTAACGTATGCTGGTTGATCAATTCAGCACACTTTGTTTGGGGATTAAACAAGAACTTCAAGCCATCCGATTCGAATATGATTTTCTTGATCACGAAAAGCTACTGGCCGCAGTATCACTATCTTTTGCCATGCGACTATCAGACTGGAGAGTTTGGAGACTATGGTAGGGAATACTGACGCAGTTGCATTATTTTGTTTAACATTGCTTGTTTTACAGGAAAGGATTGTACAACGGCATTCATAAGAGTATTCGCTGCAATGGGCTTGGCATCAGAGCTACAAACGATTACAACCGAAGCGGTTAGAAAGGGTCTAACAATAGCCGTTGAAAGTGGAAAATCCATAGTGGAGTGCATAAAACAGGCTGCTGTGGTGGAGCAAGAAAACCTACCAAAGGATCATTACTTAGATAAGAACAAATATATGTAATTGACTAATTCATGTCAGTGCACTTAGTTATATTAAATAAAAAACAGAGAAGTTTGCTATTTTTATTAAAAAGGTTTTCTTTGTCATAGTGTATGTAGCCAAGTTTCATCAGAATAAAGGCGCATAAAAAATGGCAACAGAGTCGTGCTCCGCAGCATAAATCACACTTGAATCGGCTGTGCAATTCGTTGAAGAAGACTATTAAGGATTTTAAGAATCGTGCAATAGATTCTTACTTAAAGTTTAACAGCGAAAAAAGATTCCAATTATTCACTTTGGAAAGCTGTAAAGGGAAGAATCTAAAACCTAAGAAATCTCCTGGTTATGATTTGATTGCCGGAGAAATTCTCAAAGTTTAACCTAGAAAAGCATTGATTAGGCTTCTCCATATTGTAAATGCTGCGCTCAGATAAAACACGTGCCGAGCCAATGGAAAGTTGTGGAAGTCATAATGGTTTTAAAACCAGGAAAATGGCCAAATGAAGTAAACTCGTATAGACCAATTTCCCTTCTTCCAAACATATCGGAAATTTTCGAGAGGATATTACTAAGGCGTCTCCAACCGGTTATAGAAGACAATAATCTTATCCCTGACCACCAGTTTGTGTTCAGAAGCAAGCATTTGAGGTGCATAGAATTACTGACGTAATCGAGAAAGCATTTGAAGAAAAAAAAATTTGCTCAAGCGTATTTCTTGACGTCTCGCAAGCCTTTGATAAGGTGTGGTATGATGGCTTGAAATGCAAACTACAACAAGCCCTCCCTCTATGCTTATACGATATTCTAGAATCATATCTCGGGAATAGAATCTTTCGTGTTAGACATGGAGTCGAATACTCCGAGCTCAAAGAAATTTTGGTCGGCCTACCGCAAGGAAGCGTTCTCGGGCCGCTTCTCTATTTGCTATATACTCGTGATATACCGAAAGAAGATGGCACTCTCCTTGCTACGTTTGCCGATGACTCCGCTATCCTAGCAGTAGGCAAAACAATCGAAGAAACGACTGCAAACTGCAAAACGCACTGAATAAAGTAAATGAATGGACGAGGGACTGGCGCATCGCCTTCAACGAATCTAAATCTGTTCACGTGAATTTAACTTACAAGAAAACTAATAACTTGCCAATTTTCCTAAACTCGGCCCGAATACTTTTTGCAAACGAGGCCAAATACCTGGGAATGACACTCGACGCAAGACTGAAATGGAATTCGCACGTGAAAATGAAACGTAAAGAACTCGAAATCAAATATAGAGAAATGTACTTGTTACTCGGAAAACATTCCCGGCTCAGTACTGAACACAAACTGCTTTTATACAAACAAGTGCTACAGCCGGTGTGGACCTGCGGTATACAACTTTGGGGTTGTACCAAGAAAACAAATGACAATGTTTTACAAAGTTTTCAAAATAAAGTGCTAAGAGAGATTGTCCAAGCACGGTGGTATAGTAGAAACGATGACATCCACAGGGATCTCAAAATTTCGACAAACGAAGCTGAAACTAGAAGCTTCGCGAGAAAGCATAGAAACCGACTAATCGGACATGTCAACAATACAGTCCTACAAATTTTGGATGAGAGCAATTTATTGCGCCGACTACAAAGGGCGAAACCTTTCGACTTGGCGAGATAAGGATTAACCGCGTCTAGATTGCGGAATATGCAGGATCTTTCAGTGGAAAGTAACCTGCCAAACGTTTTTATTTCATGATAGAAAAATTGCTTGATAAGTTAATACTTAGTTGCGATATCTAACAAATTTATATCGAAGGGTGGTGTTTTATTTTTAGTCAGTAAGAATCTGACACTACTATGAGCACGCGCTTGCTATTCTTACAGTGTCCTATGGAAGATTTTTTACCTACACTCGGAAAAAAAAACAAAGTTTCATCGAATCTAAGGGGACGTTCTACATATGGTATAACACTCTGATTTGAGTAAAGTGGGAAGTGTTCAATGAAAAGCTGGAAAAATCTCTTGTACGCTAACTGTGAAAAAGCAGGGAAATCAAATCCGGCAATCACAATTATGCCAGACGAAATCCTTGACAATAACAAAACTGAATGAAACGTTTCCACCGTATGAAGCACTCGGTACTGGCATATTATACATCCTTTAATGTTGCAGGAATCAGGAAAATATATTATATCATTCTTTGTCATAGCCATATTTACGAATGGTGTATCTAACTGGGTTATGTTACAGAATCCTGGCGAGAAGTTAAAGCAGTGTTAATGCCGAAGTTGATTAAAATAAATCGTACTAACGCCAAAGACTGTAGACACATACGAGTACCATATGTCTATCTTCATTATTATTGAAAACAATGGTTGATAGATAAGTTCGTCAGATAATGCGTACGTAGTGTATATATTATCATGCGTCTATATAACAGAAATAATCATTATGGTTCAGAAATACACCTTGGATACCTTTTTTGACATTAAAGGGCACTTAACAATGTGAGCACTGAAGCAATAGCAAGCAGTTTGTGAAGGCCCCGAATTAAACCCGGGCAATTGTATTCAGCAGATGCTTAATGTTTGCGCAATCAATTCCACTCAAGGATATGTGAATGGCAGAATAAGAGCTAACCGGGGTACCCTCCAAGATGAAGTTCTGTCACTATTCGTATGGCTTCTAGCAGTTGACTAGATTGTACAACTTCTAGAAATAAATGGTTAGAAGGCAGCGGCCTATGCCGATGATTCTGCCATACTGGTGTCCGGCGAGGCGGGAAGTTAGCGATCGAGAACATTGAGAGCTTATAATCCAGGAATAATGTACAAAAGTTTTACCAAAAAGTAAATAGAACGTGTCAGAGAAGCAAAACTTTTACAGAAATCTGTAGAGATGAAAATGGAAACCTCGTAGTAGAATCACAGTCGGTGCTGAGAATGTGGAAAAACTACTTCTGCAGACTGTATAACGGCGACGAAGACTAACATTCCGCTTACTTACTTACTTAGGTGGCGCTACAGTTCGGGGTGAACATGGGCCTCAACCAACAAGCCTCTCCATTTAGCTCGGTCTATAGCTAATTGCCTCCAGTTGCGCACTCCAAGTTGGTCGAGGTGCCATAGAACTTGCGCGCGCCACCTACGGCGATGATTCCCTCCGGGTTAGATTCGAAGACACTGCGGGCCGGGGCGTTGGTGTCCATTCGCTCTACATGTCCTAGCCATCTCAGACGTCTAATACGCAGTTTTTTGACTAGGTCGATGTCGCTGTACAGCTCGTATAGTTCGTGATTGAATCTTCTCCTCCAAAACCCGTCAACGCAAACGGGACCGAAAATCTTACGAAGAATTTTTCTCTCGAAGCGACCAAGGATATCTTCATCCTCTTTTAATAAAGTCCATGTTTCAGCGCCGTAAAGCAGGACTGGGATGATCAACGTCTTATATAGAGTCTCCTTAGTTGTTCGAGATAGGGCTTTACTGTTGAATTGCCTTATAAGCCCAAAAAAACAGCGATTGGCAAAAGTTATTCTTCGATTGATTTCTACGCTGATTTTGTTAGTAGAATTTATAGCAGAGAAGAGGTAGACAAAGTCCCTTACTACCTCGAAGTTATAGCTGCCCACGGTGACGTTTTGTCCAATTCGTCGGTGTTAGTTTTCCCTTCTAGTTGACAGCTTATACTTGGTTTTGCCCTCGTTTATCGCCAAACCCATTTTGGCCGCTTCCGCCTCAATGCTTGCAAAAGCACCGGTGACAGCCCGCTGAGATCTTCCGATAATGTCTATATCGTCGGCGTATGCAAGCAGTTGTACAGACTTGTAATAGATTGTGCCTCCGGTGTTGGCTTGTGAGTTCCGCACAATCCGTTCAAGTACAATATTGAAGAAGTCACATGACAGCGCGTCACCTTGTCTAAAGCCTTTTTTGACATCAAAGGTCTCGGTGAGGTCATTACCGACCTTGATGGAGCAGCGAGCGTTCTCCATCGTCAGCCTGCACAGACGGACAAGTTTGACAGGGATGGCAAAACTAGACACGGCTCTATAAAGCTCTTCTCTATAGATGCTGTCATAGGCGGCCTTGAAATCGATAAAGAGATGGTGAGTATCGATTTGGAATTCTTGGGTTTTCTCCAGGATCTGCCGAAGTGTGAAGATTTGATCGATGGTGGACTTTCCTGGCCTGAAACCGCACTGATAGGGTCCAATCAGGCTGTTGATATAAGGTTTCAGGCGTTCACACAATATCGCAGAAAAGATCTTGTATGCGATGTTGAGGAGACTAATGCCTCTGTAATTGGCACAGTTGAGGAGGTCTCCTTTCTTGTGGATCGGGCAAACGATGCTGAGATTCCATTTATCAGGCATACACTCGTCTGACCAAATATTAGAAATGAGTTGGCGTATGCACTCTACCAATTCATCCGCAGCTGCCTTGAACAGTTCGGCCGGTAAGCCGTCAGGTCCAGCAGCCTTGTTCGATTTTAGCTTGGATATTGCTATCCTCACTTCGTTTTGGTCAGGTGGACGGAAATTTTGACTATCATCGTCTATGATGAATGGTTCATTCTGCCTGACAGCGGGATATTTGTCTTCGTCGCCGTTATACAGTCTGCAGAAGTAGTTTTTCCATACTCTCAGCACCGACTGTGATTCTACTACGAGGTTTCCATTTTCATCTCTACAGATTTCTGTAAAAGTTTTGCTTCTCTGACACGTTCTATTTACCTTTTGGTAAAACTTTTGTGCATTATTCCTGGATTATAAGCTCTCAATGTTATCGATCGCTAACTTCCCGCCTCGCCGGACACCAGTATGGCAGAATCATCGGCATAGGCCGATTTCATCTCTACAGGTTTCTGTACGGGTATTACTTTTCTGACACGTTCTTTTTACCTTTTGGTAAAACTTCCGTACATTGTCCTGGAGTATAGACTCTCGATATTCTCAAACGCGCGCTTCTCATGCTCTTTCTTCTTCTTTTGGAAAAGCCGATGTTCTTCCCGTCTCTTTTGCTCGTAGAGCTCACGAGCAGCTCTCGTCTTCCTTTGCAGCGCCGCTTTGTATGCGTCGTGTTTTGCTGCATGCACTCGCCGGCATTCTTCGTCAAACCAGGGGTTTCGCGGTGGTGGTCGAGCGAGACCCAGCACATCAGTCGCGGCGCTTCTGATGGCATGGTGGCAGCGTTGCCACTGGTCTTCGGTACTTGATGTTGGCGGCAAAGGGGTGATTGAGGGATTTCGGGACACGCGTTCAGCGAAGAGTTTGGCGGTCTCTTGCGATTGTAGCTTTTCGACGTTAAATTTTCTCACAGTGATTCTTCTTTGTTGCTTATATTGGGATATCCGCATTCGTACCTTGGCTACAACAAGGTAATGATCCGTGTCTATGTTGGCCGCTCGGAAGGTCCGGACATCCAGAATACTGGAGGCATGCCTTGCGTCGATCGCAATATGATCAATTTGGTTGATCGTGACATGATCATTGGACCGCCATGTCTGCTTATGAATATCGAGATGAGGAAACCATGTGCTTGCTATGGTAACATTTCAATCAATTAGCCTTAGTCCGTTATCAGACGTGGTGTCGTGTAGGCTATGCTTACCGACTGCCCTACCAAAGACGTCCTCCTTTCCTATTTTGACGTTAAAATCGCCCAATACGATTTTAACGTTGTGTTTAGGACATTGCTCGTATGTTTTGTCGAGGAGCTCGTAGAAACACTCTTTGGTGGCAGGGTCCTTTTCTTCTGTGGGGGCATGAACACATATTAGGCTTATGTTAGCGAATTTAGCCTTGATCCGGATAGTCATAATACGCTCGCTCACGTGTCGGAAGCTTAAGACTTCTTGCCTAAGTCTGCCGCGTATGACAAATCCGCATCCGAATAAGCGTTGCCTGTTGCCTCTGTAGCAATCACCGTAGTAGATGTCACAGTTTTATCCCCTTTTTGTCCGGCCCATCCCATCGCACTTCCTGGATGGCGGTAATATCTGCTTTATAGCAGTCTAAGGCCTCTGCTAGTTGTTCGGCTGCACGTGGTCTGTAAAGGGACAGAACATTCCACGTACAGATCCGAAGGTCGTTGTCCTTATTTCGTTTGCTGGGGTCGTCATTAGTTGAGTCATCCTTATCCGAGGCTTTTGGTTGTTTCGGAACCATGAGTTTTTTACGTGGTAGGGAAGTTACCCCGACGGCACAACCCCCAACCTGGAGGGCCAGTTCCTTAATTATTCCCCTAGGACGAGGGGCCGGGTACACCGGTGCCAGTACTCCACTACGGGAGTATGAGCGCTGCCGTTGGCCCATTAAGGGCTCCTCCGCCACCATCTCTATTCCAATGTCCTAACCAACATTGGAAATTCCTTACCGACCTGTGATCCGAATACGTCGAAGCAGCTCGCGCAAGGTGTTCAGTAAGTTCAACCTAACTGGAACTATAGACGCCACCGTTGACTCCGTCTAGGGAATTCGTCCGCTGCCGCCTGGAACAGGAAGAAGCGCTCTAGTGAGAAAAGCACTCTTCCCCCCCTCTCTCATCTGCTGCCACCAAGAATCCGCCATACGGGGTTGGTTACTCATTTCTTGGATTAAGGTACTAGGCACCCGGCTGTCACCGCGTGGAGGTTGAGAGTAGGAGTTGGTAGGCCTCAGCTGAGTGAAAACGCTTGTGTTTTCATATGATCGCATGCACTACCGTTTGACCGCCACATTCCGCTGTCAGGCTGAATGAACCATTCAACTTAGACGATGATAGCCAAAATGACCGTACACCTGACCAAAGCGAAGTGATCATAGCAATATCCAAACTGAAATCTAACAAGGCTGGTAAACCTGACGACTTACCGGCGGAACTTTTCAAGGTAATTGGTGATAGGTTGGTAGAGATCATACACTTATATCTAAGATTTGGTCAGACGAGTGTATGTCTGATGAATGGAGTCTCAGCATCGTTTGCCCGATCCACAAGAGACTACACCAATTATAGAGGCATCAGTCTCCTCAGCATTATATACAAGATCTTTTCTACGTTATTGTGTAAACGCCTGAAACCTTTTATCAACAGCCTGGTTGGCCCCTATAGTTCAGTACAATAGTACAATAGATTCAGGCCAGGAAAGTCCACCATCGATCAAATCTTCACACTTCAACAGATCCTGGATAAAACCCAAGAAGTCTAAATCGATACTCATCATCTCTTTATCGATTTCAAGGCCACTTATGACAGCATCTATGGAGAAGGGCCATATAGAAGAATATTTAGTTTTGACATCCCTGCCAAACTTGTACGTCTATGCAGGATGACGATGGGGAGTGCTTGCTGCTCCGTCAACAACTGCTGCTCATCGAGACCTTTAATGTCAAAAAAGATTTAGACAAACCGACGCGCTGTCATGTGACTTTTTTTAATATTGTACTTGAACGGATTGTGCGGAACTCACAAGCCAATACCAGAGGTAAAATCTATCAAAAGTTCGTACATCTGCTTGCTTACGCCGACGATATTGACATCATTGGAAAACTCATCGGGCTGTCACCGGTGCGTTTACAAGCACAGAAGCAGCCAAAATGGGTTTAGCGATGAACGAAGGCAAAACCAAGTATATGCTGTCAACGAGAAGGGACAATCAGCAGCAACGAATTGGACAGAACGATATAGTGGGCAGCTATAACTTGGAGAAAGTAAGGGACTTTGTCTGCTTCTGCTCTGCTATCAACTCTGATAATGATACCAGCGCAGAAATCAAGCGAAGATTGTTTGGCCTAATAAGGCTATTCAACAGTAAAGCCCTGTCTCGAACAACTAAGGAGACTCTATATAAGACTCTGATCATCCCATACCTGCCTCATGGCGCTAAAACATGGACTTTATTGGAAGCGAATGAAGATATCCTTGGTCGCTCCGAGAGAAAAATTCTTCGTAAGATATTCGGTCCCGTTTGCGTTGACAGGTTTTGGAGGAGAAGATTCAATCACGAACTATACGAGCTGTACAGCGACATCGACCTGGCCAAAAAAAAACTGTGTATTGGACGTCTGAAATGGCTAGGACATGTAGAGTGAATGGACACAAACGCTCCGGCCCGCAGAGCCTTCGTATCTAAACCGAAGAGATGACACAGTAGAGGGCCTCTTTGCCGTAGGTGGCGCGCACAAGATCAATGGGACCTCAAACAATTTGCAGTGCGCGACTGGAGGCAATTAGCTGAATACCGTGCTAAATGGAGAGGCTTCTTGGTTGAGGCCCATGTTCACCCCGAACTGTATAGCCACATAAGTAAGTAAGTCTCAGGACCGAGAGAATCACTCGGAAAGATAGGAAATCCCTTTCCACCCTCCTGGGCACAACACTCTGCGGTACCACTTGAAGAAACTACGCCTGACGGAGGAGGAACTCTGTAGAGGCTGTGGTGACGAGGAAGCTCTTGAGGACACAACCCACTTCCTGTGCCACTGTTCGAGTCTTCAACACTCCAGGAAAACGTTCCTTGGTAAATATTTCTTCCAGGATCTCGAGGAACTCTCCGGCGTTTTGACAGAAAAGATGCTAAACTTCCTCAAATCCGTAGGAAGGTTTGTATGCAAAAATGAAGTAAGTGACTGAGTTAGTAGTTTTTAGTTTCATTGGGTAAGGGTTACTTTTTCCCCCATGGGTACCACAATGGGTCAATGCTGACCTGAGTGTGGCAGAGAGCGTCCCTCCCTGCCAGCCCACATACCTAACCTAACCATCAATATCCTACAACCCTGCAGCGAGCACTTGATCTAGTGGTGCTGAACGTTTTGAAGAGAAATGAGTACCACATTAATCCAAGAAAGACCAAGTGCTTGTGCTGCCCGTTCTCCGATCCACTCAGGCTACACACATTTATTTGAATGGAACAGTTTGAATATTTGGAATCTATGACCAATCGGTAAGCAACCTGTGTTGACGACATCAATCATGGACGGGAAAGCTCTGATGTCTTCTGTGATCGAAAAATGCACGCTAAGCTACACTGCACACCGCAGTTATGCGCCCAGCGCTCACATACGGTGCAAAATGTTGAACAATGTACAAAATGAATGACCGTAAATTAACGGCAGCTGGGGTGAAGACGCTTCGCATGACAGCAGGGGTGACATGGCTTGATCGAATAAGAGGTTCAAAGATCCGTGTAAGCCTCCACGTCAAGGAAGCCCACTGGTATTGTCATGTTCAAAGAAGAGATCATTTAAACCCTGTTAAAAAGGCAATATCAGCGAACGTTCCACCGATATCGCAAAAGATAGGTAGGCCTAGAAATTACTGGTTCACACAGATGCAACAACACCAGCATTTTGTTTACCGCAGTAACGATGTGATCCAAAATCTGGAGGCCTGCCGATACTTCCTGAGGTCAAACAGGCGAACCACACAGGCGGATCAGTAGATGTGCAGTAAAGTGGGAGGGTTCAGATCATAACTTTGCCGAAATAGGAAGAAAAAGTTATACGAATTCTTGCACAGGGATGTCTTAGTTGTTCGAGAGAGTGCTTTGTTACTCAATATCAAGCTTTTGTCCTAGGTGCTTAGCATGGGAGTGGAAGAGAAAATGCAACGATTGATTGTATATCTAGTATAGCGACATCGATCTCGCGAGAAGAGTGCGTATATAGGGACTAAGATGACTTGCACAGGTAGAGTGGATCAATGTTCCGGTCTGGAAAGCCTTCGAATCCACCCCGAAAGGACTGCACAATAGAAGGAGGTCCTACTTTAGGTGGCGCGGTCTATTGAATAGATACTAACTTTGTGTTTGTAACTGGAAGCAGCTAACTTATAACTGAGGTGTATGTGCGGGGCTTGTTGGTTGCGATACAGGTCATTTCCGATCATGTAAGCAAATAAGACTTCAAGATAATATTGCGTGTATGATGTATTTATGAACTCAGGGATATCAGAAAAATTAAGCCAACTTTTACAAGAAACGTTGTTAATACAGTTGTGTCTGTGTCGCTGTAGTCGTGTGCATTGGCATATGTATCTACCTCTACTCCACAATTAAATGGTACACAGATGGATCGAAAACATCTACTGGCACTGGGGCAGGAGTGTACGGGCCCAGAACTAGATACTCAGAATCACTGGGAATATTCCCCAGTATATTTCAAGCAGAAGTTCACGCGATCGAAAGATGCGCGCAATTCAACTTAGACAGGAAATATCGTGGGCAGGACATCGCGATACTATCAGACAGCCGCTATTAAAGCAATGACCTCGCATGAGAACAGATCCAAACTAGTATGGGAGTGTCTCACCAGGATCAACAAACTGGGAGAAACAAACAAAGTAACTCTCTACTGGGTACCAGGACATGTAGGAGTAGAGGGGAACGAAGCAGCTGATGAACTAGCTAGAAACGGATCAGACACGCCGTTCCTTGGACCGGAACCCTTCTGTGGGATAGGACCCCACAAAATAAGGGAAGACTTAAGGAAAGAAGAAGAGAACAAATGGGCCAAACATTGGGACGATATCCCCCAAATAAGACAGGCAAAGGAACTTCTGGGGAAATACAACCAGAAAAGAAGCAGAGCCTGCCTAAGAGTTAGTAAGAATCGGCTTCGCATCTTGGCGGGCATGTTAACAGGTGACTGCATACTTAAGGAGTACCTTAGGAAACTGGGAATAGAGGGAGACGGACACTGCAGATTCTGCAGGGACTTCGCAGAAACACCAGCGCACCTTCTTATGGAATGCGAAGCACTGATCCACAAAAGAAGGAATCACCTTGGTGCCTACCTCCTATCAGAGACGGATTTACCTTCGCTGGATCCATTGAAGATACTCCGGTTTGCTGTAGCAGCTGGACTGGAGGAAGTGCTCTAGACCGAGTATATCATCGGCTAGAATCTTAGTAAGGGGGGCACAATAGATCCTTTATAGGTCGCAGTGCACTTGCACCTTTCAACAATATACATCTATCTATCTATCTATCTATCTACCTCTACTCGTACCTTAGGTTTACTATGTTAAACTTAATTTGAATCAAAGAATAGCAGACGTCAAATGTTTACATTGAACTTAATGAAATTTGATCGCAGATGTAAATATGTAAGTAACTAAAGTCATTTTTAATTAATTAATTTAATACGAAAACAAGACAGCACATTGTCCTTGCTTACGCACGTGCTTTTACCAAGTGATCTTGCATATCAATTCGCAAGATTCCACCGCATGTAATATAATGTATGTACGTAAGTTCAGTACATACGAGTACATAATTACTTCTAGACCTATCAATCCCATGTTCCATGTTCTTTTCCCGACACTTATTAACATTCCTAATTATACTCGTAAATAACAAATCTGTAAATCAAAGTAAACTCATAGTAAGTAGCAGTGTGACCAGAGTGGAATGTTATATGGCACTATTCTTCGCACTCCTAGTGTCTCTTGGCTGATTTAAATTGTTTTCTAACCCTAAATTTCAGAGCGTTGAGATCTCTGTTCCACCAGTGTAACTTTCGGTCGATAGACTTATCTCTAATCTTGTTTCTAGATTCATATATAGAAAGAATCTGAAGTCGGTTCTTTGAGTTAATTGGGCAAGGAGTTATTTGTTTATGCTATGTGCGTCAATAAGCATCTGAATAACTCTGAGGGGAGGCTCCTGTAAGTGTGTTTGGGTACTTTATTCAGAATTCAGTTTCAGATCTGAGAGTGAGGTCTCGTTAGAACTATGCCGATTGAAAATTGAGTTGCAGACTACCTAGCTAAAGTTAGGCCCATAACTTTCCATGCAACGAAGTTGCCAGAAGTAGGATAATTTTCACTGCTTAAAGTTACTATGTACAAGGTGGGCCAAAATGTATCACCCTATTGGTAGATGCTATAACTTTTGCAAATGGCAGCAACTATCAGTCTTGTTTTGATATTTGTGAAGTAAACAGATGCAGAATATATGCCAACAAGCCATGGAACGCTATAGTCCTCGTGACTATTTTTTTACGGAGTAATTCGTCAGTGATTTTGGCGCAACGTGAATTTCGGTGCAGATTTCCCGGCCCTCCTACGGATACATAAACAAACAACATTTGCTCTTTTGGGGCACTGAGAATCCACATATCATTCACAAAGAGCCATTATCTACTCAAAGTCACTACATAGTGCGCCAGTTATGCCGGAAGTGTCATCGGGTCTCATTTTTTCGAGGACGCCGTAGGTAATACGGTTACTGTGACTGACAGAACCATAATCAACGAACTTTTATTGCCGCAAGTTGATGAATTGGTACTGGAGGACATGTTGTTCTAACAGGACGGTGCAACCGCACACACAGCTGGGCGCGATAATGGACATTTTGAAGGATGCATTTCCGCGTCGCCTAATATCTCGTTTTGTTGATTTGCACTGGCCGGCAAGATCGCCCGATTTGACCGCTTCAGTCACGGGTTCTATGAGAACAAGCCACAGACTCTGGAAGCTCTCAAAGAGAATATCCGACAGAATGCGTGAACTTATCGCCCGAAGCTCTCGCCAAGAGGATTGAAAATCCGGTAAAAAGAGCCCAAATGGTCATCAACAATGGCGGCGCCTACTTTTCCGATATCATCTTCAAAAAGTAATCAAAAAAACCTTGAAATATTTAAGAAAAAAAATTATGAAATGATATCATTTCATTTTAAATATTGTATATAGCAACACAACATCGGGTGAGTGTTTTTGGATCCTGTATATTGTAAATTATAAGAAGGTTGAGGAGAGACTTCTTTTGTTGATGTTGCCTCAAATAATATAAAGACGCAACTGAAGATGAATTGCGTGTTTTTAGTGAGACTCCAGATGGCACTGGCAGTGATTTGTTAAGCATATTTTTCTGTGAATATCCTCGCCTGTACAACAACTAAGTTTTTCCAAAAAAAATATGCAATCGAAGGATATTCTTTTAATTATTTATATAAATAACAAGATGAGAGCTGGAGCTATTGCGTATCAATTTACATGGTTTATGGCATGACATTATATCTTTTGGATGAGTATGATGTCCAATTCGTTGAAGAACCGCTGGGATACTGCCGCCTATTAGGATTTAGGAGTTTGGGACTTTTTACACCACTATCTTGTGTTTGAGCGCTGTAATGATCAACTGATTGGCGATTCGACGGATTACACAATTGTAAATCTACGACATGTTTAGTGAAATGGTTCAATGCACTGAAAAGAATTCCTTCTTAATTTCCATTGGAAGGTTACAGAAATGCTCGATACAATATCAGAAAGCTAGTTGCTAACCAAAATAACGTCAGAACGACTTGAATAATTTCAATTAATTTTAAGTTAATTTTATCATTTAGACCATTTATTGGGAAGAATTTTATGCCAAAGTAAAGGTTTTCAAAAGGGAGCACAGCAGGGCGTTCAGCAAGTTATTAAATAAATGTTGTCTTCTCAAAAGTGGAAAAACATTTCGCTTATTCCAGGTCTTCCCTTTATTTATGTTATAATTTCAATTTTTTTTTATTCATTAATTTTTTTAAATAACTATTTTGAAAATTTTGCTTCGCTAAATGCTGATAAAAGCCGATAAACAACCGATTTTCAAAAATTGCTCATAATTTCGTTATACGATTTCTTACCCAGTAACCGGGAACGCCATCTTCTGGCGTATGGCTCTTCTTATCCTTTTATTAACCATTGAAATATACAATGCGTACCTGTGTGTACATCTTGTATTTCTCCAACGTATTAACCTTGCTGCTGAGTTTGGCTGCGTTTGTTTGCAGACCTCAATGGCATTGTCAAGGGTGCTCTATTTAGAATCACATCGTTACTGTGGCCGAACGTTTTCTGCTGTTTCGCATTTGAGTGATCCAGTTATTTTTTTTTCTGCCTCTCATTCGAACTTCGCTTGGAACTTGAGTCCCTACCCTATGGCTTTTCGGACAGGATTTTCCAACGATCTTCTTTGTAGATGACAGTACCAGCTGATGCGTTCAGCTTAGTGTGTTTCGACAATTTATTTCTTTACATGAAGGCTTCCGCACTTCCACTTATGTAGATCTAGTTTTGATACTCTCGTTAATATCCGTAACATTTTCATCTCCGTCGCTCTGTCATATAGAATAAACCTTTGAGTTAAAGTTACATTTTTTGGTCCCAAAAAATTTCAGAATTTTTTCCCTCCGTTTTAACCGCCCTACACTCGCTGGATGTATTATACAATATCGTCATCGCAATTTCCTTGCTCATTTACGATTGAGACGAAATGTTTAAATTTATTGCCTTTCGGAACGATAACTTCGTCTAATAGAAAATCTGGGATCGGGCTTATGAGTTCATAAAAACGAAAATGAAAATATTCTGTCTTCGTGCGGCTGACTTTTAAACCGTTATCTTCCAACGCCTTAATCTCGTCAAAAAATCTTGCACAACATTGAAAAGGAGGGGACCAAGGCGACTGCTTTGGTGCACTTCTCCAGATATTTCCACCTTGTATTTTACTTTCGTTTTTTCGTCTCGTATCGTATCACTCTAACGTACGTTTCCGGTAAAGCTTTCTCCAGATTAATAAAGATGTTGTGCAAATCTTTCTAGGAGTCGTGATATTTTTCCATTATAGTACGTAGTAGCGTCACGAATTTTTTTTTTTTTTTTTAAATATAGAAGGGAGGGCCATCAAACAAGCCCTGGCAACTATGAATGAGCTTAGCATAACCAATTGGCTCTGCAATATGCTCGCCACTAGAAACATTAACTCCACCACCGGCAATAGTTCAATAAGAAAATCCGATACCAAGGGGACTCCACAGGGAGGCGTCATATCACCATTTCTCTGGGGTTTAGTCATCGACGGGATATTTAAAGAATTAAGCAATACAGGCATAAGCGTGTCAGCTTACCCGGATGACGTGGTTATTTTAGTCCAGGGCAAATACCTAGACAGATTAAGTGAAATGATGGAATTAGCTCTTAATACGAGTAGTCTCAGTAAATGGGCTAGAGAAACTGAACTGGTTACTGATCATACAGGAAAGGGTTCGCGAGGCTCATAATGTTTTTTTCATCTGGAAAAGGCCTGCGGCGAAAAAATGGGACCTGAAGCGAGCAATGATATACATCATGATAGTGAGACCCTTTCTTACGTATGGGGCTCTTGTGTGGTGGAAGAAAAAAGAAACGAATACGAAACACATACGGGATATAATTACAATGCTACAAGGAACAGCCCACATTGCCATAACGGGTGCTCTATGCACAACGCCTACGGCTGCACTCGAGATCTTTCTGTATCTTTTACCACTAGACCTGCAAATAAAATTTCAAGTGGGCAACAGCGCGCTTCGGCTCACCAAAATAGCTCTTTTCAAACTAGTAACGTGGCACATAGCGGCATTCTCAGGGAATCATTTCCCAATATGCCTGACGAATCGGAGGATATCCTCGGTACCTTAGACTTCGCCACGCCATACGAAGTAGTGCATCCTTTTACAGAGGATTGGCAAATGAAGAGAGTCTCTGTCCACAACGAGATTGCAATATATACATATGGTTATAAGACCGGAGAGGTTACGGGGTAAGGTATATAGTCGAGAGATACTCGTATTAACCTACTGGTGGCCCTGAGACTTCTGGACAGATACAATGTGTTCCAAGCATAGGTTCTAGCTGTACTTAAAGCTGCGGAATTACTTGAGATGGGATCAATATCCGATAAGAATATCCCCATCTACATTGACAGTCAGGCTGCGCTCAAGCCGCTAGAGTCTTGTGTCACTAAATCTGAGATCGTCATGAATTGACGCACAATGATGAACCATGTCAGATTATATTAGATACCTGGACACTGCGCTATAGAAGGCATTGAAGAGGCCTACGCGCTGGCCAAAAAAGGAACATAGCTCTCACAGAGGGACATAATTGGTAGCAATAAACCACAAAAGTGTGTGGCTAGGGGAATTATTCGTGATATAATCATTAACATGGCTAATGTAGTGTCCTAGGCCTTGTGGCCTGTGTGAGACCACCGGAAATCAAGCCGATCATAAAACTAGAAAGATCACAGCGAAAAACAGCGATAAGAATACTGCCTTCTAAGGAAGCTTGCTATGAGACTGGGTTTATCAAATACGGACGTTTGTAGGTGACCTACATGTCCCACAGGACATTACACATATACTCTGTGAATGCCAAGGCATTGCCAGGACAGGGTGAAACTACCTTGTAAATTGCTTTTTCGATAACCTAGAAGAGGTTAAGTCTCTGAACCACAATAAGGATATTTTAAAATTCTACAGGAAAATTAAATGTATGGGAGAATTGGTTTAGGTCTTTTGCCGGAAGGTTCCCTAGTGATCGCGATGGGCCTACCTTCGCTCAACCTAACCTTACCTAACCTAACGTCATGATTGGTAGAAATCTGAAGATCAAAAGTGTTCATGAAACCAATATTTGCGCTGTGCAATTGAAATTTTCTTATTTAGCAGTTTCCCTGTTGGTTTCCTATTCCCTATCTTTTCTTTTTTCAGAAAACTACCCAATATATTGCATGAATGACTTGAATGAGATAAATCCAAACATTAGTCGGAACTATTCGTTTAGTGTTAAAAGTGCAAAGAAGCATAAATTACTTTTTACAGAAATGTTTGTAGAAAACTTCTGGTCACACTGATATTTACAAGCGAAAATCACAGTGTCCAGACATATCCACCAACCCCAATAGTCGATAATTTATTAACTAGCAGATGCGTATATATCCATTGAACAGAACGAGGTGGCGGCGTTTAACATTCTAACACTAAAAACCTAGTCATAATGTAAACGTAATTACACTATCGAGGGTACTCATCTCCCATATCATTATTTAACCTCATAAAATGAAGAATGTCGGTCATAGTGATTACCTTCAACGCCAGCCAAGCAGGCGTCACAGTCATTTGGTTCTTGCGCTTGTTGTAGTTTTTTTCTTTAACATTAATGCCACAGTTTCGAGTTCACAAATTTGATGAAATTTCAAAATCTGTCTCTTATTTACTATTCGGTTGCTTCTAATGACATTCGCAGTACCGCGATGAGCAAAAAAAGAAAAAGAATCTGCTGAGTCGTGAAAACCCAATCAGTTTCGTGGGTATTGTCATGTTCGGTGTTGATTATGTTTTTTAGTAACGACAAAAAGTCAGACGTGTCAAGACGATAAGGTTTAGTGGTTGGCCCACCTCAAGGTGTTGAGCTAAGACGGCAAATCAAATCGGTTACGTGTTTTATTTTTAGTAACATTTTTCAAATAAATATACTTTATCTATATATACGTTTTTTTAAGTTCAAAAAAGGACTCTCGAATGGACTATTGATTGAAAGTGAAAGAAAGAAAACAAGTGTTCGAATTTATCACCTAAGTGAAGGTTTAGTAATTTAATTTATTATTGTCTTGCACAAGGTCATGAAAAGCTTCGGATAAACATGGAAACATTGGATTTATCATGGGAAAAAGCATTTTTTTTTTTTAATTTTAATAGTGTATATCGGTGTTTGTACAGAATCCTCCCTGGGCTATATAATACGTATGTAGTGTATGGTGCATGTATATGTTTCAGAAAAATAAATGTATGTATGTTGAGGACAATATAAAACTTAGCTTCCGTTACAAGCCAATCGTTAACATATAAAAATAACTGCTTTAGATGCTGTAGATATTTAGATACATTCTTTTTCTTCCTATTTCGGCGAGGTTATGATCTGAAAACAAGCGATCATAACCCTCCCACTTCACTGATTTTCTACTGATCCGCCTTTGGGGTTCATCTAGACACTTAGATACATTATTTAATAATTTTACAAATCATGCAATATTTTTAAAAATCTATAATTAGTATTGTTTACTGTCATTTAGCGAAGTAAAAATTTACAAATGACATGCATTATACAAGATTTTCGAAATTTAAAGAAACATTTCTCAAAAAAGTAATCTTTCTTTACCGATTGCGGTATTTTTTGACTCAAGAGGCAGACTACATGTACCTGGATCTGATATAGAACAGAAATGATAGATATATAGAGAAAAAATTGTGAATAGATTTTAAATATAACCAAATTCCCCATTCAACGGAATACTACGATACCTGAACTCTTCCAATTTAGCATTATTATCGTTGTCCCTACAAGACGAGGAAAATACTAACTTCCATTTCTTTGTACCTGTCCAATCCTGATCAAAAGAAGATTGATTGGTGCCGTGAACTAAGGCCATATGAACTAACGCCATAATGGCGTTAATTCGCTTTCAAATACGAATTAACTCCACAATCCACTTATGGCTTTAATTCACTTTCAAATGAGAACTAAAGCCATCACTTAATGTGAACTAACGCCATATGGTGTTAATTCACATTCAAATATGAACTAATGCCATAAAATGTTTTTGAGCTCTGAAGCACAGCCAGTGCAATGCAACAGTTTTGATAAAGCTTTATCAGTCCAATGTCGCACCACGATCGACTCACGTTTAGTCCACAATGGACTTTTGACCCACCTGGGCCAACAGTCCACAACATTTAGGGCCATAGCTCCACAATCTTAAAGAAGAAGTGGGCTATAAGTTCAAAACTAGTCTTATGACTTATATGGCGCAGGGACATAAGCTCGAATTTTTTTTTTGGGACTTATGTCCCACCCCATCGAGACATTAAGTCCAACATTTTTTGACGAAAATGGGACATAATTCCCAAATTTTCGGAGAGTTAATATCTATTCAAAAAACTGTGGATTTCCATTAGGCGTCGTATTTCAATGAATATAATATGAGCGCAGGGATCAAAATTTTTTTTTTGTCGAAAATGAAGCATACATAAGTCCACAATGCATAAAAAGTGAAATGTGAATTTGGTACACACTCGAAAATATGAAGAGGTAACCTGCAATAACTAACAATGTATATTTCTTAATACATATGTATATCGACATACATAGATGCATACATAGGTATACACATTTTACGGCGCATAAATAGAAAGGTAGGAATAGGGGGGCATGCTGCCCCTCTGCAACTCCCTTGCCTGGGGTCACTGTTGGATTTGAGGTGGGTGCGAGGATGAGTGTATGTAAAGTTCCTTTATGTCCATGCTTCTCACCCAACCTCGCACCCACCTCAAATCCAAAAGCGACCCCAGGCAGGGGGGTTGCAGGGGGGCAACATGCCCCCCCATACCCACCTCACTGTTTACACGCCGTAAAATGTATATACCTATGTATGCATCTATTTATATACATATACATCTATTTATATACATAGGTATATACATTTTACAGCGTATAAATAGTGAGGCAGGTATGAGGGGGCATGCAGTCCCCCTGCAACCCCCTTGCCTGGGGTCATTGTATAAACCTCACTGTTTATACGCCGTAAAATGTATATACCTATGTATGCATCTATGTCGATATACATATGTATTAAGAAACATACATTATTAGTTATTGTAGGTTACTTCCCTCTTCATGTTTTCGAGTGTGTACCAAGTTCCCATAAGAAAGTGAAGTTCATCCCCACCTTTATAGGTGAGATATAACTTCATATGACTTTAATTCACATTCAAATGAGAACTTAGGCCACTTTCTAAAACGAACTAACACCATATGACTTAAGTTCTCATTTGAAAGTGACATAAGGCCATAAATGGATTATGGCGTTAATTCGCATTTGAAAATGAATTAGCACCATTATGGCGTTAGTTCATATGGCCTCAGTTCACGGCACCGAGTGTTTCACTTCGCGGCTCTTATCTTGCCTCTACAACTTGGCAAAACTGACGTCAAGTGCATCTTCTATTTTATTAAAAGCTCCGATCGTTCCAATAAATCCTCTAAGTATCTCAAATTAGGGACAGTTCCTTACATAAACAACTAGCTCTAGACAACCCTAACCCAGTCCGCGCTATCACTAATCAGAACATCATTCCATGTTTCTATGGGACGTTCTTGCGTTGCGTTATATTATCTTCTTCTTCTTCTTCCTTTTCCCATTTCGGCGAGGTTTTAATCCGAAAACAAGGGATCATAACCCTCCCACTTCACCCCATTTCTACAGATCCGCCTATGGGGTTCGCCTATTTGACTTTAGAAAATATCGGCAGGCCTCCCGATTTTGGATCACTCAGTTACTGAGGCCAATGAAATGCCGATGTCCTCGCATTTGTCTGATCGAGGCGTTTATATGCGTGTCTTTCTTGCCTCGCGATGTCTTTGAAAGGTTCATTGATATTACCTTTTTAACAGGTTTCAAATGATCTCTTCTTTGAACGTGGCAATACCAGCTGAGCTGGTCGCACTCTATTTATCGTAAGATGGTTTCCTTGACGTGAAGGCTTCCACGGATCTTCAAAATTCTTATTCGATCAAATTTTGTCACTCATGCGAAACATCTTCATCTCAGCTGCCGTAATTTTACTCTCATACTATTTACACATTGTCCAACATTGTGAACCATATGTGAGCGCTGGATGCACAACTGCGGTGTAGAGCCTTCCATTCAACTTAGGTGGCATTTTTTTGGTCACAGAAGATAGCGAATTTTTTCGCCATTTCATCCACCCTACGCTTAAGTGATGATTGATGTGGTCATCACAGGTTGCTTTGCTTTTGAGCATAGATCCCAGATGTTTGAACTTTTCGCAAAAGGGAAGCACTGTTCCTTTCAAATAAATGTCTGGAATAGGCCTGAGTGGATCAGAGAACGGGCAGCACAAGTACTCTCTCTTTTTTGAACTAATGCGATACCCATTTCCCTCCAACGTCCACCCACACATCAAGTGCTCGTTGCAGGGATATAGGCTCCTCACTTATGATGGCTCCATCGTCAGCAAAGAACAACTGATGTACATTGGGGTTCGTCACTTTACCTTCCAGCAGATAGTCAAGGACTGTAATAAAGAGCTAAGGACTTAAAACGCTTCCCTGGTGCACCCCAACTTTGATTAGGAACTCTTCAGTTACTCCAGCCGGGCATCTTAGTCTTATCATTGCTCCTTCGTACATGTCCAAGAACATCATCCTACAAAGGCAAATCCGTAGTCGTCCTAATACGATCTTCATGGTGTGTGACATCAGCTTGATGGAATAGTAGTTATCCCTTCCTTTTGTATACAGGAAGAAAGTCGCTTTCCTTCCATTTATTCAGTATTGGATCACCTCTTTTTTCAGTAATTTTCTAGGAAACACGAAAGAACCTGCTTAAGGAAATGTGTAGACATCCACCTACTATACAAATCGTCCATACAAATCCTACCTTTTTGAGACCGTTTTTCTTAGAAAATCTATTTTCATCGATTTGTGAACAGTAGCGACGCCGGGTTCTTAGCATTTATCTATACAAAAACGTCAATTTTCAGCTGTGCGATGGCCAAGGCATATCTTTAAAACATCTCATAACACGGTTACTGAACTTAGTGTGCGCAAAACCAATTGTTTCACGACTGGAGGCACAACTTGCATCATGGAACCAAAGTCCATTCAGATCGTCCAATTGCGGTCACAAAAGATCAGCTATCATGTCTCTGTAGCAAACTACGTTCAACGTAACCCGGTTGCCAGTTTAATTTTCAAAGAAGTAGGGACTATTGACTCCACCAAAAAATCCACACCATTATTATGCACTATTATTAGAAGTCGCGCGTTGAGGATGCATTGCCTTCTCTACGATCCTTCTCGGAACTTCAAATCCTACAGTTTTACTTGTTGACAGTCTTCGAGATAAAAATAAACTTCGTTCGAAAAGATGACCTTGCGGCTAAAGTTGACGTAATTTCCAACTTATTTAAAGATCACACAGAGAAGCGATGACGAAGCGGTTGATCTTTGCTTCAATTCTTCAGTGAACTGGACCTTGCAAGCAGATAACCCGAAGTCTTTATGCAATATTCTCTTAGAGAGGTGCGACTTATGTTTAGTTGCTGATTTCATGCGGCTTAATATGGCCAGAGTTGAAATAACGAGAGCTTAAGAAAGACAACTAAAGATAGGCAACCCTTTATTTATTTTAAAGCCGAATTTATTAATTCTGAAGCTGCAATATTTTTGTAAAAAGCTTCTAGTCACACTGAGTGCTGTAGGACTTGCCACTTCCAAGCATTGATATTGCTATTATTTATTAATGATGAGATATTCACAGAATATTATCTCTACTCTTGAAGGCGTAAAAAACATAGGTCAATCCTTACGGCGCGAAGATTCCAGGTAAGCATTTGGTATGAGTTAGGTTAGGTTAGGTATGCGGTCTGGCAGGGAAGTACGCTCTCTGCCACACTCAGGTCAGCATTGACCCATTGTGATACCTATGAGGGAAAAAATAATCCCTTACCCAATGAAACTAAAAACTATTAACTTAGTCACTTACTTCATTCCTGCCTACAAACCACCCTGATGATTTGATGCAGTTCAGCATATTTCCTGTCGAAACGCCGGAGAGCTCCTCGAGATCCTGGAAGAAATATTTACCAAGGAACTTTTTTCTGGAGTGTTGAAAACTCGGACAGTGGCACAGGAAGTGCGTAGTGTTCTCAAAAACTTCCTCATCACCACAGCCCTCGACAGAGTTCCTTCTCCGTCAGGCGTAGTTTCTTTAATTGGTACCACAGAGTTTTGTGACCCGTGATGATGCCCACAAGGGTGGAAAGGGATTTCCTATCTTTTCGAATGATTCTCTCGGTCCTCCTTTGTCGAAGGATGGCCACATCTTCCTGATGATGGCACAAGTTACCATGGAGTTCCATCTTGTGTTCGCCTCTTTAAGACTTTATTCCCTGCAACGAGATTGAGTGTGTAAGGCGAGATACACCCAGGGGCGTCAACTTGTTTTAGTAGGGCTGGCAGAGCGATACATTGTTCTGTATTCCAAGAACCCTGAGCTCTTCTCGACAACACTTGACTTCACAAGCTTCGATTTAATTTCTATGGCAGTAATCGCTTTTATAGCTGCCTGGCTGTCGATAAAGATGGTGATACCTTTTGGCGGTATTGCCCTTACCGCAGACTCACGGGCGGCTGTTGCGACTGCTAAGACCTCTGCTTGGAAAACGCTGCTGTGGTCTGGAAGTCGTATGGATTTCGATATACCTTTGGGGTCGGAGAAGATGCCTGATCCTACACCAGTGCTTAGTTTTAAATCATCTCTGTAGATGGCTATAGATTCGGCATTAGGTATATGACCGCTTTTCCATTCTTCCCTGCTAGGATAGGCGGTAGAAAAAGGCCTTACAAAGTCTAAATATGGCGTCGTGTAATCCGTTATGGGCACGAGGCCAAAGTAATCATATATGTAGGATCTTCGAGTGACCTGTTCTATTTGGTTTCCAGTTTGCTGACTGGCTTATTCTCATAGCATTAATGACTGCTGACGTGCGTATAAGGATGTCTAGCGGTAGCAGGTTGAGAATAGCCTCGAGTCCTGCGGTTGGGGTTGTCCTCATTGCACTGTTAGTGTCAATGTAGGCTAGTCTTTGAACTTTTGTGATTGCCTTTAAGTTGGTATGAGTTAGTGAAACCTAAAACGCGCTGTAGAGGTTCCTTTTGGTAGACATTCTAATGGCCGCTGCAGGGTTTGTTTCTCTACACGAGATAATTCTCATGGATGGAAAATTTTTCTTTTCGGCAGCGGACCAAAAATAAGTTGTGTTTGTCTTTCCCAACTTCAAATATCTAGGAATTCTTATACCAACAATTCACTTAATAACGACAGATTCATGAGAGTACTCAAAAAATTCAGAGCTGCACGATTTTGCACAAATATTTGAATAATAAATAACAATAAACACTTGTCTGGTCGTTAATTAGCCTTTCAGATACTCGGATCAGTGATCCCATACTAAATAGGTGTCCAGTTAGCACCTTGTTAGCTAGTCAATTCCCACATCATAAATAGAGTAAACTAGGCATTAGTTCATTATTCATAATCACACTTCAGCTGTCAATATTTACCGAGTCATGGTAATCAAAAGCAATTTTACAATTTTATCAGACTTGCAAGTTGTAGTCAATTTGAAAACCATTACCTGGTTTCAAATGAAATCACGCCCGAGTGCACTTATCCTCATCAAATTTCAATAAAATTTCCTTCGCCAGGGAAACCTATGTACATACGAGTAGCACCGAACTTTGTGAACTCTTTCAATGCAACGTTGCATTTCTCTCGACAAACAGGTATTATATCACCGGAAAAAGATATACTTAAATCCAAACATAAAATTTATTTTTGCTGATTTGCAGGTACTTGGAATATGATCGCAGAGACCCAAGAACAATGTGACATATTTGTCATAACTTGATGCACGTTTAGAATTACGAGAACCTTTGTTTTAGCCGGGTATATGAGAGCCCCAAGGTGAAACTTAATGACACTTGAGAATCTTCTCCTTACATAACCTTGCATATGGTTGTTTCTAAATGAAGCCCTCTGTGTGAGGTTTCACATATCTTCAAATTGTAAAACAACAAATACGGTTCGCCTTCATTTGCGTCTCACTCAGTCGAAGTCTATTTGTGGCAATAAACCGTAAACAATAATTATGCTTGAAGCGGCATAAAAGTACCACGTAGCTAAGATACATTTGCTTTTAGCACATTGTTTACGAAGTTATTCAGCTTCAAGGTCCAAGCGTGGACTCATCTAAGCCGATTGATTCTTTGGACGCTTTTATCACCATCGGGAGTAGGTAAACACACACAGAGCGGACTCGAGCAAATTAATCACACTTAAGAGAGTAGGCTGTTTGCCTATAGACACAACAATGAGTTCTAAAGCAATTGCTAGCAGTAGGTATGTAGGTATGGTTACATATCTTATGAATCTGTTTGTGAATTCCATATTTGCAAAGGGGGTTTCATAAGTACCAACCTGATGTCTATTTATCGATCAGTGAACCTCTAAATTCGATTTGAGACGTGTAGTCAATTAGAGTCTTGCGCAGCAATTAGGTGTTACAAGCCTGTGCAAGCTATAAATAGAACCATTGATTGAGGATACATATTACCTTGTAGAATGTATGAGTTATAATGTAATACTTTTTTAAATCCGTGGTTTTGGTGTGGTAAACCGGTTTTGGTGAAGGGATTTCAATGCGGGTAATTAGGGTTTTCCTCGAGGCAGAGAAAACTAGTTAAGGTACTCGTACGTGTAACACAAAACGTGTCTTAACATCACGAGTATTTTTTTACTTTCGGAGTGTTCAGAAGATAGATGTTTTCAAAAACGTTCTGAGAAACTAACTACTTACGTAAGGGGGATGGAGACACAGCACACGAAAACATTGCAAAACTGAATAAGTCCAAGGTTCAATTGAATCAGAAATGTATAAGCGTGCATGGTCAATATTCATGTATTCGAAAAGCATTACGAAAACGTTCTGTCTCAAACTATGATTAAGTTCACGATTAAGTAAGATATTCTATAATATTTTTACTGTATCCATTGCTGACTGTATAGTTTTTGAAATCAGATATCTAAGACTAATTCTCTAAAACATCATCAATAGCAGCCCCTTCAGAAGTGTTAGGTCAACCGTCTGTTAAGTCGTCAAGTATTCAATATTTTTACCTTCAACCCCACTGAATACACAAAATCTTAAACATTGAACCCTAATTTCTAAGAGGATGCCTTTTACTAACAATTTTGCATTTGTAAATATTCTGCTACATGGCAGTGCATAAGCTCCTATTTTTGACATCAATTAAAATAAGCAAACATCTTACGACATGTAAGCTTTTCGTATTTACATCCGGTGTTCAGCAGTATTTTCCAAATATTTACAAACTTAAATTGTTTAGAAAAAGAGGTAAGAATTAATTATTTAAAGGAATATTCATAAAGATTTCCTCTAGAGTTATACACTAATGTTTGTATACATTATGTACATACATCATGTACCTATTTGACGTTAAAACAGATTTAAAGGCCATTTCGAAAATGATTTTTCTTTTTAATCGGTTGGCAGGTAAATTGCATTTCTTCTTAATAAGTTCCAATATAATCCCGTACAATCATTTTAACTGATTGCTTTTGCTTCCTCCAGAGGAACAGTGTGTACTATATAATGTGACTGTTTCAGACACCATTTTTGGTTGACCTGATCTTTCCGGTTGGGTTTCAAAGAAACTTCTGGGTACATTTTTTTTAAGGAGTATACTTTCTTAGCTGAATTGGTTATTTTATCTGAAAACCGCTTAATTATAATGTGCTGGGGATTTTAGGGAGATCTCAAGAACAAATGTTTCCATCGTACGTATAGACCGGCGTAGAGTATAGAAAATATAGTCTGAAATTTATCAGAATTCTATTGAGTAAGTAGGGTATGGGAGTGTGGTTCTAAAATTCTTACATCGTTCAGAGGTAGTCAACTAGATTGACGAAATGTTTAAGAGCAGAATAATCAACTCCGAATTAGGCGAGAGCATCGTAAAGAAAACAGTTACAAGAGGAACCCCGCAATGAGCAGTAGTTTCTCCTTTGCTCTGGCTGCTTGTCGTTAACGAAATTCTGAAGATTCTCAAAAGCAGAAGATTTAAAGCAGTTGCATACGCAGACGATATAGTTATCAACGACCGGTGGCAAATACTTACCTACAATCAGCAACCTCATGGAATCTGCACTAAAAGAATTGTCCTCCTGGCCAGAACAAAACGGTCTTAGTATAAATCCGGCTAAAACTGAACTGGTTCTGTTTAAACTGAGTGGAATTCCTCTGAATCTCTCCACAACAGCTAAATATCTTGGAATCTTGATTCGAATCTCACCTGGAAATAGAACACTGAAGAAAGAATAAAGAAAGCGCTTTACGCATTCTATGCATGCAAGAAAACCTTTGGTAAACAATGGGGTCTGTGTCCGTCCGTGTTTTATTGAATCTACACAGCGATTGTCAGACTCATCCTTACCTACGGAATTATTGTATGGTGGTACCCAACAGACAAAACCAGCTATCTTAAAACACTCACAAAGGTACAAAGATTAGCATGCTTAAGCATAACAGGAGCACAGGATCAACACCACAAGCGGGTTTAGAGATGATGCTAAATATTCCTCCCCTAGATGAGTACATACGATGCACAGCTGTCAAAAGAGCGATTCGTATCAAACAATCGGGCATATGGAAGCAAAGCTCCTATGGAAATGGATCTGTACTCAACATGTGTACTCGTAATATAAACGATCTCAATAGAACAACAGATTATATCATACCCTATATAGACTTCGAAAAGAACTACTCCACTTTTATTCCCGAAAGAAAAGAGTGGGACTCCAACACATTAACTAATGTACAGGATATCCAACTCTACACGGACGGGTCTAAAATGGATATCAGAACTGGCTCTGGAGTTTTCTGCGAGTTACTTGAAATCAACGACTCATACAAACTCTTGGATGACTGTAGCATCTTTCAAGCTGAGGTCTTCGCCATTGACAGGGCTGCACAGACTATACATAGCAAAAAAAAACTAGATCCTTCTAAGATTAACATTTTCGTGGATAGTTAAGCGGCAATCAAAGCACTAGACAATCAGGAAGTCAGATCACAAACAGTTTCCAGATACCGTAACACGTTGAACAGAATATTCCCAGACATAGCAATATAAAAGAAAACGAGACAGCAGATGAACTAGCCAAAAAGGGATCAGCATTGGATTTTCAACACACTCGGATGTCAGTGAAAACTCCAAGTGGTGAACTGAAAAGTAAAATAGATCTAAAACCAAGAGAACTGATTAACTCCGCTTGACACGCCAGAAGCGACTGTGTTATATCTCGCAGCTTATGGCTGACAGTGGATGAAAACAGAACAAAAAAGCCTTTTGGCGATGAATAAATCAGAGATTCGCATTTTGACAGGTGCGCTAACAGGACACTGCGCGATAGGGGTAATAGCTACTAGATCAGGCATCAACACACCCGACCACTGCAGGAGCTGTCAAGATATTGGGGAGACAAAACCATCAAACACCTGATATGCTATTGTCCAAATCTTCAAAACCGCCGCCTTCGTCATATGGGGAACAGGTTTCTTGACGATCTAGGGGATCTCATACAAGTCCCATTCAGGAACATGAGAGGCTTCATAAAGAGCACAGGCTGGTTCACAACAGAACCGACCGCAAGATAATTTTTTAAGTATAGGTTCCACACTACAAAGGGAAACGCAATGGACCGAGTGGCTCCCGTAATAAGCACTTAGGTGCACTTCCCTCCAACCTAATCTAACCTAACCTACATCGGTCTTATTATAATCGTAATACTACAATTTTAGAAGTTCGCTTTGGAAATAAAATTAGTCGGATTGAGTATAATATGGTGGGTATAGAATATGGTGAGGTAAACTAATATTAATTTTCTCTTTTTTTAAACTTGGTGGGCGGCTATGTGTTTCATGATTGTCGGTCCAAGTACCAACCAACGCCATTCAATTTTTCTAGTTTAATATTATTAATGATGCGATAATACGGCACCACTGAAGGTTCACTCAACACGAACTACAAATCAATGCAAAAATTATAGAAAATGTTCGTTCTCTCTATTTCAGAGACCACCCATAGAGTGCGCATACGCTGAAACCTGAGTTTCGACCCACTAAAGCAAAAATAATTCTTCCCTATACCTTCTCCTCATTTCCGACTCACGTCAATTACATTAAAACATTCAAACTTTTGCTTACTTAGGTGGCGCTACAGTCCGCGGTGGACATAGGCCTCAACCAACAAACCTCTCCAGCCAGTCCGATTACGAGCAAGTTGTCTCCAATTGCGTACGCCAAGTTGGTTGAGGTCCCTCTCCACTTATTTACGCCATCCACCGCGAGGTCGTCCTCTACTGCGCTGTCCATCCGAAATGAATTCGAAGATTTTCCGGCTTGGATCATTGGGCTCCATCCGCTCTGCATTACCCAGCCATCTTAGTCACTGTATTGTATCTCTTCTGGCTTAGTCGATGTCCTTGCATAGGCCGTATGGTTCGGCATTGTACCTTTTCTTCCACTCACCGTCTATGCAAACGGTACGAAAGATTACTCGAATAACTTTTCTCTCAAAGGCCATCCTCATCTGATTTGGAGAAAGCCCATGCCTCTGCGACATACAACAGGACAGGTGTGATTGGTGTCTTATAAACACTTACCTTAATAGTTCGAGATAGGGCTTTGTTACTCAATTGCCTTCTTAACCCAGCGATTGACAGAGTGATTCTTCGTTTGATCTCCCCACTGGTGTCATTTGCGGAGCTCACCATAGAGCATAGGTAGATAAAGTCCTTTACTACCTCGAAATTATATCTGTCTATTGTGACGTTCTGTCAAAGACGTCGATGTTGTGTGTCCTTTTATGTAGACAGCATGTACGCGTATTTCGTTTTGCTTTCATTGACCGCTAAGCCCATCTTCGCTGCCTCGATCTCAATACTCGCAAACACCCCCACTGACGGCCCGCTGAGTTCTTCCGATTGTCTCAATGTCATTGGCTAAGCTAGTAGTTGTACAGACTTATAAACGATTGTACCTCCCGTGTTGGCTTATGAGTTTTGTACAATTCTTTGGTACATAATAGCACGTCAACTTGTCTAAGACCTTTCCTGACATCGAACGGTTCGGTGTTGTTCTTACCGACTTTGATGGAGCAGCGAAAGTTCTCCATCGTCATCCTGCACAGACGAATAAGCCTGGCATGGATGCTGAGACTAAACATGGGGAACTTTAATATCAATGAAAATGTGATGCGTATCGATTTTATATTCATGGGTTTTTTTCAATATCTGCCGTAGCGTGAATAATTGGTCAATGGTGGGCTTTCCCGGGCTGAAACGGCACTGATAAGAACCGAGGTTTTAGGCATTCACATATCCGGCAGACAGGATCTTATATGCAATGAGAAAACAGAGGGTCTCCTTTCTTCAGGGTCGGACAAACAATTAAACTTTTACTGTACAGTAAAACAGAACGCGGGCCAGCCGTACTGGCAGAGCGCGTTGTTTCCAGTCGCGGTCAGTGATGTCAAACACAAAGTGGACAGCTTTCAGCGTTCCAGTTATTAAAGTTATTTTCTTCAGAACACATCGGTCGCTGTGCAGCATTAAGGAGCAGTAGTTCTGATGAAGACGAACTGATTCTCCTTACTCTTGCATCGAAGAAGAGAAGAAAGTGAGTGCATGAAATAAATTAAAAAAAGGAAAGATTGTGATCAATTCCATTGTCATTGTAAAGAACTCAGTTTATTCGAAGATCGTTTCTTTTGTTATTTTCTTATCTCCCGAGAGCAGTTCGAACCAATGCACAGTCTCATCGCTACGATGATCAGTTTTCAAGTTTTTTGAAACACCTTTGTAATCGACGGGCAGATTCACTTGTCTGCACCGCTGGCCCGCGTTCTGTTTGACTGTACCTTTACACGTAAGCTAATATTAGACGTAAGTAATTTAGAAAAATGGTCTGCGCTACATGACCTCTTTTAATTGTAGCGTTACCTCCCCATGGTCATTGATAGGTACTCGTATTCGTACATTCGAAGGTAGTGTGCGGGGACAAATTGTGAAAATATAATTAAGATTTCTGGTTCAAAAAACCATTTCCTACATAGGTAATTGGAGCCCCTAGAGATAACGAATACATTTTTACTTTTTTTCTAAAAATCATTCAAAACTTTGTCAAAGATGCAAATAAATCTACAATGGGTTAAGAAATGATCACGAAACTACAAATTGGAGAGAGAAAAATTTCAATCTCGTGAAAATTCTAGAAACCAGAAACTTCATATACTCATAACACTTCGTATAGGAAAGAGCCATGTGGACTTAATTTTTCATTTTCCAAAACAGGCTGCCAAAACAATGCTCTACATAGATGGAATTTTTGTATAGACTTTTTCATCATCCAGTTGCTACTGGATACGATAGAATACTGAAACCTTACACACTTTTATAACATCAAAGACGAGGTCTTTTTACACTGCGTTCTCCCTCCGGGTTGAATTTGAAGATTCTTGAAGTTGGTGTGCTGGTATACATTTACTTAACGTATCCTAGCTATCTTTGACGCTGGATGCGAATCTTTCTGACTAGGTCGATATAATTAAATAAAAATATAAATATAAATCTTCTCCTCCACCCTCCGTTAACACAAATAGGACCAAAGATCACTCGAAGTAGTTATCTTTTAAAACTACCAAAAATCTGCAGTGCGCTTAACGAAATTTTCAAAATTATGATAAGTTCACAATGATATTTTTTGGAAAGTTTTAGGGGATTTTATTGTAACATTTTCCAATGAAAGGGATGACAATATTATAACCACCTGTAGTAGAGTTTTGATGAATTGCGAAAGATATTATCTGCACACCAGACTAAAGGTTGATGTATGTTTTATCTTTATCCGAGCTCGAATTTGCCATTTCAAAGCACACCGCACTGACACAACAGCCTCTTTTGGCTCCGTTCAGGTTAATCGGTAAATAAGGCTTTACGCATCTCCTTCCACCTTAATTACTTACTTAGGTGGCGCTACAGTTCGGGGCGAACCTGGGCCTCAACCAACAAACCTCACCATTTAGCTCGGTCTTTAGCTAATTGCCTCCAGTTGCACACTCCAAGTTGGTTGAGGTCCCCTTGAACTTGTGCGCGCTACCTACGGCGAGGAGACCCTCTACTGCGTCGTCCGTTCGGTTTAGATTTGAAGACTCTGCGGGCCGGAGCGTTGGCGTCCATTCGCTCTACATGTCCTAGCCATCTCAGATGTCCAATACGCAGTTTTTTTGACCAGGTCGATGTCGCTGTACAGCTCGTATAGTTCGTGATTGAATCTCCAAAACCCGTCAACGCAAACGGGACCGAATATCTTACAAAGAAGAAGTCGCGAAGCGACCAAGGATATCTTCATCCTTTTTTTAATATAGTCCATGTTTCAGCGCTGTAAAGCAGGACTGTGGTGATCAGGGTCTTATAAAGAGTCTCCTTAGTTGTTCGAGATAGGGCTTTAATGTTGAAACTACTCTGAAATAAATAAAAAAACAGCGATTGGCAAGAGTTATTCTTCGATTGATTTCTGCACTGATTTTGTTTGCTGAATTTATAGCAGAGCCAAGGTAGACAAAGCGCCTTACTACCTCGAAGTTATGGCTGCCCACTGTGACGTTTTGTCCAATTCGTCGGTGTTGGTTTTCCCTTCTTGTTGACAGAATATACTTGGTTTTGCCCTTGTTTATCGCCAAACCCATTCCTGCTTCAGTGCTTGCAAACGCACCGGTGACAGCCCGCCGAGTTCTTCCAATAATATCTATATCGTCGGCGTATGCAAGCAGTTGTACAGACTTGTGAAAGATTGTGCCTCCGGTGTTGGCTTGTAAGTTCCGCACAATCCGTTCAAGTACAACATTAAAGAAGTCACATGTTGCGTCAGGTCTAAAAGTCTGGGTGAGGTCATTATCGACCTTGATGGAGCAGCGAGCGTTCTTCATCGTCATCCTGCACAGACGAACAAGTTTGACAGGGATGTTAAAACTAGAAATGGCACTACAAAGCTCTTCTCTATAGATGCTGTCATAGGCGGCCTTGAAATCGATAAAGAGATGGTGAGTATCGATTTGGACTTCTTGTTCTTTCTCCAGGATCTGTTAAAGTGTGAAGATTTGATCGATGGTGGTCTTTCCTGGCCTGAAACCGCACTGATAGGGGCCAATCAGGCTGTTGATAAAAGGTTCCAGGCGTTCACACAATATCGCGGAAAAGATCTTATATGCGATGTTGAGCAGACTGATGCCTCTATAATTGGCGCAGTTGAGGGGGTCTCCTTTCTTGTGGATCGTGCAAACGATGCTGAGATTCCATTCATCAAGCATACACTCGTCTGACCAAATCATAGAGATGAGTTGCTGTATACACTCTACCAATTCATCACCAGCTGCCAGTTCGGCCGGTAAGCCGTCAGGTCCAGCAGCCTTGTTGGATTTCAGCTTGGATATTGCTATCCTCACCTCGTTTTGATCAGGTGGACGGAAATTTTGACTATCATCATCTATGTTTAATGGTTCATTCTATCTGACAGCGGGACAGTTGATCTACTTTCATATGCATGTACATATTATACATATATGTTGCTTCAATTGCGCATGTGAAATTTTAAATAAATGAATAAAACAGCTCTTTAAGTACCAGGGGCTATCTTCTCGCAACCAACCAAGTTGTGCGCGCTATATTTTTCACACGAATGAAAGGGACCTGCTGTTTAGTGCCGTTTCCGAAGGGTATATTGTTTTGCGAAGCTTTTTGGAGACAACAATAATCTCGGATGTTTGTCAGACGTTCGCGAGAGGTGGGACGACGAAAAAACGTTTTGGTTTTTTCTGGGATTCGAACTTGGAACCTCACGCGCAGTGGTCCAACATGCTAACTACTTACGCCACGGCGCCACCAATTTGAAATTTAGGCAGACCAAATTTTTAAAACTAGTATCGCATGTGGTCGAAATTCGACCGAGGGAAATTCACCTAACTTAACGATTACATACGCACATCATTTTTTTTCTTCACATCAATGCACAGTACCTTTCGAATGATATATGTTTCATCCCTCTCCTTTTTATAATACAATATAGTAAATACTAAAAAAACGTATCTTTAGGATATATCTGAATTGGAGCTATTTTGGAGAAAATCTATTTTTTTTAAGTAATAATTTTGCAAATTTTTACCACTGAATCATCTTTCTAAAACTAGGTATGTAGTTGATTACAACAAATATTGCTTGAATGTTGGTTTTGACAAAATCATCTGATAAATAGCCAAGGACTAGCTGATTTTCGAAGACCCGTTAATAAGTAAACTATCATCGTATGTTTTTTGAGAAAAACCTAGTCTATCCAACCTGGTTTTGTTTCTATCCGTTTTTGGGAAATTTTTTTTTTTATCGAATTGTAAGTAAAGTACGCCGTGGGCGCCGTGGCGTAAGTGGTTAGTGTGTCGGATCACTACGCATGAGATTCCAAGTTCGAATCCCAGAAAATACCAAAAAGTTTTTTCACGGTCCCACCTCTCGCGAGCGTCTGACAAACATCCGAGAGTATTGTTGTCACGAAAAAGCTTCTCAAATCGCCGTTCGGAGTCGGCATTAAACTGTAGGTGTGAAAAATATAACGCACACAACATAAGTGGTTGCGAGAAGCTAGGCCCTTCCTCTTTAAAGAGCTGTTGCGCCAAATATTTGTAAATATTTGTAAGTAAAGTACTGTTTATTTTGAAAAATAATGATAATTCTGATTTCTCCTCGAATTCTTACCCTGCTGACTCTAGGTATGTAGTTAAAAGCAAATTAGTTTAGTCATTTAGGTTGCAGTCCAACGTACATACACACATCCAGACAAAAAGACTTGAGAGACCAGTTATTTTTAAATGTCAATATTGATCCAAATCTCCACATCGAACATTTTAATGAAACCAATACTCACCTTATAGCTATAGTTGGGCAAGTAAAAATTGCACATACTACGAGGGCAAGGTGAAAAGTTCTCGGCCTGACAATGAAAGACTGCGATTTTCAGTTAAAAAATTATTTTATTTTTCTACATAATCTCCTTTGGCTTCAACACACTTATTCCAGCGTTTCTCCAACATCAATATTCCTTCTCGGAAGTGAGAGTCTGGAAGGCTGTGAAAATATTCATCTATGGCCCTCTCAACTTCTGCATTGGATACGAAGTGCTTCCCAGAAACGAATTTCTTCAAGTTTGGGAACAGATGGAAGTCTGAGGGTGCCAAATCAGGTGAATGGGGGGATGGCTGAGCAAATCGTACCCCAAATCCCGCAGTTTTCCCATCGTCAACGCACACTTGTGTACAGGTGCATTGTCCTGGTGAAAGATGATTTTTTTCTTCTTCAAGCCAGGCCTCTTTTCGCAAATTTTGGCATCCAGCTGGTCAAGAAGGTTGGAGTAATATTCGCCTGTAATTGTTCTGCCTTTCTCAAGGTAATCAATTAACAGGATCCCTTTCGCATCCCAAAACACACTGGCCATGACTTTTCCGGCAGATACGATCGATTTCGCTTTCTTTGGCGCTGAACCACCGGCTTCCATCTACTGCTTCGACTGCTGTTTCGTTTCTGGCCTCATGTCTCATCCATGGTGACAAATCGCCGCACAAAATCGGTCGGATCCCTATTGAATCGGTCCAAAGATTGCCGCGAAAATCGTTTGTGCATTTGCTTTTGATCGGCATTCAGCAAATGCGGCACCCATCTTGCGCAGAGCTTTCGCATCGCTAAGTTTTTGTGCAAGATGTTTCGCACCCCCTCTTCCGATATACACACAACCTCAGCTTTCTCACTCACCTTCACTCGCCTATCGTCAAACACGATATCATGCACTTGTTCGATGGTTTCGGGTGTTGTTGCGGTTTTTGGCCGTCCTTCACGTGGGTCATCTTCGAGGGACGTGCGACCACGTTTAAATTCAGCTGCCCACTTTTTAACGGTTAACATGGAAGGAGCAGAGCCCCCGTAAGCGTTTGTCAACTTTGGATGAATTTCCTTAAGGGTTAACCCATCCAAAACGAAGAATTTTATGACCGCACGATATTTAAGTTTATTCATTTAAACGAAAAACACGCAAGACGTCTACTGCAGAAATTCGTGTAAGCAAACTACTTGAGAGACCAAGTTGAAACTTGTCATACGAACTAATAAAAAGTGCACCCAGGCAGGAAACATACATTTTTGCTAATTGGAACGCTATCTCTGCGTCAGGCCGAAAACTTTTCTCCTTGCCCTCGTATATAGACAGATAAACAAGAATTATTTCTTGGACCGGGTTAAGTCGAGGTCTGTAGCTTGATCATATGGCTGGAAAAATTGTTCGCTATATTGATGATGATTTGCCTATGATATCGGTTATAGGAAAATGCTGTGAATCGGAAGCAAAGACAAAAACTAACAAAAATCTCCCCAGTTATCTGGACGCCACCCCCGGAGTTTCTCTGAAGCATAAACAACTGAGCTTCAAGCCGCTACACCAAATGTCTTTCTCTCCCTCTCTCTATCTATCCTTTGCAACGAACGCACTGTGTAGATATGTTAAGGGTATTTATAACCCCTTCAATGGGCCCAAATTATAAAAAAAGAACCAAAAGATCATTCCATTCGAAAAAATTGTTGGTCAACATTGAGTGCCTTACATAATCTAATGTTGCTCACCTAATTTCTGTGAGTTATACCAAGAACATTGCCTCGACCCTTAGTTCAATCTTCCTTATAACAGGTCAATCAAGGTCTCTCATAAATCGATTCAGCCTCAACAATCCTATAGGATGACGCAGTATTGCTCTTCCATCAGGCATGATATCCTCGTAAACCCGAGGTACCTAAACTTTATACTGGCGGAGTCTAACCCTTGCATTGATTAAACGCCATCTATCCGAACACACCGGTTATCTGCACTTTGCATATAAAGACTGAATGGCCCTTAACGGGGAAATGCCAATCCCATACTCGTGCAGAACACTCCAGGGTTTGCTCGAAGTCCACAAGACAGCTGACTTTACTCTGAGAGTAAAAAGACACTTAATGGCACGTGAGATGATCTGGAAGTATTTTATTCTCACCGGCAAATTTGCCAACTTTTAGCATGATCACCATAGCGACTTCCTCTACCGTGGGGCTTTTTTTTCCATGTCACGGTGGGGAAAATAATTGTACCAAAATTGTACGATCGTGTCACACCTGAACACACCTAGAGCGTTACAAGTGCCAACTTCATTCGGATACTTAAGGGTGAGTATTAACTCGTCTCACGAGCATTTTCATGACTAATTCTATTTATTTACTTTGCGAAAACCGCAAATAATTATAGCGCAAACCTACCTAGAACAGCACTTAATCTCTAGAGTAGAGCCGGGGATTCCTTCGCACCAAAAAAACCTCGTAACAATAACAAGCTTCCGAAGTAATCCTATCCAATACCTCTCTGATCACGCAGTGTGTGGTAATTGCAGATCCCGGTCGAGCTAATTTCTTTCAGCTGATGTTTATTGTTAAAGTCTTCCAATTAAATGACTTTCCGTGATATCATTCTGTGTACGGAAATGCCCCTATTTGCTTTTGCCCTATGAAGGCCCAACGCAAATGTATTGCCCACAGACTAAAAAGTAAATATTTTCTTAGCGCCATGAGTCTTACTTTATTTTTGCATTAAGCGATTGTTGCTCGAAGGCACTGTTGAACCCACCAACAAGGCAACAATGAGTAAACTATTACGCTAAGATGGCAGATAAGATATACCTCCCAACCATCGGCTTAATGATGAATTTACACATTAACCTCAATTATGGGCGAGATTTTTAGATGTTTTTGTTTTCAGTTCAGCTTGGGTACAGCAGGTTGGCTTGACATCTCAAAGCTTCGCTGTAACTGGGCCTTGGAGATAATGGAGTAGGTACCTCTACCTATTTGTCGAATAAGGTAGTGGTATACATAGTTTTTTAAAGTGCTGAAAAAAAAGGGAGGAAATGTGAACGATGATGTTACGAGTGTGCATAAAATTATGCTATTTACATAGTTGTTGGAGTGTAATTACACTTAAGTGAAAGTGAAAACTTTGTTGCGGAAGGCGGCGTTTTTCTAAGAGATTCCCTAGAGGAGACATTATTTTTGCTAAGTATGCGATTGTGTTTACTGTTGATTGCAAAAGCTTCCAGTTTTGTTTCGTGTAGTATGGTACTTTTCTACTAAACCGCTTACACACTTTACTTACCGCTTATGAATCTGTTTTGTTAAGTGATATCTGCAAAGTAGAGTTAGATACAAATCGGCAGTATAGTTTGAAGTAATTTGTGATTCCGAAAATTACTTCACGAATGTAATTTAAAAGCCACTTGGAGTTAAAAATTCAAGTATGTACGGTTCATCAAATATTTGCACTGAAGAGTACCGCGAGAAGGGTTTGCTAAAGAAGAATCTGCACTCCTCCTTTGTATATTCAAATGCAGCGTTCGTTACTATAGGTAGAATCTCGGTATACAGGAAAATAAGCACCAAATGTCTGAAGAAAGGTTATAAATACTGGTATCGATTAGATACAGTATATATATATATAGCTAGTCGTAGAGCTCCTGTGATGGCTATACTCGTATATGCGGTTCTTTGTACCCGGTTAAGCTGCAGCCGTTATTCAGCCGTTGTATACCCTGTATTTGACAGTACGTCTGAAGTTGGGCTTGAGGTAGAACTGATATTCGTTCGAAGCATGACGCATATTGCGGGTGAAATTTTGAAGGAAAGGAATGTAACTGGCTATTTCGCTGGAGCATTAATTTTTTATAAGAAAAAAGGAAGACGATGTTTAAACTAGACTATGGAGCTTCAATGTCTCCATCACTTATAAGTTTTAACAAGCGATTCTTTATCCTATGTGCAGAACGGCCCTGTGTGCACCAGTCCAGATATGGGAGTTATATCCCAGCTTTGGGCAGATAATTGCCTTCTAAATGAGGTCAGATCAGACGGGATAACATTTTCTGGGCCCCTTTAAGAAATCGTAGACATTTTGCAGCGTTTTTGTCGACCTCGAATATGTGATCGTTTCACCGAAGATTGTTATTAATGCACATACCGAGAATAGCAAGTCTTTCGGATTCGGTGAAGCCAGTACCATTCGTGGATAATGGTTGAGGGCCTTAGTTTCGATTGAGAGACAGAAGACAGCTTTGTTTGGATGCATTATACACACATTTTGGACAAAGAAGCCTTGCGCCAAACTCTGGCAAATGTCGTAGAAATATATAGCACAACCATCTTTGTTTCGCCGAAGTGATGTAGAGATTGGTTATACTTCTCGCTGAGATATGCCATCAAATCACCAGTGGCCGGTTGCTACGAAAACCGTACTGTCGGCCATTAAGAAATTTGTTTTCGCGAATCAAGATATTTCATAAGCTGGCGATTTATCATCGTTTCCATGACCTTGGAAAGAAGGAACCTTACCTTACCTTGTTCAGAGCATTTTCCATGATCTAGCTAATCACGGAAGGAAACATTTGTGACACTAAGATTACCATGTCATCCGCATATTCGACTACCTTGATTCTTCTTTGTCTAGTTTTAGAAGAATTTTATTCATAACCATAAGCTCATAGTAGGAAAAATAATACAGCCCTGAGGTATTCTTCTGATGGCAAATTTTGTTATTTGGCCATTTCCTTAAGTTGCATGAATAATTCAAGTGCTAAGCATAGAAACAATCTATTGAATCAGGCAGAAAATTAGAAATTGCATCTTACTTACCACCTAAGTAGGTGGCGCTACAGTCCGGGGTGGACCTGGGCCCCCTTTACTTGTTTGCGCCACCTACCGCGAGGTCGTCCTCTACTGCGTCGTCCATCCGGGGTGGATTCGAAGAATTTCTTGGCGGGAACGTTGGGCTCCATCCGCTCTAAATGACCCAACCATCTTAGCCGTTGTGTGCGAACTCTTCTGGCTAAGTCGATGTCCTTATATAGGCCGTATAGTTCTGCATTGTACCTTCTCCTCCATTCACCGTCTATGCAGACGGGACCAAAGATCGCTCGAAGAACTTTTCTCTCGAAATAACTAAGGGCATCCTCATCCGGTTTTGTCAAAGCCCATGCCTCTGCGCCATACAGCAGGACTGGGATGATTAGTGTCTTAAACAAAGTTACCTTAGTAGTTCGAGATAGGGCTTTGCTACTCAATTTCCGTTTTAGCCTATTGAAACAACGATTGGCAAGGGTAATTCTTTGTTTGATTTTCCCACAGATGTCATTTACGGAGTTCACCATAGAGCCTAGGTAGACAAAGTCCTTTACTACCTCAAAATTATATCTGTCTATTGTCACGTTCTGTCCAAGACGCCGATGTTGGGTGTCCTTTTATGTACACAGCATATATTTGATTTTGCTTTCATAGACCGCTAAATCCATCTTTGCTGCCTTGAACTCAATACTCGCAAATGCCCCATTGACAGCCCGCTGAGTTCTTCTGATTATCTCAATGTCATCGGCGTAAGCGAGTAGTTGTACAGACTTGTAAAAGATTGTACCTCCGGTGTTGGCTTGTGAGTTTCATACAATTTTCTTAAGTACTCGTACAATGTTAAAAAGATCGCATGATAACGCGTCACCTTGTCTAAGACCTTTCCTGACATCGAACGGTTCGGTGATGTTCTTACCGACTTTGATGGACCAGCGAGAGTTCTCTATCGTCATTCTGCACAAACGGACGAACTTGGCAGGGATGCCAAGACTAGACATGGCTCTGGACACGCTATCATAAGCGACTTTGGAAACGATGAAGAAGTGATGCGTATCGATGTTATATTCATGGGTTTTTCCAATATCTGCCGTAGTGTGAAAATTTGGTCAATGGTGGACTTTTCCGGCCTGAAACCGCACTGATAAGGACCTATCAGGTTGTTTACGATCGGTTTAAGGCATTCACATAATACGGCAGACAGGATCTTAAATGCGATGTTGAGGAGACTTATACCTCTGTAGTTGGGTCAGTTCAGAGGGTCTCCTTTCTTCAGGATCGGGCAAACGATGCTGAGGTTCCATTCATTGGGCATACTTTCGTCCGACCAGATTTTACAGATGAGCTGGTGCAAAATTGCATCTATTACTACGTAAAAGAGAAAACGTTTGCTTGTAACTCTTTCACTTAAAAACTCCTTATGGGATTGCGATGGAAGCCTTACCAACAAGTCAGACGTTGTATCCGGAATAGGTTAGGTTTGGCTGGTTGGACACTTAGAACAGTAAAGCTCCTTTGTGATGCCATGAGGACCACTTAGGGATTAATAAAAACCAACCGGAGCTTTTGATAAGGCGATGGATTCTCACCTGAGGACGCCAAATTGCCGAGGTCATCAAGGAAGAGGTCCCCTAGATGGAGCATTCTTTTGTGCGATAGTGCTGGGCATGTGCATACTTATGCGACGAAGGATGGTTTCCTCCTCCTCCTTATCCCTACAGCTCCTGCAGAAGTCGTTGGAGGATAGGCTAAGGTTTATAAGACAGTGCCCAGTGAGGACATCGATAACGCAGCTGATCTATGATCGCTTAAACTTAACCAACTCGACGTTACATTTCTGGTTTAGCTTAGACCAGATCTGTCTCGAAATGTTACATGTTGAGCCGTTCTCCCATCCGTAGTTGGTCTTACTAGTAGCGTTCAGCTTTGGTAGATGCTTACATGTAACGAGGGGCATACCTAGGGCTTGTCTGTCAGGCAGAATCCTTAGAGTTCTACCCTGTCTGGCGAGGTCGTTTGCCCTGTGGTTTTCTGGAATGTCCCTGTGGCATTGGTAAATGTTGAACTGCTCTGTCATCTCCGTAAGAGGCAAACGAAAATTTAAGGTGGCAGTTGAAGTGAAGGAACACGATTCCAGGATATGTCAGTGAAAATTCTAATATCCCTCACAGATAGTACATTTAATTTTAGCCAGGACAGGGCTTCCTTAATCGCCATGATTTCCGCCTGGAAAACGCTGCAATGATCAGGGATGCGGAACGAGATGCACAGGTTGAGCTTTTCGGAGAAGGTACCACAATCTACCCCACCTTCGGTCCAAGAGCCATCTGTAAGAAAGCGAACTGAACTGCCATCAACAGGGAGAGACTTATACCATTCATCGCGTTCAGGGATACTCGTACGGAAGTTACGGTTAAATTTCCGTTTCGGCGGGGTTTATTCCGTATTTTTGTGAAGTTGAGAAGATTAAGGATCGAAGAAACGCCAATGTGATAACTAGAGTACTGCGAGGAGGCCTTTAGATGGATGGCCGCACTGGCAGCAATCTGTTTGCCAAAATTCGGAATAACGTTTGGATGGCTTGTATTGGTTAACATAGCAGAACTATGGGGAAATTGTTAAATTTGGACTGAAATTTAAAGTTTTAATGAAACTACGCATTTTTATTTCGAACCCCACCATCTTCCCTTCCCAACCGCGCGAGGGGACACACTTACGCGCGCGTTATCAAGATATCGGTTTATAAATTTGGCAATTGTCCGATTTTAAAAATTTCACAATTTCCTCTTTAAATTTATTCAAATTGTTTATGTTCTTTATTTCATTCGGGAGACGATTAAACAGTTTCAAACATTTCGGTTATGTGGAAACCTATGCGTTGGACCGTTGGACCATTGCTCACTTCCTTTACAAGTCCTTTCATTTTTTTTTCCGACAATGATGGTGTATCATCCCAGATATGACATATATAAGTTTCACTTATTCTAAGCGAAAGAGGCCTTTCGTTAATTTGACGGAAGACAGGCAGCGGAAATTAGGTAAGAGCTGATCCGCATGACCAGTAATTCTATACGGTGATGCCAAAGCAAGGTACTACTTAGGTCGTTCGTCTCCTAAGGAATCACAGCATAATACGTTTGAGCGGAACAAGCGTAGATCGCTGTTTAAGTTGTTCGGAAGGCTCCTAGAGATCTTCAGCAACATACTGGGAGTAATAAACTAGGCAAACCCCCCAGGCGGATCAGTAGAAATGCGGTGAAGTGGGAGAATTGTGATCCCTTGTTTTATAATCATAACCTCACTGAAAAGGAAAGAAGAAGAAGAAGACTGGGAGTAATAAACTGAAATGCAATCTTTCGACTTGTTGTTAACAATATTGCTTTCCTTTTAGGTCAAAATGTGATTATTTTCGACAGTTTTGGTTCAAAATTTTTCCGTTTTTTTTATGTTTGACATTAAGAAGATGCTATTGTGATGATTTGGAACTGTGATTCCGTAGACGTTTTCTTTCTGGCAAAACACGAAACACTGAGTTTCCGTCGCATTAAATTGAATCACGGAATGCTTATTTATTTCACTGTCATCTATCACGTAGGCTTACGCAGAAGGGCTCAGCACCGAATTCAACTTGCTCATTGTCGAGGACGTTTTATAGACGTTAGCTATTGTGCAATTCGCTAAGTGCTCGTTGCCAAGCAGATTAAGGCTTTCTAGGACTAACAAACACTGGAGTTAATATATATTTCGCTTACTCATTATGAACAGTCTCGGTGTTTTCTGTTTTTTGAGAGTTGATGACAGAGTGGTTTAAAGTTCAAAACGAATTTATGTGCTAAACCTAGTTAATTGGATATTTTCCTCTGCACAAACTTTCGGGAAGTGCGAATGTATCTACAAATAAGTTCCTGCTTACTTGCTCTAATACTCTCTATTGAGGGTGCAGAAATAAATCCGCAGTCTCGACCTCTATGGATAATTGTTATAAGTCAAGCTTATAGCGTATGCAGGCCTTACAATACTCCTAGTTTATGACAGCACAATTAAGTTGTATAACAGAGCACAGACTATGGGCATATGTCTCAGCCTTGAGAATAATCTCGCAAAACCGAAAGACAAGCTTTTCAGCTTAGTTGACTAGAGGTTTCCTATTATTACTCCAAGTCGAAATTAGACACACATACGAGTACACCAACAACAAATGAATCATAGGCCTCCGAATGAATAACAGTTCCATTAGTTTCAACTCACAAATGAACTCCATTTTTCATTTTCTTCCCTCTCTCCATCTGCAGCCACAACACCAACTTAATCAATTTGTACTACAATATGTTCATCACGTAGCTTCCGTTGATCTGCAAATCAATCAAGATGTTGCATATAGACATACGTACATGAGTCTCACAACTTCTCTATCTTCTTCTACATCACCGACGCGCGCAAAAAAAGAAAAATATACGCGCATCATCACGTGCAATTTATAGTCCAGTGGAAGGGATCCTATAAAGTTAGTGACATACTGTCATCCCTTCTTAGATCACATTCACTGCTGCTTGTGCATTCTTTCGATCGACCTCGCCAATCGGTGGTCTCCAACTAGCCCTACAAAGTCTTAAGTAAAAAAAAAATTAAATATTTAAGAAACCACACGTTTCCAACTCGTCCAACAAGAGCGCGTGTGAATTTTCATTAACATCAGTTATCTAATTGCCTAAAAATTTTCAAATAAGCACCAACAATCGACAAATAAGAAAAAATTAAGATTACAACGAACAAAAACTCGTAATTATCGTACCTCGGACTGGGCCAACACTACCACCATCCAGGTTATGTAAAGTGAAAGCATCTCTTTCGCATCTCCCATCCGCCGAACCATCCATAAGCCGCGCGCAACCGAAATTCAATTCGAAATATAAGAAAAAAAAATTCGAAATTAAATTAACTGACAAAGAAAATAACAAATACGCGTAGAAAGAGAGAACTCCAGCATTGGACACCAGTGATCTCGCAATAGGTACAGCCACAACAGCTACAGATACACGGATACCTTTTGAATAAATTTTTTATTTTTTTTTTTTGTGAACTTCATAGACGCTGTATCTCAGCATCTTAAATCATTAGTGACCGAGCGTTAGACACATCTGAACTGTGTGGTGGTTGGTCTTGTAGTTTCTTGACTTCAGGTACTAGTCTAGGTCTATTTGGTCGGTCGGCCGACACGGGAGTCTTCTCGCAGCAACACGCAGTCTACTTGACGAACGAAAGTAAAAGTTCGGGAAGTGTAATTACTAGCCTCACCTTACCCAAAAAAAATACCAACCTTTGTTATCCGAAGCTTTTCACTTTTTTTTTCTTTCATCATCGCTCCTACAAAAGATACACAGAATTGTAATTCTTTTTATTTCATCGAAAAATCCTCTTAGTCAGCTCACCGGCAAAAGAGAAATCGGAAGTCAAAAAAACGTCTTAAAAATGGGTCACCTTTCCACTTCGGATCGCGTCAATACAACAGTGGTAACAGCGAACGGATGTGCAGTGCCCGAAAAGGATACCAACGGCAAGTTGCCAGTGTGCGATAAAAATAAGGGGGTTTGTGATACAAAGTTATCAAATGGTGGGGGTCCTTGCACCAGCAATGGAATCTGTGCAAATGGTAATGCAAATGGATTTGTGTCCAATGGAAGTGCGAAGATTTTAAATGGTGCTTGTGAGAATGGTGGTAATCAAACAGTGATAATGAGAAAAAGTGAAGTGCAGGATGTCGACAGCGATGCAACAACTGAAATCGATCCAAAAGAGCGTAACTATTTCGAACCAACACACAATGTCGATCTGGAGGAGTATACGAAAAATTTCAAAGGTGACAGGTTTTTAGGCATCCAGTTCGAGGCACCTCTCAAGTGGGATAAAATCATACAGATCTCACTGTTGCACTTGTGGTTCCTCTATGGATTTATTATTTTCGATTTGAGAGACTTCAATATATGGACTACAATTTTTGGTAAGTCATATATGAATTTCACATTAAACCATAGATTAAGTGTATCTACATTCAAATTCTAAAATATTTTAAAATTGACTAAATTTCTTTTATCAATTTTTCGTATTTTTATTTATTTTAAATATTATACAAAAAAATTGTACAGATAATATATATAATCATTCCTTGTGACACGTTGGATAGTTCGATAGAACAGTAGGTATCAGACGCGATTACACTTTGTTACATCAATTTCATATCCGAGATTAAGTTAAAATATTATTCAGCATCCATTAAAGGTATATTTAAAAGATTCATATAGATAAAAAGAACTCATCATACTTAATTGGAAAATTGTGGTTGTAAAAAAAATATACTATCAATTGATTTTCTAATACTTTTGCAGATCTCACACATTCTTTTGTGCCAAGTTACACTTCACGGAACAAAAGTTTTCACACTTTAGCTATAAATTGTTATTTAGTCATTTTGAATTGCTGAATGAATGACGACACAAGCATTTGCTAGCTAGCGAAGTAGACATAATATTGTTTTTAACTATTTTGGTTAAAAATCACTGAAATGGCCTTGAAGTGGCACAAGTTTAACGATTAATCACATGTTTAAAAAGGGCATGTTCGAGGTAACATGCGCCTTGAGTAATCGTAGGCGGTATCAGGAAGTTATTTCAAGCCAATAGATTTTTCTTCACCTTCCTTCTATTTGACGTCTTAATCGGCTTGTGTCGGATTTAGTGTCTAATCGATAAAAGATGTTGCAAGATGAACGTATGTAAGGCTTATGTGGAGATGCTTTTCATGTTATTTGTACTGGTATCTCAACTTCCAACTTGTGAAAGTATTTCGTTAAAATCCGGACTCTGAAGGTCCACATTTGAAAAATACAGCTCCTTACCTAGGGATGTATTACAGTGTAATTATTCGATCTAAAAGTTTTAGCTCAAGAAAGAAACTGGCCATTCGATTTACACATATTTATGTAAATACTAGTTGACCCGACAGACGTTGTCCTGTCTAAATTCGCGTTTTTCCAGATTTTTAATTTTACCAAAAACATAAAAAGAATTACGCAAATCCATCGTTCGAATCGTGAGTTATGGTCCCGAGTTCATACAAAAATCCGTGGAAAAAAGTTCTTTCAGTTTTTTCCAAATTTTCTAATTTTGCGCGCAACTTCTCCAATTTTTCTTTCTTACGAATATTAAAAAGAAAAGAAAAAAAAGGAGCCAAATCGGTCCAGCCGTTCTCAAGTGATGCTCTTACCAACAAACAGCATTTAATTTTTACTAGTACCGCTTGTGGACGAAATTCGACCTGGGAGAATTTACCTAACTTAGTGGATACATACGCGTATAATTTTTTTTTTTTCTGCACATCTATGGCACAGTACATTTCGAATGATATAAGTTTCATCCCTCTCCTTTTATAATAAATACTTAAAAAGCGTACGATAAGTTTCGTGTTCACGTATTAATATATAATACAATTTATATAGAAGATACGCATTTACATACACTTCCAATTTTAATTTAAGTCTCATTTCTATGCACAAAACTTAGTAATTGCTGCAAATAGTAAAGTAAGTAATTGAGTATATAAATTTTGAACAAAATGCTTCCTTGGCATATGTGATTTTTCTTATGATTTTAAAACAATACATGAGTTCATCCAGTTTCATTTTAACACAAACAAAATCGGAATATCGTCTTAAACCTTGGATAATTCGTACTCTTATCAAACAAATAAATTTAAAGCACAAATTAAGAAAAAAAATGTTTGAAACATCCATTGAATAATAACTTGAAAAGTCGTTTTAACAAGCTGTTGCACAGCTAGGAATAAGGAAATTAAAAACGCTCGGGATAGCTATTATTTTTAATTTTACATTTATTTTCGTAGTTAAATTTACAATGGGTTTAGTTGCCACACAATTTACATACAGAAAGTCGATATTATTCTTATATCTTTCTACTGGACTATTAGTTACATATTTGTATTTGAAGAAACGGCGTACGGATACTGAATTAACTCTGGAGGAAATTACTAGAAAAACCTTCAATTTAAATTAAAAAAAATATATATAAATAAATAAATGAATAAATTAATGAATAAATAAAAAATAAATATATAAATATATTATATAAAAAAATAAGTAATAAATAATTAATACAAAAATATAAAATAGGTAAAGAAATAAATTAAATAAAGAAGTAAAGAAATAAACAGATGAGTAAATAAATGAATAGATAAATAAACAAATAGGTAACTAATACAAAAATATGTAATACACAAGTAAGAAAAAAAGAACATAAAGAAAAAAAAATGAGTAAATATATAAGAAGTAATTAGTAAAATAATAAAAAGATCAATAGGCGAACCCCACAGGCGGATCAGTAGAAATGCGGTGAAGTGGGAGGGTTGTGATCCCTTATTTTCGGATCATAACTTCGCTGATAAAAGGAAGAAGAAGAATGAATAAATCAATATGGTAGGAATATGCTCAAGCATTTAATGCATGCACAGGGTGGGCCAACTACAGGTTTCTTTTTAAAAATGCAATGAAATGAACAAAATTAAATTTTTTCCATGTATTATGACTTTATTAGTAAGAGCCAGCATTCCCATTAATTATGGAATACAACGTTGTTGAAGTGGCTGCCTCGGCTGGCCTAGCAGTAGCGCATTCTATCACTCCGATTTTCCAAGACCTTGTTGATGGTTTCGGGCTGTAGCTCACGGATTGCTTGGATGATATTAGCCTTAAGTGCTTGAATTGTTTCCGGATTGTTGGCATAATATCGGTCCTTCACGGTTCCCCACAAAAAAAGCCCAAAGAAGGCCAATTGAAATCGCCAAGACGGCTGATAACACGATTTGGGAATTTGGTGCGCAAAAGACCGATTGTGGCATGGGTTGTGTGGCATGGCGCGCCATCCTGCATGAACCAGAGGTCGTCCAAATCCATGTCTTCAATTTCCCAGCCTCATTTTCGAAGAAAAACTGTCCAATGATGCCACCACTCCACAATCCGCACCAAACTGTCACGCCTGCTGTACGCAAGTTTGTGCAAAAAGTTCGTGAGACTGGTATCTCCAGACTGGCATACAGTGGGCGCATTGGCTTCTCGACAATAACGTGCGGGTTTTCCGAGCCCCTGGTACCAGTCTCACGAACTTTTTGCACAAACTTGCGTACAACAGGCGCGATGGGTGCTTCATTTCGGCCAAAACTTCTTTTCAAAAAACGCACTGTATGGGCTACACAGCACTCACTTTGGAAATAAGTTTTCAATATTTCCCAATACTCTTCAAGCGTAAAGCGACTTATTTCATTCCGCGGAGGTATGATACTGACTTTCTGTCAAGATTTCGAGCGGGAAAAAGCTGTCAGTGTCAAAATAACCTATTATTTAAAAAGAAACTTGTAGTTGGCCCACCCGTCATAAGGGAATTCTCAGAAAAAAACACGATTTTGCATAAACTTATTCGTCAGCTATCAGATATTAATTCAACATTAGCCTGGATATGGAGATCAGATATGAAGTGGTGTCTAGGTAAATCTAACATCATTTTAAGCTATTTATTTTGTGATACTTGTAACTTCAGTATATGGCAATTTGCACAATTTCCCCAGACTTGGCATCCATAAAGATGTAAGGACTGAAAAATTACTTTATGTATAAAGATTTTATTAGATTTACTGAGCAAGGACTTCCTGTTTATAAGCGGGTAAAGAATCTTTATTGCAATATCTACTTTTTTAATTGTGTTTAGTGTGTCTTTATTAAAGGTCAGTTTTCGATCTAAGTGGATTCCCAGATATTTGACACTTGATTTCCTGTCCACATTTACACCACACACGTTAAGATGATTGTTGGAAAGGTAACAACCCTTTCTTTTTCGACTGAAAAAAATTGATTGCACCTTTTCGGCATTTAGTTTAATTTTCCACTTGAACTAATATTCTTACCGCATTTTGAAGTCTGAATGTTGAGATTGAACTCATGCGATGAGAAAATGCCCATGTCATCGGTACACCATATATTGCTATTTTACAAGCTGGGAGCTGTGGGAGTTCAGAAATAAATACAATATATAGTACTGTACCAAGAAGTGAGCCCTGGGGTACGCCAGCAGGAATGTGCTGTGAGGACGATGCTTTACCATTTACATAAACACTGAAACATCTATTTGGCAGAAAGCTTTGAATTATTTTCACTAAATATGGAGGAAAGCCAAAGTTGATTAATTTGTATATAAGCCCATTGTACCATACGGAATCGAACGCCTTCTCAATGTCCAGTAGGACTAAACCCGTAGATTCACCTTGATCGCGGCTACTTTTAATGTGTTGGCATATTCTAAAGACTTGATTAGACGTTCTCTGGTGGCTTCTGAACCCAAATTGCTCGTCAGGGAAGATGTGCCTGTCATCAATGAATTTTATAAGTCTTCTTTTGATTATTTTCTCAAACAGTTTGCTAAGGCAACTAACTAAGTAGACTTATAGGCCGGTAACTTTCTGGCTTATCAATTGGTTTCCCAGCCTTCAAAGGGGTATTACTTTCGCAATTTTCCAAGTATTTGGAAAGTACTGAAGTCTCAAACAAGCATTCATCAGAAAAACCAGGAAACGTATTCCTGATTTTGGTAACACTTTTAGATATATATTTTTAATACTATCAAGGCCATCCGATTTCCTCAGCCGTAAACTTTTTACCGCTTTAGAGAATTTCTTATGCGTATGATTTCTTGAATGTATTGTAGAATCTTCATAGAGAAAGAATTTCGAGCTGCTTTCGGAACACTTATGTCAACTGCATCATGAATTATCTCCGAAAAGTTGTGCACAAGACTGTCAATGTGTTCGCTTCTGAAGATACGAATATGTTTTAGATTAGTTGGAATATTTCTGAGCTTCGACTTGATTTCTGACCGGAATCTAGACCAGTTCGCGTGTTTAAGATCTAAATAATATTGCCCTGTTTTTGCCTGTCTTTAAAATTTGTGGGCGCCGTGGCGTAAGTTGTTAGTGTGTCGGATCACTACGCGTCAGGTTCCCAGTTCGAATCCTACAAAACACCAAAAAGTTTTTTCACGGTCCCACCTCTCGCGAGCGTCTGACAAACATCCGAGGGTATTGTTGTCTCGAAAAAGCTTCTCAAATCGCCGTTCGGATACGGCACTAAACTGGAGGTCCCCTCAATTCGTGTGAAAAATATAACGCACACAACATGAATGGTTGCGAGAAGCTAGGCCCTGGCACTTAATGAGCTGTTGCGCCAAATATTTTTTTTTTTTTTTTGTTTTAAAATTTGACAGAAGACTGGGTTGTGGTCAAAACAAAATTCACATAAGGCAATTGGTTGAGGTAATAAGCTGGGTGAATTTGTAATGAAGATATCGAGGGTAGATGGAAGACCTCTCGAACCAGCTGAAATATTTGTAGGACTACACGGAAACAATACAGAAAATGGGAAAACATTTGACAGACTTGAATGTAAGTTACCGAACGCATTTGCTCTGATAGAACCCCAGTCCCTATGACTACAATTTAAATCACCACCTATAACATAATCTTCATTTCTGGCTAGCAGTCTCCTTAAATCAGAATTTAAATGTTGAGTTTTTTCGGTTGACAAATTGCCACCAAAAAAATATACGCAAAAAATGCTGATTGATCTGCCATTGTTTAACCTTACTTCTAAACCATAGCTACATATTATCATTCCAAAATACAAGCAGCTAGTGTGAATCTTAAGAAAGACTGGCAAGTCGTTAATATTTGTTCTAACAATTAACTTAAAAATGGTAATATTAACATTTCTGATCAATTGAAAATAGCAAACGAATTCAGCAAGTACTTTGCTTCGATTGGACTAACTTCTTTTTCAAGTATAATAGTTCGCAAACTTCTTGTAACTGTTGCACTAAGCCTGGTACTCAAGGCAATGATTACAGCTTCGTTTTAGAGCCTATTTCGTGTTTTGAATTGCTAAAAACTATTAATTCTCTTTCCAATTCCAATTCGCATGGAAATGATGAAATTTCGAATTTGGTTCTAAAGAAGATTGGACCTTATTTAGTAGATATTTTGTCTTACCTTTCTAATTTTAGCATTATGTCTGGAACTTTTCCCTCTGAACTCAAATGCGCTGTAGTCATTCCTTTATTTAAGAAGGGTAACAGGACAGACAAATCAAATTATAGACCAATTTCTCTGTTGTCTTCAAATTCCAAAGGCTTGGAAAAATTTGAAAAAATAATCGAAACGAGAACTATAATCTATCTTAATCATATAGATTTTTGTAGTCCTATGCAGTTTGGTTTTAGGACTAGCCTCTTCACTGCGGATGTTCTGTTTGACTTTTGCTCTATTATATATAAGGGGTTAGATAGGAAAAAATGTTGCGCTGGCCTTTTTGTGGATATAACTAAGGCGTTTGACATGGTTGACCATGTAATTCTCTTAGACAAATTGTATAAGCCTGGATTCAGAGGATACATATACAATTGGCTTGAGTCTTATCTTAAAGATAGAATGCAATACGTACAAATTGGAAGCAATATAAGCAGTTCAAAAAACAATAGCCTGAGGGTGCTCCAAGGTTCTGTACTTGGCCCAATTCTATTTCTTATATACATAAATTCCTTATTTTCGCTTCCATTCTTGGGTAAAACTAAACCTCTTGCCGACGACCTTGGAATTGCATATTGTTTAGTCAGTTCGTTAGATTTAATCGCTGACATAAATCATGGCGTTCTCTTACTAAGAAGTTGGTTTGCCAATCATAGACTTATTGATAGTAGCAAAACTAAGGTGGTGTTTTTCAGTCTTACTGAGCAGGAATACCCCGACTCAGATATAATATTTCATTCTCACGACTCGCTACGCAACCAATACAGACTCAAGATGTAAAACTTTCAACAGAAATGCTGACTTACGCAGCTTACGTAGCTGACTTCGGACTTTGTTGTAAATGTTCCTGCTTTTCGCACTACAAGTTACAGAAACTTTTACTCTATTGTTTCATGCAAGCTTTTTAGTACTCTGCCCTTGGAAATTCGGTCTATAAGAAACTTGTCCGCGTGTATAAAAGTAATGAAATCATGGCTTCTTGATTTTAATCACCATGAAATCGAAACCCTATTGCGTTATTCAGTATAAAAAAAAAAATGTATTTCCGCATTTGCTTAACCTACCATTTTCTACCATTTATAATACTTTTTGATTATATCCTTTTTTTGTTTGTTAAAGATTAATTATCTCTTTCTCACTTACTGGAATTTTAAAAAACATTGCAAATTCTCTTTATATACCTTTGTTCACCCCACACAAAGTATAGTTTATTATTATGTGTCATCACCTCTATTTTTCTTAAATAAAGATGTCACTAACTATTCTGTATGTATTAAGTGCATGAAAAATTGTATAATGTATTGTAAACTTTTTTCTCTGTGTACATATGAATAAAGAAAAATTGAATTGAATTGAATTGAATATCGGAACACCTTCTGGCATCCTTAACTCAATTCTGTCCAAACACCACCTAGTCGGTTATACCTTTTGACCACAGATATTTAAGAAATCGAAAACATCAGGTATTTTAATTTTGTTCACACAAGAAAGTCCAATAAAAGTTAAAGTGGCAAATTAAAGATAGGTATGTACGTATACATCAGTGTGATGCTCCTGAAGACCTCTATCGATTTTCAAAGCGGGTAATGATGAATGGTTACTGGTAGAGTAGAGGTGGCAAGTAGACCACCTATTTGCCTAGCTTTTTTTTAGCAATCCAAAATTGGTAAAGAATGCGTTAGATTAGGTTAGGTAGATGGATGCTTTGTGGCAAAAAGAGTCACTGCTTAGACACTGCACACTTAGACTAACAGTTCAGGTCCATTGCGCCCAAATTATTTAACCCTGGGAACGCTGTAAAGATGGTCCGCTGTTAGAACCACCGAGATAGCGATATGAATCTCAGCAGGCCCGTCAGTTCTACATTGCCTAAGTCCCCCAGCTCTGAGAAGAAGTAACTACCAAGTGTCCCCATTCTTTTAACGAATAGGGCAGAACAATCACACAGCAGGTGACGAATAGATTAAATTTCTTCTTCGACCCAGCAACTTCTACAATATTCGTTATGTAGCACGCCGAGTCGCTCCGCGTGGACGCCAATGGCACAATGCCCAGTCATTATACCAGAAACGACCCGTGCGTTATAACGACTAAATTTCACCAGAGAAGTTGATCCCTTCTTGCTCAAGGCCGGCCATAGCGCGCTGGCCATTGCACATGTTTCCAGATGAACCCAGCGTCTGTTTGCTCGACCAGTGGCTTCATGTTCTAATTTCTTCGTAAGGAACTGATTGGCGTTACTATAAAAGGGAGGGCCCTCGATAAGTGCAGCGCCGAAATGCGTTTCATTTCTTCTAAGCCAAATATTAGGTTTCTTCGGATTTTTACATGATGGCCTAAACTATTCTAAGCGAATTTTGAAAAGTGATTGATGACCTACGCCAATCATCAGGATTGACTTATCAAACTTACGTTAATTATATTTTAAACTTTGAATATAGAAAGTGCATTTAAATTTTCGACGGATTACAGTTGTAAGTCGATATTACTAAAAAAGTTTACAGGGAGTGTTCTTCATAATCGCTTTACCATGATCTGCCATTTGGAAAATGTCAAGTTGGACTATCAGTGACTGATGTATAAATGCATAGCTTAAGACTTCGCATGACTTTCTACATGAATATGCGATTTTGTACTTATTGTTTGACTATTTGTTGTGCTACAGTAAGGGAAATAATTATATCGGACAAGCATTTCTATTTGCCTTTAAACCAATAAAATAAAAAATTCTTTAGTAACACATAGTTTTTTTCAGTGTGCGTGTGCTAAGTAAAATATGGCGGTATTTTTAACTCTCTCATTATCCTTTTATTCTTTTTTCTAGCTTTTCTTTCGTGTGTTGTTAGTTTTACAGTGTGAAATAAATATAACAGACAAGAGTTTCAGTCATACGTTGAAGTGTTAAATACAATTTTAAACAGAACATTTAGTATAAATTAGGTTAAATCAGTATATTATTGGAAACATTTAGTGGGCTCAATTAATTTTTAATCAAACAAAACTTCTCTTTGTTAGCAACCAAAAGAAAATATCTAGGGGAAAAGCAATGTCCGTGGACGAAATGCTAAAAATTTAAAATTTTAAAACAAATAGTTTTACCATTGGAAAGATATTGGAGGAAGTACATCGAACTAAGCATACTGTTCAAAGTTTCTTAAAATATCCTCATAATTATGGCAAACATAGGAAATCTGGTTGCCAGTTGCAAATTAAACGCTTAGCGATTAACCAGAAAATCAGTCCTTCCCAAATTAGGCTTCAGTTATCTCTGCCAGTAACAACAAGAAGAACCCGACAATTATAAAAGAAGACAAATCCATTGTATATCAAATGCACTTGCCGACACCTACGCTGCTCCGACATAAGGAAGCAAGATTAAGTTTTGCCGAAAAAGATCAGTTTTGGATGATGGAATGGCAATCCGTCATCTTTAGTGATGACAAAGAGTGTAATATTGATGGTAGTGATAGGCGACTGAAGTATCGGATAGATAAACGCCGAGAGCGTGAAACTCGGCACTTGAGAAACTTCCAAGGAGGTTCTCTAATGGTATAGGTTGGTTTCGGGTACAGATAACTTGCTTACTACTTAGATCCTTTAACCCGTCGTGGGGCATAAGCCGTCAACCACGTCTGCGCGCCATCTTGTTCGAAGTTCTGCAACGCGTTTGAGCTGCCCCCAACTCATTCCTAAAGAGCTCGATTACTCCTCAACTGTTCTGCGCCACGTTTCCCTAGGGCGTCCCGCTATTCTGCCTGCCTGTGTGAGCGGATTCCACTGTATGGCGTATTTCGTAATGGAGTTATCTTCGCACTGTAGGGTGTGTCTGATCCACTGCCACTTTCTCCTTCGCAGAGTAATGTCTATAGGTGCTTGGCCCGTTCTCAGATAAAGTTGTTAGATGGAGATACGATTGAGCCAAAATATCCTTGAGATGATCTTTAACGATGTCCACCTTTCAAGTACTGCACCCATAAAGCAGCACCGATTCTACGTTGGAGCGGAACAGTCGCAGCTTGGTTCTTAAGCTAATAACATTACTTCTCCAGATTTTGGATAGTATTCTGAATGCAGCTTTAGCCTTTCCGATTCTGCTGCACACATTCAGTTCGGTGCCACCGCGATTAGCCGAGATCACACTTCCTAAATAAAGAAAGTTATCAACTTTCTCGACTTCCTGTCCGACAATGTTAAGTTCAACGTGGATATTAGAGTGCTGAGGGCTTTTATTTTGGCTGTGTTTATTTTTAGCCCCACTTTGTTTGCCCCAGCTTCTAGATTTTGGCCCATCAAATGAAGATTCATTATCTGATGTGAAAGCAGACCAATATCGTCAGCGTAATTTAAGTGTTTAAGGTAAGATGTCATAGTCCAACGAATTCCATAGTTGCCTTCCGTCAATGCTGCATGGAGTACATCGCTGATAACCACCAAGAACAATAGTGGCGACAATATGCACCCTTGACGTACTCCACTTTGGACTTCAAACTCCTCCGATACCTTACCATTGTGTAAGACGTGACACTTACCGCTCTCGTATGTAGCCTTGATAATAGCTATAAGTTCTTCTGGGATGCCTCTCGTGCACAAGGCCAACCAGATAGATAGCATCTCGATTACCTCGATTCAAGCTGTCGAAAGCCTTCTCGAAGTCCATAAACAGCAAATGTAGCGAAGACCTGTACTCAACGCATTGTTCGATTATGATCCGCAAGGTGTTTGGCCTGCCTGTTCGATGTCAAGAGTTGAATCTAAATGCTCTTTGATTCGTTCCAGAATTATTCTAGCTGTTATTTTGGCTACAGCTGGAAGAACGCAAATACTTCTCCAGTTTCCGCATTCCGTCAAGTACCATTTTTTCGGAAGCTTAATAATCATCCCCCTTTCCATTTCTGGGGAAATTTTTCACTATCCTAAGCTCTCCGTATTAGAGGGTACAGCAGGTCTGCCGATGTATTTGGCGCCGCTTGAAATAGTTTGGCAGGGATGCCATCAATACCCACCGCCTTGTTATTCTTGAGGGACTTGATTGCTGTTATTATTTCGGTTTTACTGGGAGGTACGGAGCGAATTCGGGAATTTTTTGCTTCGAACTGCTCATTTCAATTCGAGATCATACCGCCATCGTCTAAGTGATTTAGCACTGTAGCAAAGTGTTCTATCCATCTTGTGAGCTGGTTCTCATCCGATATCAGAAGGTTACCGTCTAGGCTCTTCACTAGGTGTTGTTTGTAGTTCCGACCACCAGTCAGTTCCTTAGTGATGCTATAAAAAGTCCTACTGTCGCACCTTCTCGCTGCGTCTTCAGCCCTTGAAGCCAGTGAGTTGATGTGTTGTCGTTTGTCACGTCTCACACTACGCTGCATTTCTTTCTTCTTCGCACGGTATTGGGCTTCTAGCTCGGTTCTCTCTACTGCTATGACTGCTGCAATCCGAGCCTTGATTGCTGTACGCTCATCGATCCGTCTCCAGTTGTCTGCAGGTACCCATGTGCGATGGTTTTTGTGCCTTTTACCGACATAGGTGCGTGTCCCTGCCGTAAAAGCATTTTTTACAGCATTCCAGTGGTCATCCATGCTCTCCTGCATTGTGCTGCTGATTGCTTCTGCTTCTAAGCCAAGTTGGTTCCTGAACAGTTGGCACACTTGGGGAACCTTGAGCCTGTCGATATTAAACCTGGTGTTGTTAAGTAAGTTTGAGCGGTTGCTATTGACGGATGCAGTACGAAGGCGTATATGAGCTAACATGAGATGGTGATCTCATTCTAGTCCAATGTCAGCTCCACGTCTGTTTCAGACGTCCAAGAGACAATTTCTAAAGCAACAACTGATGGCAATGTGGTCGATCTGATGGATGTTCTCTGCCTGTCAGTAAAGACCCAACTGATCTTGTGGCAGGTGCTATTCTTAAACAGCGTACCTCACCTTGGCTTTTTCGAAATGCAAATCTATTGCGCAGTAAAGCAAATCTACCGTGCTTTTGACATTTTCTTTAACTGCAACCTATTTTAAGCAAATCTCAATTTGCGTCATTTGACGGTATTTGAAACCTTCTCTAAGTGCGCTCACACCGCGATTTTGAATATTTTAATACTACTCCGTTTACATTCAGATTCAATTCTAATTAAGTGTTATGTAAACGTGGATTGGATTGGAACGTTATTAACTCAATTCAATCACAACATTTTCTGTGATTGATATTTTGCATGTAATCGTGGATTGCAAAATTGATTTTACCAGATAGAGATACGTCAGACAGCAAAAGCGGTGGTTTTTTCTCCGCGAAGAGTAGGTACAATTCCAGAAGGGGTTTTCCGTGCTAATTACTTTACCATTTGCATGCACTGTTTCCCTTTATTGTTAATAATTTTGTCATTACTGTCGCGTCATGAAAATAAAATGGCGGATAATGGTAAATAGCTTGGCATACCAAAATTTGCGCACAGAGGAAGAAGTGTCAAACTTAATCCTATCACAATTCTATTCCAACCCTATTCCTCACTTTGGTTACGAAGACGCGTGCTGAAACTTAACCCTGTTTCAACTAAATTTTGTAATCCCGTCATGTGAACGGAAAGTATGATATGATATTTTTTCTATTTGTATGTGAATTAAAAAGAAGTATGTAGTTGCTTTTTAGTCCTAGTCCTACCAACTCTGCGTTGAAAAGAAAGGGTGAAAGAGTGCATGTATTTTAGCGGAAAATTCCAGTGTAGCATCAGTGTTTAAGTTCAAAAATCAATTGAGAATAAAAATCGAAACAATCGGCTTTCATCCACATCAACTGACATTGTTGACATTGCGCCCGGACTTGTCTCGGCTTGACCTTCTCTTGGTTTGAAATTGTACCTTTCCTGGATTGCAACTTTTCGTAGCAGCTCCGATTAAGTTTTGATAAAATTATAAAAGCCGATGCACGTAAATTCCAAATTAATTTTCACAGTTAAAATAGCTTCCAGCATCGATATCTAAAGAGCGGAGCTCTCCTTTTTCCAAACATTTTTCGCTTGCGAAAACACACGTTCAACTGGAGCTGAAGAGCCAGGGAAGCAAATGACGAACTCAATGATTTGAAAAAATTCGACGAAAGGCACGTGTTGAACGTCGATATGTTGGAAGACTACCGCCCAACCGTTCGAAAGTGGACCAATTTTTGGAATTCCACTTGGTGATTTTTTTTCGGTTTTGTGATATTTAATGTAGCTGTACTGATCAAGTACATTCGAAGAATAGTAGTACTCGTCAAACGAATGGGTGCGTTTGATGAAGTTGTGGTTTTTATATAATTTTTTTTTTCTTGATTTCGGGCCGACAAAAGGGCCGTAAAAGCACAAAATAATGTAGTGAAATGAAAAAGATCTGGATCCGAAAAAAAGGACTATCTTTAGCTACTGTCTTCGTGAAATTATAATGGAGAAACAAAAAAAATGTACCTCTGTCCGCCAGTCGGGTCGTGTGTTTTTCTGTACCGGGGCCTACATCCTTAACAACCGGACGGATCACTAAAGTCGGAAGCGATATTGGATTTTTTGAAAAAAGAAAAGCAATTTCCACGATAAATTTTCTAACATCTGTCTTTTATTCTTTTTTTATTTGGGATGGTGTACATATATATAGGTATATACTAAATTGGTTCTTTCTGAATAGACTTCTTTTAAAATCAATTGTCTCTATATTTTTCTTTCGAGTATTTTTCTTCCAACTATATTTTTATTTCGAACCCCGCCATCTTCCCTTCCCAACCGCGCGAGGGGACACACTTACGCGCACGTTAGCAAGATATCGGTTCATAAATTTGGCAATATAGGCCATTTAGCTTCTCGATTATCATTTTATATCATGATTCAATTGTCCGATTTCAACAATTTCAAAAATTTGACCACATTTAAGGTTATAAGGCTGACTTTCACTTATGTACCTTAATCAAATGTTTAAATGTTTAAATGTTTATTCTTCATTTATAGTCCTACACAATAAGATACAATATCTTTTAAGCCAGTGTAAGCTTCAGTATTACGATACTAATTGTATATTTACATTTCTGTTACTAAGTGACAACTCAGCTGTATCTCGGTAATAAATATAAAAAAAAAAAATACAAAGCAAATAAAATAACATATAATAAAGATAAATACAAACGATACAAGTAAGAATTATTTCAATTAAGTTAATTTAGCTAGTTGACCCAAATAAAACCATCACCATCAAAGGGCTCCTAAATATTGCCAAAGTCTCACCTTAAACTGGGTTGCACAATTTATCGATCTAATGGTTCGTGGAAGGGAATTCCATAGCCGGATGGCATGAATGAAAAACTGTCGCTCAGATATTAGAAACGAGTAGTGTACTGGAGCAATGTCACGACTTCTGGTAGAACGCGGAAAACAAATCTTATTATAGAGATAGGGCGGTTGACGTGTTTGCATGACATTGTGAAGCATGCTTATTGTTCGGAATCTAAAAAGGTTCTCTAGAGTGAGGCAATGTATTGATATAGAAAACGAGGATATATGATCCAACCTCCGCAGTCCATAGATATACCGTGCAATACTATTGAGGCAAAATAAAGTCTCCGTCTGTGTTCGTAATCGCAGTTTCAAAAAATTTCACATCCGAATAATATAATTGGGATGAGTAATGTTTTGGCGAGTATCATCCTTGTTTTGATTGGAGTAATTCGTTGTGTGGCCCATAACATGCGAAGACCTCCGTAAGTTTTACCTACAGTTAATCTTATATGGTCATTCCAGGTTAGTGTTTTGTTGAAGGTTATGCCGAGATTCTTCGCAGAATCAACATACTCTATGTGTATATTATTGAGTCGTATTAGGGGAAAACACGATGTATCGAGGCAATTCCTTGATATGACAAGGCATTTCGGCTTGGTCGGATTTAGACAGAGACCATTTGCCTGTGACCATTGCAGTATCTTACATAGATCTTCGTTTACTTCATATGCCCCATTTTCAACAAGACCCAACGGACAACTATTGCAAAGCTGAACATCATCAGCATATAAGTGAATAGATGAATTTAGTGAAAGTGAGGAAAGTTCATTAACATACATTGAAAAAAGTAATGGACCCAATATTGATCCCTGAGGAACACCTCTGCACAATGGCAGAAAACTGGATGCCGAATTTTTGGCGACAACTGCTTGAAACCTTTATTTAAATATGAAAAAAATAGATTTGTAGACTATCCTGAGAAACGAAATTGGTCCCTGAGCTTACTGCACGGAATATTATGGTTGACCGTATCAAACGCTTTTGAAAAATCTAAAAGAGTGAGAGAGTCATACTATTATTATCTAAAGCTTCTCTAATTTCTTCCACCTCATTTATTAGAGCAGTGGTGTAGCTAAACCAGATTGGCTTTGACATAGCAAATTATTACTGCGAAGAATATTGCGCACCTGAGAATTCATAATTCTTTCAAGCATTTTAGATAAGAATGACAGGATAGCTATTGGCCTGAACTCATTTTAGATTGTTAAAAAGATAATTGGGGAGCATTTGGTTTTTCATTTTAAAGACGAACACTAACACGTTTAGGTTTATTTGCTGCCTTATACTTAGCAATTTAAGTCTTTCCAGCATATCCTTTATGTGGGTTAGTCTTGCGCACTTGAGAATTATTCTCATGGCTTTATTTTGAAGCCGTTGTAGCCTTGTTAAATCTCCTTCCGTTGATAGATAAAGTATTGTAAAACAATATTGGAAATGCGTTCTTATCATTGCATTATATATTCTTATCGCTGTAACAGTAGATATTTTTTGCCGAATTCTGCTAAGGAAATATATTTTTTTGGATACTTTCTTACATATATAATCAATATTGGCTCTCAAACTCATCTGATCATCAATTATTACACCAAGATATTTAAATTCATTCACAAGCTCTATGTCTTCCCCATCAATTTTAACACATCCACTCTAATCACTGTTCATGTACATGTACCTTGTCTTTTGTATGTTTAACATCAGCTTGTTCACTTTAAGCCACTTGCTCGCCGATTTCAGGTCCTCGTTTATTTTTTGGATGCATTCCCCTGAATTACTTCCACTGACAATTAAGAGCGCATCATATAGTTATACAGTAAGAATAGAAAAACACCCAATACCGAGCCTTGAGGTACTCCTATTTTAATTTCAATTGGATTCGCGATACTTTCATTTACTATTGTGCGTTGAGTGCAGCCGTTTAGATATGACTCAAACCTTTTCAGTTCATTGTCATTGGCTCCATACCTAATCAGTTTTTTTTTATTAGAATTTCCCGGTCCACCGTTTCAAAAGCTCTCTTGAAATCCAGAAACACTGCTACATTAGTTTCCGTTCATCCATTAGGCTTTTCCAGTTTTCTATCACCCAATTTAAAGCCGTCTGACATGAGTAGGTATCCTTTTCTAAATCCCTACTGATGTTGCATGATGTATTTATTTTCCTCTATATAGCTCGTAAACTGCTTCTCTACAAGGTTTTCGAATAGCTCTTCATATAAAGGCAGTATATTCACCGGTCTGAATTCTTCACACAAGACAGCATACTGTATTTTCTGAATAGGTCGAACAGTAGATTCCTTCCATCCATCAGAAAATATTCCTGTCCTCATGAATTTGTTAACAAGCTCCCGCAGAATTGAGCCGATTATCTCAATGACATCCAGGAACATACTTCCGCTCATAAAGTTAAAGTCTTTCTTTTTGCCCATATCTTTCAGCACTAACACTATATCCTTAATATTTATATATTTAAACTTTGTTTATGGAATCTTGATAGGGCAACCTGGGAATATCGTTAATTATGTTTTCTACACTCTATACAAAGAATGTATTAAATTCACTCGAAATTTTTCCACTTTGATGAATACAAACAAAAAATACAAATATTTGGCGCAACAGCTCTTTAAAGTGCCAGGGCCTAGCTTCTCGCAACCACTCATGTTGTGTGCGTTATACTTTTCACACGTATGGAAGGGACCTACAGCTTAATGCTGAATCCGAACAGCGATTTGAGAAGCTTTTTCGTGACAACAATACTCTCGGATGTTTGTCAGACGCTCGCGAGAGGTGGGAACGTGAAAAAAACTTTTTGGTGTTTTCTGCGATTCGAACTTGGAACCTCATGCGTAGTGATCCGACACACTAACCACTTACGCCACGGCGCCCACTTTGATGTATAATAATTCCAATTAACGAAACATTACTAATGTCACCTTGATCCTTCTTTAAAATAAACTTCTTCATGTTTCGCCATATTGTTTGTTGGACCCTCGCTGTATCGATTTTCTTTCGTATATGCTTGTCTCTGTGTATTTTGAGTTCCCTTTTATATATGTTCCTCGCTTCCTTGTACGTATCCCACGCTGTACGATTGTTGTTGAATGTAGCCTTCTCATATTTTATAACTTTGCTCTTTTTTATTCGAGCTAATTTTTTATTGAACCATTCACTTTCATTAGCACATACAGTTTTTTCTACCACTAATCTACTCATTTCACGCTTAAACAACTCAGCCAAATCATTCACGCTACTGTTCACAACATGATATTTAATATCATGCAATCAATTAATCTGAAATACCAAGCCTTTTCTTGAAATATGTATTCTCCAAAACATGTTCCCAACTTTTTGGAAATGTTTAAGGATGCGTATGTAAGTTTCAATGACTTCTAATTACAAATCCTGCCCTTTCTTCAAAAATCACTCCGATTTTAGCCATAATAGGCATTTTGAGTTGCTATTTTGTAAAGAACTTGGTTTCGAAAATCAATTGCTTTCACACTTTTTTTCAGATTGGCCTGCTTAAATAAATTGGTACTGACTAGCAAACCTTCCCGGTTTTGCCCGTGTACTAAATCGTGTATTAGTTACATGCAGAACATGTACTTAAATAAACAACAGTAAATGTTTACTTACTTCTTAATCTCTTAATTACATACATACATACAAGGGCAAGGTGAAAAGTTCTCGGCCTGACGCAGAGATAGCGTTCCAATCAGCAAAAGTGTATGTTTCCTGCCTGGGTGCACTTTTCATTAGTTCGTATGACAAGTTTCAATTTGTTCTCTCAAGTAGTTTCTTTACACAAATCTTTGCAGTAGACGTCTTGTGTGTTTTTCGTTAAAATGAATAAACTTGAATATCGTGCGGTCATAAAATTCTTCGTTTTGGATGGGTTAACCCCTAAGGAAATTCATCCAAAGTTGACAAAAGTTTACGGGGATTCAGCTCCTTCCATGTCAACTGTTAAAAAGTGGGCAGCTGAATTTAAACGTGGTCGCACGTCCCTCGAAGATGACCCACGTGAAGAACGTCCAAAAACCGCAACCACACCCGAAACCATCGAAAAAGTGCATGATATCGTGTTGGATGATAGGCGAGTGAAGGTGAGTGAGATAGCTGAGGCTGTGTGTATATCGGAAGAGAGGGTGCGAAACATCTTGCACAAAAACTTAGGGATGCGCAAGATGGGTACCGCATTTGCTGAATGCCGATCAAGAGCAAATGCGCAAACGATTTTCGCGGCAATCTTTGGACCGATTCACTAGGGATCCGACCGATTTTGTGTGGCGATTTGTCACCATGGATGAGACATGGGTCAATCACTACACGCCAGAAACAAAACAGCAGTCGAAGCAGTGGGTGGTAGCCCACATCGCATCTGCCGGAAAGGTCATGGCCAGTGTGTTTTGGGATGCGAAAGGGATCCTGTTAATTGATTACCTTGAGAAAGGCAAAACAATTACAGGCGAATATTACTCCAACCTTCTTGACCAACTGGGTGCCAAAATTCTCGAGAAGAGGCCTGGCTTGAAGAGTGTGCGTTGGCGATGGGAAAATTGCGGGATTTGGGGTACGATTTGCTCGGCCATCCCCCCATATTCACCTGATTTGGCACCCTCAGACTTCCATCTGTTCCCAAACTTGAAGAAATTTGTTTCTGGGAAGCGCTTCGCATCCAATACAGAAGTTGAGAGAGTTGTACATGAATATTTTCACAGCCTTTCAGACTCTCACTTCCGAGAAGAAATACTGATGTTGGAGAAACGCTGGACTAAGTGTGTTGAAGTCAAGGGAGATTATGTAGAAAAAAAACATCATTTTTTAACTAAAATTGCAGTCTTTCATTGTCAGGCCGAGAACTTTTCACCTTGCCCTCGTATGTACGTAGATAAATACAGTTGCAAAAATGACCGACAGTTTCCAAGAGACATAAATAGCAAAACTCCAAAGGCCCACTACATTCAAACCGCAGATAGATCTGGATTAGTCTAATAAATTTGAATCACTTGGGTCACCTAGTTTTCCTGTTAGTTGAAACAAATTATATCGTAAGCCACCTGTATTGAAATGTAATACCTTATAATTGAATTGCATTTCTTTTAAAAAAACCTAAAAAAAATGTTTCCAAAATCATTTCATTTTTGAATTTGCCTTTCTGTTTGGCTTGGTCAATTACCGCCAACTTGGTTTTTTTCCATTCGCTTAGTAATTTATATTGCACGATTACATGGGTATAATTAGTACTGATTATTTATAATAAGATTCATTGATTCTGAATTTGTATAATACTCGTACTTTGTTAAAACTCATAGTCATACTGCTCAATTGTAAGATTTTACAGCAAAATAATGATATCTTGAGTAGAGATTATCTAATAGTTAAATATATTTACTTCGTTTTCTTTATATGTCTAATTCAGTCAAAAGAATCTATAATGAAAGTACATGTATCTGGTAGCCATTTGAAGTAATTTCGCGAAAGGTCTGCCCACTTCACCAAGTCGAATAAATCGTTGAGCACAGATTGTTACAGTATCTGGCTGCGCCACAAAATCCCTTAGTTAGTTAAATCACTTCAATATTTCTTAAGTGACTTAAGCTGAAGCTCACTGAACACCACTCTTCTATTAACTTTGAATCGAAGCAAGAGTATGCTTCATTGAAGCGATAAAGTTTTTTTACCGAGTCGATTGAGCCATATTCATCTGGCTGTCAGTTCGTCTTACCAAACCGTCTTTTCCTTATATTTTTAATTCAAATCGGTAACATATTTGATAAAAAAATTGGTATTGCATTTCTCCATACTTCACCCTACCAGTCTCTTGGTCAAGGGATGTTCTTTATAGAAAATATGTCACGAAAATGTCGTCTAAATTGATAGTTATTTCCTGTATTTCAGCTAAGCACCTTTTTTTTGTGATAGATCACAACATCTCTTTGTCGCTATCCCTCTTCCTAAATTATTAGAATTATTAGAAGTGCCACTGTCGGTACCACCTTTCTTCATATGAATGTATTCAAAGTTCTTATTGTTCCTTGGGTTCCTCTCAACAGCGTCAGGAAGCCAAAGGTGATTGGGGCCGTTGGACACTTACAGAAAAAACGAGGGAGTGGATCTCACGTACATACGTAGTACTAGTTCGTAGTCTCTTCCTAAAATGTAAAAAGTTTCATCTTGCTTCCTCTCTTTGCATAAAACTTAGTTTTTAAAATATGTAGACTAGACTGCTATGTTATATCTTGACTAAAGGCCCTTTCATACGCATTTGGCATGAGATTCATGACGGTAGACATACGCTTCAGTAGTTTTCACACATATTCGATGCCGATACTGGATATCCGGCACGAGGTGCACAGAACTTACAGACTGAGAGCGTTTACACTCATTCCGTTTCAATTACGTGACACAAATGTCTTGCATTCGTCCCTTGATTGCCAGACGGATTCAATCCTACTGCCTACCTTTTGGAAATTGCAATCAATTTCTATTCTTTATTTGATGGATTGGCAGTTGCTTAGGTTATATTTACAAATTAACATCAATTTCTTCTCTGTAACTCTTTAGGTAGACGTCTAGCAAGATTGAGTTTTGAAGCACTCAGAAGTCATATTTTACTCCCATGCTAACTGAAACCATTAAATTACATATAAGATCCAAAATTATAAAAAACTGTAGAAATAAATTTCAATTAAATTCATTGGAATATTTTTAGCAAGTCTTGGTTTTACAATTTTGTTACTTTTAATCAATCAAATCGTCCGACACATCACAGAGCCGAATGCATATTCTTAGTACCAGGCTTAGAAACCAAACTGAATACAAATCCTTTCAGTGGTTCCTTAGTAATGGTACACTGTCGATAAGATAAGATACATTTTCTCTGCCGGACGGATCCTAAATCTATCCGCCATCGGATACCGGAGAAACCAAGCAGGATACATCAAGCGTACAGAATAAAAAAGACAGGGCTAAGAGGGTATGCTGTTGCGACTGTCATAAAAGACAGACTGTATGGAATTTTAGATTCACCCTGCAGATCAGCTTTCGGCTAAGTTATTCGCAGTGATGTGGAAATCAGTTATTCAATTTTATTCACAAAAGAGACTTCTGAAGATCTTCTTTAACATGGAAACTCACACGCAGTGTTCCGACACACTGCGCCACGGCACCCACAACCAAAATAGGTATTCGGAATACAGTGCACGAAATAAATATAGCGTACAAGACATATTTTAATGTAACTCATTTGTGTATATTTATTTTTCATTTAATTTTTTTCTATAAACTTAATAGCAACAAAGCAATATAATAAAACATTAAGTTTAAAGATTCATCAAAAACTTGACAAAAAAAAAACATTGGGATTTAGTTCAAACGAAATAATTAAAGCGTACAACTTGAAAAAATAATGTTTTTATTAATAAAAAACGAAATCTTTTATTTTTAATAATCAATATGATCTCCATTCTTTTGAATAACATAATTCATGCGACGAGGCATTGAGTCAATTAAATTATTTAATGTTGAAATGTCGATTTTTGTACACTCCTCGTTAATCGCGATGCGGAGCTGCAGTAAAGTGTCAAATTGACGACCATTTGCATAACCTTTTTGCACCAAGATGCCGTAAAGATTTTCGATTAGGTTAAGATCAAGACTAATGGCCGGCCACTCTATTAACGGTATATTCCTTGACTTTAAGAAATCTTTGGTAAGTGCGGCGCTGTGTATGGTTACATTGTCCTGCTGAAAAGTCCAATTATCCCCCAAAATATTTTCTTCAAAATGAATCAGAACATCGTCCAAGAGTTCGACATACTTTTCTAAATTCATCTTATGGGAGATAAGGCACATTGGAGACTATCCATGGTAGCTAAATGCAGCCCATACCATAAGTGAGCCTCCCTGGAAATTACGCGAATAGCGAGTTTCTCGCTCAGTTCTTAGATCCCTCCAATATTTTTGGCAGCCATCAGGCTCATCCATATTACATTTTTTCTTACCACTAAAAATGATGAATTTCCGTTGCTCTTCCCAAAATGCGAATTCCAACTTTTTTGTCCTGTGGCGTGTCAAAAGCTTAGGTTCATGTGCCCTTTTTTGGTACTTCAGATTGTCATCCTTTTTTAGCATCTGTTGAACTCTGCTTGTTGTTACCGGAAGAAATAATTTGAGCCTTATTTAAGATGGACTTATGTTTTTATTGACTGCCAAATGTTTTATTGCCCGGATGTCCCTACTGTTAATCATGGGTGGCCGCCCGGATCGTCTTCTTTTGTCGTAATTTTCGCTATCTTTTAGAAAATTGTAAATGGTCTCTTTATTTCGGTTTAATTTTACAGCGATTTCCCTAATTGCGTTTCCGCTGTCTCTACAAGCAATCATTTGAGTGCGTTCTTCAAAAGTCAATGTTGGTCCTCGTGGCATTCTTAAGAATGACGTCCTAAAACTGATTATATCTTCACCTTAATGAAGCACTTATTACATAATTAATAGGATCACTTACCCCCGAACCCCACATGCGGATCAGTAGAAATGCGGTGAAGTGGGAGGGTTGTGATCCCTTGTTTTCGGATCATGGCCTCGCTGATAAAAGGAAGAAGAAGACTTACCACTAAAAACTTTTTAACAATTTAAAAGAATTATCAGCAAAATACCCTTCAATAACGGCAGTCAAACGCGTTGTACGCTTTATTTATTTCGTTCTACGCCAGAAAAATGTTCAAGAAAATGCCAGATAACGGTACATGAACAAAGCGTCAAATGCAGAAAAGAATTTTTTTCGTTCATTCATGCATATATAAACCTAACTTACAGTTTAAAAGCAAAGAAAAGTTCTTAAATTTCCAAAAAAGAGATCATGTTCTTTTGTACGCTAACTTATTTCGTGCACTGTATTGATACTGTACGTAGGAACTAACAAAAGTTCGCTTAGTTGATTGAATAATAAAACACAAAAATACCTAATTTTAACTTTAGATATTTAATCTTCATCTTTTTTTAATTTCTCCACATAATTCCCATTTATTTCAATACATTCCTTCAGCCGATAAATCTATCTTTCAAAACAGGTTGAAACCTCTTTTTGGAGCTTTTCGACTTCGACATTGACTGCATTAATAATCTCCTCATTATATGTGATGACTTTTCCCCTCAAATCTTTTTTATTTTCGGAAACAACCAACGGCGCTAGACTTTTGTTGTTTGGGCTTTACTGGAGGATTCCCAATTTCTGGGCTCCATACCATGGACTGCTGTTTGGTTTCCGGGTCGTACTTGTAAAACATCACCTATAACGGTGTTATTGAAGCTCATCCAGGAATATTGAACAAAACGAACACGAGCCTCTTTTTGCTCTCCATTCAACATTTTTGGAACCCATGGAGCTGGCTTCTTCGAATATTTCAGGTGATAATTTAAAATTCGTGACACACACATGGCATTCAAGCCCAGTTCATCCGCTATCGTCGCCTGTATCATCCTGGCATCTTCGTCAATTTTAGCCTTCACCAGGGCCACATTTGTATCGTCGGTCGAGGATTTGGGCCGACCTTCATTCGTGCAGAATTTTGGCTGCCGTGAGTTGACGTCGAAGTCCGAAGAGAATGGCAAAACGAATTTCTTCCTGTGTTGGCGATGGAACTTCAACCGAGCTTACATAACTAATTTTTCGCTTTCTCGTCTCCATTTTTACCTATTGTTCTGAAATTTGGAAATAAATATTGTCAGATTATACGCTACAGAAATGCATCTTTTTTTTTCAAAAACTACTAAATTGGCACCAAGTAAGCGAACTTTTGTTAGTCCCTCCGTATGGTGAGTATCTCCTATCGTAACTTTTCGTCATACCATGAGAATTCCTTCTGTTTGGTAGTTGGTTAGCCCGCATCTTTTGTTACTGCTTTCCTTTACTGATGGGTGTCTTACAGTGATCGCAGATCTCCACTGTCCTCTCGTAAGCACTGTTAGTGGTATCATGGAAATATAAAAGTCGACGTTGTACCTTGCAGCTGCTGTTTCTTTTTCATATCAGACGACTGATTCTCTGCCTCTAGATATGTCTGCATAAGGTATTGGTCCGGCTCAAAATTGAAAGTATATCTATCTTGTCGACAATATCTTCTTTGTATGGTATGTCATTTGATGAATCATAAGTCTCCTCTTTTGTTTTTCGATTAGACGTCCATTTGACCTTCATTGTCATGCCTTTTGCAACGATAACGATGTGACGTCAACGCCAAAATTGAACAAGTCAGCTGTCATGAAACTCTGTTTAATATCAACCTTCATCCATAATGAAATACTCACCTCTCACTAATTTCTCTATCTCTTTTCCATACATCTGACATTTAGCGACAACTTCATTATACCTATTCGAGAAATTTTCTCATTCAAAGTTCATGATGAACGCACCTCATTATATAACTGACATTTTACGCTGTCTTCACAAATTTAAAGCTTAGCGATTCTCGAAATTTCCTACCTTTGCAATATAGCTATTCTCGTGTCATTCAGCATAGAACATGCGCGTAGAAATCTCATGATGCGATATCTCATTCACTTGGCCATGAACAGTGAACCTAGAAAAGCTGGTCCCAAAGCAACTAATTAATTTAATGATCGCTTTATCTGCATAAATTCGCCAAGCCAATACCACAGTGGCATTTCCTATCATAAGCTAGTTGAATGGTTTAATTTGAATACAATTTCGCTAGTTTTTTTTTTCTATTTTTTTCCAAAAAATTGTTACGTTCCAAAATCTGCCAACCAAAAAAAAAAATCTACGTTGTTGACCAAGTTGACAAATCGATGATTTAAACTGCATCCTCACCTCATGTAATATGCATGCGAGTTTAATGTAAATACCTCACAGCCTCTGTCTGAGTGATTCCATAAATTACCAGCAATCCCATGATAATTACATGATAATTTATTTTTGACAACGACTTCAACAAGATCACACATCTTTCCTTGAATTTCGTGAACTCCATGTTCATGTACCCAGGCAGTTGAACAAACCAAATGTGCGGTCCAAAAAGAAAGGTGCAGTAGGTACGAAAAATAAGTATCTTACATGGCCTGGAGCGGACGGTAAAAACAATTAGTCTGTCCTCCATGTGTATCTCTATTTAGTTGTAATACGCCTCGAAGCTTTACAGCTTGTTCTGTTACAGGCTATGACATCACTGGTTTATTTATTTTTTTTTTTTTTTAATTTTCTTCGATGCACCGCATCGAGATACAAAGAAAAAAGTGAAATCGTGTGTTGACATTGAATCGTAGATGCAATCGTGAGGTCGATGTCGGAATCCCCTAGCAACATCTGGTCTGAGCATTGATCTTACGTAAATGAGACATCGATGGGTGTTTTCTGATGACCCAACCGTCTGGTGGCATCCGGCTATTTCAGGTTGAAGGTATCATTGACCACAAGATGTAAATTTGATTACAGAGAAAATTCGTTGAGTACTATAATCTTATTTTATGACACCCAAGTATCTGCCCAGAACAGTCTACGCAGTTAAATATATATGACCGGTTTCTGATCAAGTTGTTGGGAAATAACTGCTAACTGACAAGTTGTAAGTTCAGAAATTTTAGCCCTTCATTATTTTTAGCACAATTAAGAAGTTATGACGATATTTTTAGCTTCATGGTTCTGAGATTTTATCTTATCGCTTTAAAAGAGGAGATGGGTTTCCAAAAATACGCATGTTGTAAATTTAGCAAAATCTTTTCTGTTGTTTTTTAAAGGCATAAAAATAAACTTAAACTCAAAGTAAGTCGGTTTAATGTATTTCCTTTATCATCGTTTCTGTAGTATGTATTTTCAAGGAACCACAATTTTATACGACCATCGTAAGGTTGTAGACCTGCTTGGGAGTATTTACATACCTCGTCTATAAAACGAGGGTTCATGCATTATCAGCTTAAACCTGTAGCCTCCAATTCACTTACGCTTTTGACTAAAGTGTTGCTATTTATCGCAAGCAAATAAAAAGCCTGCTTATAAATGAAGTGCATTGTCAAAGCGAAGCAGGAAGAGTGAGCCATTAGTGCTAACGATAATTAGATAGGTAGTCTATATGCTTGGAAGAAAAGAACTCTACCTACGAATTCGAGATAATCTTGTTTGATAGAATATTTAAGACAAAAATCGGATTTCAGGATCGCGTTGACATTGTACCTTGCTTGCTGGCTTTGCGACCTCCTTGATAAGGTATTAAGTATAAGTGCATAGACCCTAAAAGCGGTGTCATAAATGCCCAGTTCTGACGCCATTTAGCTGCTTCGTAATGAATTACATATCTTAGTCATGTAGGCATTGTTTTGTAGATCACTGGGGTCACTGACTAGATAAACATCTAAATTAGTGTGAGGTACGACTATATCCAGAGGATATTCAGCTTCTGCAGAAATCGTTGCATAGCATAAATAACATCCAAGTATAACAGACTGAATTTCATTGCCAGATGATAATTAGGTTTGGCAGTTTCATATGTTGATTTTTGGATAATCCTTCAACAACCTCTTCCGGATATATACATGTACTTATATGTATATTTGGCGCAACAGCTCATTAAATGCCTAGGCCTAGCTTCTCGCAACCACTTCTTCGCACGAATGAAAGCGAGCTACAGTTTTGTGCCAAATCCGATGGGCGTTTTTTGTTTTTGATAAGTTTACTTGTTCAATACTCTTGGATGTTTGCCAAACGTTCGCGAGAGGGGGAACCGTGAAAAATGGTTTTCGTGTTTTCTGGGATTCGAGCATGGAAACTCACGTGCAGTGGTTCGACATACTAACCACTGCGCCGCGGCACCCACCAACTTTATTATTCTGGTCTAATGAGACGAAAAGGGTAAGTCAGGCTTCCGCAAAATGCTCACACAATCCAGAATTGTATCCGGTTGTAGAGTGAAGTATTTTATGAGCAAGTTTTCAATTGTTGGGCATACTTTCATTCAACCATGGCTTACATTTAAGAAAGTAAAAATCTCTCTTCGATCTAATGTTCTTTTTCATACTATGCCCGAATAATATCCTGAGTTTCAAGTAAATGGTCCAGCGGATTTAGTTTTTGAGACACTTTTAATGACTCACTAGCAGTATTAAAAGTGGTATTCCCTCTTTGTCGGCGCTAATATTATATTATATGGGTGGTCAAAAAATCTAACATTGTCTTGCAATAGCAATTTTTCAAACTTGAATTTCTTCATATTGATGGTTCTGGGCATAAGGATAGGTAGGTAGGTGTGGCGGTTCTTCTGAGAAAAGAGAAGAACCCAATTAGCATTAGGTGCCGTTTTGATACCACAAAGCTCGTGTACCTGGATATAAAGGTGTATTGGTGGGGAGTCTCTAGATCCAGCCCGTGGAGTTTAAAAAGATTATTAAATCGTTAAGGTTTCTCTCTGAGATTTCCTCAAGGGAATCGAAAAAGAGTTTTCCTAAAGCTCGTTGTCTGGCCCTAGCTAGTGCCGGACAGGCGCATAAAAAGTGGATAAGGGTTTCTTTCTCAGTTCCGACATTGCAACTGCGACAATGTGTGTTGTGTGGGATACCTAGTTTGACTGCATGGTCTCCTATTGGCCAGTGACCAGTGAAGGTTGCTTTTGTCCTGGCGATGTCCGTACGCGTTCTGTTTAAGAAGTCGGTTCTTTTTTATTTGTTGTAGTTTGGCCACATCTTTTTAGATATGACACAGTTTGTTAGCATAGTCTTTCTGAGGTTGGCTTGGGCAAGGAACTGAGGATATTTCTGCTTTGACTGCTCCAAGCGGGATCTGAACTGATTCCGCAAGAGAGCTGCGGAGGGCCGAGCCTTGCCTAGCAAGTTCATCCGCAAGTTCGTTTCCATAAACGTTACTGTGCCCTGGAACCCACAATCAGGGTTACCTTGATTTGACTATCTAGCGAAGCTAGCTCATTTTGGCATTTAAGCAGTAGCTTGAAGGGTGTAGTAACCGATGCAATGGCTTTGATGGCTGCTTGGCTATAAATAAAGATAGCGATCTTTTGCCTTGGCGTTATATTGGTGCGTGTTTTGATCTGACGACAAGCTAGTAATTTTGCCTAAAACACACTGGCAGAATCCGGAAGCCTATATGATTTAGAGATGCTTAAGGATTCGGAAGACACACCCGCACCGACTCCACTGTCCATCTTTGAACAGTCTGTGTAGATTGTTACCTCGAAATCCTTAATCACCTGCCCATCTTGCCATTCTGATCTTCAGTGGAGTTCTGGGCATTACGCACAAGGATTTGTGCCCTTGGTAATGGTCTGAGTTGATGGTAGAACCTCTAGGTGGTAGGGCCTTCGTCAGTACACTGGAGGAATATCTCTCGTTTATTAAATTTTGTAAGGGTGAGCTTATTCACGAGGCTCCCATGTGTATTTTAATGCGGCATCTCTCAAATGTTCAGCCCTGAAACCACATAAAACCTATTTTTATGTAGGTAGTGTATTCAAAGTAGTATTTTTCGATCGCATGTTCCCATCAATTGTTAATTTAATTGGCGAAATCTCAAGGTTTGTATCCTAAGCTTGCTCCATAATTCATTCCATCTTATTTGCCCCTAGTGCAGACTTGGAAATAGGTGTCCTTTGTTGTCTGGTACTTTGACTGCATTTAATCCTTCTGGCTCCATAGCTCTAAGAAGATACTTTTCTTTTCTCGAATACATTGCATTTCATCTTGCACCTAATGTAGATATTATTGATGATCGTAATATAGCAATATAGCAAAGCGACATTTGGTTATTACTTGTCAATTCAAACCATACTGAGAGCAAGAAAAACATGAGTAGGTATCGAACGAATTTTGGAAAAATCAGCTGCTAAAGATTTGATGTGTTGGCAGAGGCGTTGCCATAAATCGTTATGCCTATCCGGATTCAATCTTTTACTTTGACATATAGCTATAATAGTTGTGTTTTCTTAGTAGAGCATCTTAGTAGCATGATTCAAAAAAAAAATTAATTGAAGTACAATTTTACAGCATTTGTTTGTTATTACTACAAAAACATCCGTCAAGTAATCTATCTACTCGTATGTATATACATCAATACAAATCAATTGCCGCATGTATGAAAGATCATCACTCGAGAACGGCTCGACCGATTTGGCTGATTTTGTTTTTGTCGTGTTCGTAATTACCAGAAAAAGATTCGTATGAAAGAACTTTTTTGGAAAATCCACCGGAAAAGTCGGAAATTCGCAATAAAAAAAATGTGACGTTCTGTGTGACAGTTCTGCTGTTACATGTTTTCATAACAAAAAAAAAATGTGACGTTCAGTTTGACAGTTCTACTATCACTTGTTTTCATAAATAAATTCCGCATTGAATATTGATATTTTGCGAATAAGAATTGAATTGAAAGCGATATGTTATCGGTGATGATCGGTGATCATATCTTTGGTGCATTCAAAACCGAAAAAAATCATCAATTTGGTGTGTTGCAATGATTGAGTTCGTGGTAATTTGGTGTGTTGCAAACATTCAATTGATTTCAGTTCGCCTGTACTCTGTGGAGTAGCAGAAAAGAGGACTGCCTCATGCGCATAATCTCCTGTCGATGGTCGAGAAAATAAGACCGGATGAAATTGACGCCATCATTTGCACAGAAATTCCTGATCCCGCAACAGATCCAGAGTTGTATGAACTAATGACGACGAATATGATTCATGGACCGTGTGCCGATCGCAACCGGGAATCACCGTGCATGATCGAAAGCAAATGCTCTAAACGTTATCCGCGTGGTCTATCGTTGAAAGTGTGTGGAATAAACCTTGAATTGCCGTGTTTTTCCCATGGGCAGTTGTGCTCGAGAGTCAGTAAACCATCGGCGCTATTCGTTTTCTCTCCGGATGGAAAGACAAAAAATATCGGTTATCACCAAGCGTTGCGATGAACGCATTAAAAACACCAACAAATGATTGTCAAAACAATGAATACCGATTTATTTCATTTCAATAAATTCATGATCGTACTGCAATTGTTTTGCACAGCCACTGGAGATAGAGACATATTATAAAATAAACATACATACTCAATATTTTTTTCGTGGGCGCCACTTGCGCCAGTGGTTAGTGTGTCAGATCACTACGCATGAGGTTCCAATTTCGAATCGCAGAAAACACTAAAAAGTTTTTCTCGGTCCCACCTCTCGCGAGCGTCTGACAAACATCCGAGAGTATTGTTGTCTCGAAAAAGCTTCTCAAAAAATTGCTCTTCGGATACGGCAACGGCACTAAACTCCATTCGTGTAAAAAATATAACGCACACAACATGAGTGGTTGCGAGAAGCTAGGCCCTGGCACTTAAAGAGCTGTTGCGCCAAATATTTTTTTTTATATTTTTTTGATAAGCGCACTTCCTATTTTCTTCATTAGAAAATTGCACCCGTGCGAAGCCGTTGCGTGTCGCAAGTCTTTAATAAAAAATAAATAAAACATGTAAGTCCCCGTTTCGTAATGAGCGGCTTAGTGTGTTGGGCCACAATTGTGAGGTTCAGTGTTCCAATCCGAGAAAACACCAAAATTTTTCATCACCATTCCACCTTTCGTGAATGTCTGACCAACATCCGAAAGCACTATTTGTCTTACAAAAATTTCAAAATAAATATAAATTGCCCCTAGGATGCCCCAGGCCCCTTATAGGCTGTTTGCGCCAAGTATTTATTTATTTTTTATGCATATTTCTTTTATATGAGATATTTGTCATCTTTTTTTTTTTTTTTTTTTTCAATATGACAGGTTCATGTCATTGTTCTCTTTCCATATTTTCTAGGAATTGGTAGCACAGCAACTGTACTACCAGACCCGCGATACCTTACGGAGGATACTGAGGATGTATTTGTACCTTTCTGTTGTTAGTGCAATTTACAAGTAAGCTCTTATGTATATCCTGCCATTTGTTGATTTTCGAGTTCACCCTTATCAACAAAATTTTAAACGCACCAAGGCTTAGTATATTAAGAATGATTTATCGAGCTCTTCAATCGAATAGGCAATAAAATTCGAGCCTAATGAATACTTAAGACAGAGCACTGTAGTCCGCTAACACCAAATTGTATTTCGATCCATGTGTTTATTATTATTTAAATTTAAACCTGCCGCATGGCAAAGTTTTTTGAACTCATGGATTTCCCAACGAATGATGATTCTTTATATTCTATCTGTTGGTCTTCACGGAAGAACCATTTCTGTTCATTAAAATGCAAAACTTCTGCAAAACCAAAAATATACCAGTTTGAACATATTAATCTTTATCGCGTGACTAGAGCGATATCAAATACCTATGTCTATCAACCGTTACTGACAAGAAATTTGTTAAAGGCTTTTTCGTCATTCAGCTGCCCATACCGGTCTTGCAATGACCCTCACAATGGGTGCCACCGATTGCCTTGATCTTACAACTGACTGTGATCAATTCAGCTTCCAGTGAGTCATGAATACTTACGCACAGCGTAGACAAAGAGTATTTAGTAACCTGTTAAACTGCCTTTTTCTTTTGGTGTAAACGCAATTTGATCTATGGGCGGTCGATGGATCCAATGTGTTGTAACTTTTTTTTTTCTACATTATTTTTGGTAAGCTTGCTGCAATCTATTGTTGGCCAATCATTCCATCTTCGGATGGACCGAACAGATGTAATATACACTGCGCCTACATACATACATATTTATGTACATATTAATCGGCTCATAGATCAATTGATGTCTATTCATGATGTACTTAAGAGGTTGATGTAAGCCGTTAAAGAGATGCCGATTTTTTAAAATGAACAAACTGCTGGAGTTTACATCATGGACTGTTAAATGCCTAATTTTCTGGCAGAAAAATATTATTTATGGTGCAATATTATAAACATAATGGAAAATCAAAAATTATGTTTATCACTGTTGTTAACGCTTTTTTACTTATGCAAGGGGAACAAACAATATTTGATTTTAAGAGATACATTTGAAACCACATAAGTCTGAACAAAAAAAATCGCAACCCAACATCTGTCTATAGGTAGGCAGGTAGGTAGGTGTGGTGATTCTTCTAAGAAAAGAAAAGAACGCAATTAGCACTAGGTCCTGTTTTGATAGCACAAAACTCGTGTACCTGGATATAAAATATGTGTTGGTGGGGATTCTCTAAATCCATCCTATGGGGTTTAAAAAGATTATTAAATCTTTACGGTTTCTTTCTGAGACTTCCTCAAGGGAATCGAAAAAGGGTTTTCCTAAAGCTCGTTGTCTGGCCCTAGCTAGTGCCGGACAGGCGCATAAAAAGTGGATAAGGGTTTCTTTCTCAGTTCCGACATTGCGACTGGGATACCTAGTTTAACTGCATGGTCTCCTATAGGTCAGTGACCCGTAGTGGTTGCTGTTATCCTGGCGATGTCCCTATGCGTTCTGTTTAAGAAGTCGGTTGTTTTTGATTTGTTGTAGTTTGACCACATCTTTCTAGATATGACACAGTTTGTTAGCCTAGTCCATCTGAGGTTGGCTTGGGCAAGGAATTTTGAGGATATTTCTGCTTTGACTGCTCCAAGCGGAATCTGAACTGATTCCGCAAGAGAGCTTTGGTGGTCTGAGCCTTGCCTAGCCAGTTCATCCGCAAGTTCGTTTCCATAAACGTTACTGTGCTATATATATATAAAAAAATAGTAGTAAAGTACTATAATACTAAAGTAGTAGGCACACTGCTGGACTGATGGTATCCGACGTGCTTTGCTGCGACTAACAAAAGAACATTTTTTCAGTACTAAAGTACTATAATACTAAAGTAGTGGACTGATTTCGACCAAACTTCATAGAAATACTTTAGAGCCAATACCGAAGATTGCCTGAAAATTTGAGCTCAATGGGTTCCGTGGTTTCGGAGTCCATAGCATACAAACATAGGTGCACACATTGAAAAAAAGCACTTAGTTTTGTTCCGAATTTTCTTTCCGTAAAAACTTCGGACTATTACGAAGATTTTAAAGAAAAAATGAGCCAAATCGGTCCAGCCGTTCTCAAGTGATGCGATGACCAACGAAAAGCATTTCATTTTTATTTATATACAATCGTGGTTGCATGTACTATAATACGTGCGATCGCATGTATTTTGCATGCGGCATTTACATTGGCATTTAGATATATTGTAATTTTTCTTATTTCAAATGCTATGTACATAGTTAAACCAAAAGAACGTCATACTGTGGTACAGATATCATATTATCAATTAGCATAGTTGTGTGATATAATTATGGCTACATCTCCTTCGGTTTACAGCAGAAGTGTTAAAAGAAAGTCATCTTTTGGAAAATATACCGTGTTTATTCATAGCAGGTAGATCAATGTTAAGTAGTTCAGCTGCAAGAACCAGCGCTAGGGTCGTAAGAAAAGAAAATAAATCTTTAGTAATTATAACCCTTTAAAACGGAGTTTCCAGGCTGTTTGATTTATTGTTTTATAACTTGCGAAATAGATTTAACATTACTCTGTTGGTTTTATGAGGGTTCTTTAGTTGTTAAAATTACAAAAGGAAAGTTGTTTTTCCCTTTCAATATGCCCCTTGGGCTTTTATAAGGGTTTCAATTCTGTTTGGCATTGAATCGTAAAGGCTGGTGTAAATTTCTTCATACCAATTTTTTTCGATGTGGCTTCCTGCTCCGGGCTTTTTATTTCTTAGTTTATTATTATTTTTTTTTTTATAATTTTCCGCGCACTCAAGGGGTTATAAATACCCTTAAGATGTTTATACACAGTGCGGGCGTTGGAAAGGATACATAGAGAGAGGGAATGATTTAGTGTTGTAGTGTGAAGCTTAGTTGTTTATGCTTCAGAGAAACTCCGGGGGTAGCGTTCAGATAACTGGGAAGATTTTTGTTATTTTTTGTCTTTGCTTCTGATTCACAGTATTTTTTCCCGATAACCGATGTCATGGGCAAATCATCATCAACAGACCGAACAATATGACCAAGCTACTGCCAGTGTTATGCCTTCGCAGTAGTGTTCACATAAGCTTTCGCAATTGATCGGACTGACTTTACATATTTCATGAGAAATAAATAAATGCTTGCTGACATCAGGATATGAACCATGACGCTTTAGCGTGGCAAATGACGGCGTTACCACTACACCATTGCCACTCGACTACACCTATTCGATGCCAAACATGCTCAATAGGATTCATGTCAGGACTGTTTTCAGTTTTTCTTTGTAACTTTGAACCTGGGAAAAGAATTAGTTAAAATCGATTAAAAACACCAAAAAGGTTGATAAAATCACCGAAATAGCAGTAGACAATTCATTCTTTACTTGCGGTCATAGCACGATGGCAAGGTGTGGAATCGTCCTGAAACGGGACACCCGTGTGGTACTGGCTCACTTCCGCTGTAGTGGGAACCACTGCATTTTCTATATTATTCTATTTATGGATCCATCCACTATCAAAAGATTTCCAACTCCACCGGCAGTTATGATCGTCCAAACCATGACACCCTATACCTCTTCGGGCGAGCTACATCACATTCTTCCTTCAACCGTTCTCCAGGTTGACGTGGAACTGTGTCTTTCTATCTGAAAATTCCAGGTTGAATTTGAACTCATCTGAGAAGATGATTTTTTTCCAGTCATCTCGGGTCCAATTCTGCTTTTCTTTTGCCCATTCCAGACGACTTTTTGAATACTTGGCGTAAGAAGCAGTTGTTTTTGTCGTCCGATAGGCAAACAAACCAGCTTCGTTAAGCCGTCTTTGAACTGTTGTCACAGAGATGACTACGTCAGTGGTTTCCACAAAACCTCTCCTTACTTGTATTGCAGTAACGAACCGCTTTCTTAACGTAAAATTTCCTTAACCAAAATTTTCTCTCATCGATTCACCTTCCTCCTTAAAAGCAAGGATTTGACCCTTTTCAAATTTTGTTAACTGCTTTCCATCGCGCACATTTCACTTCACAGTCAAAAAACGATTGAAAAAAAAATCCGTTTTTGTTTTTGCGTGTTATTGTATGTAGATGTATAAAAAAAATACATTCCTTAAGATAACACGTAAAATGTTTGCAGGTGCTTATGATGACTTAACATATAGCCCCATGTAATTGTCTATGCAGTGATGAAAACTGGATCAGAATTAATTCAATGATTTGGAAGATCATAGGGAACAGACAAAACGAACAGAATTATTCTCATTAATTAGTCTAGGAGATATAATATTCTTTGATATTAATCAGGATTGCTAGAGTGGAGAATAACATATAATGATCAGGCAGCCATTACCGTGCAATATGATTTCCTCTCGAATACAATCGTTAGACCTTTACTAGGGCCAGCAATTTGTGTTTTTTTTTTTATTTTTTAAGAATAGCTGAACTTATGAAACTACGACACTAAAACGATTAATAGAGTACCTAATTCGCATCCGATCTGCTTCGACCCGGAAAAATATTTCGCCGCTTAATTTTGCTTAGTCAAAATGAGTAAGCATTTTTTTGACTGTACAAAAACAACACATTTATGACGAATGTTTGCTTCGTAAGCAAATAAATAGGTTGTCTGTGTTTCTTTTATTGTATTTCTTTGAATGCAAAATAATTTTATCAAATGCAAATAAATTCCTGAAGGTCTGTATAAAGGGTTTTCCAATAGGGACGGGTAGATGTTCAAATAAAAACAAGTTGTGTGTGAGATATCAACGAATTTTTTGTTCTATTGTATTTGAAAGCCCTATCAATGACATTGCTTGTCTTTGCTGGGTGGCGCGGATCCAAGAGGTCCAAATTTCGATGACTCTGGCGCATAGATCAGGTTGAATTGAATGAGCAATGGTGCCGGGCATAGACCTGCGACTTAAGGAAACCCCGCAAGAAAAATTCTAACGAGGACAAATCGCACGATCTCGGTGGCCAGTTCACGTCGCCTCTGCGTGAGATAACCATGCCCTCAAATCGCTCGTGCAGAATGTCCATTGTGGCATCAGCTGTGTGGTACGGATCGCTGTCCTGTTGGAACCATATGTCGTTCACATCCATATCATCCAATTTGGACCAAAAGAAATTGGTTATCATCGATTGGTAGCGCTTTCCGTTGATGGTGATGGCAATGCAATCGTCGTTTTCGAAGATGTACGGATCGATGATGCCGCCGGCCCACAATCCACACCAAACAGAGATCCGTAAGGCCAAATCCGAAGTGTTTTCAAACCGGCTAAACCCCGCCCTAGGCAGTCGGCAGCTATGGAATAACTTCCGCAGCATCGGCTTAGGGAAGTCAAAGTGCAAACAGACCGAAGATATTGATTGCAATGCTCTCATTCACAAATTTGTATCTGCAACTTCACAACCACAGATTTCTATGAGAGCTTCTTCTAGTATTTCAGCCGGTGAAACTTTATCGCCTCCAACAGAGGCACTTCGTTTCAGCTTCAGAACAGTAGACTGTTCTGAAGTGGTTGAAAGTCTCCTCTCAATCAAGTTCTCAGCTGTAGGACTGGACGAAATTAATCCTCTATTTTTGAAAATTATATTGCCAATCATACTCCCATATATCACATATATATTTAATTCAATTTTGACAACTGGGGAATATCCCCTACAATGGAAATTGGCAAAAATCGTTCCTATTCCCAAAGATTCTAAAGGTGAGGAGTTTAGACCTATCTCAATTCTGCCATATTTATCAAAAGTTTTTGAAAGAATATTGCAAAATCAAATGAGTTTACACCTCAACAATGGCAATGATGATATATCAATCCGGTTTTCGGAAAAACCACAGTTGTATAACGGCTTTAATAAGTGTTACTGAGGATATACGGCAAGCTATCGAGGAAGAGAAGGTGATGTTTTTAGTTCTGCTGGACTTTTCCAAGGCATTTGACACTGTTGTCCATTCTCATTTGTGTGATAAGTTGTTTAGGCTTTTTAAATTTTCCACTAGTGCAGTCAAATTGATACATTCCTACTTATCGGGTAGGATGCAAGCTATCCGATTAGACAGCATTCAGTCAGATTTCCTAGAAACTCTAAATGGTGTTCCTCGGGGATCTATCTTAGGACCGCTTCTATTTTCTCTGTACGTAAATGACCTTCCATCCATTGCTACACACTGCGCTTTGCATATGTATGCTGATGATGTGCAAATGTACATGAGTTGCCCACTTGGCCTTATAGAGCATGACGCCGCCTGCGTCAATGAGGACCTAGAGAATATTATGCGTTGGTCACAGGCAAATGGTCTTTTGTTAAACCCTACAAAATCCAAGTGCTTAGTTGTTTCAAAGTATCCATTGAACCTTTCTTACTTTCCTCCTATAGTCCTAAACAACGCTCCTATTAAATATGTTGAAAAGGCTAAAAACCTTGGAATGATTTTTAACCGCAACCTGACTTGGGATAACCATATCAACTCCGCGATCGGAAAAACTCATGGTGTACTTAGAACTTTGTGGGCAACTCAATCCTTTACTCCTGTTAGGACCCGCATTATGCTGGCAAAAACATTGTTCACACCAACACTAATTTATGGATGCGAAATTTTGGGAAAGTGTAGCTCTGTCAGTAAAAGAAGACTGTGTGTCACCTTTTAACAATGCTATTAGGTACGTTTTCAGACTACGAAGGTACGACCATGTGTCAAGCTTTTCCAGGCTCATTTTCGACATGACATCTGATAGCCTTCTACAGTTTTGTACCGTAACCTTGCTTTCACACATCCTACAATCACGACAACCCCCGTATCTCTATGAAAAACGAATAACGGCTTCCTCAAATAGATCTGGCCACTTAATTCATCCTCGATACTTTTACTTTACCTCCGAGCGTCAGTTTTTTATTAATGCTATCCGCTTATGGAATTCTTTGTCGCGTTCTATTAGACGTATTGAAAACGCAGCAAGGTTTAAAAATGTATTAATTATTTATCTATCTCAAAAGAGATAGTTAAACAATAATGTAATCTATTTTACCTTAACTCTTTCTTGTCTAATTCATGTATATTCTATTTAATATTGTAGCTTTTATCTGTAGTCTAAGTTTATCACTAATTAATAAGATATTATATCTTAAAGTGTATAGGCATTACAATGATAATAAATGAAATGAATGAAATAAAACAGTGACTTTCTGTGAATGCTTTGCTACTTGGTTGACCTCGTGTGAATTGACATCGTCCCAAATCCGGCAATTTTGCGTCTTGACGTAGCCGTTCATCCAAAAATGGGCCTCGTCGCTGAAGACGACTGTTTTTGCTGAAATCGGGGTCCGCTTCCAACTGCTCCAGAACCCAGTCAGCGAACACATGGCGTTGTCTATGGTCGTTTTCCATCAGCTCCTGGGCCAGTTGGATTTTGTACGCCCAATTCCCGATGCAAGATTTGCCAAGTTGATGTCTGAGAAAGGCCGAGTTCTTGTGCGCGGCGCGGAATTGACTGCCTCGTGTTCTCCTGCACACTCTCACGGATAGCGGCGATGTTTTCGGCAGATCTTGCGTTTCGTTGACGTTCGAGTGTTGGCTGATTATTCACTGAACCGGTCGACTTGAATTTTGCCACCAAACGTTGAATAGTAGACTGGGAAGGACGACCATGTAAATCGTGAAATATGCGCAACGCGCGCATCGTTACTTATTCTTCTCCTGTATCCGCTTGTGGGTCCTATGGCCTTTACTACTCCTACGCGCCATCGTGTACGGTTTCTGGCAATGTGTCTGAGTTCTCCCCAACTTTTCCCCAACTGCTGTGCCTCCTTCTCGACTGTTCTGCGCCATGTTCTCCTCGGACCGCCAGGTCTTCTACCATCCTGAGTTAAAGGGTTCCATTGCATAGCATGGTTCGCTATGGAACTGTCACTATTTCGGAATATGTGACCAATCCACTGCCACTTCCGCCGTTGGATGGTTGTGCCTATTGGTTCCTGACCCATTCTCTCGTAAAGGTGTTCGTTAGAGATAAGATTGGGCCAGAAAATTCTTAAGATATTCCGCAGGCAGGTGCCTGCTGCAAACGAATGTTTGCAGCTTTCTGGTGATAGTAGTGGTCACTCTCCACGTGCTGCAACCATATAACACCAAGGATTCAACGATGGAGCGGAACAGTCTTATCTTGGTGTTCAAACTGATTGCATTGCTTCGCCATATTTTGGACAAAAATCCCGAACGCGGACTTTGCTTTGGCGATCCTGTTGGTTATATCCAGTTCGGTTCCACCATCGGTCGAGACAATACTCCCAAGAACGCGCGCATCGTTGCCACAACAGAACACCCATTTTAATAATAAGATTTTATCATTTGCACATGTTGCTCGATGCTGTAACTTGCCATGGTGATTTGTCTTTAGTGTCTGAAAAATAAAAAAAACAGGAAAATTTACAACAGATAAAACAACATAGCCGCCATGAACTCTTAAAAACGGCCCGTCCCTATTGGAAAACCCTTTATACTTGTAATTAATTTGATAAAATCATATGTATTCTTCGAACCAACCGACTGATATCTAATTTATAGCTTTTCTATCTAATCAAATAGATTTAAGATTTAAGCCATTCCGTTCAAAGTGTACACTTTTCTGGAGAGGCATGCTTCTTACTTAATCGGGCTGTCAAAAAGTACGGAAGCACCGAAACACAGCACCGATAAGAGTCATCCTCTTTGGCAATTAATACACATGGTATACGTACGCATTATATGCAAGTAGATAAATCCCAGAGCACATCATAAGGTCGTAGTGCAAGATACTTCTCTTACAGATGAGTAGCTAAATGCGCCAAATAAAAAGAAACCAAATTAATGCTAAACATCAAGATACATTAATCAGACGAATCATTAATCAGTCGTAATATTTCTCATTCCTCGGATTCAATTACTCTTGACGAACAAGCACTTATGCAATTATGCTAACCGGAAATTGCTGATTTTGTTTTTTCTGTTTCTTTTGAACACGTTCGGTTCGAAAGATTTTATGAATCGAGATCCAATGAATCCAGTGCCCACATTATTTCGATAACATCGATCGAAAACCTGTTTTGCGAATTTGTCGATCTCTTAGACACTTGTGATGCTACGTCATTCTTCATCGTTTTCAAAGCATAATGTGTATGTTGCACTACAAAAACAGTTATTAAAATTATTACCATATGCCGTACTTACAGAAACCTGTTTTGGCTGCTCATGGACTTATATTAGAGAATCAAAGATTCATCAAAAAATCTTCGTTGTAGTCAGTATCTCAGATAGTACTTGTTGAATTCGTAATAATTCAATTTAATTTGGACTTCGAGCTTCTTCAGGAGAGCAATAACACCTAAGGAGATACGACTAATATTTGAAATTTGTATTGTCAGAATTAGAGAATTGAGAGTTTGAGTTTTGAGCATTGTCACGCGTATAAGGTGTGATAATATGCTATTTACACATAAATATGTATGTATGCTTTAGGCTTACGATTTGGTAGTTATTTATGCATAAAAACATTACCATCGAGTGCCCTGTAAATATTTAAAAACCTAAAAATTGATTTTAAAATATAATTCTTTTTCCAAACCAATGGTTAATACAAAATAAGTTCTTAATTTTAATAATTTTTTGGATTTATTTACCTCCCGCTTACGTAATTTCGTTTCAAATTTAATTTTCTTTACATGTTACTGGTTTTTTTAAATCAGAGAATTTGACTTGTATAATAGTTTTAGGTAAAAAAGAAAAAAAAAAACACTTATAATGTTTATTATCCTTTATGCGGTTGACACATGAAGCTATTCGAAATTACTAGCTAGTCCACATTGTGTCACTTCCTATGTTTGTAATTGAATGTGATACCGCACACGGCACTACTGGTTAATGCGCCACAGGCGCTGTCCGTCTCTATTATCCTAACAAATGCAAAATGTTTTAATGTCATGTTTCATAACATTTTCACACATGTCGGTCTATATTGCACTTATTTCATCTGGAATATATGTATTTTGTTTGAGTTGCTGCATTATTTCTGCTATATTAGCATACGAGTACCACTGTTCTTTAGATATTTCCATAAAAGAAGTCCAGAGGTTTTCAATCTGGTGTCCGTGTAAGGTTAGGTTAGGTATGTGGGCTGGCAGGCAGAGACGCTCTCTGCCACACTCAGGTCAGCGTTGACCCACTGTGATACCCATAGGGAAAAAAGTAATCCTTTACCCATTGAGGTCTAGTAAAAACCGGCAAAAAACTATTCAAACTCAATCACTTATTCGTTTCTATATACAAACCACCCTGACGATTTGCTGAAGTTCAGTATCATTTCTGTCGTAAAGCCGGAGAGCTCCTCGAGATTCTGGAAGAAATATTTACCAAGGAACTTTTTCATGGAGTGTTGAAGACCCGGACAGTGGCACAGAAATGGGGTAGCGTCCTCAAAACTCACTCGTCACCACAGCTTCTACAGAGTTCCTCCTCCGCCAGGCGTAGTTCCTTCAAGTGGTACGGTAGAGTAGTGTGCCCACGGGAGTGGAAAGGGATTTCCTATCTTTCCGAGTAGGGTAGGTAGGCAGGTGTGACGGTTCTTCTTAAGAAAGAACCCAATTAGCACTAGGAGCCGTTTTGATACCACAAAACTCGTGTACCTGGATATAAAAAGTGTATTGGTGTGGGGTCTCTAGATTCAGCCTGTGGAGTTTAAAAAGATTATGTAATCTTTAAGGTTTCTCTCTGAGATTTCCTCAAGGGAATCGAAAAAGAGTTTTCCTAAAGCTCGTTGTCCAGCCCTAGCTAGTGCCGGACAGGCGCATAATAAGTGGATAAGGCTTTCTTTCTCAGTTGCGACATTGCAATTGCGTTGTGTGGGATACCTAGTTTAACCGCATGGTCTTCCATAGGCCAGTAACCCGTGGTGGTTGCTGTTATCCCGGCGATCTCCCTATGCGTTCTGTTTAAGAAGTCGGTTATTTCTGATTTGTTGTAGTTTGGCCACATCTTTCTAGATATGACACAGTTTGCTAGCCTAGTCCATCTGAGGTTGGCTTGGGCAAGGAATTTTGAGGATATTTCTGCTTTGACTGCTCCAAGCGGAATCTGAACTGATTCCCCAAGAGAGCTGTGGGGGCTGAGCCTTGCCTAGCCAGTACATCCGCAAGTTCGTTTCCATAAACGCTACTGTGCTCTAGAACCCAAATCAGGGTTACCTTGCTCATTTTGGCATTTCGGCTTTGATGGCTGCTTGGCTATCAATAAAAATAGCGATATTTTACATTGGCGTTATATTCGTGTGTGTTTTGATCTGACGGCAAGCTTCCCGGACAGCGAGTAATTCTGCCTGGAACACACAGGCAGAATCCGGGAGCCTATATGATTTAGAGAAGGACTCCCTGAGTCTGACCGCACTGTGTGCTGTGATATTTATTATGTGTAGTTCTAAAGCTAGGAGATACAAGAAGACTGTTAGAGCGTCGGTCGGGGTTGACCGTAGAGCGCCTGTAGTGTCTTTGTACCTTAGTAAGTTTGGTTATATTATAAGCCATTTTTGGAGTAGGCTACCATACTATTGACCCATATGTGAGAATTGATCGTACAACGGCTGTGTACATCCATAATGTAAATTTAGGCTGCAGTCGCCATTTTTTTCCGAAGGTTTTGCTACAAGCATAGAAAGTTATACATGCCTTCTTTACTCGTTGTTCTATGTTTAGCTTCCACTTAAGTTTAGAATCTAGGATAACTCCTAAATATCTAGCACTGTATGATAAGGAGAGCGGTTGGCCATTTAGCCGAGGAAGTGCGAAGTCAGGTATTTTGGTTTTAGTGGTGAAGAGCATCAGCTCAGTTTTGCTCGAGTTGACACCGAGACCACACTTTTTGGCCCAAGCGCTTACTTTGCTCAGAGCATTTTCCGTGATTTCGCTTATGACGAAGAGAAAATTTCCTGACACTAGTATCACCATATCGTCTGCATACCCGACTACCTTGATTCTCAGTCACACCACCCCGGGGTGTTCCCCTACTGGTAAATTTGGTTATATTGCTATTGCCTAGTGTTGCCTGAATAATTATAGTGCTAAGCATAGAAACGATCCATTGACTTAGATTGCTTTCTATCCCCAGCTCCATAACGGACTCTAGATTGCTTCAGTGTGTACGTTATTAAAATCTCCTTCTATGTCTAGGAAGGTAGCTACTAGCTAGGGTATATTCTTTGTAGTGTATGGAGTTTTCGTGAAGAGCTGTCTCTGTTGATCTACCTTTGAGGTATGCGTGCTGAGCTTTGAGGAGGGATGGTTCTATTTTGCTTCGCAAATGGTTGTCCAGGAGTCGCTCCAGGGTCTTCAGTACAAAGGAACTTAGACTGATTGGTCTGAAATCTTTTGAGTTTTCATGACCGCGTCTGCCTGCATTTGGGATGAAAACCACTCTCACTCGTCTCCATGAAACGGGTTCATGGTTGTTCAGGAAGCAGCTCCTGAAAATCAACGTGAACCGAGTAATTCTCTCTGTCCTTGCTTTGTCGAAGGATGACCATAGTTTCCTAGTGATGGCACAAGTCTATCTATCTCTTGAGGTCTATCTTGTGTTCGCCTCTCTAATGGCTTTATTCCCTGCAACGAGCTTGAGTGTGCAAGGCGGGATACACACAGTAGGGTCAACTTGTTCTAGTAGGTTTGCTGATCCGATTCTTGCTAGCTCGTCGGCTCTTCATTCTCGGGATACCCTCGTGTCCAAGGACCCAGTAGAGCGATTCATTGTGTTGTCTTCCAAGAACCATGAGCTCTTCTCGACAACACTTCACAAGCTTCGATTTAATTTCTATGGCAGTAATCGCTTTTATAGCTGCTGGATATAGATAAAGATGGTGATACCTTCTAGTGGTATTGCCCTTACCGCAGACTCCAAGGCGGCTGTTGCCACTGCTCAGACCTCTGCTTAGAAGACGCTGCTGTGGTCTGGAAGTCGTATGGATTTCGATATACCTAGGGGGTCGAAGAAGCTCCAGTGCTCATTTTTGAACTATCTGTGTAGATGGCTATAGATTCGGCGTTAGGTATGTGACCGCTTTCCCATTCTTCCCTGCTACGGTAGGTGGTAGAGAAAGGCCTTACAAAGTCTAAATATGGCGTCATATAGTCCATTAGGGGCACGAGGCCAAAGTAATCAGGTAGGATCATCGAGCGACCTCTTCCATTTGGTTTCCAGTTACTGGCTAATTTTCATAGCATTATTGGCTGCTGACGTGCGTATAAAGATGTGTAACGGTAGCAGGTTGAGAATAGCCTCAAGTCCTGCGGTTGGGGTTGTCGTCATTGCACTGGTAGTGCCTGCGGAGATGGTCTTGATAATACTTAAATACAAACAGTTGGTAAAGTAGTTGCATTGCTGCATTGGCTGTACGTGATGTTGCACCTTCCTGTTGGAACAACACGTTGAGCAAGCCCAAACCATCCAATTCTCCACAAACAGTAACTCTCTATCCCTCTTCAAGAACGTTCGGTCCAATGACTTCTCCAAGCCAAATAGCGCACCACACTGTCACTCTTTCAGACTGTAAAGATGACTCATAAATAATTCGTGGATTTTCATTTAGAACCGACTAACTGTTTATTAACACAACTATTTGAATAGCGTTAATGGCCTTGTGGAAGAAGCTGTTTTCTCAACTGAATCATGTACGAGAGCAAATGCAAATCCTTACGGAGAATTCACCACAAAGCATTTGGACAACTTCCTGAAAACGGTGTCAAAATGTTGATGGAAGAAGTTTTTACACTCTGTCTCCCACAGCAGCAATATTTTCAGACGTTGCCGCAGTACGACATACAGCTTGGAATAAATGGATGAGCTGATTGCTACGGCTAGTAAGATATATATTCAGAGAGAGAAAGACCGAAAACAATATGGATATGTACAATAAATAAGGACATCGGCTACGATCTACAAAAATCGATGAATATTTTGGTCAAAAATATGAGAATTGTACGATTTCCGTTGCGCCAAAAACTACTAAATCAGTAGTACTAGAACTTAATTGGAGTGATTGACGGAATAATAAAATTAAAAAAATTAAAATTTTAAAACCTTGAGCGCGAGCGAAGCGAGCCCTCCCATCCCAACTTGCCATTAGAATGGCTGTCTCTAAAATATCTCACAAAATAGACAAAACTAGTATCGCGTGTGGTCGAAATTCGACCCACGGGAGATAAACAAATAGCGAGAGAATCAATGCTATGTATTTCTTTATATAACGTTTCATTTTGTAATATTCTTCCGTGCAGGGAAGGCAAAGGAATCTTAGGTAATATAGCCATGAACGTGAGCAAAATGCATTCATTTAATTGGTTAAAGCGTTTTTTATCGGGAATCATGTGTGCATGTTCATTTTATTTTACCTGACTTTATGGTAACATACGAACTTGATTTTATTTTTCTGCACATCTATGGTACAGTACCTTTCGAATGATGTAAGATGCATCTCCCTCCTCCAAGAACAAATACTAAAAAAACGTACGATACGTTTCATACTCACGTGTTAATAGGTGTAATTTTTTTATTTGAAGCATATGTATATATGTACCTATATATATTATTTTTTATTTTAAACGTGAAATGCACTCGAAATTCGGTTAAATCCTCACATATGGCAACTTTGATTCAACCTTGTGCCAAGTTAGGAAAATTCCTGTTGTGTTTCCGCGAAGCAACCTGTTCTCCTAGTAACAAAAGGTTTAAATTGAAAAATACCATGCGAACACTAGTGTTAATTTCTTAGAATTAAATTGTCTTCATCGGCTGAGCTCAGAAATTTTAGGCACGAGTTATCTTTGTACACATACATATATTTTAGGCTACTTGTTTGCTAAATCATGAGCTTACTCAACGAGCCTTGAACAACGTAACTCTTGTAGTTTTCAACTAAAATGAGGTGTTATGCAACACAAGTCAAATCTAAGACAAGAACCTTTCCGAAATGAATCAGATTACTGAAATGCCAAAACTTAACGTTAACGAGAATTTGACAAATTAATGAATGAAAAGGATATAGATAGGTAAACTCTTATACATTCTATGCAAATAGTATATTATCAACTGTTATACTGTGCAAACAAAGTTTCGCTTCCCTGATGATCGAATTAAAACGTAACTCTTCTGTAAAATACCCATTAACCAATCAATTCACACTTAAAAACCATATTAACAACAAAAAGTGTTAATTTGTTAATTTTTTGTGCCAACTACAGTACTACTCATTCAATTGTTGTCAAACAACAATAGCTTTACAAAAGACTCTATTTTGGTTCCATACGCCGAACAGTTTGTTTGGAAATCCAATTTCGATTGTGACAACTCTTACGATAGATACATTTGCCGCGCGCTGTTCGTGATGATGACCATGTACACCCATCAGCTCTAGAGAAGGGGACACACTATGAAGAAAAGAAAATGCTTTCGTCAGCTGACAATGAAAATATGTATATAATATTAATATCACTGTCTTTTTTGGGTAAAATTAGGTTGAGGTGAACACACGAGAAAAATCTCTCCGAAAATGACACATCCAATGGGAGCATTACGTAATCTTCCGACAAAGCCCTGCTAAGAGTCTTGGGTAACAATATTGTGGACTTGTTGCTTTTGATTGTATTACTCGGAAATGTAAGAAAAAAAAATGGTTAATAGAAAACATATTTTACTAATTAAAGCAACACAACTAACGTTGAATTAGCGTAGCTGGCCGCAGTGCTAATTGAGGGTTATAAGCTCTACTTTCTGTTTTTTTTGTTGGAAACTGTGCAAAGAAGTTTAATTTAATTTAATTTTTTGTTTTTTCGTTAATAGAGTTTTTTTTTGCTTAATTAATTTATTTTTGTTATCTTGCAGCTTTCTTTACTGGTGGCTTAGCCGGATTTGGCGTTACTGGTGGTGTGCATCGTCTATGGACACATAGATCGTATAAGGCCAATGTTCCACTAAGGGTTATTTTGATGGCGTGCTTTTCACTTTCGGGACAGGTGAGTTAATTGTTAAGTGTTAAATAATACGTGCTAATTAGAATAGTTATTTTATATACAAGTGCTAAATGCATTTGGAAACATGTTACTTATTGTTTTTTATAATTATGAAGGTACCTACTTACATATATTTTGTAAGATACTTTCACTCGTAATGAGAGTGCTATTAATATACGTTTTTGCAAAATTCACAATTATCATGAGACATCGATTATCAGGTGAATGATAAATAAGGCAGTGATCTCCAAATTAAAAAAAATACAAACGGAAACACCCAAGCTAATTAAATTAAATTAATTAAATATTGCAAAATATATTTCTATAAGAAGCCTTATTAATACAAGGTAGCGCAAAATTAATCATCCAATTTTGTTTTTGAATTACTTTTTTACTAAATAAAAAAAAATGAATTTGAATAATGGAAATCTTTATTTGGACGTATAGCGCTCCATTGCTTGTCTGTTTCTATACTGCAGCTGTCTAGTTCACAAATTTTAAATATGATTGACGTACGACGCCGTGGCGTAAGTGGTTAGTGTGTCGGATCACTACGCATGAAGTTCCAAGTTCGAATCCCAGAAAACACCAAAAAGTTTTTTCACGGTCCCACCTCTGGCGAGCGTCTGACAAACATCCGAGAGTATTGTTGTCACGAAAAAACTTCTCAAATCGCCGTTCGGATTCGGCATTAAACTGTAGGTCCCTTCCATTCGTGTGGAAAATATAACGCACACAGCATGCGTGGTTGCGAGAAGCTAGGCCCTGGCACTTTAAAGAGCTGTTGCGCCAAATATTTGTTTGTTTGTACGACGCCATTTGCAAAAATTATAATCTTCCGATAGGGTGATTAATTTTGCGCCACCTTGTACTTCATGTGATTGCATGAACACAACAACAACTTATACAGCGGCTCTAAGCCAAACCCGGACATCTACTAACAATGCAGTTAGAAGCAAAATACATTGGCAATGAGACGACGTAGGTAGAAAGCAAAATTATTTTCAAACAATGCATTTATTCCACAATAACAAGTTATTATCCGAATTTTATAAACAAGTTCATTTACTTAAGAAAAGAAAATTAATTTATTTTATTATAACAACACTTAAGACAAACTCGGATAGCTGGCAATTCTGTTTGAAATCTTTCTTAGTTGAAATTAGAATTGCAACTAACTTCAATGGAAAAGTTTCACTACGGGTTGCAAGTTCGTACCGAACGGTGTCGGAGCCAGCCGTCCTCATAGTCGCGGGAGTGACCCCAATTGATCTCCTTGCGGCAGAGAGGAAGTACGTCTACGACAAAAAGGCGGAAATTGGAGTGGAAGCGGCAACCGAGGAGGCGAAGGAGCTCACCAAACAGAAATGGCAGGAGAGATGGAGCTCAGAAAACACTGAAATTGCTGACCGAGAGGCTGATCAGTAAAATCGCTGAATGGAAGGAACGGAAACACGGGAAGTAAATTATGATGTCACCCAATTTCTTACTATACACGGTTATTTCAACGCCTACCTCCACAGAATGGGGAAACAGGGAGCCCGGCTTGCCAATATAGCGACTCAGAACTGGACGACGCAAACCACATGTTCCTCGATGGGAAGCTGAAAGGGGGGCGCTAGAATCTCTAATCGGCGTCATCACCCCAAAAACATAGTGATGAGTGACCAGAGCTGGAATCAAGTACGTTCCTTTATACCAAAAGTGCTTAAAACAAAAAAGAGAGAGGAAGACATAATAATCACCCTCATGAGATTTATGTAAGACTGATGTAAGCCTAACCGGCAAGAAAGAATTAACCCGTAAGCAAGAGAAAACAAATATGAAAAAGGCGGCCCCGAAAGGGGAAAGAAAACGACACCACTCTGAAGTAATGCAAACGCGGTTCCGGAGTGGACGGTGTCAAGTTGAAAAAGGGGTAAAGGTGACTTTTAGTGAGTAGAAAGTCCCACACTACTTGAAACAGAGCGGGCCTGTTTCTCGTGAGCAGTAGCGTTTTCCACCACCCCTTAGGCAAAAAAAACTACTGTCCTCATATCATGGAAACACCACCGCAAGTCCGGACATCAATCCCATTGAGAGCCTTTGGGATCATCTCAATAAATAAAATAAATAAATAAATATTTGGCGCAGCTGCTCTTTAAGTGCCAGGGCCTAGCTTCTCGCAGCCACTCATGTTGTGTGCGTTATATTTTTCACACCAGTGCAAGGGACCTATAGTTTAGTGCCGAATCCGAACGGCGATTTGAGAAGCTTTTTCGTGACAACAATACTCTCGGATGTGTGTCAGACGGTCGCGAGAGGTGGGACCGTGAAAAAACTTTTTGGTGTTTTCTGGGATTCGAACTTGGAACCTCATACGTAGTGATCCGACACACTCACCACTTACGCCACGGCGCCACAGGGACCATCTCAATACAAATATGAAAAAAACATTCCATTTCCATGAAAAGGGTGCCTTTTGAAGAATGGGTCAAAATTTAACCAACATTTTGTGCAAAACTCAAAAGGGATTAAGAATGGTAATCGAAAATAAAATACTTCACACAAAGTATTGAGTCTTTCAAGAAACTTACATTTCTAACCATTATTTCCATGTGTCCGAGTTTGACATGTGCACTGTTTTATTTAATTTTTTATGTTTTTGACTACATGTTTTTTTTACATAAATGAACTCCTTAATAAAATGTTAATTTATACCTATGAAATCAGTAAACAATTGGCTGTCAGCTCGGCACTAAGCCTGAGAGGCTCCAAGCAGTGGAAGGAGCAACACACGGGACATGCCAATATACTTTCGATGCACCGTCATCTTCCCAATTCCACTGACTATCTGCCCACCGAATATGTTTTTAACAAGGGCTACACGCACTCGATACCGGACAGAAGTGAGTGGACGCAACGCAATGTCCTTTACAACGAAACGCTGTCAATTTTCACGGACGGGTCCAAAACCAAGGACGGAGTCGGTGCCGGAATTTTCTCAGAAGATCTGGACATACACCTCTCCTTTAACCTTCCAGACTACTGCAGCGTTTTTCAAGCCGAAATCACCGCAGTTCGCAAAGCCGCTGACTGGCTGGCGGCTAGCACACTATCAACACCTGATATTTTTATTTATGTCGACACTCAGGCAGCCATCGAATCCTTCGCATCCAGCACTACGAGATCTAAGGCAGCGAAAGACTGTCGCATATCTCTTAACGAGATAGCTGGTCAGTACAACCTCACCCTTTGCTGGATACCAGGTCACTGTGACATACCGGAGAATAGTGCAGCCGACGAACTAGCACGACAGGGCTCCTCTGGTACAGATAGCATAAGCATCACCGACATCGAAGCGCCAGCGTCTTATGTTAAGTACCTTATTCAAATTGATGCCGAGAAAGTAGCCAATCATCGATGGCAACATCTAGACCAATGTCATTACGACAGACAGCTCTGGCTGACACTCAATAAATCCAGGTCCATCGGACTCTTGAAGCACAAGAGAGGAACCCTCTCAAAAAAAAACAAATGTCCTCACTGGACACTGCGTCATAGGAAGACATGCCCAAAGATTAGATATCCCTCATAATGACTTCTGCAGAAGCTGCAGAGATGAAGAGGAAGAAGAGACCATCAGTCATCTCCTGTGCGCCTGTCCTGCGCTCGCCAACATCAGGAAGGCCACTCTGGGTGAATACTTCTACAATGATCTTAATGTTCTCGACAACGCCTGCTCGGCTAAAATTCACGCCTTCATTCAACGAAGCAAATGGTTCCAAGAGTAAGAGGGTGACCCACCCGCCTTACACATCGGCAGTACAATGGACCTACTTTCTGGTCAAAGTACATCCTCATCGAGGGCCGATCCAAACCATACCTATGAAATAGATGTGTATTTTGAAAATATTGAAGTTTTTCCATACTTCCTCTCACTACTGCTTGACTTTGCCTCAAATTGTATTGTTGTTTGGTGTCCGAGTTTGGCTTGCAGCCACTGTATGGTATATATTTTCTAACTGTGAAGCGGAAAATATAAAATGCGTAATTTTATTAGTAGAACCAACATTTATTGTTTAATCAACATTTTGCACTAAATCGCGAATTGTATCTTTCGCATGCCAATAATTCACAGATTTGTGTTTACCACATGGTTTTGGGTAAATAAATCCACCAGCCAGAACTAGCTATGGGACAATAATATCAACAATCGATAAATAATGGCCGGTGACTTCTTACGGACTTTCTTTTAAATCTCAATATGCATAGCTGCTGCTTTGTAATTAGGGCGTTCGAGTCCTCATTAGGAAAGAACTAATCCCAAACACAAATCAACTTGCGTATCCACTTGAAATTTGTTAAAATATAACTGAACATAATCCGATTATAAATAATTATCAAGACATGAACTGATCGATCTATACGAGTATTGCACCTTGGTATTTGATGCTAGAATCTTTTGTAAGCTTCTAGCGACCAACAGTCCAGTCGCCTGAAATAAATTACACGACTACTTCGCATGTACAGCATATGATGCTGATCAGTTAACAATTTTGACAAAGACAATTTGTAAAAAAAAACAGTTAAAAGCAAACAAATTTCTCTAAAAATGTTACAACGTATTAGAACGGCATGCTTATGCAAATGTGATATCTTGCTTAGATATTAATTTTAAGCCATATAGACAAAGAAAAGCTTCGAAACAGATTATTTCCAAAAACCGGTCATTATGTAAGAAACAGGTGTGCGAATTTTTTGGCAAAGTAGCTCATGCTTATACTAATCCGAATATGAAATTTGATTGGAAACTTTTGATCCGTTTTCGAGAAAATCGATTTTTAAAATTCATTCCATTCATTTTCAGGTTAGAATGACAATTTCGTTTTTGCATCTACACCCCCACCCCATATGAAATCTGAAGCAAATTTCGTACATCCGTCTAGACAGTAGTCGGCTATACATATGTAAAGACAGACAGAGTTAGCATACCCATCGGGACGCAGGAGAGGCAGGCCTATAAACGCTTGGATCACACAAACGCGACGACATCGGCATTTCATTGGCCTCAGTAACCGAGTGATCCAAAATCGGGAGGCCTGTCGATGTTTTTTGAGGTCAAATAGGCGAACCCCAAAGGCGGATCAGTAGAAATGCGGTGAAGTGGGAGGGTTTTGATCGCTTGTTTTCGGATCATAACCTCGCCGAAATAGGAAGAAGAAGTGGACAAACTGTTAGACTTTCAGTTTCAGGTTTGTCGCGGGTAAATCAACCACAGATCCAATTCAAAGTATAAAGATCATAATGGAAAAACATCGTGATTCCTTAAAGGATTTGCATATTGTATTGGTTGACTTTGAAAAGACATTCGACCGACAATGGCATATGATCATGGATATGTAGGAGGAAGCAAAGACGAGAGTCAGATGCTCCGCTGGAGTAACTGAAGAGTTCCCAATCAAAGTCGGGGTGCACTAGGAAAGCGTCTAAGTCCTTTGCTCTTTGTTTTTTTTTTTTTTTTTACGCTGGGAGGTGGTAATCTTCGAAAGACGAAACTGAGCCCGTACTCAGTAACAGTGTGGGATTTTTACCCACTAACCCCTTCTCCCTTCTTCCCGTTTCCCATGCGGTAACACCATCTTGGCTTTTCATCGCAGGGAGGGGAGGAACCAGCCTAATTGCGATATAGTCACTTGGACTAATAAGCAATTTTTTCCTGACATCTACGTCTTTGAATGAGATCCACCGTCTGGTGTATCTTTTTTTCTTCGGGTGTGCTATGTTATGCATCTATATATACTTTGCTCTTTGTTAAATAAATAAATATTTGGTGCAACAGCTCTTTTAAGTGCCGGCGCTAGCTTCTCGCAACCACTCATGTTGTATGCGTTATATTTTTCACACGAATGGAAGGGACCTACAGTTTAGTGCCGAATCCGAACGGCGATTTGAGAAGCTCTTTTCATGACAACAATACTCTCGGATGTTTGTCAGACGCTCGCGAGAGGTGGGACCGTGAATAAAGTTTTTGGTGTTTTCTGGGATTCTAACTTGGAACCTCATGCGTAGTGATCCGACACACTAACCACTTACGCCACGGCGCCCACTCTTGTTACAGTCCTTGATTATCTGCTTGATGATGGAGCCATCATAAGTGAGGATCCTACATCCCTCCAACGAGCACTTGATGTGTGGGTGGACGTTTTGGTGGGAAATGGATATTGGAAATGGACATTTATTTGAATTGAACAATGCTTCCCAAGTGCGAAGAGTTCAAATATCTGGGATCTATGATCAATAGCAAAGTAACGTGTGATGACGACATCAATCATCGCGTAAGTGTAGGATGGATGAAGTGGCAAGGAAATTCCGCTCTCTTCTGTGACCGAAAAATTCCCCATAAGTTGAAAGAAAGGCTCTACACCCCAGTTGTGCGTCCAGCGCTCACATACGGTTCACAATGTTGGACAATGTACAAAAAGTATGAGAGTATATTAATGGTAGCTAAAATAAAGACGGTGATAGAACGCTACTGGCTCAGCTAGTACGAGTATTGCCACGTTTAGAGAAGAGATCATTTGAACCCTGTTAAAAAGGCAATATCAATGAACGTTCCAAAGAAATCGCGAGGCAGGAGACGCCAGTCTATAAACACCTGGTTCACACAAATGCGACAACATCGGCATTTCATTGGCCTCAGTAACCGAGTGATCCAAAATTGGGAGGCCTGCCGATATTTTCTGAGGCCAAATAGACGAACCCCACAGGCAAATCAGTATTTCGAAAATATTGTAGTTTTTCCTTACTTCCTCTCACTACTGCTAGATTTTGCCTCAAATTGTATTGTTGTTTGGTGTCCGAGTTTGGCTTGCAGCCACTGCACATACTTTCTAACTGTGAAGCGGAAAGTATAAAATGCCTAATTTTATTAGCAGAACCAAGATTTATTGTTTAATCAACATTTTGCACTAAATCGCGAATTGTATCTTTCGCATGCCAATAATTCACAGATTTGTGCTCACCACATGGTTTTGGATGAATAAATCCACCAGTTAAAACTAGTTATGGGATACTAATATCAACAATCGATATATCGATGGCCGGTGACTTCTTATGGATTTTCTTCTAAATCTCAATATGCCTAGCTGCTGCTTTGCAATTAGGGCATTTAAACCCTCATTAGGATAGGACTAATCCCAAACACAAATCATTCATTCATTTATATTTATTTGGTTTAAGTAGAAATTTACATGTATATACAGTAGGATTTGTTATAGATAAGTGCAAGAGCTAGTGCTCATTCAGCTTTAATATTGATTAAATTTATGTTATCAGAGCAATATAAAAGTATGAGCATATATTAGGGAAAACATTGTTGAGTGTCAACAAACACAAATCATCTTGCGTATCCACTTGAAATTTGTTACAAATACGAGTATAAATGAATATAGGTATCCGAATATAACTAATAATCAGAATATGTACTGACCGATCTATACGATTATGTCACCTTGGTATTTGATGCTAGAATCTATTGTAAGCTTCTAGCGACCAGCAGTCTATTCGCCTGAAATAAATTACACTGATGCTTCGCACGTAATTATTTTTTTCTTCATATGCTGTTCAGTTAACAATTTTGACAAAGACCATTTTGAAAAAAATCAGTTAAAAGCAAACAAATTTTTCTACAAATTTTACCGTAGATTCATTTTGCTGAGATATTAATTTTAAGTCAAATAGACAAAAAACAGCTTTGAAAAGATTACTTTCAAAAAACCGGTCATTATGTAAGAAACAGGCTTGCGAATTTGTTCGGCAAAGTAGCTCATGCCCATACTAATCAAAATATGAAATTTAATTAAAATCTTTTGATTCGGTTTCCAGAAAATCGATCTTTAAAGTTCATTCCATTAGTTTTCAGGTTAGGTTGACAATTTCGTTCTTGGATCCTCACTCCCACTCCAGATATGAAGTCTAAAGCAAATTCCGTTTATCAGTCTAGACGGTAGTCGACTATACAAGCATAAAGACAGACAGAGTAAACGTTCCCACTTTTTGAGTTGCTTTATAATAGTAGTACGAATACGAAAATTGATTGAAATCTCGAGATTCAAAATTTTCATGAGAACAATACTCGTCCTTATATAATAGGAGCAAGTAAACAAATTCGTCAACTGCGAGGTTGTTGAAGACAATAATAACATAGTTGCCGTGATGCAAGTGGTTAGTGTGTCAGACCACTGCGCGTGAGGTTCCAAGTTCGAATCCCAGAAAACACCGACAAGGTTTTTCACGGGCGCATCTCTCGCGAACGTCTGACAAACATTTTTTAATTTTTTATTTTTTTTTTTAATGCATTTTATTCCTTTAATTCCCTATATCTTACATGCTAGCAAAAACGCTTAAAAACTAGCTTAATTAACTTATGTAACTATCTTATTCTAACTTACTGGCCCCTTGCGGGCGCTCTAAGCTTAACTTAACTCTTAACCTAAGAGTCTAACAAACATCCGAGAGTATTATTGTCACGAGAAAGCTTCTCCAAACAAATTGTCCTTCGGATACGGTACTTAACTGTAGGTCCCTCCATTTGTGTGACAAATATAACGCATGCAACATGAGTGGTTGCGAGAAGCTAGGCCCATGCACTGAAAGAGCTGTTACGCCAAATATTTTTTTTTTTATTTGTTAATGTGTTAACCCATCTAAAATGACAGGTCAACTATTTTGGAGTCAGATGTGAACTAAATAGTTTCGCGCTCTTTTCTGATTTAGAATAGAACATAAAAAAATATGAGCCAAAAATGTTTCGCAATTTCAGAATGGGACAAAAATTATTCAGATAGAGACATCCACAACTAAAGGCTCAACTATAGGTCTGTTCGCGTACTTTCTGCATAAAAATTCGCAGTTTATCAGATTTCCACGAGTGGGGAAAAATTCTCTCAGAGAGAGGTAAAATTACGAAAAGTAAACGAACGCGTTGAACCACAAAAGTTGCCCACTTTTTAAACGTCAAACCTCAAACCCAATTGTACGCGAAAGAAAGAAAGAGAAGGAACAATCCAACAAAAAATCACATGTACAGCGATTTGACAGATTTGACAGTTTTCACAAAATTTCTTGCACTAAAATTCGCAGCATGGGGAAATTTCTTGCTCTCTCGAGAGCACTCTCTTCTGTCAAAAACTACGAAAATTCTCCGTACTCGAACAGGGAGGGTACGCGAACAGACCTTATAATAGTCGGAAGCAGTCGGAAGTTAATGTCATTATTCTTCGTTCTATTTTCTTCCGAACTGCCAATTGTTCAACTTGCTCATAATAGCCGGAAGCAATCGGAAGCAACTGTCAAATCGGTTTGCCTGTCATTTGAACAGACCGACGACGACTGGGGACGCAAACTTGGAAGATTTTGTTAATGTTGTGTTGTATTTCTGTAATAAACATAATATTAGTAACAATCACATATAATTACTAATAAAATAGTAAACTTTCACTGACTGCCTGATCTACCGGGCAAAATATTCGGCTTTGTCTTCGAACTCATTCAGAGCTGTTTAGCTGCCGAATTTTCGTACGAAACGGGGGATGGATTTGCTCTTTCGGACCAAAAGTGAACGAAAACTTAACGAATCGAAGGTAAAAGCTATTATGGGTACACAATACAAATCCTATGTATTCGCATTGTTTCGGAAGTGGTCGTTCGAAAAAATTATCCTATTATATTGGTCGTTACATATAAAATTGCTGACCTACCGGTCATTCCTAAAGTGATCGTTGTGGCGTGAAGTTGTGCAGAGAAAATGAAAATAAAGTTTTTTTTTTAAGAAAAGAGTGTAAACTGCACTTTCTAATGGTAAAAATTTATTTACGCCATTAGCTCGCTGAGTTGACTTTTTTCCTTACATGCTTTCAGCAACAAATTTAAGGGCGATTTTCCTTTTTCAATTTAAAAAAAAACATGAACGCAGCCGCAGCGGTACGTGTAGTGAGAGAACTGTTCGAAACTGGTTTACCAAGTTCAGCGAGGCAGATTTTTCGCTCGAAAATTTGCCAAAGAGTAGACCAGAGAATGTCATTAATAATGAAGAACTTGCAGCAGCTGTTGAAGAAAATCCAGCTACGACTGTTTTTAGCCTTGCTGCAAGGTTCAAAGTGTTAACTGCAACCATAAGTCGCCAGCTTTTTGCCATCGGAAAGTTAAAAAAACTAAGGGATGGGTGCCCCACATCAAAACACCAGCGAATGTGGTACGACGCGTCGCGACGTTTGGAGGTTGCAATATCTTTGACCAACAGATACCGTATGGATCCTTTTTTGCATCGCATCGTCACCTGCGACGAAAAGTGGATCCTATGAGATAATCGGAAGAGGTCGGGAGAATGGGTAGACGTGGGCGAGCTTCCCAGTGGACTTGGCAACGCAGACTTACACCCCCAAAAGGTAATGGTGACAGTATGGTGGACGAGTGAGGAAGTTGTCCATTATTCCTTTCTCAAACGCAGAGAAACAATCACGGGCGAGTCGTACTGTAGAGAAATCGACATAATGCACAACAAATTGCTCCAAAAAACAGCCGTCACTGGTAAATAGGCATGGTCCCATACTGCTGCATGACAACGCAAGACCACATACCGCACAGTCGACGTTCCTGAACCTGGCGGAGTTGGGTTATGAAGTTTTGCCTCATCCGCCTTACTCACCAGATTTATCCCCGACCGATTACCACCTTTTGCGAAGTTTGAGCAATCACCTCCAAAATAAAGAATTCATAAGCCCAGGTGCCATAAAACATGACTTTAAGGACTTATTAGCCCGAAATGATAAGGAGTTTTTCAAAAGAGGCATTTTTGCTTTGGTGGAACGTTGGAAAAATGTCACAGATGTAAATGGCGATTATTTTTTGGAACACACAAACACATCAAACACACACAAAGTAATACTACAACTAAGCCGACGCTTACGCTAACGACCAATAGTTCAGCCTTAAGTATCAGGAGATTGGTGGGCTTTGTTACAATCCACCTTCATAAAATTAATTTGTCTTCAGGGTCAGAGTGTCGGCTCTGTCGGGTGGAGAAGCTCTCCGAGCACATTTTCTGTGAATGGCTGAATAAGAAGGACTCCTCTAATAAGAACTTAGGTGACATGGATTTGGCTTTTTTATCATTGGCTTCGATATATACATGCGCCAATTTGGCAATAGAATATACTCATACATATGTAAATCGTTCTTCTTAGTAAGGATAAAGGATCTTGCGAATATCGACGTAGGCACCAAGGTTATTCTTAGCAAGTTTTGCAGCACAATTTTCATCTAGCGTGTTTCGCTCAAGTTACGCATGACTAAAACTCGATTTAAAAAAAAAAATTGTCACTTCGCACCTGCTAACTATGTACACTAATGAAATTGTCACCAATAATGCGGAGTTGATTATTTGTAATGGCGGATAGACGATGGACATTCCTTTTGGGATTGAACTTTGGTTACTTACTCACTTACCTCGAGAGGAATACGGCGTCAATAAACCCCTGCGCTCCATTTTGTTTGGGGTCTGCAATGCATACAGCTCTCAACTAAAGACTTCGATTCCTTCTCAACTGCTTTGCGATACGTTAGCCTTGAACGACCCGCTTTTAAGTGGATTCCACTGCAAAGAGTGCTTTGCAATGGATTTGTTTTCGCATCGTAAGGTTTGATCGATCATTTTCTCCTCCATGTGGTGATGTCTATAGATTCATGACCGATCTCTGATAAAGCTGTTCATTAGAGATAGGATTGAACAAAAATTTGTTAATATGATGCGTAAGAATCTGTTTGCGAAAGTTTACAGCACGCGAGTGATAGTCACCTTCCTTGCATTACGCCCATATAGCAGTACTGATTCGACGTTGGAGCGGAGCAGTCGCAGCTCGGTGATACCGAACGCAGCTTTTGCCTTTCGAATACTGCTGGACACTTCGACCGAGACTACACTTCCTAGGCATAAGACATTATCAACTTTCTCGACCAGCTGTCTGGCAATGTTGAGTTGAGCGTGGGAGTTTAAAGTGCTCAGGGCTTTTGTTTTTGAAGTATTTATCTTTAGTCTCACTTTCTTTGCTTCAGCTTTACAGTACAGGTCCATTATCAGCTTTAATAAGTACAGGTTCATTATCTTATGTGAAAGTAGGAAAATGTCAACGTATTCCAGAACTTCTCTATAAATCAACTTTTTTTATAATTTGCGTGCACTCAAGGGGCTTTGAATGGTTTTACACAGTGCAATCGTTGAAAAGGATAGACAGGGAGAAAGATTGGTGTAATGATTTGAAATTCAGATGTTACGTTTTAGAAAAACTTCAGAAATGGTGCCCAGATGACTGGGGAGATTGGTTCTGTTACTTTGTCATTGCGTTTGATTCACAATATTTTTTTTCCGACCACCTGATGTCGTAGGCATATCAATCATCCAACCGAGCGAATAATTTATGAAACTATGTGACGAACCGACTGCCATTGTAATGCCTTCGCAGTAGTGTTGAAATAATATTTTGAAATTATTCGAACTGACTTTATATATTTCATAAGAAATAAGCAGATGCTTGCTGACATCAGGATTTGAACCATGAACCATTAGCATGGTAATCGATGACGCTACCACTACACCATCGCCACCATCTTTTGGATCAAAAGATGATTGAGGTGTATTTCAAGCCCAAGTAATAGCCATCACTACAACTTAGTTACGAAGATCACCACCGTTAAAAGTCTGAAATCGGTGCACAAGGAAGATACCAAATCGAAGACAAATACCCAAAGCTATTCTAACTTACTTACCACAGAAGAATAGAAAATGGATCCTTCTTTCCCATTCCACACCACTCATGACAAAATCGGAGGTGTTACTATGCGCAAGAGAAAAAGCACTTTGGCTACTCGTTAAAAAGACTCGTTTCACGTCGAACGAAAATGTCAGCGAATCTGATTATATATACGAGCATTACGAACAGCTTCATCACGCGAATAAAAAGTTTCAGTGATTAATTCACTGAAAAAAAAAAAATTCGCAGATTTCGCTGGCTACTTTCATCTGTCAGTTTTCGAGCGGCCGACGATTAATTCGCCAAACACAGCAATTCGCACATCATGATCGATTCGCGAACGTGAACCCTTAGTCAAAGACTTAGTCGAGTATTCCCTGGAGACAAGGAGAACGACTGCAGAGAGGATGATAAATTGAAGTTGAAGTAGAAAGTTGCGGCAATTTTAGGGCAGTCGATATAAGCTTACAATTCCCATGCTTTGCTACTGTGGTGTGGGGTTTTTTAAACAAACTTTCGGGGCATGTACATACATGTATACATTTTTGAACTGAATACAAAGACAGGAATGTTTTACGATTTATTATAAATCGTAAGCCAAAGTCTGACAATAGTAACACTGTTGACTGACTGTAGATCAGTAAAGAGTTGCAATCCTTTTGCTCCAACTTCGTTTCCATAGCAGAAAAATGATTACTCTAACTTTAATTAAAAGGATAGAATATCTTTGTTAATCACTGCAGCTCTAGAACTCTCATTTATGTACTTCTTCTGTTATTTCAGTGATTCTAGCGCAATTTCTTGATAACGTCTGCAGAAACGGGTAGTTATTTTGTTAAGACGTCTAAGTTCTAATGTTCATTCCTTTCGTTTCTTACAAGGTAAACTATTTCTAATCATCCAGAATAAAGCTCGCGATAGAGTTGTTTAGTTTCAGTTATTCTTCAGAAAGATACAATCTACACCCCGAAACTTCGAAATAAACTTATAGATTCGATTTTTTTAGATTTAAAAGATTTCCCTTATTCATGTAATATTTTCTAATATATAAATAGTGTACAAAATCAAAATTTAGCATGGCTTTGCCATCTGCCCGGTTGATTTATTCGTATTAATATTCACAAGTAAAAATAAAAAAGAATATGAACTTACCATATATTGGATCATTGCAAAAGTTCGTGCCCGATCTTCATACGTGGCGGAAAGTTTGCGGTATGCCGCAACCATTGTTTGTTTTATGGATACCAATCGATAGGTCGTGGCATCAGAAGTCATTTTATCGCTAGACCGCGTTGAGTTAAGTCAAATTGTGTGAAAAAAAAAATTCTAAAATGGAGAACGAAAAGTTACACCTTCGCCATGTAATGCTGTACGAGTTTCGAAAAGAAGTGAGTTTTGGAACTGCAACAAAAAACATTCAGATCTTTTATTCGGATCGTGCCCCTGCTCTTAAGACCGTTAAAAAGTGGTTTGGTAGATTTCGTAACGATGATATGATCTTGGACAATCAACCCCGTTCTGGACGGCCTTCCGAAATTGATGGCGACATTTTGCGAACCTTAGTAAAAAATTACCCAAAGATTTCAACTGAGGAGATTGCTGAGAGGCTTAATATTGATCATTCGTCATTTAAAGAAGCTTGGTTTCACTTCCAGTAAATATGGACGCTTTGCTTAAAATAGTAACATGGAATGCAAATGGACTCTTACAAAAATCTAACGAATTAGAAATGTTTCTAATAAGAGAAAATATCGACATATGTTTGATCTCCGAAACCCATCTAACAAGGGAGTCGCAAATAAAGATAAGAGGCTACGCTGGTTATCACGCCTATCATCCTTCTGATAGAGCGCAGGGCGGTTCGTCCTTATTCATTAAAACTAACATCGAACATTCGGCCGATATAAGCATAGAGCTGGAAAAACTGCAGTTGTGCGCGGTAAGGGTTAAAAATAAACACCTGAGCTACAATATAGCATCTGTTTACTGTTCGCCGCGATGCTTACTAGAAAAAGATGACTACTTTCGTGTCTTCAATAACCTTGGTTCAAATTTCCTTATTAGTGGAGATTTAAACGCGAAGCACACCTTCTGGGGTTCAAGATGTACATCGTCTAAAGGAAAAATTATCTACGAAGTGGCATATGAATTCGGTTGTTGTTTTTATTCGACAGGAAAACCGGCCTATTGGCCAACTGACTCTCAAAAAATTCCCGATCTTATCGATTTTTTTGTTACAAAAGGCATTTACGAGAAATTTATTACAGTCAAAGAATGTTTTGATCTCCCTTCTGACCACTCGCCTCCAAGACTCACTAGCAATAGAACAAACTGGGAGGGCTTTAGAAATGATTGCGAAACAAATATCGCCTTAAATGTATTACTTAGAACGCCTTGTGAACTAGAGGACGAAATTGATCGTTTCGTGGAAGCAATTCAAAGAGCGGCATGGAGAAATACTCCTTCTAGAAGCTATAAGATCAACCGCAACGAAAAGTATCCCAGAGAAATCACTGAACTGGTGAGGGAGAAACGAAAAGCACGAAAGAAGTGGCAAATCACTCGTGCACCGCAGCATAAAACGGTCCTTAACCGACTATGCAATCGGCTTAGAGATAATATTCGCGAATTTAAAAGCAAAAAGATAGCGACCTACCTTGAAAATCTCTCCGGTGAAAGAGAATCAAATTATTCGCTTTGGAAAGCGCTAAAAGGCATCCGGAAACCTCAAATGCAAGCACCACCAATTCGGAAAATCGATGGAAACTGGGCCAAAAGCGACAAAGAAAAGGCAGAACTTTTTGCTTTGCACTTAGAAGAAACGTTTAAGCCGTTCGACGGCCCTTCGTTAACGCCCGACTCCCCAGTTACGACATCTGACAACTTTAAAGTAAAAAAAGTTGCATTGATTGAACTGAGGGAAGTGATTAAAAATGTAAAGACAAAAAAAGCTCCGGGTTACGACTTGATAACGGCGCAGGTAGTCAAGGAATTGCCGAATAAAGCTATTATCAAACTGCTCTATTTGATCAACGCTTCGTTTAGATTGCTTTATATTCCGAGGCAATGGAAAGTCGCCGAGATTATAATGATCCCGAAACCAGGTAAACCGCTAATTGAGAAGAAATCATATCGGTCTATTTCCCTATTGCCGATTATCTCAAAAATATTTGAAAAACTTCTTTCCAAACGTCTACAACCCGTAATCGACGAAAGACGTCTCATTCCTGACCATCAGTTTGGATGTAGAATTAAACATTCTACAATTGACCAAGTCCACAAAATAACTGACGTGATTGAGAAAGCTCTGGAAGAAAAAAAGATTTGTTGTGGTGTATTTCTTGGCGTCTCACAAGCTTTCGATAAGGTTTGGCACGAAGGCTTGGAGTATAAATTGCAACGACTACTGCCACGGCAACTCTTTCTAATCTTACTATCGTATCTCACCGAGAGACTCTTTCGTGTTAAGCACGGAAATGATTACTCTGACTTCAAGGAGATTGCGGCCGGAGTTCCACAAGGAAGTGTCCTTGGCCCAGTTCTATATGTACTCTACACGCGTGATATCCCGCAGAAAGAAACTGCGTCGTCGCCACGTTTGCGGACGATACGGCGATATTGACCACGGGCGAAACTATTGAAGCAGCAACTGGAAAGCTGCAACATGCTATTAATAAAGTCCACGCTTGGACGAATTCTTGGCGTATTGTGCTGAACGAAAGCAAATCTACTCACGTCAACTTTACCTATAAAAAAGTGGATAGATTACCTCTATATCTTAACTCGGCTCAAATACCATACGCGAACGAAGCAAAATATCTAGGAATGACTCTAGATGTTAAGCTTAAATGGAAATCACACGTAAAAAAGAACCGCGACGAGCTAGAAAACAAATACCGACAAATGTACGGGCTACTCGGAAAACATTCGAAGTTGAGCCTACATAACAAACTGCTTATCTATAAGCAAGTGCTAAAGCCTATCAGGACGTATGGTATACAACTATGGGGTTGTACCAAGAAAAGCAATAGAAACATCATACAAACTTTTGAAAATAAAGTTCTTAGAACGATCGTCAACGCACCGTGGTATGTACGTAACGAAGATATTCATCGAGATCTGGGAATTCCCAGCGTCATCGAAGAGATAACAAAATTTGCGCGTAAACACAAAGATCGTGTCCACGGCCATTGCAACCGTACCGTCATTCAACTACTTGACGCGAATAATTCAATTCGTCGTCTGCAAAGGATAAAACCTTTTGACCTCGCGTCATAGTATATGCCGGTCGCGAAAAAGGCAGAAACTATCATTGGATTTTAACCTGCCTACAGTTCTACATTTCTTTTAGCTTCGTACGAACATTTTTTTTTTTCCCAAAAATCACGTGTATCGTAAGCGAAAAAAAACTGCTGGATAAGCGTCGGTTTAGTTGTAGTATTACTTTTGAAGAGAGGTGTTTTTTTAGTGAGTAAAAATCTCACACTACCATAAGCACGCTCGGTCGGGCCTTATGGTGTCTTTAGAACATTTTTCACCTACTCTCGGCAAAAAAAAAAAAAAACTTCCAAGCTTGATACCTGGGTGCCGCATTGTTTGACGGAAAAAAATAAGCTAGACCGCATCTCCGTCGCCATATATCTGCTTAGACGCCATGAAAACGAACCTTTCTTGGATCAAGTCTTAACAGGTGACGAAAAGTGGATTCTGTACAACAACGTGCAACGAAAAAGAAGCTAAAAACAAGCAGGTGAAGCTACAGAACCCGTGGGAAAAGCTGGCTTACATCCAATGAAGGTACTGTTATCTGTTTGGTGGGATTCCAGGGGTATCATTTTTTTCGAGCTTCTTTCACCTGGCGCAACAATCACGGCGCACTTCAACCAGAATATGAAAGAAACGCTTAAAATTCTTACTTGGAACGCTAACGGGCTCATACAAAGACTCGACGAGTTAGAAATATTTATGCGAGAGAAAGATATTGATATATGCTTGGTCTGTGAAACTCATCTGAAAAAGCAATCGAATATTAAGATAAGGGGATATAGCGGATATCACGCCTTCCACCCATCGGAAAGAGCCAGAGGCGGATCATCTTTGTTTATAAAAGAAAATATCGAACACTCAGCGGAAATAAAAATTGAATTAGAAGCAATGCAAGTAAGCACGGTACGCGTTAGAAATAGACATTTTGCTTTCAACATTTCGTCTATATATTGTCCATTGCGATGTAAACTTGAAGAAAGTGATTTCACAAACATCTTCAACTTCCTTAAACCAAATTTTATTATTGGTGGTGACTTCAACGCGAAACACCCCTTCTGGGGCTCAAGATACGCCTCTCAGAAAGGTAGAAAGCTTTATAATGCGGGTATGCAATCCAGTTGTGATTTTTACTCGACGGGTAAACCAACATATTGGCCAACTGATAGAAATAAGACACCAGATCTGATTGATTTCTTTGTTGTTAAAGGAATATCTAGCAACTGTATAAAAGTTGAAGAAAGCTTTGATCTCTCCTCTGATCATTCTCCAATCATTATGACGATAAGCGAAGCTTTGATTAAAAAAGTAGGACCGGCCAGATTAACTGGCGCGAAAACTAATTGGGACGGCTTTAAAAAAGATATTGAAGCAAATATTGAGCTGAGCGTATCACTTAAAACGCCCTATGAACTTGAAGTTGAAGTAGATCGCTTCGTCGAAATCTTACAGGATACCGCGTGGAAGAATACTCCCAAACTAAAGAGAACCCCGGCCAGTTACATTAAAATTTATCCGCAGGAAATAAAAGAGATGATTAAGGAGAAGAGAAAAGCGCGTAAAAGATGGCAACAAACTCGGGCTCCGCAACATAAAGCACATCTTAACCGTTTGTGCAACTCACTAAAACGATCTATTAAAGACCTTTAGAATAATGAAATACAAACTTACCTAGAAAGCTTAACGGCAGAAAAAGATTCTAACTATTCGCTTTGGAAGGCTATAAAAGGTATTAAAAAACCTCAAATTCAAGCCGCGCCAATTAGGAAAAATCAAGACGAATGGGCCAGGCATGATAAAGAGAAAGCGCAAGTTTTCGCCGCCCACCTGGAAGAAACTTTCAAACCGTTTGATGGACAAGCTCTTATTGAAAATATAAATACGTCGTATATAGACAATAGCGTAATAAGAAATGCAACGCTTACCGAACTTAAGGAAGACATAAAGAAACTTAAACCTAAGAAAGCTCCTGGATACGACCTAATTACGGGAGAGGTTCTTAAAGCACTACCAAGAAAAGCTCTAATTAAGCTTCTGTTCATTATAAACGCCGCGATTAGACTAGAATATGTTCCCAGTTAATGGAAAGTCGCCGAAGTTATAATGGTCCTTAAGCCTGGAAAACCGCCGAATGAAAAAACCTCTTATAGACCGGTTTCGCTTCTTCCAATTATATCCAAAGTGTTCGAGAGAATATTGGTTAGGCGAATACAGCCGGTTATAGAAGAAGGGCATCTCATCCCTGATCATCAATTCGGATTTAGAAGTAAGCATTCTACAGTTGAACAAGTACATCGAATAACACATGTAATCGAAAAATCACTTGAAGAAAAAAAGATTTGTTCAAGCGTATTCCTTGACGTTTCTCAAGCCTTTGACAAGGTCTGGCACGAAGGCTTAAAGTTTAAATTACGACAAGTTCTGCCAGAGCACCTATATAATATTTTGAAGAACTACCTTACGAATAGGCTATTCCGCGTCAAATGTGGAAACGAATATTCAGATTTTAAGGAAATGATGGCTGGGGTGCCGCAAGGAAGCGTTCTTGGTCCAGTCTTATATCTATTATACACTCGTGATATACCGCAAGTAGAAGGCACTAAGCTAGCTACATTTGCCGACGACACTGCTATCTTGACAGTAGGTAAAACGGTCGAAGATACTACAGAAAAACTGCAAGAAGCTTTGAATAGAGTAAATGAATGGACAAAGATTTGGCAAATCGCACTCAACGAGACCAAATCTGTTCATGTAAATTTTACTTATAAAAAAATAAATAATTTGCCGATCTTTTCAAACTCGGTTCAAATCCCGTTTGCAAACGAGGCTAAGTATCTTGGAATGACACTTGATACAAAGCTGAAATGGAAAACGCACGTTAAGAAAAAACGCAAAGAACTAGATAACAAATATCGAGAAATGTATTGGTTACTTGGAAAATATTCCAAGCTTAATATATATAACAAACTGCTTTTATATAAGCAAGTGCTAAAGCCTGTATGGACATATGGTATACAACTCTGGGGTTGTACCAAAATAAGTAATATTAAAATTTTACAAACTTTTGAAAACAAAGTGCTAAGAGGTATTGTAAATGCGCCATGGTATATCAGAAATAGCGATATCCACAGAGACCTTGGCATTAAAACAATCGAAGACGAAATTCAAACCTACGCAAGAAAGCATAGAAGTCGACTAGAAAGTCACGTAAATATTACAGTCCTCCAACTTTTGGAAGAAAGGAATTTACTGCGCCGTCTACAAAGAACCAAACCTTTAGACCTAGCGCGATAAGTAACCGCGTATAAACTGCGGAGCTGGCAGGAACTTCTAATGGGAAGGTACCTGCAAAACGTCATTATTTCGCGAAACGAAAACTACTTGATAAGTCGAATACTTAGTTGTAGTAAAAATAAAAACAAGTCTGTTTTGAAGGGAGGTTTTTTAGTGGGTAAGAATCCCACACTACTATGAGCACGCGCTGTCGATCCTCATAGTGTCTTGTTGAAGATTTTCACCTACCCTCGGAAAAAAAAAAAAAAAAAAAAAAAAAAAAAAAACAATCACGGCGAATAAGTACTGTGAGCAACTCTCTAAGCTTAATGAGAAAGTTGAAGAAAATCGTCCGGTTTTGGCAAATGGAAAATGTGTCATCTTTCATCATGATAACGCCAGGCCATATGTCACCCGACAAACGCTGCAAAAACTGAAGTAGTTAAAATGGGAAACCCCTCAGCACCCACCGTATTCCCCAGACCTTGCTCCTTCAGATATTCATTTGTTTCGGTCCCTTCAGAACGGTTTGAATGGAAAAAAATTTGGTTCCCCCGGAGCTGTCAAAAACTACCTTACGACAGTTTTTGAAGGAAAACCAGGCAGTTTTTATGAAAACGGAATCCGCAGGCTTGTAAAACGTTGGGAGAAAATTGTAGAAAATAAAAGTGTAATCGCTTGTGTTTCATTATTAAATCGGGCACGAACTTTTACAGTGATCCAATATTATATTACACTACGTAGTTTTTTTTGACCAGGTCGATATCACCGAACAGCTTGTATAGTTCGTGATTGAATCTTCTCCTCCAAAACCCATCAACGCAAGTGGGACCGAATATCTTACGAAGAATTTTTATCTCGAAGCGACTAAGGATATCTTCATCCTCTTTTAATAAAGTCCATGTTTCAGCGCCGTAAAGTAGGACTGAGATAATCAGAGTCTTATAAAGAGTCTCTTTAGTTGTTCGAGATATGGCTTTACTGTTGAATTGCCTTATAAGCCCAAAAAAACAGCGAATGGCAAGAGTTATTCTTCGCTTGATTTCTGCGCTGATCTTGTTTGTAGAATTTATAGCAGAGCCAAGGTAGACAAAGTCCCTTACTACCTCGAAGTCATAGCTGCCCACTGTGATGTTCTGTCCAATTCGTCGGTGTTGATTGTCCCTTCTTGTTGACAACATATACTTGGTTTTGCCCTCGTTTATCGCCAAACCCATAATGGCCGCTTCCGCCTCAATGCTTGCAAACGCACCGGTGACAGCCCGCTGAGTTCTTCCAATAATGTCTATATCGTCGACGTATGTAAGCAGTTGTACAGACTTGTGATAGATTGTGCCTCTGTTGGCTTGTGAGTTCCGCACAATCCGTTCAAGTACAATATTAAAGAAGTCACATGACAGCGCGTCACCTTGTCTAAAATCTTTTTTTACATCAAAGGTCTCGGTGAGGTCATTACCGACCTTGATGGAGCAGCGAGCGTTCTCCATCGTCATCCTGCACAAGTGTGGGGGATGTCAGAGCTAGACATGGCATTATAAAGCTGTTCTCATAGATGCTGTCATATGCGGCCTTGAAATCGATAAAGAGATGGTGAGTATCGATTTGGACTTCTTGGGTTTTCTCCAGGATTTGCCGAAGTGTGAAAATGTGATCGGTGGGGGACTTTCCTGGCCTGAAACCGCACTGATAGGGGCCAATCAGGCTGTTGATAAAAGGTTTCAGGTGTTCACACAATATCACAGAAATGGTCTTATATGCGATGTTGATGCACAAAACACACGCTGATGCCTCTATAATTGGCGCAGTTGAGTGGGTGTCCTTTCTTGTGGATCAGGCAAACGATGTTGAAATCCCATTCATCAGGCATACACTCGTCTGACCAAATCTTAGAGATGAGTTGGTGTATGCACTCTACTAACTCAAGTTCGACCGGTAAGCCGTCAGGTCTAGCAGGATTGTTGGATTTTAGCTTAGATATTGCTATCCTCACTTCGTTTTGGTCAGGTGGTCAGAAATTTTGATTATCATCGTCTATGTTGAATGGTTCATTTTGCCTGATAGCGGGATGTTGGTCTTCGTCGCCGTTATACAATCTGCAGAAGTAGTTTTTCCATATTCTCAGCACCGACTGTGTTTCTACTACGAGGTTTCCATTTTCATCTCTACTGGTTTCTATACGGGTATAGAAGCTACGGGTATATACGAGTAAGCTACATGGATGGCCGTTTTAGATTTTAACTGTTTTTCCTGGAGACTCTTTTCTTTTTCATATGTTTAGTTATGTATACCCCAAGATACTTGTACTCCTAAACAATTTCGATTGATTCCTCATCAAAACGACATTTTCCATTGGAACAATTTCGGCCTCCACCTTCCTTAAAAATCATAATGTTGGACGTGTTAAGGTTGACCACTAGCTTTCATAATTTGGTGTATTGATGCAAACGATTGATGAATCTGGGGAGTATGCCAACAGAACAACATCGTCCGCAAACAAAAGGGCTTTGACGAGCACACTCGCATATTCCATACCTCCTGGTAAACGGTCAGTCAGATCATTAATGAATAGAGCAAATAGATTTGGGCTCAGTGCACATCCCTGTCATACTCCTGAGTGCATTTGGAATCATGTCGATAGAACATCACCATCTCAAATAAACTTTTACGTATATATTCCTTCCACAGTCAGAGAATTATCTTGAGCTAAGCATCATCAATAATTCTGTTTACCAATACAAGCAACAACTCAGACATTTTGTCTACCAAAAAAAACCCAAAAATTGGAAAGACCCTATTTGGTTTCGTCAACAATCGTTACTTCTCAATTATAATATTAATATTGTATGTCAAGAGTGTTCACAAGAGGAAATAAAGCTGATTGCCTATTTTTTCACAATTAATTTCCCGCTCAAATTCGAAATTCTCAAGAACACTTCATTTAACATCTCCTCAAGAACAAAAAAAAATCCTATCTGACTGGTTACACGCACAACACTTCCATATAGTATAACCCTACCCGTGTGTAGATATAAAATTATTTATTGACAACCATTCTACAAAGCCAATCTTTTGGGTTCTAATTAAATATCAGACGGTTAGATAATTTTCTGCCATGAGATAATATTTGTTAAGCATTGGTAAATATTTATAGCATTCTAGTTTGTAGAAATATCAGAGGACACGCTCCATACCCGGATATGAATTCTTAAACTTTTTAGAAATTTATCTAATAGAAACATTTTTTTTTTCTTTTTCTAGAACACCATCTACGATTGGGTACGTGACCATCGAGTCCATCATAAGTTTTCCGAAACTCACGCTGATCCGCACAATTCAAATCGTGGATTTTTCTTCGCTCACGTTGGCTGGCTTATGATGCTCAAGCATCCAGATGTACTGAAGAAAGGCCGCCAATTGGACATGACTGATGTCCTCAATGATCCTGTTGTTCAATTCCATCAGAAACATTTCATCTTACTGAAACTTTTGCTATGCTTCCTAATACCGACACTCATCCCTATCTATTGCTGGAATGAAAAGTTTTACTGTGCCTTCCTGACTCAATGTATCTTCCGCTATGTGTTTAGTTTGAACTTCACTTGGTCCGTAAATAGTGCCGCTCACATGTGGGGAGCTAGACCATATGACAAGTGAGTTTAGGACTCAAAAAATATATTTAAATCCTGAAACTTAAATGATGATCCTTTTTTCTCTTTAGACGCATTAACCCCAGTGAGAATCTCTTTGTATCGATCTGTGCAATGGGTGAAGGCTGGCACAACTATCATCATGTTTTCCCATGGGACTACAAAGCAGCTGAATTGGGTAAATACTCCGTGAATCTTACCACCCTCTGGTTAGATATGTTTGCGAAAATCGGTTGGGCGTGGGACATGAAACAGCCTTCAAAGGATTTGGTGCAACGAACCATTGACAAGTATGGTGATGGAACTCATTTCTCGCAAGGACACGTACATATCGCTGAAATTCCTGATCCTTCAGAGGAAGCGACGTGCTACGATGAGAATAAAAACTTTAAAAATAATTAGTTTGAGGTGTTAAGCATATTATAGAGTCTAAGGGAGTAGAGAATACAAAACACCATAGAAATTAGTAAGGTTAGGTTAACAAAAAAAAAAATTAAAATTAAAACCAAACATTATAGTTTTGGGGAATATTCTATATGGAAGTATATTTATAACTAAAAATTTATATGAGCACTTAATAAACAAAAAAAAAAAAGATTAAAAATAATAATCACATGCACACATTGCTGGAACGGTGCGTCATATATTTTATTTTCAAAATGTAAAGCCAAACATAATTCAACAGCTCTCGCTTGCTATATAAGACATTTAAGTTTAGTTGCTTCATTTGAGTGGTGGAATTCATCGTTCATCTTTTTACTTTAGTTGTAAGAAATTTTATATTGATTGGTTATTTTAGATAAAAATGGAAAATACATTCATTATAAACAAAAAAAAACTTTAATCCAGTTGTTTTCCTTTGCCGCTGTCAAGCTGCTAATTGTGGATCCTTGAGGTTTGTGGAAAGTATTGAACATGCGAAAAAGGTTGGTATAATTTATAATGTATGGTTTTCGGAGGTATTACTTGAACCGCACGGCTTCACTTGTGTCTTTCGTAAGTGTGAACGTGAATAGAATAAATAAAAAGATAGGTGCATATATGTATGAACAGTTACTACTTACTTAGGTGGCGCTACAGTTCGGGGTGAACCCGGGATTCAACCAACAGCCTCTCCATTTAGCTCGGTCCTTAGCCAATTGCCTCCAGTTGCGCACTCCAATAAAGTCCATGTTTCAGCCACATAAAGCAGGACTGGGATGATCAGAGTCTTATACAGAGTCTCCTTAGTTGTTCCCTATCTCGAACGGAGACGCTTTACTTTACTGTTGAATTAAATCATAAGCAAAAAAAAATGTATGTAGGGTAGAAGGGGGAGGCTGCGACACACGAGTGTTTCGGTGCTACCTTAATATCTATCTCGCCCGTTCTACGCAAAAAACCGTTACTCGAACCAGTCCGACTGCAGTATAAAAAATACTCATTGGTATTCAACACGTAGAAGTGGATAGACACAAAAAAAACTGTTTCGGAAATAAGAATTATTATTTTCAGTTGGTGAGTTTTAATGAGTGTCTAAAAAAAATTCTGTAGAGATTCGGGGTTTCTAAAAATTGTAAGTTTTTTGTGGTATGTTGCATTTATGTTTTTTAAGTAAAATAAATAATATAATATTACTGACTTTTTTCAGTTAAATTAAAAAAAGTCCGTGCAGGAAGATTCGACATAAACAAATGTTAGGTTTTGACAAAGTGTCGAACCCTCCCTCTTGCCTTCAACTCCGGCGAAGATACCAAACTTTTATAAACAGAAATATCCCGAGAAGACCATCGATGAGTTAAGTGCAGCTAAAAAATATGGATTAAAAAGAACCACAATTTTGTCTAAAATGAAAAAAACAGGAGCAAATTCCTAGTTCCCCCAGGAAATACCAATCTAAGTTCTCCTTTAATCAAGTGCTCATATCGGTGCAAATGGAGGCTAGCACCCAGCCTAACTAAAGCTAAATCATCGTGCTTCCATCTAAATAATCAATTAACTCACCGTCCACTGGAGGTCCGAATCAACGGTGTTGTTCTTCCTTATAACCAGCAACCAAAATATCTAGGAATAACATTGGATAGAACCTTGACATTCAAACCGCATTGCCAAAAAACTGCAAACAACATCAAAACCAGAAATAACCTGCTTCAAAAGCTCGCATCTAGCAATGGGGCGCCTTCCCTAGCACACTGCGCACAGCCGCCCTTGGCCTGGTATATTCGTCTGCCGAATTTGGAGCTCCCATCTAGCTGAAAAGTGCTCATGCCAAAATGACAACAATACTCTCGGATATTTGCCAGGCGTTCGCGAGAAGTGGGACCGTGAAAAACTTTTTGGTGTTTCCTGGGATTCGATCTTGGAACCTCATGCGTAGTGATCCGACACACTAACCCCTTACGCCACGGCGCCCATTTATGAATTTACGATGGGCAAGTTCTGCTCCCGCTTAAAATCACGGAAACCATCAATAAGATTAGCCAAAAAACTACACCACTATAACTTCAGCATTAAAGAGGAATGGACAAAAGCTTGAAGAGAATTTTCAGCATCAGACAATATTATCGCCGACCCCACTATCCGCGTACACTTGCGAAGACCTGCATGGGCTCAACTCAACAGGATAAGAACCAAACACGGTCTCTGCGCTGATTTCCTACACAAATGGGGCACGTTACCTTCGAATGCCTGTGACTGCGGCGAACCTCGCCAAACCATAAGCCACATTGCATCTGGATGCCCCCTTCATATGTTCAATGGTAATGCAGAAGAAATACACAACTTGTCTCGCGAAGCTCTCCAATGGCTGGAAAACCTTAGAATAATCTTGTAAATCCAAATATGTACATTTATGGAAATTTATGTTAAATGTTAAGTTATTCTAATGCTTGTGCAATTACAATATATGTTATTATCACTATTGTTAAGTTACTTCCATACGATAAATAAATAAACATTGGTGCAAGAAAAGGAATTAACGACATATGTATTTTAAAAAATGTTCCAATTTGCATCATGGGCTAACATATGACCGTGTAAATAAATTTGTGTTCCCCAGATAAATGGGGCGTGGAGCAGCAGGCGGGAATAGATTGGCTGAAATGTTTCATGCATCGAAATTCAGACATAACTCTACGCAAGCGGGAAAATACTAGAATTGGACACGTGTTGTTGAATTGTCCAAAGTAGCTGTCGACGTATTTTTCGATAATTTGAAGAATACGTTTATACGAAACTAGTGGACCCGGCGAACTTTGTTCCGACCAAGATGGATTTTTTGTAAAATGAAAAAAATTAAAATTACCCATATAAAATGCATGGAAAATCGATTTTTCCGAATTTTCCTTTAAAGTTTTCAAAAATTTTCCAATTTCCTCACCGTAAAAACTTTTCTTGGCTGAAGACGAACACAACAAAATAAAAAGACAGCTCAAATCGGACCGTTCTCGAGTTATGCGCGGTCTTACGTATGCCACTTACCATGCTTTATATATATAGATAATAACTTTGCCGAATTTATAATATGGATGAAACTGGAATAAGCACTGTGCTTGATTCTCCAAAAGTAAGTTTTTAAACTCTTTTTATTTTCTTTGAAAAAACCTCATTTTATGCATCATACTCGTACGTCATTGCTGAAAAAGGAAAGCGAACAGTTTCACAGGCTGCTTAGGCCGAGCGTGGAAGTTTGGTTACCATGGTAGGCATCGTAAATGCATCTGGTAATCATGTTCCACCAGCTTATGTATTCCCTCGTAAACGAATAAATTCTAACTTTCTCAAAGAATCCATTCCGGATTCATTAGCACTCCTAGCTAAAAATGGATGGATGAATGTCGAACTATTTGTTTTCGCCCATATAAAAAATCACGCTCGATGCTCTAAAGATGGTCCAATTTTACTTCTTATAGATAACCATGTCTTCCATTGTGGACTGAACAGCATATTATACTGCCGTGATAATGGAATTTGTATTCTATCGTTTCCTCCACACACATCGCACAAACTACAACCATTGGATGTGTCTATTTTTGGTCCTTTTAAGCATTTTTGCAAATACATGTTCAGTGGTTTTTCGGTGAACAATCCGGGAATGAAAGTCGATATTACCGATATTCCTCGTCTTACAAAAACTCCATTTATTAGAACATTTTCACCAGATAATCTTATTAAAGGATTCTCCGCTACTGGAATTTTTCCATTTCATAATTTTATTTTTCCGGAGTCGGATTTTTCTCAAACTGAAACCATAGGTAACACTTAAGTTGACATTGCATCTGGAAGAAAGTCTTTTCAGAACGCAGGACTTCGTGCAACAACCGTCATCATCTATCGCTTCACAAAAGAGCATGCTCCCTCCACAATCAATCCGGAGATAATACGCCCACTGCTGAGAATTTTAAAAAGAAAGGTGATGTTAAAAAACCAAGGAAAATCGAGAATTTACACTGATTCGCCAGAAAAGATACGCCTACAAGAGCTTCGAAATAAGAGAAATGATATGCTTCAACAAAAAAAAAAAAGCAGCAACAGTTTTGAGAAAAAAGAACAAGAAACCATGAAAGTCAAGCTCTTAGTTTAGCGGGTTCTGATAGGTCTTTGAATTTCTCGGAGGAATCTATCGACCTTTCAGAAATTTCAGAGTTAGAAACCAAACTGAATCTCAAAGAAGACAAGTTCGTGTTCCTAAAATTCACCGATAAAAATGATTTCTACTACGTTGGACTTGTCACTGAAGTTAACGCTTCTGCGTGTATCGTTAAGTTTCTCCGACGACAAAGAAACACGCAATGCTTTGTTGAACCTCTAATTGAGGACAAAACATGGTTTTGAAGCAGGACATAGTTTTAGTTTTACTACCACCTCAACATCTAGCAGGCACTTCTCGGGCACAGAGTAAATATAGGTACTTTTTCCTATAATTTTTTCTAACTTAGGTGTTCGCTAAGTGCATTTTTTCATGCGTAATGAAGTACAAACTGTCATTAACTAAAAAAGTATGTTTTATTTGCATTTATGTACCTATTTTGCTATTTCATATGAATAAATAGTCAACCTCTCAACCTATGTCGAATCCTCCCTACAGATTAAAGAAGTCTCCCTCATGAAGGGAGGTTTCAACAATTTCTCCAAAGTAAGTTTTTTAGTCATAAATTGAAAAAATTAACTTATAACTTTATAAAACTTTTTAATATTATAAAAAATAACTCACCACTTAAAATGCACGCAAGCAGAAATAAATATCTCGTTTTGTTAAAAAACGAAAATTAATAAACTGTTAGGGTGTCGAAGCCTCCCCCTTCTACCCTACAGTGGCTTACTCCATAAATCGGACACAGAAAAGAAAAATGCTTTGTATCTAGTTTTCAAAAAAAAAAAAAAAATACATTACATTTTTCCTGATTTATCTACATATTCATTTATTGGAAAGGACACATTTACTTTATTATTTACCTTATGGCGAGATGCAATTAAAGCGTTCGGATGAAGAAGGGGTTAAGTGATATTTTAGGTATACCAATCGCTACGCGCAAACTCAAATTTAAGCTGGATGCTGTCGAGAGTACAAATCTTAGGTGGACAAGTGCATATCTCTAGCGACAAAACAGATTTGGCCGTAGCTGGATCTAACACTAAACTCTAGTCAAACGGTAGTGCATGCGATCATATGAAAACACAAGCGTTTTCACTCAGCTGAGGCCTACCAACTTCGTCCTAGGGGAATAATTAAGGAACTGGCCCTCCAGGTTGGGGGTTGTGCCATCGGGGTAACTTCCCTACCACGTAAAAAACGCATGGTTCCGAAACAACCAAAAGCCTCGGATAAGGATGACCCAACTAATGACGACCCCAGCAAACGAAATAAGGACAACGACCTTCGGATCTGTACGTGGAATGTTCTGTCCCTTTACAGACCACGTGCAGCCGAACAACTAGCAGAGGCCCTAGACTGCTATAAAGCAGATATTACCGCCATCCAGGAAGTGCGATGGGATGGGCCAGGCAAAAAGAGGATGAAAAACTGTGACATCTACTACGGTGATTGCTACAGAGGCAACAGGCAACGCTTATTCGGATGCGGATTTGTCATACGCGGCAGACTTAGGCAAGAAGTCTTAAGCTTCCGACACGTGAGCGAGCGTATTATGACTATCCGGATCAAGGCTAAATTCGCTAACATAAGCCTAATATGTGTTTATGCCCCCACAGAAGAAAAGGACCCTGCCTCCAAAGAGTGTTTCTACGAGCTCGTCGACAAAACATACGAGCAATGTCCTAAATACGACGTTACGATCGTATTGGGCGATTTTAACGCCAAAATAGGAAAGGAGGACGTCTTCGGTAGAGCAGTCGGTAAGCATAGCCTACACGACACCACGTCTGATAACGGACTAAGGCTAATTGATTTCGCTGTGGAGCGAAATGTCACCATAGCAAGCACATGGTTTCCTCATCTCGATATTCATAAGCAGACATGGCGGTCCAATGATCATGTCACGATCAACCAAATTGATCATATTGCGATCGACGCAAGGCATGCCTCCAGTATTCTGGATGTCCGGACCTTCCGAGCGGCCAACATAGACTCGGATCATTACCTTGTTGTAGCCAAGGTACGAATGCGGATATCCCAATCTGAGCAACAAAGAAGAATTACTGTGAGAAAATTTAACGTCGAAAAGCTACAATCGCAAGAGACCGCCAGACTCTTCGCTGAACGCGTATCCCGAAATCTCTCAATCACCCCTATACCGCCAGCATCAAGTGCCGAAGACCAGTGGCAACGCTGCCAACATGCCATCAGAAACGCCGCGACTGATGTGCTGGGTCTCGCTCGCCCACCACCGCGAAACCCCTGGTTTGACGAAGAATGCCGGCGAGTGCATGCAGCAAAACAAGAGGCATACAAAGCGGCGCTGCAAAGGAAGACGAGAGCTGCTCGTGAGCTCTACGAGCAAAAGAGACGGGAAGAACATCGGCTTCTCCAAAAGAAGAAGAAAGAGCATGAGAAGCGCGCGTTTGAGAATATCGAGAGTCTATACTCCAGGAACAATGTACGGAAGTTTTACCAAAAGGTAAAAAGAACGTGTCAGAGGAGTAATACCCGTACAGAAACCTGTAGAGATGAGAATGGAAACCTCGTAGTAGAATCACAGTCGGTGCTGAGAATATGGAAAAACTACTTCTGCAGACTGTATAACGGCGACGAAGACCAACACGAAGTGAGGATAGCAATATCCAAGCTAAAATCGAACAATGCTGCTGGACCTGACGGTTTACAGGCCGAACTTTTCAAGGCAGCTGGGGATGAATTGGTAGAGTGCATACACCAACTCATTTCTAATGTTTGGTCAGAGGAGTGTATGCCTGATGAATGGAATCTCAGCATCGTTTGCCCGATCCACAAGAAAGGAGACCCCCTCAACTGCGCCAAGTATAGAGGCATCAGTCTCCTCAACATCGCGTACAAGATCTTTTCTGCGATGTTGTGTGAACGCTGTCATGTGACTTCTTCAATATTGTACTTGAACGGATTGTGCGGAACTCACAAGCCAACACCGGAGGCACAATCTATTACAAGTCTGTACAACTGCTTGCATACGCCGACGATATAGACATTATCGGAAGATCTCAGCGGGCTGTCACCGGTGCTTTTGCAAGCATTGAGGCGGAAGCGGCCAAAATGGGTTTGGCGATAAACGAGGGCAAAACCAAGTATATGCTGTTAACTAGAAGGGAAAACCAACATCGACGAATTGGACAAAACGTCACAGTGGGCAGCTATAACTTCGAGGTAGTAAGGGACTTTGTCTACCTTGGCTCTGCTATAAATTCAGCAAACAAAATCAGCGCAGAAATCAATCGAAGAATAACTCTTGCCAATCGCTGTTTTTTTGGGCTTATAAGGCAATTCAACAGTAAAGCTCTCTCTCGAACAACTAAGGAGACTCTATATAAGACCTTGATCATCCCAGTCCTGCTTTACGGCGCTGAAACATGGACTTTATTAAAAGAGGATGAAGATATCCTTGGTCGCTTCGAGAGAAAAATTCTTCGTAAGATTTTCGGTCCCGTTTGCGTTGACGGGTTTTGGAGGAGAAGATGCAATCACGAACTATACGAGCTGTACAGCGACATCGACCTAGTCAAAAAACTGCGTATTGGACGTCTGAGATGGCTAGGACATGTAGAGCGAATGGACACCAACGCTCCGGCCAGCAGAGTCTTCGAATCTAACCCCGAGGGACGACGCAGTAGAGGGAATTATTGCCGTAGGTGGCGCGCACAAGTTCAAGGGGACCTCGACCAACTTGGAGTGCGCAACTGGAGGCAATTAGCTAAAGACCGAGCTAAATAGAGAGGCTTGTTGGTTGACGCCCAGGTTCACCCCGAACTGTAGCGCCACCTAAGTAAGTAAGTAAGGATCTAAAACGTTCTAAGAATTTGATTTCTCTCAATAGATTGCCAATCGGCACTACAATAGGTGTCATCACTGTCTAATAGGCAAGCATGCTACAAGGCTGAGCCTTTTTGCGAACGACTTTTTTAGAAGCTGCATGGATGAAGAAAAGGAAGAAACTATTGCTCACCTTCTTTATTTCTGCCCAGCTCACTCCCTAGAAGGTAGCTTCACCTAGGAGCCTCCTATTTCAACGATATAAGCGACCAGGGCCCTATTTCACCAACCACTTTTCACTTTGCATTTTGCAAATTTTTATTTTATCTTTTCAAATTTCGTTTCACCAAATGTAAATTTGCAAAATGGAAATTATTCTTTTGAAAAGTCGAAAATTGTCCCTCTTTGCAAAATTTGTTTCACCAAACAGAAATTTGCAAAGTGACAAATATGATTTTGCAACGTGCAAAGTGTTGGCAGTTTGCAACGAATTCTTCCATTTCGTTTCACCAAGCAATTAATGTTTCCACTTTGCATTTAAAATTGCGAAAAGCTTGTCAATAATATACAAAGAAAAAAATTCCTTTGCAGTTGAGCATTTATTGTGAAAAGTTGGTTGAAGTAATTAAAATTGATGAGATTGTTACAAACTCCATTTGCTGCTTCCAAAATATTGTATCTACCCAATTTTTTGCTCAAGGAGGATTCCCTTGTGTAGCTGGATGCGTTGACGGTACGATGATCAACATCGATGCACCCAAGGAAAATGAAGAGCAGTTTGTCAATAGGCATGGAAAGCATGCATTGAATGCAATGATGGTTTGTGGGTCAGACTGATCTTTCTATAAAGATATCCTTGGTCGCTTCGAGGGAAAGTTCTTCGTAAGATTTTTGGTCCCGTTTGCGTTGACGGGTTTTGGAGGAGAAGATTCAATCACGAACTATACGAGCTGCGTATTGGACGTCTGAGATGGCTAGGACATGTAGAGCGAATGGACACCAACGCTCCGGCCCGCAGAGTCTTCGAATCTAACCACAAGGGACGACGCAGTAGAGGGAATCATCGCCGTAGGTGGCGCACACAAGTTCAAGGGGACCTCGACCAACTTGGAGTGCGCAACTGGAGGCAATTAGCTAAAGACCGAGCTAAATGGAGAGGCTTGTTGGTTGAGGCCCAGGTTCACCCCGAACTGTAGCGCCACCTAAGTAAGTAAGTAAGATCTTTCTATGCTGTTAACGTAAGCTGGCCACGTAGTGTTTTGGCAGTAAATTTCAATGCTGGATATCGATATGGGCGCCTTAGCGGAAGTGGTTAGTGTGTCGGATCACTAGGCATGAGGTTCCAAGTTCGAATCCCAGAAAATAAAAAAGTTTTTTCACGGTCCCACCTCTCGCGAGCGTCTGACAAACATCCGAAAGTATTGCTGTCACGAAAAAAGTTTCTCAAATCGCCGTTCGAATTCGGCATTAAACTGTAGGTCCCTTCCATTCGTGTGAAAAATATAACGCACACAACATGAGTGGTTGCGAGAAGCTAGGCCCTGGCACTTTAAAGAGCTGTTGCGCCAAATATTTGTATTTGTATATCGAACATTTCCAAATGCAGTACTTCTAGGAGACAGCGCATATTCTTTAAGTGGATGGTTAATAACACCACTTAGGTAAAATCCGGACGATCCAGCTTAACAGCATTTTAACCGGGCTCATAAAAAGACTAGGCGAATCATCGAAAATAGTTTTGGTATGTGACGTGTACTAGTTCCTTGCATTCTAAAACTTTAAATTTTTTTTTTGGAATATTGAAGGAAAAGTTTCCTTGTTTAAATCATCTCCGTATGCAGCCCACTGTCACAGGTAAAATTATTTTAGCCTGCTGCATTTTTCATAATTTGGAAGTGAAAAGAGAAGAATCAGCGTGGGAGAATCATAACAACGATGATGAAGAAAATTGCATGGAAGAAATCACAAAAGAGGACAGTGAACTTCCAAATGAAAATGCTCTTGAAATTTTAAATAATTTAAGAAGTTTCTTTTTCTGATTACGAGAAATTACGTATAGAAAAGAAAAAAACAACAAAAATAAAAAAAGTTCTAAATTTGAATATTCTGTTAAATTGACTACATATTCTTCACAAAAACAAGAATCTTTGCCATCGTTCTTCAATTCTTTAGTGAATTCTGATAAAGGAAATTTCAGCTCACGTTCCAGTTTAAGGGCTTCTAATGTAGTCTTTTATATTTTGACCTTCAACAGCTTTTTTTTTCAAAGTCTGTATTTCGTCATCCGCTGTTTGAGATTTGCTCTTCCTTGAGGACGGATGCTTAAACTGAGTACCTTCGGTGGCTTTGGAATTCGGCTCTGAAAGTAACATAACAACTCCATTGCCACCTGCTTCTGGCAAATTCAGTTCCCAGTTCCAATTTTTTTTAGCCTGAGAAAAAAAAAAACGTATGCCTATTATAATACAAAAATGCTATGCTACCTAGTACTTACTAACGTTCGACTTTTCCACAAACCAAAAATAGTATACCTGGCAAAGGTCCACTTTCGGTTGCCTGAGGCCATCCCAAGGGACTTTGCTTTCATCAAAACTTCATCCCAAGCTTCTTCTTTTTTGCTTTTTCGTTGCAAGTTTGTTTTGAAACGAGGCAAGAAGAATTTCCTTCAATATAAAAGTAAACAAAAATATGATAAATCTTAAAACTGCTTGTATACAAATTACCTTTTTATTTTTTACAAGCTCCAAGACAGCTAACTTTTATTCGTTCTTTTCAGCACGACTCATATTGCAATATGTGCAAATGTGCAAGCATTGAAGTTTTTATCAATGCATAATTAACTAGAGTTAGTACAGTGAATAATACAGAGTGCAAACGGAGCGAAGCGTAAACTAGGCCGATTCAGCCCATTGAAGACAAATCTACTGTACATACACACACATGTTTCACTTTGCAACTTTGCAAAACACGATTACAAATGCAAACTTTTCTTTTTAATTGGTGAAACACTTTTACCTTTTATTTTTCAAAAAAGTCTGAAAAATTGTAAAGTGCAAAGTTGTGAGAACTTTGCGTTTTTGGTGAAACGCATCGCACGTGTACTTTCCAGGAGATTATTTTCTTTAAAAGTTGCAAAGTTGGTTGGTGAAATAGGGCCCTGATAGACATCGATATTAAGAGCCTCCTACGTTCCATAAGAAGCTGAAGATGGTTTAACGAGTAGGTAGGAGAAACTTTCTCCCATGATCCACGTGGTATCACAATGGACCTATTATTGGTCTAAGTGTGTTGGCGATTCTTAGCTGGCAGCCACTTTAACCTAACCTAACCTATTCCTAACGCGTAGCATCTCACAGTCATTCGTGTTATGTTCGTTAAATGCACTCTTTGCACAATTTGGAGGGCCTACAGTTTTATGCTACACCGATGTCGATTTTCAAGACTTCAATGTATGATTCCATATGATAAGAGATACCTAAAGGCTTCGCCATGGATCAGAACTTATTGAACAACATTAAACCATCAGAAATGTAAGTTCATTTGCTCAGTTCCATTGAATTGATAGCACCTTGTCGATACCAACTAAGGTGATAGTTACCCTCGCTTAAACACCTAATTAACTTATTGTCATACATAAAACCCCCACGATCTTGGTGCAGACTTAATTTAAACCAGTTCGTTGCCACGCTCCAAAGCATTAATTATTACAAATGACTTAGCTAATTTCTCCATCGCGCCTGACCTATCTCAAAACTGGTTTTCTGTAAATTTCTCAACGCTACTGCATCCAAAAATAGCTTCCAAACGAAACAAAAAAAAATATAAAAAATTGGAAAGCCATAAACATTCAACTTATTCATAATCAAGCTCAGATATTGCTGTTGACAAAAGTCAAAAATGATTGTTTACGACTTAAAAAACAAATTAAGGGGATTTGAAGCAATCCTCTGACACATTCCTTTTACGGCCAATTACATAAACATTTCCATGTTTACAAAATGGATTTAGCCCACATCCAAGGTCGACTAAAACAGGTCAAAACAGCCCAAAAATGCATTCTAATAATATTAATTGCGGAAGGCATCACAACCTGATTACAATTCACTGCCATTGGGGCTCTGACTCATTGGTTTCACAATAGATAAACTAAAACTTCTTAACGACGCAAATATCATAGATACATTTCCGCAACTTGTTCGTATTATCATTAGCTGCGACTTAATTTGCTCTTGTAGCCTTGAGCCGACGGGTTTCGTGTGTTTCTGTTCCGCCAAAGAAATTAACACAGTCTCTCATAATAATAAGGGAATTTCCTAATTTCCTCAAATGCACCATTTATCAAAAAAAAAAAAAAATTAAAAATAAAAATGTCAAGGCTATGTTCAAAAACTAAGTCAAACGGAATCTGTCAAATTTCCCAACTTATCTGTGTACCTAGGTTAAACAATACTAATGGACGCAGCAAACTCATTACACTGAGAGCTGTTAGCTGTGCAGGCACACACTGTGTCATGCATCATTCGATGGCATTTTACATGGTTACGCGCCCAACGCAGCAGTATATTCCAGAAGTTAATTAAGCACGTCCATCGTAGGAGTTTGTAAACACTCACGAACCTCCATTGTTGGTAAATACTCGTACTATGACAAATGAAACAGCGTCCTTCAGCGGCACTCAGCTCTGTGATCAGTGTTTATGGCCCGTGTCGCAATTTTCACGTTACATTGGTGTCATCTGTTGGTACAGGTGTTGAAACTGTTAAACCTGATTAAGTATGCTAATTGATGGGTCTATCTGATCATCAAATTATTTGAATTCAATCTGAGCTTAGATTTTATGAAGGAGATCTGTTGAGACCTATTGCAGTGTGTAGGATTGAACCAGACGTGCGTCACTTGGGGAATTTGTTTGATTTCACGTCTAGCCATATCCTTAAGATGGAGTACACAAGCATTGCCTTAGCAGTTGGCTTGTTTGCGAATTAAATTATTGTTCTAAGGTGACGCAAAAGATGCGTACAAAGGAGGAAAGATTGTGAAGATGGCATACGTGACTGTGGTCACAGTCTGGGGATTTTCTTGGAATCAAGACACGTTCTGGGGTTTCTTTTTCTAGCTTTTTTATTCTTAGTAGTACCTATACGTACAAGAACGGTTCAATAAACACTGTAATGTCACGTAGGCCACACCAACGCCAAGGCAATCATTAAGGTGGTCAGGATACCATTCAAGGATAGTATGGACAACGTGTTTGATGTAAGGTTCCACATTTGTATATACAGGAGACTATGTACTTGCTAATGAGTGAAAATTAAACGAGGGAATCCCACAATGGAGCCGATGCAGAGAGATCATATCCTGTTTTCATTCTTGGAATTCTATCTGAAGAAGTACCTATTCATGAACAGGTAAAGGAAGAGGGTAGGAATATGGAAGAAATGAATTGAGTCGTGTGCTGTTTTCTTCTTCGGAGGAAGTTCGTATAGCATAGTAATTGCAGTCCGCATGGCGTCTTGCTTTGTTCGTAATTCGCATTATACACATACATACTTCTAATTTGATGCAAAGGATGAGTCCAAAGGAAGACTAGGAGATAGTGAAGTAGGCCTACGTGACCATGGTCACAGTCTGGAGATTTTCTTCAGTAAATTCATGAAAAGGAGTTTATTTAGTCAGCATCTTTCTATTTTGTACAAGTTTGTACTTGTGACCTACGTCACGTAGGCCACATAAACATCAAGAAATTCTGAATTACATTCTGACCATGGATCCTCTGTTTGCAATTTGGACTTAGTAGAAGATGCGCAGATGATGAAACGGTGTGGACGAATAATTATAATTGCGAAACTAAATCTTGGAGTATGTAAATACATACACATGTACAAATGCATATGATGGTTGGTTGTTTAGGATCGGCCCTCGATGAAGATGCACTTAGACCAGAGGTAGGTCCATTGTACCGCTGATGTAAGTGGGTGGGTCACCCTCTTACTCTGGGAACCATTTGCTTCGTTATATGAATGCGTTCATTTTAGCCGTGCAGGCGTTGCTGAGATCATTCAGATCGTGGAAAAAGTATTCACCCAGGGTGGCCTTCCTAATTTGGCGACCGTAGGACAAGCGCATAAGAAGTGACTAATGGTCTCTTCCTCCTCTTCATCCCTACAGCTTCTGCAGATATCGTTGTAGGGGATGCCTAGTCTTTGGGCATGTCTTCCTATGACGCAGTGTCCGGTGAGAACATTTGCTATTTTGAAGAGCGTTCCACTCTTGTGTTTCTAGAGCCCGATGGACCTAGATTGGTTAAGTGTTGGCCAAAGTTGTCTGGTGGTGTTGCACTGGCCTAGATGTTGCCATCGGAAATTGGCCATTTACTCCGCGTAGGCTTTAATAAGGTATTAACCTAAGGCGTTGGCGCTAGGATGTCAATAATGCTTATGCTGTATGCACCAGTGGAGCCTTGTCGTGCCAGTTCATCAGCTGCACAATTCCCGGGTATGTCACAGTGACCTGGTGCCCAGCAAAGGGTGATGTTATACTGACCAGCTATCTCGGTAAGAGATACGCGGCAGTCTTTCACGGTATTAGATCTCGTAGTGCTGGATGCGAGGGATTTGATGGCTGCCTGACTATTGACGTAGATAGCAATGTTTGATGTTGATAGTGTATTAGCCACTAGCCAGTCAGTGGCTTGGCGAGCAGCGGTAACTTCGGCTTGAAAACGATGCAATAGTATGGAAGGTTAAAAGAGAGGTGTATGTCCAGGTCTTCTGAGAAGATTCCGGCACAAACTTCGTCCTTGGTTTTGGACCTACCCGTGAACATTTTCTTTGTATAGGACAACGCGTTGCGCCCACTCAGCTCTGTCCGGTATTGAGTGCAGGTAGCCCCTGTTGAAGTCATATTGGTGGTCAGTGGAAGTGGGGAGATGACGGTGTATCGAAAGTATTTTGGCATGTCCCGTGTGTTTCTCCTTCCACTGCTTGGAACCTCTCAGTCTTATTGCTGAGCTGATAGCCAATTGTTTGCTGACGATGTCGATCAGAAGTAGGTGGACTTGGAAACTATTCTACCTAGACGTATGAAATTTGAAAGACTGATTCTTGTAGGTAGCTTAACGCCCTGAAAAAACTCAGTAATGTTACGTAACTAGTCTCGCAGATAGGGATCGAAACAAGGTCGTAATGGTTCGTGTAAATATTGCACTTTGCGTGTGCTATGAGAACTTGGCCTTTGTGCACTTAGATTCAGGACGCTTACGCCCGGTGTTACATTGGGAGTTTAAACTTCGGTTTAGTTAAACTCACATGCGAGTTTAAACCAAGTACTTAAACCGTGAGTGTATTACAGTGGAATTTGATCGAAAGTTTAGTTAAACTTCGGTTTAACTTTTCTCGTCTCTTTTGTAGGTGACTGTAAATGTCAAACTCATATGTTTTGGAGTTTCTCAGTGTATATATTGTTCAGCTGTATATATTTTTGGTTGTAGTTCAGTTCTGAAGTGGTGGCCGAACAAAGTACAACATCTTCGCCAGGTGGCAGTGGTGTAGTGGTAACGTCGTCAATTGCCACGCTAATGGTTCATGGTTCAAATCCTGATGTCAGCAAGCATTTATTTATTTCTCATGTAATATATAAAGTCAGTCCGATCATTTGCAAAAGCTTCTGTGAACACTACTGCGAAGGCATAACACTGGCAGTAGCTTGGTCATGTGGCTGGAAAAATTGTTCGCTCTGTTGATGATGATTTGCCCTTGACATTGGTTATCGGGAAAAAAGTACTGTGAATCAGAAGCAAAGACAATAATAACAAAAATCTCCCCAGTTATCTGGACGCCAACCCCGGAGGATAGCTGAAGCATAAACAGCTGAGCTTCAAGAACCACTACACCAAAAATATTTCTCTCTCTCTCTATCTATCCTTTCCAACGCCCGCACTGTGTGTAAACATGTTAAAGGTATTCATAACCCTTTGAGTGCGCGCAAATTATAAAAAACAAAAAAATCTTCGCCAGGTAGTATGAGTTTTAAAAGAAGTGTAAACTTTACTTTAGAAGAATTAACCGAATTGATGGAATTAGTAGAAAAGTACAGGACAATCGTAGAAAGTAAAAAAAGAAGGTAAACCAGGCGGATCAAAAGAGACAAGCAAAGTGACTACTGGAAGTCAAAGCAGCGGAAATAATAAGCAAACATCCGCTTCACTTCAATAGTGTCCTCCAATAAAAGGCTCCTACAGCAGAGATTTATGCTCTAATAAATGGCAGGAACTTGCAAAAGAACAATATTAGACAGATTCAGGCGGAAATGCAGCTGTCACAGGCAAAAAGTGATTTAGAACTCAAGTATTTGGAAGAAGAACATGATGTAAAAATGATTTTTATGAAAGAAAAGGCTGAACTGAAGAAAGAAAAACTTAAATTAGAAATTTGAAAGAAATTTGAAGAAATATGAAATTAGCATAAAATAGAACATATGTGTTCATAAAGCAATTTAACCTTCAAATTTATTATGATAGGCAGCAACAATTGACAGAAGTGTTAAGACAATTGTGAAATGTTCCTAAAATTTCCAATCATTGCTTCTTTCCTACCCTATCCTATCTTATCCTACCCCCGCGACCATCATGAAGGATTAGCGGGCCATTGAAAATGCATGTATGTATGCTGCTCTCCGGGTACCTATATTATCCGAGGAGCTAGAATCCCTACTTTCGACATCTATACTGTTTCCATCACAAACGTCAGTGTGCAATGTAGCATACTGGCAATAAAAATGTAGCATTTTAAAAAAGAATGTAGCATAAGAAAAATTGTTGTTAATTTTCTTTATTTTTGCGTTATTAAACATTAAATAACAAATAACATAAGAAATGCCATTAACATACTCGTAACAAAAATAATAAATTCCTTTATAAATCACAAATCGATAGCATTGAATAAATAATAGTAGGAATTCATTGATAAAACAAAAAATTAAATAAAAAAATAAAAGCTAATTCAATTCATATTCAATTGCACAGAGAAGTAGGTGTCTCTTATATTAAATAAAAGGGGAATACTAATAAGAGGAGCAAACATTTTACTTAATTTGTATTTGCAATCGACAAATATAAAATGTAAGCAAAACCTCCCCAACTCTCAGAAGGATCAAATATTGCCCCAGTTGTTAATAGCTCTTTAGCCAGTAAAATTGAGTCTACAGCTTCTGAACTTGCCGATTTCTCAGATCGTGTTTTATTATTTTTAATTCAGAAAACTTTCGTTCAGCGCAAGCACTACTGTGGGGAAGGCAACAGAAATTAAGCATATAATTAGCAAGGATCTAAGTACCTAACTATTCGTGTCTTGGAGTTTTTTAAATCGAATCTTTGATGTACCTGCTTGCATAATTCAATATAAACTTTTATTGCATTTGACTTTACAATACCTATTAAGTTTGAGTTTACTTTAGATGATTGTACACATACTTCAAATTTCATACCGGTATAACAATTTACCGATTGTAAATGATAAAAATTATTTTTAAAATCGATATCTATATTTAAATATTGAGCCTTAATAAAATTTTTATATTGTAATAAATTTGTTACTTCTTTATTTTATAAATACGAGTATATTTGTACCTTCTCTGTTTGAAAACATTTATTCAAATCGTTAAGTTTTTTTTAATAAATACGATGAAAACAGTAAATAAAGTTTATTCTCCTCATTAATAAAAAAAATCGTAAATATCTCCTCTTTTTCATCCTCAAATGATGCCAATGTGAAATAGTGAAACAAGGAACTCCAAGACAGACAATATGTTGTTACATGCGGAAATAATTTATGCCCCTAACAATTAAAATGTTCTTGAAAGTCTTTGAACTGGCCTTGTCCCTTGGGGCTATGTGCAAAATGGGCATATGTAGCTTTGACGCAATTTACAACATTGGCACAACGAGATCTGATATAGGTGGCGCTAAGACATCGAGCGGTTTCAGAAAGATGATCAGATGATCATGGACATGTACGAAAGAGCAAAAGACAAGAGTAAGATGTCCCGCTTTTAAGTTATTTGCTCTTTATTACAGTCCTTGACTATCTGCTGGAAGTAAAGTGACGGACCCCAAGGTACATCAATTATTCTTTGCTGACGATGGAGCCATCATAAGTGAGTATCCTACATCCCTGCAACGAGCACTTGATGTATGGGTGGACGTTTTGGAGGGAAATGGGTATCGCATTAGTTAAAAAAAGACAGAGTTTTTGTGCTGCCCGTTCTCTGATCCACTCAGGCTTATTCCAGACATTTATTTGAATGAAACAAGTGCTTCCCAAGTGCGAAAAGTTCAAATATCTGGGATCTGTGATCAATAGCAAAGCAACCTGTGACGACGACATCAATCATCGCGTAAGCGTAGGGTGGATGAAGTGGAGAGAAAACTCCACTCTCTTCTGGAACCGAAAAATGCCATCTAAGTTGAAAGAAAGGGTCTACACCGCAGTTGTGCGTCCAGCGCTCGCATACGGTTCACAATGTTGGACGATGTACAAAAAGTATGAGAGTAAATTGACGGCATCTGAGATGAAGATGCTTCGCATGACAGAAAGAGTGACAAAGCTTGATCGAATAAGAAGTTCGAAGATCCGTGGAAGCCTTCACGTCAAGGAAACCATCGTACAAAAGATAGAGTGCGACCGGCTCAGCTGGTATTGCCACATTCATAGATGAGATCATTTGAATCCTGTTCAAACGGCAATATCAATTAACGTTCCAAGGACATCGCAGGAGGTAGACCTATAAACGCCTGGATCACACAAATGCGACGACATCGGCATTTCATTGGTAACCGATTGATATCGGCAAGCGTGCCGATATTTTCTGAGGTCAAATAGGCGAACCCCACAGGCGGATCAGTAGAAATGCGGTGAAGTGGAAGAGTTATGATCCCTTGTTTTCGGAACATAACCTTGCTGAAAAAGGAAAAAGATGAAGAAAAGAAGCAAAATCAAAAAAAAAAAAAGAACATGAAAAATTAGGTAGACCGTTTAGAAATATGTAGCATAATGAGGGAAAGATGTAACATGTAGCATGGCACTCCAAAATGTAGCAGTTTTGCTACATATGGAGCAAAAGTGACAACGCTGGTTTAAAGTTTAAACGTAGTTTAAACCCTCATTCACGGCCGTTTAAGTTGAACTGAGTTTAAACTATCGATTAAGGTTAAACGAACACTGTAATACAACATTTCACCTTAAACGTCAGTTTAAACTAAATCTCCGGTTAAACTGACTTTAAACTTGCACTGTAATACCCGGCATTAGAGTTATTACAACATTTCAAAATCGACAGTTTAAGTGAATACATAAATTGTACATTTATCTGTACATTTATTTCTCGGTTCTCTAAGCCCATAAAGCTTCTTTTCTTCGTAGTCTTTGTCGCACTTGAGCTCTTCACAAATTTCAGCTAAAGCATCGTTTTTTTTTGTTTTTATATTTGTAATATTCGCCTTGCAGATCCCACAAAACTTTGCACTTCAAACAATTTAATTGAAATAATGGCATCTTTATAATTTCTTTCTTTCTTGACATTTTTATTTTTATCTTCACAAAAAAAAACAACACTCACTTCCTGAAACTGGGCTTAAGAAACAAAAATAGTTTTCCATCGCGAATGGCAAACTGAGAAACATTTAAGAAATCTTTCAGAAATGTTTGTTTGTATTTGAAATGTTCCTGAAATGCTTCGTTCGGTTTGGACGTATAGTAATAAGTACAAAAATAGTGAAAAATAGTAAATAGTAAATAGTATAAAAATAGTGACCGTAATTTTTTATTTATTCTTTATCTTCAAGTTGCGATTGTTTATTTCTTTTATCCTCTTTTTCTCGATATAATAAAGATTGCCCAAATGCAAATTAGGACACTGAATACTTTTGTGACTGATAATATTCTGATGCAATTGCAGCTGTAATTAAAAAATATTCTTAGGACCCAAATAAATGCATATTACCAGCAGAACTTGTTTGGGAGAAATATATTTTTTCTCAGCGTATACTCGTATGTGCGCATGTAGGCACGGTTTTGGCCCGAAAATAAGTGTTCGGATCTTAGTACGATCTGCATTATTCTATAGAAAGGGTTAAAAAACGAAACAATAAACAATAACTTATAAGCAACCTTAAAGAACATATTTTAAGACTTTAAACGTTCCACATTAAAGTCAGTTTAGTAGCTTTCCTGTCCATCTTATAACGGGTGATCAAAAAGCAATGATAATTTTTCCAACATCCAGCTGTCAAAATATTCACTAAGGTTTGCCATTTCATCATGCATCGTTTCACGCTTGCCGAATGTGCGGAAATTATTAAAAAATAATGTCGAAATTCCGGCTCAGTTGTAAATACACAACGTGAATGTCGACGTGAGGTCGGTCGTCATCATGGTTTCAGTGTGCAGGCAATTCGTCGCACCGTGGAAAGTTTGAGCATGAGTACACTCTTTTGGACCTTAAGCCACCAACCAGACAGAGATTGGTGCGAAATGAAGAAAACATAGGCGCCGTAGCGGCCAGTATCGAAGAAGACCCAGGAATGTCGAATCAGCGCCAATCAGCTGAATTGAGCATCGCCAGAAAGTCAACCCGGCTTATTTTGTGATTGGATTTGGGCCTACATCCATATAAGATTGTGCTGGCGTAAGAATTGAAGCCGAATGGCCATAGACAACGCCGTGAGTTCGCTTATTGGGTGCTGGAAATGTTGGCTGGAGATGCAGATTTTGGCCAAAAATTATCTTCTCGGACGACGCCCATTTTTGGCTCAGCGGCTATGTCAACAGGCAAAATTGCCATTATTGGAGCAAACACAATCCACAAGTGTTCGACCAAGCATCAATGCATCCACAAAGATTGACTGTTTGATGCGGTTTATGGCATGGCGGCAAAATCGGACCTTATGTCTTTCGAAATGATATATCCGAGCTGTGGTTCCAACAAGACGGCGCTCCATGCCATACAAGCGGCGAAACGCTTAATGTTGTGAAGGAGAAATTTGGCAACTGGGTCATCCACGACGAGCGTTTATTAAATGGCCGCCGCGATCATGCGACTTGACACCACTCGATTATTTTCTCTGGGGCTACGTCAAGTCCTAAGTCTACGCTAACAAACCAACCACTTTGGACGAACTCGAGGCAAACATTCATTCATTCTTTTGCCAGAATAACGCCGTACATATTGGACCGAGTCATCAAAAATTAAAGCGATCGCTTGAAGCACTGCCAGCGAAGCTGAGGCGCTCTTAAATGATGTGCTATTTCACACATAATGGCATGAATGTAGCCTTAAAATAAAGCCAGAATAAATTTTATATCTCACACCGCTGTTTTACTTAAATTTTTTTCCTATCGTTCTTATATGGTCACCCTGTACATTAGAGCATGTAGATATCTTGTGGGCGCCGTGGTGTAAGTGGTTAGTGTGTCGGACCACTACGCGTGGGCTTCCAAGTTAGAATCCAAGAAAACACCAACAAGTTTTTTTACGGTCCCACTTCTCGCGAACGTCTGACAAACATCCGAGAGTATTGTTGTCTCGAGAAAGCTTCTCAAAACAAATCGCCCTTCGGATACGGCACTAAACTTTAGGTTCCTTCCATTCGTGTGAAAAATGTAGCGCACACAACATGAGTGGTTGCGAGAAGCTAGGCGCTGGCATCTAAAGAGCTGTTGCGCCAAATACTTTCTTACATAGATATCTTGTTTAAGACATCCGGTAGGCTGGCACTAGACCAATCTAGAAATCGTATAACTAGCTGGTAGCTGGTATACAACTGAAATTTTTAATATCTTAGATGCTTTAGTCTTTATGGATTAGCGCTCTTGCATAATTTAAGCGATTTAAAAAAAAAAATGTTCACTGCAACATATAGTGTTTCGCCTACTAGAAAATAGTATTGAACTTCCACAATTCAGTTTATATGTGTTTCGCACACTGAAAGCTTTGTCCGCCAAATTTTATGGAAAATTAATAAATTTCCCACACGTCTGTAGGACGACAAGCTCTCCTCCACAATTGGACAGATCTGTGAGAGAAGTTGAAGATTATAGAATGTCAGGAAATAGCTACTGGAATAACGATTCCTTTTTCGTTCAGACAGAAATTGACTGCCACAATCAAACTTAATTTTTAACTCTTAACAGCTTTTATTTACAATTCGAAATAAACAGTTTTTGTCATTTTGTTATAGTTGCAAGTAGAAATTTGTTTGGAAACTAAATTAACGACATCCATTCTTTATTTTTCAAAACACCAATATTAGCCCATTTAATCCATCTTTCATTTTGTTAGTCCCAGAAATTATATGAACGGCTTATTGAAATACCTCCAGACTGCTAATCCCACACTTACTTATTTAGGTGGCGCTACAGTTCGGGGTGAACCTGGTCCTGAACCAACAGGCCTTTGCATTTAACTCGGTATTTAGCTAATTGCCTCCAGTTGTACACTCCAAGTTGGTTGAGGTCCCCTTGAACTCATGTGCGCCACCTACGGCAAGTAAGCCGTCTTCTTCGTCATCCCTCCGGGTTAGATTGAAAGACTCTGCGAGTCGAAGCGTTGGTGTTCATTCACCCTACATGTTCTAGGTATCATAAACGCCCTATACGCCGTTTTTTGACTAGGTCGATGTCGCTGTACAGCTCATACAATTCGTCAATGAATCTTCTCAATGTTCCATGGCATGTCAGAATTAATTACAGAGCCAAGGTAGACAAAGTCCCTACCTACTACGTCGAAGTTGTAGCTGCCCACTGAGACGTTCTGTCCAATTTGTCGGTATTGATTATTCCTTCTTTTTGACAGCATAAACTTGGTTTGTCCTCGTCTATCTCTAAACACCTTTTGGCCGCTTCTGCTTTATTGCTTGTACTTAAACGCACCGGTAGCTTCCCGCTGAGTTCTTCCAATAATGTCAATGTCGTCGGCGTATGCAAGCAGTTGTACATACTTTTGTTAGATTGTGCCACTGGTTAATCGCACAGAAAAATATGTATATTAAGATTCATTACTAGGTTACATTAGAATAAGATGGCTGACTGTACCAAGATGCAGACACACTTAGACCAACAAAGTCCTCATAATACCAAATGGTCTCTATCTAATCCGAGGTACCCAAAAAGAGGTACCCACTGTAGCCAAACCGTCAGAGCATTTCTGATCCAGCTTAAGGCTCTCTGCTTGAAATAGCCTTAGATAGATAGATAGATAGATAATTCATTATTGTGAAGTGCAAGTGCACTGTGACCATTAGCAGATCTATTACGCCCCTCAAACTGAGGCTCTAGTCGATGATATGCACGGTCTAGAGCACTTCCTCCAGTCCAGCTGCTGCTATGAACCGGAGTATCTTGAGTGGATCCAGCGAAGATAGATCCAATTCTGATAGGATGTATGCACCTAAGTCATTTCTTCTTTTGTGGATCAGTGCTTCGCATTCCATAAGAAGGTGCGCTGGTGTTTCTACGAAGCCCCGGCAGAATCTGCAGAGTCCGTCTCACTCTATTCCCAGTTTCCTGAGAGGCTCCTTAAGTCTGCAGTGATCCGTTAACGTGCCCGCCAATATGCGAAGTCGGTTCTTGCTGACTCTAGGCAGGTTCTACTTCTTTTCTGGTTGCATTTCCCCAGAAGCTCTTTCGCCTGTCTTAGTTGGGGGATATTGTCCCAATGCTTGGCCCATTTGTTTTCTTCCTCTTTCCTAAGATCTTCCCTTATTTTGTGGTGTCCTATCCCACCAAAGGGGTCTAGTCCAAGGAATGGTGTTTCTGATCCGTTTCTTGCTAGTTCATCAGCTGCTTCGTTTCGCTCTAGTCCTACGTGACCTGGTATCCAGTAGAGGCGATTCCCATACCAGTTTGGATCTGATCTCGTGTGAGGTCAGTGCTTTGATAGCTGCTTGGTTGTCTGACAGTATTACGATGTCCTGCCCGCGATAATTCCTGTCTAGGTTGAATTGCGCGCATCTTTCGATCGCGTGAACTTCTGCTTGAAATATACTGGGGAATATTCCCAGTGATTCTGAGTATCTGGTCCTGGGCCCGTACAGCTCCACCCCAGTACCTGCAGATGTTTTCGATCCGTCCGTGTACCATTTAATTGTATATTGTTTGAGTTGGTACTTATCGGACTCACTGCCTTAGTTAAGCGATCTGTAAAGATTGCATTTTTTGAGTAGGTACTTCTGAAGATTTCACCCAAAGAGGAATAACCTGCCTTTCACAGTTGTTCCTTTCATTAAAACAAAAGTACAATAAGTCTCCTTATACGGTCCAAATATAGCCTCAATCATTGACCAATGATAGAAATTATTTTATCCATAAGCATTAGCTCTCGCGTGCCATAAGCGTGTGTAACCACTAATTTGTGTTTATTGCACATCTGAAACTCCCCAAAGGAATTCCATTCGAATTACCTCAAATCAGCCCAGTCATCATCATCATCATGACCAATAACAAACTCTACCACCACCACACCTCCCAATGAGGTCGATTACTTTCTAAAAAAACAAAAAGAAGGCAAAATAGTATGTCAGATCGTTGAAAAGTTGTGGATCCAGCATGTGCCTCTGGAACTCAATACTTTTATTTTATTTTTCCATCTCATTTTTATTACCAAAAAGTCAATCAACCACTTCCTAAAATTTAATTGATCAGTTGAAATATTTTTTTTATATTATTTTCAAAGCCAAAAAGTGAATGAACTTCTACGGTAGTTTGCACCATCAAAATGTCAAAATCGATTACGTATCGCATTTTATGGTTATCAAATCCAATTTGCTGTAAATTTTTTATTTTTTTATTTTTCCAAAAAGTCATTCAATATTGATTTAATGGTCCACATGCAACAACTCGGACCGAGAAGAGGTGCCGAAAGTCTTAGCTTGTTGTAATCTTCCTCAATGGGAGATCGAAAAAAATGCTCAATTACTTACACGAAACATTTTTTTTTTTTTTTTGGTTACTTTAAACTAACACAAATGCGTAGCACATACTTCATAATTTTAAGCAAATAACATTATATAACGACCACTTGTTGCATTGGTTTGAAAATGTATGAAAAAGAAAAACAAAAATGTCTAAATTACATGACTCTACAGCAGCGTTGGAAAACAAAAAAGGGCACAGGTGATGGTGATGATAAATTTACATCTATTAGTTTCGTCACCAATTTTATAAAAAAAAAAAAAAAAAATCATTGGGCTTGCTAATGTTTATTTTATGCGACATTTTGACAGAGCACCAGCTATACGCCTGAGTGTGTTTGTAAAATGTTGGCCTTTACCGAGACTTGTGTGATTTTGTCAAAATTTGGTAGACACACCATATCTGTCCAAGAGCGGAAGAGACCGTGTCGTACTTTTACGTAGACTTGTTATACAGAATGTATGTATCATAGTTTTAAATTTATTCAAAATGAAATAAAATTTCGCACGTGAGTGCTGTATGAGTAGGTATGCCAAATTAGTGCTATAATGCTATACACTTGTTGACATTGTGGAGCAGGAAATTTGCCAGTGGTATTTATAGGCCCATTTTGATTTCTGTGACAAATGATCTTGAGAAAAGATCTGAAGTTTAATTCAGTAGGAAAAATTACAAGAAACTTGTGAATTTCTAACTAATAATGCTGAATATGTTTTGATACTGCTAGGACAAACTGCAGATCACAACAGTGAAGAATTGTACTCATGGTAATCCTTATGATCATGTACTTAAAAGAAAACTACTTGGGGCTAAGCAACATAAGGATAGAAAATACAAAACGTCGATTTTTCAATCAAATCAGATCAGCCAAACCAGAAATTTTGCATACCTTCATATTGCAAGTGGGCGCCGTGGTGTAAGTGGTTAGTGTGTGGGACCACTGCGCGTGAGGTTCCAAGTTCGAATCCCAGAAAACACCAACAAGTTTTTCACGGTCCCACTTCTTGCGAACGTCTGACAAACATCCGAGAGTATTGTTGTCATGAAAAAACTTCTCAAAACAAATTGCCCTTCGGATACGACACTAAACTGTAGGTTCCTTCCATTCGTGTGGAAAATGTAACACACACAACATGAGTGGTTGCGAGAAGCTAGGCCCTGGCACTTAAAGAGCTGTTGCGCCAAATGAGATCACTACCGCGATTAAGGTATCCAAAACCAACAAGGCGGTAGGACTTAACGGTATTCATGCAGAGCTCTTAGGAGCAGCCCCAACAACATCGGCTGAGCTTCTGCCTCCACTTATAGAGAGAGCTTAGGAAGCTGAAAACTTTCCTGATGAGTGGAAAAAGAGAATGATCGTCAAGCTTCCTAAGAAAGGAAATTCAATGGAGTGCGGAAACTAGAGGGGTATCTGCGTGCTGCCTACTGTAGATAAGATAATACCTAAACTCATCCTGGAGCAAATCAAACATCTCGAAGACACACTCGATGCCAAACAAGCAAGTTTCCGCTCTGGATCCTCCTGTGGATTATCATCGAACAGTGCGTTAAGTATCTATCGCCACTCCACCTGCTGTTTATCGGTTTTGAGAAGGCATTCGATAGTGTCAACGTTGAGTTTATTTGGCGTGCCTTACGCAGGAGAGGTATTCCCGATAAACGAATTGCTATTATTAAAGCTACATATGAAGGCTCCAAAAGTCACGTTCTGCACAGAAGAATGTTGTCTGAGGAATTTAAAATCCAAAGTGGGGTAAAACAAGGCTGTATCCTTTCACCAATATTATTCATCTTGGTGATTAGCGATGTGCTTTGTGCAGCTTTGTTGACGGGAAATCGAGGAATTCGATGGACTCTTACATCCCAACTGAAACATCTTGACTGCGTTGACGATGCATGCTTACTCTCTCACAGAATTATGGACCTCCACCGAATGACAGCAGATGTGGAGAGAGGGGCAAGCGTCAACGGACTGAAAATTAATACGGAAAAACAAACCCATCGGCTCAAATATGCATTGCTGGACAATCGGTAGAGAGAGTAGAGGATTTTCAGTATCTTGGGAGTATTGTCTCGACCGATGGTGGAACCGAACTGCATTTAGCCAACAGGATCGCCAAAGCAAAATCCGCGTTCGGGATGTTGTTCAACATATGCCGAAGCAATGCAATAAGTTTGAACACCAAACTAAGACTGTTCTGCTCCAACGTTGAATCCGTACTGTTAAATGGATGCACTACGTGGAGAGTGACTACTACTATCACCAGGAAGGTGCAAACGTTAGTTAATAGGTGCTTGCGCAATATCTTATGAATTTTCTGGCCCAATCGTATGTCTAACGAACACCTTTACGAGAGAACGGGTCAGGCACCAATAGGCACAACCATCCAATGACGGAAGTGGCAGTGGTTAGTCACACGTTCCAAAGGGGTGACAGTTCCATAGCGAACCATGCTATGCAATGGAACCCTTTACCTCAGGATAGCAGAAGACTTGGCGGTCGGAGGAGAACATGGAGGAGGCGCGGCAGTTGGGGAAAAGTTGAGGAGAGCTGAGAAACATTACCCGAAACCGTACACGATGGCGCGTAGGCGTAGTAGAGGCCCTAGGACCCACAAGGGGATACACCACATAAGGAAAAAAAGTTTTTCAAAATGGGTATCATGCTTTAAAAGCCGTTCAAAATTTTCTTTAATATAGAGCTCCTGTTTACACACAAGTTTTGTGATATTTGGCGTTTTGATGATTTTTAGCAAAATTACTTCGAAATTCAATGTGTTAAGATCGTGAGCAAGAGCAGGAGATTTGTCCGAAAGACAGCACAGATTCAGAAAGGGCCACTCTACGATTGGAGCAATTGAAGAAGTGGTAAGGACCGTCAAATTGGCTCAACAGGGCAACCACTATTCAAGGAAAATCGTATTGCTAGCAACTCTGGACGTGCGAAATGCCTTCAATTCAGCCAGATGGAGCGATATGCTAAACGCCCTCGAAAGTATTTTGATATTCCCGAATATCTCTTGCGGATGGTGAAGGACTATCTCAAGGACCGGAACATCTATAACATCTATCTATAACACCGCAGTAGGACCTCGAATAAAGGAGATTACTACTGGAACAGCACAGGGCTCAATTCTGGGACTAGATCTCTGGAACATCTCCTACGATGGCATCCTTCGTTCGGAAATGCCCGAAGACACCTTTCTGGTAGGGTATGCAGATGATATCGCCGCGGTGATTACGGTAAAGAAAACTTAACCAGGTGATGAGGCGAGTCCATCTCTGGATGAAAGAACATGGCTTAGGTTTGGCCACAGAAAAGACGGAGATAGTCCTTTTGACAAAGACGGGGAACTATTGTTGACTTCCAAGTCGGGTCTGAGGTAATAACCAGCAAAGACGCGATGAAGTACCTAGGGATGGCCCTAAACACGAAGCTCACTTTCTGGCATCAAATAAGATCTGCTTCGGAACGAGCTGCGAAGGACATATTGTCACTGAGCAGATTAATGGCAAACGTTGGAAGCCCGACAGCCAACAAGAGAAAGCTCCTGAAGACAGTCACCCACGCCATTCTCCTGTATGGATGCGAGATATGGGCCGACGCACTACGAAAAGAGAAATACAGGAAATAAATGGCCGCAGTACAAAGGCGCGTGGCACTACGGGTTGCAAGTTCGTACCGAACTGTGTCGGAACCAGCCGTCCTTATAGTCGCGGGAGTGAATCCTATTATTCACCTTACGGCAGAGAGGAAGTACGTCTACGACAAAAGGTGAAAATTGGAGTGGAAGCGGCAACCGAGGAGGCGAAGGAATTCGCCAAACAGAAATGGCAGGAAAGATGGAGCTCAGAAAGCAGAGGACGATGGACCGTGAGCCTCATCAGCAACATCGCTGAATGAAAGGGACGGAAACACGGGAAAGTAAATTATTGCGTCGCCCAATTTCTTACCGGACACGGTTATTTCAACGTCTACCTCCACAGAATGGGCAAAACAGGAGCTCAGCTTGCCAATATGGCGACTCAGAACTGGACGACGTAAACTACACGTTCTTCGGGTGCAACAGATGGGAAGCTGAAAGGAGGGCCCTAGAATCTCTAATCGGCGTCATCACTCTGGAAAACATAGTGGCAAAAATGTCAATGAGTGACCAGAGCTGGAATCAAGTACGTTCCTTTCTAGAAAAAGTGCTTAAATCAAAAAAGAGAGACGAAGACCTAATAATCACTCTCATGAGATATACATATGTAAGACTGATGTAAGCCTTACCGGCAAGAAAGAATTAAGCCGCAAGAGAAGACAAATATGGAAAATCCAGCCCCGAAATCGGAAAGAAAACGACACCACTCTAAAGTAAAGTAAAAGCGATTCCGGAGTGGATGGTGTCAAGTAGGATGAAAGGGTTAAATGCGGTTTTTTAGTGAGTACAAAGTCCAACACTACTTGAAACAGAGCGTTTCTCGTGAGCAGTAGTGTTTTCCACCATCCTTGAGGCAAAAAAAAAAAGAAGAAAGATCGTGAGCAAATACACCCACAGTGCAACTAATACACAAATCTGCCTGTAGCTTCGATGACCTTGGTTTTATAATACATATGTATTTTATTTCTTTCTTCATACTACTGCCTCTTCATATGTGGGCATAACCCTTGAGCCTATTACATAAGCGAAACCACCTTATAAACATTAAACTTTAAGATTTACTACATTCAACCGAAGTGAACCGATAGGGTCACTAAAATGTTATGGAGGGATTCCAACACAAAAACAACCGAGTCAAACGAAACTGCAAACAGATAAAATGCCCCAAAATGGTACCTACGCGTACCAACAGCATGAAAACATCATTCCATCCAAGGCGATCTTCAGGGTCAGCCACTGCACACAGTCGCATCTGTCTAAAATAAAAATGTTGTAATTAAGAAGAAAGACATTAAAATAATAATTAAAATGATGTAGCGAAAGGGCACCAAGCCCATTTTTATGCAAGTTCAAAGAGAGATGCATCCGATTATGTCAAATCAGTTGGAATTCTTGATGAAAAACACAAAATTAAAAATGCTAAGTTCACATAGGTATACACTGCATTTTATTGGCTTTTTCTTTTTTTTATGTTCATCTTTGAATTAATTATAAAATACTTTGAATTATTTCAAATCACAACTATAGATATGCATTAGGTAAACCTGTTGACACGAAGCTCATGAAAATTGTGAATGTGCATCACCTCTTCTTAGCTGCATCATAAGCTTGTTTCAACATTAGATTCGGGTCTATTCGTCGCAGTATTACCGCTAGAAGGAGCAGATGAAGGTAATCCTGCCTTTGGTAGTGCCCCCATATCCTCCGGTTGACGGTTTCTAATCTCTGCAGCAGTGCGATGAATGGTCATTGATGGTGATGGTCCTCCTTGTCCTTCATGCTAAGAAGTTGGAATAAACATTAATTAATATTTATTTGATGAATGTTAAATGAAAAGTGCGTACAATATAAAATATTGCTCGAGCGATTCCGAATACCAGCAGGAGAACAAATGAGAGTTTAAGCAATTGCCATAGAAAAATGAAAGCACATCTAAATGGGATTAAAAACAATCCTCGAAATGTTTTATACAGCATTGAAAATTTTAAAAGAAAAATTCGTTTTTCAGATTTTCGTGAAAATTTAAAAATAACTGACGGAAATGAAAATTTCAAATGACGTGAGTTGTATTCAGTCTCCGACATAAAATCTTTGTTTTAGTAGCGTTGCCAACACAATTATTTCTGATTAATTTTTTTTTAAGTCGCATGCACATTGATATGGGTCGATATTTCAAAATATTAATATCTTGCGGTCAGGCATTTATAGGCTAAAAAATTTTTTTTGTTTTTAAATATTCGAACGAGATACGCTTCCGCAGAAACTCTTTTAACATGTACGCATAAAAAAATAGAAAAAAATAATTTATAGTAATGCCGAAATTTAGCTTAAACAGCAAACATGTCATTACCACGGCATGTCCTAAGTTGTACCTTCCTTCAACAAATTCATTTTTTTTTTGTGAAATGTAAGCCGGTTTACAAATTCTATTGATGAAGCCTTGAAGAAGAAAGGCTAATGCGGACTGGGGCCCAGTTAAGTTATTTTTAGAGAATATACAAAGTTATGTGAAAGGTATTTAGTGATTGTCCCCAACAAAATTGACATTTCCCTGACAAAAAATAAATCTTGAAAAAATTTGAATTAATGGCCGCAGAATAGGCAGCTGATTTCACATTAATAACTTACTTACTTACTTAGGTGGCGCTACAGTTCGGGGTGAACCTGGGCCTCAACCAACAAGCCTTTCCATTTAGCTCGGTCTTTAGCTAGTTGCCTCCAGTTGCGCACTCCAAGTTGGTCGAGGTCCCCTTGAACTTGTATGCGCCACCTACGGCAATGATTCCCTCTACTGCGTCGTCGCTCGGGGTTAGATTCGAAGACTCTGCGGGCCGGAGCGTTGGTGTCCATTCGCTCTACATGTCCTAGCCATCTCAGACGTCCAATACGCAGTTTTTTAATTAGGTCGATGTCGCTGTACAGCTCGTATAGTTCGTGATTGAATCTTTTCCTCCAAAACCCGTCAACGCAAACGGGACCGAAAATCTTACGAAGAATTTTTCTCTCGAAGCGACCAAGGATATCTTCATCCTCTTTTAATAAAGTCCATGTTTCAGAGCCGTAAAGCAGGACTGGGATGATCAGGGTCTTATACAGAGTCTCATTAGTTATTCGAGATACGGCTTTACTGTTGTATTGCCTTATAAGCTCAAAAAAACAGCGATTGGCAAGAGTTATTCTTCGATTGATTTCTGCGCTGATTTTGTTTGTAGAATTTATAGCAGAGCCAAGGTAGAGAAAGTCCCTTACTTCCTCGAAGTTATAGCTGCCCACTGTGACGTTTTGCCCAATTCGTCGGTATTGGTTTTCCCTTCTTGTTGACAGCATATACTCGGTTTTGCCCTCGTTTATCGCTAAACCCATTTTGGCCGCTTCCGCCTCAATGCTTGCAAACGCACCGGTGACAGCCCGCTGAGTTCTTCCGATAATGTCTATATCGTGGGCGTATGTAAGCAGTTGTACAGACTTGTAATAGATTGTGCCTCCGGTGTTGGCTTGTGAGTTCCGCACAACCCGTTCAAGTACAATATTGAAGAAGTCACATGACAGCGCGTCACCTTGTCTAAAGCCTTTTTTGACATCAAAGGTCTCGGTGAGTTCATTACCGACCTTGATGGAGCAGCGAGCGTTCTCCATCGTCAGCCTGCACAGATGGACAAGCTTGGCAGGGATGTCAAAACTAGGCATGGCTCTATAAAGCTCTTCTCTATAGATGCTGTCATAGGCGGCCTTGAAATCGATAAAGAGGTGGTGAGTATCGATTTGGAATTCTTGGGTTTTCTCCAGGATCTGCCGAAGTGTGAAGATTTGATCGATGGTGGACTTTCCTGGCCTGAAACCGCACTGATAGGGTCCAATCAGGCGGTTGATAAAAGGTTTCAGGCGTTCACACAATATCGCAGAAAAGATCTTGTATGCGATGTTGAGGAGACTGATGCCTGTATAATTGGCGCAGTTGAGGGGGTCTCCTTTCTTGTGGATCGGGCAAACGATGCTGAGATTCCATTCATCAGGCATACACTCGTCTGACCAAATATTAGAAATGAGTTGGTGTATGCACTCTACCAATTCATCACCAGCTGCCTTGAAAAGTTCGGCCGGTAAGCCGTCAGGTCCAGCAGCCTTGTTCGATTTTAGCTTGCAAATTGCTATCCTCACTTCGTTTTGGTCAGGTGGACGGAAATTTTGACTATCATCGTCTATGTTGAATGGTTCATGCTGCCTGACAGCCGGATATTCGTCTTCGTCGCGGTTTTACAGTCTGGGGAAGTAGTTTTTCCATATTCTCAGCACCGACTGTGATTCTACTACGAGGTTTCCATTTTCATCTCTACAGGTTTCTGTACGGGTATTACTTCTCTGACACGTTCCCTTAACCTTTTGGTAAAACTTCCGTACGTTGTTCCTGGAGTATAAACTCTCGATATTCTCAAACGCGCGCTTCTCATGCTCTTTCTTCTTCTTTTGGAGAAGCCGATGTTCTTCCCGTCACTTTTGCTCGTATAGCTCACGAGCAGCTCTCGTTTTCCTTTGCAGCTCTGCTTTATAGGTATGCCTCTTGTTTTGCTGCATGCACTCGCCGGCATTCTTCGTCAAACCAGGGGTTTCGCGGTGGTGGGCGAGCGAGACCCAGCACATCAGTCGCGGCGTTTCTGATGGCATGTTGGCAGCGTTGCTACTGGTCTTCGGTACTTGATGCTGGCGGCAAAGGGGTGATTGAGAGGTTTCGGGATACGCGTTCAGCGAAGAGCCTGGTGGTCTGTTGCTTTTCGACGTTAAATTTTCTCACAGTAATTCTTCTTTGTTGCTCAGATTGGGATATCCGCATTCGTACCTTGGCTACAACAAGGTATTGATCCGAGTCTATGTTGGCCGCTCGGAAGGTCCGGACATCCAGAATACTGGAGGCATGCCTTGCGTCGATCGCAATATGATCAATTTGGTTGATCGTTACATGATCATTGGACCGCCATGTCTGCTTATGAATATCGAGATGAGGAAACCATGTGCTTGCTATGGTGACATTTCGCTCCACAGCGAAATCAATTAGCCTTAGTCCGTTATCAGACGTGGTGTCGTGTAGGCTATGCTTACCGACTGCTCTACCAAAGACGTCCTCCTTTCCTATTTTGGCGTTAAAATCTCCCAATACGATTTTAACGTCGTATTTAGGACATTGCTCGTATGTTTTGTCGAGGAGCTCGTAGAAACACTCTTTGGTGGCACGGTCGTTTTCTTCCGTGGGGGCATGAACACATATTAGGCTTATGTCAGCGAATTTAGCCTTAATCCGGATAGTCATAATACGCTCGCTTACGTGTCGGAAGCTTAAGACTTCTTGCCTAAGTCTGCCGCGTATGAAAAATCCGCATCCGAATAAGCGTTGCCTGTTGCCTCTGTAGCAATAACCGTAGTAGATGTCACAGTTTTTCATTCTCTTTTTGCCCGGCCCATCCCATCGCACTTCCTGGATGGCGGTAATATCTTCTTTGAGCAGTCTAGGGCCTCTGCTAGTTGTTCGGCTGCACGTGGTCTGTAAAGGGACAGAACATTCCACGTACAGATCCGAAGGTCGTTGTCCTTATTTCGTTTGCTGGGGTCGTCATTAATTGAGTCATCCTTATCCGAGGCTTTTGGTTGTTTCGGAACCATGAGTTTTTTACGTGGTAGGGAAGTTACCCGACGGCACAACCCCCAACCTGGAGGGCCAGTTCCATAATTATTCCCCTAGGACGAGGGGCCGGGTACACCGGTGCCAGTAGTCCACTACGGGAGTATGAGCGCTGCCGTTGGCCCATTAAGGGCTCCTCCGCCACCATCTCTATTCCAATGTCCTGACTAACATTGGAAATTCCTTACCGACCTGTGATCCGAATACGTCGAAGTAGCTCGCGCAAGGTATTCACTAAGTTCAACCTAACTGGAACTATAGACGCCACCGTTGACTCCGTCGAGGGAATTCGTCCGCTGCCGCCTGGAACAGAAAGAAGTGCTCTAGTGGAAAAGCCCTCTTCCCCCCTCTCTCATCTGCTGCCACCAAGAATCCGCCAAACGCGGTTGGTTACCCACTTCTTGGATTAAGGTACTAGGCACCCGGCTGTCACCGCGTGGAGGTTGAGAGTAGGAGTTGGTAGGCCTCAGCTGAGTGAAAAACGCTTGTTTTCATATGATCGCATGCACTACCGTTTGACCAGCCACACACACAAACGGAACCTGTTGATTGTTTTCGGAACATTTTGCAATAAGCCCATATATATACCAGTAGTGAATTATCTTTCATGTGGCTAAGGTGTTTCATGTTTTCGTTACCCGAAGTTGTCATCACCGTGGTAAGTGTTTTTGATTGTAATAATTCAATAATTAAATCCAATATTTTTTCTAATGCGTGCCTTTTTTATGTTTGAGTTTTTAAAAAAATATTCTGTAAAGTTCGGTTTTATTTTAGAAAAATACCTTTCCATGTCGTCATTTCTATGGTTTCCGTGGCATACATGGTAATGACAGTTTGGACACGGAAATGACATACTCAATAAAATTACAATAAATATTCAAATATTTCCCCTTTTTATTTTAAATTGATACATATAAAAGGTCATCTGTATTTATCATGGCACCTCGCAAGTGTAAATAAAAAAACAGATAACGACAAAAAAAACTACGCGCGGAAAAGGAACGTGAACGTCGTCAGAGGATTGGAGAAGATCCTGGAAAATGTCAACAGAAAGAAAAAGCAGATCAATCCCCACAGATCGGCTAAAAGTAAGAAAGATCCATCGCCAAATACTCGCGTTCAGCACCTTTGTACTGAAAACCCTTTATCATCCAGCCCAGAAGTGGTAAGAAAACTTGTTTTCAGCGAAGTCATTAAAGACCAATTTCTCACCAATATAAAATTTCGAACCATAAAAACAAAAAAAATTATTCAAATACCGTTACAGGAAAAATTATAAAAAAGTGTAAACTTTTAGCATTTTGTAAATCCATGTTAAATAATTGGTACCCACAACCCAAAAAATATGATTCTTCAAATTTACGCCTGTATCAAAAAAAAAAAAAAAGCAACAAATCCAAACGTTTTTAGAGCAGGATAATGTAAGTCGAATGTGCGCTGGAAAAAAGGAATATGTAACCAAAGTTAAGCAAACTCAACAAAAACGTATCCTTACCAATTCCCTCAAAAACCTGCATAAAACATTTTTGGCTGAACATCCTGATTTTTCTGTTGATACACGTTTTTGTGCAAAAACCGACCTTTTTACGTACTCAATACAAACTGCAATAATATTCACATTTTTAAAATCTATGAAATTTTTTTTTTGTTTTTTGTTTTCCGGGGGTAGGTGAAAATCTTCAACAAGACACTATGAGGATCGACAGCGCGTGCTCATAGTAGTGTGGGATTCTTACCCACTAAAAAACCTCCCTTCAAAACAGACTTGTTTTCATTTTTACTACAACTAAGTATTCGACTTATCAAGTAGTTTTCGTTTCGCGAAATAATGACGTTTTGCAGGTACCTTCCCATTAGAAGTTCCTGCTAGCTTCGCAGTTTAGACGCGGTTACTTATCGCGCTAAGTCTAAAGGTTTGGTTTTTTGTAGACGGCGCAGTAAATTTCTTTCTTCCAAAACTTGGAGGACTGTAATATTTACGTGACTTTCTAGTCGACTTCTATGCTTTCTTGCGTAGGTTTGAATTTCGTCTTCTAAAGTTTTAATGCCAAGATCTCTATGGATATCGCTATTTCGGATATACCATGGCGCATTAACAATACCTCTTAGCACTTTGTTTTCAAAAGTTTGTAAAATTTTAATATTAGTTATTTTGGTACAACCCCAGAGTTGTATACCATATGTCCATACGGGCTTTAGCACTTGCTTATGTAAAAGCAGTTTGTTCTCTATATTAAGCTTGGAATATTTTCCAAGTAACCAATACATTTCTCGATATTTGTTATCTAGTTCTTTGCGTTTTTTCTTAACGTGCGTTTTCCATTTCAGCTTTGTATCAAGTGTCATTCCAAGATACTTAGCCTCGTTTGCAAACGGAATTTGAACCGAGTTTGAAAAGATCGGCAAATTATTTATGTTTTTATAAGTAAAATTTTTTATAAGTAAAATCCGAATATTCGTTTCCATATTTGACGCGGAATAGTCTATTCGTAAGGTAGTTCTTCAAAATATTATATAGGTGCTCTGGCAGAACTTGTCGTAATTTAAACTTTAAGCCTTCGTGTCAGACCTTGTCAAAGGCTTGAGAGACGTCAAGGAATACGCTTGAACAAATCTTTTTTTCTTCAAGTAACTTTTCGATTACATGTGTTATTCGATGTACTTGTTCAACTGTAGAATGCTTACTTCTGAATCCGAATTGATGATTCGGAATGAGATGCCTTTCTTCTATTACCGGCTGTATTCGCCTAATCAATATTCTCTCGAACACTTTGGATATAATTGGAAGAAGCGAAATCGATCTATAAGAGGTTTTTTTCATTCGGCAGTTTTCCGGGCTTAAGGACCATTATGATTTCGGCGACTTTCCATTGACTGGGAACATATTCTAGTCTAAGTGCGGCGTTTATTATGAACAGAAGCTTAATTAGAGCTTTTCTTGGTAGCGCTTTAAGAACCTCACCCGTAATTGGGTCGTATCCAGGAGCCTTCTTAGGTCTAAGTTTCTTTATTTCTTCCTTAAGTTCGGTAAGTGTTGCATTTCTTATTACGCTATTGTCTATATACGACGTATTTATATTTTCAATAAGAGCTTGTCCATCAAACGGTTTGAAAGTTTCTTCCAGGTGGGTGGCAAAAACTTGCGCTTTCTCTTTATCATGCCTGGCCCATTCGTCTTGATTTTTCCGAATTGGGGCGGCTTGAATTTGAGGTTTTTTTAATACCTTTTATAGCCTTCCAAAGTGAGTAATTAGAATCTTTTTCTGTCGTTAAGCTTTCTAGGTAAGTTTGCATTTCATTATTCTTAACGTTTTTAATAGAACTTTTTAGTTCCACAAACGGTTAAGATGTGCTTTATGTTGCGGAGCCCGAGTTTGTTGCCATTTTTTGCGTGCTTTTCTCTTCTCCTTAATCATCTCTTTTATTTCCTGCGGACAAGTTTGAATGTAGCTTGCCGGCGTTTTCTTTGGTTTGGGAGTATTCTTCCACGCGACATTCTATAGGATTTCGACGAAGCGATCAACTTCAACCTCAAGTTCATATGGCGTTTTAAGTGATACGCTCAGCTCAGTATTTGCTTCAATATCTTTTTTAAAGCCATCCCAATTAGTTTTCGCGCTGGTTAATCTGACCGGTCCTTCTTTTTTAATCAGAGCATCGCATATCGTCATAATGATTGGAGAATGATCAGAGGAGAGATCAAAGCTTTCTTCAACTTGTATACAGTTGCCAGATATTTCTTTAACAACAAAGAAATCGATCAGATCTGGTATCTTATTTCTATCAGTCGGCCAATATGTTGGTTTACCCGTCGAGTGAAAATCACAACTGTATTGCATACCCGCATTATAAAACTTTCTACCTTTCTGAGAGGCGTACCTTGAACCCCAGAAGAGGTGTTTCGCGTTGAAGTCGCCACCAATAATAAAATTTGGTTTAAGGAAGTTGAAGATGTTTGTGAAATCACTTTCTTCAAGCTTACATCGCAGTGGACAATATATAGACGAAATGTTGAAGGCAAAATGTCTATTTTTAACACGTACCGTGCTTACTTGCATTGCTTCTAATTCAATCTTTACTTCCGCTGAGTGTTCGATACATTCTTTTATAAACAAGGATGATCCGCCTCTTGCTCTTTCCGATGGGTGGAAGGCGTGATACACGCTATATCCTCTTATCTTAACATTCGTTTGTTTTGTCGGATGAGTATCACAGACCAAGCATATATCAATATCTTTTCTCGTATAAATATTTCTAACTCGTCGAGTCTTCGTATGAGGCCGTTAGCGTTCCATGTAAGAATTTTTAGCATATCTTTCATATTCGGGTTGAAGTGCGCCTGTCATGAATGTTGCTTTCTACTGCAACTAGTCTCTCGAAAATAAGTTTGTTTGTTTTGCATTGCTCTTCAAGTTTCGCAAGTATTAGGGAGAAAACATTGGATACTGGATTTTGTTAGCTACCTCTATCACCGTTCTCCAATGTAACAACTTGAGTAGGAGTCTTTCCGTTAGAGTTTGGACGGTTTTTCGCCTTGATCTCCCGTGGGTTGACGGTCATATACTTGCCATTAGCTGCCATCGCCGCTTGAGCATAAGACTGTGCGTCAGTATTCGAAGACTTTGCTTCTGTCACATTTTCTCTACTGCGTTTGGGGTTTTCTTCGTTACCCGACCTTAAGTCAATATTTTCCTATTTTTCGCTGCTTTTTTTGTAGCTACTTTGGGTCTGTTCTATGAAAATGAAATTAAAAAATTTCACAAAAACTTGGATGCAAATCAAGTCAGAAGATTTGTTGGAACAATAAAAGTACATCAGGTAAGCTTAAAATTAAGAATATTCTTAAAAAACAGCATAGATTTAATGTACAATATTTACACATGTATTAGGAAACATGGTCATTTCATTTCATTTTCAATGCATTTTATTGTTTAATTCAGTATACCTTACATGCTAACAAAAACGCTTAACACTAGCTTAATTAACTTAACTATCTTATTCTAACTTACTGGCCCTATGTGGGCGCTCTAAGCTAAACTTAACTCTTAACATATGTCTTTCGACGTAACCTAACTAGATGTATTTACTATTTTACTATAACTTGCCTAATGACTATTGATAATACTTAGAAAAATTGTTTTTGTAAGAAAAAACTTAGTAAATGGACTTTCTTTTTTTATCTATTGCTACGTGTATAAATAAAACTTATAAACTACCTTAAAATATAATAAAATAAACCTTAAGCTAACTTAACTACTTTGTGTAATTAAATACACACTTTTTTTGTAAGCGAAGTGCTGTTCCTTTTTTTTTTTTTTTTATTAGCCAAGGAACTTAGGACTACCTTAAACCTATGTAAGCCGGCCATGGCTATTGTATGAAACCAATAGACAACCCGCTCTGTCCCGTTACAGGCTAACCAGGATTAGGAGGAAACGACGATGGCGTTCCCTCTTCTTCGTTAAGCCACCAAAATTGGTCGTGCTGCCTACTGACATCTTCAATATCGCGGACTGAAACCGCCCTACTGAACCGGAGACGCTCTACACTACCCTGTGCGACGTCTCTCTCGTAGTTGAGTCGCCTATCCACAGCTTTTCTGGCGACGTGGAAGATTAGCGGCACCGCTAACTTATCCTGGATCAGACCTCTTTGATCAAGATATAGGAACGCTTCTGGAGGGATAAAGCCGTTAAGGCACACACTCTCGTGATGGAGGTTTTTGGGGTAATAAGCCCCAAAGATCAGGCTATTCATCGAGGTCATTGCTCTTGCAATGTGCCTTCGAATCAACTTGATCAAGAAATTATCCACTCTGATCAGATTCGCCCTGTTGTACAGGACCTCATTACGATAGAATTTTATGTACTCAGACTCTGGTGTTCTATACAAACGAAGGCAAGCCCTCTCAAACACCCGCATCTTTTCCAACAAGCTTGGCCCCACGTTGAACCACACGGGACATCCATATGCGAGCATAGGCCGAATGAGGGCCATGTAGCAGATTACCTTCACTCTCGCATCGAGTTGGCTGCTATAAAACAGTCTCTTTGTGAGAGCAAAAGCAACTTTGGCTCTGGCCAGAGCAGCATCTATATGTTTGTTAAAATATAGATATTGATCTAGCCAGACCCCAAGGTACCTGACTACACTTCGATTCGCAAGTAGCTGTCCGTGTTGCCCCACGATAGAGAACTTTCGCCAATTCTTTCTGGTGTCCCTAGAGGCCCCAGACAACGGCGTTCTGAACAGGATGGTCTCCGATTTCTGAAAGTTAATCTTCAGCTTCCAGTCGTCGCAGTATCTCTTGATTTTATCGAAGTCCCGCTGCAAGAGTGTTGCAATGACCTCGATCGTAGGCCCTGACCTGTACGCGACCAAATCGTCTGCGTACGCTATGGCATGGTGAAGTGAACCTATGAGATCGCTCGTGTAAATGTTGAATAGGATCGGCGAATTAACCGCACCCTGTTGCAGACCATTTTTTACTTCAAAAGTACCAGCTGACGTCACATTGCCATTCTTCACAATGAACTTCTTACCGGTGAGCACGTCATAAAGTATGTACAGCAGTGGTTTACTTATGCCAAGCATGCTCAATTTGTAGAAGAGTCCTTCTAACCATACGGTATCGAAAGCCTTCTCCAAGTCAACCAGGCATGCACCCGTGCATTGCTTCTTGCTTTTGTTCCATTGGATATCCGATACCAGTTTAGACGCAGCATGTATCGTATCATGCCCCGCCTTGAAACCGAATTGGTTATCCGGAATTATATGCATGTCCTCAACCCACTTAGCCAGGGCTCTATGGATCACTTTTTCGAATACCTTGCTGATGTTCGGAAGGAGACTTATCGACCGTAAATTCCCCGGATTGGAACTATCTTTATTTTTCTTCGGAATTGGCTGCACCACCGCTGTTTTCCAATGCTCTGGATAATGGGCATTATTCATTGCATTATTGAACAGGATGGTGTAAATGTTCACCGCTTCTGGAGGAAGATGTTTAAGTACAATGTTGGGTATACCGTCGATTCCCTTAGGAAACATGGTCTCGAATAAACTATGGCTTCGATGTTTGAGTTGCTTTCAATGCAAGTTTGATTGCGAACATTATCATTTGGGAGTATTAAACTTTAATACCACTACAACAGCCGCTTCAAGTTCTGATGAAGATGGTTCGTTGGTGTTGCAGCAAAAGAAAAAAGAAAAATATTTGGCGCAACAGCTCTTTAAGTGCCAGGGCCTAGCTTCTCGCAGCCACTCATGATGTGTGCGTTATATTTTTCACACGAATAGCTCAAATAATGAAGATTTGTCAGAACCTGATATAGATCAAGATAAAATTATTAATGTGAAAATCGGTTCACATTTGCTTTTGTATTTGGAGGGAAAAAAACAAAATAAAAAAGGAGAAAAACAAAAAAATTAATATTTGCTGCCATTTGCCAATCGGATATGGACGTCGACGGAGATGTTGAAGTCCTTTTTTTTAAAAGCTGCAAGGAAAAAGAAAATCAACATTTCATATTAAATCATGATGATGTATCATGTATAAGCTCTAACCAAATTTTAGCCATTTTGCCGAAACCAATCATGGTTCTGCGGGGAAAACGTGTGCTTTATAAATTCCCACACAAAATTAATATTTCCTGATTTGTACTTAAGGCTAAATTTTTATTTTTGATAACACAACTTAAAAAATTCTCAATCATTAGCTTTAAATAAGTTTTTATGTTAGGAAACCTGAAATAACAAAGTATGGTAATTTACCTACATCTTTTTTTTTATTTTAAGAATACACGACTGAAATTCCTAACGTTCTTTTTTCGTAGCTTTTTTGTAATAAACGTTTATTTAAAAACTTTCTTCAGATGCGTTTTAATTTGCTATAATAAGGGTAAGGTTATTTCCATGTTGTTTCGTCATTACCATGATAGGATTTTGTCATTTCCATGTTAGTTCTGTCATTCCCGTGGAAAAGAAAAACAGTTAAAAATAACTGAATTGGGTGGCCCATTGGCTTAAAATGTTTAATAACGTTTCTTGAATACAGAGTAACCAAAAAATTATTAAATTTGTTTATATTAGTTAATGTTCATTTCGAGGTGCAAAATATTAATGTTTTGAAATATTGACCCATATACAATAAAACAGATAGATGACTGCACCTAGCCAAAGCACACTTTGATCTAAAGCCCGTATGATACTACATTTTTTTTTACATTAAATCACGTTTAGATATCAGCTTTGCATAAAAGAGACAACACGTTTTCTTTTAAGAAAAGGAAACCAGGTCAGAATCAAAAATGGGAAAAATTAATTGGGAGGATAAGTTTGTGTTTTTCCTTAATTGAAAAAGTGCATAAAACGGAGTATATGTGGAATTTCAAGAACGTGTTTTACAAAAACAATCTAAAAAAAACAACAGTTTTGGATTCAACTGTAGAAGACATGAATAAAGAGTTAAATCCAGTGGCACCTTTTGCATACGGTAACATTTAATATTTTTATAAAAAAATATTTATAAATGTATTCAAAACTTTCTTATTCTAGGAGAAATACTAAAAAAGTGGAACAATTTGAAATCCTATTTTAGTACAGAGAATCAGAAAATGTATAAAGCACAAAAAAGTGGAGCCAGTGTTGAAGAGGCAGAAAACATAGAAAGCAATTGGAAATTTAAGTCAAGGCTAAACTTTCTGTCGACTATAGCAGATCCTACTCCCTCCGTTAATAATTTTAACAAAAGGAGTTTAAACGTAACTTAATGTACCTGCATAGCAACCTTATTCCGAACTATTTCTAACTTTCAATATTTACGGGTTTTGTGTAGTAAAGAACATTTTTCTGATGTATCAGAATATTGTCTAGAAAGCAGTATTCGAGCTAATAAACAAACAACAATGACAGATTTTTTGAAAAGTACAGGGCGTTCTTCAACTCCTGCGCCAATATCCCCGAAGTTCTTTCAAAATAAAATATTTTTTGATGATATTAGAGAGACATCCAATGAAATCTCAATAGCGCCGTCCGAAAATCTGACGGATTCAATCCTTCTTCTTCCTTTTATCCGCGAGGATATGATCCGAAAATAAGTGATCATAACCCTACCACTTACCTAACCGCATTTCTACTGATCCGCCTGTGGGGTTCGCCTATTTGACCTCAGAAAATATCGATTTTGGATCACTCGGTTACTGAGGCCAATGAAATGCCGATGTCGTCGCATTTGTCTGATCCAGGCGTTTATATGCCTGCCTTTCTTTTGTGGGCGCCGTGGCGTAAGTGGTTAGTGTGTCGGATCACTACGCATGAGGTTCCAAGTTCGAATCCCAGAAAATACCAAAAAGGTTTTTTTCACGGTCCCACCTCTCGCGAGCGTCTGACAAACATCCGAGAGTATTGTTGTCACGAAAAAGCTTCTCAAATCGCCGTTCGGATTCGGCATTAAAAACTGTAGGTCCCTTGTCGTGTGAAAAAATATAACGCACACAACATGAGTGGTTGCGAGAAGCTAGGCCTGGCACTGTTGCGCCAAATATTTGTATTTTTTTTTTTTGCCTTCCTTTCCTTCATCGCGATGTCTTTGGAACGTGCATAGATATTGCCTTTTTAACGGGGTTCAAATGATCTCTTCTTTGAACGTGGCAATATCAGCTGAGCCGGTCGCGCTCGATTTTTGTACGATGGTTTCCTTGATGTGAAAGCTTCTACTGATCTTCGAACTTTTTATTCGATCAAGCTTTGTCACTCCTGCTGTCATGCGAAGCATCTTCATCTCAGCTGCCGTTAGTTTACTCTCATACGTTTTGTGCATCGTCTAACATTGTGAACCGTATGTGAGCGATGGACGCACAACTGCGGTGTAGAGCCTTCCCTTCAATTTAGGTGGTATTTTTCTGTCACAAAAGATAGCGGAATTTTCTCGCCACTTCATCCACCCTACGCTTACGCGATGATTGATGTCGTCATTACAAGTTGCTTGCTATTGATCATAGATCCGAGATATTTGAACTTTTCGCACTTAGGGAGCATTGTTCCATTCAAATAAATGTTCTGGATCAGAGAACGGGAAGCACAAGTATTCGGTCTTTTTCTTAACTAATGCGATATCTATTTCACTCCAAAACGTCCACCCATATATCAAATGCTCGTTGCAGGGTCGTAGGATTCTCACTTGTGATGGCTCCATCGTCATAAAGAATAATTGATGTACATTGGGGTCCGTCCCTCTACCTTCAAGCAGATAGTCAAGGACTGTAATAAAGACAAAAGGACTTAAGACGCTTCCCCGGTGCACCCCGACTTTGATTGGGAACTCCTCGGTTACTCCAGCAGGGCATCTTACTCTTGTCTTTGCTTTTTCGTACATGTCCGTGATCATCTGTGCATAGGTTTCTGGAACCCCTCGATGTCTTATCACCACCCATATTAGACCTCGTGGTTGTCTGTCGAATGCCTTTTCAAAGTCAACCAATACAATATGCAAATCCCTTAAGGAATCACGATGTTTTTCCATTATGATCCTTATACTTTGGATTGCATCTGTGGTTGATTTACCCGAGACAAACCCGCACTGATCATCAGATAGCCATATTATATTTCGCAGTCGACCACCTAATACCAGCTCAATGATCTTCATGGTGTGTGAGTTCGCGTATACAGAGAGAAGATAAGCTTCCCTCCATTGATTCGGCATTGGATCACCTCTCACAAATTTGGAGATGAGAATTCTGAGCCATCTGAACCCGATGTCTCCCATCTTTTTTCAGAACTCAGAGGGCATCTCATCTGGCCCAACCGCTTTTCGTTTTTTGGAGTATTTGACCGCCTCACTAACTTCTTCGACTGTAATGTCGGGTATTTTTGCACAGTTAGGAGTGGCTGTTGGAAAGTATAGCCGGGGAAACTGTTCATTCAAAAGTTCTTTACAACACTGCCGCCACCTCTGCAGAATTTTGTCGTCATCCACAAGAATCTGGCCATGAGCATTGTTAATGAACTTTGGCGAACGAATCTGCTGAGCATTCCTTCTGCTTTGGGCGGCTATTTTGAAGATGGTTGCGTTCTTGTTCATATTGTGTCTTTGCAGCTCCTTGCATCAGCAACCGGGGAAGATATTTTCTCCAGCTCCCGATACAGGCCCTCCGTACTCTCTGCTTGAAGCGGGCGCACTTCTTCTTCGCTTTTTTCTTGCAACATCTGTATTCCATTTCGAGGCAAACTTCTTCGTCACTGTTATTAGAAGAGCACTTTGACCAAGCTTTGAAAGCCGGTTTCTTCTCATTTATCATCTTCTTAGCTTCTTAGCTCCACCACCATGTTTCTTTGGCGTGTTGATGGTGGTCTTTTGAAGCTCCTAGCAGTGATTTGGCCTTCTTTAAACAAGTTCGCTGTAGGGAATCCCACATATTTTGTGCTCTGCACTCTTCATCCTCAGCTCCGTTGATTGTGTGAGAGAGGTAATTTTTCATTACGAAAACAAAAGCCTCGCCTTTTTCTTTGTCCAGATTGTACCACTTGATTTTCTCAGAGACCCTTGTTTGTTTGCTTTTCTTTGGTGTTTTCATAAAAAATTCTGTTAGCAGGAGACGGTGTTGCCAAGCGATTACCTCTCCCAGGATCACTTTGCAATCTTTTACCCGAGGCTTCATGAAACTCGCTACCGAATGGTAGTCAATCTGAATTTCATCTCCACCACTGCTGTAAGTGATCAGGTGTCGGCTTTGTTTGATGAACATGGTATTTAACACGATAAGACCGTGTGATTTGCACATGCTTAGGATGTCTTCACCAGGAAGGTTTCTGGTGCCATATCCCAGTCCTCCAAGTTAGTCTTCATAGTCTTCGTTTGACTTCCCCACATGTCCATTCAAATCTCCTCCCATAAATAGAAACTCTTCCTTTGGGATGTTCTTAAGGAGATTTTGGAAATCTACCCTAAGTGCATCTTTATCTAATGCACCCATTTTGGGGAGCATATGCACTGACAATATTCCACACCTCTCTGGACATGGGTTCTATTGGCCATAATTGGTCCGGTGACAAGCGAGGCGAAAGAGGGGTACAGATCTAAGGTTATGAGGGTTAGTATTTAGGTAGATCGTATGTAGTAAAGCGAGAGAATTAATCGAACCAACTAATAGTTGATGCACGAAGAGTATGTCAGCGAGATGACGGCGATTTGCAAGAGTTTGTAGATTAATCAGTTTAAACCGATCTTCGTATGGAAGCAAATTATATTTATCGTCCCAAGAGATATCACGTAGAGCGAAACGGATAAATCTTTGTTGGACAGCTTCAATTCTCAAGGAATGCGTAACTTGATGGGGTGACCAAACTTGACTAGCGTATTCAAGGATGGGTCTGACAAAGGTAACATACAGGGATTTAGTGACATAATGATTCGAGAATTCTTTAAACCAGCTTTTGATGAAGCCTAGGGTGGAGTTGGCTCTGTTAATTATGTGATCAATGTACGAATTAAAGTTGAGCTCTCGGTCACAAATAATACGTAGATCGCAGATTGAATTGACTGAAGGAATGAGTTTGTTATCGAAGAAGTAGATCCTAGCAGAGGGAGGAACACGCTTGCGAGAAAAGGTAATAGCTTGGCATTTACTCATATTAAGCTCTAGGAGGTTAAATTTGCACCATGTGAAGAACAGATTCGGGTCACTTGTAGTAGAAGAGAATCCAAAGGGGAGGCAATTATCTTAAAGATTTTTTTATCATCCGCGTACACCGATAGATATTCCTTTAAGATGGAATCAATGTCATTAATAGTTAGGATAAAGATCAAGGGTCCGAGGTGACTACCCTGAGGAACCCCGGAAGTGGCTTTGATAGGGTTCGATACAGAACATCTGAAAATGACTCTATAATGGCGCCCCTTTAGATATGACCAAAGCCAGGAAATAAAGGAGGATGGAAACCACCTTTACAGTTCGTTGATACCTGTGTTTCATCAATGACCATTATGACCTGAAACCCAGTAATAAACTAAATATTCAAGCTTGTAACACCACTGACATACAAGTTCGGAAAAATGGCTAGCCGAATGTTTTAAGGCGTTGGATTGTTTTCACTCATAGTGAATCAGATGCTATTGGCATCCGAATCGGCAATATCTGTAAGTTCCTCAAAGAAAAATTCCCAAGAGTTTGTTTTCTAGCTGAGGATATTGCAGGGCAACCGCAGAGCAAGCGAAATGGGGATTCCTCCCCTTCTTCGTCCATACAGCTGCAACAAAAGCCATTGGCCGGAATTCCAAGCCTCGCTGAGTACGCAGTGACCAGCAAACAGTCCAACTAGGATACCTAAGTGTGGTCTGCTGATCAGTAGCAGGTGTTTTATTTTTCTTTTATTTAATTGTTGCTAAATGGTTTAAATAAATATGGATGGTAATTTATTCATTTAAGCATAATTCCCATTAGTTTTACATTTTGTTTAATTAATCGCAGAATTAATTTAATTTAATTTAATGACTTCGTATACCGTTAACAATGGAGTATAGACTTACAACAGTCGGCATAGCTTCTAACCTAGACCTAATAATAGGCAACAAATAATTCCGTGGTCTTTCAAATAATGAGTAAAAGCTGCTGATAGTCGGGCTACCGCTACGGATGGCCATCGTGCCACGTGCCGATTGAATAGATTCACGTTCATACTGTTTTTAACAGAAATATAGATATATGATAAAACAAAAATTAATAAATTTAAGATTACCACATAAAAAACTCCTTGAATAACGACATGAGCCAAAACTAGACCCACTATGAATTTGAATAATTCGAAAAAAACAAGGTTAATGAATCGAACGGATTCGCAAACCAATTTGAGGAACATTGAATTTTTTGAATAAATATAAGAATTATTTTTAAATTTTTAAAAGAATAACTGACGGAAGTGCTGAAACTAGGAATGACATGCTATTGTTGAAACTTCATTTCAAATTTTAATCAATGTGTAGGCTCGCAACATTGCCAGATGTGCTGCACATGAATCATCGATTTAGGCTGCGACTACATTGATTGAAATTAAGTTGGGTTAAATATCCATATAAAAAGGACATTTTTCCGTAGTAGAATTTCTCTGCCAGATTCACTGTCAAAGTCGGTTAGAATTTTGGCAGCTCACAAGAAAAACAGTGAAGAGAAATATTTTTTTTTTAATACCAGTTATTTCGATAGAATATTGCACAACAATAAATACTGATCCAGATATTGACCTTTAACTATACATACATACATACGTGCAAATCATAAAATATCGAAAAGGATTAATGGACGGTATTCACGATAAACTTCGGCGCTAGTTTCTATATAATTGTTTGTGAAAATTCCAATATACGAGTATAGTTGTAGTTCTAAGGTCCCTGATGCAAGGCTTTTATGGGTAAAACTCAGTTCAAACGTAACATAAAAAGTTCTAATTACAGATACAAATAACACATTGGGCTCATTCTCTTTTCGTTTTCTTATTTTACACTTACTTACTTACGTGGCGCTACAGTCCGAGGTTGTAATGGGCCTCATCCAACAAACCTCTCCAGCCAGCACGGTTACGAGCCAGCTACCTCCAGTTGCGCACGCCAAGTTGGTTGAGGTCCCACTCCACTTGTTTGCGGCACCTACCGCGAGGTCGTCCTCTACTGCACCGTCCATCCGGGGTGGATTCGAAGACTTTCTTGGCGGGAACGTTGGGCTCCATCCGCTTTATGTCGCTGTATGTGAACTCTTCTGGCTAAGTCGATGTCCTTGCACAGACCGTATAGTTCGGCATTGTACCTTCTCCTCCACTCTTTCAAAATAACCAAGAGCATCCTCATCCGGTTTTGTCAAAGCCCATGCCTCTGCGCCATACAGCAGGTCTGGGATGATTAGTGTCCTATAAAGAGTTACCTTAGTAGTTCTAGATAGGGCTTTGCTACTCAATTGCCGTCTTAGCCCATAGAAACAACGATTGGCAAGAGTAATTCTTCGTGTGATCTCCCTACTGATGTCATTTGCGGAGCTGTCCATAGAGCCTAGGTCGACAAAATCCTTTACTACCTAAAATTATATCTGTCTATTGTGACGTTCTGTCCAAGACACCGATGTTGGGTGTCCTTTTTTGTAGACAGCATATATTTTGCTTTGCTTTCATTGACCGCTAAACCCATCTTTGCTGCCTTCACCTCAATACTCGCAAAAGCCCCATTAAAGGCCCGCTGAGTTCTTCCGACTATGTCAATGTCATCGGTTTCTTATGTTACAACTTCTTCACATTACGTTGTTGAATATTTACTTATGTCTCGTGTCCCCTTGTGGCTCCTAGGCCTTCTACTACACCTTAGCGCCATCGTATACGGTTTCTGGCAATGTGCCTCAACTCTCCCAACTTTTCTCAACTGCCGTGCCTCCTTCTCGCGAGGTTATGATCCGAAAACAAGGGATCACAACCCTCCCACTTCACCTCATTCTCGCCATCCGGGGTTAAAGGATTCCATTGCATAGCATGCTTAGCTATGGAACTGTCACCTTTTAGGAACGTGTGACCAATCCTCTGCTACTTCCGTCGTTGGATGGTTGTGCCTGTTGGTTCCTGACTCGTTCTCTGGTAGAGATACGGTTGAGCCAGAAAATCCTTAAGATGTTGCGCAGGCACCTATTAAAGAACATTTGCAGCTTTCTAGTGATAGTAGTGGTCATGTTGGCTATTACCAGTTCGATTCCACCATCGATCGAGATAATACTCCTGAGATACTGGAAATCATATACTCTCTCTACCGGTTATCCAACAATGCATATTTTAGGCAATGGGTTTGTTCCAAGGCTAATAAATTTGGTTTTTTGCCGTATTAATTTTCAGCCCGACGATGTCTGCTCCTGTTGTGGGCGCCGTGGCGTAAGTGGTTAGTGTGTCGGATCACTACGCATGAGGTTTCAAGTTCAGTTTTTTCACGGTCCCACCTCTCGCGAGCGTCTGACAAACATCCGAGAGTATTGTTGTCACGAAAAAGCTTCTCAAATCGCCGTTCGGAGTCGGCATTAAACTGTAGGTCCCTTCCATTCGTGTGAAAAATAAAACGCACACAACATGAGTGGTTGCCCCGGCACTTTAAAGAGCTGTTGCGCCAAATATTTGTATTTTTTGTATTGTTGTCACGAAAAAGCTTCTCAAATCGCCGTTCGGAGTCGGCATTAAAACTGTAGGTCCCTTCCATTCGTATGAAAAATATAACGCACACAACATGAGTGGTTGCGAGAATCTAGGTCCTGGCATTTTAAAGAGCTGTTGCGCCAAATATTTGTTTTTTTTTTTTTTTATGTCTGCTCCCTCTCCACATATGCTTCCATTTGGTGTAGGTCCATAATTCTGTGAGAGAGTAAGTATACATTGCGAGAAGCTAGGCCCTGGCACTTTCAAGAGCTGTTGCGCCAAATATATATATATATAAGTTTAGATAAAAGTTTAGATCACACCTTAGATAAAAAAGGGAAAAGAAGATTAGGTCTAAATTCATCTCTGTTGGAATTTTTAGCAACAGGCAGTATTGTAGCCAACTTCCATTGTCCCGCAAATACACCTGTTGTGAGATTGGTGTTAAAAGTATAAGTTAAGAAGGGAAGTAGGATAGGAAGAATCAATTTTAAAAACGATGGATGCATCTCATCGAAACCAACCGCATTTGACTTAATCGAGAGTAAGCTGGCAACGACCTCTATACTGTCTACCGTTCTGAAGGTGAAGCTAGTACCAGAGAGCAATCTATGAGGATTGCTCGTAGAGGCTTCTGTTGAACTAGTGTTCCGTACGCGGGGTGGGGGTTGTAAAACAAATTTACGATTAAGGTCATTGCAGTCGATATCATCTACACAGTTGGTTTTGCTTTTGGCCATTCCCATTTGGCGTAGGTTGTTCCACAGCTGCCGTCCGCCCAGGGATGAATTAAATCGGTTGCAGTAAAACTGCGATTTTGCAGTACGAATCGCCATAACGAACTTGTTCAAAAATTCCTAAGCGAAGACAAACAATAAATCAGTGGGGTTTTCCATAAGTTATGGTGAATGGAAGGGCACTAATTGCTGCGAGTCCTACAAAACTGACGGTATTTTCGAAGTATTTGACGCGATTTGAACTCGAATCACTCATGTCCAAGAGAATGCAAACATCTTGCAGAGGAAACTAGAGATCAGTAAAATTTTGGACGAATTATTGTGAACGCAACAGAATTACAACAATTTATGCTAAGTGAGGGGTATTTTAAAAACCGGTGATCCAATTTTAACCATAGGCATTCCTTCCTGATTTTACAAAAAGTCAAACAGTTTGCAAAGAAATCATCCAAATCGCTGCAGTTCTTCGAATATAACCCGGAGGGATGACGCAGTAGAGGGCCTCCTCGCCGTAGGTGGCACGCTCGGGTTCAAGGAGACCTAGACCAACTTGGAGTGCGGAGCTGAAGGCAATTAGCTAAAGACCAAGCTAAATAAAGATTGTTGGTTGAGGGCCAGGTTTACGCCGAACTGTAGCGCCACTTAAGTAAGTAAGTAAATTGCTGCAGTTTACCAAAAGATGCATCAAATGGAAATTTAACGTTCACTAAAATCTTACAAAACTAACCGCCATTCAAAAGTGACGATGAAAATTAAGATTCCCGTCAACCCGATCAGAATGAAGTGAAGATATCGATATCTTAACTTAAATTCAACAAAGCTGCTGGGGCTTGACGGCCTTGTCGCCGAACTTTTCAAGGCAGGAGGAGATAATTTGTTAAGGAGCATGCAACAGCTCATCTACAAAATCTGGTCAGAGGAAAGTATGCCCGATGAATGAAACCTCAGCATCGTTTGCCCGATCCTGTAGAACGGAGGGCCTCTGAACTGCGCCAAATACAGAGGTATAAGTCTCCACAATATTGCATATAAGATCTTGTTTGTCGTATTATGTGAACGCCTAAAACCGATCGTCAACAACCTGATAGGTCGTTATTATTGCGGTTTCAGGCCCGGAAAGTCCAACATTCACCAAATATTCGCACTATGGTAGATCTTGGAAAAAAAACGCGAATATAAAATCTATACGCATCTCCTTCTCATCGATTTAAACTTTCCTATGATAGGGTGTATAGACACGAGTTAGTCTTGGCATCCCTGCCAAGCTCGTCCGCTTGTGCAGAATGACGATGGAGAACTCAGTAAGACCATCACTGAACCGTTCGATGTCAGGAAAGGTCTTAGACAAGGTGACGCGCTATCGTGTCATCATAGTACTTGAGAGAATTACACGAATCTCACCAGTCAACACTGGAGGTACACTCTTTTAGAAGTCTGTACAACTACTCGCTTACGCCGAAGACATTGACATAGTCGAAAGAACTCAGCGATTAAGGCAGCAAAGATGGGCTTAGCGTCCAATGAAAGCAAAACACCATATACATATGGTATATACTGTCTACAAAAAAGGACACCCAACATCGGCGTCTTGGGCAGAACGTCACAATAGACAGATATAATTTTAAGGTAGTAAAGGACTTTGTATACCTAAGCTCTATGGTGAGCTCCGCAAATCACACCAATTAATGGGCTAGCAAGGCAACTGAATAACAGAGGCCTATCTTGAACTACTAAGGTAACTCTTTATAAGACACTCATCATCTCAGTCCTGCTGTATGGCGCAGAGGCATGGACTTTGTTAAATCGGATGAAGATGCTCTTGGTTACTTTCAGAGAAAAGTTGTTCGAGTGATCTTTGTTCCCATCTGCATAAACTGTGAGTGGAGGAGAAGGTACAATGCTAAACTATACGGCCTATTTAATGACATCGACTTAGCCAGAAGGGTTCACATACAGCGACTAAGATGGGTGGGTCATTTAGAGCGGATGGAGCCCAACGTTCCCGCCAAGAAAGTCTTCGAATCCATCCTGGATTGACGGCGGAGTATAGGTCGACCTCGCGGTAGATGAGGCAAAAATCGTAAAATCACAGTAGGCCCAATGTGGTCGCAGTGATAAGGTGACATAATCCCACCTCTTCAACAATCTAGGTGGCGCAAACAAGTGGAGGGGAACCTCAACCAACTTGGCGTGCTTAACTGGAGGCAGCAGGCTCATAACCTGGCTGGCTGGAGAGGTTTGTTGGTTGAAGTCCAGGTCCACCCGGTCTGTAGTAAGTAAAGCTGATCAGATTGATATCAAAAATTCCCTTACACTGCAAAAAAATTATCTAAATTTTTGCAGTTTTCCAAAGATATCATGAATGAAACGGATATTTGAGGGACATACAGAGTCAGACAAACGGACACGCACACGACCATTTTCGGAAAACAGTTTTCTTTGTTATTTGAGCATAGTGAAGTTATAATTTGAATTTTTATAAGATTCAACTTTTTGGTAGTGATAGAATATTTTCTTTGCAAATGGAAGTAAAAAGCTGGGAATATGCGACTTCTGGCAATGCTGTTTCATAATGATAATTCACCCCCAGATGTCGTCCAAATGATAGAAGCACACCTGTCAGTTACTTTTCAATACTTTTAAATTTAAATCTCCTCACAAAAAATATAGTCGCACGTTTGGTTTCTTTTCCAAAATTCTCAATGATACAAAGTTTAATATACAAATGGTTTCGTTTTACTTTTAAATTTGCGTTCATTTTCATCTGGAAACTTTTCAAATTATCGATTCTATTATTTCTTGCCAGTGAACTCCTATCGGGAGTTCTCTTTTTGGTAAGTAATACTCGTATTTTCATTGCGTGTAATTATTTTTCGAATTGATATTAGTATGAACGAAATTTTTTCTCCTTTCAAACAAATCCAGTGCGGATCCTTAACTGCCTCTGTGACGGAGCAAGCAGCAATAATCTTCAATCCGGAATTTACCCGTTCGTTGTGGAAATGCCACCAGAAGGCGCAATTCCATCGCGCGAAAGAGAAATTAAGGAGTTAAGATACATCGCATTTGCTGGCTTGGTTGGCGGCGAGCGAGGAAATGCGATTTCGAAGGACGATGATGAAATCGATTGGTACGTTAAAATGTATATTAGTGCTTACAGGTAATAATAATATATTCTTTACGTCAGATGCACCAGTTGGGAACGAACGCAAATTACAAATCACGAAGTCATGAGACAAACGAAGTTTTCTAAAGCAAAAAATATAAAATTTTATTTAATATAATAAAACGAGGGAATTCTTTTATGTTTGGTTTATTATTTCTAAGAAGAAAGTACTTGCCCTGCAGCATTTGGGAATAGTTGCCAGTCATCAATTTATTGATGGAACATTCCGCTCTTGGACTGACTTCACGATATAGCATGTACTAACAAGTGGCTGGCTTTACGGCTGCAGACACGTCTCATGCCTGTAAGAGTGAGGGACCGAATATCTTTCTCTCGAAGCGACCAGGGACATCTTCATTCCCTTTCAATGAAGTCTATGTTTCAGCAATGTAAACCAGGACTGGGATAATCAGAGTCGAGATAGGGCCTTACTGTTGAATTACCTTACTAGCCTAAAAAGGCAGCGATTTGCAAGAATTATTCTTCGCTTGATTTCAGCCCTGATGCCGTCGAAGATCCTGACAGCTCCGGCAGCTAAAAAGAAGTGACGAAACATCAAACCTGCGCTTCACTCATTCTTTATCCTCTCTTTTCCTTACACACATACATAGATATTTAAGGCAGCAGTACATGAAGGGTCGATGCCTAGCTTCTTGTAATCACTCGTGTTGTGTGCGTTATATTTTAGCACCAATGGAAGGGACCTACCGTTTTTTGCCGTATCCGGAGCGCAATTTTATTTTGTTTTTGAGAAGCTTTTTCGTGACAACAATACTCTTGATGTTTGTCAAACGTTCGCGAGAGGTGAAACCACGAAGAATCATTTGGTGTTTTTGGGATTCGAACATTGAACTTCACGCGCAATGATCGGACATACTAAACAGTGCGCCACGGAGCGGCGCCCACTCTCTTTTTCTTGTTTCATTTAATTTTTCTTAACAAATTGAGCGAACTGTTGACTTCATTTTTGCCTCGGATATCTATGCCGCATTGCCGCAGTAAGAGGCGTCATAGGTTATCTGCTTATTTGGACCGATATATGAGTGGGTGAAAGCAAAAGTGAACCAAGTCTAGTCCGACATATTATGAGAAATCGAAAGTTTTTTTTTTTTTTTTTCCGAGGGTAGGTGAAAATCTTCAACAAGACACTATGAGGATCGACAGCGCGTGCTCATAGTAGTGTGGGATTCTTACCCACTAAAAAACCTCCCTTCAAAACAGACTTGTTTTCATTTTTACTACAACTAAGTATTCGACTTATCAAGTAGTTTTCGTTTCGCGAAATAATGACGTTTTGCAGGTACCTCCCCATTGGAAGTTCCTGCCAGCTCCGCAGTTTAGACGCGGTTACTTATCGCGCTAGGTCTAAAGGTTTGGTCCTTTGTAGACGGCGCAGTAAATTTCTTTCTTCCAAAAGTTGGAGGACTGTAATATTTACGTGACTTTCTAGTCGACTTTTATGCTTTCTCGCGTAGGTTTGAATCTCGTCTTCTATAGTTTTAATGCCAAGATCTATATGGATATCGCTATTTCTGATATACCATGGCGCATTAACAATACCCCTTAGCACTTTGTTCTCAAAAGTTTGTAAAATTTTAATGTTACTTATTTTGGTACAACCCCAGAGTTGTATACCATATGGCCATACAGGCTTTAGCACCTGCTTATATAAAAGCAGTTTGTTATATATATTAAGCTTGGAATATTTTCCAAGTAACCAATACATTTCTCTATATTTATTATCTAGTTCTTTGCGTTTTTTCTTAACGTGCGTTTTCCATTTCAGCTTTGTATCAAGTGTCATTCCAAGATACTTAGCCTCGTTTGCAAACGGGATTTGAACCGAGTTTGAAAAGATCGGCAAATTATTTATTTTTTTATAAGTAAAATTTACATGAACAGATTTGGTCTCGTTGAGTGCGATTCGCCAAATCTTTGTCCATTCATTTACTCTATTCAAAGCTTCTTGCAGTTTTTCTGTAGTATCTTCGACCGTTTTACCTACTGTCAAGATAGCAGTGTCGTCGGCAAATGTAGCTAGCTCAGTGCCTTCTACTTGCGGTATATCACGAGTGTATAATAGATATAAGACTGGACCAAGAACGCTTCCTTGCGGCACCCCAGCCATCATTTCCTTAAAATCTGAATATTCGTTTCCACATTTGACGCGGAATAGCCTATTCGTAAGGTAGTTCTTCAAAATATTATATAGGTGCTCTGGCAGAACTTGTCGTAATTTAAACTTTAAGCCTTCGTGCCAGACCTTGTCAAAGGCTTGAGAGACGTCAAGGAATACGCTTGAACAAATCTTTTTTTCTTCAAGTGATTTTTCGATTACATGTGTTACTCGATGTACGTATTCAACTGTAGAATGCTTTCTTCTGAATCCGAATTGATGATCAGGGATGAGATGCCCTTCTTCTATTACCGGCTGTATTCGCCTAACCAATATTCTCTCGAACACTTTGGATATAATTGGAAGAAGCGAAATCGGTCTATAAGACGTTTTTTTTATTCGGCGGTTTTCCGGGCTTAAGGACCATTATAACTTCGACGACTTTTCATTGACTGGGAACATGGGTAGGTAGAAGTGGCGGTTCTGTAAAAACAGACACCCAATTAGCACAGTTGTGCCGTTTTGATACCACGACTCATCCGACCTTGGATATTGATGTGTGTTGGTGAGGAAAATCTAGAGCCAGCCTGTGGAGTTTAAGAAGAGTGTAAGCTCATTTATGTTCTTACCCGAGATTACCTGAAGTGAATTGTAGAAGGGTTTGCCTAATGCTTGATGTCTAGCCCTAGCTAGTGCTGGACAATTGCACATGTAGTGGATAATTGTTTCTTTTTCGGTGGCTATGTTGCAACTACGGCAGTGTGTATTATGTGGGATACCTAGTTTGGCTGCATGCTCTCCTACCGGCCAGTGTCCCGTGATTATCGCGATTGTACGGGCAATGTCTTTGTGCGTTTTGTTCAATAGGGCGGTTGTTTTTGGTCTTGTTGTAGTTAGGCCACATCTTTCTGGATATGTCGCAGTTCGTTAACCTGGACCATTTAAGGTTAGCTTTTCTAAGAAAGATTGAGGAGATGTTTGCCTTAATTGCTCCGAGCGGGGTGTGAACAAGTTCAGCAAGTGAGCATTGAAGGGCTGAGCCTCGCCTGGCCAGTTCGTCAGCATGTTCGTTGCCATCAACATTGCTGTGGCCTGGAACCCAAACTAGAGTCACCATGCATTGGCCATCTAGCGAGCCCAGCTCCTGTGGGCATTTTAGTACTAGTTTTGAGGAAATAGTTTCCGAGGCAATGGCTTTGACAGCAGCTTGGCTATCGATTAAAATAGCGATTCTTTGCCTTGGTAGTGTATTTGTGTGTGACTTGATTTGGCGACAGGCTTCGCGAATGGCGAGTACTTCCGCTTGGAAGACGCTGGCAGCGTCCGGGAGTCGGTACGACCTTGCGATGTTCAGGGACTCCGAGAAAACACCCGCACCAACCCCACAGTCCATTTTTGACCCGTCGGTGTAGACTGTTAGATCGAAGCCACTGGTCGCCTGTCCATCTTGCCAATCTTTTCTTGTAGGGAATTGTACATCGAAACGCTTTGTGAAGTTCAATGTGGGGATGATGTAGTCTGTTGGAGTCGATATGAGTTCTCCTGGTAGAGAATCTAGGATATTGCTGTGTCCATAGGGTTTCGCAGTCCAACACTTGAACTCTCTGAGTCTGATTGCGCTGTGCGCTGAGATGTTTGTGATATGTAGATCTAGGGGTAAAAGGTGTAGCAGGACTGTTAGAGCGTCTGACGGAGTTGACCGTAGGGCGCCTGTGGTGCCTATGCATGCTGCTCTTTGCACCTTATTTAGTTTGGTTATGTTATAGGCTTTTTTAAGGGCCGGCCACCATACTATCGACCCGTAGGTAAGGATTGGGCGTACTACGGCTGTGTACATCCACAGGGTCAATTTTGGTTGCAGGCCCCATCTTTTACCGAAGGTTCTGTTGCAAGCATAGAAGGCTATACATGCTTTCTTTACTCGTTCGTCTATGTTTGGTTTCCAGTTAAGTTTAGGGTCTAGAATAACTCCTAAGTAGTTAGCGCTGGAAGATAAGGAGAGTATCTGACCGTTTAATCGAGGAAGATTGAAGTCGGGTATTTTAGTTTTTGTGGTGAAAAGCATCAGTTAGTTTTATTTGGGTTGACTCCAAGTCCGCACTTTCTGGCCCATGCGGTAACTTTACTTAGAGCACTCTCCATGATTTCACTTATCACGGGAGGGAAAAGTCCCGACACTAAAATCACCATGTCGTCCGCATACCCAACTACTTTAATTCTTTCTCTGTCTAAGCATAAAAGGATTTTATTCATGACTATTAGCCATAGTAGAGGTGAGATGACTCCACCTTGGGGCGTTCCTCTACTGGCAAATTTGGTTATGGTGCTGTTTCCTAGAGATGCCTGAATAGTTCTAGTGCTGAGCATAGAGACTATCCATTGACTTAGGTAGGTTTCTATGCCCAGCTCCGTGAGGGACTCTAGAATTACTTCAGTGTGTACATTGTTAAAAGCTCCTTCTATGTCTAGAAAGGTAGCCCCTTATACTGTAGGGATTTTTCTATTGTTCGCACTACTTCATGAAGAGCTGTTTCTGTAGATCTTCCTTTGAGGTATGCGTGTTGGGATTTAGAAAGAGATGACTCGATTGTATCTCGCAGATGGTTGTCTAGAAGGCGTTCGAGGGTCTTCAAAACGAAGGTGGTCAGACTGATTGGTCTGAAATCTTTCGCGTTCTCATGTCCGCGCCTCCCCACCTTCGGAATGAAAACCACTCTCACCCGTCTCCATGAGTGGGGTACATGGTTATTTAGGATGCAGCTTCTGAAAATCGGCACGAGCCATGGGATTGCTACCTCTTGCATTTTTTGTAGCATAATGGGCAGAATGCCATCTGGGTCTGGCGATTTATAAGGGGCGAAGCTGCGAATGGCCCAGGAGATTTTTTCTTCGGTAATAATGGGTATTATGTGTTCCCAGGATTGCAGGCATTGCGAACTGTTAGGTTCAGTGTAGCTGTCTTTACATTCGGGAAAGTGGGTGTGTATTAAGATCTTTAAGGATTCTGCAGTTGACTCCGTCCACTTACCATCCGACCTTTTCAGGAGGGATGGATTGGAATGATCCTTTGATAGAATCTTACTGATTCTAGCGGAGTCTTTGAGGGTATCAATTGATTGGCAATACTCTATCCAGGACCGTTTTTGGCCATTCTGATAGCTTTTTTGTATATTTTAAGGCTGTCCGTGTAAGGCTGCCAGTATTTGCATTTGTAGCAGATATTGAAGGTCTCTCTAGTCAGTTTCCTGAGGTTAGAGAGTTCTTCGTTCCACCACGGAGGGAAGGTTTTTTTGCTGTATTTGACCGGACACGCAACTTTAAAAGCATTATTAAAGGCTTTTTCGAAAGTCTTTACTTTTGTGTCTAGTTCTGCAGTGGAGGTTATTAAAGCGTTTGGGGTTCTACGTAGCTTGGATCTAATGACTTGACTAAACTTTATCCAGTCGGTTCTTTTGGGGTTTCTGTAGGGTTTGGGAGTCTCGATCTCGAGATCTACATTGACCAATTATGGTCTGAAAAAGACTTCAGATTATATACTCTCCAGTTCTCGACTTTCATACTACTACTGTTATTAGAGAGTGTAACGTCTATGACATCTTCCCAGCCGTTGAAATTTTCCGTACTCGGAAAAATAAAGGTTGGAGAGTTGCCTTTGTTACATACTGAGAGGTTATTTGCAAGGATATATTCGAACAAGGACTCACCTCGCTCGTTGCTTTCGGAACTGCCCCATAGCACGTGCCTGACATTTGCGTCGCAGCCCATAAGCAGGTTGGTCTTTGTTGTGGAGATAGCCGTAACCATGTCTTGAAGTTCTCCTGGCGGTGATTGGCGGTCGTGTGCCATGTAGGCAGAGGAGATGTATAGGTCTGCACTACCTGCGTTCTCTATTTTGACCGTAGTTAAATCGGACGAGCTAAAATTTGGACATATAAAGGCTTTAATATGCTTTTTAGCTAGAATGCAGGTTCTTGGCTTACCATGATTTATGTTATTCCGGTTGTAAAAAAGGTTGTATTGGTTGTCATTGAGGCCCTTAATGTCAGGGCCGTTTACCCAGGGTTCTTGGACAATGCTGATGTCAATGTTTTCCTCCTTTGGAAAAACCACCAGATTATCTGTAGCACTAATCGAGTGGTGCAGATTAATCTGGATGACTTTCAGCATTGGTATTATCAGTGTTGTTTGTGGTTTGGGATGTAGTTTCAATCCTCATGTCCTCCAACAACTTGTTGGCATCGTCGACTTCGTCTAAGTCGTCAGTGAGACCAGAGGATCGGAAAATTTTTACTTTGGCATGCCTGATGCCGAAGCAGAGTTTGCATCCATTCTTCTCAATGGAGACGGCACTGTCTTCATTAATAAGAAGAAGGAAGGAGAGGGTATTGTTGTGGGGTTCCTCAACCTTGATAACTTTCCAGTCATCCATGGGAATCGTAGGGTTATGCAGCTTCAGGCAATTTAGTAATAGGTTGTCGTTTATGGGCATGTTAGGGAGCCAAATGCGGATTCTCGGTCTCCTCGGAATCTCTCTGGCCAGGATCAGCTTGAGCCTCAAGCCGTCCCATGCGTCACGGATCTTGTGAACGCAGCCGCTTAGGAATTCCTTAGAGAAGGCGTCCTCGCATTTAATGACCCTGTACCCTCGTATGATCTCAGCTGAGTCGAAGCAGGGCAGCGGTCCTCCTTGGTTATTAATAAGATGGTCCATGACCATCTGGGATAGTTTGACCTCGATGGCTCCCCAAACTTCAGTCACTGCCTTGCCGTCGGTAGAGAGCTCGTCTACCAGGGCGACTTGGAGGTCGTCTCTGAAACCTCACGGACAGTTCGTGTCGCTTGGAAAGCCGAGGAGGTAGAAGGTTCATTGGGGTTGGGTGTTGACAGCTTAGGGACTTTGATCCTTTGGGAATCGGACTTGATTTCCTCTTGGGATCGGTTGCGCTTTGCTGCATCACTTTTGGAAGGTTGTGGGGTATTGCGGTAGTTGATGTACTCATCAATAACCTTCTGGAATTTAACTTTATCGGCCAGGTCCCGTTCGGAAGCCGTGCCGTCCACCTCCTTCTTAGTAATCTTACCCAGAATGAAGATGGCACGCTGGTACGCGCTTTTCCTACGGTTGCTGGCCGACTTGTGAGAGTAGGGTGCTTCGCGCTTATGGGCACTAAACCGAGTGTCCAACGCTGTGGTTGTAGTGGTTGTTAAGGGTTTGGGGAGCGTCTCGCTCTCCGCCGTCTTTTCCTGGCTGGAAGCGAGCAGTTCGTCTTCCGATGAAGTGCCAGGAAATTCATTTTTTTTTGTTTTTTTTTGTTGTATTTCTATTTTCATTTTCTTTTGTTTTGTTTTTGTTCATTTTAAATTTTCGGATTTTGGACCCACGAGTAATACGGAATTACGGTCAGTCCCGACAGCGCCGTAGTATCGGGATAAGGCAAAATAAGACTGACCCCGCCTGTGCCTCCGAAGGAGCTCGTTAGAGACTGGTTCAACCCCCAGCCTTGCATTCTTGGGCACGGTTTCGTGCATTAAGCGCTCACTCCACCACTGAAATCAGGTATCTCGATCCGATGACCAAAAAGCATAAATAGAAAATTAAGCTATTGAGGAGCTAAGAATTCTCTTTAATGCCTCCTGGTCTTGGCTAACCCCATCTTGACATCGTACAAGACTGCTGTGGTGGTTATTTCCGGCTGGCACCCACGTGGAGGGTTAGGATGAGGATTTTTGCCAGCCGACTGGGAACATATTCTAGTCTAATTGCGGCGTTTATAATGAACAGAAGCTTAATTAGAGCTTTTCTTGGTAGCGCTTTAAGAACCTCTCCCGTAATTAGGTCGTATCCAGGAGCTTATTTAGGTTTAAGTTTCTTTATTTCTTCCTTAAGTTCGGTAAGCGTTGCATTTCTTATTACGCTATTGTCTATATACGACGTATTTATATTTTCAATAAGAGCTTGTCCATCAAACGGTTTGAAAGTTTCTTCCAAGTGGGCGGCAAAAACTTGCGCTTTCTCTTTATCATGCCTGGCCCATTCGTCTTGATTTTTCCTAATTGGAGCGGCTTGAATTTGAGGTTTTTTAATACCTTTTATAGCCTTCCAAAGCGAATAGTTAGAATCTTTTTCTGCCGTTAAGCTTTCTAGGTAATTTTGTATTTCATTATTCTTAAGGTCTTTAATAGATCTTTTTAGTGAGTTGCACAAGCGGTTAAGATGTGCTTTATGTTGCGGAGCCCGAGTTTGTTGCCATCTTTTACGCGCTTTTCTCTTCTCCTTAATCATCTCTTTTATTTCCTGCGAATAAGTTTGAATGTAACTGGCCGGGGTTCTCTTTGGTTTGGGAGTATTCTTCCACGCGGCATCCTGTATGATTTCGACGAAGCGATCTACTTCAACTTCAAGTTCATAGGGCGTCTTAAGTGATAAGCTCCGCTCAATACTTGCTTCAATATCATTTTTAAAGCATCCCAATTAGTTTTCGCGCCGGTTAATCTGGCCGGTCCTACCTTTTTAATCAGAGCTTCGCTTATCGTCATAATGATTGGAGAATGATCAGAGGAGAGATCAAAGCTTTCTTCAACTTTTATACAGTTGCCAGATATTCCTTTAACAACGAAGAAATCAATCAGATCTGGTATCTTATTTCTATCAGTCGGCCAATATGTTGGTTTACCCGTCGAGTAAAAATCACAATTGAATTGCATACCCGCATTATAAAGCTTTCTACCTCTCTGAGAGGCGTACCTTGAGCCCCAGAAAGGGTGTTTCGCGTTGAAGTCGCCACCAATAATAAAATTTGGTTTAAGGAAGTTGAAGATGTTTGTGAAATCACTTTCTTCAAGCTTACATCGCAGTGGACAATATATAGACGAAATGTTGAAAGCAAAATGTCTATTTCTAACGCGTACCGTGCTTACTTGCACTGCTTCTAATTCAATCTTTATTTCCGCTGAGTGTTCGATATTTTCTTTTATAAACAAGGATGATCCGCCTCTGGCTCTTTCCGATGGGTGAAAGGCGAGATACCCGCTATATCCCCTTATCTTAATATTCGATTGCTTTTTCAGATGAGTTTCACAGACCAAGCATATATCAATATCTTTCTCTCGCATATTATGAGAAATCGAAAGTGTTGTGTTGTTTTTTTTTGTTCACATTTGGTCTGACCCACTAAAATGTACGTCATATGTACATATGACGCACTTACATGAACGAATGTAGATAACAGTTTCCCGTAGTACCGTAGTAATGCCGTATAATATCAATCGAAATAAGCTACATCACGATCTTTAGAATGTTCCCCAATTTTTTATAATTCTCAATCCGTGTATGGAAGTATGGATGTTCTTGAATTACATAGGTGTCTAAGAATGATCAAAAACACAGGCATATAAGCAGACAGGCACGAATCCGCAATAAAGGAAAAGGTTCAGAGGTGTACAAATGAATCTAAAAACTCGGGCTCTAAGTTTATCTTTTATTTTAAATAATCAAGTTTTAGTTAGCCAAAGACCTATCGCCAAAGAGTCTAGTAGCATAGTGTTTCCAAACTATGTTAAGGTCGATATAGAAGGTCTGAAAATCGCTCAAAATTGTAGTCGTGTAATTTCGTTTAAAATATGTGATATAAGCTTTCGATAGGTGGGTTGGCGTAAGAGGGACTAACTAGTCTATGCCACACAAAGGTCAATGTAGACCTAGGGTTGTTGCATAAAATTATTTGAGATTATATCAGTATAAGTGCTTTAACTTTGACCAACCTATTAAAAAAATATTTTTATTTTAAAAATTTGTAATAAGCCCCAAGAAAACTTTACAAAATTCATTGATATTGAATACTTCTTATATTTGACCACGGCCACTCGTTGAAGTGTTTCTTAGCCTCTAAACTACCATCTTTTCTTGAGCAGTCAAACTCAATAATGAGCTGCTGCACGGCCAGGAGGCAACTTTTTGTTAATATATGGATACACAGAATTTACATTTTACTTTTATTTCTTTTATTTAAGCTTAATACAGGCATATACGAGTAGTAACTTGAAGCTAAACTCAACACTAATAACAGGAGAAATTTAAACTACGAATTTACAGGGTGAAGGAAATTCTGAGGAAGTGTAAAGGTAGTTTCTGAGATTAGGTTAGGTTTGGTTAGGTGGCTATCCTCCGTAATCGTTAGGATTCACTTAGACCAAATAAGATCCATTGTGATACCACGTGAGCCAGTTATTTCCGTTGCTCTTGGAACCATTTTGATTTTTGGACTAATTATCAGATGCAGTTGATATCCGAATTGGCATATCTGTAAGTTCCTCAAAGATGTATTCCCCAAGAGATTGTTTACTAGTTGAGGTCAGTGCTGGGCAGCTATAGTGCAAGTGAATGGGGAATTCATCCTCTTCTTCGTCCATACAGCTGCGATAAAAGTCATTGGCCGGAATTCCAAGCCACGCGGCGTGCCTGCCTAGTACACAATGACCAGTAAACAGTCCAACTAGGATACCTAAGGATGGTCTGCTGATCAGTAGCAGGTGTTTTATTTTTCTTTTATTGGCCACAAGCCATGTTTGTCTTGCATGGTTACATGTGTCAAGGCCATCTCTCATCGGCCTGATTCAGTGCAGCTATAGAGATTTTATATCTTGCCGTTTCTATAGGTATATGCAGCCCCCCTTTCGGAGTAGAGAGCTCCTGTTTCGTGCCATTTTTAGCTAATTCGTCTGATCTGCAGTTACCTGAAATATCCCAATGACCAGGAACCGAACACAGAGTGAGATTGCAATAATTCGATATACTATTTAGGGATGCGCGACATTGCTTTACCAATGTTGCTCCTATTATTAGTGATTCGAGTGCCTTTAAAGCTGGTAGACGGTCGGTGTAAATTACGATGTCCGTGTTCGATACCGATCTCATCGACAGCCAATTAGCCGCTTCACAAATAGCCTTAACCTCCGCTTGGAATACACTGCAATAATGTGGTATATTTTCGAAGCGGAACCTTTTAGGATAACATTCAATCTCCGCCTAATTCTGTCGACTGGGAATGTTTGTGTTCTATTTAATATTGAAGTCTTTTTTTTTTTTATTGGGAGGGGTAAAAGACGAAACTCAGTACGTCCTGAGTAACAGTGTAGGACTCTTACCCACTAAACCCCCGTCTCACGACCGCCCCATTCGCTACTGCCGTCAGGCATTTCATCGCGGGGGGGGTTTTAGTCTGATGTATTCGACTAGTGCATGTTTGCATTATCCTGCTCAGCATTGATTGTATTTCGCCGGTCTGATTCTTTCCTTTCTCTTTCTAGGGTTCTTAGAATCTTCATTATGCGCATTGTGCTCCCAGCGACTGCGTCCCGTGCCTCCTGGCTTTTGAGCATTTCGCCAACGATGTTTTCTGGCGTCAGTGGGTGGCCGAGTTTACTCCTTAGTGCATTCCTTTCGTCGATTAATCTTGGGCATTCAAAAAATATATGTTCTGCGTTTTCTACGCAGTCAGCGCAATGCGGACAGTAAGGGCTATTGTCGTGTTTATACTTATGTAAGTACGAACGAAAGCATCCATGGCCCGTTAGGAACTGCGTTAAGTAGAACTCAAGTTCTCCATGTTGCCTGTCGAACCATGGCTGGATTTTGTGTATGAGCCTATGGGTCCACCTGCCTTTCTCAGAAGCATTCCAGCGTTCTTGCCATTCTCTTAGGCTTTCTGCTCTATAGAGCCGGTTTTCGCTGGCCTCGTTTCTTTCTCTTCTTGCGCAGTACTGACGTTGCTGTTCTACTGCCAGGATATCTATTGGAAGCATTCTCGCTACCACGCAAGCTGCATCGCTAGAAGTAGTGCGAAATGCGCAGCTAGCTCTCAATGCACATATTCGATACACAGATGTGATATGTGATCTGTATGTTTTAATTGCCATGGCCCCGGCCCAAATTGGTGCGGGGTATAGGATTATAGACGTAACCACTCTAGTCAGCAGTAACCTACGGCTATGTCTTGGTCCTCCTATGTTGGGCATGATACGCGCGAGTGCAGCACTTGCTATTGCACCTTTTCGGGTTGCATACTTAAGGTGATCTCTAAATGAAAGTCTCGTATCTATCATGACACCTAGGTATTTTATATGCAGTTTAGATGTTATTTCATGGCCGCCGACTATAATGGTGAGAGTTTCTACCTTCTTTCTACTACTTATCAGGATTGCTTCAGTTTTATGCTCCGCCAGTGTTAGACCAACTGGGGTGAGCCATTTTCGGATTATCCTTATTGTCGCATTGCTTATCTGTTCCACCTCCTCCAACAGTTTAGCAGTGACAATAATGGCGATATCATCAGCAAATCCCACTATTTTCGTTTCTTCGGGTATAGGAAGTCACAGTATACCGTCATACATAATATTCCAGAGCAAAGGGCCAAGGACTGAGCCCTGTGGTACTCCGCCTGTGATCTTATATTCCTTGGGGCCGCGGTCTGTATTGTATACCAAGATTCTGCACCTGAAGTAGTCAACAATAACGTCTATGAGGTATTGTGGAAATCTCATCCTTCTGAGCGTTTGTTAGATGTGACTCCAATTTGCCGTATTGAAGGCGTTTTTTATGTCAAGAGTTATAACCAAGCAGTACTTTTTGGAACAGCCTCTCCATCTTCTTCCCTGTATAGCCTCTTGTGCCGTTTTAACTACCACATTGATTGCATCTGTTGTTGAGCGCGCTTTTCGAAAACCGTATTGGTGTTCTGAAAGACCTCCAGATTCTTGAATTGCTGCCTCTACCTTGTTACAGATTCGCTCCAATACTTTGCCAGCCGTATCTAACATACAGAGCGGGCGGTATGATTATGGTTCATTTGGTGGTTTCTTACCTTTGGGAAGAAGTACTAGGTTTTGCCGTTTCCACTGATCCGGGAAGACTCCTTCCTTCAGGCACGAGTTGTAAATGTTAATAAACATTTCTGGGCTTACTTTTATAGCTGTCTTGAGTGCTATATTTGGGATACCATCTGGTCCAGGTGCTTTTTTATCTCCAATTTTATTGCAAATCTCGATTATTTCTTCTTTGGTTACCTCTCGGATTGTTGGTGCCTCTACTATTGGATCATCCGAGAATGCGTTCTCTTGTTGCTGAGGAAATAGTCCGACCACGATGTTGTGTAAGAACTCTGGGCAGGTGGAAGTCTAGGGACGGTGTTAAGCAGTCTGCTGTTGCTGTATACACATAGGATTTTGGTATGCTCTGTATTATTTCTGATCCACTGTGATGATTCTTTCAGTCGCAAAGCCGATTTAATTGCTACCTCCTTCCCATAAATATCTAGCGGAATGAAATGTAGCATTGATTCCAGGGCCGCCGTAGGAGTCATGCGGAGAGCGCCGGTAAAGCTGACACATTCTGTCCTCTGAATTGTACATGGAAGTGAGGTAGCTGACCTTTTCCAGTGCAGTCCACCAAACTAAGATTCCATACATGAGTATTGGTTTTACTACCGCTATATACAGCCAGTGCATTATTTGCGGACGCACACCCTACTTATAGCCCAAGGCTCTCTTACAGGCGATTAGGTTACGGCACTTCACATACTGCGTCCTTCTTAATGCGTTCCTGTACATTTATTTTCCAGCTTAATTTCCTGTCTAGTATTAGGCCTCGGTATTTGGCAAGTTCAGAGAAACTAAGGAGTATTTCTTAAAATTTTTGGGAGTGTGATCTCCGGAAATCTATGCTTTTTTGCAAATAGCACTAGCTCAGTTTTCGCCGGGTTGCAATAAGTCCGCATCTGTCAGTTCACTTAACTAATTTTGCCAGAGCTGATCCCATGAGATCTGATTGCTATAGCAATGTCGTCTGCCTAAGCGATAACTTTATATCCATCCGTTTCTAATATGAAGAGTATTTCGTTCACAGTAAGAAGCCATAACTGTGGAGATAACACTCCTTCTTGTCGTGTTCCGCATTGAACTGATCTTCTTGATTTACAGCAGCCAAGTTCGAAATTGATTAGCCTGCTTAACAGCATTTGGTTGATCCAGTGATTTAGCCTAGCATTAATCTATAATATACTAAGGGCTTCCATAATGACCGCCGGTTTGATATTGTTGTAAGCCCTCTTTATATCGACAAAGGCCACCACCGAGAATTTCTTGCCGGCCAGCGATTTTTCAACAGTGCCAACGAGAAAGTGCAGTGCGGTCTCTACGGACTTACCCCTACTGTAAGCATTCTGCGCAAGCGAAAGTATTTTTACATTAATCCATATATGTATCCACTAACCTCTCCAGAGTTTTCAGTAGATACGAACACAGGCTAATGGGTCTAAAATCAGTTGGGGTGGTGTACGAGGCTTTTCCGGTCTTCGGTATAAAAACTACTCTTACCTCTCTCCAAAGTTTATTTATGTATATAACCATTATCTTGGCATGATCGGAATAGTGTAATCAACCAGGGTCGAAGAATGCCATATGCATGTTGCATCTTCCTGGGGATAACTCCATCTCGTCCTGCCGATTTGTATGGAATGAAACTTTTAACCGCCCACGAAAGCTTTCGGTCGTTTACCACTTCCTCTCAAATTTGTGGCGCTTCTAATCTGAATGCTTCGTGATTAAAGTCGTTGCTGCTGTGTTTTCGGGGAAGTGAGTATCTAGGAGTAGTTTCTACTAGAGGTCGTCACGGTTCCATCCGGATATCCGATGTAGCCGTGTATTACAAGAGACTTAGACTGTATCTTCCTAACCCTCCCAGCTTCCCTCGTGCTTTCAATGTTTGAGCAAAAGAGTCGCCAGGAACTTCTTTGCTCTTTCCTTATTTGCCTCTTGTATTCATTAAAGCTCTTCTTATAATTGTCCCAGTCTCGAGGGTCTCTTGATTGTTTTGCTCGATTGAAGAGTCTTCGGCTAGTCTTTCTCTGTATGTTCAGTTCAGACGTCCACCAAGGTGTTTTTTTTCCTTTTCGCACATCTGCTTCTGAGGTTAGATCTGTTGAAGTTAAAATCGAGTGTGATATGCGCGTAATTACCCAAACATAATCTTTTGGACGTGAGTTCAAAATCATCGCACTGTAATTGGTGTGGTGGTGATCGAGGCGGAAGAGGGATACCGGCCTAAGGTTGCGAGGATAGTTTCCAGGTAGATCTTTTCAGTAGAGAGAGGAAATTAACTGTACAGGATAACAACTGTTGCACGAAGAGAATGCAGAATGCTCGGCGTCATTTTTCTAGACTTTTTAAGTTGGTCAGTTTTAGCCAATATTCGAGTATTTAGAAGCAGGTGCTTGGGTCTTTTTGAGCATTCAAACTCTTGCCTAAAGTGATTCTTTCCCAACATAAAGTTTTAAAATCACTTGATTCGGATGCAATTGTAGGAGACTTATAATTATGCCCTGAGCCCAGTTGGATCTTTCATCCATCTTCTTCCTATTTCGGCGAGGTTATGATCTGAAAAATTGGACCTTCACCTATAGATTCTATATTGCTCTATGACTTAGTCAAATACGAAATTTTTGAAGGAATCAACAGTGTATACATCTTGTAAGAAAAAATACTCAATAAACTGCAGATAGTAATTCATTTATTGTAAAAATTTTTTTAATCAACACGATTCACAGGGATCCATCTATGCCACCAGCTTTCAGCTTGCTTTTGCATTTAAGATACACTGCTATACTCATAGATTTGGACTCAGACATACATACTCGTATGTCTATAGAGAATCTTCTCCTTTCGTCTGGCGTCGTTCAACCTTCTTGAGAATCGCAGCAGTACTTTTCGGATTCCAAACTACTATAGGCCGCTTTATGGGGCAGAGTTATGAATTTGTCCGAAGTGAGAAAAACTTTGCTCACACTGATAGCAATGAAAAGAATGTTTATACCAGAAAAGCCTATAATGTTTATTGCTTACCAAATAGATGGCTCCTGAGATGAGTTCTCCACCCACAAATTGTAATATTGATAATTTGAAGAATTGCCAGAGAATAAATGATGCAATTTTGGACGAAACTCCATACCATTTATCAATTAAAAACAGTACCATTGAAAATTTTGATAAGAAAAACCAAAAATGTGTAAATAATTTTTCCTGAGAGGATGAAAGTTATTTTTATTTAAAATAACTGACAGACGTGCTATTGGTTGACATCTACTAGTGGAATATAGAATCAAATAGTTTACACAGTATTGCCAGAAGTGAAAAAAATGTTCAGGTATCACAGAAATTTGTTGTTACGCCCCAAAGGATTAGTTTATATTTTAATTTAGTTATATACAAGTTACAAAATAAACCGCTCTCATCCTCATTGAGTGAGTGGCTCCATTATCCATGACCTTCCTGGCAGTTATCTTCTTAAGCATAGTGGGCCCAAAATCGTTTGGGTCGGATTACACAAAATCCCTAACGTGCGTCAGCTTTAATATTTTTAAATTACAGAAGATTTTGACAGATATGGACTAGAATAATTGGAAAATGTAGTACAGTATGACAAAGCCATTCCAAGCATCAACGAATAATTTTCTGGTTTTCGAGAAAATCATCGTTGACGACGAAGCCTATTTTGATCTCAATAGATTTGTCAGCAAGAAAAACACCCATTTTTGGGTAACTGAGGACCTACATATACTACATCATTCAAGAGCGACTGTTTGCTGCGGAATAAGTGCAGGAAGGGAGATTGGGCCCGACTTCTTCGAGGTTACCTCAGGCAATGCAATCACAGTCACTGGCCTACGCATCTCCTCTGAATGAGAGCAGAAGTTGTTTTACATAGTTCACCAGAAGAATAACATAAACCACTGTGACAGTAACGTAACAGATTTTTTATTTTTTTTTTCCCTAGGGGTTACTGGAAAAACGCTAATGCGCACGGGAAACATTCCCGCTCGGTTTCTAGTAGTGTGAGACTCATTACTCACTAAAAAAACACCTTTAACCCCTTCTTTCTAGTTGACACCATCCACTCCGGAACCGCTTATCGCATTACTTCAGAGTGGTGTCGTTTTCTCTCCTCTCTGGGGACCGGCTTTTTCATATTTGGCTCCTGGTGCGGGTTCATTCATTCTTGCCGGTAAGGTTTTTATCTACTTTATGCAATTTGTGAGGGAATGTTGGCGTCTTCCTCTCTCCTTTTGGATCTTAGTACCGTCTCGATGAAGGAAGATATTCTATTCCACGTGTCGGTACACGAGGTCATCTTGGTTATAGCATTTTCCCGCGAAATATCGCCTATTTCCGACTCTAGTCTACTCCTCTGCTCTGTCCATCTGCTACAGATGAAAAAGGATATGGAAAGCGTCGTCTTCCGCTGAGTCTCCATATTGGCAGGCTGCGCTCTCTACTTTACCCATTTTGTGGAGGTGTCGGTTGAAATACCCATGATCGGTTAGGAATTGAGTAACAAAGTAGTTCACTTCACCGTGTTCCCGCTCTGTCCAAGCCGTGACATCTGTAATCAGCCTCGCTGTCCACCTCCCCCTCGTTTCATCGCTCTACCTTCTCTGGACATGAGGAGTCATCGCCTACTCATTGTTGGGCCTCCGATATTTGCCATAAGCTTACTCAGTGATGACATGACCTTCGCAGCTCGCTCAGATGCGGACTTAATTTGTTGCCAGAAAGAGAGTTTAGAGTCCAGGGCGATTCCTAGATACTTTACTGCTGGTTTGCTGATTATCACTTCTGGGCCTACTCGGAACTCAGCAATGGTCGGGATCCGTTTCCTATTCAGAAGGACTATCTCTGTTTTTTTCCGCGGCAAGACTAAGGCCATGGGCTTCCATCTCGTCTCATTACCTGGTTCAGTTTCAGCTGAGCTTCTTCGATGTCTTACTTAGGTGGCGCTACAGTTGCGGTAATCACCGTACCGATGTCATCTGCGTACCCGACTAAGAAGGTTTCTTCGGGCATGTCCATGCGAAGGATTCCATCATATGAGATATTCCACAGATCAGGTCGAAAGACTGAGCCCTGCGCTGCTCCAGCAGTGATTTCCTTTCTGTGAGTACCCTCCAAGGTGTCGTACAGAAGTTCCCTGTCTTTGAGATAGTCCTTCAGAATTTGCAAAAGATATTGCGGTATCCTGACGGTGTTCTCGAGCCCATCTAACATATCTCCCCATCTGGCCAAATTCAAGGCATTCCTCACATCCAGAGCTGCTAGCACGACGATTCGCGTTGATTAGTGATTTTCCCTTTGGGCGAGGTGGGTGGTTTTGACTACTTTCTCAATTGCTCCTATCGTGGAGTGGGCTTTTCTGAATTCGTGTTGTCGATCGGAGAGGCCACCTGCTCTTTGAATTGCTGCTGTGATTCGAGGCTTTAGCATCTTCTCGAGGAGTTTTCCTACCGTATCCAGCATGCACAGAGGTGTGTATGCTGATGGAGAAGCCGGGTCTCCTGTTCCCTTGCTTATGAGCGCCAAGCGTTGTACCTTACACTTCTTGAAGAAGATCCCTTCCTTTAGACTGCCGTTATACATACATAGCAGTATCTGTGGGCAAATTTGGGCAGCCGTTTTCAATACTTCCGCTGGTATGCCGTCGGGGCCAGGGGCCTTATTGTTCTGAAGAGAACAGTAACGTAACTGATGGAAGCTTTGATCACCTGGTTTTGATTTTTCTATGTAACTCTGCAGTAGCATTCGCTTGCTATTTCGGTTTGCTCAACCAGTGTCAGCACGCTACACTGAATTTCTCTGATTTTTATATATTTCTTGGCACAAACGCGCTTTTACCTTCCGTGCTTATTTAAAACCCTTGCGCTCTTCGGTCTACGAGTATCTTCAAGTGTCAATTTGGTCCCAAAAAAAAAATATTTTTTTAAAATATGCTCTAGTGGTCTACGCGATTCGCCAACTGCGGGATCATTTAGTCTTTTGATGCCAAACCTACCTTCCTAAACTAGATGTGCTCGGTTCTTCAGAAGGCAGCAGTATAAATGTGGGTTCATACTACCATAAAGTAATGATGGCTTTCTATTCCAAAATTGAAAAAGTTAAACGATGGGAATCGATTAAGAACTCCCAGATTTTCTCATACATCTGCTTTCATGTGAATATTTTGACATTGTTTGTCTTTACTGGCTTAAACCAATTAAAGTGTGAATGAAAGGTTTTAAGAGTTTCTACAGCACTGCTGATAAAATTCTATATTCAGTATTAATAAAGTTTGCCTCTGGCCTTTAGTTTTGATATTCCAAACTTAATTAATTTTAGGCTGGGGAGTAGAAATGTAGGCTATCATACTTCAAGTTCAATCTGCCAGTCTGCCTTATTGTGGATTGTTGTCCACTAATGATCATTACCGTTTGAAAACTGCTTATTTTTCGTCAAAACCCTCAGTATCCATATTGACTCTGATATTGTTCAAGCTTATAGTTTCCGCTGTAAAAAAAACACAGAAAAATGCTCCTGACTAAGGAGTCATTTTCAGTGAGCTGTGATCAAAGGTAGCAATTATGAAAAAGAGCAACTAAGGATAGAAGTGATTTGATAAATTCGCACAGTAAAGGTCCATTCACAGCTCAGCGACCTGCGAATAAACCGTTTTTAGCACATTCTATAATTACGCCATCGGCAATTTTACTATTTCAAAAAATGGATTTTAATTTATCTATCGATTAATATAAAAAAAGTTGAATTGTAATTAGTTTCTGCGAAGAAATTAACAATTCGCCGATTTTTCTGCGAATAATAAGCGAATGCTTTTTGGAAACTGCCATCTTTTGTTCACATTCCTCACATGTAGGCCGCAATACACATTCCCGCGACCAAAACATTCGTGGGAATTTAGCCTCACAATTCTTTTGTTTTGTTCTTGGAGGGTAAGATCGTGGTCGAAAGAATGTAAGATACTACCTTCTGAATGAAAGCTACGCTATGTATTTATGAACTTTTCAAGTTTAGGCAATTAGTTACAAAATTAATGACAACTGAAGTTCGCGGGTTGCCGCGACCAAATAAAAAAGTAGCTGTGAATAAAATGTCAAAATTGCCGAATATTCGGTCGTTCGCATTCGCAGGTCGCTGAGCAGTGAATGGACATTAACATATATAACACCACAACTGTAAAAAGAATAAAATTCTTGAATTTTTATCTCACTAGAATCACACGTCGACCTCTGAGAAAGAAGAAAAAGGAGCATGAGAAGCGCTCGATCAAGGAGATTGAGAGACTTTATTGCAGGAATAATGTTGGAAAATTTTACCAAAAGGTTAAAAGAACATGCCAGGGTTTCAAAGCGAGAACAGAAGCCTGCAGGGACAAAAATGGCAATATAGTAGTAGAATCGCAGTCGGTGCTGAGGATATGGAAGGAACATTTCGGCAGACTGTTAAACGGCGATGGTGACCAATATTCCGCTGTCTGTCCCATCAACCCGATCAGAATGAAGTGAGGATAGGGATATCTAAACTTAAATCCAACTAAGCTGCTGGAGCCGACGGACCGCCTTGCCGCTGAACTTTTCAAGGCAGGAGGAGATGAGTTGGTAAGGAGCATCCATCAGCTCATCTGTAAAATCTGGACGGACGAAAGTATGCCCGATAAATGGAATCTCATCATCGTTTGCTCGATCCTGAAGAAAGGTGACCCTCTGAACTGCGCCAACTACAGCGGTATAAGTATCCTCAACACCGCATATAAGATCCTGTCTGCCGTATTATGTGAACGACTAAAACCGATCGTCAACAACCTGATAGGTCCTTATCAGTGCGGTTTTGGGCCGGGAAAGTTCACCATTGACCAAATATTCACACTACGGCAGATCTTGGAAAAGACCCATGAATATAAGATCCATACGCACCACCTCTTCATCGGTTTCAAAGTTACCTATGATAGCGTGAATAGAGACGAGTTATACAGAGCCATGTCTAGTCTCGGCATCCCTACCAAGCTCGTCCGTTTGTGCAGAATGATGATGGAGAACTCTTGCTGCTCCATCAAAGTCGGTAAGAACACCACCAAACCGTTCGATGTCAGAAAAGGTCTTAGCTAGGTGACGCGCTATCATGCGATCTCTTTAACATAGTACTTGAGAGAATTGTACGCAACTCACAAGCCCACACCGGAGGCACAATCTTTTACAAGTCTGTACAACTACTCGCTTATGCCGATGACATTGACATAATCGGAAGAACTCGGAGGGCCGTCAATGGGGCATTTACGTGTATTGAGATCGAGGCAGCAAAGACGGGTCTAGCGGTCTATGAAAAAAAAAAACAAAATATATGCTGTCTACAAAAAAGGACACCCAACATCGGCGTCTTGGACAGAACGTCACAATAGACAGATATAATTTTGAAGTAGTAAAAGATTTTGTCTACCTATGGTCTATGGTGAACTCCGCAAATGACATCAGTAGGGAGATCACACGAGGAATTACTCTTGCCAATCGGTGTTTATATGGGCTAAAAAGAAAATTGAATAGCAAAGCCCTATCTCGAACTACCAACGTAACTCTTTACAAGACACTAATCATCCCAGTCCTGCTGTATGGTGCAGAGGCATGGGCTTTGACAAAACCGGATGAGGATGCCCTTGGTTATTTCGAGAGAAAATTTCTTCGAGCGATCTTTGGCCCCGTCTGCATAGACCGTGAGTGGCGGAGAAGGTACAATGCCGAACTATACGGCCTATATAAGGATATTATACTTGGGCAAAAAAGTTCACATACAGCGACTGAGATGGGTTCCCGCTAAGAAAGTCTTCGAATCCACCCCGGATGGACGGCGCGGTAGTGGACAACCTCGCAGTAGGTGAAGCAAACAAGTGAAGGGGGACCTCAACCAGCTTGGCGTGAGCAACTGGAGGCAGCTGGCTCGTAACCGTGCTGGTTGGAGAGGTTTGTTGGTTGAGGCCCAGGTCCACCCCGGACTGTAGCGCCATTTAAGTAAGTAAGTAGACTCACATGTACGTATGAACGAGTACCTAAAAAATAGGATATAAAGACAATTTCGTTGCGATTTGGTGTGTGTCTACCAAGGTAATAGAGGAAATCTAAACTGAACAGTTAAATAATAGACCAATCACAATCACAATCACAACTGTTAGCAGTCGAGCAGGTATACCAGAGAGCAGTCAAAACGGTTCCCTGCTCAGTGAGAAGAGCATGATATTCAGCACCTCTACCAACGACTTATGAAAGTTAATGCTTTTGGTAACATTATTATCTATTTCCTAGACAATTGTCTAAAATACTCGTCTTTAGTTTCTTTTTGCAGACTGCATGTCCCAAGGACTTTGTAAGAACCAAACCGTAATTAATTCCGACAAATCGCTTTGAAGCCAAATAAATAATTGCGTATCGGGCAATACCGCAAGGGGATAGTTTCTCAAATTTGAAGTCTGTTTAGTAGATGTCACCCTAAATTATTTCATTTCCGTCAGTTATATACAACGGTTACAAAACCTATTTCAATTGAAAAAAATAAAAATAGAAAAATAATTAAAAATTCTCCATGATACGTTATTTGATACATTCAGTATTTAGATGTATTTTCTTAGTCTTGTTCGAATTGATTAAATTTTATCTTGTCCTCTTTGTGACTTATGAGATAGGTCTGGCAATATTTTATATGGTAAGTATTTACTAAAATATACAAACTTTTGTATATTCACTTGGGCTTAGCATTACATCGTTTCTTTTAAAATTAGTGTGAAAGGGATGATATGCCAGCAACTAGTACGCATATCTTTAGGTACTATGAAAGTGGGGCAAACAACAACGACTTTCCATTCGGCCGATACCCTTACATTGTGGAACTACCAGAAACCAAAGCGAGACTGAGTAAAACTAAATCACCACTTTTAGACGATCTTTTAGACAGATGACGAAAAAATGAATGTAAATGTTTAATTGGATGCTGTGGTCTTAAAATAAAATGTTTGAGTGTGGTATAATCGTCATGAGTTCTTTTTAACTTACTTGCAACACACTTCTGCTAAGCCTTGGGATGCGATTGATATGGAAACTGTGTTTTTTTTTGACCACCACCTAGTTGAGACAAATAACTATGATCATGCTCGCCGGTAGCTGAAAATTTGTATAAGAGTTTATCGTACACATCCACTTAAGCTTAAAATCGTTTCCACATTCTCTATTGTAAAACGAGAAGCCAACGTCTTAAATATAATATTTTTTTTTTTTTTTTTATAATTTACTCGCGCTAAAGGGGTTATGACTACCCTTTTTATGCATTATACATAGCGTGAGCGTTAAGGAAGAGGGGTTAGGGGGAAACGAGGCACCGTTGCACATTGGTCTTAAATGACTGTATGTTATAATGGAGAGGAAAAGCAGACTCGGGGAGAGCATTACACAAACGTGTTGTGCGGCTCATAAAAGAATCTCTAAATTTCACGGTACGTCCGAAGATAGGCTTAAGGGTAAACTGATGAGCATTCGAGGCATGGCGAGTATTGCGGTTAAAACGAAGAAGGGGAGGAATGCTATTGGCTATCTCAACTGAGCATTTTCTGTGGAAGTATCGATAAAACAGGGATAGGCAGGAGACATTACGACGGTGTTCGAGCGAAGCAAAATTGCTTGTAATATGTCTCCTATGAGTCTTATCGCGCGTTTTTGAATCCTATCTAGCAAGTGTAATATGGTTTTTGGTGCACCAGACCAGATGTGAGCGTTATACTCTAACTTAGGGCGAATGTACGCCTTATAAATTGAAGCCAAATCAGAAGGGGTGAAATATTTCTTACACCGCTTTAGGAAACCTAAACATTTCGCTGCATTCTTAGCGATTTCGAATACATCGTCGTTCCAACAGAGTTTGTTGTTGACACACATACCGAGCATGGAAAGTTTTTCGGTTTCTACAATGCAAGTGCCATTCATGGATAATGGCTGATGTGTAGGGTTTCGCTTTAATGACAGAAGACAGCATTGAGTCTTGGAAGCATTAAATTCCACTCTATTGGTTAAGCCCCATTTAAATATGCTGTCAAGGTCGGAATTTAATGTTTTTAACATACGTTGTCGTTCTTCGTCCACGGCCGAAGAGCAGGGTCGTGAGTTTGGGAATGAATATGAAAAACTGAGGGTGCTGTCATCAGCGAAGGAATGGATTGGATTAGAAGTTGCAGACAGAAGATCATTTATGAAAATGAGAAAGAGAGTCGGAGACAAAACAGAGTCTTGGGGGACACCAGCATTTATTTGGTGAGATTCGGACTTGAAGCCGTCCAAAACAACTTGAATTGAACGGCCCGAAAGGTAGTTTCTAATCCATAGAAGAAGAGTATCATCGATCCCAAATGCACGCATTTTCGACAAAAGAGCTTGATGCCAAACTCTGTCAAATGCTTTTGAAATATCAAGAGCAATAATCTTACTTTCATCGGAGTGGTGCAGAGATTGGTTCCACTTATCGGTGAGATATGACATCAAATCACCAGTGGACCTGTTGCCACGGCCATACTGACGGTCATTGAAGAGCTTTCGTGATTCAAGATATTTCATTAGCTGACGGTTTATCAGCGTTTCCATGACCTTGGAAAGAAGGGACGTTTGTGCAATGGGTCGGTAGTTGGAGAGAGAAGAAGAATCGCCTTTTTTAGGTACGGGCTGGACAAATGCTGTTTTCCACTTACTCGGAAAGAGACCTGAAGAGTAGGATCGGTGGAAAAGCTTACGCAGTGGTTTTGCCAGAGAAGAAGAACACCTCTTCAGAACAATAGGGGGTATACCATCTGGGCCAGCGGATTTGTGTATGTTAAGACCTTTGAGTACTCCTGCAACTGTACGAGTGCGAAAGTGGACTTGTCCCATGGAAAATTCGACGCTCTCAAGTACAGGTGGAGACAAAGCACTATCTGGCAGTGTGGAGTTTGCTGCAAAGTGAGCAGCGAACAGATTAGCTTTGTCTAAGGAGCTGGCAGTTGTTGCGTCGTTATGAATGAGCGTCGTTATAGATGACGAGGCCGAATTCTTAATGTTTTTTACGAACGACCAAAAGTTTTTACTACCATTGGGACAATGTAGTATTTTTTGCTTCAACTTTTGGTCGTGGGAGAATTTAACTCGGTTAATGAGGGCATTGCAGTCATTTCTGGCTCGTTTAAACTTTTTTCGGTTTTTCTCAGTTGGGTTGGCCTTGTAAGACCGAAAACTTAATTCCTTTAACCTAATTACTTCTTTACAGCTCGAGTCATACCACGCGTTTTCCTTGGGTCTAATAGCTTTTATCCTGTGAGGGATGTAAGTTCTCATACCTAGGAGAATTGTATTAGTAATCATATCAGCCGCGGCGTCCACATCGCTATCGAGGAAGCATAGCGACCAGTTAAAATTCCTAAAGAACTTATTTAATTCATTCCAATTGGCTTTCTCGTATAGCCAAACTGTTCTTTTTGGAGTTTGCTCTTTAGCTTTGTGGTTGGAGTACGAGAAATTGGCCGATATGACACAGTGGTCTGACGAACCTAGAGGCGATAATACATTTACCGTGTATTTATTAGGATCGGAACTAAGGAACAAGTCCAGAGTGTTGGCGGTATGGCCAGTTATGTCCGAAACACGAGTTGGCTCATTCACAAGCTGGGTTAGGTTATTTACCTCAGAAAAAATCTCAACATACCTTCCTTCGGGTGTTGTCTGTCCAGAGTGGCGAAGCCAAATAGAATTGTCGACATTGAAATCGCCCGCAATGACGATTTCAGAATGTGGGTACAGGGATACAATTCTTAGGATGGAGTCTGACAGCGCATCAAACTCATTATAAGTTGAATTGCTGTCAATATTTGGACTTCTATAAATGAAACAGTAGTGGATTAACTGCCTACGGACATGGAGTTTCAGCCACAAGAAATTAAATTCCGAATTGGAACATTGGCCGTATTGTGGGAGAATTTGGTAGGCTACATCACTACGTACATATATATACAACGAGACCGTGATGGTGGAAGAATAATGGCTCAATGCTATATCCAGGCAGATCGAATTCCGAAGGATCGGAATTTTGACCCACCTGTGTTTCACAAAGAGCCAAAACAGCTGGTCTATATTTGGCGGCGTGGACGTACACAGAAAAAAAATTCGATCTGAGCCTACGAGTGTTGCTCAGATCTACTCTAAAATTCCTTACCATTATAAAAAACAGACATAAAAAACACAACTCCGACGTTAACTAAGCCGAGTTGTGAAGTGCAGATCCAACGTTAGTTTCCCAAAACAGATTATCGCAGGTGTTATGCCCATACGACAATTTGATTTGGTCCACCAACAAAGACCTGTACACACAACCCGCTATCCACCAGACGATGCTTTACCCGGTTGTGGGTGCACGCATGAAAAAAAAAAAAATCCTACTGCACTCTATTTATTTATTTTTTTTTTTTATGCACTGCACTGCACTGAATTAATATACCTCACCTACTCGTATCTTACCACTTCTTTTTTTTTTGCAGCGGTTTTAAGTAAGAATTTTGATAGTGATTATGGCCCGAACAGACACGGCAGAAACTGCGCGGTTACAACCACATGGTTCAACCGTAGAAAAAGAAATTGTGTTCAGACAACGAGCGATTATCGCGCGGTTATGCAGGAGAATGTCGAGGTTCCATACACCTCACTTCAAAGATATAAGTCGAAGAACCAATATACACAATACATACGTCCAAAGCGCGCAGTTTACGCAAGGCAACTGCAACAACTAGAACGCCAAGGACATATTATAGGACTGCGCGGTAACCACGCAGAAACTGTGAGGGTTTTATTTATGGCGGTTGAGTTGCAGACCCGGGTGGTTAGGTGTGAACGAGTGAATGAAGACAGTAATCTAAATAAGAACCACGCGATTGCAAAATGTCTGCTCTGTCTGTTCAGGCCCTTAAAGACTAGTGGCTACTGTTGCTAGCCTAAGGAACAATAGCCTCTCCTAGATCTACTGGAATGAAACGTTGCTTGTTTCAAGTGCAGCTACATTTGAAAATCAATTTTATGCATCTGTGTCAGACAAGAAAGTTAGCATTTCTTTTTAAAAAGTCGTCCAAACTAACGCTGCGCCTATATTGGGGATGGCATTGGTGCAGTGGATAGTGTGTTTACAAGTTCAAGCCCCAGCGGAGAACAGCAATCGTCAGCCACGTAAGTATAAAATGGAAAACGAATAACATCAACGTTTTCCAACCACTGCACCAAAGGAGGTTCCTGCCTAGTAGTACAATGCACTGGAGAGTCTGAGTGCTCTGGGATTTGGGTTTCCTTTTATTTATAAAAAAACATCCGCCACGAAAGTATAAGTACTGCCAATATGCGTGACGTAATAAGCTAAAAGACGGTATAGTTTTCATTTATTGGGAATTCCAAGTGGGAAGTTGAGTTTTTTTTTTTTTTTTTAGCTTAGGTGTGCTTAACTATTAAACGCATTTAACGCATACATTTTTCAAATTTTAATTGCTGAAACAACGTGGGAAAGTTTAGAACTGTGCACGTACGGCGTTGGAAGGGATAGAACTGTGCACGTACATAAAGATCATTTGCTTTAATGATCATTCATACGCCTTTTCCAGCGCAGATTTTCTCTCGGGATATCGTATTGCCCTCGGAGAACCATCTAACTTATGGCCTCACTTTGTGGCCAAAATTGACTTCTTGAATGTGCTTCTCTATCTGGGTATGAAAGTCATTATATAGTTTGAAGATCAATCATTTTGCATTGCAATATTCTACTTACTCGTATATTTATAACTATTTATTTTTCATGACATATTGAATATGTCCACCAATTCTGTCTGTATCTCTATCTATTTGTCCGTCTGTATGCCTGTCTATATGTTCAGCTGACATAAGTCTTCACAGCTGAACCGATGTGCTTCAAACTTGATATTAAGTCTGTTCCCGTACTGCCCAAAACTGCGAATTTCTACGAAATTTGACAAAGAAGAGAGAGCTTACAAGAGAGTAAGAAACTTCCATATATATATGTACTGCAAATTTTAGGCCAAGAAATTTTTTTGGGCAGCATTATGAAATCTATCCCTACTCCTACCTCCTCGTGGTGCCATCTGGGAATTTCTTCGGAAATTGCTAGCGGGAGAGGATGAATGGCAGGCTTCCTGCGCCAAAAAACAGGATAAGTGTCGGTTGGTCTGTGGCCCAGCGAGCCGCAACCGTAAAAAAGCGGACTGATCATTTCTTGACGACCTTTGGCTATCGAACACGGACAACGATCGGATTCTTGAACTCTAAGACCCTACTGGACTCACTCAACGCCAAATTCCTCGAATTGGAGCGCGAATTCGCACGGTATAAAATCGACATCTTAGGGCTGTGCGAGATAAGATGGTTCGATGCTGGGGAATACATCTCCCCAACAAAAAGCACTGTCATGCTCTACTCTGGTAAACCAGCTGGAAGTGCACGGAGTTCCGGAGTAGGACTCATGCTAACGCCAGCAGCACGTAGTAGCCTCATATCCTGGAAACCCCATAGTGACCGGATATTGACAGCTAGGTTCCAGAGTAGAGTTAGAAAAATTACCATCTTGCAGTGTTATGCTCCAACTCTAGACGCGACTGAGGATGAAAAGGATGATTTTTATAGCCACTTAGGCGCCGCCTACAACCAAACGCCTAATGGGGGCGTCGTAATGGTGATGGGAGATCCCAATGCCAAGGTGGGTAGCGACAACACCATGCTTAAGCACGTGATGGGAGCTCACGGCGTGGAATATCGTAATGACAACGGTGAGCGGTTTGTGGACTTCTGCAATACCAACCGCCTAGTCATCGGAGGTACCCTGTTTAAGTATAACACCTGCCACAAGATCAGTTGGGTTTCTACGGATAGGCAGCGATCATCCAACCAGGTCGACCACATTGCGGCAAGTCGTCGCTTTAGAAATTGTCTCTGGACTTCCGAAACAGACGTGGAGCTGACGTCGGACAAGAGCGAGATCACCATCTTATAGTAGCTCATTTACGCCTTCGTACTGCATCCTTCAACAGCAACCGCTCAAACTTACTTAAAATCACCAGGTTTAATATCGACAGTCTCAAGGTTCCCCAAGTGCGCCAACAGTTCAGGGACCATCTTGCCTTAGAAGCAGAAGCAATCAGCAGCATACTGCAAGAGAACATGGATGACCACTGGAGTGCTGTGAAAAATGCTTTTGCGACTGGGGCACGCACGTATGTCGGTAAAAAGCAGAGACACCACCGCATATGGCTTTCTACAGACACCTGGAGATGGATCGATGAGCGTACAGCAATCAAGGTGCGGATTGCAGCGGCCTCAGCAGTAGAGGGAACCGAGCTTGAAGCCCAATATCGTACGAAAAAGAAAGAAGTGTAGCGTAGTGTGAGACGTGACAAACGTCAATATATCAACTCACTGGCCTCAAGGGCTGAAGAAGCAGCGAGTAGGTGCGACAGTAGGACAACATAACTAAGGAGCTCATGAGACGATGGCGGTATGATCTTGAATTTGAATGAGCTGTTCGAAGCAACAAATTCCCGAATTCGCACCGTACCTCACAGTAAAACCGAAAAAATAACAGCAATCAGGTCCCTCAAGAAGAACAAGGCGGTGGGTATTGATGGCATCCCTGCCGAGCTATTTCAAGCGGCGCCAAATAAATCAGCAGATTTGCTGCATCCGCTAATACGGAGAGCTTGGGATAGTGAACAATTTCCACAGGAGTCGAAATGATGATCATTAAGCTTCCAAAGAAGGGAAACTTGATGAAGTGCGGTAACTGGAGAGGTATATGCGTTCTTCCAGCCGTAGCCAGAATAATAGCTAGAGTAATTCTAGAACAAATTAAAAAACATTTAGATTTAACACTCGATGTCGAACAGGCAGGCTTTCGCGCTGGATCTTCCTGCATCGACCACATAAACATCTTACGGATCATAATCGAACAATGCGTTGAGTATAGGTCTCCGCTACATTTACTGTTTATCGACTTCGAGAAGGCTTTCGACAGCTTGAATCGAGATGCAATCTAGTTGGCCTTGCGCAGGAGAGGCATCACAGAAAAACGTATAGCTATTATCAAGGCTACATACAAGGGCGGTAAGTGTCACGTCTTACACAATGGTAAGGTGTCGGCGGATTTTTAAGTCCGAAGTGGAGTACATCAAGGGTGCATACTGTCGCCACTATTGTTCTTGGTGGTTATCAGCGATGTACTCCGTGCAGAATTGACGGAAGCTAATTATGGAATTCGTTGGACGATGACATCTTACCTTAAACATCTAGATTACGCTGACGATGTTTGTCTACTTTCACATCGGATAATGGATCTTCATTTGATGGCCCAAAATCTAGAAGCTGAGGCAAACAAAGTGGGGCTAAAAGTAAACACAGCCAAAACAAAAGCCCTGAGCCCTTCTAATACCCGCGCTCAACTTAACATTGCCGGACAGGAAGTCGAGAAAGTTGATAACTTTCTTTGTTTAGGTAGTCTGATCTCGGCTAATCGCGGTGGCACCGAATTGGATGTGTGCAGCAGAATTGGGAAGGCTAAAGCTGCGTTCGGAATGCTATCCCAAATCTGGAGAAGCAATGTTATCAGCTCAAGAACCAAGCTACGACTGTTCGGCTCCAACGTAGAATCAGTTCTGCTTTATGGGTGCAGTACTTGGAAGGTGGACACCATTAACACACGCAAGCTGCAAGTCTTCGTAAGCAAATGCTTAAGAATCATCTTGAGGATTTTTTGGCCGAACCACGTCTCCAACGAACAACTTTATCTGAGAACGGGCCAAGAACCTATAAGCATTACTATACGTAGAAGAAAGTGGCAAAGGATTGGACACACCCTACGGCGCGAAGACAACTCCATTGCGAAATACGCCATGCAGTGGAATCCGCTCACCCAGGCAGGCAGAATAGCGTGGCGCCCTAGGCAAACGTGGCGCAGAACAGTTGATGAGGAATCGAGCTTATTAGGAATGAGTTTGAGGCAGTTCAAAGGTATTGCAGAACTCCGAACAAGATGGCGCGCAGGCGTGGTTGACGCCCTATGCCCCCCGAGGGGTCAAAGGATCTAAGTAAGTAAGTATTTTTTTGCTCAATCCGTTTCCGTACTTTTTTTTAAATTTGTTTCTCTCTGAGAGATATTTACCCCCACTCCTTGAAATGTGACAAGCTGCGAATTTTGGTGCAGGAAGTAAGGGAGCAGACCTATTAAGTAAGAGTGTATAGGGACACAATTCGAGGTACAACCAGAACTGTCATTATAGTGTCAAATTAACGATACTTTGGAAGTTGCTTGCCGTAAGCGCTCCACGACACATACGAGTATCTGATAGTCAACGGTATTCTTTCGGTTCTTACTGAGGATGGGATCCTTGAAGTGCTCACTGACTCCGGCAGCGATTTTGGTGACGATGATTCTAACTTGGATCCAACGTTCCACCCAGAGGAAATAAGGGACCCCCATAATGTTGAAAGCGATTCTTCAGAGGAGAAACCAGCTGAAGTTGAACGGGCATTGACGCCTACGGAGGAATCGGTCAGCAGCTCGCCAGATCATTCAAATCATTCACCAGTTCCAGTATCGGGGAATTGTTCGTGAAAACCCGTGAAAGAGGCTGACGCACAAAACGTACCAGAGGATCACGTTCAAGAGAGGTGATAAGAGATCCCATTAGCCAACCCACCGATGTAAATAAGTGATGTTACACTTTTCGCCCAACGATATATCCATTTACAAGTGGAAATTACGAGTATGAAAAAGGAATGTATTTGAATAAGATTGGTGTTCATTATCTAATGACTAGCTGACCAGTGCTTGCCTTATTTCGCCCGCATTTTACTTACTTACTTAGATGGCGCTACGGTCCAGGGTGGACCTGGGCCTCAACAAACCTCTCCAGCTAGCACGGTTACGAGCCAGCTGCAGCCAGTTGCACGCCAAGTTGGTTGAGGTCCCCCTCCACTTGTTTGCGCCACCTACCGCGAGGTCGTCCTCTACTGCGTCGTCCATCCGGGGTGGATTCGAAAACTTTCTTAGCGGGAACGTTGGGCTCCATCCGCTCTAAATGACCCAGCCATCTTAGTCGCTGTATGTGAACTTTTCTAGTTAAGTCGATGTCCTTGTACAGGCCGTATAGCTTGACATTGTACCTTCTTCTCCACTCACCGTCTATGCAGACGGTACCAAAGATCGCTCATGCCTCTGCGCCATACAGCAGGACTGGGATGATTAGTGTCCTTAAAAGAGTTATCTTACTAGTTCTAGATAGGGCTTTGCTACTCAATTGCCGTTTTAGCCCATAGAAACAACGATTGGCAAGGGTAATTCTTCGTGTGATCTCCCTACTGATGTCCTTTTTTGTAGACAGCATATATTTCGTTTTGCTTTCCTTGACCGCTAGACCCATCTTTGCTACGTCGATCTCAATACTCGTAAATGCCCCATTGACTGCCCGCTAAGTTCTTCCGATTATGTCAATGTCATCGGCATAAGCGAGTAGTTGTACAGACTTGTAAAAGATTGTGCCTCCGGTGTTGGCTTGTGCGTAAAGCATTTTAGTTGACGGTTATTTAGTTGTTGAAATATAATTATATAATACCGAAAATGTGTAAACTCAATTATAACTTCCCCCGTGTGAATCCCACCAGAGCATACGCAAACCCGCTTCCAACACAATTTATTTTAAATTCATTAAAACATTCTAAAATGTGGACAAATCCAACGATCAACATATGTATCATGTAACAAAATGGAAAAATATTGCAATAGTTCTATGTCTACACATGAATATGTATGTACATATGTTATGTTAGGCCTCACTCTAAATGAACTTAAGATTTTCGTGGGGATAATCCTGGTTATGTTTACTATAAATTATCCAATTTTGAACTTCTATTGGAACTCTAAGTGGAGAGTTCCAAGAGGTGCTAACCAGAGGTAGATGCTACCTGATAAGAACTAATTTGAGTTCTAAAAGGCGAATCTGCTGTCGTAAGATTAACTGAAAGCTTAGTCCCTGGCCATTTCTTATATTTTAACAGATATTTTTTAATATATTATTAATATATTTAATAAACTTATATGACTTGGATTTAATGCAACTGGTACTATTATGAAGAACAGAATACCAAAGGATTGCTCTTTTTCCAAGGACTATGAAGGGAAGATGGACAGGTAGCAATTACGAAATAGATGGATAATAAGCCGGTTTATCTTATTTTATCTTGCTTTTCTAATAACTCTTGCAATACTTGCAGGAGATGGAATAAAATTCGTTAGGAATTCCAAACAGTCAGGAGTCCGGATCAGAAAGAGTGATCAGAAACCACAATCCCAATATGGGAAGGTTTGACCTGGCGGTGGGCAAAATCGCATCATCACCTCCCCGTGGTGCCCGCTGGATAGCTATCTGATAGTGAGTAGTATGGGTAGCTGAACACTCGGACCTGCGTAAGCACATCCGGGTGAACTTCAGTGCGCATATGTTTAACCGGACGAGGCATCTCTTGTTGACCTGATCGGCTGAAATATGCGTCTCAGAAGTCTAACAAGAGGTCCTCAGAAGGAGGAAGTGCGGCAGATGAATTCTCCCGATGGAATCAACGGTGACGTCTACAGGCCAGCGGAAACCTTACCGGAGCTACTTCGACATATTTGAAGCTGAGGTCTGTAAGGATTTTCAATACTACGTCAGGGTATTGAAAAAGAGATGGTGGCGGATGAACCCTTAATGGGCCAACGGCAGCGCTGATATCCCCGAAGTGGGTTACTGACATCGGTGTATCCGCCCCCTCGTCCTAGGGGTTGCTAAAAAAGGATCTGGTCCTCCAGGTTGGGGGTTGTGCCGTTGGGTTAACTTCCCTACCACGTAAAAAACCTTCGGTTACGAAGCAACCAACAGCCTCGGATACGGATGAATTTACTGTTGACGACCCAAGCAAACGTAAAAAGGACAACGATCTTCGTGTCTGCACATGGAATGTTAGGTCCCTCTACAAACCACGTGCAGCCGAACAACTTGCGGAGGCCCTAGAGTGTCTCAAAGCAGACATTACCGCCATCCAAGAAGTACGATGGGATGGGCCGGGCAAAAGGAGTATGAAAAACTGCGACATCTACTACGGCGATTGCTACAGACAAAAAGGACAGCGTCTATTCGGGTGCGGATTTGTTATTGGAGGCAGACTTAGGCAAGAAGTCTTGAGTTTCAGGCATGTGAACGAGCGCCTTATGACTATCCGTATCAATGCAAAATTTGCCAACATTAGCCTAATATGCGTTCACGCCCCTCATGAGGAAAAGGACGACGCGACAAAGGACGACTTCTACCAGCTCTTGGACAAGACGTATGAGCAATGCCCTAGCCACGACGTTAAAATTATCCTAGGTGATTTTAACGCAAAGCTAGGAAGAGAGGACGTCTTTAGTAGCGTGGTCAGAAAGCACAGCCTGCACGACAACACATCCGACAACGGACTCAGTCTAATCGACTTTGCAGCGGGGCGAAACTTTGTCGTAGCTAGTACGCGGTTCCCACGTCTCGATATTCTCAAAGGAACATGGCTCTCCTCATTAACCAAATCCTCGTCAACCAAATCGATCACATTGCGATCGACGCAAGGCACTCTTCCAGTATTCTGGGTGTCCGGACTTTCCGAGGAGCCAACGTGGACTCGGATCACTACCTAGTTGTAGCCAAGGTACGGATGCGGATATCCACAACGGAGCAAAATCAACGAAATACTGTGAGGAAATTTAACGTCGAAAAGCTACAATCGCAAGAGACTGCCAGAACCTTTGCCGATCGTGTTTCTTCTAATCTCAATCCAAGTCCTATGCCGCCAGCAGCAAATGCGGAAGACCAGTGGCAGCGTTGCCAACAAGCCATCAGAGATGCCGTCTCTGATGTACTGGGTTTCTCTCGCCCACCACAACGAAACCCCTGGTTTGATGAGGAATGCCGGCAAGCACATGCAGCAAAACAAGAGGAGTACAAAGCGGCGCTGCATAGAAGGACTAGAGCTGCTTACGAGCCCTACGTGCGCAGGAGAAAAGAGGAACATCGACTTCTCAGAAAGAAGAAAAAGGAACATGAGAAGCGCTCGATCGAGGAGATTGAGAGACTTTATTGCAGGAATAATGTTCGAAAATTTTACCAAAAGGTAAAGAGAACATGCCAGGGTTTCAAAGCCAGAACAGAAGCCTGCAGGGACGAAAATGGCAACATAGTAGTGGAATCGCAGTCGGTGCTGAGGATATGGAGGGAACACTTCTGCAGACTGCTAAACGGCGATGATGACCAATATTCCGCTGTCAGGCAGAATGAGCCATTCAACAGTGACGATGGCAGTCAAGATTCCCGTCAACCCGATCAGAATGAAGTGAGGATAGCGATATCTAAACTCAAATCCAACAAAGCTGCTAGAGCCGACGGCCTTGCCGCTGAACTTTTCAAGGCAGGAGGAGATGAGTTGGTAAGGAGTATGCACCAGCTCATCTGTAAAATCTGGTCGGACGAAAGTATGCCCGATGAATGGAACCTCAGCATCGTTTGCCCGATCCTGAAGAAAGGAGACCCTCTGAACTGCGCCAATTACAGAGGTATAAGTCTCCTCAACATCGCATATAAAATCCTGTCTGCCGTATTATGTGAACGCCTAAAACCGATCGTCAACAACCTGATAGGTCCTTATCAGTGCGGTTTCAGGCCGGGAAAGTCCACCACTGACACTACGGCAGATCTTGGAAAAAACTCATGAATACAAAATCGATACGCACCACCTCTTTATCGATTTCAAAGTTGCCTATGATAGCGTGTATAGAGACGAGTTATACAGAGCCATGTCTAGTCTTGGCATCCTTGCCAAGCTCGTCCTTCTTCTTCCTTTTATCAGCGAGGCCATGATCCGAAAACAAGGGATCACAACCCTCCCACTTCACCGCATTTCCACTGATCCGCATGTGGGGTTCGCCTATTTGACCTCAGAAAATATCGGCAGGCCTGCCGATTTTGGATCACTCGGTTACTGAGGCCAATGAAATGCCGATGTCGTCGCATTTGTCTGATCCAGGCGTTTATAGGCCTGCCTTTCCTACATCGCGATGCCTTTGGAACGTGCATTGATATTGCCTTTTTAACAGGGTTCAAATGATCTCTTCTTTGAACGTGGCAATACCAACTGAGCCGGTCACGCTCTATTTTTTGTACGATGGTTTCCTTGATGTGAAAGCTTCCACGGATCTTCGAACTTCTTATTCGATCAAGCTTTGTCACTCCTGCTGTCATGCGAAGCATCTTCATCTCAGCTGCCGTTAATTTACTCTCATACTTTTTGTACATCGTCCAACATTGTGAACCGTATGTGAGCGCTGGACGTACAACTGCGGTGTATAGCCTTCCTTTCAACTTAGGGGGCATTTTTCTGTCACAGAAGATAGCGGAATTTTCTCGCCACTTCATCCACCCTACGCTTACACGATGATTGATGTCGTTATCACAAGTTGCTTTGCTATTGATCATAGATCCCAGATATTTGAACTTTTCGCACTTGGGAAGCACTGTTCCATTCAAATAAATGTCTGGAATAGGCCTGAGTGGATCAGAGAACGGGCAGCACAAGTACTCTGTCTTTTTTGAACTAATGCGATACCCATTTCCCTCCAAAACGTCCACCCACACAGCAAGTGCTCGTTGCAGGGATGTAGGATCCTCACTTATGATGGCTCCATCGTCAGCAAAGAATAACTGATGTACCTTGGGGTCCATCACTTTACCTGCCAAGCTCGTCCGTTTGTGCAAAATGACGATGGAGAACTCTTGCTGCTCCATCAAAGTCGGTAAGAACATCACCGAACCGTTCGATGTCAGGAAAGGTCTTAGACAACGTGACGCGCTATCATGCGATCTCTTTAATATAGTACTTGAGAGAATTGTACGAAACTCGAGGCAGCAAAGATGGGTCTAGCAGTCAATGAAAGCAAAACAAAATATATGCTGTCTACAAAAAAGGACACCCAACATCGGCGTCTTGGACAGAACGCCACAATAGACAGATACAATTTTGAGGTAGTAAAGGATTTTGTCTACCTAGGCTCTATGGGGAACTCCGCAAATGACATCAGTAGGGAGATCACACGAAGAATTACTCTTGCCATTCGTTGTTTCTATGATCTAAAACGGCAATTGAGTAGCAAAGCCCTATCTCGAACTACTAAGGTAACTCTTTAGAAGACACTAATCATCCCAGTCCTGCTCTATGGCGCAGAGGCATGGGCTTTGACAAAACCGGATGAGGATGCCCTTGGTTATTTCGAGAGAAAAGTTCTTCGAGCATAGTGGTGAGTGGAGGAGAAGGTACAATGCCGAGCTATACGGTATGTACAAGGACATCGACTTAGCCAGAAGAGTTCACATACAGCGACTAAGATGGCTGGGTCATTTAGAGCGGATGGAGCCCAACGTTCCCGCGAAGAAAGTTTTCGAATCCACCCCGGATGGACGACGCAGTAGAGGACGACCTCGCGGTAGGTGGCGCAAACAAGTGAAGGGGGACCTCAACCAACTTGGCGTGCGCAACTGGCTGCAGCTGGCTCGTAATCGTGCTAGCTGGAGAGGTTTGTTGGTTAAGGCCCAGGTCCACCCCGGACCGTAGCGTCATCTAAGTAAGTAAGTAAGTGACCTGGCGGATAGAATGATTGCCATTTGTCCAGCAAGAAGTCGAACTAAAGTGGACAGTTAGAATTATTTGTCATATGATAAACCTAGCAGTTACCAATTCTTGGATTTTGTATCGCAGCCAATAAATCGCCAATGACGTCCGTCGTCGCAAAATAGAAAAAATGCCTGAATTCAAAATGAATCTAGGTCTTAAGCTTAGAGAAGACAACTTTAAATCTGAATGGGAAGATGTTGGTGATTAGGAAGCTGCTGAAAGAGTTTTAGCATCTAACTATAAGAAACGCCGTGTTGTGATTAATCCCATTCCACCGGTCAATAGACGAAAAGTCGTACACTTGCCGGAATACACCGATATCCGGATGCGCTGTAAGAGAGAGACATGCACCAAAAAGACTGTAGTGATTTGTAGATGCTGCAATATTTACTTGTGCTGCAATATTGCTTTAAACACTGATGTAAATTGAATTTTTAATTAACATTGTTTTTATTTGAATTCACCGAATGTTCTTTGTATAGTACATTATGTTAAACAATATATCTTAAGTGAGGTGATGTGCTATGGATAGTACATTGGGAAAACCATTTTCCAAGGACCAATGATTTTTTTTCTGTTCTTTGGGTTACTAGAACACACCACACACATTTTTCTTTAAATTGATAGCGTTCTATGGCTCTCGGTGTCAGGAGGTTAATAAATAATAGTAATAATATTCACACCGAATTGAGTGTTCTCTTTAACGAAAACACTTTCCTCAAGAGGGTTTACTCGGAGTGTTCACTTAGTTTTTATTCACACCAACCAATATGTCTTAATTGAACAAAGCTAACTAACTTCACTGAACAAAGTACTAACGCTTGTAAAAAATATATTTAAATTTAACGCACCGTGAAATGAGTGTTTCTTGTATTTCCTGTTGTCAAATAACGAACTCGCCTACTGTGAACTATCATTTTACCAAACGAACACAGCCCCACTGACAGTTGACATTTCGTTGACTTTTGCATTTTCCATTGAACAATTTGTTGTTTTTTTTATATTTTCCTGTATTCACTCGGAGGTAATTTCCTCTTGAATTCTGTGTTCTTGAATTAAATGATAAGGAGAACCATGAACGAGATTGATGTAAAAGCTGGCATCAAGCTTGTCTTGAAGAAAATGGAAGAAGCGTACGCCAACAGGCCACAGGTACGGCAACTCATTGCAGCTTTCCTATCACCAATTTACACTGATAAGAGATTTGATAATGAAAATTCATAGGAGGTTAACTCCCCTAAGCCCCTGCTGGTCGCTGTGAGCAAGACAAAGCCCGTGGACATGATAATCGATGCATACTCGGCCGGTCAGAGGCATTTTGGCGAGAACTACGCACAGGAACTGGCGGAGAAGGGCGCTGATCCTGAACTGCTGCTGCAGTGTCCAAGCATTAGTTGGCATTACATTGGACATCTACAAACCAATAAAATCAATAAGGTGAGTGTAAGGGTCTGGACTGTATTGCAAGCCTGAAACACTCTGAATTTAGGTCTTGAATGTTCCCAACTTGTACATGATTGAGACTGTACATAGTCAGAAACTGGCCGAATCGCTGAACTCTGCCTGGGAGCGCATTCAGAAGGAAGATAAAAAGCCGCTGCGGGTTCTAGTTCAAGTCAATACCAGCGGGGAAGACGGTAAGACAAAAATATGTTCAACCATTGATTTTTAGCGACTAAGTGGAGGTTGGTCTGTCGGCGAGCTAGGCATATCTGGCTCTTAAAGGGTCTCCACATCTTGCTTCTATATACGAATATAAATCTACACCTTCTCCTTAAACTCGATGATGGTAATTGTTGTCAGTGCGCATTCGAATGGCATTGCCAAGTCAATTTAAAACTCTAAAGCAGTCAACAGAGTATAGTACAATATATAACAGGCATAGTGCACTCTTAAGCGAGCTTCGAGCTCTTGGCGTTGGTAGTACTCTCTTCAAATGGATTGTGTTGTTCTTATCCAATGCTAATGTTCCGCAGGGCTCCTGACCTGTGCGCTGCAAAAGTTTTCCATTCAAGGTACTGTTCGGCCACAAAATGCTTAGAATATTTTGGGGATACCGATGCACAAACGTTTGCAGCTTTTTGGTGATAGCAGTCACTTCTCAAATGCTGCACTTATGTAACAGCACGGACTCAACATTGAAGGGGAACAGTCCTAGCTTCGTGTTTATCCTAATGGCATTGCTTCACCATTTTGGACAACATTCCAAAACTGATTTAACTTTAGCGATTAGCTTGCGACATCCTCTGCGATTCCTTCATTGTCTGATACAATACTTCCACATTCATCAATGTATAGTTTCTGACGCGGTGGGCAAATACCGTCCAAACACTGTCATTGCTAAGGAGGAACGGCACATGCCACGCCAAGCAAGGACGACCATAGCCGACTCCGCTCTGGTTGATGTCGTTTGCTGAACAATTACTTGTCTCGTCTCGACCCAAACATCGGAAACAGATGCCCCCGACTCCAACAATGACCCACATGATGTAAAACACATCTTTAATGGCCCACTCAAAATCACACATTTAAACCCTGATGCGTTATGGACTCGTCCGATGAACGTGACCCTGTGCCCTGAACTGGAAATAGATAAAACAATCTAATGGAAATTAAGTTGCTACAACAACAACTACACCTCCAATGTAATGGAAGCTCTCTACTTCCTCAACCGGTTGTCCAGCAATGCCTATTTGAGCGAAAACTTGTCTGTGGGAGGGTATCTACACGTCGTAATCGTAGCCCAAATGTTTTAAATAAGAAGTAAGCGTCCATCGAATTCCCTAATTTTTCGGCGGCAAAGCACATGAAGCGCATCACTAATCAGTAATTATCAATAAAAACAATATTGGCGATAGAATGCAATTTTGTCTGACTGCACTTTGAATCTGGAATTCTTTTAGCAGCTTTCCGCTGTGCCCAACGTCGCATTTAGACCCGTCGGAGGTTGGTTTGATAATGATTATTACTTTACAATGAACCAGTTGCGTCTGAGTGCTCCAGTTGAGCGTTTCCTATCCGACAAATAAAAATAAAAATTAGTTAACCTGTAATGCCTCTCCTGCACAAGGCAAGCTGCATAAAGTCTGTTAACAGGTAAAGTGGCACAAGGTTTGTCTCGTCCAGAATTTGAAGTATAAAGATGCTGTAATGACCATGAAGACGAAAATGGAGTTTTCGAGTAAAGTTCGTTATTTCGTCATCGACGGTAGTTACTTCTAGGTCTCTGTGGATATCATACATACATACATATATTTTCAATGGCCCGTTAATCCTTCATGAGGGTCGCAGGGGTATGATGCTCAGGTGGACCCTCCATCCTTCTCGATCTTCCGCCATTGATTCCAACTCATCAGGAGGAATCCCTAGACGGCTCCAGGAGAGATGTCCAACCATCTATTTGTGGGGCTATCGGCGAGTCGCCTACCTGATAGCACAGCAATCATGGCACTTCTTGGAATCCGGTCAGGGGGCATACGCACCACGTGCCCAAACTATTGAAGCATAAATCGTTCCGTTCGGAGAAGTAGCTGGTCAACATTGAGCGCCTCGCGTACTCTGCTGTTACGTACTCGATCCCTACGACGCAACACCGCGAAGAAACCTGATTTCGGCAGATTTTTCAGAGACCGCAACTTACAACTGGCGGCCGAGTCCTCAGCCACACTCTTTACGTCCTGGACAAGGAAGATAAGGTCAGTTCTAGATATAAATATAGGAGGACGTCGTTTTCCAACTTCCACCCAACCAAGACTTCTTGGTGTCACTTTCGACAGCATGATGATGTTCGCCGCAAATGCATCAAACATCAGAAGCCGACTAAGACCTCGTAACAATGTACTCAAGTCCTTAGCGGGATCCTTCTGGGGAATGGACAAAGAGACATTACTCGCCACATACAAGGCAATCGGTCGCTCCGTGGTGAACTATGTTGCCCCCATCTCGTTACCGCAGCTGAGTGACACTAACTGGCAGCATCTCAAGCCTGTCGAAACGCGGCCAGGAGGACCATCACTGGATGTCACCTAATGTCACATGCTGATCACGAACTTGCTTCCAGTAAGGGACCATAACACCATGCTCTCCAAGCAGTTTCTTCCAGCTTGTCACCTCTAAGACCACCCTAATCATCCGCTGACGATGGTACCACAACCACCCCGTTCCATTCGCAAAGGGCTCCAAATCTACAAACACGACCTCGATGTCTACACGGAGGGCATCAGGATCGACAGACAGACCTACAAAGATGGATTGAGAAGCATTCATCGCACGACTGTGTCCCACTCTATGGAGAATCTCTGCCCCAACGTGGTCCTCGGAGGCCGCCCACCACCGATAGCAGACGAAGAACGTAGCCTGCCTCGGAAAACAAGAACCACCCTAGCTCAGCTACGCTCAGGCTGGTGCCGCTTACTAAACAGCTACAAAAACCGTCTCGACGCCTCTATAGAAGACAAATGCCCTGACTGCGGAAATGGCACAACACCAAACATCTGTTCAACTGCCCAGCAAAGCCAACTGACTTGCGCCCCGATGCACTTTGGGAACAACCCATAGACGTGGCTCGATTCCTGTGCCTAGAAACTGTTGTCCCCAGCGGAACCGTAGCTGCTACTACAACTACAACATCTTATTCTTTCGGTCACTACCCAAATTTCATGACCATAGGTGAGAGTTAGAATACTGAGTTAAAAACGATAATTTAGCTTGAACACTTAGTTCGGCCTTCCTTATAACAGATTGACCCAGCTCTCTCAAAATTAATCCAGCCTGACCAATTCTACAAGATAACTCTACATTGCTCTTTCGATCACTCGTGAATGAGACCCCGAAGTACTTAAACTTATCCACCTGCTTCAGTGGGACTCCACTAACGTCCAGCGTGCACTGAATGGGAGCTCTGGAAACGACCATTACTTCCGATTTGTTCACATTGATCTTCATTCCTGCATCATCACCAACGACTACAAACCTTTCGAGTGCGCGCTGAAGTTTGGTTTGAGAGGACCCAAGGATGACCAAATCATCCGCAAAGAGCAGGTGATCCGTGAGTCTCCTACTTTGAAACATTCTCCTCCACGGCTGCGCTGTAACAGCCAGTCCATATATACAATGAAGAGGAGAGGTGACAAAACGCACCCTTAGCGGAGTCCAATGCCCACAGGGAAAGGTATTGATTTAACGCCGTTTATCCGAACACAGCTTCTACAGTTTGTATATAAAGGCTGAATCGCCCTTAACAAGGAACCATCGAAGCAGAACACTCCAGAGTTTGCCTCGAGGAACCCTATCATACGCCCTTTTCAACTACACAAAACAAGTGAAGACAGGCTTAGCATACTCCCAGGCCTTCTCAAGAACCATTCTGAAAGCGAATAACTGGCCGGTTGTGCTTCTACCGGGACGAAAGCCGCTTTACTCATCCCCAAACAACCACAGCTCTGGAACGCATTTCTAACACTTTAGCGAAAACTTTTCCAGGGATGCTGTAGAGATTGTACTAGATATGGACGCAGAAGAATGTGCTGAAAACCAAACCAAAGTTGCATAGACTGGGTTTACTTGGTTTGTAAAGGGTGTTATGCTAAGCTTGATAGAACTTTAAATAAAAAGAAAAATAACACAAAAATTTAGCTTTTAATCAAAAACCAGTCACCGACTAACCTTCAAGCCGGCAACGTCGTGTACATTCAAGTGTTCTGCTCGCTCTTTTCGTTGATGCAATCTCCCGATATTTTCATAGCTCTTTTTAACTTTCTTTATCGTACAGTTAGTGAAAAGTTAAGTGCAGAGTAAAAAAAAAAAACAATATATTATGGCCTCTGGGCCACGTGTCCTCTCGGGCAATCGATTTAGCGGGCTTGACACGGACCTGCTAATCGCACCCAAATACAGGAAAAGGAAAAAACTCATTTCCCCTACAATATGAATAATTCCATTCCAAATAACCCCAAATTCATAGTTATCTCTCCGACAAATGTGGATAAACCCCTCTCATCGTTTAGTGTTTTCTTGTCCAAAAAAGCAATTGACAGTATAAGCACTGCCTATGACCAAATAACGCAACTTAGGGATGGTAACCTCCTTATTCTGGTTAAATCCCAAAAAATTGCCGATCTCTTCCTCTCAAAAAAAAAAACACTTTCGAACCTCTGTCCAATCAAGGTTACTCTGCATACTAACCTGAACTCTTCTAAAGGCTTCCTTACCAACGTGCCGGAAAACGAAATAGTTGAAGAAATGAGGTCACAAGGTGGTACGGACATCTTTAAATTCACAAAATCTATAGACGGTACCCAACAACCCACCGGCCTAGTTCTTTTCACATTTGACCTTTTCCGACCCCCAAGCGAAATCAGTATTGGTTAGTACAACGTCAAAGTTGAGGAGTACTTCCCCAATCCAATGCGCTGTCGCAACAGCCAGCTGTTGGGCCACACCACCAAAAGGTGCAATAGCAATACATCTTGTGAAACGTACAATATTCCACCCCACGCCCCCAACATATGCTAACGTGTTTCATGTGCTAACTGTTTTGAGGAACACCCTTCATCGTCCAAAACATGCGCTCGTTATCAGCAAGCAAAAGAAACCCTCAAAATAAAAACTTTAAAAAAATTAAGCATGGCAGAAGCAAAAAAAATATATAAAGAACAAAACCCATTGACCACATCCGTGTTTACGTACTCCACAGTCGCAAGAAATGCTTCGCTAGCTAAATCTACAAATAAAACCCTTATTGCAAGTGACCCGACCGCTACTTCCACCACTGAACACTCCACAGTCTTAACGAAAGCAAGCAAATTAGATTCATTAAAACTCAGTGAAAAAAATATCCTAACTATACACAAGAACTCTGGACCCAACATACCTCACACCTCCAAATCACCTAATGCAGCAACTCTAAAACCAACAATCAAACATAATAAGACTACTGCGCATTCCAGCAATGACCATACGAAAAGCACTCCAACTCCCGATTCACTTATTATCACCCCAAATCAAAATGTAAACCATAATTCACACACAACCCAATACAAACTTGTCCGTTTCTCAGTCCATATCACCTCCCTCAACCCACCACAGCAACTATACAGCAGACAAGCTGTTAAACTCACCAACTCAAAACACTACTTCCCCCACAATCTCAAACCCTTCACCTATATCAATCGTCACCCAGTCACTTATCAATTCGAATCAATACTTCCAAAATCCGTTCGAAATGGATGATAAAAGCAATTAACAATAATAACGAAAGCCAGAACACTGACTCTGCCGTCCGGAGGCTGGATCGTCTGGGTTCCACAAGGAACCCAAGCGGCCCAGCCTTGGGGCGGCAGAGTCTCTACTCCCACCCCAACAATCTTACTAGAACTAATGTTGTGCAATATGCCCCAGGTAATATTGCTAACAGTAACACACAAAAGTCCCCTTCAACAACCTCTAACCGTCATCAAATCTACCACAGACAACAAATTAGACCCACACTCAAAGTTCTACAATGGAACATAAAAGGATTTGTCAATAACTACGACGAATTAAATATTTTAATAAAATATTACACTCCGTCCATGATTTCTCTACAAGAGACCCATTGTGCCTTTCACTTTCGGCCCAACGTACCTAAAACGTACGTCGGCTACTTCACTAACTTTCCTTATACTCTTACCTCCAAGCAAGGTATTGTGGTCCTAATTAAAAACAATATCCCCCACAAAAAAATCCCCATTATCTCAAATATATTGACTTTAGCTTTTGAAATACAATTGGAAGTCAAAATCACAATTGTCTCGATCTACATTAAATGATCAAAAAATCACTAAAAACGCATCTAACGAATATCCTCCGCCAAATTCAAACTCCAGTTTTAATTACTGGGGACGTTAACGCGTGGAGTGTTCTATGGGGTGCCCCCAACACCAACTCCAGAGGAGCAATCTGGGAAGAATTTCTAATTGACTCAAACCTCATGGTATTAAACGACGGCTCTCCCACACAATTCCCTAACCAACATCGATGTAACATGCTGCTCTCCTGATTTGTATACAAAAACCTCCTGGGAAATTTTGGATAATCTCTGGAATAGCGATCATTTTCCAATAATTAGCACCGTTAACATTGGTCCGGTTTACCCCAAAACACAGGTAACTCCCAAATTTAAAACCGGACTTGCTAACTGGGCTTTTTTTGGCAAGCACATTTTAGAAAACCTATCAGTTAATCCCACTGCGCCCAACATTAACAGAGAAGCAGCTTTGATTCAGAAAGCTATTCGTTCGGCAGCTAACATCTCGATCCCCCAAAGTAAACCCACCATCATTCATAAACGTACAGTGGCCTGGTGGAACGCCGAGTTGGCTGCATTAAGAAATGATAAAACTGTTGCCTGGCGACTTTTCAGAAGGTCTCCCATTCAAAATAATCTAATTTCTTTTAAAAATGCGAACTCAAAATTTCGTAGAAAACTTAAAAACACCAAATCAAAGTGTTTAACCGACCTTACTGCATCGATTTCTCCTAACTCTCCCGCAAGCAAAATTTGGCACAATATTCGGTGCCTAACAGGTAATTACACACCGAAAACAATATCATCAATCAAAACTGCTGCAGGTGCAATATTAGCTTTACCTGATATAAGTAACCACTTTGCCCTTACCTGGTCGAATCATTCTAAAGACGCCAATTTTCCAAAAAACTTCAACACACATAAAGTAGCATCTTTAAATCTTTCAGTCGACACTAATACCACCACTCCACCGGCTAGACTTATCGATGGCCCTTTAACTGAATTAGAACTAGAAACCTGCTTAGTTAAACTTAAAGGTAAAACTCCCAGCCGAGATAGAATTTCATACCCCAACTAGACTCATCAAGTTATACAATAACATCAGTTGTGATTTTTACTCGACGGGTAAACCAACATATTGGCCAACTGATAGAAATAAGATACCAGATCTGATTGATTTCTTTGTTGTTAAAGGAATATCTAGCAACTGTATAAAAGTTGAAGAAAGCTTTGATCTCTCCTCTGATCATTCTCCAATCATTATGACGATAAGCGAAGCTTTGATTTAAAAAGTAGGACCGGCCAGATTAACTGGCGCGAAAACTAATTGGGATGGCTTTAAAAAAGATATTGAAGCAAATATTGAGCTGAGCGTATCACTTAAAACGCCCTATGAACTTGAAGTTGAAGTTGATCGCTTCGTCGAAATCTTACAGGATGCCGCGTGGAAGAATACTCCCAAACTAAAGAGAACCCCGGCCAGTTACATTAAAATTTATCCGCAGGAAATAAAAGAGATGATTAAGGAGAAGAGAAAAGCGCGTAAAAGATGGCAACAAACTCGGGCTCCGCAACATAAAGCACATCTTAACCGTTTGTGCAACTCACTTAAACGATCTTTAAAGACCTTAAGAATAATGAAATACAAACTTACCTAGAAAGCTTAACGGCAGAAAAAGATTCTAATTACTCGCTTTGGAAGGCTATAAAAGGTATTAAAAAACCTCAAATTCAAGCCGCGCCAATTAGGAAAAATCAAGACGAATGGGCCAGGCATGATAAAGAGAAAGCGCAAGTTTTCGCCGCCCACCTGGAAGAAACTTTCAAACCGTTTGATGGACAAGCTCTTATTGAAAATATAAATACGTCGTATATAGACAATAGCGTAATAAGAAATGCAACGCTTACCGAACTTAAGGAAGAAATAAAGAAACTTAAACCTAAGAAAGCTCCTGGATACGACCTAATTACGGGAGAGGTTCTTAAAGCACTACCAAGAAAAGCTCTAATTAAGCTTCTGTTCATTATAAACGCCGCGATTAGACTAGAATATGTTCCCAGTCAATGGAAAGTCGCCGAAGTTATAATGGTCCTTAAGCCTGGAAAACCGCCGAATGAAAAAACCTCTTATAGACCGATTTCGCTTCTTCCAATTATATCCAAAGTGTTCGAGAGAATATTGGTTAGGCGAATACAGCCGGTTATAGAAGAAGGGCATCTCATCCCTGATCATCAATTCGGATTTAGAAGTAAGCATTCTACAGTTGAACAAGTACATCGAATAACACATGCAATCGAAAAATCACTTGAAGAAAAAAAGATTTGTTCAAGCGTATTCCTTGACGTTCCTCAAGCCTTTGACAAGGTCTGGCACGAAGGCTTAAAGTTTAAATTACGACAAGTTCTGCCAGAGCACCTATATAATATTTTGAAGAACTACCTTACGAATAGGCTATTCCGCGTCAAATGTGGAAACGAATATTCTGATTTTAAGGAAATAATGGCTGGGGTGCCGCAAGGAAACGTTCTTGGTCCAGTCTTATATCTATTATACACTCGTGATATACCGCAAGTAGAAGGCACTGAGCTAGCTACATTTGCCGACGACACTGCTATCTTGACACTAGGTAAAACGGTCGAAGATACTACAGAAAAACTGCAAGAAGCTTTGAATAGAGTAAATGAATGGACAAAGATTTGGCGAATCGCACTCAACGAGACCAAATCTGTTCATGTAAATTTTACTTATAAAAAAATAAATAATTTGCCGATCTTTTCAAACTCGATTCAAATCCCGTTTGCAAACGAGGCTAAGTATCTTGGAATGACACTTGATACAAAGCTGAAGTGGAAAACGCACGTTAAGAAAAAACGCAAAGAACTAGATAACAAATATCGAGAAATGTATTGGTTACTTGGAAAATATTCCAAGCTTAATATATATAACAAACTGCTTTTATATAAGCAAGTGCTAAAGCCTGTATGGACATATGGTATACAACTCTGGGGTTGTACCAAAATAAGTAATATTAAAATTTTACAAACTTTTGAAAACAAAGTGCTAAGAGGTATTGTAAATGCGCCATGGTATATCAGAAATAGCGATATCCACAGAGACCTTGGCATTAAAACAATTGAAGACGAAATTCAAACCTACGCGAGAAAGCATAGAAGTCGACTAGAAAGTCACGTAAATATTACAGTCCTCCAACTTTTGGAAGAAAGGAATTTACTGCGCCGTCTACAAAGAACCAAACCTTTAGACCTAGCGCGATAAGTAACCGCGTCTAAACTGCGGAGCTGGCAGGAACTTCTAATGGGAAGGTACCTGCAAAACGTCATTATTTCGCGAAACGAAAACTACTTGATAAGTCGAATACTTAGTTGTAGTAAAAATAAAAACAAGTCTGTTTTGAAGGGAGGTTTTTTAGTGGGTAAGAATCCCACACTACTATGAGCACGCGCTGTCGATCCTCATAGTGTCTTGTTGAAGATTTTCACCTACCCTCGGAAAAAAAAAAAAAAAAAAATAACATCCTTAACACTGGAGTCATCCCTCAGAGCTGGAAATCAGCAACGATACTACCTCTACCTAAACCAAACAAAAGTATAAACACTGTTAATGGTTTCCGACCAATTTCACTCATTCCGTGCATTTCGAAGGTACTGGTTGAAATTGTTGCTAAACGGCTGCTTTGGTTTGCGGAATACAGTAAACTCACTAGCCCTAACCAATTCGATTTTCAACATAACAAGGGCTGCTCGGATGCTCTTCTACACTAAGATTTCTATATATCAAACGCTTTAGCGGCCCGAAATCATGTCACCATTCTCTCTCTTGATATTGAAAAGGCCTTCGACAAAATAGGTATCCACCTAGTTTTAGTAAAATTGAAAAAGTGGGGTATCGGTCCCAAAATCTTGAATTATATTAAGTCTTTTCTATGTAACAGGAAAGTCTGTGTAAAAGCAAACAATTCTTTTTCCCCTACCTTCCCTCTTTTTAACGGGATCCCACAAGGGTCCCCACTATCTGTGGTGTTATTTATTATTGCTTTTGATGATTTAACACAAATTATGGCTAAGCGAACGCTGTTGGATCATTGTGTGTGCGCAGATGACATGTACCACCTTGATCAAAAAGTTCCCGGAATAAAAACCGTGTGGCGCTCCCATCGTTCCGATTTGAGTTCTGTTTTCTTTGTTAAGTTGGTACATCTGTTGTTGATATTCCCTCTAAATCTTAGCGTCATAGCTTGACATTTGCAAAAGTTACGTAGCCAAGAGTACATCTATCTCTGTGTGTGTTGGCGCTTTTTTACAATTTTAGAAATGGATTTAAATTTGCAACCACGAACTTGTATTAAATTTTGCGTAAGAAACGGATTTAATGGTGCGCGAACGTTGGAAATGTTGGAAAAGTGTTTCGGCAACGATTCTCGAAAGAAAACGGTCGTTTACCAGTGGCACGAGCGGTTCAAAAGTGGTCGTGAGTCAATCGAAGATGATGAACGCAGTGGCAGACCATCGACATCGAAAACCGACGAAAACATTGATAAAGTAAAAGAAATATTAGTCAATAACCGCAAATTAACCATCAGAGAGATAGCTGAGGACTTGAACATTGCCTATGGATCCGTCCAAGACATTTTGGTTAATGATTTTGGTTTCCGTCGTGTAGCAGCAAAGTTGGTGCCAAAAGACCTCAATTTCATGCAAAAAAGAGACCGTGTTGACGTCGCAAAAGACATGATTTGCGAGGCTGAATCCGATCCCACATTCATCAAAAGGATCATTACCGGAGACTAGACCTGGGTTTATGAGTACGACACGCAATCCAGACATCAGGCAAGTGAATGGCGTTCACCAAATGAACCGAGACCAAAAAAACCACGTCGTTTTCAGTCAAAAAAGAAGGCAATGCTCACGGTTTTCATGGATTACAACGGTGTAGTGCATCATAAATTTTTGCCAGAAGGCCAGACAGTAAACGAAGAGTATTATTTGGGCGTTATGAGAGGTTTGCGTGAAGCAATTCGCCGAAAGAGACCAGAATTGTGGGCAGAAAACTCGTGGATTTTGCACCATGATAACGCACCCTCGCACAGTGTCATCATTATTCGTAATTTTTTGACGAGAAATGCAACAAATACCATCCAACAGCCACCGAATTCATCTGATTTGGCTCCCTGTGACTTCTTTCTGTTCTACTTACTTACTTAGGTGGCGCTACAGTTCGGGGTGAACTTGGGCCTCAACCAACAAGCCTCTCCATTTAGCTCGGTCTTTAGCTAATTGCCTCCAGTTGCGCACTCCAAGTTGGTCGAGGTCCCCTTGAACTTGTGCGCGCCACCTACAGCGATGATTCCCTCTACTGCGTCGTCCCTCGGGGTTAGATTCGAAGACTCTGCGGGCCGGAGCGTTGGTGTCCATTCGCTCTACATGTCCTAGCCATCTCAGACGTCCAATACGCAGTTTTTTGACCAGGTCGATGTCGCTGTACAGCTCGTATAGTTCATGATTGAACCTTCTCCTCCAAAACCCGTCAACGCAAACGGGACCGAAAATCTTACGAAGAATTTTTCTCTCGAAGCGACCAAGGATATCTTCATCCTCTTTTAATAAAGTCCATGTTTCAGCGCCGTAAAGCAGGACTGGGATGATCAAGGTCTTATATAGAGTCTCCTTAGTTGTTCGAGATAGAGCTTTACTGTTGAATTGCCTTATAAGCCCAAAAAAACAGCGATTGGCAAGAGTTATTCTTCGACTGATTTCTGACGCTGATTTTGTTAGTAGAATTTATAGCAGAGCCAAGGTAGACAAAGTCCCTTACTACCTCGAAGTTATAGCTGCCCACGGTGACGTTATGTCCAATTCGTCGGTGTTGGTTTTCCCTTCTAGTTGACAGCATATACTTGGTTTTGCCCTCGTTTATCGCCAAACCCATTTTGGCCGCTTCCACCTCAATGCTTGCAAACGCACCGGTGACAGCCCGCTGAGATCTTCAAATAATGTCTATATCGTCGGCGTATGCAAGCAGTTGTACAGACTTGTAATAGATTGTGCCTCCGGTGTTGGCTTGTGAGTTCCGCACAATCCGTTCAAGTACAATATTCAATCAAGTTAAAAAACCATTACGGGGAACGCGTTTCAGCAGCCGAGAGGAAGTAATGGAAAAATTGCAGGAAGCACTGATGGACATACCGAAAACCGAATATAAAAAATGTTTCGAAGATTGGATCAAGCGCTGGCATAAGTGTGTTGCAGTCGATGGGGATTACTTTGAAGGGGACAATATAGATTTAGATGAATAAACTTGTATTTTTAATTTTCTGAATAAATTCCGGGAACTTTTTGATCAAGGTGGTATATTCTTTGCAAACAAAACGATTTAGTTAAAACAAAAAGCTTACTCCAAGAAGCTATAAATTACATTTTATGCTGGTCCTCATACTCTGGGGCTAAACTAGCACTCGAGAAATGTAAAACCTTACACATATGTCGGAAGACTTCTTGTAGTAAACTTTCATTTTGTATTAACAGTGTAAATATCCAAACTGTTACCACCCTAAGTATTCTTGGTTTAATTTTTAATGATAAATATAATTGGAAAGATCATTGTTTAGAACTTAAAAAGAGCTTAGCTGCAAGGGCAATTATTGTGAATTATCTAGCAAGTAAAAAATGTAACGCTCACCTAAACACTCTTTGTACCATTACTAAATCTCTAGTTTTAAGCAAAATGACTATGGACTGTTCATCTATGGAAATTCACCTAAATCCACGCTTAATCTCATCAAAGCCTCTTATCATCAAGCAGTTCGTAGAAGTATTAATGCCTTTCCTACCAGCAGAATATGTTGGTAGAAGCCGGCCTTCCTTCGATTGAAGAACGCATTGCAACTGTAAGAGCTAAACTCTGTATTAAGCTTTTGTTCTCTCACCGCTCAATAATCGACAAGGATGTGAACTCTGCTTCCAAAGCCAGTCTCCCAAAACGCATTGAATCGGCAATCTCCCAATTACTGAAGACAGCAAGGCAATTACAAAAATCTTTCTCTCTCTCTCTCTCTATCCTTTCCAACGCCCGCACTGTGTGTAAACATGTTAAAGGTATTCATAACCCTTTGAATGCGCGCAAATTATATAAAAAAAAAAAAAAAAAAAACTCCCCATCAAAAGATTTAGTGGGTATACAACAAAATACCCCCCATGGTCCATAAAACTTTCATCCTTTATTATGACCTTGGTTACTTATCAGAAAACAAATACTCCATCATTTTTGTTCCGTAAATTATTCATTGACATCTCTTCCAACTTAAAATCTAAAGGATGGAACTTCGTCTACACAGATGGATCCAAAACCCAGCACAGCACGTCTTTTGCCTCCACTCACGAAAGCGGTGGATTAATCAACATTGGCCTGTTAAACCGAAATGTATCCATCTTTACTGCCGAAGCTATAGCCATTCTCAAAACAGCAGCTACAATCTCGACTATTCGAGGCAAATTTGTTATATGTTCTGATAGTCTATCGGTACTAAACGCCATTAAAAATCCTTATCACGACGCTCACATTATAAACAGAATTAGAGACTACATTATAAAATCGCCTAATAAAATTAAACTAATGTGGGTCCCCAGTCACACAGGGATTACTGGTAACGATCATGCCGATGCAGCTGCTAACCTTGCTCATAACTCTCCAGTCCACACATTTATAAATTACACTAAAAGGGACTTGCTTCAAAACATCAACTTGCATCTCAAATCCCATCAACTGCTAGAATGGTACAGCTATAAACATCATTACTCTGCCATTAACACAGACCGATCACATCCGCTCTATCCAACACATCAAAAGCCATGAACTCCGTTTTCATCAGACTTCGGTTAGGTCACACAGCAGTTGCGCACAAACATCTTCTCCGGAAAGAAAATCCACCATTATGCTAAATCTGTAAAGCCAAGATAGATGTCAACCACATACTAGGCATAGGAGTATCTGGAACCTGCACATCAAACATACAAACTTCAACCACAATAACATCACCCTACGCTATACTTCGGAACCGTTCTCAAGAAAACATATACATCGTTAATAACTTTATAAATACGTCCAACTATATAATTTAATCCAATTTAACATAGATTTAAGTCATATCAGAGCGGAGGTCTCTGCAGCTGGTGCTCTTTATTATTAGCAGGGTTAGGATTTTGTTGACATAAAAAAGTAAAAAAATGCAAAACAAAACACTTAAAAAGGCAAAAAAGAAGGCATTTATTAAAAAATAAGAAAAGGAAAGTAAATGCACAATTAGTTAAAGTACATTGAACTACCAAGAGCTTTTTGAAATTTCTGGTAATAATCTTCTCCGGTTCTTTCTTAGAAGTGCCTTTAGACAGCTAAATGACCTTTCTACTTCAGCTGAAACGAGTGGAGCCCATTTAAAGCTTTCAACATTAATAACATCAATATTTTGTGGAAGTTTGGAATTCAAGTCGCCGTTCATTACAGAATTTATCTGCTCAATAGTTTTCAGTCCCGTATTTGCATTGAAAACGGCAGTAAACTTCTTCAGGACTTCCTTTGCAATCGGGCCTTTTGCTTTTTTCAAGTTTCGCTGAATGTTCTTTAAAACCGGCAACACTTCGCCAATTGATGTTCCTTGATCAGAATAATGCTAGTTAAAATTATAAGTACAGACTCTCAAAAATACCTGTTTTTTGTAAGTTTTCGAAAATTCTAAAAACTAAAAACCTAAAATTGACTTTGATGTACGCCAGCTGCGCTTGTACTGCTTCATCTTCAATCAATTCCGAGCAAAATAATCCGCATATTATGTATTGCATACAAACAAGAAATATGTAATAGAGTTATACACAGTAACGTCTGCGGTCACATACAAGTGTAAACCGTCTGTGGTCATATACATATTTCCATGTTGACTCTCCCCACGGACTAGGCGTTTTAAATTTAACGCGTCTAGGAATTTAGGTATGCTTATTACGTAGTGTGAGTAAGAAGCATGTTTGCATAGATATACATGCATGCAAACGCTCATTTTCTACAATTTTTTTAGCAAACAAACTTTGATAAAAAAGCAAAATAGGCAAAAAAGGAAGAAAAAGGCAACAACGACGAAAAAAGGCAAAAAAAGGCAATAATAATATAAAAAGGCAAAATAAAATACATATATTTGGAATCAGGAGGGCATGAAACGTGTTTGTGTAAAGTCGATACTATCTTCCGATTAAGCAAAAAAAAGGGGCAAAGTTAGCAAAATCCTATCCCTGATTATTAGGATATTAATTTGTAATTATGTCTCTAATAAATTATAATAATAATAATAATAATAATCAAAAACCTTTCTTTTTTTCGAAAAATCTATTTATGGTATTAATATTTGAACCTTTTTCAAGCAACGGTGGCCGTGTATCTGTCACGAATAACACGAACAATGTTGTTTTGTTTGTCTGAAACGGAATCACTGTATATGCCCTATGCCCTTTTTACTTTACTTACTTCCTTCCTCCCCCTCCTCACGCTGTATAGTTAGCTATCGCATCATCACGTGTACCTCGCCTTAATTAAGTATTTTCTTCTGTTCCGCTCCTCCCGAACTTCTAAACTTCACACGCTTGACGAAATACATTTTGAGAACTCTTGCCGCTCCTGCCCTTGAATGAAAGTGAGGGCGTCTAACGTTGTCTGAAAAGTATCCGAGAATACTACCCAAGTGCCCCTCAGCATGTTTATGAAATTATTCAATGCTGCATATTGTTTAGAGTTAGCCTATTTCCTTGGACACTATGTTGGCTCTCCTCCTGAAGTATTCAATAGCCTACCCGCCTCTCACTTCCTCACCCTTCGTTCCTCGCTTCTTTCGAATGCGAACACCATCCAAAAGAGGTCTGGTATTCGAAATTTTCATACCAGCGAATGATCGGAATGTTGTTAAGGCTTTATGTTTGCTCTTTAACTGAGGTGTGCAAGTTTATCATCAGCCACACGAAAAAAAAAGAAAAACGAATACCACTGCACCAACGAGTTCCCAAGACGATAGGTTCTACACACCAGAGCAACTCAAGGACAACACCTCGACCAAGGATCGTCAACCTCAGCTACACAGTTGCTACAACAACAACAACTTATTTATTTATTTTCTTTGACCGTATTCAACCCTCACCCTCACAAGGTGAGTAGTTGACGCGACGTTGGACAATAAAATGTGCCATTATTCAAGAATACATTCACCCCTATTATGAAACTCGATTCAATCCGAATGTTATTCAAATGCATGCAATCAGCATTCCTTTCAGACACTTTTCCGTTCACATTTCTGAGTCACAATAATTGGGCGATACACAACTTACAAACCTGCATATACGACCGTCAAACCGTACGTGGTGAATAGCATGCAAACCAATCTGTTTCATGAATTCGAATAACTTTCGATTCGAATCGAGTTTCACAATAAAGCCCGCTATGCCGCACTTATAAGCCGTAGATTCATTGCTGGAAAATGGTTTCTTTATTTGCCAAACCTATCGTAAGATTCTAAAAGTTTCGAACGAGAACTGCTTGTAAACTTTTCATAAAAAAAGCTTTAGCAATATTTTGATCAATTTCTTTTTTTCTATTTTTATAGAAAAGAATGGCGTTGAGCCATCGGAGGCCCTTGGACTCTACAAACACATTCGTGAAAATCTGAAAAATCTTCAAGTTGATGGCCTCATGACGATTGGTGAATTTGGTCATGACTACTCAACTGGTCCCAATCCGGATTTCATAACTCTGATGGAATGTCATCGAAAAATTTGCGATGAATTTCTGCTCAACCCTTTCGCCGTTGAAGTATCGATGGGAATGTCGGATGATTTCGATAAAGCGGTACGTAACACAATAATCCCACGAAACTCAAGACTTTTTGATTCTTTTTATAGCTCGGCCGTTCTCGTCTGAAAACATATAAAATGCTCATGTTATGCTTTTTTTTTCGTACTTTTAGATTGAGATGGGCAGCACCATCGTTCGTGTTGGAAGTTCTATTTTCGGACATCGTCTGAAGAAGAGTGCCTAAGGTACTGGGACTTACAGCACCGGCAGCCAGCAAGAGATGCACAAATTCTACATACACACATGAGCGAATGTTTTGTTATAAGTTCAGTTTCATTTTTTTTAAGCAAAAAATACTCGCTCCACTTCTCTGAGGAGGCGGAATATTTAGATGTTGAATGTATAAATGTTATGTGTTATGAATAGTAGGTAATGTACCAATAAAATTGTAGAAGTGTTAGTGAATATTCGAATATAATTATTTTGGAAGCAATGTTAAATGTTTTCTAAATGTGTTGCTATCTACAGAACATAGAAACTACGGCCTTGGCACTTAACTGTAGGATAGTCCATGAATTGATTAATGGGATTATATACTTCAATGATGGCAAATCATCGCCATTTCTTGTTAAGACTGAAGATTGGACTTTTCCGGTGTACATGGTATGGAACAAGCCTTTCGTTTTCGAGTAATAAAAACCAGAACCAGCGTATAAACCCTTTCAAGAACTAAACTGCCTCGAAACAAAAATTGCCTCTCGTAAACTATGAACTTGAATATACTTGAATGTCTTTGATTCGAAGTATGTTGGTTTAATAAAAGAACTCCGTCGAAACCTTGGCTAATGGGCAGCTGGCCTATGCTTATATCTGCAGACGTTACTGCGATAGGTGTTCCGAAAAACGTATGGAACGATCAGTAGAAATATTACATTTACCACGTAGTCAGCTAGGTCTGATTGTCTTTTGTCCTGATAACTACATATTTATTGTATTTAGTTATACCAAGTCCAAGACATACCTTTTCTTTAGTAATAGAAATTATAGTTTGAATATCCAGGAGACGGGAACATACATATAACATACCGCCCGCTATATTGCTTAAATTACTTCGTTTTGTTTGATATATAAATCACTCTCTCGAGGATTCACACATCGCCAAATGTCCAACCAACCAGACCCAACACATCTGCAAGAGGGTCATCGGTCTGCCCGGCGACAAAATCATCGTAAATGAGTCCTGCTCCTGAAGACTTGTAGGCGAAATGAGGGTGAAACAAACGGAGAAAACGAAGGGAGAGACATTAGTCACAGTGGCAGGGCCATTGCAACTTACGTGCCACGGGGCCAAGTCTGACTGAAGGGAGACAGTGCAAACAATTCGGATTCACGATTCTATGGTCCCGTACCGAAAGGATTAATAAAGAAAGTCGTCTGCCGACTATGGTCATTGGACGAGGTCTGTTCTGCTTGTTTTTTTTTTTGGACAGGACAACTTACTGGATTACTCAAACGAGAGCAAACCCTGATTTACACATTTTATTGAAATTTCCTTGTCTTTCTAAGAAAGCCAAGCAAGCACTTCAGTCATGAGCAGCTTACAGTACCAGCACTTACCACATTAGCACCGAGGATCTACCACATGATACAAGCAAAGAGCGGACACTCACAGAGATAATGTTCCGCGATGTCGTCGCTCTCTCCACAAGCGTCGCAGATTGTAGTGTCACTTAAGCCCAACGCATTAAGGTGCTTGGCAAAAGCAAAGTGGCCTGTCAAGACGCCAATAAGTTGTCGCTGATTTCTTACAGACGTCCGGGAGCATACGTTTAGTCAACCTGCATCCCGAAGAGTCATGCCACACACAATTGTGTTCGTGAGAGACCCAATCTTCAATGGAAGCCCAAACCGAGGACGCAGGAAGGCCCAACGCGTGCTCCGGACCTGAGAAAACATCCTCTGAGCCTTGTTTAACAATCTCATCGGAGATCTCGTTCCCCAAGATCCCAGTATGACCTAGGACCCAGATAATAGACAAAGAATTCAGCCTTGCGACCGAGTTCAAAAAGTTTGGTTTCACGAACTATTTTGGAAGTGGTTAAAGGGTTAAGCAAGGCCTTAAGCGCAGTCTGACTGTCACTACAGACACAAATACTACGGCCCTTCCACCTGTTCTTCACAACATAGTACATGGCCATTAGGATTGCATAAGTTTCCGCTTGGAAAACAGACGAGAAAATAAGTCTTATATGCCCAACGAGAAAATAAGTCTAATGTTGTCAACTTCCACGAAGACACCAGCACCAGACTCTTGACTGGCTTTGGAACCGTCCGCGAAAATACGACTGCATTCCATTCCTGGCTCAGACTCTGGCCAAAGCCATTCCTGAAGACAAGGAAAGTGGACTCTGAATTTGGGTATCAGTCGAAGTTTTGGTGTCATTGCGTCAGACGGCATATCCATAAGACAGAAGTCGTAAGATAAATGTGGCGCAAGTTAATCAAAATGCCAATGTGGAGTATACCAAAAACGAACCTGCCTTAGACGATGAATGGCTTTTATAGTGCAGCCCATTATATAAGTATCAAGGGGAAGTAAGTTCAGCACAGCATCTACGGAGGAGCCAGGCGTACTCGGAAAAGCTCCAGTGCAGCCGAGACAACCCTTTGGAGTTTGGCTCAAACGACAGCCACATATTTACGCGAGAGCTACTTCCACCAAACAACCGACGCATATGCGATAAATGGTCATATCATAGCCGTGTAGATCCAGAGAACCTTATTCGGTGACAAGCCCCATGTCTTGCCAAAAGCACCCTTACACTGCCTGAAGATTGAGAGCGCCTTGGACTCAATGTGCTTAGACCAACGAAGTTTCTTATCCAAAATCACTCCAGATATTTGACTTCATTGGAAATGGATAGTGGCGCTTTTTACCACTGGCTGAGTCAGACCGGTCAGAATCCAATTGTACCCAAATTATTTAACCGTGGAAACGCTCTAAAGATAATCTGCTGTTAGAACCACCCAGATAGTGATATGAATCTCAGGAGGTCTGTCAGCTCTACATTGCCTAAGTCCTCCAGCTCCAAAAAGAAATAACTACCAAGAGTTCTCATTCTTCTGATAGAAAGGGCAGGCAATCACACAGCAGGTGACGAATAGATTCAATTTCTTCTTCGTCCCTGCAACTTCTACAATAGTCGTTATGCAGCACACCGAGTAGCTCCGCGTGGACACCAATGGCACAATTACCAGTAATTATGCCAGAAACGACCTGTGCGTTATAACGACTAAGTTTCACCAGAGAGGTTAATCTCTTCTTGCTGAAGGCCGGCCATAGCGTCCTGGCCGTTGCACATGTTTCCAGAAGAACCCAGCGTTTGTTTGCTCTACCGATGGCTTCATCTTTTATTTTCTTCCGTAAGGAACTGATTGGGGTTACTACAAAAGGGAGGACCCGCGATAAGTTCAGTGCCGACCCTTTTCTAGCAAGCTCGTCAGCCCTTTCGTTTCCTTCGATATCCATATGCCCTGGTACCCAGCAGAGGGTGACCGCATTGGCTCTATATATCTCGTTTAAAAGTAATTTGAAGGTCCTCATAAGCCTCGATCTAATTACAGCAGAGTCCAGAGCCTTAACGGCTGCCTGGCTGTCTATATAGACAGTGACCGTTCTACCGACGATATTACTTCTTACTTATATCCTTGCTCTGGTGATTTTGATGGTCATTATCACCAAACGCGCCATAATAGTAGTAGAATTCGCCTTACATTAATAATTCATCTTGGACTTCACAAAATAATTCCTTATGCAGATTTGTTGGCAGCTTCAAAGGTAATGACGTGATCTAACTTCGAATCTCAAAAGATCTTTCTATTCATTAGATATTTGTATGATATTTGATTCCCTTTGAGAGTGCATTGGTTCCACCGTGTACGATTAGCGAATGAGTTAATAAACTTAGTTCTACATAGGTACTTGTAAATGGGACAACAGAGCTCTTCGCTGACGCACGTTCAAGAATAACTACAGAAATTCCAAACTGTAATGTCTAAAATGCGTCGCTTTCCGCCTACAGAAACCCATACAATAAAACTATCTGTAATCCCTAACATTTTTAGTTTCTAACTACACATTGCAAATAAATTGTACAATTCTACAAAAACAAAGAACGTGTCGCCTAGAAATAGGATATCTTTCTATCTGGCATGGTCTCAAATATTTCAGTGATCACGCAAAACATCACGATTTGCTTCAGTTCATGCATCAAGTCCTGAAATCCGGACTCTAACACTTTTCAAAATTTTTAAATGACCATAATTGCGTTCACCGATCACCTTTCAGTGAAATATTTTTCAAAAACCAGAAACTAAACCAATGGAAAAACTATTGCAGGTGATGTGTGCCAAAAGCCGAATGCCATTCATTCACATAAGATAATATGTATCTATTGCTATGGTAGTATTGACAATTTTTCTTTATTCTAAATTAGAAACAAAAAATCTTCAATTCGCTGACCAACCGGACCGGTGCGGTGTGGAAATATTTTCAAAATGAAAAGAGAAACTATTTTTAAATTCTGTCAGCTTGGATATTGTGTTGCAAGGAGGCTGGCATGAAAATCGATGTTCTAAAAGAAAAAATAAACAAAACGACTATTCAAACAAATCTCCGAAAGGCGGTCAGTAAAATGCCAGCTTTGAAAGAAGCTCGAAATCTCGTACCGCTTGACATAAGAATTTTCTTTTCAACATTTTGGTTCGTCATTCCACCACCCCCTTCCTTGAATTGTGTCTAATGAACTTGTAGAACGAATCGAAATTGCATTTCATTGGACGAGTCTGCAGACCGTGGGCACTATAAAATGAAAAAAAAAAAAAAATATAGGACTAAATTTAGAAAAAGAAAACTGTTAAAAAAAAGGAAACCTAATTTTCAATGTTGGCACTAGTCCAAATTGCCGACGTTAAAAACATTTTTTCGAATACATAATGGGTATCGATATAAAGTGCATAACTATGCATAGATAAATATATATCTACCTAATATAAATTTTGTAGATTCTTAACCACATATTTTTAATTTCAAGTAATTAGACGATTTATCTTATGCCACACTATTTGGAATGTATCGCTATTTTCGTTAATTAATAGATTCATATCGCTTAGTCAACACTCATCAATTGATTGGCCTTGAACTCGTTCTCCATGCCCATTCGAAGGAATTTGGCTTCTTTGAATCGCTTACTTGAATGCTGGCAATATTTTGAAGGAACTGACACATCTCATGTTCTTAGGAATTTTCCATTATCTCTCGTTACTCGCCGAAGGAACTGTAGAAGTACATATGATACATATGTATGTATGTATGTTAAGGACGACTTGGTTAAAAGGATAAGTGTGGCCCGCAATTCAGCACTGAATGGAGATGTAGCCCTGTTAACTCATTATGCTATAACTGCATCAGAGGGAAAGCTACCTTCTCCCTGTGTACAAAGGGAAGGTTGATACGCGAAACTGTGATAACTTCCGTTCGATCGAACTGATGTCACACAGCATGAAGATCGTTGAGCAGGTATTAGGTGGCCGATAGAGAAAAATAATATGACTATCCGATGATCAGTGCGGGTTTGTCTCGGCTAAATCAACCACAGATGCAATCCAAAGTATAAGGAACATAATCTAAAAACATCATGATTCCTTAAAGGATTTGCATATTGTATTGCTTGACTTTGAAAAGGCATTCGACAGACAACCACGAGATCTGATAAGGGTAGCGCTAAGGCATCGAGGAGTTCCAGGAACCTATGTACAGATGATCACGGACATGTACGAAATAGCAAAGACAAGAGTAAGATGCCCTGCTGGAGTAACCGAAGAGTTCCCAATCAAAGTCGGGGTGCACCAGGGAAGCGTCTTAAGTCCTTTGGTCTTTATTACAGTCCTTGAATATCTGCTTCAAGGTAAAGGGACTGACCCCAATGTACAGCAATTATTCTTTGCTGACGATGGAGCCATCATAAGTGAGAATCCGACGTCCCTGCAACGAGCATTTGATATACGGGTGGACGCTTTGGAGGGAAATGGATATCGCATTAGTTCAAAAAAAGACCGAATTCTTGTGCTTCCCGTTCTCTGATCCAAAACATTTATTTGAATGGAACAATGCTCTCTAAGTGCGAAAAGTTCAAATATCTAGGATCTATCTATGATCAATAGCAAAGCAACCTGTGATGACGACATCAATCATCGTGGTTAGCCTAGGGTTTTCAGCTGGTATTGCCACGTTAAAAGAAGAGATCATTTGAACCCTGTTAAAAAGGCAATATCAACTAACGTTTCAAAGACATCGCGAGGCAGGAGAGGCAGGCCTATAAGCGCCTGGATTACACAAATGCAACAACGCCAGCATTTCATTGGCATCAGTAACCGAGCGATCCAAAATCGGGAGGCTTGCCGATATTTTCTGAAGTCAAATAGGCGAACCCCACAGGTAGATCAGTAAAAATGGGGTGAAGTGGGAGGGCTCTTGTTTTCGAATTATAACCTCGCCGAAATAGGAAGAAGAAGAAGATGGTATAACAGTATCGGGTTTTCAAAAGGAGTTTATATTCCTTTTTGTACTTATCTACCGAATTAGTTGTAAATGTTCAGAGATTCGACAAAGCCTCATTGTCTATTCTCGATTATTGATAGTGCAAGCAGTTACAAGCGCACAGTTTTATGCTGTGGTCAAAAAAGTGCTCTCGTAAATACCATTTGGCTTGCAAAATCTAGCACTAAAAGTGTGCAAAGTTTCATTCTTTTCAAACACTCAGAGGATTTAATAAGGGAAAATAGAAGAGCGTTACCGATCACACAAAAAAAAAGTAGTGTGCTTATAGAAAACCATTAAGGCTATCAAAGGTAAAAAGAAAACTGTCGAAAGGTGCGTGTCGATAATTCTTTATCATAAGTAACAATAACTTTAATCTTTTCGAAGTAAGGAGTGATAAAATTGTGCTGATTCTTGAGCCGTTTGAGGCAGCAATAACGTGAGGCAGCAATTTGGGTTAAGATTATTATTATTATTATAACTTTATTAACAGGTTATAAATTACACAATTAATTTTCAATTTACGACACTAGCTACCAGGGCTTTCTGCCAACGTTAAGATTAAGAAACTTCAAATACGGTGAAATCTCCCCTAACATCTTCCATGAGAGGAAAACTCTGTTGAGCAGATGGTTAATCCATGAACAACGATCATGATTTGCCTGTAAACTATCTCCCTTATGAATCTCCCTTGAATGAATAAATTTCTCATTCGCATCGGTGTTCGTTCATGAGAAATTTCAATTAATGAGTGTAGAAACTAAAATGACAACTACTGAAGACTGACACATTCCTTACTCTACTTTTTTTTTTTTTTTTATAATTTACGCGCACTCAAAGGGTAATGAATACCTTTAACATATTTACACACAGTGTGGGCGCTGGTAAGGGTGGATAGAGAGAGAGAGAGAGAGAGAAAGATTTTGGTTTAGTGGTTCTTGAAGCTCAGTTGTTTATGCTTCAGAGATTCTCCGGGGGTGGCGTCCAGATAACTGGGGAGATTTTTGTTATTATTGTCTTTTGCTTCTGATTCACAATACTTTTTCTCGATAACCGATGTCAAGCGCAAATCATCATCAACAGAGCGAACAATTTTTCCAGACACATGACATGGCTATTGCCAGTGTTATGCCTTCGCAGTAGTGTTTACACAAGCTTTCGAAAATGATCGGACTGACTTTATATATTTCATGAGAAATAAATAAATGCTTGCTGACATCATGATTTGAACCATTAGCGTGGCAATTGACCACCACTTACCACTACACCATTGCCACCCCATATTATTATTATTATAATTTTATTAAATTGTAAATAAATTAAAAAATTAATAAGTGTTTAAACTATAGTTATTTATTTATTTATTTATTTTTTCTTATTAATAATTGATTAAAATCTATTACTAATAGTATGATTAAGAACACTAGCAAAGAGGACTATCTGCTCTTAAACTAGAATTAACTGTCGGCTTTAAACTAAATAGATTAAAAAGAAGGATGTTGCAGGAATGATGTTCGAAAATGTCACCCAGAGGTAAAACGAACTTGCCAGGGTTTCAAAGCCAGAACAAAAGCCTCCAGGAACGAAAATGGTAATATAGTAGTAGAATCGCAGTCGGTGCTGAGGATATGGAAGGAACACTTCTGCAGACTGCTAAACGCCGTCGATGACCAATACCAGGCAGAATGAGCCATTCAACAGTAACGAATATAGTCAAGATTCCCGTCATCCCGATCAGAATGAAGTGAGGATAGCGATATATAAACTTAAATCCAACAAAGCTGCTGCCTTTCAAGGCAGGAGAAGTTGAGCTGGTAAGGAGGATGCACCAGCTCATCTGAAAAATCTGGTCGGACGAAAGTATGCCCGATGAATGCAACCAGCATTGTTTCCTCGATCCGGAAGAAAGGAGACCCTCTGAACTGCACCAACTACAGAGGTATAAGTCTCCTCAACATCGCATTTAAGATCCTGTCTGCCGTTATATGTGAACGCCTAAAACCGATCGTCAACAACCTGATAGGTCCTTATCAGTGCGGTTTCGGGCCGGAAAAGTCCACCATTGACCAAATATTCACACTACGGCATATCTTGGAAAAGACCCATGAATATAAAATCGATACGCACCACCTCTTCATCGATTTCAAAGTTACCTATGATAGCGTGTATATATATGAGTTATACGGAGCCATGTCTAGTTTTGGCATCCCTGCCAAGCTCGTCCGTTTGTGCAAAATGACGATGGTGAACTCTCACTGCTCCATCAAAGTCGGTAAGTACATCACCGAATCGTTCGATTAGGATATTCGGATGAAGCCAGTCCGGAATATCTTCGAATCTACCCTGGATGTACGGCGTAGTAGAGCATGACGCAAACAAGTGGAGGCGAACTACAACCTACTTGGCGTGCGCAACTGGAGGCACCTAGCTCGTAACTGTTGTGCTGTCCTGAAGGAAATTAAGAGATTCTTCTTCAACATAAATGAACTACAGTCACATTTACTCATTGATATACTCAACGACTCATACGGATGGTACAACCTGTTAAGCTATTGTAAAAAGCAATATCGTACAGAAAACAAGTTATTAAAGAAATTTTTTGAATCATCTGTACTAAAAAACTTTTAAAATATGTTTTGATATATTTTTTAACTAAAATTGTATTAAACGAAGTAGGTGGTTTATTGCACTTGTATAAAATAAGAATTAATTAATTTGCCATTCAGGCAAGCGCCCAAATTACCATGCCTTCAAATAAATTAGTAACGAATTATTATTTTTATTGCTGTCACTATTATTGTTACTTTTATCATTATTTGTTTATTGTAACTGGTTGGTTACATACTTTACCGATATCTGGAGACCAATGCAATGAATCATACGGTACGTTCCTACAGAGATATCTATGCAATATGTCTAGTACAGACTACAGAACGCCTTACCCAGATTTCATGAGACCATTTCTTAGGACCTATCCGAGTAGGGAAGAATGAAAAAATTATAGAATCCTCCATAGCTGAGTACACTGACGGATCCATATTGGAAATAGGAGTAGGCGCAGGCATCTTCTCTGAACCGCTTGGTATCTCTTTGTCAGCTCGGCTTCCGAGCTACAGAAGCGTTTTCCAGGCAGAGGTCATAGCAGTGACAATAGCAGGCCGTGGAACTACGATGGGGGCAATACCACCTTTTTCATCGACAGCCAGGCAGCGATAAAAGCAATATCTGGTACAGAAATAAAATCCAAGTTTCTGAAGTGTTGTAGAGAAGGGCTCCAAGTTCTTTAAACACAGCACGAGGTAAAGCTCTGCTGGGTACCTGTACATGAAGGCATACCAGGGAATGAGAAAGCCGACGAACCGGCTAGAGGAAGCTCAGCACTAAACTCGGATCAATCCGATCCCTCAGTATACATCCCGCCTTGCATACTCAAACTCGAAGCAGGGAACAAAGCTCTAATGGAGGAAAGAACATGTGAAACTCTCAAGATACTTGTATCACCACGAGGAAGCTATAGCCTACATTCGATGGAGCAAGAACCAATAGACTCGTGCTGTCGTACAGAAAAACCTTCTCTACTCTCAGAGGAGTCATTACGGAGCATAACACTATGCGGTACCACATGAAAAAATTAAGTGCGACGAATGAAGACTTTTGTAGGGGCTACGGTGACGAAGAGGTTCTTCTTGGTACTTTCTTTGCCACTGCCCAGGCCTCTAAAATCTAAGAAATAAGTTCCTCGGACAATACTTCTTTAAGGATTTAGAAAAAATAGTCCAACAGAGCGATAAACCACATCGCAAACTTCATTAAATCCTCTGGGTGGTTTTTTTATCCCGGGCACAGTAAGTACTAAACGTTTTCTACTAGGCTATGTACAAAAGATGTTTATTTTTTTTTTTTTTCACGAGGAAGGGATTTATTCTACTCTTTCTTCTTACCCCCCCCCCCCCCCCCCCCCATGGGTATCGCAATGGGTCTATAAAGGGTGAGCCAACAGCTGGTGTGCAAGTTTTCATTAAACTAAACACACGTTTATTATGAAATTAATATAGAACTTCATTGATTAATGAAGTTCAGTCCATGGCAATTACGAAAAGAACACAACATTGTTCAGATGACCACCACGTGACCACATCGTGCAAGCGACCATCCGAAGGTCAAAATTATCGCTGACTTTTCGAAGAATAAGTGAGTCAATGGCCGCAATTTCAGTTTGGATGTTAGCTTTAAGATCCTGAATTGTCGCTGGGTTATTGGCGTAGACCTTACTCGTCCAAAGGCTTCAACTGTTGTGTAATTTAGATTGTATAGGCGTGCAAATGAAGATCAACTTTTAAAATTCGCCGTAAAGTGCCATAAGTGAGCCCCAATTGTTGACTTCGGCGACGTATTGTGGCTGGTTTTGAAAACTTTCGCTCACAGTGGTGATGTTTTGGCCTGTACGTGCTGGCTGAGCATGCTCATATGGAGTTTGACCGGATACCGAACCAGTTTCTTCAAAACGCTTCACCATTGCATGAATTCTGGACTCACTAGGGCGATTATGTTGACCGAAAAATTCACGAATTTTACGAAATGATACTTTTACAGATCGCCCATTTGTGTAATAGGATTGAATAACAAAAGTGCGTTGTTGCGTAGTAAATGACTCCATGACTAAATTTGCCAAAGATTGTACTTAACATTTGTCGAAAAGATCAACCACATTGAATTCAGTAAATGACAGTAATTGACAGCCAACATCCACACCATCTGTTGGCTCGCACTTTATTAACCTGAGTGAGGAGTGGAAAATTTCTACACTACACCTTTCACTTACCTAACCTAACTTTAGTTATTTACTAATTAACCACATTTTGAGAGCCTTTTCTTTAAAAAACTGATTTTAATGAGATTTGTTAAAAAACTTAGAAGGTAACATCTAATCTAACGTTACTATTGTATCAACAAATTCGTACCCCACGACGCATTTTTTTTTAATCTGTCTTTCTGTTTATACGAAGTATTTATACTCGTACGTCCGAGTCAAAGTGAATTTGATAGCATGTGTTTAAGATATGGCAAATAGCATAAGACGTGAGGTTCATAACTCTAACACATCTACATATGTACCTTAAGGACTATTTATAAAAAATTAATGAAGTTTTGTTCATCAGATGGCGTTAGTATCAAGAATGTGGTCGAAAACATTTACAAAGTGTGTGAAAATGAAGTCGCATTGACAGAGTAACTAGCTCAACTTTGTTATAAACCGTACTGACAAAAGACGCAACACTAAAAAGTAGTTTTTTTTTTTAAACAGATTTGGGCCACGCCCAAATGGCGTGTAGGCACTGCGACCAGGGAGGTGTATTGTGCCAGAGGCCACTTTTCAGGGCAGTAGTAATTCCACTCTCCGCTATTGTAACGGCTGCGGAGGAGTTCTTTAAGTTTATTGGAGATATGATCTCTGTAAGGAAAAAGCTTCTAATTCTTCACAGAGCTACGCACTCACATAGTATGTGTTCTGCAGTTTCGTCCTTTTCTAGGCAGAGGCGGCAGGTGATATTCACCGTAATTCTCATTTTGTTAAGGTGGTAAAGTAGTTGACAGTGACCGGTAAGGAAGCTCACAAGTCTTCTCATGTCGTTTCTGTCGTATTTAAGGATATCAATTGCCTGTTTTTGGAAGGGTTACTTACTTAGGTGGCGCTACAGTTCGGGGTGAACCTGGGCCTCAACCAACAAGCCTCTCCATTTAGCTCGGTCTTTAGCTAATTGCCTCCAGTTGCGCACTCCAAGTTGGTCGAGGTCCCCTTGAACTTGTGCGCACCACCTACGGCGATGATTCCCTCTACTGCGTCGTCCCTCCGGGTTAGATTCGAAGACTCTGCGGGCCGGAGCGTTGGTGTCCATTCGCTCTACATGTCCTAGCCATCTCAGACGTCCAATACGCAGTTTTTTGACTAGGTCGATGTCGCTGTACAGCTCGTATAGTTCGTGATTGAATCTTCTCCTCCAAAACCCGTCAAATCTTACGAAGAATTTTTCTCTCGAAGCGACCAAGGATATCTTCATCCTCTTTTAATAAAGTCCATGTTTCAGCGCCGTAAAGCAGGACTGGGATGATCAAGGTCTTATATAGAGTCTCCTTAGTTGTTCGAGAGAGGGCTTTACTGTTGAATTGCCTTATAAGCCCAAAAAATCAGCGATTGGCAAGACTTATTCTTCGATTGATTTCTGCGCTGATTTTGTTTGCTGAATTTATAGCAGAGCCAAGGTAGACAAAGTCCCTTACTACCTCGAAGTTATAGCTGCCCACGGTGACGTTTTGTCCAATTCGTCGATGTTGGTTTTCCCTTCTAGTTGACAGCATATACTTGGTTTTGCCCTCGTTTATCGCCAAACCCATTTTGGCCGCTTCCGCCTCAATGCTTGCAAAAGCACCGGTGACAGCCCGCTGAGATCTTCCGATAATGTCTATATCGTCGGCGTATGCAAGCAGTTGTACAGACTTGTAATAGATTGTGCCTCCGGTGTTGGCTTGTGAGTTCCGCACAATCCGTTCAAGTACAATATTGAAGAAGTCTCATGACAGCGCGTCACCTTGTCTAAAGCCTTTTTTGACATCAAAGGTCTCGGTGAGGTCATTACCGACCTTGATGGAGCAGCGAGCGTTCTCCATCGTCAGCCTGCACAGGCGGACAAGTTTGGCAGGGATGTCAAAACTAAACATGGCTCTATAAAGCTCTTCTCTATACATGCTATCATAGGCGGCCTTGAAATCGATAAAGAGATGGTGAGTATCGATTTGGAATTCTTGGGTTTTCTCCAGGATCTGCCGAAGTGTGAAGATTTGATCGATGGTGGACTTTCCTGGCCTGAAACCGCACTGATAGGGTCCAATCAGGCTGTTGATAAAAGGTTTCAGGCGTTCACACAATATCGCAGAAAAGATCTTGTACGCGATGTTGAGGAGACTGATGCCTCTATAATTGGCGCAGTTGAGGGGGTCTCCTTTCTTGTGGATCGGGCAAACGATGCTGAGATTCCATTCATCAGGCATACACTCCTCTGACCAAATATTAGAAATGAGTTGGTGTATGCACTCTACCAATTCATCCCCAGCTGCCTTGAAAAGTTCAGCCGGTAAACCGTCAGGTCCAGCAGCCTTGTTCGATTTTAGCTTGGATATTGCTATCCTCACTTCGTTTTGGTCAGGTGGACGGAAATTTTGACTATCATCGTCCATGTTGAATGGTTCATTCTGCCTGACAGCGGGATGTTGGTCTTCGTCGCCGTTATACAGTCTGCAGAAGTAGTTTTTCCATATTCTCAGCACCGACTGTGATTCTACTACGAGGTTTCCATTCTCATCTCTACAGGTTTCTGTACGTGTATTACTCCTCTGACACGTTCTTTTTACCTTTTGGTAAAACTTCCGTACATTGTTCCTGGAGTATAGACTCTCGATATTCTCAAACGCGCGCTTCTCATGCTCTTTCTTCTTCTTTTGGAGAAGCCGATGTTCTTCCCGTCTCTTTTGCTCGTAGAGCTCACGAGCAGCTCTCGTCTTCCTTTGCAGCGCCGCTTTGTATGCTTTTTGTTTTGCTGCATGCACTCGCCGGCATTCTTCGTCAAACCAGGGGTTTCGCGGTGGTGGGCGAGCGAGACCCAGCACATCAGTCGCGGCGTGCATGTTGGCAGCGTTGCCACTGGTCTTCGGCACTTGATGCTGGCGGTATAGGGGTGATTGAGAGATTTCGGGATACGCGTTCAGCGAAGAGTCTGGCGGTCTCTTGCGATTGTAGCTATGTTGGCCGCTCGGAAGGTCCGGACATCCAGAATACTGGAGGCATGCCTTGCGTCGATCGCAATATGATCAATTTGGTTGATCGTGACATGATCATTGGACCGCCATGTCTGCTTATGAATATCGAGATGAGGAAACCATGTGCTTGCTATGGTGACATTTCGCTCCACAGCGAAATCAATTAGCCTTAGTCCGTTATCAGACGTGGTGTCGTGTAGGCTATGCTTACCGACTGCTCTACCGAAGACGTCGTCCTTTCCTATTTTGGCGTTAAAATCGCCCAATACGATCTTAACGTCGTATTTAGGACATTGCTCGTATGTTTTGTCGAGGAGCTCGTAGAAACACTCTTTGGAGGCAGGGTCCTTTTCTTCTGTGGGGGCATGAACACATATTAGGCTTATGTTAGCGAATTTAGCCTTGATCCGGATCGTCATAATACGCTCGCTCACGTGTCGGAAGCTTAAGACTTCTTGCCTAAGTCTGCCGCGTATGACAAATCCGCATCCGAATAAGCGTTGCCTGTTGCCTCTGTAGCAATCACCGTAGTAGATGTCACAGTTTTTCATCCTCTTTTTGCCCGGCCCATCCCATCGCACTTCCTGGATGGCGGTAATATCTGCTTTATAGCAGTCTGCTAGTTGTTCTGCTGCACGTGGTCTGTAAAGGGACAGAACATTCCACGTACAGATCCGAAGGTCGTTGTCCTTATTTCGTTTGCTGGGGTCGTCATTAGTTGGGTCATCCTTATCCGAGGCTTTTGGTTGTTTCGGAACCATGCGTTTTTTACGTGGTAGGGAAGTTACCCCGACGGCACAACCCCCAACCTGGAGGAAGTTGGAAGGGTTGGAAGGGTTGGACAGCTCTTTTAGCTTGCCTGAGACCTTGGGAGTTATTCCAGTGGGATATGCACATGTTGCGTCCCCAAATGTTAAGGGTCAGTTTAAAGGCGGAATCAGATATTCCGCAGATAGGTAAAGGTCCAGTGAATAACTCAGAAGAGCCTTTCTTAGTTAGCAGGTCTGCAGTTTCGTTGCCGTCAACGCCTACATGACCCGGTACACACCACAATTTTACTTTATTGTATCGGGCCAAGTTTTGTAAACTGTCGAAGCAGCTAAAAACTGATTTTGAACTGATCAAATGGGAGATCGGTGCTTAAGCGCTACTTGGCTGTCGGTAAGTATGCAGTATATAGAGGAACCTTTGATGCCTGAGTGCAAATTTATGTTGGCACAAGTCTCAATACCGTAAAGCTCGGCCTGGAAACACTGGGACTCTTTCCAAGTGATTTCGAAATTTTATAATTGGGTCCATGCACACTGGCGTCAACTCCTGAATTCACTTTTGATCCATCAGTATACCACACTATTCCTTTTGGATCAAGCGACGGTCCGCCATTATTCCATATATCACGGCTTGAGATCACAATCTCAAACCTTCTACCAAAGTAGAGTGATTTGGGCGTAAAGTCGGAAACCGTGTTGAGCATATCTAGCTCGGGGAAGTCGGTTAATAGATCCATGAGATCCACATGATCCCATGTACCATTAACACGGACTTTCGAAAACTAACTGCACTGCGAATTGCCATGCGGAGTGAGTCCGATTATGACTTTTATGGCTGTTGTGGGACAGTATGCATAGTATCTATGATACCGAGGCAAGCTAGTCCTTGAAGTTTAGTGAGTTTGTTGATGGTTGTGACCACCAGAATATGATCTTTGAGGACAAGCCCCAGGTTTTGCCATACATACGGCGAAAAGCCCACATGGCAGAGTTCGCTTTAGCAATTTTATACCTAATATGGGAGTTCCAGTTAAGTTTAGTGTCCAGGCCAATTCCTAGATATTTAACCTCATCGGAAAAATTGATGGTTGTGTCATTTAGAGTCACTGAGCCAATGTTCAGCGTTCTTCTTCTTGTACACACCAGTCCGAGCCTACAAGGAGTTCATTCTGCACGAGTTGTCACATATTGTCTTCATGTTTCCCTTTGAGGATGGTTATGAAGCCTGAACTATGTCAATTCAATTCAATTCAATTCAATTTATTTAAGTTCGGGTGTACAAATAAAACTTAGTCTTCTACAGTACTTAAAATAATGGGTTATATACAAGATTCAATTTAATAATAATTTAATTTAATATAAAACCTATGATAGTAATCAGGAGAGGATAGGAAGGGAAGGAAAAGTAGGAAGAAAGGGAATAGCATAGTAAGAAAGCGAGAAATGGACTTTTGTTGCATTTTAAGAAAAATACTCTAAAGCGGCATTTTTAAATTGTGTGGCTCGAATTATTTTTTTTATTGTTGTGGGTAGAGAGTTCCAAAGTCTGATGGCAATGACGAAGAAAAGATGCGAGGAGTTCAAACACTTCGAAGAGGGAGTTATAAGCTTAAACGTTCTAGCCGAACGAGCAAAGTGTAGTTTTTCGAACAGGTATGGTGGCGATCTGTTCTGTATAAATTTGTGTAAGAAGACACAGCACCTAACATACAAGAACTGCTGAAGCGTACAACCAAGGACATTTTTGTGGTAGTTGGATATGTGGTCATATCGACGAAGCCCATATACATACCTAACCATATCGTTGAATGCAACAGTTAGTTTATGCTGAGATAGGGAGTCGAGTTTGCAGTACACAGCTGATGCATAATCGAAGTAGGGAACGAGTAAGGTTTTGACTAGTCTCAGCCTCGTATTTACAGGAGTAACACTAGAGATTAACCAAAGTTTGCGTAGACCAACGTAAACTCGTCCCATAGTGTAATTAATGTGGCTTGCTGGGGAGAGAGAGCGGTTAATCTTGAAACCTAGGTTGGTTACAGTCTCCACGAACTACAATTGTGTGTCGTTGAGGTAAATTAGCGGCAGTAGTTCAGTATTGTGAAGTCGTCTAGATATTAAAATCAGCTGAGACTTTGCTGGGCTGAGGGTCAAGCAATTACGTAGCCACCATTGGGAGATTAAGGATAGATCCTCGTTGAGCCTGCAAAGAAGATCCTCAACTAGACCTATAGGTCTAGATATATTATAGGTATATTTGTGAATCATCCGCATAGAAATGAAGGCTAGCATTTAAGAAAACTTTAGGTCAATAATAAACATGCAAAATAAAATGGGACCCAATATTGAGCCCTGCGGTACTCCTGCAAGTATATTTCTGACGCGAGAGGATTTATCACCAACCACAACCCTTTGACAGCGATTACTTAAGTAATTACTAAAGAGACGCACCGAACTTTCACTAAATCCAAAGTACCTTCTTAGTTTTTCAGAAAGGATTGAGTGGTTGACTGTATCAAAAGCTTTTGAAACGTCAAGCAGGCAGAGTATTTTGATGAAGTCCAAATCATAGCTGATCCTTATGTCATCGGGAATTTTAACCATAGCTGTAGAACAACTATGGTTGGCTCGAAAACCAGACTGGATCGAAGCAAGTAGGTTATGTTTATCAAGGTGACTCGAGATCTGATTAGCAAGGACTTTTTCCAAAAAAGTCTTAAAAAGAAGTTAGTCGTAGTCAAAAATGATAACTGTTACTGTACACTACAGACGAAAAGTTAAATTATAACCTAACTCTATATAGACTGTATCGTTTTCATTACCATTTTCGTGCCGTATCCATCATAAAATTTTAACATCTTCCATTGGTACCCTTCAAAAGTATACAATATATCCGCCGGAATAGTTATACAATAGAATTCATGCTCCATTGTATAACCTCATCAAATATCCAAAATACTTTTCATTAGCATCTCAATTTAAGATTCCGGTAACGTCACATAGCACTATAGATTTATCTCAATTGTCATGAAACAGTTATCTGAATTTAACTAACTAAGCCCCCCACATATCAGTCCTATATTTATAATCAGCTAAAGTAACCTACACGCCCATCCGTGGACCGTGGAAACATTTTTCTTCAACAACTTAATCCATACCGTGCCAATAATTGTTTTCCTTAGACGTATTAATGCCAACTAAAAGGTGTATGCGTGTGACTCACTTTCAATACGCACAAAATAAAATAAAATAAAAACACAAAAATCTACAATAATACATAAGAGAAAAACAAAAATCCCAACATTCTTGTGTAAGACCCACAAGAATATTCTTTTAAAAAAATTTAATTTTAGATTCAGTCTTTTGAATAGAAAGGCACACTACTCAAAGCTACTAAATAAGGAATCAGCATATATACCTCAATAGCTACAGCATCACTACAAACACAATATTAGCTTTCTATCTAGGAAAACTCATATCGTATTTTTGTTTCTACCTCATTCCTATACCAAAGCAGTTTTTGAATGTATTGGAAATTTGGAAAGTCTTAGAACGGCGAAAATTCAACATAAAGTACATCGTCTTCACGATAAAATCGATCAGAACCGTCAGTGTGCTCTGACCGCTCGATCCAACCAGACAAACTTAAGTTTAGCAAGATGGTAAGGATTTGAGAACAAATACAACAAAAATTAAAAGTGAATAGTGATTTTTTTTTCTTAAACAAATTTGCTCAATAAATAAAAGAATTAAATTAAAACAAAGTTATAACGAAGTGAATAGTGCAGAAAGTAAACTAATTTAAAAAAAATAATATGCACAGTGGATTATATAACTTCGACAAAGCTATAACACAAGGATTATGGATAATAATTCTTCACGAAAATGGATATGGATTTTTTTTTAATTATGTGGAATATCATTAAAAAATAAAATAATTCCCTAAGTGAGAAAATTAATATTAAATTTAGAAAAAGGAAATAAAAATAAACGCAAATAGAAATAGAAATGCGTGTGAATCTAAGTGCGAATGTGTAGCAACGGTAACTTGATCTATATGGCCACATGACGTAAGCCAGATAATTTCGAAATTGTTTCCAAAAATAGATCGTCGACAAAATAAAAAATGCGTTCTTGTGTTGAAAAAAAAATGTATCCTCTTGAAATGTGATCCCAATATATTTTTTTTTAAATGATTGTTATTTAGTGGTTACACTTTGAATTCCTTTTTTTTAAAAATTTTATGAAATTTGGGATAAAATACTTACAACATATATATCTTATATCGATTGGAACTAAATTATCAATTTCTTTTTTGCAATTGCCTCTAAATATTGAAACAGTGTTCAATTTTTAAGTACCATGTACGTCAAACCTGACCTATTGGAGTACAATTTCAAAAAATATTAGTGAACCTTTCAAATCGACTTGTGGTTACCCAATATGTGTGGAGATTTTACGATTTTCTTTTTTTTAAATTTCAATATTGCTCTGAGCTCGACAATTTTTTTTTTTTTTGAGCTGTTACGTCTACAAAATGTTTTAAAATATTTTCCACAATGCAAGGATGGAACGCTTTATTTACCTATATTCTACTTAAAATTGAAAAATCCTATAGTTGTTCAAAAACGGACTTGACTTTTGGAACAATTTTGTAAACCATATTCAAAGAGATTTTCCATTATTCCATTCCATGAATTGACGGCTCTATCCGACGTATTTTTTCAATTGAGACGCAATCAAGTATTTTCAAAAACAGCCTAAAACTAACAAAATTGGTAAAGAATTCAATATGGACATTTTGAAGTCATTTCGAAAATAATAAAGAAATGTAGTAACTTGAGTTAATTAGAATATAACACATTAAAATTATTTTATTGAATAAAAATCTCAAAGCTACAATAATTTATAAAATAAAAACAAATATCCATGTAAATGAAATAAAAATGTTAAGAATTTTTGTATATTCATGGCAATACTATACAAATTTAATATGATTTGCATAAACCATTCCAAACAATTTCCATTTTATATTTTTTTTTGCTAAAATTAATCAAAAATACAGAAACACATATAAGACTTAAAAGCGAACCCCACAAGCGGATCAGTAAAAATGCGGTGAAGTTGTTTTCGCCGAAATAGGAAGAAGAAGAAGTTATAAGACTTAAAAGTATATATGACTGTAAGGTTAATAGTATACATAAAATGTAAAATATGATAAAAACGAAATTATAGATCGCGAAAACGAAGAGCAAATTTGTACGAAAAATAAAAAAGAAAACTACATTCACAGATATTTATTACAAGAGAAAACAATTTGCTAATAATTAAATTTTTTAAATAGGCCGATGAGAAGAAGAAGGTTAAGAAGAAGAAGACAAAAGAAGAGGGTGGCGCGTCAGAGACCGCCTCTGAGGCTGCATCTGAGGCAGCAACCCCTGCCCCAGCTGCAACTCCAGCTCCAGCTTCGACCACTGGCTCAAAGAGGGCGTCAGGTGGATCCCGTGGATCAAGGAAATCGAAGCGCGCTGGTTCCAGTGTGTTCTCTGTGTTCTCGCAAAAACAAATTGCTGAGTTCAAGGAAGTAAGTATTTATGCGCCAACTTTTTAGAAAACTTTTTAATACATATATAGAAAGTGATTTAGGCTAGGCCCTGGCACTTTTAAAGAGCTGTTGCGCCAAACATTTATTTATTTAAAGTGATTTATGTACATAATTCAATGATAACAATTTTGATATTTTAAATGCTTCTGAACACACCACATATGTACTTACATAGTTCATTACTTTGGCTCAGTATTTTTCATGAAGATGAAACCAAAGGAATGAATCCAGCCTAAATCTTCAATTTAGAACGCTGGCCATGCAAAGAAGAAAATAAATTATTTTTCGAATGAGATAGAGATTTTCGCAAAACTTCTCAATCATTCAAGGCGAGCCACACAGGCGGATCAGTAGAAATGCAGTGAAGTCGGACGGTTATAATCTCTTATTGTCGAATCAAAACCTCGCTGAAATAGGAAGAAGTAGAAGAAACATTCAAGACCAAAGCCATATGTACATTTAGACTTGTCTGTCTGCATTTATGGGGTATTTTACTTGAATTCGAAATTGCTGAATGCTGGCAAGTTTTATTTTTGCATCTTCAATTTCGAAAACTTTCTTCTGGTATTGACCACTATTTCCCTGAAAGACATACTTACTCTACTTCCTCAACTTTGTGAATTTGAACTTTTTGTTCTAAAAACTAAGCGGATATTATATATTAACCCTAGAAGGGTAATCTTCGTCGATTCGACGAACATCAATATTTCGAAAATTTGACTTTGATATTATAAAAAAATAAAAAATATTTCTTTTATCAAAAAAAAAAATTATTGATAAACATAAATAATTAAATTGACAGGAATTTGTCAAAAACTTTCAAACAAAAATTGGAATAGTGTATTACTTCGTCGAATCGAAGAATGATTACCTTTAACGTACAAAAAATATGATTACCTTTCTAGGGTTAATACATGAACACGAAATTTATCGTACGTTTTCTTAGTATTTAATATAAAAGGAGGGGGTAAAACTTATATCATTCGAATCGTATTGTACCATAGATGTGCAGAATGAAAGAATCATATACATATGTTACCGTTAGGTCAGGTAAAATAAGGAACATACACATATAATAAAAAAAAAATTAATAATAATTTAATAACACATGATTTCCCCATACAGAACGCTCCAAATTAATGAAAGCATTTTGATCACGTTCATGGGTGTATGAGCTCAATATCCTTAGCCTTTCCTGCACGGGAGAATATTACAAAAAAAAAAAACTTATGTTATGTTTATTTCCCCACATACAATACTAGTATAATTAAATTCTTAAAATGTCACCTTTCTGCCTGCACAAGCCTAAAGAAAAAAAAAACGCTTTACCGACAACCACTTTGCTAAGAACTGCCCTCTTCTTTCTTTTAATTTCAGGCTTTCCAACTAATGGATGCCGACAAGGATGGTATCATTGGTAAGAACGATTTGCGTGCCGCTTTCGATTCCGTTGGTAAAATCGCTGCCGACAAGGAATTGGATTCCATGTTATCCGAGGCATCTGGCCCAATTAACTTCACCCAATTGTTGTCGTTGTTCGCCAACCGTATGGCCCAATCGGGTGCCAACGATGAAGATGAAGTTGTTATTGCCGCCTTCAAAACATTCGATAACGATGGTCTCATCGATGGTGATAAATTCCGTGACATGCTCATGAGTTTCGGCGATAAATTCACCATGAAGGAAGTCGACGATGCCTACGATCAAATGGTCATTGATGATAAGAACCAGATCGATACCGCCGCCCTTATCGAAATGCTCACAGGCAAGGGAGACGAAGAAGAAGGCGAGGAGGGTGCCGCATAAATCTTTTTAATTTTTATTATTATTTTTTATTTCATTTAAATTTTTTGTTTTAGTTTAATTTAAAAAGAAAAAAAAAAAACTTTCATTTTTTTTTTGCAAACAAAAGCCAAGTAAATATGACCAACGATACTATAAAAAAATGAAATAATTTCTTATTATTATTTTTCACAAAAGTAATATTACCAAAATCAAAGCAATATTGTTACCACCACCTTTTCGGCCTTAATCGGTCGGAAATTACTAAATATAAATGAAGGAAAGAAAAAAAAAAAACGCTAAGAGTTTACGTATAATATATTTTAATTTAATTTAAACAAAAAAGTAAAACAAAACAGAGAAAAAAACACCAAAAAACTTAATTTTCTTATTTATACGAATTTCAAATTGCTCATTCATTTTGGATAGACAGATTACATCGCGATTATAGGTCGGTTTTTCGACAGCAAAAAAAAAAGAAAAAAATATTCGCAAAGCATCGTCATTATCTCATGCAAACGCAAAAAAAAGTACCTAAATCTTAACAATTTTCATGAAGATTTTACTAACATCAAAAATGAATATATTCAGAAAAAAACAAAATTACAAATCACAAGTGTAGACCTTTATGAACAAAATAAAAATGATATATATATGCTACTATATATCATTAAAAAAATCTAATATTCATTAACATAACTAATACGACCATTAATTTACTCGTATATTATATATATATTTATTTTATTTTGAGTGTGAAGTTTTATCGTGTGAAAGCAAGCAATTTAAAAAAACAAAAAAAAAATTTAAAAAAGTATATTTATGCATTGGGATAATGCAAGCAATTAAATTTTGAATGATATCTAGCAAGCCAAGTCACCAAAATTTACCATCTAAAGGAAAATAATAATATTTAATTGTCTGCATTATCTATGGATAAAAGATTTATTTTACAATACAATTTAGAACACCATATATATAAATACTCGTATATATATAAACAAAAAATCATCCTCTTATATAATCTCAATATCATATATTTTATTCTTTTGTTGATGCAAGAAAGTATACATTGATCAATGAGAAAGAAATCTATACTATATCTTTATTATATTTAATCGCATATTTATGATATTCACACTATATATTTATTCTAACTAACTAAAAGAAACGACACGTTTTTTTCTTTTGTGTGAAAAACTATATTACTAACAATCGCATAAAGCATATATAAATGAAAAAAAAAGGGTTAAAGTTTCCATAAAAAAAAAAAGAATTAATTTAAAACAACACCATGGCATGACTATAAAAAAGATTAGTCATTGCTATAATATCGAATATAAATATTACAGTTTATATTTATTACAGACTTATTCAAAGCGACGATAAAAAAAAATACGATTGAAAAAATATCCAGCACTAAAAATATTTTATTTAATCATTATACGTATATATATTTTATTCTTATTAGTTATTAGGAGTGCAAAATATTATATATATATATATTTATCTAGCATGGTTATAATTATCCAGCAAGAGAAAAAGAATACTCAATAATCATTAGTAGAAGATCGATTGTGTGTGTGAATTGATTTTCTATTTAAACGATCAAAACAGCAAAAAACAAAAACACACACACACAATTTATACACTTTAGTAGGTTTAAACGCACGAAATCTTCAAGAAAAAAAAATTAAAACAAATTATTATTATACATATATATTTAAAGGAATATTATCTATACATACATATATGATTTATTTTTATTAACATATTTTCTTTACTAAAAAGAAAATTGGTAATGATTTACGAGACCGAGATAAAAACGCTTTTGACGAAAAAATCACATATAATGCTTATACATCTTTTTTTATTTTTTTTGCCTAGGAAAACTCAGATTTGTAAACGAGTTATTTGATGTTATATTCAAAAAAAATGCTTGAAAATTAAATTAAAATATATTTATATGGACATTTTTAGAGGAAAAAAAATTGCTTGATCAGCATTGATGACTTAAAAAAGAAAAAAAAGAGAAAACATATTTACCAACAATCAACATAACAAAAGAAAAAATAAAACATCCATGTTGCAAAAAAAAGTCGTCAAAATTTCGTTTATTATTTCAAAATTATTTAAAAAATATATGTCTTATGGTAGTTAGTTGAGGAGTTGCTAACAATTGCTGTCTAACATTGTGTAACACACTAAAATGTACTAAAAACCTAATGTGGCTTTAAATCATGAGTTCTTATGTTTTAACAGTTTAACCCAATACATTCATTCATTTCATCGTCAAAACGTGAATATTATAATACAACCGGGAACAACATAGTTCGAACTTAACCATAGTGGAGTGAATACAAAAATAAGTGGATGAAAAGCTTTTAATGTTACAGACAGAAGCTCTCAAAGTAGTCCACTTAAAAAGCTTCTTAGTCCTTACTATTCAAACTGAAGATACAAATTCTACTCAGGAAGTACGCGTGTAGTTAAAACACTAATGAAAGTAGAAAAATCAAATAGTAAATATCTATGGAAAAACTATAAATATTCCGATCGAAAACTGCAACCTAAGGAATTCGTAATAATATAATCGATCATAAAGGATTTTCTGAAATTTTCTGAACCGAAAATAAGATTTCAACCGCAGAAATGAGAATGCTACGATGGTCAGTCGGCGTAACCCTTAAAGATAAAGTACGCAACGACTACGTCAGAGGAAATCTGAAAGTGGCACCCATAAACGAAAAATTAAAGGAATCCAGCCTACGTTGGTATGGGCATGTGATGCGCAGAAATAGCAACCATATCGTGAGAACAGCATTGAATTTAGAAGATGGACCGAAAAGACCGGAAAGACCGAAGGCGACGTCGATCGGCACTATTAATAAGGATATGAGAACCGAAAATGTATCTAATGTAACAACTCTGGACAGAAGATCTTGGAGGCTCAGGATAAGGAGAGCCGACCCCAACTAATTGGGACTTAAGGCCAGGAAGAAGAAGAAGATAAGGGATTTTCTGGGCTTTTACAGGAAAGTAAATTATTTATTGGTTCAAGGATGAGATGATAAATTTTTTTTTTTTGAGTGTTGGTATGTAATATGAATACTTAACTAAAAGTATTAACGACTAATGTGCATGTACACGAATTCCTTAATTGGATTGAATTAATTAATTGGTTAATTGTAAGATTTATTTCCTTTTTTTTATGGTTGCGCCAAAGGGTGTCTAATCTTTTAAAGATAACAGTAGCCCGAGCTACTGGCATGCACGATTCGCAAACCTGAATACTCGAATTTTTTTTTTTTTAATTTGTGCGTGCCAAAGGGATTATTAATACGCTTATACTGGTTCTCAGGGCACGGGCGGATGCCAGGAATACGCCTACGTACTAAACCACACCCTGCACACTTCAACCACTCTCCCCGAAGATTTATGTCCTGTATCTGTTTGTTGGTCGTAGGGCCTCTATTACACCTTCGCGCCATCGTGTACGGTTTCTGGCAATGTGCATCAGCTCTCCTCAACTTTTTTCCAACCGCCGTGACTCCTTCTCGTCATCTTGTGATAAGGGGTTCCATTGTATAGTATGGTTGGCTATGGAACTGTAACCCTTTCGGAATGTGTGACCAATCCACTACCACTTCCGTCATTGAATGGTTGTACCTGCTTGCTAACCCCTTCTCTGATGGATGTTTTCTTAAGAAAATCCTTAAGAAATGGCCACACTATACGTACTGCATTCATATAACAGCAGGTATTCAACGTTGCAGCGGAACAGACTTTGTTTGGTGTTGTAATAGGCTATGGGGAGGTTATGGGAGTTGATATTTGCAAATGACAGGTAGCTGGATGGGATGGGACAGAAAAGGAAAAGAGTGTCGACTACGAGGGTCGTAGCATGCTTGCTATGTGCACAGCTTAACTCGCCGGAAATGGGGTGGTTCTTGCCCCCACAGCACGACCAAACCTACTACAAAAAACATAAATCATGCCAATATACTACTTACTTATTATTTTCCATCATAAACCGGACGGACGTTCACCGCACTGAGGGCGCTGCTGATGTTATGGCAGCGTTTGGCTTTGCCCTTCTTCATCTTCTTCCTTTTATCAGCGAGTTTATGATCCGAAAATAAGGGATCATAACCCTCCTACCGCATTTCTACTGATCCGCCTGTGGGGTAACCACATTTGACCTCAGAAAATATCGGCAAGCCTGCCGATTTTGGATCACTCGGTTACTGAGGCTAATGAAATGCCGATGTCGTCGCATTTGTCTGATCCAGGCGTTTATAGGCCTGCCTTTCCTACATCGTGATGACTTTGGAACGTGCCATGATATTGCCTTTTTAACAGGGTTCAAATGATCTCTTCTTTGAACGTGGCAATACCAGCTGAGCCGGTCGCCCTCTATCTTTTGTACGATGGTTTCCTTGACGTGAAAGCTTCCACGGATCTTCGAACTTCTTATTCGATCAAGCTTTGTCACTCCTGCTGTCATGCGAAGCGTCTTCATCTCAGCTGCCGTTAGTTTACTCTCATACGTTTTGTACATCGTCCAACATTGTGAACCATATGTGAGCGCTGGACGCACAACTGCGGTGTAGAGCCTTCCTTTCAACTTAGGGCGAATTTTCCGGTCACAGAGGATACCCGAATTTTGTCACCACTTCATCCAACCTACGCATACGCGATAATTGATGTCGTCATCACAAATTACTTTGCTATTGATCATAGATCCCAGATATTTGAACTTTTCGCACTTGGGAAGCACTGTTCCATTCAAATAAATATCTGGAATAGGGCTGAGTGGATCAGAGAACGGGCAGCACAAGTACTCTGTCTTTTTTGAATTAATGCGATACCCATTTCCCTCTAGAGCGTCCATCCATACATCAAGTGCTCGTTGCAGGGATGTAGGATCCTCACTTATGATGGCTACATCGTCAGCAAAGAATAACTGATGTACCTTGGGGTCCACCACTTTACCTTCAAGCAGATAATCAAGAACTGTAATAAAGAGCAAATGACTTAAGACGCTTCCCTGGTGCACCCCGACTTTGATTGAGAACTCTTCGGTTACTCCAGCGGGGCATCTTACTCTTGTCTTTGCTCCTTCGTACATGTCCATGATCATCTGTACATAGGTTTCTGGAACCCCTCGATGTCTAAGCGCCACCCATATCAGATCTCGTGGTTGTCTGTCGAATGCTTTTTCAAAGTCAACCAATACAAATTCCTAAAGGAATCACGATGTTTTTCCATTTTGTTCCTTATATTGTACTTTGGATTGCATCTGTGGTTGATTTACCTGAGACAAACCCGCACTGATCATCAGATAGCCGTATTATTTTTCGCAGTCGGCCACCTTATACCCGCTCAACGATCTTCATGGTGTGTGACATCAGCTTGATCGAACGGTAGTTATCACAGTTTCGCGTATCACCCTTCCCTTTGTATACAGGGAGAAGGTAACTTTCCCTCCATTGACTAGACATAGGGTCACCTCTCACAAATTTGGAGATGAGAATTTTGAGCCATCTGAACCCGATGTCTCCCATCTTTTTCCAGAACTCAGAGGGCATCTCGTCTGGCCCAACCGCTTTTCGTTTTTTGGAGTATTTGACCGCCTCACTAACTTCTTCGACTGTAATGTCGGGTATTTCTTCAGAGTTAGGGGTGGCTCTTGGAAAGTATAGCCGGGGAAACTTTTCATTTAAAAGTTCTTCACAATACTGCCTTTCTCGTCATCCACTAGAAGCTGGCCATAAGCATTGTTAATGAACTTTGGCGAACGAATCTCCCGAGCATTCCTCCTTCTTTGGGCGGCTATTGTGAAGATGGTTTGCATCAACAACCGGGGAAGATATTTTCTCCAGATCCCGACACAGGCCCTCTGTACTCTCTGCTTGAAGCTGGGCGCACTTCTTCTTCGCTTTTTTCTTGCAACATCTGTATTCCATTTAGAGGCGAACTTTTTCGTCACTATTATTAGAGGGGCACTTTGACTAAGCTTTGAAAGCCGCTTTCTTCTCATTTATCACTTTCTTAGCTTCATCACTCCACCACCATGTTTCTTTGGCGTGTTGATGGTGGCCTTTTGAAGCTCCTAGCAGTGATTTGGCCTTCTTTAAGCAAGTTCGCTGTAGGGAATCCTACATATTTTGTGCTCTGCACTCTTCATCCTCAGCTCCGTTGATGGTGTGAGAGAGGTAATTTTTCATTACGAAAACAAAAGCCTCGCCTTTTTCTTTGTCCAGATTGTACCACTTGATTTTCTCAGAGACCCTTGTTTGTTTGCTTTTCTTCGGTGTTTCATAAAAATTTCTGTTAGCAGGAGACGGTGTTGCCGAGCGATTGCCTCTCCCAGGATCACTTTGCAATATTTTACCCGAGGCTTCATGAAACTGGCTACCAAATTGTAGTCAATCTAAGTTTCATCTCCACCACTACTGTAAGTGATCAGGTGTCGGCTTTGTTTGATGAACATGGTATTTAACACGATAAGACCGTGTGATTTGTACATGCTTAGGATTTCTTCACCAGGAAGTTTCCTGGTGCCATATCTTAGCCCTCCATGGCAGTCTTCATATTCTTCGTTTGACTTCCCGACATGTCCATTCAAATCTCCTCCAACAAACAGAAACTCTTCCCTTGGGATCTTCTTAAGGAGATTGTGAAAATCTACCCAAAATGCATCTTGATCTCTCTGATTGCACCCATTTTGGGGAGCATATGCACTGACAGTATTCCACACCTCTCCTTATATTACTAGTTTGAGAGACATCGAACGGTCGCTGGACTTCGAAATGCTCAAGACGTTTCCAAGTAGCTCTGCCGCAAGGATGATACCGATTCCGTTCTTAACCCTTTTCCGTTCCGTAGTAGAACATCTTGTAATCTGTTGTCCTAACGTCCAAGAACCGCGCCCAATTTCCGGTGTTTTTCTATTTCGTGTTTTGGACACACAAGATATCCACCCGCCTTCTATTCATCATCTTTACCAGCTCGTAACTTCGACCGGTCATGCTTCCAACGTTTCAACTCGCGACCCTCAAATTTCGTCCAAACTGTTTCATTATTTTGCTAGCCCCCGGAATCTGTATAGCTCTGATTCGAACATTTCTGCTCGGTCCACAGCACAGCAGTGGTAGTGCCTGGCGGGGTAGGGCCTTTCCTTTTAGCAAGTATTACCATAATGATACAGTTTCACAATATTACCATATTGCAATGGTGTTTGTTGTTTGACACGTGCATGCTCCTGTTTTAGTATTGTTTGATCTTTCTTCTATGACACCGACGATCTCCAGTCGTGTCAACCCACGAACTTATATGCACACTTGTGGGAGGGTTTTTAAGGTAGTGTATGTGTCGCTAGGCTCACTAGGGTGTTATATTGCCTAGATCTGATTTGTCCCCTGAGTCGCCTTTTACGACAAGCGCTAGTTGGTGGGGGCGCTGCTGTGATACTCTTAACCCGGCCCTGCACGGGGAAGCGTTTGGCTTTGCCCTCCCGACAATAAAATCCGACGGCCATTCAAATTGGACTTCCCAAAAGCAAGGATACTGCAGCTGTTCACACCATCACAAAGAGCTACATCATGATCACCTGTTGCACCCCCCTCAATCTGATTGCATTGCTTCGCCATATTTTGGACAACGTCCCGAACGCGGAGATTGACTTGGCGATGCTGGTAGCTATATCCAGTTTAGTTCCATAATCGGTCGAGACAATACTCCCAAGATACTGGAAATCCTCTACTCTCTACCCCGGCTGTCCTGCTATGCATATTCGAGCCGGTGAGTTTGTTTTGCCGTATTAATTTTCAGTCCGACGAAGCCTGCCTCCCTCTTCCTTTCCACTTCTGCTGTCATTTGGTGGTGGTCTATAATTAAGTGCGAGCGTAACCATACATCGTTAGCGTAGTCAGGATGTTCGGATGTAATAATCCATCGAATTAATCCGTTTCCCGCCGACAAAACTGCACGAATCACATCGCTAATCACCAATAGGAAAAGTATTGGTGAAAGAATATAATCTTGTCTTACCCCACTTTGGATCTCAAATTCCTCAGACAACCTTCCTCTGTGCAGAACGTGGCATTTAGACCCTCTATATGTAGCTCTTATAATAGCAATTCATTTATCGGGAATAACTCTCCGGCGTTAGGCACTCCAAATAAACTTCCTGTTGACACTATCAAACTCCTTATCAAAATCGAGGATCGTGCAGTGGCGATCGATATTCAACGTATTGTTCGATGCTAATCCGAGTGTTAATGTGGTCGACACAGGAGGATCCAGAGCGAAAACCTGCTTGTTTGGCATCGAGTGTGTCTTCGAGATGTTGTTTGATTCGCTGCAGGATGATTTCAGCTATCTAAGCTACAGCAGGCAGCACGCAGATACCCCTCCAGTTTCCGCACTCCATTAAATATCCTTTCTTGGGAAGTTTGACGATCATTCCCTTTTTCACTAGTCAGAAAAGGTGTCAGCTTCCCAAGCTCTCTCTATAAGTGGAAGCAATAGCTTATCCGATATTGTTGACGCTGCCATATTCGGGCATTTCTCACGTAGGGCACCTCAGTTTGATTTGGGGGCATATTGCGTCAGCACTTTGGTGATTCTGTAAACAGTCCTGCTATTGCTTCTACTTGCAGCTTCTGCTTCTGAAGCCAACCTATCATGTAGTTGAGCGTATCACGTCGCACGATATGCTAAACTTCTCTTATCTTTATGCGAATAAGGGACTTTACCTCGCTTCTCCCTGCTACTGGAGTAGCTGCAATGCGAGCTTTCAGCTCTTCATGTTCGTCAATGCGTCTCCAGGTATGCTCAGGAAACAACGCCCTATGTCTTCACTGCGTTAGACAAGTCTTTTAGCACTAGATGTAAAATAATTTGTTACAGCAGACCAATGGTCTTGGATGGTTGTGCGCATTGAGCTGCTGATTGCTGCCATAGCTTGGGAAGATACTCTCTTAATTGTTGGCGCACTGATCACTATGTCAATCTATGCTGAACCTGGGCATTCTTATATTGTCGTGGGATCTTCGAACTACAGCAATGCATAGTTGGAGAGTAGCTATCATAAGATAGTGATCTCGTACCATCCCCACATCTGCCCCTCGTCTGTTTCGAACTTCCAGGAGACTACTTCTAAAGCGGTGGCTGATTGAAAAATGGTCAATTTGATTGAAGGTTGCTTGCCTGTCGTTGGAAACCCAGCTGACTTTGTGGCAGCTCAAAGATTGTACCACCTATCACAAGGCGGTTGGCATTGCAGAAATTCACAAACCTTTCGCCCTTGTCATTGCGGTTGCCTAGTCCATGTTTCCCGATTACATGTTGGAGCCCTTAGTTGTCGTTGCCTACCTTGGCATTAGCATCCCATATCAAAATGATAATATCTTCGTTTGGTGTTGTGTTCAAGACGGCGCTTAAAAGACAACCCACACTTGCAATATTAGCCTACATGCATAGAAATTTATACGTATGGTTGCGCAAGGACTACCACTAAGAGGTAAAGCAAGCACTTCCATCCGATGTTGATGGTTGCGCTACTTACTAAATTTTGAGTAATCAGTAGCTTTCCGATCAATCGCAATGCAGATACACAAATTGTAAGATGAACTTCAGAAGTCTGCAATCTGCAATCTGCAGAAGTAATTTTTCCATATTCTCAGCAGCGATGGTTCCGAAACGAAAAAAGTACATCGCGATAATAACTAACTACTTATTATAGCGAGACCGTGGTTTGTCTTTTTATAACTAATTCCTGTTTATTAGAAAACAAAGTAAATATGTATGTACATAGCTTTTCAAAGACTTGTCATGAAAGGATTATGATCGTTTCTAGATTCCTTTAATTAGTATCGCATTAAAATCTCTACCGACTATTCTAGGGTTGTTCCCTGGCATAGGTAGTACCATGCAAATTGTGGACCATAGTTCATAGGCTATCAACCTGCCGAATAAACTGTGTATAATACTCGGACTACTAAGCATGAGGTTCAAGGTAAGAAAACCCCTAAAAGGTTCTTTTTCACGGTCCTTCCTCTCGCAACCGTCTGCCAAGAGCATTACTGTCATCAGAAGGGTTATCAAAAAGATTGTCCTTCGGGACTCGGGATGTATGGAATAGTTTTTTCAAGACACATTAAGTTCAGGCTATGGTCCAAATAAATCTGGGAATATAGAGGTGAATTAAACAAATGATTACTCGCGTAATCAACTCTACAAGATGGGAATGGAAGAGTGAGAGTCAACTATTGCCACTCATACGGCTCCTAGTAGTACGAGAATTTACTATTTTAAAAATGGCTAGATGATGTTGGCATCTTGGTATCTAGCAAATTCGTTCCCGCAATTAGCGAACGACTTAATTATACACTGCTATTAGTGACTAACTAGGACAAGGGAAAAAGTCTAGAAGTGAACTCAGCGAAAACCGAATAATGTGCAAGAGCATTCGGGAAAACATGTGGATATGAACCAAAAGTTTTATACTGGGTATACACTGCCATTTAAACATACTTTTCATAAAGATATTGTATATCATGGATTTCCAGAAATCACAATATTGAATAGGTAAGGCATGTTCACTTAATCGATTGTCTTATTCACCAGAGAAGAAAGCATCCAAGTATAGCTAATTTTGTATTGCACAGCGTAAGTTGAAGAGAAGAGATGGAAAAGAAATAGTTTTCATGTACTGGTTAGAAACTCAGGCAATATCATAGCATTAGGTTTAAGTACATGATTACTGCATGGGTGTTGTGCAAACTAGTCGGAACAATTTTTTCCAGAATTTTTGTATTCGGTTCTGATCTCTGGTATTTTGTTTCAAATTCGTGTTGACCTAGGTTAGGTTAGGTGAGTGGGCTGGGGTAGGAAGTGAAATCCTCTATGCCATACTCAGGTCAGTACAGACCCATTGTGATACCCATGGGGGGAAAGAAGAAAGAAAAAAAATCCATTCCTCGTGAAGAGAAAATAAACGTCTCTGTACGTAGCTTAGTAGAAAGCATATAGTTTTTACTATGCCCGAGATACAATCCATCCAGAGGATTTGTTGAAGTTTGCGATGTCGTTGAACGGTATGTTTTATTTAAAATTCTTCTAAATCCTTAAAGAAGTATTGTCCAAGATATCTATATCTATTTAAGGTGGTAGAGGAAGTGGGCTGTGCCCTCGTGAACCTCCTCGTCGCCGCAGCCCCTACGAAGGTCCTCGTTCATCACACGTAACTTTTTCATGTGATATCGCATAGTGTTGTGCCCCGTACTAACTCCTATGAGAGTAGAGAGTGGTTTTTTGTCCCTCCGCATGAGTTTATTACAATCACAAAAAATTGCCGGACTATTCGCTGAACGCGTATCCCGAAATCCCTCAATCATCCCTATGACGCCAGCATCAAGTGCCGAAGATCAGTGGCAACGCTGCCAACATGCCATCAGAAACGCCGCAAATGATGTGCTGGGTCTCGCTCGCCCACCACCGCGAAACTCCTGGTTTGACGAAGAATGCCGGCGATTGCATGGAGCAAAACAAGAGGCATACAAAGCGGCGCTGCAAAGGAAGACGAGAGCTGCTCGTGAGCCCTACGAGCAAAAGAGATGGGAAGAACATCGGCTTCTCTAAAAGAAGAAGAAAGAGCATGAGAAGGGCGCGTTTGAGAATATCGAGAGTTTATACTCCAGGAACAATGTACGGAAGTTTTACCGAAAGGTAAAAAGAACGTGTCAGAGAAGCAAAATCCCATACAGAAATCTGTAGAGATGAAAATGGAAACCTCGTAGTAAAATCACAGTCGGTGCTGAGAATATTAAAAACTACTTCTGCAGACTGTATAACGGCGACGAAGACCAACATCCCGCTGTCAGGCAGAATAAACCATTCAACATAGACACATGATAGTCAAAATTTCCGTCCACCTGACCAAAACGAAGTGAGGATGGCAATATCCAAGCTAAAATCCAACAAAACTGCTGGACCTGACGGCTTACCGCCCGAACTTTTCAAGGCAGCTGGGGATGAATTGGTAGAGTGCATACACCAACTAACACTAATATCTGGTCAGACAAGTGTATGCCTGATCAGTGGAACCTCAGCATCGTTTGCCCGATCCACAAGGAAGGACACCCACTCAACTGCGCCAATCATAGAGGCATCAGTCTTCTCAACATCGCTTACAAGATCTTTTATGCGATATTGTGTGAACTCCTGAAACCTTTTATCAACAGCCTGATTGGACCCTATCAGTGCGGTTACAGGCAAGGAAAGTCCACCATCGATCAAATCTTCACACTTCGGCAGATGCTGGAGAAAACCCAAAAATTCCAATTCGATACTCACCACCTCTTCATCGATTTCAAGGCCGCCTATGACAGCATCTATAGAGAAGAGCTTTATAGAGCCATGTCTAGTTTTGACATCCCTGCCAAACTAGTCCGTCTGTGCAGGCTGACGATAGAGAACGCTCGCTGCTCCATTAAGGTCGGTAATAACCTCACCGAGACCTTTGATGTCAAAAAAGGTTTTAGACAAGGTGACGCGCTGTCATGTGACTTCTTTAATATTGTACTTGAACGGATTGTGCGGGACTCACAAGCCAACACCGGAGGCATAATCTATTAGAAGTCTGTACAACTGCTTGCATACGCCGACGATGTTGACATTATTGGAAGAACTGAGCGGGCTGTCACCAGTGCGTTTGCAAGCATTGAAGCGGAAGCGGCCAAAATGGGTTTAGCGTTAAGCGAGGGCAAAACCAAATATATGCTGTCAACAAGAAGGTACAGCCAACACCGACGAATTGGATAGAACGTCACCGTGGGCAGCTATAACTTCGAGGTAGTATGGGACTTTGTCTACCTTGGCTCTGCTTTTAATTCTACAAGCAAGATCAGCGCAGAAATCAAGCGAAGAATAACTCTTCCCAATCCCAGTTTTTTTGGGCTTATACGGCAATTCAACAGTAAGGCCCTATCTTGAACAACTAAGCAGACTCTGTATAAGACTCTGGTTATCCCAGTCCTGCCTTACGGCGCTGAAACATGGACTTTATTAAAAGAGGATGAAGATATACTTGGTCGCTTCGAGAGAAAAATTCTTCGTAAGATTTTCGGTCCCGTTTGCGTTGACGGATTTTGGAGGAGAAGATTGAATCACGAACCATACAAGTTGCACAGCGATATCGACCTAGTCAGAAAACTTCGTATTGGACGTCTGAGATGTAGAGTAGTAGAGGGAATCATCGCCGTAGGTGGCGCGCACAAGTTCAAGGGGACCTCGACCACCTGGAGTGCGCAACTGGAGGCAATGAGCTAAAGACCGAGCTAATTGGAGAGGCTTGTTGGTTGAGACCCAGGTTCACCCCGAACTGTAGGGCCACCTAAGTAAGTAAGTATGAGCTTATTAGATTTTGCACTGTCAAATGTAGTCCATATCTTCCTCGTGATGATACAATTATCTAGAGAGGACCATCTGTTGTTTGCCTCCGTTAGGCTTTGTTCCCTGCCTCAAGTTTGAGTGTGCAAGGAGGGATGTACGCTGAGGGTTCGGATTGGTCCGAGTTTATTTCTGAACCGCCTCTAGCCAGTTGGTGGAGTTTCTCTTTCCCTGGATTGCCTTCACGTCCAGAGACCCAGCACAGCAGAGCTCTACCTTGTGCTGTGCTTCAAGAACCTTGAGCTCTTCTCTGCAACACTTCACAAGCTTCGATTTTAATTCTGTAGCAGATATTGCTTTTATCGCTGCATGGCTGTCGATGAAAAAGGTGATATCCTCAAGTGCTATTGCCCTCATCGCAGTCTCATGGGCCGCTATTTTCACTGCTAGGACCTCCGCCTGAAAAACGCTGCTGTAGTTCGGAAGTCTGACCGACAAGGGGATACCAAGCATTTCAGAGAAGATGCCTGCACCGACACCCTTTTTCATTTTGGATCCATCGGTGTACACGGCTATAGTTCTCTGGTTGAGCGTTCTGCCGGTTTTCACTTCTTCTCAGCTCGGGTAGGTACTTGTAAATGGTCTTGTGAAGTCTAGATGTGGCGTTGTGTTGTCGGTACTAGATACATTGCCTAGATATCTCTGTGTAGAGTCATAGTATGACCCATTGCATTTGGTCTCCAGCTATCTGTTTGGTTTAACCTTACGGCACTAATAGCCGCCGATGCTTAATAAAGATGTCTAGCGGAAGCAGGTTGAGGATGGCTTCGAGTCCTGCTGTAGGTGTCGTGTGTTGACCTACCACAGTTGGTGTATGATTAAAATGTCTGGGGGTCTAGGGCCTAGCCTCTCGCAGCCACTTTTATTGTGTGCGTTATATACCATATATATATTTATTTTTTTTCCCCCACGAATGGAAGGCAATTATAGTATTGTGAGGTATCCGACAATTTTCGTTTTGCTTTTTGAGAAGCTTTTTTATGAAAACAATACCCTCGGATATTTGTCAGACATTCCCGAGAGGTGGGACCGTGAAACGTTTGGTGTTTCCTAGGATTCGATAATTGACCTTCACGCGCAGTGGTTCGACGCACTAACCACTGTGCCACGGCGCCCATGTGGTGTATGATTACATCATTTATTGCTTCCACTAGAATACTTGAATATTATTATTAGTGTATGAGTTTATTACAAAGCAGTGAATAACCGAAGAAAAATAGAATAGCATATAAAAAATATATATATATATATAGCATATAAATAATACAAGTAATACAAGTAACAATGACATCCATTCACAAGACTTAAAGGCTTAGGTCTAGATTATCGAGCCAGTCAATTGCTTCGGCGGTGGCGTTGAAGATGTCTGTAAGATCCCTCGGGTAAGCTCGGATGGGGCATTCAGTTAAAACCAAGCATATCGTTTGTAGGGTTCTTCATCAGAGGTTGGTTGTAGAGAGGTAAATTACTACATACATTTTCCCAAGCTGTGGTGACTTCACAAATTTGAGGCTGGCAGGTGTTCGGCCTTCGTTAGTGGAGGATTTCTTGACCTTAGTCTGGTAGATTGGCTTGAAGGGACGACATCGTGAAGCGAGAGGCTGGCATTGGAGTAGATCATGTTGTGTTCACGAAACAAGGCTTTATTACGCCGTAACTTGGGAGGGCTATGTTGCTGAACGTAGGAAGGCAATCTGTGGGTGGTAACCTGACGGCGCTAGTTATCGTTCGTATTGTTGAATTTAGCTGACGGTCGACTTTTATAACAGGTGCGGAATATTCGGCAGACGAGTAGACTATGCCAAGCGCAGCTACTCGGGAAGTGGTTGCAGATGCACCTCATGATGAATCAGCAAGCGTTTGGACAGCATGTTGTTAATAAGTACTGAAACTCTAGAACATTTGATGTCCTTGAGCAATTTGTATAGCAGGGCATCCCTCCACATCGTGTAGATCCAAGATGATCTGTCCAAATAGGTTCTACATAATAGCTTTGACAGTATGCACGAAATATACATGAATCTGGACAGCACTGTTAGCATTGACTGACCAGTAACAAGCACCACTCGCTTGACATCTTTAGTTGACCATGTAGCAACTTATACCTTTAGATTGTGATGGCAATAATCAAGGCAATTCGAGAAATTTAACGTTTAAGGCGTACAACAAGATGTACAAACAAGATAGGACTACAGGCAGCTGTAATATCATAAGTTCGTCGGATTTTTACTCAATTTATTGTCTGCTCTTGAAAGATGGAATTGGATGGTCACTGTATCGTACGAACTTTAAAATATCTCTTAGAAACGTAAACTAAACACCCTGCACGACTGAGTCAAAACACGTTTCTTAACTCACTCACAGGTAAATCATTTCGAGTGAAACCACTTTCTAAGCCACGAAAGTATCTCAACCAAGTATCTCTTGAAGTGAAGGTCTACTCTACCGTACGGCGCTGACCACCTCTCAGTTGCTTTTAAGATCTCAACTTCTACTGACTCACTCGTTCGAAACGAGGTCTCAACAACAGAAAATGTGAAAGTAAACCTGAATAACACAAAGAAATAAGTGAAAAACCAATTCCATTGCAAGGCAAGGCATACAACAACGGTCTGAACCAGTAAACAGACACGACGAAGAAAAGTGAAATTAAAAATTCAAACACCGTACACGCCAACGTATCATGTTGCTTAATGTTCTGAATTTTGTTTTGGCCACTGCGATCGTTTCTTACCAAACAGGTAAGTTCTTATAGAACCACCAATGACTCAGACTATATTTACTTCTTCGCTATTGTATCTCGCACAACAGTTGCTGGTGTTAATTTGATTGCGTATATCTCGCAACATGGCCTACATGGAGAGCTTACCTTCCGGCAGGTAACAGCTACTGCCGTTGAAATTAAAGCCAAGCTTGAGACTACTTTGCAATTTCCCGACCAAGTCTGGAGTTGGGGTATACACGAGTTTCCTGTCGAGTATACCGAAACGGATGCAAATGCACGATGTGATTTGGGCAAGCTAGGCAAAGAGTTGATCAGTTTCGATGACGACTTGGGTTTTTTGACATTGCCCGGCAATGAGACGGCGTCTTGGACCAAAGATATGCAGTTGACAGGTTTGTTTACTCCTAAGTCAAGACTGGAATAAGATTTTATTTATTTAAAGGTGAAAACGGAATCTGGGGTAAGTCTCTAGTGTTGACAGATGCGAATACCAATACTCGAGTGTGCGGCAGTATTACTACGGTTGATGGAACAGTGGAGCACATGGCTGAAGCAAGATTTAGAACTCCGATATCGGGCTCAGTGTACTTTCGCTGGTTGGCCTCTGCTGACACAGGAGGCAGTGATACTTTGATTTACTCCGACTTGTATCACATTCAATCGCAACCGATACCGAATAATGATGATCCCGCCACGAAGCACTACTGGAAGATCTATGTCACTGATATTTTGGAGAATGATCATCATAGAACCGAAGAGAACTGCAACTTCCTGCAGTTGGTTTTCGATCCACAAGGCTATGGAGAGGGCAAGGGTATTGGAGACCTCGATACGAGACTGGGTAAAATCAAGGTCGCCAAGAACGCCTTGAAACAAAACCAACGGGCCATCTTCAAAGACGATAAGTTGGTTCTGTTACCATCTGACTTAGCCATTCCCCATAGGACACTGTATCTAGTGCTATTTGACCATTTGCACTCGAATAACTTCTTGGCCTGCACGAAGATTCGACATGTCAAACCGCTGTTGTACAAGTAAGTACTAAGTGCCTATCAAGTACGAGTATCTATGCATGATATCCTTTCCTTTAGAACCTTTTTCAACTCCGGTGGTATCAAGGGCGAAATTTCATTCAGCGCACGATCCAAATTCGATCCGACTTTTCTGAACTTCACTCTGGCCTCAGCGGGGCGGAACACTGAACATGTCAGCAAGAAATTCGCTGAAGACGTGTCAGGCTTTCGTATCCACAGTCTGCCTCCAGCACCCATTAAGCGAGGCGAACCTGATTACTGTCTAACTACTGACGAGATATTCAATCCTCATGAGTTAGATCTAAAGTCAGTTCCTCCACCAGGCTTTGGAACACAGGAACAGTACGCCATTGGTGATCTTAGTGGAAAGCTTCAGAGTCGAAACAAGGACTACTACCATAACTATCTGCTACCAGGAGCCAGTTCGGAATTGAGTGGAATTTACTGGGATACCTTCCTCCCGCTTCAGGGAATAAATAGCATTGTTCACCGTGGTATGGTCATCTACACCTTCGATAGAGCAGATCTGGACAATATCAAAGAAAACCCCTGGGGCTGCTCCACGATAACTCAGTATCAAAAGAATGGCGTCTATCAGAAGCAGATATCTACTGCTCAGGTTCTTTTTCGATATCCGATCGTGGGTAGGGTCATCTTTCGTCAACCAGCTGAGGAGCCATGGCAGGATACTACAGTAATCTTTGAGTACCTGATCCATGCCGATGGCTCGACACAGAATAATACATTTGGCCATCGTTGGGCTATACACAGTAGCGCGCCAGGAAAGGACTTTTACGATTGGCAGAATCGGTGCATCAGTGCGGGGGATGTTTTCAACCCTTATAAGGTTGACTGGGGACAGAGGCCGGTCGATGATTATTGCAAGCCTCATCTGATGCCGATGTGTAGGGTGGGCGCTATGGACGTTCGGCTAGGGAATCTTGCGATTGCGGGAAGGAAGTCACAAGCCACCAAGATCAGTAGGAAAATATTTACAGACTCCAACTTGCCGCTGTCGGGACAACATAATATATTGGGAAAGTCCTTGGTAGTCTATGACGATAATGGACCAAAGGCTAGAGGAGAGCGTTTAGCTTGTTCAGTGTAAGCTTTACGGACAAATTCTTTACCTTCGATTAATTTTATTTCTCTTTGCAGTATCATTGGTCATTTTAGGCGAAAGGCGGTGGCGAAAGAGTGGTATCCCAACGGATCAGAGTTGACAGTCAAAGGAAAGCTTGAAATTGTCCAACAATCCGAGTATGACATGAGCAATGTTGAAGTTGAATTGAAAGGCTTGGTGGCAAACAGTGGATATCACATTCATATAGTAAGTCTTGATGTGCCCTTACCTGACATCTCTCTGATAGTTTTCCTGCAGACCCCTGTAGAGGCTAATTTAGCTTTCCCCTGTGAAGCCACATCCTTGTACGATCACTGGAATCCATTTGGCATAAATCCAAAGCTCTCCCCGCCTCCCAAGCTCGGATCCACCGACCAATACGAGATGGGTGACTTGAGTGGAAAGTTTGGAACTCTAGAAGGCCTAACACAATTCGAAGATTCCTACAATGATACAAATCTACCACTCTTTGGATTCAACAGCGTCCTAGGAAGATCGGTTGTGATTCATAAGAAACACAAAAATGCAAGATGGGCTTGTAGTACCCTAGAGCGCGGCTATAGCCCTCAAGAAGCCAGAGAGCTTCGTGCAATCGCCTCATTTCATCACCCGACTGGGTATGCATTTGGCTATGTAAAGATGACACAGTTGGTCCATTCGGATGGTAGTCAGTCGGATACGGTGGTTGAAGTTAAATTGAGGCATCCAGGGAAGAACGACCGAAATGTGGTATGTTGAAAGTTTTTAAAGATACATCTCCATCTGAAGATCATTTACTTTTCAGACCCATAATCACAAATGGCAAATATTTGTAAATCCCGTGGGTGTAGATGCTGCAGTCAAGCCGACAGCTACCCGCTGTGTAGCTGGTGGTTATGTATGGAATCCTTTTTACACTCAACTAGCTGATCCTTTAAATGTTAGTAGAATTCTTGGATTGTGAAGGTGTACTTATAGGTTTTTTTTTCACAGACTGAGCTATATGAGCAAGAGTGTGGACCAGATAATCCTCTGAGATGTTATGTGGGAGATGTTTCTGCCAGATTGGGATTGATAAGTAGGTGGACTTAAAATTTGAATCTATTGATCTATTTTATAACGTTCCAGGTCTTGGTGATAAACGTGTGGTATTTACGGATCCAAACTTCCCTTTGGAACAACCAGTTGGAGCTATTGGAAGGTCAATTGTGATTTTCAGTCCAGAAAAATCTAATGAGAGATATGCATGCGCTAATATTGAACCAGATCACAATATTGTGAAATATGTGAACCTGCAGAAGCCTCCGAGATTTGTTGTGTAAGTACTACTAGTAGACCTCCAAAAAAAAAATTGCTGGTTTGCCTCCACTCGTTGGCACGTGATCCCAAAAAGGAACTTAGCTTGTCGGAAGTCGGGCTAAGTTTGTCAATACTCTCCCCGGGTAAATTGGGCTCCTTGCACTGGTTGCCGTCCTCGTCAAACTTGTGTACGTCCAGCACAGTCAGCTTTATTGCAGGTCTCATAAAGATGCCTGTTGCTGTTTGTACAACTGCACTGCGCACGCCTCCTTCCGCAGCATATATACATATATACATTAGATCCTTTAAGCCCTCGGGGGCATAAGCGTCAACGACGCCTGCGCGCTATCTTGTTCAGAGTTCTGCAACGCGTTTGAGCTGCCTCTAACTCATTCCTAAAGAGCTCGATTCCTCATCAACTTATCTGCGGCACGTTTGCCTAGGGCGTCCCGCTATTCTGCCTGCCAGGGTGAGCGGATTCCACTGCATGGCATATTTCGCGCCCTAGGTTGTGTCCAATCCACTTCCAGTTTCTCATTCGTATAGTAATACTTTTAGGTTCTTGGCGCGTTCTCAGATAAAGTTGTTCGTTAGAGATGCGGTTCAGCCGAAAATCCTTAAGATGATTCTTAAACATTTATTTACGAAAACTTGTCTTGCTTGTGTGTGTTAATGGTGCCCACCTTCCAAGTACTGCACCCATAAAGCAGCACTGATTCTACGTTAGTGCGGAACAGCCGCAGCTTAGTTCTTAAGCTGATAACATTGTTTCTCCAGATTTTGGATAGCATTCCGGACGCAGCTTTAGCCTTCCCGATTCTGTTGTACACATCCAGTTCGGTGCCACCGCGATTCGCCGAGACCACACTTTCTAAATATAGAACGTTATTAACTTTCTCGTTTTCCTGTCCGGCAATATTAAGTTCAACGCGGGTATTATAAGCACTCAGGGCTTTTGTTTTGGCTGTGTTTATTTTTAGCCCCACTTTGTTTGCTTCAGCTTCTAGATTTTGGGCCATCAAATGAAGATCCATTATCCGATGTGAAAGTAGACAAACATCGTCAGCGTAATCTAGGTGTTTAAGGTAAGAGGTCATCGTCCAACGAATTTCATAATTAGCTTCCGTCGATGATGCACGGAGTACATCGCTGATAACCAGCAAGAACAATAGTGGGGACAGTATGCAGCCTTGATGTACTCCACTTTGGACTTCAAAATCCTCCGACACCTTACCATTATGTAAGACGTGACACTTACCACCCTCGTATGTAGCCTTGATGACAGCTATAAGTTTTTCTGCGCTGCCTCTCCTGCGCAAGGCCAACCAGATAGCATCTTGATTCAAGCTGTCGAAAGTCTTCTCGAAGGCGATAAGCAGCAAATGTAGCGGAGACCTGTACTCAACGCATTGTGTGATTATGATCCGTAAGGTATTTATGTGATCGATGCAGGAGGATCCAGCACGAAAGCCTGCCTGTTCGACATCGAGAGTTGAATCTAAATGCTCTTTGATTCGTTCTAGAATTATCCAAGCTTTTATTTTGGCTACAGCTGGAAGAACGCAAATACCTCTCCAGTTTCCACATTCCGTCAAGTTTCCCTTTTTAGGAAGTTTAATGATCATCCCCCTTTTTCACTCCTAAAGAAATTGTTCACTATCCCAAGCTCTCCGAATTAGAGGGTGCAGCAAATCTGCTGATTTGAAATAGCTCGGCAGGGGTGCCATCAATACCCACCGGCTTGTTCTTCTTGAGGGAGTTGATTGCTGTTATTATCTCGGTTTTACTGGGAGGTGCTGTGCGAATTCGGGAATTTGTTGCTTCGAACTGCTCATTCGAATTCAAGATCATACCGCCATCGTCTAAGTGATTTAGCACTGTAGCAAAATGTTCTCTCCATTTAGTGAGCTGATCCTCATCCGAAATCAGAAGGTTACCGTCTAGTCTCTTCACTGGATGCTGTTTGGAGTTTCAACCACCGATGAGCTCCTTAGTGATGCTATAAACAGTCCTACTGTCGCACCTGCTCGCTGCTTCTTCACCCCTTGAAGCCAAGGAGTTGATGTGGTGACGTTTGTCATGTCTCACACTACGCTGCACTTCTTTCTTTTTCACACGGTATTGGTCCTCTAGCTCGGTTCACTCTACTGCTGAGGCTGCTGCAATCCGAACCTTGATTGCTGTTCGCTCATCGATCTGTCTCCAGGTATCTGCAGATAGACATGTGCGATGGTTTTTCTGCCTTTTACAGCCTTAGGTGCGTGCCCCAGCCGTGAAAGCATTTTTCACAGCATTCCAGTGGTCATCCATGTTCTCCTGCATTGTGCATGGATGATTGTGCACCAAAGGTCACCTTTATTACTTACTGACTTAGGTGGCGCTACAGTTCGGGGTGAACCTGGCCCTCAACCTACAACCCCCTTCATTTAGCTCGGTCCTTAGCTCATTGCCTCCAGTTGCGCACTATGAGTTGTTTGAGGTCCCCTTGAACTTGTGCGTGCCAACTACGGTGAGGAGGCCCTCTACCGCGTCGTCCCTTCAGACTAGATTCGAAGACTCTGCAGGCCGAAGCGTTGGTGTCCATCTTCTCTAAATGTCTTATGCATTGGAAACGCCCAATACGCAGTTTTTTTTGACTAGGTCGATGTCGCTGTATAGCTCGTATAGTTCGTCGTTATTGAATCTTCTCCTTCAAATCCAGTCAACGCAATCGTAACCGAATATCTTGCGAAGAACTTTTCTCTCAAAGCGACCAAGTATATCCTCATCCGCGTTCAATAAAGTCCAAGTTTCAGCGCCGTAAGCAGGACTAAGATGATCACGGTCTTATACAGAGTACTTTTGAATTGCCTTATAAGTTGATTTTTTTCAAAATGTTGCGTTATTAACTGCCACTGATATTTTTATTTTTCAATGCTCTTATCAATTCTTAATTAAATACCGAAAACCTGATGTAAAAAGCTTTCTGAGTTCTTTAGATATTAAAAAAAATGTAAAGGTACTTTTTCCCCAGAAATCCCCTTTTTGGGTTTTTCCATGATTGGACTTTATTGAATGAGCAGATTATCTCTTTTTCAATGAAAACGAAATAAATACTGTTTACTGAATTTTTTTTAATATCTCAAAAACTAAGAAAGATTTTTGCATCGGGTTTTCGTTATTTAATTAAGAATTGATGAGAAATTGAAAAATAAAAATATCAGTGGCAGTTAATAACGCAAAAGTTTGAAAAAAATCAACTTGAAAAAAAAAAAATAATTCAAAATATTTTTCAAAAATTTTGAATTTGAAATTTAATTTTTCAAAAACTATTCACTGAAACAACTTGATTTAAAAAGCGAAAAAAGGAATGGAATATAAGCTTTCAAAAAAGCTGTAGCACTTTATTGTACGTGTTTCCGTTAATTTGTAATAATTTTTTTTTTCATTTAAAGTCAATTTTTGACAAAATTGCCCCTCCCGCCTAAACGGAGGAAGATAGACCTCCCCTCCCACACGATTTTTTTCTTGTCTTGACCCAACCTATCCGCCCTGGGCTTTTGTCGCATCTTATGCAAATCATCCTGTATAATAATGTAATATAATTTATAGTTGGAATATTTAAAAAAAATATATCCATACGTCTTGGTACCTTAGCCATCATATCTATAACCTCTTTGTATTTCTCGTCAATATCTCTATATATGTTAAGCAACATCAAGCCATTTAACCGCTCCTCACTAGTCTTGTTACGCAGATAAGTTTTCAATCTGCGAAGACATGAACAAGGCCGTTCACTTGATGCCACAAATATGGGAAGTGTTGCACCGATCTGCATAAAGCGATGTTGATTAATGTTTGGTACAACATTGAATCGCAACAATTGAGAGCGTCTATAAAATTTGTTGGCCGTTTAACAATCGGAATATTTAAGCAATGTCCGCAACCATAGTTAGTTTAACATTCAAACAGATATCAAGAAAATGAAAGAAAGAAATTTTTACCTGCGTCATTTCGCCTACAAAATCATCAGTACATCTTTTGATATCATTTGGTCATTCTTTTGAAAATACGTTGATAGTGCTACGTATTTCTTCTGTTTCCAGCATAGAACACTTTTCCGGTAGAATGTTTTGAATTTTAGAAAGGAGTTCTCGATGGTCAAGAAATCTAGTCCTTAGTTGCATCCATAGATGGTCTAAAAAAGGAACAAAGACGGACCAACGGAAATATTCTTCAGGACCTTCTTCATAGTTGTCACGGTTCTTTTGTTTTACAACTTGCCGCGGGACTACGAATTGAATATCCATTTTGTCTGTCATTTCTTTAGCTTCAGCAAATATGTGACTGAATCTAACTTCGGAGTTTTGACGCATTTCATTTACTTCCTCATGCAAATGATTTGCATCCATACAGCAGTTGAGATGACATTCTTTTTTTGTAAAAATTCACTTACATTTTTCATTAGGCTGAAAATTGGCTTAATCACTGTTAAGGATATTATTAATTGGGAAGTTTGTATAGCAGCAAGTAGGACATGAGGTTTGACTCCTTCGGTTTTCATATTTTGTCCATCCAGATACTCTAATGAGCAACAGATGTATTCATAGACACCATAGAACAAATTGAGTGGGGGGGGGGTACTTAGTTTTGCCCTCGTTTATCGCTAAACCTATTTTGGCCGCTTCCGCCTCAATGCTTGCAAACGCACCGGTGACAGCCCGCTCAGTTCTTCCAATAATGTCTACATCGTCGGCCTATGCAAGCTGTTGTACGGACTTTTGATAGGTTGTACCTCTGGTATTGGCTTGTGAGTTCCGCACAATCCGTTCAAGTACAATATTAAAGAAGTCACATGAGAGCGCGTCACCTTGTCTAAAACCATTTTAGACATCAAAAGTCTCGGTGAGGTCATTATAGACCTTGAGCAGCGAGCGTTCTCCATCGTCATCCTGCACAGACGGACAAGTTTGGCAGGGATGTCAAAACTAGACATGGCTCTATAAAGCTCTTCTCTATACATGCTATCATAGGCGGCCTTGAAATCGATAAAGAGATGGTGAGTATCGATTTGGACTTCTTGAGTTTTCTCCAGCATCTGTCGAAGTGTGAAGATTTGATCGATGGTGGACTTTCCTGGCCTGACGCCGCACTGATAGGGTCCAATCAGACTGTTGATAAAAGGTTTCAGGCGTTCACACAATATCGCAGAAATGATCTTGAATGCGATGTTTAGGAGACTAATGCCTCTATAATTGGCGCAGTTGAGGAGGTCTCCTTTCTTATGGATCGGGCAACCGACGACGAGATTCCATTCATCAAATCTGACCAAATCTTTAAGATGAGTTGGTGTATGCTCTCTACCAATTCATCACCAGATGCCCTGAAAAGTTCGGTCGGCAAGCCGTCAGGTCCAGCAGTCTTGCTCGATTTTTTGCTATCCTCACTTCGTTTTGGTCAGGTGGACGGAAATTTTGACTATCATCGTCTATGTCGAATGGTTCATTCTGCCTGACAGCGGGATGTCGGTCTTCGTCGTCATTATACAGTCTGCAGATGTAGTTTTTCCATATTCTCAACACCGAATGTGTGTTTCCATTTTCATCTCTACATGTTTCTGACACGTTCCTTTCGCCTTTTGGTAAAACTTCCGTACGTTGTTCCTGGAGTATAAGCTCTCAGTATTCTCGATCGCGTGCTTCCCATGCTCTTTCTTCTTATTGCAAAGAAGCTGATGTTCTTTCCGTCTCTTTTGCTCGTGAGCAGCTCTCGCCTTCCTTCGCAGCTCTGCGTTATAGGTATGCCTCTTGTTTTGCTGCATGCACTCGCCGGCATTCTTCGTCAAACCTGGGGTTTCGAGGTGTTGGTTGGGCGAAACCCAGCATATCAGTTGCGGCGTTTCTGATGCCATGGTGGCAGTTTTGCCATTGGTCTTCGCCACTTGATGCTGGCGGCACAGGGGTGATTGGCAAATTTTGCTATACGCGTTCGGCGAAGACTCTGGCGGTTTCTTGCCATTGCAGATTTTCGATGTTAAATTTTCTCAATGTGATTCTTCTTTGTTGCTCAGTTTGGGATATTCGCATTCGTACCTTGGCTACAACAAGGTAATGATCCGAATCTATGTTGGCCGCAGGAAGGTTCGTTCTATCCAGAATACTGGATGCATGTCTTGCGTCGATCGCAATATGATTAATTCCGTTGATCGTTACATGATCAATGGCCCGTCATGTCTGCTTGTGAATATTAAGATGAAGAAACCATATCGTGTGGGCTATATTTACCGACTGCCCTACCAAAGACGTCCTCCTTTCCTATTTTGGCGTTAAAATTTCCCAATACGAAACGGCCGATCAATTATGGTTTATATATCTGACCTAGAGTGTAGGTGGACCCGTCGCTAGCCTGCAGGGACATGGGGTGTGTCCGGCAATGAAAGAAAAGTATGTACTACATTTCTATCATGTATACGATGCTGAATAGTGTCAACATTCTCATTATGTATACCTGTGTACCTCGTGTCGAATATCTAGCATCCGATTTTTTTTTTTTCCATACTGACGTTATTGAAAGCGCCTTCAACGTCTAAGAAGGTAGCTAGGGTATATTGCTTGAAGTGGATTGTCTTTTCTATCGTCCGCATAACTTCGTTGAGCGCCGTCTCTGTCGATCGGCCCTTAGTGTATGCATGTTGAGTTTTGGATAGAAGAGATTTATCTAGGGTATTTGGAATATCTGTATCTAAGATCCGTTCCAACGTCTTTAAAAGAAAAGAGGATAAGCTGATGGGTCTGAAATCCTTTGCGGATCCATGAACCCGCTTCCCAGCTTTCGGGATAAACGCAACAGGAACACGTCTCCAGCTCAGCGGAACGTAGTTTAGGAGAATACAGCTTCTGTAGATAAGTACTAGCCATAGGACCACCTGGTCTAATGCTTTTTGCAACATAATCGGGAGAATGTCGTTAAGGCCGGTCAATTTATAGGGAGAGAAACTGTTAATAGCCCAGGAGGTATTAACTGCTGTAATTGTTGTCTTAATATCATTCCAGGAAGAAGATTGCGCGACCTGAGAAACTAGTGGGAGGGCAATCTCATTTTTACCTTCTGGAAAGTGTATTTGCATTAAAAGTTGAACGGATTCGCTAGAGGAGTCCGTCCAAGCCCCCTCCGGCCGTTTAATCGCGGGGTATAACCAGTGGACTATTTTTGGTTAAAGAAGTGGGAGGGTTATGATCCCTTATTTTCGGATCATAGCCTCGCTGATAAAAGGAAGAAGAAGAAGAAGCCCATTTAGGGCCTATAGCCTTTTTGCAGGTGAAGATGGCGATATCTGCTTTCTTGGTTCGGTCTTGAATGTTCTGTTTCCAGTTATGTTTACTATCAAGGGTTAGCCCTAAGTATTTCGCTTTGTCCGTAAAGCTAAGTTCCGTGTTTCTAAGCTTAAGTGGGGCTATAATCGGGATTTTGTATTTTCTAGTAAATGATACTAGTTCAGTTTTGGACGAATTTACGTTAAGCTCAACGCTGGTCGTCCATTTTGCTATTATATTTAGCACTGAGTTCATTAGATCTCTTAGGGTTTGGGGAATCTTTCTGAAATAGCTATGGCGACATCGTCAGCATATGCTACAGCTTTTATTTTCTAATGAAGTGAGTAGTTTATTCACTACCAATATCTAAAGTAGCGGAGAGAGAATACTCTCCTAGGATGTGCCTCTGACCTCTTGGTTGAGTAGTACCCGAGCTCGGACAGAATTTGTCTGCTATTCAGCATTTGTTCTATACAGGTGCGTAGGCAGTAATCAACCTCCAGATCTACAAGTGCTCTTATGATGGATTCTGACTATCAATAAGGGTCTAAGTTTCTACAGGATTCTTCTTAAAATGGAAGTTAACTCTTTTATGCGACCCCTGTTCAATAATTGCTGAAATATATCTACATATAAGAAATCGATCGACAAATGCGTACCAACAATTCGAATTCGTAATCAAGTACGAGTACCTTGTAACAAAAACGCACTTAAGGAATTCGTAAAGAAGAAATACAAGAAATTTTCCTTTACAGAGCACAGTTTCTCGAGGACCTTCGCGAGGTGATGGGAATACCCGAATGGATGCTAGATGTCGATGCTCGGAAAACAAAGGAACTACATGGTGGCGCTTGTATTCAAATGATTATTCATTTCAAAGGACCAATAGCTCATCGCTTAGAACTGGTAAGCAATTTACAAAATTACTTCTACAACTACTTCTACTTATCCACTTTTGTTTCAGGACATGTCCCGCTTAATAGCTGCCGGTCGTCTTGACGCTCCAAGCTTATACATTCCAGGATATGTAAATCAGAAGAGAAAGGCTACTCTTTCATATCGTACATGCGGTGTGCGAGATCCAAATGAGAAAAAAAGTATTTCCTGACACCATTTCAAAAATCTACTTTCATTTAACGGAAAATTCAAATTTTCAGAAACAAAATCTTTCAGAGGAAGCAGCAGCACTAGCTCGAGACCAAAGACTTTTATATTGTTTTATATTGTTATATCTGTATCATTTATACTAAGAAATAATTTTGTACATTTTGTTTTGTAAATACATTCATGATTCAAAATAGAACAGCACTTGGTTTGTACTTTACGTAACAAAATTCAACGAAAGTGTATAGCAACAGGTAGTTCCTCCCACCACAAATGTCATCATCCCCATACTCATAACACAAAATTATAAACATAAACAGAAAAATCCTCCTCACAATGACAGAAATGTCATATCACTCGTATCCCACAACGCGCATGTCCTAGAAGTCGTAAAAATATCGATCTCCTCGCGACACTACCTATATAGTATCCAGTCTTTTGTCTCAAAACGACTAGTTCAGTGAAAATGGAGTGGACCAACTTCGTAGTGCTTTTGGGAATTTTGGGATTTTCCAGTGCCACCCTTAGTGGACCCTATCTTATGTGGGGTCATGAGAAACTTAAAAATATGAAATACCCAGCTCTAACCGAAGCTGATGAGCAAAGTTTGTCGACACTCTTCACCGACGCAAAAGCGGTGGTGGTCTTCATACGAAACAGTACTAATAATAATCGGTTGGATGGTGAAAATTATCCAAAATTCCGTCAATTGATTAACGAAAGTATTTGGACGTATCTGCCACAACATACCTTGGTGGTGGAACCCTTTAATTACAACACAAATGTCGAGGTTCGTAGCTACTTTTCTATGACTTGGATGACATTTGAATTTTTCCCTGCGATAGGTAATAAATTTGGTTGGACCAACATCGCAACAAGATACTGAAATAACAGCACTGTTCAAGGACTCGGTGACTATCTATGGAGAGGGTGAGGTATTGGGTATGCTGGCCTATCGAGAGGAGGAGGTCCATTATATGTACAAAAGAGAAGCAAATGAAGAGCCAACGACAACCTCAATTACACCAACGGATGAGCCAATGGAGACTGATTTCATTTATCGCGCTCCAGGTGAGATGAGTTATTTTTATACACCCACATGCCATATACTTGGTCACTGTCAGTAAATTATTATAAACATTTTGAAGAATTCTCTGTATATTGCTTGCATAATATCTTTTTTGTTTCCCCCTTCGAACATGTGTGGCCAGCTATATTTAGATACTCGTAAGTAGGGACATGAAAACATGAACTACCACAAGACCAGTGCGTGGGTACCGGCACTTCTTGTAGTGTAATTTCTTTTAATGGCTTTTAATCAAATGCAGTTGTTAAAATACTTTTTCAATGCACATTTATGATACTAGGTGTGTGGAATCATTACAGAGTAGGTGTCCCATTTGGTAATGATACTCACGCATACGATGCACAAAAGGAGGTCAGTTTAGGTTGTGATGCGCAGTGCCCACAGTCTATATGATTTTTGCTGCATTAGAAACTAATATTTGACACGCATGACTCAGGAAGTCTGAAAATATTTAATGATTACCAACCAGTGCTGCTGTTTCATAATTCTTGCAGGTAGCATCAAATAAAAAGTTATTGGAAATCCGAAACACTGAGCAACTACCACTACCATGTCTATGCGCCTATTACTGAAGATATCTCTCATATCTGTGCAGCTTTTTTCCCAACTGCCGTGCTTCCTCTTCCATGGTACGACTATCGTATTTTTCCAAGGTGTCGTACTCTTTTTCCGTCTTATAATAGCAGGGATCTATTGCATAGCCTGACTAGCTATAGAGTCATCCCACTTTCAGGGGGTGTGACCAATTCAATGCCAATTATATTTTTCTATAATCGCATCTACATATATACGGTATACCTGACCCATGATATGACCTGACTGAAGCTTTTAATTTGAGATACAGTTTGACTAGAATACGTATTTGCAATATGTTTGAAATTCCAGCTTTCTTGTGACAATGGTGGTCACAATCCACGCACTGCACCCATAGCAGTAAGCAATACTGACTCCATAGTCAAACGAAATAGTCAAAGCTTGATACTAAGCTGGTGGCCCTGCTTCTCCATACCTTAATAAAAAACCTATGGGAAGCAGTCTTAGCTTTTCGATTCTGGTGTATACTTCTTTCTGATTCTGTACCACCATCGACTGAAACAATACTTATAGGTATTGGCCAGAAGTCTTGATGTCTTTTAACCTGTTGTCCAGTAATGCTTACTTGTGACGTTGAGGGATTATTGATGCTAAACTTTAGTTTTGACGGTGTTGATTCTCACACCCACCATGCAGTAGTTAGCAAACACCATCGAACTAGTCAAAGTAGTACCTTAGTTAGTTAGATAGACTTTTTATTAGCTTCATATAATTTTCAAAAACAGTATATACATAGTCGTTTATGGTTTGGCTTAAGGCCGTCTACCAGATTGACAATATGGTTGCCATTTCGATTTAAAAATCGCCTTCCAAAATACGGGCTCTGTAGCGGATTGCAGCTGTAGCATAGTTGTATAAAACATCCCGACCATGACTTCCGTTCAGTACGTTGATCACCTCATCCAAGTCTAGCGAAATTACTCCGAAGTATCTCGCGCGAAATTCTCCTAAAATGGGACATCTTCCGATGAAATGGTATACATCCTCCCTCTCTTTAAGGTCACATAAAATTGGAAGATCGGGTCGATGTGGAATAAAATAAAGACTTGTTAGTTCACCTCTAAGTTTGAATATTCTGCTTATCATATGCAGAGAGTAGCGATTGAGGAAGTACGTTGACTCGCTTTCAATGAGGTTAAAATTCAGCCTATTGTAGATCAGCCTATGTTGCGATGAATGTGCTTCAGCTGCAAATCTCTCATACATGAAATTACCTGCATTTTTCAAAATATTTGTAAGCATAGATTTTATCATTGAAAGTTGCATATCAGATGCAATATTTAAGCTTGCGCCATAATATGCTGCCAACTCCTCCTACTTTTGAACCAAGTGCCCTCTTGTCGAAAGTATATGCTTCAGTATATGCTTCATCTCCACTACTTTTACAATATAATCTATACGCAGCTTTAGGGTATCTAAAAAGAGAGGAGGGACTCCAGTTTCTAGATGCAGCATATAGTTCAGTGTACATATTGGAAGTCGAAAGATTCGTTTCAAAAAGTATGTTAGAAATTTTTCAACTTCTTCAAAAAAGCAATAACCCCAAATTTGGGCTCAGTACAGCAGTATAGAGGCAGCAGTTGTACGAAATAATTTATTCTTCGCTGTGTGATCGATAAACTTATTGTCGACACAACTTCCCCAAACTGATGAAATAGCTTTTCTAGCTGCTGCTAGTTGACATTCCAAGTGTTTTTTCATATTGAGGTTGCATGTAATTAGCACACCTAAATATTTATACCCTTTCACTATGTCAACGTTTTCACCCCGATAAGACCACTTTCCTTGCGAGAGTATCTTCCACTGCCATTTCTAAAAATCATCATCTTTGATTTTGAAAAATTCACCGTCAAATTCCATTGCTTACAGTAGTTTTCAAGACGGTTCATAGTAAGCTGCATCCCTTCAACTGTCTCCGATAAAAACACTATATCGTCCGCAAACTTCAGCGCCGGCACCCGCACACCACCAAGCTCCATCCCTCCTCCTACTTCTCCTACCATATCGTTGATAAATAAGATGAAGAGTAACGTGCTTAAGATGCATCCTTGCTTAACTCCCATTTGTGTTCCAAATTCTTCCGATACATTCTCTCCATTCCATACGTACGCCACGTTGCTCTTATACATCGCTTTTAGCACATTTATCTCTTTACTTGATAAACCAATTTTTTACAGCTTATAGAAAAAAGCTTCACGCGCTATGGAGTCAAAAGCTGCGCGAAAGTCAACAAAAAAGAGATTTTTGCTACTTTGTTTAAAAAACTCTGCAATGTTGGTGAGAGTAAAAATGTGATCCAGTGTTGAGTAATGCTTTCTGAACCCCGCCTGGTATTCATTTAAAATCCTATTGTTTGCCATCCACTATTGTAAGTGCCGTGAGAAAATCTGTGGAACTGTTCTTGTAGAATTCGAAAGGGATCCGATCGTCACCTGGGGCTTTCCTCGTTTTAGAGCAATCAACTGTGCGTTTCACTTCCAAAAGAGTAAATGGTGAGTCTAAGAGCCCGTCTGCGAAAAAAGGGGCTGCATATTGCGGTAACGGAGTAAACTATGGAGCGTTGAGTACATTTTTAAAATACTCCCTCAGCTCAGAAGCTTGTAAAGTCGCGAAATCAAGTTAGTTCTTCCAGTTACAATTTGAACCGCCTTCCAAAAGTCTGCTGAACATGTTGAAGTATTAAGAACTGCAATGACTTTCTGGTTAAATTTTTTCCTTTTTTCTATACAAAGACGTTTGAAATATTTATTTGCTTCTGCATACAGTTCTTTGACACAGTCATTATTTTGCTTCCTTAGGCGCCTTAGCAATGCAAATGATCGTTTTCTCGCCTTTAGACACTCGATATCGAACCACTTCTGTTTACTGGCTACAATACGTCTTGCATTGACGTTAGACGGTACAGATCTTTTTATAATTTGCGTTAGGACGTCAATGTGTGGAGCAGAATTATGTTCCATCAGACTCAAAAGTTCCGTATTCAAATTACTTTGATAAGAGGCACGAAAACTGTTATTCCAAAGCAACTTCGGAAGGAGAGCCAGCTGCTTTGAGTTTGACGTATCCCCTGCCTTCCAAATAATGCACGAAATTTCCAATGGCATATGGTCGGAAAATGTTTGAACAGCTATTAAAAAATCGTTGACAATTGAGTTCCAATTACCGGACATAAAACAATAATCTATTATGGAGCACGATGTTCCACGGATGAAGGTAAATTCACCACCTGTGTCACCCCTGCAGCTGCCATTTAAGATCTTACAATCGTACGCATCAGCAATTTTCATAATCTTGGAGCCCTTTCCATCGCAAAATTCATCTTTGGAACTCCGAGTTGCGTTTATAATTGTTGACGCAGGTCCACTTGTAAAATTATTTTGCGATAATCCTATTCTCGCGTTGAAATCACCAGCAAGAAGAAGGTCCGTCGAACCTAAAATCTGCAGCATATCGGAGAGTTTATCGTAATCTCGCATCCAGTGACTGCAGTTCAAATAAACAGGTACTATGCAAAAAGTTCCACCATTGAGCCTTACATCGACAACACAGCTTCCTTCCACCATCTCAAAATGTATGTCCACCTCTTTAAGAGCTTTACGATAAAGTAGCGCCTCACTTATAACCACCAGAAACAGAAGTGTTGACGGTATACAGCCTTGCCACATACCACTTTGAATGCGAAATTCCTCTGGCAATATACAATGAGCACGTGGCATTTTACGCATTGATTTTCTAATTTTCCAGGATAACTCTTCCGCGCAGTGCATGCCATATGCACGCTCTATTCACGTTATAGAAATCCTTTTCAAAGTCAATAAAAAGTACTTCAGTAGAAGTAGTAGTAGAAACCTATACTCAACTCACTGTTCGATGGTAATCCACGTGTTCACCGAAGTGTGATCCGGATCGGAAACAAACTTGTCCACGATCGATTGAGGAGAGCAATTTGCTACTTACTTACTTAGATGGCGCTACGGTCCGGGGTGGACATGGGCCTCAACCAACAAACCTCTCCAGCCAGCACGATTACGAGCCAGCTGCCTCCAGTTGCGCACGCCAAGTTGGTTGAGGTCCCCCTCCACTTGTTTGCGCCACCTACCGCGAGGTCGTCCTATACTGCGTCGTCCATCCGGGGTGGATTCGAAAACTTTCTTAGCGGGAACGTTGGGCTCCATCCGCTCTAAATGACCCAGCCATCTTAGTCGCTGTATGTGAACTCTTCTGGTTAAGTCGATGTCCTTGTACAGGCCGTATAGCTCGGCATTGTACCTTCTCCTCCACTCACCGTCTATGCAGACGGGACCAAAGATCGCTCGAAGAACTTTTCTCTCGAAATAACCAAGGGCATCCTCATCTGGTTTTGTCAAAGCCCATGCCTCTGGGCCATACAGCAGGACTGGGATGATTAATGTCTTATAAAGAGTTACCTTAGTAGTTCGAGATAGGTCTTTGCTACTCAATTGCCGTTTTAGCCCATAGAAACAACGAATGGCAAGAGTAATTCTTCGTGTGATCTCCCTACTGATGTCATTTGCGGAGTTCCTCATAGAGCCTAGGTAGACAAAATTCTTTACTACCTCAAAATTATATCTGTCTATTGTGGCGTTCTGTCCAAGACGCCGATGTTGGGTGTCCTTTTTTGTAGACAGCATATATTTTGTTTTGCTTTCATTGACCGTTAGACCCATCTTTGCTGCCTCGATCTCAATACTCGTAAATGCCCATTGACGGCCCGCTGAATTCTTCCGATTATGTCAATGTCATCGGCATAAGCGAGTAGTTGTACAGACTTTTAAAATATTGTACCTCCGGTGTTGGCTTGTGAGTTTCGTACAATTCTCTCAAGTACTTTATTAAAGAGATCGCATGATAGTGCGTCACCTTGTCTAAGACCTTTCCTGACATCGAACGGTTCGGTGATGTTCTTACCGACTTTGATGGAGCGAGAGTTCTCCATTGTCATTACGCACAAACGGACGAGCTTGGCAGGGATGCCGAGACTAGACATGGCTCTGTATACCTCGTCTCTATACACACTATCATAGGCAACTTTGAAATCGATGAAGAGGTGGTGCGTATCGATTTTATATTCATGGGTTTTTTCCAAAATCTGCCGTAGTGTGATTATTTGGTCAATGGTGGACTTTCCGGGCCTGAAACCGCACTGATAAGGACCTATCAGGTTGTTGACGATCGGTTTTAGGCGTTCACTTAATACGGCAGACAGGATCTTATATGCGATGTTGAGGAGACTAATGCCTCTGTAATTGGCGCAGTTTAGAGGGTCTACTTTCTTCAGGATCGGGCAAACGATGCTGAGGTTCCATTCATCGGGAATACTTTCGTCCGACCAGATTTTACCGATGAGCTAATGCATCCTCCTTACCAACTCATCTCCTCCTGCCTTGAAAAGTTCAGAGGCAAAGCCACTGTCGGCTCCAGCAGCTTTGTTCGATTTAACCTTAGATATCGCTATCCTCACTGCCTGACAGCGGAATATTGGTCATCATCGCCGTTTAACAGTCTGCAGAAGTGTTCCTTCCATATCCTCAGCACCGACTGCGATTCTACTACTATGTTCCCATTTTCGTCCCTGCAGGCTTCTGTTCTGGCTTTGAAACCCTGGCATGTTCTTTTTGGTAAAATTTTCGAACATTATTCCTGCAGTAAAGTATCTCAATCTCCTCGATCGAGCGCTTCTCATGCTCCTGTTTCTTCTTTTTGAGAAGTCGATGTTCCTTTTTTCTCCTGCGCACGTAGAGCTCGTAAGTAGCTCTAGTTCTTCTATGCAGCGCCGCTTTGTACGCCTCTTGTTTAGCTGGATGTACTTGCCGGCATTCCTCATCAAACCAGGGGTTTCGTTGTGGTGGCCGAGAGAAACCCAGTACATCAGAGGCGGCATCTCTGATGGCTTGTTGGCAACGCTGCCACTGGTCTTCCGCATTTGCTGCTGGCGGCATAGGACTTAGATTAAGATTAGAAGAAACTCGATCGGCAAAGGTTCTGGCGGTCTCTTGCGATTGTAGCCGTCCGACGTCAAATTTCCTCACACTATTTCGTTGATTTCGCTCCGTTCTGGATATCCGCATCCGTACATGGGCTAAAACTAGGTAGTGATCCGAGTCCACGTTGGCTCCTCGGAAAGACCGGACACCCAGAATACTGGAAGAGTGCCTTGCGTCGATCGCAATGTGATCGATTTGGTTGACAGTTTTCCGATCAAAGGAGAGCCATGTTCCCTTGTGAATGTCGAGACGTGGGAACCGCTACGACAAAGTTTCGCCCCGCCGCAAAGTCGATTAGCCTAAGTCCATTGCCCGATGTGATTTCGGTAGAAGTCATCCTTTGTCGCGTCGTCCTTCTCCTCATGAGGGGCGTGAACGCATATTAGGCTTATGTTGGCAAATTTAGACTTGATACGGATAGTCATGAGGCGCTCGTTCACATGCCAGAAACTCAAGACTTCTTGCCTAAGTCTGCCTCCAATGACAAATCCGCACCCGAATAGACGCTGTCCTTGTTGTCTGTAGCAATCGCCGTAGTAGATGTCGCAGTTTTTCATACTCCTTTTGCCCGGCCCATCACATCGCACTTCTTGGATGGCGGTAATGTCTGCTTTGAGACGCTCTAGGGCCTCCGCAAGTTGTTCGGCTTCACGTGGTTTGTAGAGGGACCTAACATTCCACGTGCAGACACAAAGATCGTTGTTCTTTTTACGTTTGCTTGGGTCGTCAATAGTAAATTCATCCGTATCCGAGGCTGTTGGTTGCTTCGTAACCGAAGGTTTTTTACGTGGTAGGGAAGTTATCCCGACGGCACAACCCCCAAACTGGAGGAGCAGATCCTTTTTTAGCAACCCCTAGGACGAGGGGCGGGATACACCGATGTCAGTAACGCACTTCGGGGATATGAGCGCTGCCGTTGGTCCATTAAGGGTTCATCCGCCACCATCTCTTTTTCAATACCCTGACGTAGTATTGAAAATCCTTACAGACCGCAGCTTCAATTACCATATGTCGAAGTAGCTCCGGTAAGGTATCCGCTGGTCTGTAGACATCACCGTTGATTCCATCGGGAGAATTCATCCGCCGCACGTCCTCCTTCTGACGACCTCTTGCTAGACTTCTGAGACGCATATTTCAGCCAATCAGGTCAAGAAGAGATGCCTCGTCCGGTTAAACATATGCGCGCTGAAGTTCACCCAGATGTGCTTACGCAGGTCCGAGTGTTCAGCTACACATATGGTATATCGTCAGACTCACCATACGCTCATCGTTAGTTCACTATCAGATAGCTATCCAGCGGTCACCACGAGGGGGTGATGATGCGATTTTGCCCACCTTTGAGTTCATTACACAGATGGTTTAAAGAGTTTTGTGCTGGGGAGCTCGGGATTGCTCTAAGCAAACGTGACGCAAAACAGTTGATTAGAAATCGAGTTGTAAAAGAATGAGCTTCAGGCAGCTCAAACGCGTTGCAGAACTCCGACCAAGATGGCACGAAGGCGTTGCTGACACTCTACGTCCCCAAGGACTGAAAGTAATTAAGTACGTAACGAAAATTCATAGTAGTGCTGATAACACTGGCCGTTGGAAAATGAGGTTTAGATGTCCTTTCTTACCCGTACATCAGTCTTCTCATTTGCCACGTCAGGGAAGATTGTTTAGGAACCCAAATCTGTTTAATGTATTGGAAGAAAAAATCTAGGTAGGGCATAGCTCAAGTTTCCTGCAGTAGATTGCTTTAAATATTCGTATGCGTAACCCTTACGATGCAGCAAGAATTCGAAAGGATGTCGTGATCGCAACCTGTTTGATAATAACAGGTATTGGTGGAAAAACTAATCTTTGGACCTACCGGTGGGATTATTATAATGATCTCTATAGCTTTGTATCTTGATTTGGAAAATAAATGGTGTATATACTAATTTCCAGGAAAGGCAATTTTATACACAACAACTGCACCTCTGTTGAATTTGAACATCAGTGGTCAGCAACAGTCATTTGCTCTGATGGAGCACGACAAAGAAATCACTTTCGATGATCGCAACGATTGGAGCCGCCTGAGCATTGGATTCAAAGTGAACAATACACGAGTAAACTTACAACAGGGACGTTATGAAGAAGTTTTTTTCTAAATCATAAATCCCATATTTCAGCTCCGACTTCGTTTTAACTTCACTCTGTCCCCCTTCAGCTATTGGTCTCTAAAGTCTGTCGAAGTTGAATACAAGGACTATCGCAATAGCTTGTCATTAGTTGGAGAAGCGCCACTTGCTCCAAAGGGCTTCTCATATAGGTGCTCATCACAATCACTTCTTTTCCGCATGGGCGAGGATAACCTCACTTTAAGTGATTATCAGGTAAGCTTCCCAATGATGATTATGATTGGCAATCTTTATCAAATGTATATTTATCTTTTTAGGTTCAACCCTGGTTGAAGGGTGCCAATCGTTTTAGTGATGCCTACAATTGTGTCGGTTTTACCACCGTACCCATTTGGTCCGGTTTATTTGTAAGTGCCCTTCTAATTGGTCTGCTGTTTCTTGGAATTCTAGCGCTAATGGACATAAAGACACCAAACAAGTTCGAAAGTACTCGCAGTAAGCAACTTACTTTCACTGTCCAGGAATAAATTGGTACTAGTATGTAAATGTAATATAAAAACTGTTATAATGTTATACCGATTGTAGGAAAACTTAATCCTGCAATACCGTGCCAGCAAATAGTTATACTTTAATTTAAATTTCGTCTAATTTGATTGCAACTATTTTCTCCTTAGGTAGGTTTATAGTCTTATTCAAAAATTTAAATAATAAATAAATACGAATACATACGAAATTATAATGGAATGAAAATGGTTTCTGTTTCCGCTATTTCAATGGCATAATGTGACTTGGAAAGCACGAAAGTAATGAACATCTAGCACATGATTGAGGTCAAGACTATAAGAATATAGACTCTTCGGTTTCCTGTACAATCTGAACGTTGTAAAGAAAAACTACGGGCACGCAACACACTTAATGAGCCACAATTCTTTCCCCAATTTTGGTTTTCTTGGTCAAGAATTAGGTATAGGTAATACTCGACACAGTTATGTAACATGAATGTGTTTGATTGGAGCCATTGAACTATAAACTCTCGTAAGTCAGAAAGTAGTGTTGGGAATGATGAACATTTTAGGCAATCTCTGCTGTAAAATAATATGTTTAGGAAATCTATTTACTCAATAAGATCATTTTCAGTCAAATTCTGATCACAGGGATACAAGCAGTTTTGAATAAACATAATATTGTGCGTGAAATTCGTTCGCATGACAGAAATCGTTGCAACGCGGTCACAAGCCTTGAGAATTCCTTAAACCAAATTAGGGTTTTGTGGTTTTGGAGTGCTCCTACTTTCGGGAGAAGTAGAACAATTAATTAAATTCGCAAAACATCCTACCGTGAAACTTAAATATATGCTTGACTTTTTAAATGCGTGTGTCAGCTAAGTCCCTATTTTAATTCATGAGCACAGAACTGAATAAAATTTCTTTAATTTTTCCACTGTTGAATACGTAAATTACCCTATTTCGTAGGTTTAAAACAAAAGTACGACTATATTTTCTCCGACCTCGCGACCTTGCCTGAGCTGCTTCGACATATTTGGATCACAGGTCAGTATGGAATCTCCACGGTTAGTCAGGACCCTGGAATAGAGATCGTAGCGCATGTTGCAAACATATAAAGGGCAACGTCCATCTGCAAACCACGTGCGGCCGAACAACTTGCGGAGGACCTAGACTGCTGCAAGTAGACATAATGCCATCCAAGAAGTGCGATGGGCTGGGCCGGGGAAAAGGGGGATGAAAACTGCGACATCTACTACGGCGATTGCTACAGATAACAAGGACAACGTCTATTCGGGTGTGGATTTGTTAATAGAGGCAAACTTAGGCAAGGAGTCTTGAGTTTCCGGCATGTGAACGAGCGTCTCATCACTATCCGACGCGGATATACAGAACAGAGTGAAATCAACGAAATACTGTGGGGAAGTTTGACGTCAGATGGCTACAATCGCAAGAGGCTGCCAGAGCCTTTCCCCATCGAGTCTCCTTTAACCTCATTCTTAGTTCTAAGACGCCAGCAGCAAATGCGGAAGACCAGTGGCAGCGTTGCCAAAAAGCTAGCAGAGATACCGCCTCTCTTCCTATTATTACAGGAATGATGTTCGGAAATGTAACCAAAAGGTAAAAAGAACATGCCAGGGTTTCAAAGCCAGAACAGAAGCCTGCAGGGACGAAAATAGGAATATAGTGGTAGACTCGCAGTCGGTGCTGAGGATACGGAAGGAACACTTCTGTAGACTACTAAACGGCGACGATGAACAATATCAGGCAGAATGAGCCATTCAACAGTGACGATGATAGTCAAGATTCCCGTCAAGCCGGTCAGAATGAAGTGTGGAGAGCGATATCTAAACTTAAATCCAACAAAGCTGCTGGAGCCGACGGCCTTAGCGCCGAATATTTCAAGACAGGTGGAGATGAGTTGGGAGCGTGCACCAGCTCATCTGTAAAGTCTGGTCGGACGAAAGTATGCCCGATGAATGGAACCTCAGCATCGTTTGCCCGATCCTGGAGAAAGTAGACTGTCCGAACTGCGCCAACTACAGAGTTATAAGATCCTGGCTGGCCCATTATGTGAACGCATAAAACCGATCGTTAACAACCTAATAGGTCGTTTTCAGTGCGGTTTCAGGCCCGGAAAGTCCACCATTCACCAAATATTCACACTACGGCAGATCTTGAAAAAAACCCACGAATATAAAATCGATACGTATCATCTTTTCATCGGAATCACATCTAAAAATAAAAGGCTATAATGATTACCACGCTTGTCACCCTTCGGGAAAAGCGAGAGGCGGATCATCGTTATTTATTAAAGACTGCATCGAACAATCCGAAGACCTAAAGATAGAACTTGAAACTTTGCAACTGTGCACGATTCGAGTTAAAAATAGTCAGCGTACTCTTAAAATCTCATCTATCTACTGTCCACCGCGTTCCGCGCTTGAAAAATCTGATTTTACTAACTTGTTTGAATCGCTGAAACCTAATTTTATCATCGGCGGCGACCTTAATGCGAAACATACGTTCTGGGGGTCAAGATACAGCTCGAAAAAAGGTAAAATGCTCTATGGGGCAGGTATGGAGTACAGTTGCGATTTCCATTCGACGGGTAAACCAACTTACTGGCCAACTGATACTTCGAAAATACCTGACTTGATCGATTTTTTCGTTGTGAAAGGAATGTCTACCAACCACATAAAAGTCGAAGACAGCTTTGATCTATCGTCTGATCATTCCCCGGTTATTTTAACAATCAGCGAAAAACTAGTCTATAACCTAGATCCAGCGAGATTAACGGGTCGAACAACTAACTGGGAAGGCTTTAGGAGCGAAATTGAAGATAATGTTTAACTAAGCGTTCCACTTACGACACCCTATGAACTTGAGGCTGAAGTTGATCGCTTCGTTGAGATCGTACAGCTCGCCTCTTGGAATAATACGCCTAATCCAAGGAAAACGCCGGACAGATACGGTTTGCGATATCCTGCGGAAATAAAAGAATTGGTCAAGGAAAAAAGAAAAGCTCATAAAAAATGGCAACAGAGCCGTGCTCCGCAACATAAATCACACTTGAATCGTCTGTGCAATTTGTTGAAGAAGACTATTGAAGATTTTAAGAATCGTGCAATAGCCTCTTACCTTGAAAGTTTAACTTTCCCTGTTAAACTAGATAGATTTCAATTATTCACTTTGGAAAGCTGTAAAAGGCACCAAAAGGCCCAAGGTCGAGGGAAGATAAAGAAAAAGCGGACGTCTTTGCGGCGCCAAATGAGGTAAAATCGTATAGACCAATTTCGCTTCTTCCAATCATATTTCCAATCAAATTTTCGAGAGGATATTATAAAGGCGTCTCCAACCGGTTATAGAAGAAAATAATCTTATCCCTGCCCACCAGTTTCGGTTCAGAAGCAAGCATTCGACGATTGACCAGGTGCATAGAATTACCGACGTAATCGAGAAAGCACTTGAAGAAAAAAAGATTTGCTCAAGCGTATTTCTTGACGTCTCGCAAGCCTTTGATAAGGTGTGGCATGATGGCTTGAAATCCAAACTACGACAAGTCCTCCCTGTATGCTTATACGATGTTCTAGAATCATATCTCGGGAATAGAATCTTTCGTGTTAGACATGGAGTCGAACATTGCGAGCTCAAGGAAATTTCGGCCGGTGTACCGCAAGGAAGCGTTCTTGGGCCGCTTCTCTATTTGCTATATACTCGTGATATACCGAACGAAGATGGCACTATCCTTGCTACGTTTGCCGATGACATCGCTATCCTATCAGTAGGTAAAACAATCGAAGAAACGACTGCAAAACGACTGCACTGAATAATGTAAATGAATGGACGAGGGCCTGCCGGATCGCCCTCAACGAATCTTAATCTGTTCACGTGAATTTCACTTACAAGAAAACTAATGTCTTGCCAATTTTCTTAAACTCGGCCCGAATACCCTTTGCAAACGAAGCCAAATACCTGGGAATAGCACTCGACGCAAGACTGAAATGGAATTCGCACGTGAAAATGAAACGAAAAGAACTCGAAATCAAATATACAGAAATGTACTGGTTACTCGGAAAACATTCCCAGCTCAGTACTGAGAACAAACTGCTTTTATACAAGCAAGTGCTAAAGCCGGTGTGGACCTACGGTATACAACTTTGGGGTTGTACCAAGAAAACAAATGCAAATATTTTACAAGCTTTTCAAAATAAATTGCTAAGAGAAATTGTCCAAGCACCGTGGTATAGTAGAAACGACGATATCCACAGGGATCTCGGAATTCCGACAATCGAAGCTGAAACTAGAAGCTTCGCGATAAAGCATAGAAACCGACTAATCGGTCACGTCAACAATACAGTCCTACAAATTTTGGATGAGAGCAATTTATTACGCCGACTACAAAGGACGAAACCTTTCGACTTGGCGAGATAATGATTAACCGCGTCTAGTTTGCGGAATATGCAGAATCTTTCAGTGGAAAGAAACCTGCCAAACGTTTTTATTTCATGATAGAAAAATTGCTTGATAAGTTATAGTCTAAGAGCTGGTGAACGTTTTTGAAACGTCATTTTAGCACAGGAAATAAATATATATTTTTGTTAAACTTGAGCTAATTATCACAAATATCAACGTCTGGCAGCTGTCTGTTGGTGCGTTTGGGGGGGGGCTGGGCCCCAAAGACGTCAAAAAAAGGGATGCGGTCACGTCATTTCAGCAAAGCTGAATTTTTGCGTATGAGTAGTTTACTTGTTTATATAACATATTTTACCACTGCCAGACATTTTGGCCGGGTCTAACATCCTACCAGACGCAAGCGAAGTTTGAATGTCGCTACTAAAGCCATGTACGACAAATGTATCTAATATCCGATTTTCATCGAAACTATTAAAGCATTTGAAAACTTACTAAGTGTGTCTTATAGGAAATTAAATTCTAAATAAAATAGTATATACACAAAATTTTCATATATCCAGTAGAACAGAAGATATTTTAAAAAGTGTCAGTAGCCGCTAATCAAATTCAAGCAACTGAAAAAGCCAAGAATCAATGGCCTTTTTATTCATCTAGGCAGCTTCCACATTATGATGGCTTATTTCAAAGCCATCGGAAAGTTTATAGATGATTCTGGATTGGCTTATGTAATGGTGGATAGTGGACTTTTAGCAAATGGTTGGATTTATAGCTGTAAAGCATTTTAACACGTGCAAGAGACTGCATCCTTTAATGACTTTGGGCTTTCAGATCCTACGTTTTGAAAGTTTTATGAAGAAAGAACAAATAGAAATTGGCGATGATATAATCAGTTATCTTGATGACTTTCAATCTACACAGACATCAAGTTCCACTATTGACCATCCTTACCTTATACAATTGTTTAGAAAATATAATGGATATCAAGAAGCAACGATTAATGGACAATTTGGCAAAACACCGCAGTCCTATATGATTTATGTAGATGATGTTAATTATTATTTAATTTTGACACGAAGCATTCGTACTGCAGATTTCGAATTATTTAAATACATATTGCCCAAAATCGCACGCACGGTGGTTGGTCAAGTACCACGATAATTTATTAAAAATCAACGAACCTCACTTAGGACTAAGAGAACTTTTTGAGAACAGGTCCTTCGTTGTGAAAAGAAGCGAAAAAGCATTCTCTAGACAACCAATAGATTTGACGTTGGAACAGACAATAAATGCAGATGCTGCAAAAAGATTGACAGGAGTTATACATTTCACCAATTCGATATCTGCTCGTCAACGCTGGTCTAAAAGTCACAGCTTAAGATCAACGATAATATCGCAGGTATTTGAGGAATGTGGATTGCATAAAGCTCAAGATATTACAGCAGACTTGGAAAGAAGTAAAATGGAAAAAAGTTGTGTGCAGCTTCAGAATTTTATGCATTACATTAAACAAAATATAAATCCTTTTGCACCAGAACTGAGTAACGATTTCTTATATAACATTGCAACAGGACGAGCAGCACCAAACCCTATAGCAATACCCTGGAACAATATATAGGTATTGCAAAAGTTTTATCGTATCCTTTGATGCCTGTTCCTTTATCAATGTGCCATTTAGATGGAACAGTTTGTAAAACCGATAAATCTGTTCTCATGAAACTGTTGGAGGCAAAAGTTGATAGTCAGGCAGTACGCAATATTGATATTGTAATTATCGATGGCTTTTTCATGCTGCATCTCTTAAATAAAGTTCCAAAAACAAACGGCAACATCTCAAAAAAAATATTGCAAGTGGCTACTAGGTATTCTGCATCCAGAATCGATATCATTTTGATCGTTATTTTTCACCATCTATCGAAGGCAGCGAACATCTTCTGAGAGATAGCTTGAACAACCTCAACAAATTATGACTTTTGTTACTGTTAAAACTGACAATGGAAAAGTGAAAAAGTGAAAAAAACTGTGGAAGACAATTTATCTTGTGAAAAACATGAAGAAGCTGACACCAAAATCGTCTACCATGTTTGCAACATCGATCAAGATGCAAATGTTTTAATAAAATGTTCAGATACAGACGTTATTGTGATTATGTTAGGTAACATGGACCATTTAAATAGCTCTCTGAACATTTGGAAGGAGGTTGGCGTTAGAAATTCACGACGATTTGTAGATTTATCCAAATTGTTTAATGCTCTAGGAGAGTCTTTGTGTAATTCTTTACCAGGATTTCATGCAGCAACTGGTTGCGATTATTATGCTACATTTTACAGAAAAGGAAAACGAAGACCTTTTATACAATTGAATGAATCCCACAAATATCAAAAACCATTTACTGATCTTGCTTGGTACTTTGGATGTACATGTATAAGGCTCAAGGGAACAAGTTTTTGAAGTCTTAGAGGAGTTTGTATGTCGTTTGTATAATATCCGTAATATAAATTACGCCAATAAATCCAGATATGAGATATTTAAAAAAACATGTAATGCAATGAACATGAATGACGATTTCCTTAAAAAATTTAAAAATGTTGACGCTGGAAATTTGCCACCGTGTAAATCAGAGCTGCGTCAACATTTCTTACGGGCTCATTATATTTCAAATATTTGGAGAAATGCACATTTAAAAAATTCAACTAATTTATCCCCAATTGAAATTGGATGATTGGAATCTAATGGTATATATGAGTCTCTTTGGTTCGACGGTGATCATTACCTGCTTTAGTGAAAGACGTTGTAATCCAACCTCCTGATATTTATGATGAAAACGAGAATTCAGGTACATACATTATGAATATTATAAAGCATTATTTTTATTGCAATACTATTGCATATTGATTATTCCATGCAAACTAAAAAAAATTGTTAAATTCTTTAATTTATGTGATGATGGATCTGAACCTGACGACGAAGAAGACGATGATATACAAGATTAAAATACCGTAATACAGGAAATTATATTCTTCCAGATCATAACCCAATAAAAAAACCGAAAATTATTGAAAGCATGATTGTTTTGTTTTTCCCAGGTAGAACAGCCGAAGGGAGAAGACATATGAAGATATCTTAATACGAAACGAATGGTTTCGTATCGCGGCTACTGACACTTTTTAAAATATCTTCTGTTCTACTGGATATATGAAAATTTTGTGTGTATACTATTTTATTTAGAATTTAATTTCCTATAAGATACACTTAGTAAGTTTTCAAATGCTTTAATAGTTTCGATGAAAATCGGCTATTAGATACATTTGTCGCACATGGCTTTAGTAGCGACATTCAAACTTCGCTTGCGTCTGGCAGGATGTTAGATCCGGCCAAAATGTCTGGCAGTGGTAAAATATGTTATAAAAACAAGTAAACTACTCATATGCAAAAATTCAGCTTTGCTGAAATGACGTGACCGCATTCCTTTTTTTGACGTCTTTGGGGCCCAGCCCCCCCCAAACGCACCAACAGACAGCTGCCAGACGTTGATATTTGTGATCATTAGCTCAAGTTTAACAAAAAAATATATTTATTTCCTGTGCTAAAATGACGTTTCAAAAACGTTCACCAGCTCTCCGACTATTAATACTTAGTTGCGATATCTAACAAATTTATATCGAAGGGTGGTGTTTTTTAGTCAGTAAGAATCTGACACTACTATGAGCATGCGCTTGCTATTCTCATAGTGTCTATGGAAGATTTTTCACCTACCCTTGGAATAAAAAAAAAAAAAAAAAAAATCTTTTCATCGATTTCGAAGTTGCTTATGATAGACTGTATACCTATAGAGACGAGTTATACGGAGTCATGTCTAGTCTCGTCACCCTTGCCAAGCTTGTCCGTTTGTGCAGGATGACGATGAACAAACTCTCGCTGCTCCATCAAAGTCGGACAAAACACCACCGAACCGTTCGATGTCAGGAAAGATGGGTCTAGCGGTCAATGAAAGCAAAACAAAATATATGCTGTCTACAAAAAAGGACACTTAACATCGGCGTCTTGGACAGAACGCCACAATAGACAGATACAATTTAGAGGTATTAAAGGACTTTGTCTACCTAGGCTCTTTGGTGAGCTCTGCAAATGACATCAGTGGAGAGATCACACGAAGAATTACACTTGCCCATCAGTATTCAAATGGGCTAAGAAGGCAATTGACTAACAAATCCATATCTGGAAGTACTAAGGTAACTCTTTATAAGACATTAATCATCCCAGTTCTGCTGTATGGTGCAGAGGCACAGATCTTGTCAGTACTTTGAGAGACAAGTTCTTCGAGCGATCTTTGGTCCCGTCTGCATAGACGGTGAGTGGAGGAGAAGGTGCAATGCCGAACTGTACGGGCTATATAAGGACATCGACTTAGCCAGAACAGTTCACATACAGCGACTAAGATGGCTAAGTCATTTAGAGCGAATGAAGCCCAATGTTCCCGCAAAAGTCTTCGAATCTACCCCGGATGGACGACGCAGCAGAGCACGACCTCGCGGTAAGTGGCGCAAACAAGTGGAGGGGGACCTCAACCAGCTTGGCGTGCGCAGGTGAAGGCAGCTGGCTCGTAACCGTGCTGGCTGGAGAGGTTTGTTGGTTGAGGCGCAGGTCCACCCCGGACCGTAGCGTCATCTAAGTAAGTAAGTATGAGCCATTCAACAGTGACGATGATAGTCAAGATTCTCGTCAACCCGGTCAGAATGAAGTGAGGATAGCGATATTTAAACTTAAATCCAACAAACCTGCTGGAGCCGACGGCCTTGCTGCTAAGCTTTTCAAGGCAGGAGAGATGAGTTGGTAAGGAGCATGCACCAGCTCATCTGTAAAGACTGGTCGGACGAAAGTATGTCCCATGAATGGAACCTCTGCATCGTTTGCCCGATCCTGAAGAAAGAAAACCCTCGGAACTGCGCCAACTACAAAGGTATAAGATCCTGTCTGCCCCATTATGTGAACGCCGAAAACCGATCGTCAACAACCTGATAGGTCCTTATCAGTGCTGGACCCAACCGAATTTTACCCTGTTGTATTTGGCAAGGTCTTGTAATGCATCGTAACAGCATTTCACAGTTCTGGAGTCCATTAAGTTGGACGATAGTGCCATAAGTGCTGCTTGGCTGTCTTAAAAGATATGTATTCTAGCGCCCTTGATCCCCTTGATGAGATTGTGTCATATGCAAATCTCAATGGCATGGATGTCAGCCTGAAACACAGTGGAGTCGTACACATAGGTACCGAAATCTTTGTGTTGGGTCCAAAGACCCCAACTTCAGAATCCATTTTCGAACCGTCCGTGAACCAGACCAGACTTCTAGGGTGCAGTGTCGGAGCACCATTGGACCAGTTTCCGCGGTCCAATATTTCAACCTCGAATAACCTAACAAAACAATGTTGCCTGACCATAATATCTGGTATAGTGCAGAACTTGTCTCTTTTAGGGATTGAGTTGAGTATCCTTAAATGTCCCACTAGGTCACCTGGTTTATACTCATAATCTAGCTGCAGATAGATAGCATATCTACCAGCCATCTTTCCGATGAAAATTGGTAGGGGTGCGAGCCCGACAATACCTTCCAGAGCTGTCGTAGGGCAGGTGCGCATCGCACCTGTAATGCCAAGACAGGCAATTCTTTGCAACGTCCGCAACTTGTTTGCCATTGTCTGCTGGAGAGCTTTTGGCCACCAGACGATGACGGCATATGTGATAGTGGATCTAACCATCATTAAGTACAGCCAATGTATCTTTTTAGGCGAGAGACCCCAAGTTCTGCCGTATAGGCGTCTGCTAGCCCACAGTGCTCTAGTAGCACGCTCTGTGGCGGACTTGATATGTGAATTCCAGTTAAGTCGTTTGTCAAGAATTACACCAAGATATTTGACCTCGCTAGAATAAACTGGTGTGGTGCCTCTGATTGTAATAGGTTCAAGGTTGACCTGTGTATTCCTTGTAAACGGGACCAGAACGGTTTTACTAGAATTGATGGATAGTCCTTTTTTGTTACACCATTCTACAACTTGATATATTGCACTTTGCATGACGTTGGAAATTGTCGTGCCGTGTTAACTTAATAAAAACCACCAAGTCATCAGCATAACCGACAGTAGCGTAGCCTGATCTATGAAGATCTACTAACAAGTTGTCGATGAGTATTGACCATAACAGGGGGGAAAAAACTCCTCCTTGAGGACATCTCCTTTGAACTGAGTGTTCCCTCAATCTTTTTGACGAGATAATGAAGGGCACCTACTGTAGATTTGCCTTTCCTGTATGCTTACTGATTCGATTGCAGAGGGTTAGACAGATATAACCGGTCTCTTATATGAATATCTATGAGCCTCCCATTGTCTTGAGGACGAATGATGTTAGATTTATAGGTCTGTATAATTTAGGCAGCTCGCGGCGACTGCGGGGTAGGGCGGGGATATTCTCTGATTCCCTCAATATTTCGAAGTCTTACTGGCTTCCTGATTCATGCAGTGTCTTCCAGGCGAAAGTTTTTGCTGTACGTGAGGCCTGCCGCCTACTTAAGCAAACCTCTACACCCCTAATACCATTGCCATCTTCATTGACAGCCAGGCGGCTATCAAGGCTATAGTATCTGCCACTACATCCTTAAGGCTAGTAGAAGAGTGCAAAAAAAAAATCGCCTCGTCTGGTCACCGGCTAAGGATCTGTCTCCTTTGGGTTCCGGGTCACAGCAACATTGAGGGGAATCAGCGAGGCAAGGATCTGCCCTTGATGCTTCCCTTGCAAAGGAGGTGAACGTCCCGTTGGGGCTCCTTAAGGGAGGCATCTTCGCGCATTATCTGCTAAAGGCTGATAGCAGATGGCAGGGGGTGCGGAACTGTGTCATCTCCAGGCAGATGTGGCCCAAATACTCCCGGAAAAGAACGCAAGATCTACTAAACAGAAACCGTGCAGATATCGCAAGAGTTCTGGCAGTTAGTACTGGCCACTGGCTCATCGGGGTTCATGCGGCCAGAATAGGCATTGCATTTAATGCATACTGTCGCAGCTGCAATACTGCTGACGAGATAGAAACAATCTTACACTTCCTCTGCAAGTGTCCGGCTTTAGGCAAGGCCAGACAGCGCACCTTAGGTAGACTCTTTCGACAACCTTATAGAGCTAGCGGAGATTAGCATTGGGGATATTATCAGCTTCCTCAATGTAACGGGGTGGATATGAATAATCCTTACCCCTTCCTTCTTGTAGTTAACGTCCTTGTTACATCCGTTAGGTCACTTGAGTTGTGGTATTAAAACGGCGCTCCTGCGCTAATTAAGCATCGACATGGTTTGCTGACACAGCCACTTCTACCTACCTACCTAGGCAGCTCGCTATGCCTATTGCCCGGTTTGGGCATGAAAACCACATTTACCTGTCTCCAGGTGGGTGGTATGTATCCCCAACTGTAGCTGGCTCTATTTACTCATTGTAGTCAAATACTTACAGAATAAATTCAGTTGAACAGGCAAGGAATGCCTGGCCGGCTATCTTGCTGTAGCATTCGTTGCCTGGTGGCGGCTCCGTGGAGGCAGTGAGTCTTCTTCTCGCGGTTTCTCAATAGGGATCGTCCAGAAACTTTACCCTAGGGGCCCGAACCTGACCAGCGGATATGGTACGTACTCCATGGGTGGTGTCCGAACTAGTCTGGGAGAAACTTTTGTAATTTTTGCATTCAGTGTTAATTCATAGTAATAGACTAGGTGTTTGGTTATTTTAGATGATATGCGGTCGCATATTATTTAATTTTTTTGCTCAAAAAATGAAATAGTTATGATTAAAGCCTGAACCGATAACATAGCACTCAATAGCCGAACACAATAAAATAACGAAGTGCTTTGTTAGAATTGGAAGTAAGAAAAGTTCAGAATTTTCTTCTTATTATTTTGGTAAGGTTATGACCTGAACTCAAGGGATCATAACCCTCCCGCCGTCACCGCCTCGTGGCCGATGCTCTAAGAAATCAGAACTTTATAACTCAGAATCCATTTTATACATACATAGGTACATACATACATACATCCATACATACATACGAATACTTGGTGCAACAGCCCATGAAAGACCTAGGTCTTGCTTCTCTCAACTACTCGTGTTGTGTGCGTTATATTTTTTTCGCGTATGGAAGGAATCTACTGTTTTGTGTCGTATCCGAAGGGCAATTTTCGTTTTGTTTTTGAGAACCTTCGTCATGACACCAGTACTCTCGGATGCTTGTCAAGCGTTCGCAAGAGGTGGCATCGTAAAAAAACGTTTTGTGTTTTCTGAGATTCGAACATTGAACGTCACGCGCAGTGATCCGACACACAAACCACTGCGCCATGGCGCCCTCTGGTACCTGGAAAAACCCGTTTAACTTGTTAATTAACTCAGTGTCTCTAGGATAATAAACGTTAGGCTAAATTTAATAAATAAACCGCGATTAGACATTAAGATGTTTGTTGGTTCACAAAATAAAATATGAGCATACATGCCGAAACGTAAAAGGCATGATGAATGAGGTGCAGTTGTGGAGAGCATGACTTTCATAAGGAAGTCTCTAAACCTGCGGAGAAACTAACATCATGCAGGCATTAAAACATTCGGAAGAAGAGGGCTAAAGGCTTTGCTACAGCTCCTCCTACTCGTTATTGACATCTGGCTACCAACTCGCTCTTAAGGAATCAAATACCTTAAGGAGTGTGCACTAACTACTTTCAGATCCTCGATTTCCCTGATTATAATCAGATCTCAATCGGTATGTAAGTGAAATCGAAATTTATTATTATCTGCCTATCACACTACCTATCGATGTCTATCGCTTCAGTGATTTACGATAAATACGTTAACAACCATAAAACAAAACTACCAATAAACGATGCTTATTAAGCCATAAATATGATCTTCGATCGTCTCCTAGACATCACCCTATATCCAACCTCTCACAATAAAACGTGCCCCCAACACCCCATTATTACATCTTGTTTACTTTCGTTACACTGCAGCCACAGAAAGTTGCCCCCCTGTGGTTGCCACCCCCCTCCCACTAATGATCATTTGGGCGCATAAATTTTACTTTCTAATTTCGCCATAAAAGTGAACCACAAAAAAAAATCAATTCTAACTCCGCCGGCCTCAGCTCAACTTCAAATTCAAGTGCTTCCACTTCTCCACGATGACTTTCATCTTGTTCAGAATTCGAGATTGTTTATCCGAACTTCTTCTTCGTCTACTTCCTCTGCTTGGCTTGTTGTCGAAAAACGAGTAATTAAACGTTGATCAAACACAGTCGCGCTCTGCGACCCGGTAATTGAATTCTTTGAAGGCGAAATGCCTCTCAGAACATAGACACCAACGACCGGCAACATGCATCTGGACACGAAGCATTCTAGGCCCGGTTTGGTCAGTTGGTTGGTAATATGTGAAGACGCCCGAAGGAGTGGGTCATCCACTTTTCAGCGCAACTGGTTGTAGGAAGCAGCAACTCCGGGAGATGAATGATGTCTCCACATCAGCGCCTTCATGGACCACTGTTATGGGAAGGAATTATGCTGAACAACAATAGTGCTGCGTCTGCCACACGCTGTGCCTGAGAATGTCTTGATTTAGAGTCGCCTTTGGTAGTGCGTAGGCAACAGCAGTACCCGATGAAGAAATGTTGCTAATTTGTGTACCTCTCCGCCAATTAAAGCCGTCGCCGTCAAGCCAACTTATTCCCGATGAAAGTAAATGCTGTTCGCCTATAGAAAATGCTCTAGCGCATTCCCGTCTTCTAATTGCCGACACGTTTTGGACTTTCAAGCGCGATTAGTAAAAGTTATTAAAAACCAGAAATTGGAGCCATTAGAAGTAGCTGCGAAAATCAACTCGTTGACGAGTGAGAGATCGTACACACAGACACCGCATAGAACTGGCTAAGAAGCAGCAAGACCAAAGCAAAGGCGATGTCGTACTTTTTCAAGTGAAAACCCCCAGTGGATTTAAAGCGGCTCTATTGACAACTTTCACAAACATCTCGGACCCAAAAAGAGCAAGAGAGAAAGAAAAAGAAGATCACTTCTAGACGATGCAGACTTGATGTGTACGCCGCCGATGGATCAGGTGCAAGATCAAGTTCGGTCGTCTCTATGGGATGGAGGGTCGTCGCCGCCGGTTGGGAATTACATTCCGAGTCACTGAACTAGACCACATCTGGGATGTGTGATTATTTTCTGTCAGAAGTGAAGGGAACACACACGACTACCTTAGATTGAATCGTGGATGTCTCTGAGGAGATACCAATCCATGGAAGACTGCTGAGAGATTTATGTCGGGGGCAATGAAGCACACAGTTCAGAGACATATACGTAGTCGATTTTGAATGACTTCAGTTACTTCGATGATATAGAATAATATACGAGTAGATGGAAGGAAATTATGTGGGTATAGCTATCATCTTGGCAGTGAAAAGTTGGTTTTCATAGTACATGGGACATCCAAGTCAACATCTCTGTCTCACAGCAGCCTAAAGTATACACAAATCTTTACTTCATAGATATATATAGGTAGGTAGGTAGAAGTGGTTGTGTCAGCAAACTATGCCGGAACTTAATTAGCGCAGGAGCGCCGTTTTCATACCACAACTCGAGTGACCTATCGGATGTGAAAAGAACGTTAACTGCTAGGGAAAGAGAAAAGAAAAAGGGTAAGGATTATTCAAATCCACCCCGTTACATTAAGGAAACTGATAATATCCCCAATGCTAATCTCCGCTAACTCTATTAGGTTGTCGAAAAAGGGTTTACCTAAGGTGCACTGTCTGGCCTTGCCTAAAGGACACGGGCAGAGGAAGTGTACGATTTTTCTATCTCGTCAGCAATATTGCAGCTGCGACAGTGTGCATTAAATGCAATGCCTATTCTGGCCGCATGAACCCCAATGGGCCAGTAGCCAGTACTAACTGCCAGAACTCTTGCGATATCTGCACGGTTTCTGTTTAGTAGGTCTTGCGTTCTTTTCCGGGAGTATTTGGGCCACATCTGCCTGGAGATGACACAGTTCCGCACCCCTTGCCATCTGCTATCAGCCTTTAGCAGATAATGCGCGAAGACGCCTCCCTTAAGGACCCCCAACGGGACGTTCATCTCCTTTGCTAGGGAAGCATCAAGGGCAGATCACTGCCTCGCGAGTTCATCAGCTCCCTCATTTCCCTCAATCTTGCTGTGACCCGGAACTCAAAGGAGACAGATCCTTAACCGATGACCAAGCGAGGCGAGTTCTTTTTTGCACTGTTCTCGAGGATGTAGCGGCAGATAGCCTTGATAGCGGTCTGGCTGTCAATGGTATTTAGGGGTGTAGAGGTCTGGTCAAGTAGCCGGCAGACCTCACGTAGAGCAAAAACTTCCACCTGGAAGACACTGCACGAATCAAGAAGCCGGTAAGTGTTGGGAATATTGAGAGAATCAGAGAATATCCTCGACCCTACCCCGCACAGTCCATTTTTGAACAGTCGGTGAAGATTGTTGGCTGGTCAAACGGTAGTTCATGCGATCATATGAAAAGATAAGCGTTTTCACTCAGCTGAGGCCTACCAACTCCTACTCTCAACCTCCACGTGATAGCTGGGTGCCTAGTACCTTAATCCAAGAAATGGGTAATGGAGGGGGGGGGGGGGGGGGGGGGGGGGGAAGTGCTTTCTCACTAGAGCACTTCTTCCTGTTCCAGGCGGCAGCGGACGAATTCCCTAGACGGAGTCAACGGTGGCGTCTATAGTTCCAGTTAGGTTGAACTTAGTGAACACCTTGCGCGAGCTGCTTCGACGTATTCGGATCACAGGTCGGTAAGGAATTTCCAATGTTGGTCAGGACATTGGAATAGAGATGGTGGCGGAGGAGGAGCCCGTAGTGGACTACTGGCACCGGTGTACCCGGCCCCTCGTCCTACGGGAATACTTAAGGAACTGGCCTCCAGGTTGGGGGTTGTGCCGTCGGGGTAGCTTCCCTATCACGTAAAAAACCTATGGTTCCGAAATAACCAAAAGCCTCTGATAAGGATAACTCAACTAATGGCGACCACAGCAAACGAAATAAGGACAACGACCTTCGGATCTGTACGTGGAATGTTCTGTCCCTTTACAGACCACGTGCAGCCGAACAACTAGCAGAGGCCCTAGACTGCTATAAAGCAGATATTACCGCCATCCAGAAAGTGCGATGGGATGGGCCGGGCAAAAAGAGGATGAAAAACTGTGACATCTACTACGGTTATTGCTACAGAGGCAACAGGCAACGCTTATTCGGACGCGGATTTGTCATACGTGGCAGACTTAGGCAAGAAGTCTTAAGCTTCCGACACGTGAGCGAGCGTATTATGACTATCCGGATCAAGGCCAAATTCGCTAACATAAGCCTAATATGTGTTCATGCCCCCACGGAAGAAAAGGACCCTGCCACCAAAGAGCGTTTCTACGAGCTCCTCGACAAAACTTACGAGCAATGTCCTAAATACGACGTTAAAATCGTATTGGGCGATTTAAACGCCAAAATAGGAAAGGAGGACGTCTTTGGTAGGTCAGTCGGCAAGCATAGCCTACACGACACCACGTCTGATAACGGACTAAGGCTAATTGATTTCGCTGTGGAGCGAAATGTCACCATAGCAAGGACATGGTTTCCTCATCTCGATATTCATAAGCAGACATGGCGGTCCAATGATCATGTAACGATCAACCAAATTGATCATATTGCGATCGACGCAAGGCATGCCTCCAGTATTCTGGATGTCCGGACCTTCCGAGCGGCCAACATAGACTCGGATCATTACCTTGTTGTAGCCAAGACACGAATGCGGATATCCCAAACTGAGCAACAAAGAAGAATCACGGTGAGAAAATTTAACGTCGAAAAGCTATAATAGTAATAGACTGCCAGACTCTTCGCCGAACGCGTATCCCGAAATCTCTCAATCACCCCTATGACGCCAGCATCAAATGCCGAAGACCAGTGGCAACGCTGCCAACATGTCATCAGAAACGCCGCGCAGCAACTGATGTGCTGGGTCTCGCTCGCCCACCACCGCAAAACCCCTGGTTTGACGAAAAATGCCGGCGAGTGCATGCAGCAAAACAAGAGGCATACAAAGCGGCGCTGCAAAGGAAGACGAGAGCTGGTAGAGTGCATACATCAACTCATCTCTAAAATTTGATCAAACGAGTGTATGCCTGATGAATGGAATCTCGGCATCGTTTGCCCGATCCACAAGAAAGGAGACCCCCTCAACTGCGCCAATTATACAGGCGTCAGTCTCCTAAACATCGCATACAAGATCTTTTCTGCGATAATGTGTGAACGCCTGAAACCTTTTATCAACAACCTGATTGAACCTTATCAGTGCGGTTTCAGGCCAGGAAAGTCCACCATCGATCAAATCTTCACACTTCGGCAGATCCTGGAGAAAACCCAAGAATTCTAGTTTTGACATCTCTGCCGAACTTGTTCGTCTGTGCAGGGCGACGATGGAGAACGCTCGCTGCTCCATCAAGGTCGGTAATGACCTCACCGAGACCTTTGATGTCAAAAAAGGTTTTAGACAAGGTGACGCGCTGTCATGTGACATCTTTAATATTGTACTTGAACGAATTGTGCGGAACTCACAAGCCAACACCGGAGGTACAATCTATTACAAGTCTGTACAACTGCTTGTATACGCCGACGATGTTGACATTATCGGAAGAACTCAGCGGGCTGTCACCGGTGCGTTTGCAAGCATTGAGACGGAAGCGGTCAAAATGGGTTTGGCGATAAACGAGGGCAAAACCAAGTATATGCTGTCAACAAGAAGGGAAAGTCAACACCGACGAATTGGACAAAACGTCACAGTGGGCAGCTATAACTTCGAGGTAGTATGGGACTTTGTGTAGCTTGGCTCTGCTATAAACTCTGAGAACAACATCAGCGCAGAAATCAAGCGAAGAATAACTCTTCCCAATCGCTGTTTTTTTGGGGTTTATAAGGCAATTCAACAGTAAAGCCCTATCTCGAACTACTAAGGAGAGTCTGTATAAGACCCTGATCATCCCAGTCCTGCTTTACGGCGCTGAAACATGGACTTTATTAAAAGAAGATGAAGATATCCTTGGTCGCTTCGAGAGAAAAATTCTTCGTAAGATTTTCGGTCCCGTTTGCGTTGACGGGTTTTGGAGGAAAAGAGTCAATCACGAACTATACGAGCTGTACAGCGACATCGACCTAGTCAAAAAACTGCGTATTGGACGTCTGAGATGGCTAGGACATGTAGAGCGAATGGACACTAACGCTCCGGCCCGCAGAGTCTTCGAATCTAACCCCGAGGGTCGACGCAGTAGAGGACCTCTTCGCAGTAGGTGGCGCCCACAAGTTCAAGGGGACCTCGACCAACTTGGAGCGCGCAACTGGAGGCAATTAGCTAAAGACCGAGCTAAATGGAAAAGTTTGTTGGTTGAGGCCCAGGTTCACCCCGAACTGTAGCGCCACCTAAGTAAGTAAGGAGGATTTTGAAGTTCAAAGTGGAGTACGTCAAGGGTGCATACTGTCGCCACTATTGTTTTTGGTGGTAATCAGCGATGTAGTCCATGCAGCATTGACGGAAGCTAATTATGGAATTCGTTGGACTATGGCATCTTACCTTGAACACCTAGATTACGCTGACGATGTTTGTCTACTTTCACGTCGGATATAAGCAATACTATACGAAGGAGAAAGTGGCAGTTAATTAGACACACCCTACGGCGCGAAGACAACTCCATTGCGAAATACGCCATGCAGTGCAGTGCGCTCACCCCGGCAGGCAGAATAGCATTCAGCCCTAGGCAGACGTGTCGAAGAACAGTTGAGAAGGAATCGAGCTCCTTAGAAATCAGTTGGAGGCAGCTCAAACGCGTTGCAGAACTCCGAACAAGATGGCGTCGTTGACGCCGAATGGAGGGACCTACAGGATCTAAGTAAGTAGTAGTAATCTAGAGGGAGCAGGTTAATTCCATTGTTGGCAAAGTATATGGTGCTTTTCGATCGCTTCGGGCCACAAAAGACTTCACTCCTCTAAGGACACGCAAACTGATCGCTAAGAAACTAATTATACCTACCCTTACTTACGGATGTGAAATCTTTTGCAAAAGTGATGCTGTGAGCCAGAGAAAACTTAGTGTGGCGTATAATAATATTGCGCGATTTATTTACGGTTTAGGGAGATACGATCATGTTTCGAGATTTTCGAAAAGTATCTACGGTATGTCGTCCGATAACCTCTTAAATTTCCGAACACTTTTGCTAATAAAAAAAAAAGACAAATAAATGTTTGGAGCAACGGCTTTTTAAGTGCCAGGACCTAGCTTCTCGCAACCACTCATGTTGTGTGCCTTTTATTTTTCACAAGAATGGAGAGCCCTACAGTTTAGTGCCGAATCCGAACGGCGATTTGAGAAGCTTTTTCGTGACAACAATACTCTCGGATGTTTGTCAGACGCTCGCGAGAGGTGGGACCGTGGAAAAACTTTTGGTGTTTTCTGGGATTCAAACTTGGAACCTCATGCGTAGTGATCCGATACACTAACCACTTACACCACGCCGCCCACAAACGCACTTTTGCTACTATTAAATATAATTCAGAGCCATCACCCTTCCTATCTTTACAAAAGACTTCAGTTCTCAGCATCAAATATACTTTCGCAGCTCATTGTTTTCCGGTTTTCTTGTTTGACATCCGAAAGGCAATTTCTCGTCAATGCCGTCCGCTTATGGAATTCTGTACCATCCACTGTAAGAAGAACAAGTAAGCTCACCGAATATAGAACGCGATTCTAATTATTCCTCTCTGCATTCGATTAGTTTTCTGGCCTTTCTGAACCAACGCAATTTTATGTCCTCTGTTCATTGGCTTTTTTTTTGTTTTCCTTTTTCTTTACCATTCATTTTTCATCAACTTGTTTAATTTACTAAATAAAATGTTTAATTTAATGAATATTGATGATTAGAAATGATGTGTTCTTTTTTGCTTTCTTGTTTGCCAAGCTCCACAAATTTATGAGATATCTTAATGTGTCAGCATATAAATAATAAATAAATACTAAATACTAAAAGAGCAGACTTCCGTTCCTCTTTTCCCTTCTATCAGTTCGTGTAGGATACGTTTATCTAGCTTTTTCATTTGCTTTTCAACGCCAAATAGCTATTGAATAGTGAACGGCTAGTTGTTTCACAATATCTCTAACATTTTGACATTCATCGGATTTCACCAAAACTCTTAGGTCGTCGTTGGCTATGGCCAGCGGCGGGTGACCATGAGGCTCATTTTCAAGACTTACATACTCGTACTAATCCTGAACGAAATTTGTCAATCCAACATCTAGATCTTCGATCACCAGTTGTGCTTTCTTCAAATGTCGTGTTAATGGCTCTGCTGCATTGTATCCAATTTTAAACTCATAAAAAAATTACCCGTTTTTGGCTTTTGGCTGGTCGCAAAATCGTTGACAGTGATCAATAAAAAAAATCAAATATGGGTTTTAAAGATCAAGGTTGTCACTTTAATTTAACATAAAACAACTGTCTCGTTCTGTTGATTTTTACGTACTAAAATGTCACCAATGTTACCGATCTGCGAAAGCGATCATTTCATATGCAACTACTTAATAGTAGAAAACATAGCAAGGGCTTGAATATTGCTCTCATGTTTGTAGATCGGTCCCAAGTCATAATCATTCGATCATTCGCCCATCGAAGATGGATGGCTAACTTATGCCTGTACTACAGATACTAACCATGTAAGATATATCAATGTACTCAATAGAATATTCAGTACAAATACAACATTTGGACATCTTACCAGATAGGGCACAAGGGCGCACAACCCTTATGTTCGTCTGACAACCGAGCGAAATTCCAATTTCAAAACTCATACTCGTATTTCATCGAAAATCATTTTTCTAAAAAACAGGCAAATAATGGAACTCACTGCCTGGAATTATATTTTCAGAAGCTTGCAATCGTCAGCTATCCAAGAACAAAAGCAACTGGCATATGAGGACATTTTGGAGCGCTGTCGCAGTGGTTCTCCTGAATACGATCATAAAAAATTTAAATTGAAACCCAGCATCTTTTCATCAGCACTGTACTAAAGCTGCAAAATAATATCATTCTCCGTCTTGAGCTCTAAGTTTGAACTTCTCCAGCTGCGTCCAGCACACGGTGCTCTATGCGGTTTGGAAACCGTTTTTCTGAAATTTTCAAAACCAAGTATACCATATATCATGAAAAAGACATTCATCAGCTGTTCGTGGCGGATGAGCCGTTTGATTAGTTACTGGGGTCACATATCTACATAAGTCGGACTAAACATCAGCTCTATAAACGACCCCCGCGTGGAAAACGAAGTGGATTCGACGAAGGCTTACCCTACGAAACCGCTGCTTTTTCTGTTCGACAACAAACAGAATTCAGAACTTCTTACTTTACAGAGGAAGATTAACTTACAGGTAATAGTTGAAACAGGACAGTGGGCAGCTGTGTCAAATCGTTCGCACATTGTTTATGGCGGCGGGTAAACCATCAGGACCGGGGGTCTAGTCGTCCTTGAGTTTGTTGATCTTCTTAAGAACTGCTGAGTCGTTATGTCTACAAAGATTCAAGAGGTTTGTGAAACGTTGCTCATGTGTCAGAAATAATAAAGGTCAAGTTTAAGAGTGTGATCAGCTAAAGCAGTGAGCAAATAAGTTTGCAATGACTTTAGAGCCTGTCGAAGATTTATCCAAGAATTTAAAAATTGACGGATAGCCATCCGATTTATTATTATATTGTACGTTTATAATAATGTTGCACTTACTGTTGGAGATAAGATTGAATTGCATTCATTTGCGATAAAGGATTTTGCAAAGTTCAGAAACACGGAGATAAGCGTACAGATTTTTTTATTTTTTTATAATTTACGCGTGCCAAAGGAATTGTTAATACCCTTATACTGGTTCTCAGGACACGGGCGAATAATTATTAAAGTCGAAGTCAGGTTTAAATTTAAGGCAAAATTGCCATAATTTCTTTCTGTTGTTCTGAAGCGCCTTTTTTTCTTTTTTTTTTTTTGAGTCTTATTTATTTCCACTAATAAGACTAAAAAAAAAAGTCTTATTCATTTCCACTAATTAGACATAGAAGGTGCTTTCAATAATGTAGAAGGTAGGGCCATCAAACAGGCCCTGGAATCTATGAATGTCGAGCATAGCATTACCAATTGGCTCTGCAATATGCTCGGCACCAAAAACATTAACTCCACTATCGGAAACAGTTCAATAAGAAAATCCGTTACTAGGGGGACTCCCCAGGGTGGCGTTCTCTCACCCCTCCTCTGGGTTCTAGTCATCGATGGGATATTAAGGAACTAAGCAATACAGGCATAAGCGTCACTGCTTACGCGGATGACGTGGTAATTTTAGTTCAGGGTAAGTTCCTTGATACAATAAGTGAAATGATGGAATCAGCTCTAAATAGTCTCGAAAAATGGGCTAGAGGGTGTTGACTACACGTCAACGCGGATAAAACTGAATTGGTACTCTTCAGTAGAAAATACAAGATACCACCCTTCAAACTGCCTAAGCTAGCAGGGGTGGAGCTTTCCCTTTTGGATCGCGCCAGATATCTTGGTATAATGCTGGATAGGAAACTAAATTGGAAACTTAACATACAGGAACGAGCCCGCAAAGCATATAATGCTCTCTTCATCTGTAAGCGGACCGCGGGGAAAAAATGGGGCCTGAAGCCAGCAATGATGCACTGGCTATACATCATGGTAGTCCGACCCATCCTTACGTATGGGGCTCTTGTGTGGTGGAAGGCAACGAATACGAAAAACACACGGGATATGTTGGCCATGGTACAAAGATCAGCCTGCATTGCCATCACAGGTGCTCTACACACAACACCTACGGCTGCACTCGAGATCTTCCTGTATCTCTTACCATTAGACCTACAAATCAAATTTCAAGCGGGCAACAGTGCGCTTCGGCTCACTAACGTTGGTCTCTTCAGGACTAATAACATAGGACACAGCTCCATTCTCAAGGAATCTTTTCCCGGAATCCCTGACGAATCGGACGATATACTTGGCACCTTAGACTTCGACACACCATACGAAGTACTGTATCCTATTAGAGAGGACTGGCAAAGGAAGACAGTCTCTGTCCACAACGAGATTGCAATATACACAGATGGTTCTAAGACCAGTGAGGGCACGGGGTCAGGTATTTACTCGCGAGATACGAACCTACAGGTGGCCCTGAGACTTCCGGACACATGCAGTGTGTTCCAAGCAGAGGTTCTAGCTGTACTTAAGGCTGCGGAATTACTTGAGATGGGATCAATATCCGATAAGAATATAGCGCTAAAGGCGCTAGAGTCTTCCGTCACCAAATCTGAGTTAATCAGGAATTGCCGCACAATGCTTAGGGCATTATGTACGCAGAACCGAGTCAGATTATGTTGGGTACCTGGACACTGCGATATCGAAGGCAACGAGCAAGCCAACGCGCTGGCTAAAAGAGGAGCGGTCCTCCCACATAGCGATATAATTGGAAGAATTAAACCACCAGGGTGCGTGGCTAAGGGAATTATCCGGAATAAAATCATTGACACGGCTAATCTAAGATGGTCAAACTTAGATGGTCACAGGGTGTCTAAGGCCTTGTGGCCTGTGTTAGATCGCAGAAAATCTGGGGAGATAATTAACTTAGATAGATCGAGGATAAGAACAGCCACTACTCTCTGGACACTGTCTCCTAAGGAGACATGCCATGAGACTAGGGTTATCCGATTCGGATGTTTGTAGGTACTGCGATGACCTACATGTCTCAGAGGATATAACTCATATACTCAGTGAATGTCAAGGAAAGGGCTAAAGGATAAGGCTAAAGTACCTGGGTAGATACTTCTTCGATAACTTGGAGGAGGTGAGGTCCTTGAACCATATCAAGGATCTCTTCAGATTTTGTAGGGAGATTTATTGCTTGGAGGATTGGGTTTAGGTCTTTTGCCGTGAAGGTTTCCTAGGGATCGCGATGGGCCAACTTTGGTGCCTAGTGTTTTATGACAACCTCATAACCCTCCCTAACCTAACCTAACGTAACCTTTTTCCACTAATTAAATATATGTACATTTGTTTATAAGCAAAAATAAGGGAAATACTTATACGCTAAATAATCTTATACAGTAAATGACCTGTTGGATGGTTCTTATTACATGAACTTTAATAAGAATTATGTTTTTTAGTTTTATTACACCTTATTGTATTTTTGCTCGAAATGTTTTATTAATTTTTATTATATTACGGCACGGGTATTTCTTTACATAGGGATTACCCGGCAGCGGCACGCGAGAGAAGAAGGCGCGTGTTGCAACTCAAAGATCAAATAAAATTGAAAAACCCGAAAATAAGGGCAATAAGGGGAAACACTTAAAATTGAAGAAAACATGGCAAACGTCAACCTGTAGTGTGGAGAACACAGATGGTAACGCCGCCACCGCTTCTCAAACTGTGCGAGGTAATGGTCGCACACAACGTATTTAATTACATTGCCATCAGCCGTCTTAATAAAAATTCTATGTATAATTTTAAAAATGTCTCTTAAAGTATTATGTCATTTAATGTAGCAGGGTTAGGTAACAAATTACTTTTTAAAGATTTTTTTTGAATTCATAAATAAATTCGATATTTTTGCTCTATGTGAAACCTTTGTGGAACAAAACACGGAACGATTCGACAATTTTTTCAAACATCACCAGCTCCTCTGGATGCTAGCAGAAAGATAAACGGCAGAGCCAGTGGAGGTTGCCTTTGCCCAGCAATCATGGTTTGAGTAAAAGTGCGAGGCAGCTAGAAAAAGATGTTTTGCCTGTCTTCGACTGCTGAGAAGTATAGGCACCAACTATGCAAAACTTATGTACAAGGAGGCAAACAAAGCGTACAAAAACATATGCGCACATAAACAAAAATTATAGAATATTTCAGCAGTGCTAGTAAGTATAAAAGACAGTCGGTCTTTCTGGAAGATCGCCAAAATACTTAACGGTGCGCTTTTCGCAAAGAGTATTAAAGTCGAAGCATTCTTACTAGCGAAATATTTTGAATAGTTGCTGAACTACAGTCAATATGAAACACACTATGCACTGCCATTCATCGAAGTAGTATAACTAGACCGACCCATAACTTTCCAAGATGTCACCAGAGTGAGGGTCATAAATCGATGTGCGTTGAACAAAGCCCCAGGCGAAGATCGTATCCCTTACGAATTCTTCAAAAATGCGACAGAAGACTTCCTGAAAAAACTCACGAAAACATACAACTTTACTTTTAACAATGGGGAGGTACCAGAAAGTTTCAAGAGAAACATAATCTTTCTGATTTAATTTAGTTTAGTTTAGTTTAGTTTATTTAACCTACAATTTTAAGAAAGAAGATCCAAAGGAGCCAAGCAATTACAGAGGGATATCGTTCTTAAATGCTGTCACTAAAATATTTATGGGTATTATCTTGGAGCGCTTAACAGGCTGGATACAAGAGAATGACCTGCTTAGCGAGTATCAAGCCTGTTTTCGCAAGGAATACTCCACAGTTGATAGTATCTTCTCATTAACCAGCATCGCCAGAGATTTTTTGGACAACGTGAAGAAATTATACGCTTTCTTCGTAGATTTTAAGGCGGCTTTTGACTCCATAAAAAGAACAGCACTGTTCTTAAAACTAAGCAACCTGGGAGTCTCAACAAAAATACTTAGAATACTACAAAGGCTATACGAGGAAAACACAACCGCTGTATGGGACGGAAACATCTTATCCAACTGGTTTTAATCGAAAACAGGAGTAAAACAAGGTTGCCTTTTGAGTCCTCTTCTGTTCTCAATATTTCTAGATGACTTAGTTTCATATCTCCCAGGGGGAATAACATTCGTCGGTGTGAGTATACTCGTAAAGCTCTTACACTATGCTGATGACATCGTCATACTAGCGGAAACTCCTAACATGCTGCAGATCATGATCAACCGACTTCAGCAATACTGCAATCTTTGGAATCTAAATCTAAACACAAAGAAATCCAAAGTCATGACCTTTCGCAATGGAATGGGACGCTATGCAAGGGAAGAAAAATGGACCTGGCATAACGAAGAACTTAAGAAGGTTAAAGAGTACAAATACCTCGGAGTTCTGGTAACACTCCAGTTATGTTTTAAAAAGCATCTAAGAGAGAAACTAAGTGAATCCAAACGTGCAATAAATTGTAGCTGGAAAGGTATCCTGAGCAGGTGAAATATTGCGCCAAGTACGAAATACAAGATTTTTGAAGCCGTTGTTAGGTCAATCATGTGTGACGCGGCACAAGTCTGGGGCATTTTCCAGTTTGATGAGGTAGAAAAAATACTCAGATATTTACTTCATTAAGAAAATTTTCAGACTACCAGAAAACACCCCAACTTACATGTTGCATCTGGAAACTGGTCTACCACCGCTGTGCATTCACACTCTGAGATTGCATTTCTTATATATTCTAAAAATCATTGGACAACCAAGTCATCGGCTCCCAAATAAGATTATCACCCACCTTAAAAATAGAAGTTATCAATTTCTTTGCCTTATACACTTCAAGCAATACCTTGGGAAGTGCTCTTCAGAAGTTATTAGTAAAGATCGAGGAAGGCACGCGTGAAACGTTCAGGACAAAAAACCAGCAAAGCCAAACAAGAAATACGTAAGTTCTTCAGCAGGACCTTTTTGATAAAAACTATTTCAATGATCGTAACAGCATGGATGTAATTTCAACAATTTTTAAAGCCAGCGGTGAACTGTTACGCTTGAATTATCTGCCCACAGATCCGAAGGAAATACTGAATGTTCTTTGTATAACCAAAGAGCTATAGAAGACGTCTATCATTTCATTGGAATCTGTCCTACACTCAGCGAAATCAGAAGATCGATTTGAGGGAAAAATACTCTTACGTCGGAAGAAATCATTTGCATTTTAAATGGTGAAAATTGGACTGTCCTCTACAATTACCTAAAATCCGCACTAAATTACCGCCAACAAATAATAAACGAATCGTTTTAATTAATATAAATAAACAAAATGAGATGAAAAACATAAAAGAACGTATACAAAAGATTAAACAATACATTGTAATACTTAGCACGGAACGTTCTACTACGGAACGGAAAAGGCTAGGAACGGAATCGGTATCATCCTTGCGGCAGAGCTACTTGGAAACGTCTTGAGCATTTCGAAGTCCAGCGACCGTTTGATGTCTCTCAAACTAGTAATATGTACAAGGAGAGGTGTAGAATATTGTCAGTGCATATGCTCCCCACAATGGGTGCAATCAGATAGATAAAGATGCATTTTGGCTAGATTTCCACAATCTCCTTAAGAACATCCCAAAGGAAGAATTTCTGTTTGTTGGAGGAGATTTGAGTGGACATGTCGGGAAATCAAACGAAGACTATGAAGACTGCCATGGAGGACTAGGATATGGCACCAGGAACCTTCCTGGTGAAGACATCCTAAGCATGTGCAAATCACACGGTCTTATCGTGTTAAATACCATTTTCATCAAACAAAGCCGACACCTGATCACTTACAGCAGTAGTGGAGATGAAACTCAGATTGACTACCATTTGGTAGCCAGTTTCATGAAGCCTGGGGTAAAAGATTGCAAAGTGATCCTCGAAGAGGCAATCGCTCGGCAACACCGTCTCCTGCTAACAGAAATTTTTATGAAAACACCAAGAAAAGCAAACAGACAAGGGTCTCTGAGAAAATCAAGTGGTACAATCTGGACAAAGAAAAAGGCGAAGCTTTTGTTTTCGTAATGAAAAATTACCTCTCTCACACCATCAACGGAGCTGAGGATGAAGAGTGCAGAGCACAAAATATGTGGGATTCCCTACAGCGAACTTGCTTAAAGAAGGCTAAATCACTGCTAGGAGCTTCAAAAGGTCACCATCAACACGCCAAAGAAACATGGTGGTGGAGCGATGAAGCTAAGAAGGTGATAACTGAGAAGAAAGCGGCTTTCAAAGCTTGGTCAAAGTACCCCTTTAATAATAGTGACGTAAAAGCTCGCCTCGAAATGGAATACAGATGCTGCAAGAAAAAAGCGAAGAAGAAGTGCGCCCAGCTTCAAGCAGAGAGTACGGAGGGAGAGATGGAGATGGAGAAAATATTTTCCCCGGTTGCTGATGCAATCCAGGCTATCCAGGAGCTGCGACGACACAATATGAACAAGAGCGCCACTATCTTCAGAATAGCCGCCCAAAGAAGGGAGAATGCTCAGGAGATCCGTTCGCCAAAGTTCATTAGCAATGCTCATGGCCAGCTTCTTGTGGATGACGACAAAATTCTGCAGAGGTGGTGGCAGTATTGTGAAGAACTTTTAAATCAATAGTTTCCCCGGCTATACTTTCCAAGAGCCACCCCTAACTGTGAAGAAATACCCGACATTAGAGTTGAAGAAGTTAGTGAGGCGGTCAAATACTCCAAAAAACGAAAAGCGGTTGGGCCGGACGAGATACCCTCTGAGTTCTGGAAAAAGATGGGAGACATCGGGTTCAGATGGCTCAGAATTCTCATCTCCAAATTCGTGAGAGGTGATCCAATGCCGAATCAATGGAGGGAAAGTTAACTTCTCCCTGTATACAAAGGGAAGGGTGATACGCGAAACTGTGATAACTACCGTTCGATCAAGCTGATGTCACACACCATGAAGATCGTTGAGCGGGTATTAGGTGGCCGACTGCGAAAAATAATACGGCTATCTGATGATCAGTGCGGGTTTGTCTCGGGTAAATTAACCACAGATGCAATCCAAAGTATAAGGATCATAATGGAAAAACATCGTGATTCCTTAAGGGATTTGCATATTTTATTGGTTGACTTTGAAAAGGCATTTGACCGTTATTGGCGAGATCTGATATGGGTGGCGCTAAGACATCGAGGGGTTCCAGAAACCTATGTACAAATGATTATGGACATGTACGAAGGAGTAAGATGCCCCGCTGGAGTAACCGAAGAGGTCCCAATCAAAGTGCATCAGGGAAGCTTCTTAAGTCCTTTGCTCTTTATTACAATCCTTGATTATCTGCTTGAAGGTAAAGTGATGGATCCCATGGTACATCAGTTATTCTTTGCTGACGATCATAAGTGAGGATCCTACATCCCTGCAACGAGCACTTGATGTGTGGGTGGACGCTCTGGAGGGAAATGGGTATCGCATTAGTTCAAAAAAGACAGAGTACTTGTGCTGTCCGTTCTCTGATCCACTCAGGCCTATTCCAGACATTTATTTGAATGGAACAGTGCTTCCCAAGTGCGAAAAGTTCAAATATCTGGGATCTATGATCAATAGCAAAGCAACTTGTGATGATGACATCAATCATCGTGTAAGCGTAGGGTGGATGAAGTGGCGAGAAAAATCCGCTATCGTCTGTGACAGAAAAATGTCCCCTAAGTTGAAAGGAAGGCTCTACACCGCAGTTGTGCGTCCAGCGCTCACATACGGTTCACAATGTTGGACGATGTACAAAAAGTATGAGAGTAAATTAACGGCAGCTGAGATGAAGATGCTTCGCATGACAGCAGGAGTGACAAAGCTTAATCGAATAAGAAGTTTGAAGATCCGTGGAAGTTTTCACATCAAGGAAACCATCGTACAAAAAATAGAGCGCGACCGGCTCAGTGTGTATTGCCACGTTCAAAGAAGAGATCATTTGAACCCAGTTAAAAAGGCAATATCAATGCACGTTCCAAAGACATCGCGATGTAGGAAAGGCAGGCCTATAAACGCCTGGATCAGACAAATGCGACGACATCGGCATTTCATTGGCCACAGCAACCGAGTGATCCAAAATCGGCAGGCTTGCCGATATTTTCTGAGGTCAAACAGGCGAACCCCACAGGCGGATCAGTAGAAATGCGGTGAAGTGGGACGGTTGTGATCCCTTGTTTTCGGATCATAGCCTCGCTGATAAAAGGAAGAAGAAGAAGAAGATTGTAATACATAGCAAAATAATAATAATTCCGCATTTCAAATTATCTTTAAGCTTTAAATTTAAAAACTCTCTTTCTCGGCTGACGGCAAAAGCCAATGCTTATTATTGTGAACTTTTCTGTAAAATGAATTTTATTATAAATATAATATATATAAATAATGTCACACTATTACTCACTTACTTAACTTAAAGAAAATGTGGAGCGGAAAAACTTTTTTAGCAGTATTTATTTTTTTTTAACTTAACTAATCTCTCGTTATTGATTCTACTTTCATTGATAATATCCTTTTCAGGCATGCTTGTGCAGTATCTCAGATGAGTATATTCGTCCGCCTAGCGTCCAGGCACATAGAGAATTCTCTTGTCGGCGGATCTTCTAGCAACATGATAAATAAAGGGAACATTTCTTGAGTCTGATATGTAACTATGTGCGTCAAGATACAAGAATGCTTCAGGCGATACATGTCCATTTTCCAATAAATTTCTGAAATACTCAGGGCTAGGGTAAAACAACTCCAAAATTAGTTCGTTCCCAGTGATATTTGCTAACCGCACAAACTGATTCTTCACAAGGTTCATAATGACATTGTCAATTCTGCATACACCAGAAGCATCCAGTAGTCTCTTGTTGGAGACGTAATGCCGAAAGTCGGAATGTGCGTTTCTGTACATCTATCTGCATGCATGTTTGAAGACATTTTCTCTCAAAAGTCCTTAGTTTTTCCATATATGATGGACTTATAATCCACCATACTGCATTCGCATAAGTCAGAATTGGACGCACAAATGCTTGGTAACAGATGACCTTTACATCGGATCTTAGAAAGTTGGAGTAAAAGAGACTTTTGAGTGACATAAATGCCGCTCTTGCTTCTTCAACTGCGTATTTATGTGATCATTGTAGTATAAAAACTTACCCAAATGAACACCTAGATACTTCACAACAGTCTTTGACTCTATGCGGAGTCCACCAGGACCTATTATTTGGAAGTTTCTCCAATTGTGTCGCAAATCTGAATTACCGAGGTAAAGGTGACGAATAATGTTTTCTGGACAAAAATGATGGTACATGTATACAAACATACATTTTCAATGGCCCACTAATCCTTTATGTAGGTCGCGGGGGTAAGATGCTCAGGTGGACTCTCCATCCTTTTCGATCCTCCGCCATTGACTCCATCTCATCAGGAATCGATTGATTGCGTATCACCGCCTGTACCCAATGACATCTTTCGCGTAAAATCCAAAGAAGCGTCAGAAAATACAGCCATAATTATAAAATTCACCTCGGCGGCTGATAAATCCACAGTACTCAAATACGCAAGCCGGGCATATAAGAAATCACGTAAACCACTTTGTTTACAAAATCTTGGACTATCATCTGACAGGCCGATCTACATCAGCGAAAGTCTCACCACAGTCAACCTCTTACTGTACTGCAAAGCTTTTCACTTGAAGAAGCAAAAAAAGCTTTTTTCTGTTTTCACCCGTGGAAGGCGAGTGTATGTGCGTCACACACCAAACGGAGAGGCTCTCCTTATCGATTGCAGTCAACGCTTGGATTGTTTTGCCGCTGCCGCTACTCATCATGATGTCGCGAAAAACCAAAATTAAGCTGAAGTTCCAGTCTCTTTTATGTAATGTTTTTAGTCAATCTATTTTCTCAATGCCTTATTATTATTTAGCTATTTTTTCGTCATGTTTTACCTTAGTGTATCTATATCTGTCATTCGCCTGCCGCCTGAGAATTTTTCAGTTTTTAGTCAACCGTATTTTTAGTCGTCTTTCCCCAAGGGCTAGTTTTTCTTTTTATTTTTTCCTCATTGATGCCTAATACAACTGTAGGCCAATTCCAGGGAAATGGCACGAATGATCACTTGCGCATACTGATAAATATTCTTTGCAATCAGCGCCAGGGTTTGCGTGTGTGTCACATTAATGCGCAGAGTCTTTTTAAGAAGATCGATGAATTTAGGGGAATGTTTGTTGATTCAAATGTCGATGTCGTATGTGTAACCGAAACATGGTTTAACATTGATGTTCTGGATGAGGCATATGCTTTAAAAGGCTATCGGCTATTACGAAATGATAGACCATATAGAATAGGGGGTGGTGTTGCAATGTATATCCGCAACACTTTATTTGTTAAGGTTTTAATCAACTCGCCTCCCGGTAGTCCAGTACAGTATTGTTTCGTTGAAGTTGTTCGTGAGAAGAAAAAATGTCTTCTAGGTGTTGTCTACCGACCTAATAGCCATTTTGATTTATCTCCCGTATACAATATCATAGAAAATTATTCTCCTAATTATTGGAAAACCATTGTTTGCGGTGATTTTAATTGCAACTTGTTAAATCATGCGGGCTCTAGACTATTTTCTGAGGCCTTGCAAACACTTAGTTTAGATATTTTAAACAAAACTGTTCCAACGCACTTCACTCACACCAGCACTCTTCTAGACTTATTTCTCACAAATGATATTCAGGACGTTTTTTATAGCCAGTTCTCAGCTCCTGTATTCTCGAAGCATGATGTTATATTTGCCACATTTAGCTTCCCTTGTGGTGAACAATATTTCAAACATACCTGCCGAGATTTTAGAAATTTAAACACTCAAGCATTAGAGCATGATTTGCAAAGAGTGAACTGGCAGCCTATATACTGTGAAACTTCAAGTGAGAATCAGGTAAATTTCCTACATAGTGTTATACAGGATATGCTGCAGATCTTAGGTTCGACGGACCTTCTTCTTGCTGGTGATTTCAACGCGAGAATAGGATTATCGCAAAATAATTTCGCAAGTGGACCTGCGTCAACAATTATAAACGCAACTCGGAGTTCCAAAGATGAATTTTGCGATGGAAAATGCTCCAAGATTATGAAAATTGCTGATGCGTACGATTGTAAGATCTTAACTGGCAGCTGCAGGGGTGACACAGGTGGTGAATTTACCTTCATCCGTGGAACATCGTGCTCCGTAATAGATTATTGTTTTATGTCCGGTAATTGGAACTCAATTGTCAACAATTTTTCAATAGCTGTTCAAACATTTTCCGACCATATGCCGTTGGAAATTTCGTGCACTATTTGGAAGGCAGGGGATACGTCTAACTCAAGGCAGCTGGCTCTCCTTCCGAAGTTGGTTTGGAATAACAGTTTTCGTGCCTCTTATCAAAGTAATTTGAATACGGAACTTTTGAGTCACATTGCGATCAGTCGCCGCTTTAGAAATTGTCTCCTGGACGTCCGAAACAGACGTGGAGCTGACGTCGGACAAGAACGAGATCACCATCTTATGGTAGCTCATTCACGCCTTCGTACTGCATCCGTCAACAGCAACCGCTCAAACCTGCTTAACATCACCAGGTTTAATATCGACAGGCTCTTGGTTCCCCAAGTGCGCCAACAGTTCAGGGACCATCTTGCCTTAGAAGCAGAAGCAATCAGCAGCATAGAGAACATGGATGACCACTGGAGTGCTGTGAAAAATGCTTTTGCGACTGGGGCACGCACTTATGTCGGTAAAAAGCAGAAACACCACCGCACATGGCTTTCTACAGACACCTGGAGACGGATTGATGAGCGTACAGCAATCAAGGCTCGGATTGCAGCGGCCTCAGCAGTAGAGAGAACCGAGCTTGAAGCCCAATACCGTGCGAAGAAGAAAGAAGTGCAGCGTAGTGTGAGACGTGACAAGCGTCAACATGTCAACTCACTGGCCTCAAGGGCTGAAGAAGCAGCGAGTAGGTGCGACAGTAGGACTGTTTACAACATCACTAAGGAGCTCATTGGTGGTCGAAACTCCAAACAACATCCAGTGAAGGGTCTAGACGGTGACCTTCTGATTTCGGATGAGGATCAGCTCACTAGATGGAGAGAACATTTTGCTGCAGTGCTAAATCACTTAGACGACGGCGGTATGATCTTGAATTCGAATGAGCAGTTCGAAGCAACAAATTCCCGAATTCGCACCGTACCTCCCAGTAAAGCTGAAATAATAACAGCAATCAAGTCCCTCAAGAAAAACAAAGCGGTGGGTATTGATGGCATCCCTGCCGAGCTATTTCAAGCGGCGCCAAATACATCGGCAGATTTGCTGCATCCGCTAATACGGAGAGCTTGGGATAGTGAACAATTTCCACAGGAGTGGAAAAGGGGGATGATCATTAAGCTTCCAAAGAAGGGTAACTTGATGGAGTGCGGTAACTGGAGAGGTATATGTGTTCTTTCAGCTGTAGCCAAAATAATAGCTAGAATAATTCTAGAACGAATTAAAGATCATTTAGATTCAACTCTCGATGTCGAACAGGCAGGCTTTCGCGCTGGATCCTCCTGCATCGACCACATAAACACCTTACGGATCATAATCGAACAATGCGTTGAGTATAGGAGAGGCTCTCCTTATCGATTGCAGTCAACGCTTGGATTGTTTTGCCGCTGCCGCTACTCATCATGATGTCGCGAAAAACCAAAATTAAGCTGAAGTTCCAGTCTCTTTTATGTAATGTTTTTAGTCAATCTATTTTCTCAATGCCTTATTATTATTTAGCTATTTTTTCGTCATGTTTTACCTTAGTGTATCTATATCTGTCATTCGCCTGCCGCCTGAGAATTTTTCAGTTTTTAGTCAACCGTATTTTTAGTCGTCTTTCCCCAAGGGCTAGTTTTTCTTTTTATTTTTTCCTCATTGATGCCTAATACAACTGTAGGCCAATTCCAGGGAAATGGCACGAATGATCACTTGCGCATACTGATAAATATTCTTTGCAATCAGCGCCAGGGTTTGCGTGTGTGTCACATTAATGCGCAGAGTCTTTTTAAGAAGATCGATGAATTTAGGGGAATGTTTGTTGATTCAAATGTCGATGTCGTATGTGTAACCGAAACATGGTTTAACATTGATGTTCTGGATGAGGCATATGCTTTAAAAGGCTATCGGCTATTACGAAATGATAGACCATATAGAATAGGGGGTGGTGTTGCAATGTATATCCGCAACACTTTATTTGTTAAGGTTTTAATCAACTCGCCTCCCGGTAGTCCAGTACAGTATTGTTTCGTTGAAGTTGTTCGTGAGAAGAAAAAATGTCTTCTAGGTGTTGTCTACCGACCTAATAGCCATTTTGATTTATCTCCCGTATACAATATCATAGAAAATTATTCTCCTAATTATTGGAAAACCATTGTTTGCGGTGATTTTAATTGCAACTTGTTAAATCATGCGGGCTCTAGACTATTTTCTGAGGCCTTGCAAACACTTAGTTTAGATATTTTAAACAAAACTGTTCCAACGCACTTCACTCACACCAGCACTCTTCTAGACTTATTTCTCACAAATGATATTCAGGACGTTTTTTATAGCCAGTTCTCAGCTCCTGTATTCTCGAAGCATGATGTTATATTTGCCACATTTAGCTTCCCTTGTGGTGAACAATATTTCAAACATACCTGCCGAGATTTTAGAAATTTAAACACTCAAGCATTAGAGCATGATTTGCAAAGAGTGAACTGGCAGCCTATATACTGTGAAACTTCAAGTGAGAATCAGGTAAATTTCCTACATAGTGTTATACAGGATATGCTGCAGATCTTAGGTTCGACGGACCTTCTTCTTGCTGGTGATTTCAACGCGAGAATAGGATTATCGCAAAATAATTTCGCAAGTGGACCTGCGTCAACAATTATAAACGCAACTCGGAGTTCCAAAGATGAATTTTGCGATGGAAAATGCTCCAAGATTATGAAAATTGCTGATGCGTACGATTGTAAGATCTTAACTGGCAGCTGCAGGGGTGACACAGGTGGTGAATTTACCTTCATCCGTGGAACATCGTGCTCCGTAATAGATTATTGTTTTATGTCCGGTAATTGGAACTCAATTGTCAACAATTTTTCAATAGCTGTTCAAACATTTTCCGACCATATGCCGTTGGAAATTTCGTGCACTATTTGGAAGGCAGGGGATACGTCTAACTCAAGGCAGCTGGCTCTCCTTCCGAAGTTGGTTTGGAATAACAGTTTTCGTGCCTCTTATCAAAGTAATTTGAATACGGAACTTTTGAGTCACATTGCGATCAGTCGCCGCTTTAGAAATTGTCTCCTGGACGTCCGAAACAGACGTGGAGCTGACGTCGGACAAGAACGAGATCACCATCTTATGGTAGCTCATTCACGCCTTCGTACTGCATCCGTCAACAGCAACCGCTCAAACCTGCTTAACATCACCAGGTTTAATATCGACAGGCTCTTGGTTCCCCAAGTGCGCCAACAGTTCAGGGACCATCTTGCCTTAGAAGCAGAAGCAATCAGCAGCATAGAGAACATGGATGACCACTGGAGTGCTGTGAAAAATGCTTTTGCGACTGGGGCACGCACTTATGTCGGTAAAAAGCAGAAACACCACCGCACATGGCTTTCTACAGACACCTGGAGACGGATTGATGAGCGTACAGCAATCAAGGCTCGGATTGCAGCGGCCTCAGCAGTAGAGAGAACCGAGCTTGAAGCCCAATACCGTGCGAAGAAGAAAGAAGTGCAGCGTAGTGTGAGACGTGACAAGCGTCAACATGTCAACTCACTGGCCTCAAGGGCTGAAGAAGCAGCGAGTAGGTGCGACAGTAGGACTGTTTACAACATCACTAAGGAGCTCATTGGTGGTCGAAACTCCAAACAACATCCAGTGAAGGGTCTAGACGGTGACCTTCTGATTTCGGATGAGGATCAGCTCACTAGATGGAGAGAACATTTTGCTGCAGTGCTAAATCACTTAGACGACGGCGGTATGATCTTGAATTCGAATGAGCAGTTCGAAGCAACAAATTCCCGAATTCGCACCGTACCTCCCAGTAAAGCTGAAATAATAACAGCAATCAAGTCCCTCAAGAAAAACAAAGCGGTGGGTATTGATGGCATCCCTGCCGAGCTATTTCAAGCGGCGCCAAATACATCGGCAGATTTGCTGCATCCGCTAATACGGAGAGCTTGGGATAGTGAACAATTTCCACAGGAGTGGAAAAGGGGGATGATCATTAAGCTTCCAAAGAAGGGTAACTTGATGGAGTGCGGTAACTGGAGAGGTATATGTGTTCTTTCAGCTGTAGCCAAAATAATAGCTAGAATAATTCTAGAACGAATTAAAGATCATTTAGATTCAACTCTCGATGTCGAACAGGCAGGCTTTCGCGCTGGATCCTCCTGCATCGACCACATAAACACCTTACGGATCATAATCGAACAATGCGTTGAGTATAGGTCTCCGCTACATTTACTGTTTATCGACTTCGAGAAGGCTTTCGACAGCTTGAATCGAGATGCTATCTGGCTGGCCTTGCGCAGGAGAGGCATTCCAGAAAAGCTTATAGCTATTATCAAGGCTACATATGAGGGCGGCAAGTGTCACGTCGTGCACAATGGTAAGGTGTCGGAGGACTTTGAAGTCCAAAGTGGAGTACGTCAAGGGTGCATACTGTCCCCACTATTGTTCTTGGTGGTTATCAGCGATGTACTCCGTGCAGCATTGACGGAAGCTAATTCTGGAATTCGTTGGACTATGACATCTTACCTTAAACACCTAGATTACGCTGACGATGTTTGTCTACTTTCACATCGGATAATGGATCTTCATTTGATGGCCCAAAATCTAGAAGCTGAGGCAAACAAAGTGGGGCTAAAAATAAACACAGCCAAAACAAAAGCCCTGAGTACTTCCAATACCCGCGCTCAACTTAACATTGCCGGAAAGCAAGTCGAGAAAGTTGATAACTTTCTATATTTAGGAAGTGTCGTCTCGGCTAATCGCGGTGGCACCGAACTGGATGTGTGCAGCAGAATCGGGAAGGCTAAAGCTGCGTTCGGAATGCTGTCCAAAATCTGGAGAAGCAATGTTATTAGCTTAAGAACCAAGCTACGACTGTTCCGCTCCAACGTAGAATCAGTGCTGCTTTATGGGTGCAGTACCTGGAAGGTGGACACCATTAACACACGCAAGCTGCAAGTCTTCGTAAACAAATGCTTAAGAATCATCTTGAGGATTTTTTGGCCGAACCGCATCTCCAACGAACAACTTTATCTGAGAACGGGCCAAGAACCTATAAGCATTACTATACGAAGAAGAAAGTGGCAATGGATTGGACACACCCTACGGCGCGAAGACAACTCCATTGCGAAATACGCTATGCAGTGGAATCCGCTCACCCAGGCAGGCAGAATAGCGGGACGCCCTAGGCAAACGTGGCGCAGAACAGTTGAGGAGGAATCGAGCTCTTTAGGAATGAGTTGGAGGCAGCTCAAACGCGTTGCAGAACTCCGAACACGATGGCGCGCAGGCGTGGTTGACGCCCTATGCCCCCCGAGGGGTTAAAGGACATAAGTAAGTAAGTAAGTAAGTAACTTTTGAGTCTGATGGAACATAATTCAGCTCTACACATTGACGTCCTAACGCAAATTATAAAAAGATCTGTACCGTCTAACGTCAATGCAAGACGTATTGTAGCCAGTAAACAGAAGTGGTTCGATATCGAGTGTCTAAAGGCGAGAAAACGATCATTTGCATTGCTAAGGCGCCTAAGGAAGCAAAATAATGACTGTGTCAAAGAACTGTATGCAGAAGCAAATAAATATTTCAAACGTCTTTGTATAGAAAAAAGGAAAAAATTTAACCAGGAAGTCATTGCAGTTCTTAATACTTCAACATGTTCAGCAGACTTTTGGAAGGCGGTTAAAATTGTAACTGGAAGAACTAACTTGATTTCGCGACTTTACAAGCTTCTGAGCTGAGGGAGTATTTTAAAAATGTACTCAACGCTCCATAGTTTACTCCGTTACCGCAATATGCAGCCCCTTTTTTCGCAGACGAGCTCTTAGACTCACCATTTACTCTTTTGGAAGTGAAACGCACAGTTGATTGCTCTAAAACGAGGAAAGCCCCAGGTGACGATCGGATCCCTTTCGAATTCTACAAGAACAGTTCCACAGAATTTCTCACTGCACTTACAAATGAATTTAATAAAAATTTTTTAAACAGCCAATGTCGCAGAAAGCTTTAGAAGAGCGATAATTTTCCCGTTGCACAAAAAAGGCGAGCTAGATAATCCAGCTAACTACAGAGGCATTTCTTTTTTGAATACTTCGGCAAAACTATTTAGTGCTTTGATATTTAATAGGCTTACACAATGGATGGCAAACAATCGAATTTTAAATGAATACCAGGCGGGGTTCAGAAAGCATTATTCAACACTGGATCAAATTTTTACTCTCACCAACATTGCAGAGTTTTTTAAACAAAGTAGCAAAAAGCTATATGTCTTCTTCGTTGACTTTCGTGCAGCTTTTGACTCCATAGCGCGTGAAGCTCTTTTCTATAAGCTGTACAAAATTGGTTTATCAAGTAAAGTGATAAATGTGCTAAAAGCGATGTATGAGAGCAACGTGGCGTACGTATGGAATGGAGAGAATGTATCGGAAGAATTTGGAACACAAATGGGAGTTAAGCAAGGATGCATCCTAAGCACGCTACTCTTCATCATATTTATCAACGACATAGTAGGAGAAGTAGGAGGAGGGATCGAGCTTGGTAGTGTGCGGATACCGGCGCTAAAATTTGCGGACGATATAGTGTTTTTATCGGAGACAGTTGAAGGGATGCAGCTTACTATGAACCGTCTTGAAAACTACTGTAAGCAATGGAATTTGACGGTGAATTTATCAAAATCAAAGATGATGATTTTTAGAAATGGCGGTGGAAGATACTCTCGCAAGGAAAAGTGGTTCTATCGAGGTGAAAACGTTGAAATAGTGAAAGAGTATAAATATTTAGGTGTGCTAATTACATCCAACCTCAATATGAAAAAACACTTTGAATGTCAGCTAGCAGCAGCTAAAAGAGCTATTTCATCAGTTTGGGGACGTTGCGTCGACAATAAGTTTATCGATCACACAGCGAAGAATAAACTATTTCGTACAACTGCTGCCTCTATACTGCTGTACGGAGCCCAAATTTGGGGTTATTGCTTTTTTGAAGAAGTTGAAAAATTTCTAAGATACTTTTTGAAACGAATCTTTCGACTTCCAATATGTACACCGAACTATATGCTGCATCTAGAAACTGGAGTCCCTCCTCTCTTCTTAGATACCCTAAAGCTGCATATAGATTATATTGTTAAAGTACTGGAGATGGATGATGGAAGACTGCCCAGGATTGTTCTGAAGCATATACTTTCGACAAGAGGGCACTTGGTTCAAAAGTGGGAGGAGTTGGCAGCAAATTATGGCGCGAGCTTAAATATTGCATCTGATATACAACTTTCAATGATAAAACCTATGCTTACAAATGTTTTGAAAAATGCAGGTAATTCCATGTATGAGAGATTTGTAGCTGAAGCACATTCATCGCAACATAGGCTGATCTACAGTAGGCTGAATTTTGACCACATTGAAAGCGATTCAACGTACTTCCTCAATCGTTACTCTCTGCATATGATAAGCACAATATTCAAACTTAGAGGTGAACTAACAAGTCTTTATTTTATTCCACATCGACCCGATCTGCCAATTTTATGTGACCTGTGCAACCTTAAAGAGAGGGAAGATGTTTACCATTTCATCGGAAGATGTCCCATTTTAGGAGAATTTCGCGCGAGATACTTCGGAGTAATTTCGCTAGACTTGGATGAGGTGATCAACGTACTGAACGGAAGTCATGGTTGGGATGTTTTGCACAACTATGCTACAGCTGCAATCCGCTACAGAGCCCGTATTTTGGAAGGCGATTTTTAAACAGAAATAGCAACCATATTGTCAATCTGGTAGACGGCCTTAAGCCAAACCATAAACGACTATGTATATACTGTTCTTGAAAATTATGTGAAGTTAATAAAAAGTCTAACTAACTAACTAACTAACTAGTGTTATACAGCATCTTTTTAATAATCATGTTCCTCTTAAGACCAAGGTTACCAGGTACTCCTATAATTTGTGGTTTACTCCCGAAAGATTCGACCTAAAAAAACAAACGCGACGCAGCTTATAAGAGATGGAAACAATTTAGACTTCCTGAATTTTATAATGTTTTCCGCCAGTTAAGGAATCTAGTTAATTCAAAAATCAAGCATGCCAAGCGTGATTACTATGATACGCATTTAAATCACAAACTGCCAACTAAAACCCTTTGGAAGAATTTGCGGGAACTAGGTATCGGTCGCAAGAGTAATATCACAAGTGACAACATCGACATCAATCGTTTAAATAGAGAGTTTGTACAAGTCCAAAGGTCGTCTAGTGCTTGTACTGAACCGAATCATTTGATGATTAATAACTCGTTCGGGTTCACCTGTATCGAACAAGCGGATGTTGTTAGTGCTATCCTCAAAATTAAGTCTAAAGCTGTTGGTATTGATGGAATTCATCCACTTTTTATTAAAATTATATTACCTCACCTTTTGCCAGCAGTTACCCATGTCTTTAACACAGTCCTAACAACATCCACTTTTCCTAGTGCCTGGAAAGTCGCCAAGATTGTACCAGTGTTAAAAAAGAAAGCAACATCTAGTTCGCCAGCTGAATACAGACCTATTGCAATCCTCCCTTTCCTGTCAAAAGTCTTGGAAAAGATAGTACACCATCAAATGTCGGTCTATCTCCAGCGTAATAAGTTACTTTGTGCGAATCAGTCAGGATTCAGGCCATTTCATAGCTGTACATCTGCATTGCTAAAAGTGACTGATAATATACGCGCTGCGTTAGATAGAAACCGAATAAGTTTTCTTACTCTGTTAGACTTTTCCAAGGCATTTGGCACAGTAAATCATCATCAACTTTTATTAAAACTTGAAAGGCTTTTCGGATTTTCCTCGTTTGCCTTGAAGTTCATAGAAGCATACCTTGGTGGAAGGAAACAAGCAGTCGTCGTTGATGATAAAATGTCGGACTTCGTTGTAACCTCAGCGGGTGTACCCCAAGGATCCATCTTAGGGCCATTGCTTTTCACTATTTTCATTAATGACCTCCCGACTATAGTTCAGCACTCATCATTGCACATGTATGCAGACGATGTTCAACTTTATATCAGCTGCAAACCTGACCTTTTAGAGGATGTGGTTCATGAACTCAACGATGACCTTGGTAAAATTCTAACGTGGTCTGTAGAGAACTCATTAATGTTGAATCCATCCAAGACCAAGTGTCTTGTTATTAGCAGAAGTGGGGTTGTTGATTGTGATCTACCCATAGTGTGTCTTGGAGGTGAGCCAATTGAATTCGTAGGCAAAGCTAAAAATCTTGGTGTATGGTTCAACAAGACTCTGTCCTGGGAAGACCATATATCCACAGTTATAGGCAAAATCTATTATTCCCTTAGAAATCTCTAAATGTCACAATCCCACACACCGCTGCATACTAGGTTAATGTTAGTGAAGACATTGCTTATACCAATCATTACGTATGGCTGTGAAATTTTCTGTTGTTGCAGTGCGCTTATCAGGCGTAAGCTTAACGTAGCATTCAACAATATTACTCGCTACGTTCATGGTTTGACACGGTATGACCACACTTCATCATATGTCAAAAATATACTCGGTTGTACGCTAGACAAGTATTTGGAGTTTTGTGTACTCAAGTATCTGCATAAGGTTATTATCAGCAAACAGCCTCCATATTTATTCGAAAAACTTAAGATCTCACACTCGCACCGGTCCCTTAGTTTGACCCAGCCGCGCGTATTTTATCAAAACTCAGAGCGACAATTTTTCATTCATGCCACTCGTCTTTGGAATTTCCTTCCTCTTGGGGTGAGAAGGCTTTATAATACGGGTAGTTTTGGAGAATCTCTCTTTCGGCATTTGGCAGGTTAATGGTAATACAAATTGATACATTTAATGTTTATAGATACACTATAGGTAAACTTCTTAAATAAATCAAAATCATTTAACATTTTAAATTTTATCCTAAATAATTGTTGATTGTAGCAAATATCAATTTTCCAAACATATATACATACATGAATTTAAATTAAAACTATTGTATTTTTTGCATTGTATAAATTTCTCATTTATAGCTTAAAGGTGACATAAGCCTATTATGAATGATGTTAATTAAGTAAATAAATAAATGAAATAAAATGAAGGAATCCCTAGACAGTTCAAGGAGACATGTCGGACTTGATCCAACCATCTATTTCTATGCCTCACAAGGGGTCGCCTACCTGATGGCACAGCAATCATGGCACGTCTTGGAAGCCAAAACATACAGAACATACACCTGCTTCAGTCGAACTCCAATAACATGCAGACACTGAATGGCCGTTCGGGAAACGACCATTACTTACGCTGAAGTTCGGTTTGAGAAGACTCATAGATGACCAAATCATCCGCAAAGAGCAGATCACTAATGCTTAAATCTCCTACTTTGAAACATTTTAAAACATTATTCAAACACGATGATGCAACTTAAAACTCCATCGTTGAAAGTGTAGAGAGGGTTATAAATGAAACTGTTTGTAAGGTCAAGTTTCATGCTACTAAGAAAGTTACAAAGATTAACAAAGTCAGCTTTGCGAAAATTAGATCTGTGGGTGTGCTCGGGGAACGACTTACTTACTGAAGTGGTGCTTCAGTTCAGAACCTGGGCCTCAACCAACAAGCCTCTCCATTTAGCTCGGTCTGTAGCTAGTTACCTCCAGTTGCGCACTTCAAGTTGCTTGAGGTTCTCTTGAACTTGTGTGCGCCACCTACGGCGAGGAGGACCTCTACTGCGTCATCCATCCGCGTTAGATTCGAAGACTGTGCGGACCGGAGCGTTGGTATCCATTCGCTCTACATGTCCTTGTCATATCAAAAGTTCAATACGCAGTTTTTTGACTAGGTCATTGTCGCTGTATAGCTCGTAAAGTTCGACATTGAATTTTCTCCTACAAATCCCTTCAACGCAAATGGGACCGAATATCTTGCGAAGAATTTTTCTCTCGAAGAGACCAAGGAAATCTTCATCCGCCTTTAATAAAGACCATGTTTCAGCGCCCCATATTATCACTGGAATGATCGGGGTCTTTTATAGAGTCTTCTTAGTTGTCCGAGATAAGGCTTTATAGCAGATCCAAGGTAGACAAAGTACCTTATTATCTCGAAGTTGTAGCTGCCAGTTGTTATGTTTTGTCCAATTCGTCGGTGTTGATTGTCCCTTTTGTTACAGGTATATACTCGTCCTTGGTTGAGCCCTCGTTTATCGCTAAGCCCAGTCTGTCCGCTCCTGCTTCAATGCGTTGAGGTTTTCCAATAATGTCGATATCGTCGGCGTATACCAGCACTGGGTTCATACATATTTACCTTGTCTTATGTAAAAAGCTAGAAGTAGAGGGGGATAGCGGTCGGATGTGGAAAGAAGACGACTGCTCTTAGAGACAAATGAGTTATCGGCGTCAAGCGAGCATATACAATCAAGTTGCCTGCCCAAGTTGTTTTAAACACCAGGGATGCCAGAAGACTTGGTCTGGAAGCAGCGTGCCTGAGATACGCTTCGGTAAATAAGCCGTGTCCCCGATAAGAATTCCTTATGTGTTAGGAGTAGAGATTTCAATCCCGAAGCTAATTTTCAATCCCGGGATTCCGGGATTTGAAAAAATGAATTCCAGGATCCCGGGGTATCCCGGGATTGGACAGAATACTTTTTTTTTAACATACGCATAAGGATCACAAGGCGGTAGAAATACACGGGTTCTGTGATGCTTCCACTAAAGCATATGGAGCCAGCGTCTATATAAGGGTTTTAGACAGTAACGACAAAACCCACATGTGTCTTCTAATATCCAAGACCAAGGTGGCCCCACTCAAACAAGTAAGTCTACCACGTCTTGAGCTGTGCGGTGCTGTTATATTAACAACACTCATCGACTATACGGCAAACATATTGCAAATACCAGAGGCAAAGCGATTTGCCTGGTCCGACTCCACCATCACTTTAGCATGGATCCGTGCGTCACCCAACAGATGGACAACATTTGTGAGCAACCGGGTCGCAGAGATCCAACGCCGCACGAACCCTAACATGTGGAAACATTTACGTACCCAGCACAATCCAGCTGATCTGGCTTCCCGCGGGGTTTGGCCGGCAACGATAGCCACCCAAACCTTGTGGTGGGAAGGTCCCTCATTTCTGAGGACGGAATGGAACTTCGTTGTACCAGAACAGCCAGCACTACATGAATCAGAAGAGGAACGACGTGCGATCAAAACTTTCTGCACAACTAGCCACCAAGATGAGTCGGTTAGCAGCATTATTAATAAGTTTTCAAAACTCTCAAAGGTAATTTGTGTTTTAGCCTTTTGTCAACGATTTGTAAGGAATTGCAAAGTCAACGCGAGTGCTAGGAATTTAGGTATCCTAGATCCTGATGAACTCCAATCAGCGACACAAACGGCTATCAAGGCGGTGCAAAGGGATATGTTTCCTACCGAACTAGAGCAGTTAGACAACAAATCCGCAATGCCTAAGACTCTGCGATCGCTCAATGCCTTCATCGATGGACGAGGAATTCTACGAATCGGAGGCAGACTGCAGCATACTAACCTACCCTACACACAACAACACCCAATTATCTTCAAGGCAAATCACAATTTCACCGAACTAATAATAGCAGATGCACACAAGCAGACACACCACGGCAGCATTCAACAGATGCTCGCGTACATTCGCACAGCTTATTGGGTGTTGCAACTTAAACGTAGTGTCAAAAAACACATCCATAACTGCAATGTGTGCTTTCGGCACAAAGGTAAAGCAATGCAGCAATTAATGGGATCTACCTGGCCCCTGAGTAAGCATGGCAAGACCTTTTTTAAACACCGGTGTCGACTATGCAGGACCGGTAGACATAAAGGCATGGAAGGGCAGGGGAGCCAAAACTTTCAAAGGCTATTTTTCAATTTTCATTTGTTTAGCCACAAAAGCCATCCATTTAAAAATCAAAAATTACTTAGCTATTTGCTTCCGAGACATAGGCGCAAAATTATAGTCGCCAAAAGTACACTTTAAAAAGATTTTAGCACGTAACAAAGTCAATATTAGTGTTTTCCTATTTATAGTCGACATAAAACCAACTTTATACGTGTCACCTCGCGCTAACTTTAAAACCACCTAAAGCACCTTTTAACTTTTAGAGTGGACTTTTAACCATCTGTCATCCGCCATTCTTTTTCACTTTTTCAAATCCAAACTGAATCCAAACCAAACGGCTGAAATTCATATACGACATTGGTCCCTAAACTGTGTTTTCGTTCTCAAACTTTAAATTTTGAAGTTTGGGTCGATACTAGTTGTAGGTAGGTTAACATTTTTTTATGATTCAATTCAAAGTTAAGTACCGGCTTTAAAGTTAAAGAGATGATAATTAGTGGCTTCTAACATTCTTTAAAATCAGATGACTATAATTTTGCGCCATAGAGTCTAAAGACAGACAGAGAGAATAAAATCAGCTTTCAATCCCGAAAATCCCGGGATTGGTGACTGGCAATCCCGGGATCGTTCAAGAGCAAAAAATGTCCGGGATCCCGGGATTGATTTGCCTAGTTAGGAGGCTCACAAGTAACCTTGAATATGTTATACGTATTTGGTCGATTATCTCATGTCCAAAAATATAAAAATTTTGCTCGTTCAGCGACGTGATGAATGGAGTCCACTTACTCACCATTAACAGCGAACAGCTTGTGTATCTAATTCAATTCAAATTCGTAATACATTTCCGCCAACTTTCAGAAAAAAAAGTAAAACACTACCCATGTACTTACCGGTATAATTAAGTTTAATTAGCATCCGAATCTTTTCAAATAAAATGATTTACATAACTTCCATCCCGTTTCGAATGCCTTTGAGGTGATTTTATTACCTCTGCCTTCGTCGTCCCGGCACATTTATACTGCTTGTTAATGACTGCACATGGATGTGGTTTCGCTTAGATACTCGCACCTACCGGATGGATAAAAGTCAAGAAACCCATCTTCACTTAAGGTTCAGATACTTCTTTGAGTACGTGTATCATGCGGTATGGGGTTTGTGTATCTTTTTTGTTGCGCCAATGCAATAATGGAAACCCTATAATTATGATGTCATTTAGTCCGCCTTGGTTTGGCCGATCAACGGTTATATAATGGAATCAATCACTTATGCGTGAACTTAAGAGCCACACTTACCAATGCAGTTATAGTTCGTTACCATGTTTCTTTGCATCAAAGTTTGGTTAATTTCTTTTATTTTTTGGTTTACGCGTATTCTTCCGTTTTTTCGGTGAAAGATGTTTTTGGAATTTTCCCGAGTAGGTAAGCGTTTTTTTAGGTCAGCGTTAATCGCCTCAAGAGAGATGTTTCCCCCCAAAACAATCAGTGATTATCATAGGAGAAGAGGTATGCTTTAAAAGCAGTTAGCCTCTTCAAGAGTAGCTATTTGTTTTAATCGCTCAGGAAACGGTGGCCATTTATCTCTATTTGTCTGTTTGGGTAATAAGAACGATTTATGAAGTTATTTATGATGGCGATTCGTACAATAGGAGAAAATGAAATAAGAACTTTAGAAATTTACACAGCTGTCCTATAGGAAACTGTTTAGTATAATAATTTCGTTTTTAGCTTTAATTATATTTAAAATATTTCTTGTAAGATACTTTTAGCTAGATGTGCATAGTTTATAAATCGTGCTTCTTTTACTTTGATAGAACTTGCGACATGGACAGCTGTCAAACCGAGCTGTCATTCTGCACGCTTTTTTGCCATTCATGTTCAGCATAGTGTTATATTGTTATGAATTCACGTTTGAACAACGCTGTCAAACTATCCAAATTTACTTCGAAATTCGATCACCGATTCGCGAAACTTATAGACGACTTACCGAAGTCGTTCGTCTGGTTCGTACCACATACTCCCTGAATGATGTAGTAACACCAACACATCCAAGAAATGTTCAAAAATAAGGGAATATCGCCGCTGTAAATGTATGTGTGGAAGATGATCCAAGTTTATCGATTCGTTGTCGGTCATAGGAATTGGGGCTGTGGAAAATGTTCCACAAAGATTTTGGATAATATTTGTATAAGCCCCAGCAGATGTAGAAATTAGAGCCTAAGGAATTGGGCTCAATTTTGGCTAAACGAGTTTGTTAATAAAGAAAATTGTCGCATATCGAATGAAACTAATGTGTATCCTATAAACCGTATTACAGTCAGAAAAATGCGCTCCTTGGTGTGGTTTCGATGCTAGTGGCATCATCTTTCTCAAAATCATCATTCTTCAAAAATAAGGCCGCAGTTCACGTTACGGTCAATGGAGATCATTACCGAACTATGATCAATGAACATTTTCTTTGAAAATGTGATAAATATTGACCCGGACGAGATGTGGTTTTAACAGAATAGCGTGCCATACGACGCTGTGACCGAAACTATCGACTTATTGAAATAACAATTACAATACAAATACAAATATTTGGCGCAACAGCTCTTTAAAGTGCCAGGGCCAATATAGCAATAAGGAATAAGTTAATTTTGGGAAATGGATCAAGATCGTATAATTTTACACATCTCGATTATTTCCTTTGGGGCTATGTAAGGTCATAACACGTCTCAATCTTCTAGACTGCGAAAAATTCTCTCCAAAACACCAACCGTACCAAGCGTCCTCATTTATCCCAATGGATCATGGGCAGAATCAGACGAAGCATCGCTCAACCTGTTCATGGACACCCACTTCTTCGGCACGCCAATTTCCAGCGATGACCTTGCCCTGGTAAATGTTGCACGCTCACCAGGCAGCTCCTCATCTGATTAGTGAGAACAAGCTGAAATCGGCAGTGAACAGCTTCAAACTGTTCAAATCCCCGGGACCGGACGTCATTTTTCCGGCACAGCTCCAGATAACCCTCAACATGATGTGGCAGAATCTTTCCTACATTTTGAGAGGGTGCCTCGAGCTCGGAACAACACCAACCGCCTGGACTGAGGTGACTGCGGTTTTTATACCCAAAGCAGGTATGACATCGCACACCCTCGCAAATGACCTTAGAATAATCAGTGTAAGACCTACACATCAAGGCCAATATTGATAGCCATTTACTATCCACGTCACAACACGGGTATCAAAAAGGCAAATCTGTTGAAACGGCCTTACACTTCATCATCAAAAATTACTTTCAATCAAAGAGTCCCTAGTGCCATTTCTGGACATAGAGGGAGCTTTCAACAACTTCTCCCACAGTGGCGCTCCAAACCATGCTGCACCTATGTACTTCCGATCGAGATTGTCAGTAAACAATTGGCTATCAGCTCAGCAGTAAGACTGAGCAACACACGGGCATGCTAGAATACTTTCGATGCACCGTCATCTGCCCACTTCCACGGACAACCTGCCTGACTTTAACGGGGGCTACATGCACTCAATACCGAGCGGAGTTGAGTGGACGCAACGCGATGTTCTTCTCAGAAGACCTGAGGATACACCTCTCTTTTAACCTTCCAAACCATTGCTGCGTTTTTCAAGCCGAAGTTACCGCTGTTCGCAAAGCCGCTGACTGGCTAGCGGTTAATACATTATCAACACTGGTTGTTGCTATCTATTTCGTTAATCAGGCAGCTATCAAATCCCTCGCATGCAGCACTACGAGATCTAAGGCAATGAAAGACTGCGGCGTATCGCTTAATGAGAGAGTTATTCAGTACAACCTCACCATTGTGCAGCTGACGAACTAGGTTGACAAGCTTCAACTGATGCAAACAGTATAAGCATTATCAACATCGAAGCGCCAACGTCTTATATTGTACTTTATTCAAACCGACGCACGCGGAGAAAGTGGCCAATCTCCAATGGCAACATCTAGGAAAATACAATAGCGCCAGACAACTTTGGCCAACACTCAACAAATCTAGGTCCATCGGGCTCTTGCAACACAAGAGAGGAATCCTCTTCAAATAGCAAACGTTCTCATCGGACACTGTGCGATAGGAAGACATGCTCAAAGACTAGGCATTCCCTGCAACGATTTCTGTAGAAGCTGTAGGGATAAAGAGGAGGAAGAGACCATTAGTCACTTCCTATGCGCTTGTCCTGTGCTCGCCAACGTTAGGAAGGCCATCCTGGTTGCATACTTTTTAAACGATCTGGATGATCTCAGCAATGCCTGCAAGGCTATTATATAAATTAACTCATGCAACGAAGCAAATGGTTGCCAGAGTAAGAGAATTACCCATCCACCTTACACATCGGAAGTACAATGGACCTACTTCTGGTCTAAGTGCATCTTCATCGAGGGCCGATCCTAACTAACCAGCCGACCATGTAAGGTCACTGGTTTATGTTAAGAAGCCACCCCAGGCAAGAATAGTGAATCGCTCCTACCATGTTTTTATTTATCGTATGGTATACTATTCTATGGCGTGATCGTATAGTGGCCTGCTCTTGAAAGGGGTGTCCACCTCACACCTTTATACATCGTTGGCAAACAGATTCCTGCCAGTGCGGTCATCCGCCTAGAAGCCTCGTCTCAGTGGTCTAGTTATCGCACTGGCTACTCCTTAATCCTTGATCTTCTCCACTAAAACACGCACTGCACCCCGCCGAAACTAAGATTTTACCAAAACTTTCGTACGAGTATCCTTGAACGGGATGTATGGGACAACTCTCCCCCTGCCGATGGTAGTTCGATTCACTTCTTACAGACCGAAGGTGGTGTGGGTTGTGATATTTTCTCCGAAAACCCAGATCATTGCAGTGTTTTTCAGGCGGAAATCATGGAGATTAAGGAAGTCCTGTACTGGCTGAAGTGTTCAAAGGCGGCCTTAAACTGCCATTTATCTCTTATCAATATTCACCAATGCCAGCCCACAGGGACATTCCAGGAAACTGCAGGGCGGACGAACTCCCCAGACAGGGTACTCTAGCCAGTTCGTCGACTTTCTCATTCCCTGGTATGCCTTCGTGACCAGGGATCCAGCAGAGCTTTATCTTGTGGTGTGTTTCAAGAACCTTGAGCTCTTCTCTACATAACTTCACAAGCTTCGATTTTATTTCTGTAGCAGATATTGCTTTTATCGCTGCCTGGATGTCGATGAAAAATGTGATATCCTCCCGTGCTATTGCCCTCATCACAGTCCCTGCTATAGGTAGGACATCTGCCTAGAAAACGCTGCTGTAGTTCGGAAGCCGAGCTGACATGGAGAAGATGCCTGCGCCTGCACCTATTTCCATTTTGGAACCATCGGTATACACAGCTAAGGATCGCTCGCTAGCCGTTCCGTCGTTTTTCCAGTCTTTATTGCTTAGAAATGATCTCGTGAATTCTAGGTTAGGCGTTATGTAGACTGAACACATAATACATTGCCTAGACATTTTTGCAGGATCGTGGTATGACCCATTGCATTTGTTCTCCAGCTATCTGTTTCGCTTAATATTACGGCACTAAGAGCCGCTGATGCTTGTATAAAGATGTCTAGCGAAGCAGATTGAGAATGGCTTGGTATTTATCTCGTACAAGGGTAGTTGTTCCATATGCGTGATGGTAGGTCTCGCCAATCAGCGAGTACCCTGGAATATTTCCTCGTGCTTTTAGGTTTTTTTCAGTTGCAGCATGTGTCTTTTGGATAATGGCTACATCAATGTCGTTATCTTTCAGGATATTTTCTAAACTTCCGCTTTCAGACTTACAAATGCTTTCAATGTGATGGTCTGATGGTCGGGTATGCATTGTCAATTAACAGCGACTTCTCAAAATGATTATATGATCTATGCTCTTGCTGTTGCTTGCCGCTCAACTGTCATAGAAATATAGTGCCACTTCCACTCCAGATACTTCTTTTCTTCAAGGCAGTTGGACAGAAGGAGCTACTCTAGACAATTCACGTGCAGTCAACATCTTCCTGATCTCTTCAGAAATCCACACCATCCACCTCGCATGGCTAATGAGAGAAACGCGAATAATCTGGAGGGACAAAAAAATCCATAACTACTCGTAACATGTTTATTTGTAAACACTGTTCTATCCTCGAACATTGAAAATCGATTAACTAATGAATCTTGCAGTTTGTTGTCCCGGAAAGAAAAGAAACTCAATATCGTCGTTTCTATTTCACAATCTATTTGCAATTAAATGAAGAGAAAGATGCCAAACAACATCAAAGTGTACAAACAGAGATCCATAGTCAAAACGCCAAGCAAACAACACTTTTTGCAATTAACAATTTGATTTACTAATCGCATAAAACTGTCGTCTGTCTTTCATTTATCTACGAGTATTCCAGTTCATTTGTTTGCATTTCATCATCACCACCACCACCCGGTGGTCTCCTCCCAAGGCGACAGGTTCACTCTTTCACAAAAAAAAAAAAAAAACTATCATCTGGACATAAAGTTTCTCTTTCTAAGAAAAAATTTCAAATTCCATTGCCTCTAGGCGCTTCGCGTATCAATGCGTACACGCAGAGCGAAATTCCATGCACATGATGCTCCATAACAACTTCTCCCAGGATAAAACCACAACGACAGTGGAAACAAGGCCACGCACTTCGCTTTCATTTGCGCGACTAGGCTTTGGTTTGGATGCGATCTTGGCTAAACCACTTGCGAATTGGGTAAAAGTGAAGAGTTGCCACCGATTTCAATAAATGTGTATCTGAGTTGTCGGAACCTTTTCCCAGCACATTGTGACAGCTTGACCCAGTGTCCCATATATTACTAAACCCATGTGACCTTCAAAACAAGATAAAAGAAAAAATCTCATTAATTCAGCTGTGCGACCAACGGACGTTGATATGAATAAATGAACGCACGTCGAACATACGCGCGCGCTCAGACAGTGCTTCCATCAACCTGAATCCAGAATGACGGATGCAATCTGTGGAAATCTCCTCTCTGCTTGGCCACATCGAACTGAATCTCCATTCAATTACGAATCGATTCAATGGAAATACATTTTTTTTTCCATCTGTTTGTTTCAATTACGACTTCCGAAATCCATTAAAGCATCTACATCACGATGGATGCATTCCTTTGTCGGAATTGAGGAGCAAGAAGCATCATCATCATCATTATACGAGTACACTGAATTTGTTTTCCGCATTCAAATGAAGGCGAAATCTTGGTGCACAGCCATTGGGGCTGTACACATACGAGTATATTACGCCGGAGTAGAGGAGCATTAATTTCGTGAGAAAGTAACACAAATTGATGGGTTAGCTTCGATTAGCTCCTATTGATTAATCCAACGAATGCAATTTTTGCAATAGATACCTCTTTCGACGCGCATGTGGAAAGTATTCGGATTGTGCACAGTGAATGGGGAACATTTGAAATTGTAATTCAAGCCGAGCAGCGAAACATTTTTGTAAAGCTTCTATTTCAACATGCTAACTGTGATGTAAATTCGACGGCCTTGGCGGCGGTTGCTGGTGATACTTTGATCTGTAAGAAGGTGAGATCTTTTAAAATATTCAAAACTTATGATTTATTACAGTTCAGTGTTTCAAGTGTCGATGAGTCAAACTTTGTATTGCAATGAGTGCGTCTCATCATCAGGGATAGTATCTAAAGTTTGCTTTCTGGATCAGATCCAGGTCACCAAGCTTACTAGGGCATGCTGAGTGGAGTAATGCAGTAACTGGAAACTTTACTTTCTTGTCTTCATCGCAAAAGTTAGACAAATAATTGGAATACTTAAAGATTTTAATAAGCTCCTGTATTATATCTGTGGCCACAAGGTAAAACCGCCTAAGTCGAGATAGGACAGAATTGAGTTAAGGATGCCAGAGATGCTCTACTATTCGAAGTTTATGTTACCAAATTTTTACTTTATTACTTGTTACTCTTATCCAGTTATGAGCAAAGGAACAAGACTAAAATTCCAAATTCACATAAGTAGGAAAAATGAAAACCTTAAACTTGTTTTCTGAAAATCTGTGCAAATCGACTTAGGCAGTTTTACCTTGTGGCCACAGATATAACGGAATAAAATCACATCACCACCTCCTGGTGGTCCCCGCTGGTTAGCTATTTGATAGTAATTTAACTATGAACGTGTGATGGGTCTGACCAACACGGACGTAGCTGAAGATTCGGGCCTGCACGAGCACATCTGGAACGAGGCACCTCTTATCGACCTGTTTGTCTAAATGATGCCTTTCAGATCGTGCTAGCAAGAAATCCTCGCAAATAGAACATAAAGCGGAGGAGTTCCCTCGATGAAATCAACGGTGAAGTTTTCAGATTGAAGCCTGCCGTATTTGAGCTACTTCAGCATATCTTCGTGTCTGCACGTGCAATTTGAAGAGACACCACTACACCGAAGTCCTTTAGATGCATCAGCTTGACCTCATTCTTATTGCAAAACAACTTAGAAAATGTCATGCTGAGACAGAGGTGGGACAAGAAACCATCACAAAAAGCACCACTAGAGGTTGCCCACAAGGAGTGGTACTATCGCCAATGACGTAGAGCCTAGTAGTAGATAAGCTACAGCAAAAACTGGTAGATGCCGGCATTGAATGACAAGGTTACCGCAACAATATACATAGTCATTATTGCAAGAGGGAAATTCGAAGAAACGCTTTGCGAAATTATTCAAAGAGGTTTACGAATCACACAGAAGTGTGAAACGGTACAGCTTAGAGTGAACCCGACCGAAGCCATTGTGGTACACATCACAAAAAGGGAGCCGAAGCGTATACAACCCATCATACTTTAAGGCATTAGAGTCGATACACAAAACCAGGTCAAGTATCTAGGCATAACACTAGACATCAATCTCCTCTGGAAGAAACATGTAGAAGTTGTGCACAGCTAGGCAAAGAGCAGAGACTATCCTCCATCCAAGTATATAACAGAAGCAATGAGAACCTGCCCCACAGTAGCACTAGAGGTGATCGTAGGACTACCTTCGCTACACATAGTTCTAGAAAGTATCGCAAAGGAGACCATATTACAAATAATCGAAATAGGGAAAAGAAAGGAAAATGCATCGCAAACAAAGACCGAGAAACCCTACCGGAATCAGTGCCGCTTCTGGACTGGCCCAGAGGCAATATGGTCAAGAAATACTGCTTTGAAAGAAAATTCGAATCAAATCTGAGCAACAAAAGAGATTGGAGCAGTGAGTACTAATGTAAACAACGTACATATTATTAAATGGTACGCGAATAGATCGAAAGCCTCTTCAGGGCAGACGTGTACGGCCTCAGGGCCAGATGCTCAGAATCTCTGAGAATTTTCCCCAGCATATTTGAAGCAGAAGCTCACGCGATCGAAAAATGCGCCCAATTCAACTTCGACAGAAAATATCGCGGGTCGCAATCCTCTCAGATAGCCAAGCCGCAATTAAGGCACTAAGCTCACATGAGATCAGATCCAGACTGGTTTGGGAGCGCCTCAACAAGATCAACAGAAAGGCTAACATAGTAACTTTCTACTGGGCACCAGAACATATAGAAGTGGAGAGGAACGAAGCAGCTGATGATGTAGAAAGAAACGGCTCAGACACCCCTATCATTGGACCGAATCCTGTTTTTGGGATAGGACCGTGGGAAGAGAACAAATGGGTCAAGTTTTGGGATGGTATCCCCGATCTGAAACAGGCGAAAGGACTTCTGGGGAGCTACAACCAAAAAAGAAGCAGAACATGCCTGAGTTAGCAAGAAACTACATACTTCACAATTTGACACGCATGCTAATGGGTCACTGTACATAGATTCAAGGAGCACATTAGGAAACTGGGAATAGAAGGGAACGGACACTGCAGATTCTGTGGTAACTTTACAGAAACACAAGCACATCTTCTTATGGAATGCGGAGCACGAATCCACAAAAAAAACACATCACCTAGGTGCATACCTCCTATCAGAGATGGATCTACCTTCATTTGGATCCATTTCAGATACTCCGGTTCATCAAAACATCTTGACCAGAGGAGGTGCTCTAAATATGTATAGCATATCATCAACTAGAACCTTAGTTTGGGGGCACAATGGATCTATTGAAGGTCGTAGTACATATGCACCTCATAAACCATACATTTACATCTACAAGGAGACTCTTTTGACTTTGATGTAAAGAGTTATTCATTTCGATAACATCCCTGCCATATGACGTCTGTCAAATCAATCCGTCATCCATAGTGACAATTATGTAGTTCTTGCACTACCATTTTGGATTATTTAACCACTGCTCAACGCATTAAAATTGTTGCGTCTGAATACAAAAATAACGGCTCTGTAATATTTGTGTATCGCGATGTAAGGTTAGACTATGGTCATCATAATCGCCCAACTGAACAAACAATTCGAAACGCAAACAAAGCTCTAGCGCTTGTGATGTCGTACGGCTTGTGTCACATCGTGATTATTGGTCAACAGAAAACATAGCCGCTGTGAATGGCTCAGTGGCTGAAGAGCCCGAATAATCAATTCCACGTCGCGCTCAGCAATTGGGCATTGGGCTCTTAAATTATACAACAACTAAAGCCTGCTGACTGACGGCGGCCAAGTGCGGACTCTTAGGGTAAAGTTTTTTTGGACAATCCCTACTGAGTAACCGTTACAAGAAGACTCACTGCCTCCTCGGGGCGGCCGCCGGGCAACGAATGCTACATCATGATAATCTGCCTACTGGTCCCAGGACGCTCAACCGGACTATGTGTTCTCTTGGGCCTCTTTGGACCATTCGGCTCGAATTCATAACTGTGGTATTCGGCCAAAGTGTGCAACGTGAGGAGACAACCTCTAGAAAAAATCTCTAATCCAAGGTGGAACAGCATACGCCGAGGGATGCGTGGCTAAGAGGGTGCTTAGTCGTTAGTATGCGAACTCAGGATACCCAGGCGACCTCCTGTTTTATTTTATGCCCTCCCATGGTATACCGGGCTCTGCTGTGGGCGATGTTTCCTTTCCCGATTACTCGTGGGTCCAAAATTTCAGATCTTATAAAAAATTCACAGGGTGATGCACCCTCTACTGCATCAACTTCTGGGTCAGCAACCGTGCTTTCCCTAAATCCTGAGGAGGTCGCTGCTACTAGAGCCGACCCCCTCATCATTGTCGCTGATAAGAGACGGGATGAGGCGGACCTGTCCTCCCTTCCTGACTCGGACTCTGACACTCTCTGCGGAGAGTCCTCCAGCATGCTCTTGGACGAACACTCGGTTCGTTCCGGATGCACTGCCGTTGAAGCTGGTGTTGAGAAATTGTCCCTAATCACCAGCGGATTCGTTCGACTAACTTCGGCTGAAAGGAGGCGTTTCAATCGCGCCTTAAAAGACGGCGCTTCCAGAGAACGTGCTCTGGAGATAGCCAAATCCTCTCAGCCTGAAAAGGGTACCGAGGTGAAGCGAATGCGATCCGAGGAGTCTACCCCTTCTGCTCCGCAGAAGAAAGAAGCCAGGACCGAGACTGCCACACTCGACAAGACCTCGTACAGGGACAAAGTAGGTACTGTCAAATTGGGTGTGGTTCCCGCTGATCTGGCGCGCAGTCCCTTTAGTGCCGAGCAAATGGCCGGCGTCCAAAATAGCATCATGGACACCATTATTGAGCTGGTAGACGAGGTCGCTAAGCCACAATTTCATGGTTTGTTTCACAAATCAGGCTGGCTCCTCATTATTTGCTCAGACCCCTCCACTGCAGAGTGGATGAGGGTCAACTTTGATAAAATCAGAGGGAAATGTGGTTTGAACATGATGCTTGTGGATGAGGATTCATTTCCTAAACCACATATCATCCGTGGGTTCTTTCCACAAAGTACCGGCTTTGCCACAAGTAAGATTCTGACGCTTTTGGATGCTCAGAATACTGATCTGTTCGCTAGGAACTGGAGGGTGGTTCAAAGGACCGTAGAGCTTGATCTTGTTCATCTGGTACTTGGTGTCACGGACTGCTCGATGGATCGCCTGAAGCTGCTAAAAGGCAATGTGGCATATTGTTTTGGCAGAGTTAGGCTGATCCTGAAGAGCTCAGACAAAGTACCAGGTGAGCAGAAACCCGCACAAACTGCCGTAGGAGCAGTTACGGATGATGCCACCCGTCCTAGGGGCGCAGCATCGCTGGACACTGTGGAGCGTAGTACACCTGTGTCTACACCTTCCACCTCGAAAATCTCCAATGAAGTTGCACGTAGTACACTTGAGTCTAGTGCGGCCACATTGCAGGGATCGGTGACTTGCGATGCTAGCGTCTCGACGGTGACACCGTCTGCTGCTCAGATGGCGGGTGCGGCACCTGTGCCCACTCTTTTAGAAAAGACAGCCTCTGCTGTGAGGGATAGGCTTGCTGGCCACTCTCGTTGGGATGGTGAAATTAAGAAAACAGGCACTAATGCGTCTGCCAGTAATAAGGAACCATCCCACGAAAAACAATAATGCACTAATGATGAATGATGACATCAAAGTGCTGCAGGGCAACCTGCATCATGCTAAAGGTGCCTCGGACATCTTTAGCCAACGGTTCATCCGGGATAAAATCACCCTTGGTTTCATTCAGGAGCCTTGGGTGGTTGGAGGCAAAATTAAGGGCCTTCATAGTAGGACATGTAAGTTGTTATATGCCCATGGGGAGTTAATGCCTAGGGCTGCTTGCTTAATCAGTTCTAAAATTAATTTTCTTCCCATCCCAGAGTTCATCAGCAGAGATTTGGTGGCCTGCATGGTCGAAATTCCGATTTTAGGAAGAGTTCGTGAGATCGTGTGCGCCTCCGCCTACTTCCCTGGAGATTCGGAGCCTGTTCCGCCCTTGGCTGTGCAGGATTTGGTGAACCTTTGTCACCGTCGCAACTGGCACCTGATCATTGGATGCGATGCCAACTCCCATCATGTGGCATGGGGTAGCAGCGACATTAACAAAAGGGGTGAGTTACTTCTTGATTATATCACTAGTAGAAACTGTATGTAATGAAGGTAACAAGCCAACTTTTATAAATTCTATTCGAGAAGAGGTACTTGATCTCACTATCTCGAGCCCTTTTATTTCCAATTCTGTTGTAAATTGGCATGTGTCAAATGAACCCTCACTATCTGATCATCAGCATATCAGATTTAACATCTCGGGTGGGGTTAAACAAAATAATCAAACGCATTACGTACCGAAACGAACTAATTGGGCACTTTTTCGCGAAAATCTCGCCGTCAAGGATGACATGCTGCTAACATCTTTAAGATCTAAATGTGATGTTGATGTGGCAGCCTGCCAACTAAATGACTTCCTAATCTCTTCCTTCAGGAGTAGCTGTGTCCCGAAAAATGACAATACAGGTAAACGGAGCATATCGTGGTGGAATGACCAGCTAGAGATACTCCGCAAAAGGGTGAGAAAACTTTTCAACACCGCAAAACGCAATAAAAATTGGGACGAATATAGGTCCGCTTTGACTAAATTCAACATAGAGTTGAGGAAATCCAAGAGAACAGCATGGAGAAAGAAATGCGAAAATATCGAGTCCCTTCCAGTAGCAGCCCGTCTCCAAAAGGCTCTCTCAAAGGATCATTCCAATGGGGTGGGATTGCTCATCAAACCTGATGGCACCTACACCGCCAGTCGAAGGGAAACCCTGGAAACTCTGCTCGAGGTTCACTTCCCTGGCTCAACAATTCTAAGCGACCACGTACCTGTTGCTCCTGAATGCTCCACATGTGGCACCTCCTGAAGAGTCAACAGCTTGTCTGGAAATCTGTTCAGTCAAGAAAAAATTAAATGGGCAATCGGTTCATTTAAACCCTTTAAGGCACCTGGCAGTGATGGTATTTTTCCAGCTCTCATACAGAAAGGTCTGGATTACATCTTGCCTGCATTGGTAGCTCTATTTAGAACAAGCTTCAACCTGGGATACATTCCACTAACTTGGCGGGAGGTAAATGTGGTGTTTATCCCTAAGCTAGGTAACAAACCCAGCGAGCTACCCAAATCCTACCGTCCAATCAGCTTGACATCGTTTTTCTTGAAAACCATGGAAAGACTGCTAGACTTACACATTAGAGGCATTCTTGAAAAGACTATACCTCTGCACTCTAGTCAATTTGCATACAGGAAAGGTCGATCTACGGAAGGCGCCCTTCACTATCTCGTCACAGAGATTAAAGCTGCCTACCGCTCCAAAGAAATCGCCCTTTGTGCATTCCTTGACATAGAAGGTGCTTTTGATAACACTGGTTATGAATCCATCACTAGTGCTATGAGACGCAGGGGAATAGACGAACCTACTACCAGATGGGTTAGGAACATGCTCAATAGCCGCATAATAACATCTTCGTCTGGAGAGGTCTCTGTGACGGTCTCCGCGGCCAAAGGCTGCCCTCAAGGCGGCGTCCTCTCGCCTCTCTTATGGTCACTCGTGGTGGATGACTTATTGAACACACTTAATAGTTCAGGTTTCACAACCATAGGCTATGCAGATGATCTAGTGATCATCATTGAAGGCAACCATGAAGACAATGTGTGTCAACTCATGCATAATGCACTCCTTGTAGTCTCGGACTGGTGTGCTGGGGAGGGCCTATCGATTAACCCCAGCAAGGCAGTCGTTGTACCGTTTACAAGAAGAAGAACGCTGAATATTGGCTCAGTGACTCTAAACGGCACAACAATCAATTTCTCCGATGAGGTCAAATATCTAGGAATCGTCCTGGATAAGAAGCTTAACTGGAATTCCCATATTAAGAATAAAATTGCCAAGGCGACTACTGCCTTGTGGGCCTGTCGCCGTATGTACGGCAAGACCTGGGGCCTGTCTCCAAAGGTCATTTTCTGGTTATATACCACGGTTGTAAGACCCATTCTGACATACGCGTCCGTAGTCTGGTGGACGAAAACCAAAGAGGTCACAACCATAAATAAACTCACAAAACTCCAAAGACTAGCTTGCCTCGGCATCACAGGTACTATGCACACTTGTCCCACAACAGCCATTGAAGCCATAATCGGACTTACTCCGTTACATATATTCATAAAAAAAGTGGCAATCCGCAGTGCAGTTAGTCTCAGAAAATCAGATGCTAATAGTACACGGGATCACGTGGATCTCATGGAGCTATTGTCCGACTTCCCCGAGCTAGACATGCTCAGCACGGTCTCCGACTTTACGCCTAAATCACTCTACTTTGGTAGAAGGTTTGAGATTGTGATCCCAAGTCGTGATATATGGAATAATGGCGGACCGTCGCTTGATCCAAAAGGTATAGTGTGGTACACTGATGGATCAAAAATGGATTCAGGAGTTGGCGCCGGTGTGTATGGACCCAACCATAAAATTTCGAAATCACTCGGAAAGAGTCCTAGTGTTTTCCAGGCCGAGCTTTACGCCATTGAAACTTGTGCTAACATTAACCTGCACTCAGGCATCAAAGGTGCCTCTATCCATATACTCACCGATAGCCAAGCGGCGCTCAAAGCACTGATCTCCCATGTGATCAGCTCAAAATCAGTTCTAAGCTGCTTCGACAGCTTACAAAATCTGTGCCGACACAATAAAGTAAAATTGTGGTGGGTACCGGGTCATGTAGGCGTTGTACTAGCTAGGAAGGGCTCCTCTGAGTTGTTCACTGGACCTGAACCCTTCTGCGGAATACCCGATTCCGCCTTCAAACTTTCCCTAAACACCTGGGAACGCAACATGTGCATCTCCCACTGGAATAACTCCCAAGGTCTCAGGCAGGCTAAAAGAGCTGTCCAACCCTTCCAAAGACAGGCAATTGATATCCTAAAATACGGCAGAAATGACATAAGAAGGCTTGTGAGCTTCCTTACCGGTCACTGCCAACTTCTCTACCACCTCAACAAAATGAGAATTTCGGAGAATATCATCTGCCGCCTCTGCCTAGAAGAGGACGAAACCGCAGAACACATACTATGTGAGTGTGTAGCTCTGTGTAGAACTAGGAGAAGCTTTTTCCTCAAAGAGATCATATCTCCAAAAGATCTTAGGAACACCTCCGCAGCCGTAATTATAGCTTTCATAAAGAGAGTAGAAGTACTGCTGCCCTAAAAGTGGCCTATGGCACAATAGATCTCCTTGGTCGCAGTGCCTACACGCCATTTGGGCGTGGCCACACACCTGTTTAAAAAAAAAAAAAAAAAAAAAAAAGCCTGCTGACCATAGAATGCACAGAACATGCCCCGATTGGGTATAGAAAATATGACGTCATTAAACTAAAAAGAGTCCAAAGAGTGGCATGCGTTGGTCTCACGGGCGCTCTGAGATCCTGCCCAATGGATGCTCTGAATCTGATCTTCCACCTCACTCCTCTTGAACCACATATCAAGGGTATAGCATTATGCAGCGCTGTCGAGCTCAGAGAGTTTGGGTGCTGCTAGACTGCCATGCCCTACGGCCATAGCAATACCCTAGAGTTGATACCAATAAGCCTGATTGCGTCTTTGACCTATTACAAAACCCCCACTTCAGTAAACTCTTCTTAGTAAGCTTCCCAATCAGAGCTGAGTGGAAAAGCGGTAAGGTGATAAAAGACTTCGACATAGCCATCTACAAGGACGGGTTGAAAATGGACTGCGGAGTCGGCACAAGCATTTTCTCTCACAAGCTGATTGTCTCGAAGTCCTTCCGCTTACCGAATTTCGCCAGCGTCTTTCCAGCGGAGCTTTTCGCGATTCGTGAGGCCTGCCGCATACTGAATACCCCCCAATTTTCAACCGCAATCTTGATATTTTCGCTGATAGCCAATCTGCTATCAAAGCCATTGATTCAGCTTTCACATCTTCAAAACTGGTAGAGCAATGCCAGGAAGACAAACTTAACAAACTAGGCGCTCTCTCAAAAATCACCCTCATCTGGGTCAGTGAACACAGTGACTCCGAGGGAAGCGAGCGAACGGACGGTCGGCCCTTTTAGCGACTATCTAGTAGAAAGAGTCAATATTCCGCTGAGAGTCGTCAAGGGTTACATTCACAATCACTTTTTAAAGCTAGCAAACCACGGGTGGAGATTGCTTTCTAGCTGCGCTATATCAATAAAGACATGGCCCAGCTATAGCAAACTTAAATCAAATGAGATACTTAGTAGATCAAGACCAGATATTTGCCGTGTTTTTTTTTAAACCTAGCCAGCCAGTCGTTCATTTAAACGATTTGCCAGCCATCCAATTTTATACGAACGTATCTCTAGGAACCAAGCAACCTCGCAGTGACAGCAACAACAAATAACTAAAAAACATTCGTTTTTGCGCCGCCTGAAATTGGGCATCACGAAATTCCCAGGCAGCCGCTTTTTGCTGGGGATTAAATCAAGAGTAGTAGCCAGTCGGTGTTTGTATTTGTTTTATGTGTAAAAGTTTACTTTACTAGCAACTACTGGCTGGCTAGGTTTCAAAAAAACATGGCTATTGCAAGAATAGTAGCCATAAGTTCAGGCCATTGGCCGATAAACGACCATGTAGCCAAGCAGAACACTTTCTGCCGTAGCTGCAGAGATACTAATGAGAGAGAAACTCTTTTTCCCTTTCTTTGCAGATGCCCGGCCCATGCGAGAACCAGACAGCGTACCCTAGGTAAACTCTTCTTCGACGACCTGGGAGAAATATCTGAGAAAAGGATTGGAGCCCAACATTCCAGCCCAGAAAATCTTCGAATCCCGAATGGACAGCGCAGTAAAGCACAGCCTTGCGGCAAGTGGCGGAAACAAGTGGAAGTGGACCTCAACAACTTGGCATTTGCAATTGGAGGCATCTGTGTCGTAACTGAACTGGCTGAAGAGGCTTGTTGGTTGAGGCCCAGGTCCACCTCGGACTAAAGCGTCACCTTAGTAAATAAATCCGTCAGTAGCGCAAAAAGAAAGATTAACTAGTCGTTTGCCAAAATGGTGCCGCACTGGGTAGTTTTTCATTCTGGCGTATTCTACGGCCTTAGGGTATATCAAACGTTAAGTGTCTTCTGTTGAGTAGGTTGTAGATTATTTTCATTAAACACACAGTTAAGCTCCGGATTTTGTGTTGTCCCCTGAACAAATCTGCATATCTAATTTGTTGGGTGTGTATCTTGCATCATTAGCATGGTTGATTTGGCTGTCATTTGGACCAGATGAATTCAGCTGAATTGCTTGATGATGTTGTAAAATGTAAAATTTACTACAACTACGAAATAAAACTAAATTGGATACATAAAAGTTTCCTAACTATGCCTTGACCAAAACGAATTCAAACAAAAACCCCCTATACTCTCATGAATTGACCGCTGATCTTTTATTTCCAATTGTTGCTGCCACTAACTCATAATAATTGTATGTTTCTTAGTTTGGCTATTGCCCATACTTTGTTACGAAGTGTCGAAATTATGTATCTACACGTACTTAAATTTTAAACATGTGCTGTAATTTTGGCCAATTGTGGGCGTCGTTAGTTGTTCTCCATGAGAAAACCGTCGAATAAGCTTCTGAGTAAATGTTGGAAGGCCACTTTTAGACGTTTCGGTTCAAAACATACAAATTGGTAGTCTCCATTCCCACACGCAATTTGCATTCCATTTCACTAGAGTGTCGAGTGCTCAATTAGATGCTCGTGTTCATTAAACTAATCCACACACAACTTCTAATTGGAATCTTAGTACAATGTTGGCCGGCAAATAATAGCCAATGATTAGTCTGCACTAACCGACTGGTAAGATAATTTCATATTATCTATCGCAATCGAGAGGATATCTTCACTACTAGCATCCGTCATGGTATTACCTCATGGTGAAGTCGAGTTAAAGTGAATTTCATGCTTCACGCCTTTTATCCCGACTAAATGGTAACATTGAACGCTTCTGGATTCCATCATCATCTTACCATCATCCATTGCCTTTGGCATGCAAATGTGCAGAGATTTTTGCACACAATGCTCGGCTTGATCATTAAAAGTGCATTTTTGACATGAACATGCAACATTTTAGTGGGCTCTGGTGGCGCACTAATGAATGGATACTGGATGGAGAGATACCTCCCAAGAAATAGGCGGAAGTGGAAAATAACAGAGATTTCTAATGAAGTAGCTGCAAATTGTGTCAGTAATCGTTGAATGGAATTTATTGACAATTTGCCGATGGTAGCGCGCTTATTGGCAGATAAGTTACTTTGATGGACAGATGTTATAAGGCTCAACGACTTAATGAGTGGTGTGATAATTGGAAATTGTTTTACTAAAAAACGTGACACAGTCACGTGAAGGTATCGTCGGTAAGAGTAGAGAAAAACAAGTGCGGTATTCTTTGATTTTGGGGATTGACATTTTCCATTAAAAATTCAGACTAAATATTTCGAAATACTTTAGAGTGGATGGACATAGTATACAGGGATGCCGACGTGGTCTTCGTGCCCTAAATCAATAATAAACGAAGAATTTTTTTCAAAATCACACTCGAAAAGAATGGGGATACCATGCTTCCTTGCAGTTCATTGTTGGTCTATTTTGGAAATTTTTATGAAGATAAGGAACAACCTTTCGCATGTTATGGTTACAGGGAATAATTTAAACAGAAAAAAGAAATCAACAAAAATCCAGAAGGAAGAATCCTTTAATAGACAACGAGTACTATACAGGAAGGAAAAGAGAGGCGAGACAGAGACTTTTATTGACTAATCTATGTAGTATTCGCTTAAACTCTTCGTGGTGGTTAGCGAGCGACAATATGCATAAATACTCATACATGGCTCATAGAAGCAGCATTTCTCGATGAATGTTAGTTTGCCGCGTAACAAGAAAGAGCCGCTACAGGGAATTGCTCCTGAAATTGGGAACAGGGGGCGTTGCGCTGTAGTCTAGCGAACCGCAACAGTAAAATAACCAACTGCTCCGAGACAAAAATAAAGACCTCGGATACGAACTTAGAACTGGCCAACTTTTGACTCCTCGAATCATTGGGAGAAGGGCCTCAAAATGGCAAAGCGTGAGCTTACGCGGAACAAAATAGACATATTGGGGCTGCGTGAAATAAAATAGTTCGATGCCGGGATATGCCACTCACCCACAAAAAACACAGTCTTACTCTATTCCTGGTATACAATACCAGGCAGACAGCCCTTGGAGAGTATTTCTTCAACCATCTGGGCGACCTGTCTGAAAAGCCACCAACCGCCATCATGAAATTCATAAATTGTTCAGGGTGGTTCAGAGGAAGCCGTTCCATTAACACACAAGTCTAGCCATTTTGTTTTTCATCTTTTTTCAGTTCTTCAGCCAGGAAACTCCACGTCAGGGGAGCACAATGGATCCGTTTGAGATCCAAGTGCAGGCTGCACTGATTCATTGCAGATAACCCCTTTAGCCTAACCTAACCTAGGGACCTGATTCTGACTGCCAGATTCCAGAGTAGAATAAGAAAGATAACTATCATCCAATGTCATGCTCCTATAGAAAAAGTATCTCAAGAAGAAAAGGTTATTTTTTGCAGGCAGTTAGACGCCGTCTACAACCTAACGCCTAACGTGGACAGCATAATAGGGATAAGCGACTTCAATGCCAAGTTAGAAAGCGATTCACGGCCTCGAAAACCAGAATAACAATCGCAATGGTTTGAGTATCTATTTCTCCAATGTCATTGGAGGTGCATTATTTCAGCACAGCACCTGTTATAAGGTCAAATGGGTTTCAACTGACGCGCAGCGAAAATCCAACCAGATTGACTATATTGCGATTTGCTAAAGCTTCATAAATTGTATCGTAGACGTTCGAAAGAATCAAGGAGCTGCAATCGGATTGAAACGCGACTTCCATCTTATGCTAGCTTTTATACTCTTTCTTACTGCATCCGTCATTAGGAACAGCTTCAACCTACTGGCATAAAACTGGCAAGTTTCAGGATCCCCAAGTGCGCTAGCAATAAAGGGACCACCTTATCGTAAACGTATTGTAGAAGCAAACAGCAGTACAATGCAAGAGAACTTGAATAATCACTGGAATGCTGAGAAAAATATGTTTGCAATTGGGGCATGCACGTCCGTCGGAAGTCCTGGAGACGGATCGACGAGCAAATCGTAATCAAAGGCAGGATGCCAGTGACCTCAACAGTAGAGAGAAGAAGGAAGTGCAGCGTAGTGTGAGACATGACAACCGAGCGGACATAAAAATACTTGCCTCAAAGGCTGATGGAACAGAAAACAGATGCAACAGCAGTTTCGTCTACATATAGGTTCTCAGAGATCCTGCTGATTTAGGATAAGGATCAACTCCAGAAATGGAGAGAATATTTCACAATAGTACTACACTATTTAAGGAAAAGCGTTATAATATTGTTTTCAAACGTCTTGCATTTGCTGGTTCACAATCTGGGAACCGAGGCAAGGAAAATGGGGCTAGAGATAAATACTTTAAAAAGATATGCTCAGAAACTTCAAACTCCCACGCTTTACTTAACAATGCCGGACAGTCGTTCGAGTACTCTTAAGTTTTTATGCATGGAAAGTGTGGTCTCGGCCGACCGTGGGGCGCTGAACTGAAGGTGTGCAGCATAATAGGGGAAACAAAGGATGCGTTGAGTTTGCTACCAAAAATCTAGAAAAGCAATGTTTTCAACACGAGAACCAAGCTATGACTGTTCTGCTCCAACGTCGAATGAGTATTCCTGTATAGGTGCAGTACAGTCTAGTCTCACTCGCGAGCTTCAAATATTCTTAAACAGATGCACAAGCCTTGTCTTGAGAATTGTTTGGCAAAAGCGGCAGTGGATCGTTCACACTTAACGGCGCGGAGACAATTCCATAGCACTTGCCCACTTAGGCAGAAAAGCCGACCGTCCTAAAAAAATGTGGTGGAGAATAGTTAAAGAGGATTTCAAGTATTTAGGTACGAGCTGAAGAGAACTCAAACTCATAGCAGTACTCCGAACAGGATTCCCGTCGAGAGTGAAAGGATTATACTTAAACAAGTAGGCTAAAACTGCAAGTTCGGGATGTACACTATAAAATTGACTTCATTTTAGATTTCATCGAACCATGGCACCATGTTTAAGCATGTTTTCGTCGTTTTAGATGGTCTCCTCTGGACTTTTGTGATCTTGGATCGAGAGTGAACAACACCGTGAGGTCGTTTAAAGGCCTATATATATCAAATATTGCGTCAAAGTTTAAGCGACTATCTTCGGCACGGAGTCTGTTGAGCCTACTGATGAGCTGCTGATTAATTTAAGGCCCTCTTCCATTAAAGGGCAGTGGAATACAGCCATTTAAGTTCTGGCGAAGAACCTGTAAATGAAGAGAAGGTGTACCACATGAGTTTCTGTTGATACATGACAACGAGTCAAAGAATAGTAGCAAATACTACAGGGTAAAGAGAGCCCATATTGCATGACACATGGGGGAATAGCAAGGTGGCGTGCGGCATGATAAGCACAAAACGATCAGCGGGTTGAAAGTAAATCTGCAAATCGGACTATTTGAAGAATCGCCGAACGGCTAATAGTTGGACACAGCTCCAAACAACATCCGATGAAAGGCTTAAGCGGGTTCTGGCTTACTTACTGTCTTGTGTGGTGGGTTACTTCAGTTTATAACCATATATACATACGAGTATGTATGTACAAGTACGTGTTCACCGATGATTTGCGTTTATATCAGGATAAACTTAATGATGAACTAACGTCCCAAATTACAAATTGGATCAAATCTGTTTTGGGCATAGATATAGCGAAGCAATGCTTAAGAACCAAGTCACGACTATTTTGCTCAAATTCTGAATCCATGCCGCTGTCCTGATGCAAAACGTGCGTCAATAACGCAAGAAAGCTGTGATAGGTTTCAAAAGCGATCTTAAGAAATATTTTAAGCGTGTTAGTGGGTATCTCTATCAGAAAACGGATTAGGAACAAGTAGGTTTTTCTGAAAAGTTAAAGGCAACTTATGTGCGTAAGTCTTGCATGGAGGCAATCTTTTCGAAAATTATTTGTAGCTCTCCACAGTCAGTGCTTTCAACTCTGCAAAATTCAAACTTACTTTCGACAGTATGTATGGGTTTAATATCTCTATGAAGACGTGAAAACTGAGCTGTTGTTCTGGTTTTACTGGAGGAACATAAGACTTACGGAGGACATGTATTATATAACGTATACGTTCCCAACTGATACCTCATACATTCGATTCAAGCGCGGAATAATCTATGTGCCTACTCATAAAATCTCTATGTTGAAATGTAGTACAAATGGATGTTGGTACAAAATCAAATGAGAGGAAAACCAGGTCGTGAGGCAGAATTACTGGCTGTCCGGGAAGCCTGTCGCCAGATCAAACTACACACAAATATAACGCCAAGGCAAAAGATCGCTATTTTCATTGATTGCCAACCTGCTATCAAAGCCATTGCATCGGTTACTATATCCTTCAAGCTGGTGGTAGAATGCCGAAATAAGCTAGTCTCGCTAGATGGCCAATTCAAGATAACCCTAATTTGGGTTCCAGGGCACAGTAACGTTTATGGAAATGAACTTGCTGATGAACTGGCTGGGCAAGGATCAGCTCTCCACCTTTCACTTGTAAAATCAGTTCAGATTCCGCTTATATTCCTCTAAATTCCTTACCCAAGCCATCTTCAGATGGACTAGGCTAACAAACTGTGTCATATCTGCCAAGATGTGGTAAACTACAACAAAACAGAAACAACCGACTTCCTAAACAGAACGCGTAAATCGCCAGAATAACAGCGATCACTATGGGTCACTGGCCTATAGGATATCTTATAGTCAAACTAGGCATCCCACACAACACACACTGTCGCAACTGAGAAAGAAACTCTTATCCACTTTTTATGCGCCTGTCCGGCACTAGCTAGGGCCAGACAACGAGCTTTAGGAAAACCCTTTTTCGATTCCCTTGAAGAAGTCTCACAGATAAACATTAAAGATTTAATAATCTTCTTAAACTCCACAGGTTGGATCTAGAGACTCCCCTCCAACCCACCTTCACATCTAGGTTACATGAGTTTGGGGTATCCAAACGGAACCTTGTGGTAATTACGTTCTTCTTTTCTAAGCAGAACCACCACACGTACCTACCTACCTTAACCAGGTCGTGTTTTGAATAGGCTGATGCTGAAAGTTGACCATAAATGTGAACCTAAAAATTCGTAGATTTGTAAATAGAAAATTCGGAACGAAATTTTTACTGCGACCAAATCTGTGACAGCAATTTCGGACAGCGCGGCAAATATCTGAAATGTTTGAACGAATTCCAACAGTTCCATCAAATGTAGAGGAAGAATGGCAACTGTTTTCAACAGCGGTTAATGCCTCTGCGGGAGATGTTTGTGGAGTGAAGCGGCTCGGTGTGACGCCTGGTGGTGAGACCAAGAACAACTTGGTCTAAAATGACTGGAATTCAAGAAGCCATCAGAGAAAAGAAGAGAGTCCTTAAGTTGTGGATTCACTTTGGGAACTGCGATTCTTGAAATCGGTACACTGAGGTGCAAAGAACAGCGAAAGAACAACCTCGGACGGAGTTTGTCGAGAAATTGGAACGTCACAGATCACAGATCTGCAAATAAGATGTTCTGGCAGACCATTCGCCGACTCAGAGGAAGAAAGTTAAATATCGTGAAAGGAGTCAAATCCAAAGACGGTACACTTCATTCCGAGGACATCTTACACAGATGAAGCGAGCACTTCTCAGAATTGTTCAATCCCGAACTGGACACCAAAGATGGCAGACCTGTAAAAGTTTGCAAATCTGCCAGTGTCGATGAAATCCGCCCAGAAATGTTCAAGGCTTTAGATAAAGAGGGAGTGCGATGGCTCTCGTGCCTCGTTAAAATGGCCTGGGAATGTGGTGAAATACCTGGTGATTGGCAAATGGGAGTGATTGTTCCTCTGTTTAAAAAGGCGGGTAAAAGAGATTACATAAACTATAGGGGTTTAGCTTTTTTAAGCCTCCTTGGAATAGTCCTTGTTACTACAATACTTACTTACTTAGTTCCTTTAAACCCTCGGGGGGCATAGGGCGTCAACCACGCCTGCGCGCCATCGTGTTCGAAGTTCTGCAACGCGTTTGACCTGCCTCCAACTCATTCCTAAAGAGCTCGATTCCTCCTCAACTGCTGCGCCAGGTTTGCCTAGGGCGTCCCGCTATTCTGCCTGCCTGGGTGAGCGGATTCCCCTGCATGGCGTATTTCGCAATGGAGTTGTCTTCGCGCCATAGGTTGTGTCCAATCCATTGCCACTTTCTTCTTCGTATAGTAATGCTTATAAGTTCTTGGCCCGTTCCCAAACTCCTTCTTAAGGTGCTAGAAATGCGTTTCAGAGCTGTGGTTGAGAACAGTTTGGGGGATAAGCAATGCGATTTTCGTTCCGGTGGAAGAACAACCGAGCAGTTTTTCACTCTCAGAAGAGTTCTTGAGAAGGCTAAACCTATCTACACCTGTTTTGTGGATTTGAAAAAAAGCATATGATAGGGTTCCCCGAGACAAACTCTGGAGTGTTCTGCAGGAGTATCTGATTGATGGTTCCATGTTAAGAGCAATTCAGTCTTTATATACAAACTGTAGAAGCTGCGTTCGAATAAACGGTGTTAAATCAATACCTTTCACTGTGGGCGTTCGATATTGCCAATTGTGCGTTTTGTTACCTCTCTTCTGTTTACAGCGCAACCGTGGTGGGGAATCCTACGAGCATCCTACCCCTGCGACCCTCATAGAGAATGAGCGACATTGAAAATGTATGTAAACATTTAAAACAACTATATACGCCAGACCTATCACTATTTTTTTTTTTATTAAGACAGATCCATAAACGAAAGACCGATTAAATACAACAATGCATTGATATGGGGCTGTACCTACTTTATAGCAATTTCAATAAGGTCCCAATTAAACGTTATCCGTACATATAATGAAATAATTATACGGCAAGCACTACTAACCAAACAAAACAAAAAAAATAAAAAAGTTGCAAATATTGAGTGGAGTAATGTAAATGACTAGCTACTGGCCTTGAGCGGTGAGATGTAATTACTACCATTTTCTTTGCTTTTTATGGCCTAAAAAACTAAATTATTACAAAATAACTGAGATTAAGAGGTGAACTGGGTGAATCCCAAAATCTTAGAAAGTTCACACGATCTAGTCCATAGCTCTTGGGTGATATAATCGTTAATGACATTTGACATGAGATTTCCATTACTCGCGGGGCACATTGATGGTGAGATGGTGCTATGAACTTTTACCGAGAAATACGAGTAAGTTGAAACAGTGAATCATAATAGTTATGCATTTATTTGCACAGCATTACGATGCTATTTCAGAGCATAGCGAAGCGGCATTTGCATATCCATGCAACTATATTCGCTTGGATAGCTGTATTGGGGTGATTAAGACACTAGGATTCACAGAGTACTTGATGCTTCAAAGATGAGATATTGCACTTTATTACCGCATCATAATATACACATTGACCCATCCAGAAAATCGAAGTATCCTCAACAGAACACTTACCTGCAGCTCGAACGTGAATAAGGTTACCAACAAGGCGACTAGGGCAATGCTTATGTGCCAACGTCTTTACGTCGAAACTTGGGGACCGAAAGCAGGTAATTTACCGGTCGTACAGCCTCATTTTCAAGCCTATGGTTGCCAAAGCTGGTTGGAAGTTAAAGCGAAAGACCAATTAAATCGATTCTAACACCTAGCCTGCGTATGTACCACTGGGACAATGAAAACGTCGCCAACGTCAACCATAGGAGCTATGCTTAGTCTCACACAGACCTTAAGGCCGATAACTTTACATGTCATCTGAGCATCCTGGAATACATGGAGCCAGATATCATATGCAAGAGATTTCGCTTCTCCAGAAAATTCGAGGTTGTAACCACCACAATAGAGGAATGAAGGTCTTGTAACATTACCGAATTCTCTTACTCAAATGGTTCCAAATTGGAAAATGCTAGCACTGCAGCTGGAGTCTGCGGTCCCAGAGTGACCAACAATCTTTGAAGCAGCGGTTCATGCAATTGAACTACCTGTATGGGAATCTCTGAGAAGAAGAATGACTTACTCTAGTCAGGTGGCGCTATAGTTTGGGGTGAACATGGGTCTCAGCCAACAAGCCCCTCCATTTAGCTCGGTCTTTAGCTAATTGCCTTCAGTTGCGCACTCCAAGTTGGTCGAGGTCCCCTTGAACTTGTGCGCGCCACCTACGGTAAGGAGGTCCTCTGCTGCGTCGTCCCTCCGGGTTAGATTCGAAGACTCTGCGGGCCGGAGCGTCGGTGTCAATTCGTTCTACATCTCCTAGCCATTTCAGACGTCCAATATCCGGTTTTTTGACTAGGTTGATGTCGCTGTACAGCTCGTATAGTTCGTCACTGAATCTTCTCCTCCAAAACCCGTCAACGCAAACGGGACCGAATATCTTACGAAGAATTTTGCTCTCAAAGCGACCAAGGATATCTTCATCCTCTTTTAATAAAGTCCATGTTTCAGCGCCGTAAAGCAGGACTGGGATGATCAATGTCTTATATAGAGTCTCCTTAGTTGTTCGAGATAGAGCTTTACTGTTGAATTGCCTTATAAGCCCGAAAAAACAGCGATTGGCAAGATTTATTTTTCGCTTGATTTATGCGCTGATCTTGTTTTTCGAGTTTATAGCAAAGCCAAGGTAGACAAAGTCACTTACTACCTCGAAGCTATAGCTGCCCACTGTGACGTTCTGTCCAATTTGTCGGTGTTGGCTTTCCCTTCTTGTTGACAGCATATACTTGATTTTGTCCTCGTTTATCTCTAAACCCATTTTGGCCGCTTCCGTCTCAATGCTTGCAAACGCAACAGTGACAGCCCGCTGAGTTCTTCCGATAATGTCTATATCGTTGGCGTATGCAAGCAGTTGTACAGACTTGTGATAGATTGTGCCTCCGGTGTTGGCTTGTGAGTTCCGCACAATCCGTTCAAGTACAATATTAAAGAAGTCACATGACAGCGCGTCATCTTGTCTAAAACGTTTTTTAACATCAAAGGTCTCGGTGAGGTCATTACCGAGCTTGATGCAGCAGCGAGCGTTCTCCATCGTCATCCTGCACAGACGGACAAGTTTGGCAGGGATGTCAAAACTAGACATGGCTCTATAAAGCTCTTCTCTATAGATGCTGTCATAGGTGGCCTTGAAATCGATAAAGAGGTGGTGATTATCGATTTGGAATTCTTGGGTTTTCTCCAGGATCTGCCGAAGTGTGAAGATTTGATCGATGGTGGACTTTCCTGGCCTGAAACCGCACTGATAGGGTCCAATCAGGCTGTTCATAAAAGGTTTCAGGCGTTCACACAATATCGCAGAAAAGATCTTGGATGCGATGTTGAGTAGACTGATGCCTCTATAATTGGAGCAGTTTGGGGGTCTCCTTTCTTGTGGATTGGGAAAACGATGCTGAGATTCCATTCCACAGGCATACACTCGTCTGACCAAATCTCTACCAATTCATCACCAGCTGCCTTGAAAAGTTCGGCCAGCAAGCCGTCAGGTCCAGCAGCCTTGTTGGATTTTAACTTGGATATTGCTATCCTCACTTCGTTTTGGTCAGGTGGACGGAAATTTTGACTATCATCGTCCATGTTGAATGGTTCATTCTGCCTGACAGCGGGATGTTGTTCTTCGTCGCCGTTATACAGTCTGCAGAAGTAGTTTTTCCATATTCTCAGCACCGACTGTGATTCTACTACAAGGTTTCCATTTTCATCTCTACAGGTTTTTGTACAGGTATTGCTTCTCTAACACGTCCTTTTTAGCTTTTGGTAAAACTTCCGTACATTGCTCCTGGAATTGTATGCTTAGCACTCCTCATCATAAGTGTTCGAATGAAATATGTAGTTGTGTCCCGCCAGTCGGTCTTTTCAAGAAGATTGCGGAGAAACGTGAGGTAATCCATGTCAAGCCTTACAAAGCCTGGCCTGCGCTAAAGAAATATGTTGCTGTTCTTTTGGTGGGTTGAGTCGATAAAATCAAAAAATAATTCATAATCATCCAGTACTGCACAATACATTCCTCTTTGGTCACAAGTCGAAAAACATAAGCCCTAGAACACAAAGTTCATCAAACTATTCTTCATTGGGTAACCATTTTTTCGTCTTCGTACATATTAAGGCATTCAGGAATTTGGAAGGCATCCGGTCTGAAGTAGGGGGGTATCTGACCTGGCTCGTTTCACCGAGTCGATAAATTAGTGGAGTGATGGCGGATTGTCTTTTAAAATGCAAATATATTGAGCTTCAAGACATTTTGCTTCACGAAATATAATGCACACGGTAAAATCACTGACTCAGTACCTATGGGTGAATCTCCTCCTGTTTATCGAAAGAGGATCAATTTTGCTAGAAGTTAGTGTATGTAGTGACTACCACACTGCTTCATGGCTATTGTCATAATTTCGTGTTAGATTAGATTAGGTTTGATTGAAGAGTGTTATGAGATTATCATAAGACACTAGGCATCAAGTTGGGCCCATCGCGATCCCTAGGGAACCTTCACGACAAAGACCTAAATCAATTCTCTCATACACTTAATTTCGCTACAGAACTTGAAGATGTCATTATTAGGATTCCTGGACCTTACCTCTTCTAGGTTATCGAAAAAGTATCTTCCAAGGTACTTTAGCCTTGTTCTAGCAATGCCTTGGCAATTTGATAAACCCAGTCTCATAGCATGCTTCCTCAGAAGACAATAGCCAGGGAATATTACTATCGCTGTTTTTAGCTAACCTTTCTAGTTTCATGATCTCCCCGGAAAGGCCTTAGACACCTTATGACTATCTAAGTGGGACCATCTTAAATTAGCTATGTTGATAATTCCCCTAGCCACACACCTTAGTGGTTTAATACAACAAATTATGTCTCTATGTGGGAGCTCTGTCCCTCTTTTGGCCAGCTCGTCAGCCTTTTCATTGCCTTCTATCTATATCGCAGTGTCCAGGTACCCAACGTAATCTAGCACGGTTTTGCGTACATCATGCATTAATCATTGTGCGGTAATCCGTGACGATCTCAGATTTAGTAACACAAGATTCTAGCGCCTTAAACGCAGTCTGACTGTCAATGTAGATGGCGAAATTCTTGTTGGATATTGATCCCATATCAAGTAATTCCGCAGCTTTAAGTACAGCTAGAACCTCTGCTTGGAACACACTGCATGTCTCAGGAATTCTCAGGGCCACCTGTAGGTTAATGTCTCTCGAATATATACCTGACCCTGTGCCCTCTCTGGTCTGTGTATATTGCAATCTAGTTGTGGACAGAGATTCTCTTCCTTTGCCAATCCTCTCTAGCAGCATACATTACTTCGTACGGTGTGACGAAGTCTAATTTGCCAAGGATTTCGTCCGATTTGTCAGGGATATGGGGAAATGACGCCTTAAGAGCGGAGCTATGTCACACATTACTTGTCTTGAAGAAACCTATGTTAGTGAGCCGAAGCGTACAGTTGCGCGCGTTAAATGTAGGTCTAATGGTAAGAGATACAGAAAGCTCTCAAGTGCAGCCGTAGGCGTTGTGCGTAGAGCACCTGCGATAGCAATGCCGGCTATTCTTTGTACACTGGCCAATATATCCCGTATGTTTTTCGTATTCGTTACTTTCCACTTTTCGTATTCGCTACTTTCCACCACACAAGAGCCCCATACGTGAGAATGTATAACCAGTGAATCATTGCAGACTTCAGGCCCCACTTTTTCCCCGCCGTCCTCCTAAAGATGAAGAGAGAAAATATAAGCTTTGCGAACTCTTTCCAAGGTTGTCAAACGGTAGTGCATGCGATCATATGAAAACACAAGTGTTTCCACTCAGCTGAGGCATACCAACTCCTAATCTCAACCTCCACGCGGTGACACCCGGGTGCCTAGTACCTTAATTCAAGAAATGGGTAACCAACCCCGTTTGGCGGATTCTTGGTGACAGCAGATGAGAGAGGGGGGGGGAAGAGTGCTTTTCCACTAGAGCACTTCTTCCTGTTCCAGGCGGCAGCGGACGAATTCCCTAGACGGAGTCAACGGTGGCGTCTATAGTTCCAGTTAGGTTGAACTTAGTAAATACCTTGCGCGAGCTGCTTCGACGTATTCGGATCACAGGTCGGTAAGGAATTTCCAATGTTGGTCAGGACACGTAAAAAACTCATGGTTCCGAAACAACCAAAAGCCTCGGATAAAGATGACTCAACTAATGACGACCACAGCAAAAGAAATAAGGACAACGACCTTCGGATCTGTACATGGAATATTCTGTCCCTTTACAGACCATGTGCAGCCGAACAACTAGCAGAGGCCCTAGACTGCTATAAAGCAGATATTACCGCCATCCAGGAAGAGCGATGGGATGGGCCGGGCAAAAAGAGGATGAAAAACTTTGACATCTACTACGGTGATTGCTACAGAGGCAACAGGCAACGTTTATTCGGATGCGGATTTGTCATAGGCGGCAGACTTAGGCAGGAAGTCTTAAGCTTCCGACACGTGAGCGAGCGTATAATGACTATCCGGATCAAGGCTTAATTCGCTAACATAAGCTTAATATGTGTTCATGCCCCCACGGAAGAAAAGGACCCTTCCACCAAAGAATGTTTCTACGAGTTCCTCAACAAAACATACGAGCAATGCCCTAAATATGATCGTATTGGGCGATCTTAACGCTAAACTTGGAAAGGAGCACATCTTTGGTAGGGCAGTCGGTAAGCATAGCCTACACGACACCACGTCTGATAACGGACTAAGGCTAATTAAGCTGAGGAGCGAAATGTCACCATAACAAGCACATGGTTTCCTCATTTCGATATTCATAAGCAGACATGGCGGTCCAATGATCATGTCACGATCAACCAAATTGATCATATTGCGATCGACGCAAGGCATGCCTCCAGTATTCTGGATGTCCGGACCTTCCGAGCGGCCAACATAGACTCGGATCATTACCTTGTTGTAGCCAAGGTACGAATGCGGATATCCCAAACTAAGCAACAAAGAAGAATCACTGTGAGAAAATTTAAGGTCGAAAAGCTACAATCGCAAGAGACCACCAGACTCTTCGCTGAACGCGTATCCCGAAATCTCTCAATCACCCCTATGCCGGCACCATCAAGTACCGAAGACCAGTGGTAACGCTGCCAACATGCCATCAGAAGCGCCGCGACTAATGTGCTAAGTCTTGCTCGACCACCACCGCGAAACCCCTGGTTTGACGAAGAATGCCGGCGAGTGCATGCAGCAAAACAAGAGGCATACAAAGCAGCGCTGCAAAGGAAGACGAGAGCTGCTCGTGAGCTCTACGAGCAAAAGAGACGGGAAGAACATCGGTTTCTCCAAAAGAAGAAGAAAGAGCATGAGAAGCGCGCGTTCGAGAATATCGAGAGTTTATACTCCAGGAACAATGTACGGAAGATTTACCAAAAGGTAAAAAGAACGTGTCGGAGAAGTAATACCCGTACAGAAACCTGTAGAGATGAAAATGGAAACCTCGTAGTGGAATCACAGTCGGTGCTGAGAATATGGAAAAACTACTTCTGCAGACTGTATAACGGCGACGAAGATCAACATCCCGCTATCAGGCAGAATGAACCATTCAACATGGACGATGATAGCCAAAATTTCCGTCCACCTGACCAAAACGAAGTGAGGATAACAATATCCAAGTTAAAATCCAACAAGGCTGCTGGACCTGACGGCTTACTGGCCGAACTTTTCAAGGCAGCAGGGGATGAATTGGTAGAGTGCATACACCCACTCATTTCTAAGATTTAGTCAGACGAGTGTATGCCTGATGAATGGAATCTCAGCATCGTTTTCCCAATCCACAAGAAAGGAGACCCCCAAACTGCTCCAATTATAGAGGCATCAGTCTACTCAACATCGCATACAAGATCTTTTCTGCGATATTGTGTGAACGATTTCAAGGCCACCTATGACAGCATCTATAGAGAAGAGCTTTATAGAGCCATGTCTAGTTTTGACATCCCTGCCAAACTTGTCCGTCTGTGCAGGATGACGATGGAGAACGCTCGCTGCTCCATCAAGGTCGGTAATGACCTCACCGAGACCTTCGATGTCAAAAAAGGTTTTAGACAAGTGACGCGCTGTCATGTGACTTCTTTAATATTGTACTTGAACGGATTGTGGGGAACTCACAAGTCAACACCGGAGGCACAATCTATTACAAGTCTGTACTACTGCTTGCATACGCCGACGATATCTACATTATCGGAAGAACTCAGCGGGCTGTCACCGGTGCGTTTGCAAGCATTGAGGCGGAAGCGACCAAAATGGGTTTAGCGATAAACGAAGGCAAAACCAAGTATATGCTGTCAACAAGAAGGGAAAGCCAACACCGACGAATTGGACAAAACGTCGCAGTGGGCAGCTGTAACTTCGAGGTAGTAAGTGACTTTGTCTACCTTGGCTCTGCTTTAAGCTCGAAAAACAAGATCAGCGCATAAATCAATCGAAGAATAACTCTTGCCAATCGCTGTTTTTTTGGGCTTATAAGGCAATTCAACAGTAAAGCCCTATCTCGAACAACTAAGACTATATAAGACCTTGATCATCCCAGTCCTGCTTTACGGCGCTGAAACATGGACTTTATTAAAAGAGGATGAAGATATCCTTGGTCGCTTCGAGAGAAAAATTCTTCGTAAGATTTTCGGTCCCGTTTGCATTGACGGGTTTTGGAGGAGAAGGTTTAATCACGAACTATACGAGCTATACAGCGACATCGACCTAGTCAAAAAACTGCGCATTGGACGTCTGAGATGGCTAGGACATGTAGAGCGAATGGACACCAACGCTCCGTCCCGCAAAGTCTTCGAATCTAACCCCGTGGGACGACGCAGTAGAGGGAATCATCGCCGTAGGTGGCGCGCACAAGTTCAAGGGGACCTCGACCAACTTGAAGTGCGCAACTGGAGGCAATTAGCGAAAGACCGAGCTAAATGGAGAGGCTTGTTGGTTGAGACCCAGGTTCACCCCGAACTGTAGCGCCACCTAAGTAAGTAAGAACTCTTTCCAAGATATCTAGCGCGATCCGAAAGGTTAAGCCCCACCCCTACTAGCTTAGGCAGTTTGAAGGGTGGTATCTTGTATTTTCTGCTGAAAAGTACCAATTCTGTTTTATCTGGGTTGACGTGCAGTCCACACCCTTTAATCGATTTTCCGAGACTGTTAAGAGCTGGTTCCATTATTTCACTTAATGTGTCCAGGAATTTGCCCTGGACTTAAAGAATCACGTCATCTGCGATGACGCTAACGACTATGTTACTTAGTTCTTTAAGTAACACCCTTTAAGTATTAGACGAAACCTCCGAAGATCACATATTAATTTAATGTTAGACAGCCAAGCAGCACTCAAGGCTCTCACGTCCTTTGACTTTAAGTCTAAGCTGGTTTGGAATTGCCTCTAGACTCATTAATGTGGGTCCCCGGGCACAAAGGCATCCCTGGTAACGAAGCGGCTGATAAGCTTGCCAGACTAGGTGCCCAATCTCCTTACATTGGACCTGAACTCTTCTGTGGTTTACCCACTAGCCAGATTAAAATAGAGCTACTCCACTGGAAACACGAACAAATACTCTCCTACTGGAATGTAAAGCCTGGCCTAAGGCATTCCAAGAAATTCATTAATTTCTCAATAAACAGAACTAGAGATATTCTCCTCAATGAGCAAACAGAATGCTAAGATCCTTACTGACTTCTTAACTGGACACTGCTCTCTCAACTACCATCGCAAGAAAATGGGCCGTGCTCAATCGGAAACTTGCCGTCTCTGCCACCGAAATAAACCATCATATACTCTGTGTTTGCCCGGCCATAACCAAACTGAGGCTAAAGCACTTTAATAAAGGCGTCTCATAACCTTCTAATGTCACCTCTTCCTCAGCTTGAAGTATTCTTAGCTTCATTAATGAACTTAGTTTCAGCTAGTTGACAAACTCAAAATAATCAACCAGGTGATAGCACAAAAGATCTTTATAGGCCGCAGTGCTCCGGGGTCATTCTCTGTCAATATCTAGGAAGGCTGCTACCGCAAATTCCTTATGATGGAAGCTTGTTTCTATTTTCTCTACTCATAACCTCGTGTTAAAACTACCTGAGTCCGCTCCCGGAGGTGATGTTATAAAAACGTATGCCCTTCCATCAGACTTCAAAATTTGTCTTTTCTAAATTTTCGATGAATCTTCACGGAGAATTGCAATTCATATCTACTGCATTGTTAATAAGCCTTGTCTAGGAACACGTAGAATCAATCTTCGTCCCCGCCGTTCAAAACTGAGTCAAAAATGTCCCGTCTTTGTTATAGCAGATATTAGTCATTCCATAAATGATTTAAATGCCATAGATGCTTTTCTTATCAAAATCGATTCACGAAGAAATCTCACTTCCAGATCCAAGTTCAAAAAGAAGCTCAAATACATTTGCCTTCAGTTTTACTACTCCCAACGATGTTCACCGATAAGATATGAAAGAGGCAAACAAATATATTTTATTTACCTGTTGCATCCACAGGTGACGTGAGCGTAACGCTGACTTGCAATCACACCGCCGGATAAAAAAAAAGTAGACACAGCTCGCTTTAGTGGCACGAGAGACGCGCGCTTGCGCTTGAATCTTTCCCTCTGCACCACCATCCCACCAGCGCAGCGCACCCGTCTAAAGAAATGTGAAAGATTCACCAAGTCGCTGAGGCTCGTTTGGGTATCGGCTTTGGTCATGACATTCAGTCTGCGTTAGGATTTTACTATCAACGGTCGGTTGCGCGCATCATCATCAACATCGTGTCGTTTGAACTTTTTCTTTTTTCCCCTTTCATAGTGAACTGTTAAGTGCATGAGATACAGTATCTACGGATGCTTGGATAGCGCAAAGATTATCTTCTCTTAGCTTGTGTGTATACATACCTTCAATGGAAATGAAGTGTGGAATTGATTATTAGAAATTGTCCGAATAGCTACATACATATATCATGTGCAAAAGTGATTAACCTATTTCGAGTGTGCTTTCGTGTCGGTTACATCTGCTATCCCAAATACCTGCAAGCTATTCATTAAAATTCTTGTGTTTGTTTTTTTTTTGTTCTGGAATATTATAATTCGTGGACCATTGACCCACAGTTTGGATTATTAGCTGGCTACATTCGATAACACATATCAAATTCTTCAGCACGTAAGTAACTTGTAGAAATTCTGAATTAAATTAACCCAATTCTAGGCCCAATAGGATTTGGATTTTAGTCAGCATAACTGTGATGAAGTTGTTGGCTCTATGGGCTCACAGGAATGTTATGTAAATAAAGTCAACGAATAACTGATCTTCGGTGGACAGACTAGGTGAAAAGCGATTTGTTTAAAGCCCAACCTAAGTCATTGGGTCAGTGTGCTGAAAATTTATGATAATAGATGGTTTTCATCTCCTCAAAAGGTTCGAAATTCTCATATGAGGTGTAGCTCTTTTTGGACTTTCCGGTTTTCGCTCGATCAGCGGTATTTTGATTTAGTGCTGAGTTAACCTAATTACATCCCATAAATTGAGAAAAATGTATAGCTTAGATTGGATGCTGATGAATAGCGAACTGGTATGGTATGGTCCATTAAACCTCATTTCAGTCATGCCAAGCTGATATTTATGAGGAAAATCCACCGTATAGGAGATTTTCTTTTCAGAATTTGTACTGTTTTTTACGCTATAATTTACATTATTCTCTATTTGGACATTTTTTATTAACAGTCAAGGAGATTAAAGACTGAATGGGATTTAAGTCTTCAAAAATTAAGAGGGCAATTTGACGGCTAACGTCAATCTTTGGAAGCCTCATCCTCCACTGAGCCATGAAGCTTATTCTTGAAGATGTATCCAAAGTATACTTAAGTCATTAAAAAGCGTTTAAAATACAAAAACCTATGCGAATTATTCTAAACAAGTTGTTCCTATTCAAACTACTACGTGCGTACCTCCTTGCAAAGATCCACAAGAAGATATAAATATATGAAGAGGACTTTCACTATCATACACATTGAAGCTACAATATTTAGGAATGGTTTAATGAGTTTGGCTTAAAGCAGTGCCTTACTGAATGCTATGTGCAGCAACACAATTATCACGTTATTTCACTTGACCAGATTTGGCGATAGAGAAACACCCTAGGATGGATGTTAAGCTAATAGGTAGATCAATGCCCTGTGATGGTAGTTGATGCTTACTAAGACCATTAGTCTGCTCATTTAAATTACCTTAGATGGTCTTAAAGTGATTATAAACACTGGTCGCATACGTAACTTGCAAAATCGTACAAAAATCTTTGGAAAAAGTAAGCAAATGGGCTACAGATTGTGAGCTGGTGTCAATCAGATATCAAATAATCTCCATCAAGAAAATCAAAATCTATGATTTTACCCTTCGACATCGACTAAAGAACTAGCCGCTCACAATATCCTTTTTTGTTTTATGCACGGGTAGGGGTAAAAATCCTTTATGAATACTTGTAGCCCGTACAACAATGTTATGCCCGACTCCATGCTCCTGCATGGTTAAGTGCTAAAAAAAACCACTCCGGTTTCTCTGTCCTGTTGTTCCCATGCGGCACCGCCAGTCAAGCCATTCCTTCGTAGGGCCAGGTTTGACAATTCGTCATTCCTTTTTAGCTGCCAGAACTGGCAGGATCTTCGTTTCTCGCGTTTCTCGTTGCTCGTTCCTCTATACGCAGTTGCTGCCTCATACTTGTGATTACTTCATTTGCAATCTCCCAGCCTTCGCTCCTCGCCAATATAAATGAGGTGAGGCTTCTTGGGGTCACTTGCCCGATAATTGCTCTTTCTAGGATGTTCCTGGCCCTGATGTAATTTTGGCATTCCATCAGTACATGCTCTGCGTTCTGCACTTTTTCTTCACAGTGTCGGCAGAATGGGTCATCCGCGTGCTTGTACATGTAGAGATACTCCCGCATCCTTGCCCCTATAAAAAATTCTGTTAGGTAGTAGTTTACCTCCCCGTGCTTTCTGCTAATCCATTCATCAACTTCGGGGATCAATTTGTATATCCATCGCCCTTTGGTTGTGATGTTCCACCATTGTGTTACCATTCTGCCTTTATAGCTTCTATAGCTGTTGTCCTTCGTCTGGCTCGTTTTCACGTAGGGCCGCAGTCTTCTTCGCGTCTAAATCGATATGCATTCGGCCTGATATTACGCTTATCGCATCCGCTAATACAGTTCTAAAGGCGCAGCATACCCTTAGAGATGCGATTCTATGCGCCAAGTTCATGGTTCTAATGTATGACTTACGATGCGTTGCTACTGACCTACTCACGGTTGTTAAGAGATTTCTGATTGGCTGCCTTGGTCTCCCAATATTTGGCATTAGTCTACTACGGGCTACTGCCCGGGAGGCCTTTTCGCCTGCGTACATTAGGTGGCCCAGCAACACTCCCAGGTATGTACGGCTTCGATTCGATAGTTTGCTCACCGACTTGTATGGTGAGGTGCTCCGCTTTTTTACGGCTGTTTATGAGAACAGCTTCGGATTTGTGGTCCACTAGCTCTAAACCTGATGTCTTTAGCCATAGCTTCACGTTTGCGATTGTTTGATTGCAGTTTTGCACAACTTCCTCTAATTTGTTGGCCACTACTAGAATTGCGATATCGTCGGCGTAATCGATGATGTCTACTCCGCTCGGCCCTTGTGTTCCTAGAATGCCATCGTACATTATGTTCCATAGAATCGATCCCAAGACCAATCCTTGTGGAACTCCTGCCGTGATTTTGTACCTCTTTGGTCCCTGTTCTGTGTCATAGTAAAGGGTTCTGTCTTCAAAATAGTTCACAATTATTCGCAGCTGGTAGTGTGGTACCTACAGGTCACTCAGTGATTTTACTATACAGCTCCAGTCGGCTGAATTGAACGCGTTCTTGACAATAAATGTCACCACAGCACAATACTATTTTGCTCTTCCGAGTCGTCTTTCTCCCGCAATTGCCTCCGTGCTATATCGCACACAGCTTGTATTGCGTCTTTGGTGCTTCGTTTCTTTCGGAATCCAAACTATCGGTTACAAAGCCGCTCCGAGTCTCCTTCCATGTATTGCTCTAGTCTTGTCCGTATAATTTTGTCGAGCACTTCCCCAGTGTATCTAGCATGCGCAACGGCCTGTACGACGATGATTGCTCAGGTGGTTTGTCGCCCTTTGGTACAAGGACTAGTCGTTGCTGTTTTCACTGAGATGGGGATTTTCCTTCTGTTAAGCATGCTGTGTAGAGGTGTGTAAAGACATCTGGTCTGCTTTTGATCGCCTCCTTCAGAACAAAGTTCGGGATCCCGTCCATCCCTGGCGTTTTGTTGCTTTTGATTGCTGCTGCGGATTCTATAACTTCCTCAATTGTTAATGGTTGTATCGTCTCCGTTTCATCTGCTGTGCCTCGTGGGAGTGCGAATCCATCTTTCCTCGCGAATCGGCTGCTGACAATTGATTTCATGATGTGTGCGCATATCTGTGCAGCTGCCGTGGTACTTTTTCAGTTTTTTCATGACTATTTTATATGCGCTTCCCCATGGATTGTGTTGTAGTTCCTCCCTGAGTACCTGGAATGATTCACTTTTACTCTTCTTAATCATCTTACGGAGTTGCATTCGCTTCCCCTGGAATTCTCCTCGGAGTTCTTCATAATTCTCTGAGTCTGTACCTCTTGCCCTTTGCTGTCGCCTTCCCATTCTATGGCAGTCGGCTCGGAGCTTGGCGATGTCGTCGTTCCACCAGTATACCGGCGTTCTTCCATTTCCTTTCCCCTGCGCGGCATGGCTGCATCACACCCGCTGCATAGAGATGGTGTCACTTCTTTTGCTTGCTCCTCTACTGTGCCACTCGTTATTTCGATACTGTTTCGCATATACCCGAGCATGTCGGAGTCTAAGTCGCTCGTTTTGCAGCCCCGCTTTTGTACTTTGCGAGGCAGGTTGCAGTATTGCAACCGTATTTGCTCTTCTATATCAAATATTATGGCCTGGTGGTCGCTGTTCGTGTACGGGTCTGAGACGTGCCATTTTATTCTTCGTGCTAATGATCTGCTGGCGAATGTCAAGTGAACTATAGAGCCGCATCTGCCGTTGTGGAAGGTGTACTCATTTTCTCTGTTTAGCAGCACTAGGTCGAGATTGGCAAAGGCTTCCATTAGCGCCTCGCCCCGTCGGTTTGTCCTGACACTATTCCATTTAACTGACCAGGAATTAAAGTCCTCGGCCATGTTGGTTGGTGCTTTCCTCGTACCTCAGCCACGATGATGTCTAGCATATCTTCGTATTCAGTCATGCTCACGCTCGGTGGGCATAACAGCTGTAGAAATGTATTCCTTTTATTTTTGCATACACGTAGTTCTGCCGCCTCCTTGAGTCCTTACGTTCAAACAGGTATGTGCCACAGGTCCATATTGCTGCTGTCCTGCTTTCGTCCTCCACCCACCTTGCACTGGTGTATGGTGTTTTATACTGTTCCATGATGGGGATTATATCGGCTTTTTCTTCTCCCGCCGTCTGTGTAATTAAGTTTAGGGCGGCTTCACAGCGCATTCGATTCTTTGGATTCGTTGTTTCGCTGTGATTGCTCGTACCGCGTTTTTGTACGAAGCGCATCTAAAACTACCGGCAGGATGTTCGTTACCTGTTTTACATCGTGGGTTACATATGGCACACTTCAGTTTCGTTGTGCTCACAATATCCTCCAGTACCAGATATTTGTGTGTAATTCTAAATCCAAGACTTATATACTTAGGTCTTATCGCATTTACCACGCCTATGTACTACCGTGAACCGTTCCACATATCTTAGACAACATACTAAATGCAGCCCTAGGTTTTGTTATACGACTGCTTTGGTCCAATTTGGTACCATAGTTAACCGAGACAATACTTCCAAGGAGTCAGAAAATGTGGAGTCGCTGAGACTGTTTGAGATAAGTTAAAAGGTTCCATTGGATTCACGTTGACAAAGGACTCTGTGGGAAATCCCCACGATGGTTTACAGTACACAGATAAAGAAATTACGTTAATTAACAAAAATTATAGACTTACTCGTATATCTAGGTTATTAAGCCATACGATGCCATTTGAAGTCGCTCTATAAACATCTGCTATATCTCCTGGATATAAGCGTAGTGGACAATCGGCGGTGATGTGGTTAATCGTTTGATTTTGTGCTCCTCAATCGCATTCCGCGGTGGTGGTCAAGCCCCATTTGAAGCGATTGCTCCCGCATCGACCATGGTTCGTCCTTATTCAGTTCAGCCTAACCTACGTTTTTCTTTTTTCTCTGAAGCCAGCAACCACTATTGTTAGGTCTGTTATGCACGCGTTGTTGCACAATGGTAAGTTTTGCCAGAAATTTGACCATGCAAGCGCAACCTCGAAGTTTCTTCCATGAAGATCTTGGGAAAGTTTGAACGGTGGTC